>CM077663.1:378196620-379498495 GCA_039707655.1 Elymus sibiricus
TACCAGTCGAGGCGTAGTAGTGTCGAATAGCCTGCATCCGAGCCTCGTGCCGAAAGTTTTGAAGTAGGCGCCTGCACTCGTTGTCGATAACCCGAGCCGCGGCCTCCTCCTGTCCCTCAGCACACCTGTAGAAGGTCTGCAATCAAACAAGAAAACACGGATTAGTACAATCACTAGGGTTGCCAATCAAAGAAGAAAACACAACGTAGACGGCAAAGGAGAAATTACCCAAAACGTCTGGATCACAATGTCGGCGACCGTGTGGCACTCGACATCGCCGATCCTATGCCCCGGCGGGGCCGGGGCAGCCAAGTAGTGCTCCCAGGTCATTCCTAGCTCTGGAACCCGGCCCTCACCGGGCAACGTGACCCACCCCGGGAAGCTCTGGCGACAATTCACGCCAAGCACACTGTTGGGCTTGCGGCAACCAGGCCCGTGTGTCCAAGACCTGCAGTATGACAAGGCCAACGCATTAGATATTCGAAGAAACGTGAAGACAAAAGGTTAAAAAAGAGTAAATGCACTTACTTCTCCCCCTGCGGCGCAATCAACCACCTCTGGTCGGGGGTCGCCGGGGTGGGCGGAAGCTTTGTACCACCACGCTGGTAGACTTTGCGCCCCTCAACCCACTCAGTCTCGCTATAGCTATCAGAACTATAGCCACCCTCAGCACGGCCACTCGACGAGCCCGCACCTGGGTTCTGCTACGACTCAGCGTGATCCCCAGTCTCGTGGGACGAAGGCTCGGCGGCCCGACGCTCGTCGGCCGTAGGCGCGTCTGTCGTAGCCTCGTCTGTCGTAGGCTCGTCGGCCTGAGGCTCGTGGACCGGAGTCCGAGACGGCTGCACCTCAGGCTGCTCCATCTCAGACGGAGCACTCCTGTGGTCGGGTGAATCAGCTGGGGGTGGCGGCAAGGAAGGCGTAGTAGCAGCCTTCCTACCTCTCCCGCCGCCACGTCCACCTCTACCAACCTTCTTCCCCCCCCCCCCCCGACCTCTCCCGGTCGAAGAAGAAGCGCCCGCCGGTGTCTGCATACTGAGATCCAGCGCTCTCCGGAGGTGGTGGGGTGGGATGGAAGTACCCCTCCCACCACGCGCCGAGGAAGGAGCCTCGGAGCGCTCTCGACCCGCGCCCACCATCTGTCAACACCTGCAATGACAAAGAGTAAACGAAGTTAGTACAACATTAAAAAAATGAATACCTGACATGAATATAATTTAAGTGTATCATCATCATGAACATAATAAAAAATTGAATACCTAACATGAACCAATTAATAATATATATGTACATAATAATAATTGAATACCTGACATGAACTATAATATTAATCTTCATCGTCATCATTAATAAATGCATCGTCATCGTCTATATATGCTTCGGGGTCAATAAATGCATCACAAATATATGACCCCATCATCCTCTGGAAGGCCGAAGAGCACCTTTTCGGTCAACAGGAGGCCGAAGAGGTGTCGGGGGTCGGGGGTGTCGTGTCTGGGTGGCGTGGTGTCGGGGTGTCGTGGTGTCGGGGTGTCGGGGTGTCGTGTCGGGGTCGGGGTGTCAGGGGGTGTCGTGTCTGGGTGTCGTGGTGTCGGGGTGTCAGGGGTGTCGGGGTGTCGGGGTCGGGGTCGGGGTCGGGGTGTCGGGGGGTGTCGTGTCTGGGTGTCGTGGTATCGCGGTGTCAGGGGTGTCGGGGTGTCGGGGTCGGGGTGCCGTGTCGGGGTCGGGGTGTCGGGTCGGGGTCGGGGTGCCGTGTCGGTGTCGGGGTGTCGGGTCGGGGTCGGGGTGCCGTGCCGGGGTCGGGGTCGGGGTCGGGGTCGGGGTGTCAGGTCGGGGTCGGGTTGTCGGGTCGGGGTCGGGGTGCCGTGTCGGGGTCGGGATCGAGGTCGGGGTGTCGGGGTCGGGGTGTCGGGTCGGGGTCGGGTTGTCGGGTCGGGGTCGAGGTGCCGTGTCGGGGTCGGGGTTTTTTCTCTTTTTTTCTTTTCTTCTTCTTCCTCTTCTTTCTTTTCTTCCTTTTCTTCCTTTTTTTCCTTCTTCTTCTTCTTCTTCCTCCTTTCCTTTTTCCTCTTCTTCTTCTCCTCCTCTCCTCTTTTTTCTTCTTCTTCTTCCTCTTCTTCTTTTTTCTTCTCCTTCTCCTCCTCTTCTTCTTCTTCCTTTCCTTTTTTCCTCTTCTTCTTCTCCTCCTCTCCTCTTTTTTTCTTCTTCTTCTTCTTCTTTTTTCTTCTCCTCCTCCTCTTCTTCTGTTTCTTCTTCTTATTATTATTTTTTGTTCTTTTTCTTTTTTATTTTTCCTTTTTTTTCATCTTCTTTTCTTTTTTTTTCTTCTAGGTTTTTTTTCTACCTAAATGTCTAAATAT
Source organism: Elymus sibiricus (assembly GCA_039707655.1). Lineage (NCBI taxonomy): Eukaryota > Viridiplantae > Streptophyta > Magnoliopsida > Poales > Poaceae > Elymus > Elymus sibiricus. Next base: position 378,198,978 of record CM077663.1, read on the forward strand.
TTTTTCCTATTTACCCAAACACCTAAACAACTATTTGCAAAACATCTAAAAACAGAAAACTAAAAATCTAATTATATAAACAGAAAAAAAATTAAAAGGGGGGCAGGGGAAGCTCACCAGAGAGGGGCAGGGGGCAGGGCGGCCGGCGGCGAGGAGAGGAGGCCGGCGGCGAGGAGAGGAGGCCGCCGGGGAGGGGGCGGTGGCGGCAGGAGGGCCGTGAGGAGGGGGCGGCGCCGCGGTGGTGGAGGTGCGCCACGGGGAGGGGGGCATGCGGTGGTGGAGGGCGGGGAGGGGGCGGCGGCGGCGGTGAGAGAGGGGGGGAGGGGGCGGCGGCGAGAGGGCGGGGAGGGGGCGGCGAGAGGGCGGGGAGGGGGCGGCGGCGGCGGCGGCGGTGAGAGAGGGGAACGGGCGCGGGTGTGAGAGAGAGAGAGGTGAGAGAAAGAGAGAGAGGCGGGAGGCGCGGGGGGATGGCGTAAATTAAGCCCCCTCTTTGCCGTCTGCTGGCAGACGGCAAAGAGGGGGGCTGTTAGCCCGTCCCCGCCGTTACACTGTGGGGCCCCCTCACCTCTTTGCCGTCTGCTGGCAGACGGCAAAGAAGTGGCCCGTGTGACCTGGCACGTGCAGTACCAAGTGGGGCCCACTTTGTTCTTTGCCGTCTGCTGGCAGACGGCAAAGAGTTCTTTGCCGTCTGCCAGCAGACGGCAAAGAAGTGCAGATGGCAAAGAGCCTCTTTGCCATCAGCATGTTCTTTGCCGTCTGCTTTCTAAAAGTAGACGGCAAATATCCTCTTTGCCATCTGCCAGCAGACGGCAAAGAGCTGGCAGATGGCAAAGTCCTTGATTCCAGTAGTGAATACTTTGAAGCAAAAGTTTGGTAACGGATAGTAATGTTGCCCCCTCTTTTTTTTGTTGGGCACCCTTTTTAGCCTCTTTTTTTATCCTCATGGGTAGGGGCAACACTCTAATAATTCTAATTATCACACTTCTATTTACTTACAACTTGATAAAACTGAAAAATAATATGACTACATATGAATGCCTCTGGCAATGTACCAGGATCTGCAATAATACTAGCGTAACATGTATACAATGATGAATGGTGGCCTTGCCACAAATATCATGTCACCTCTATGATCATGCAATGCAAAATGACAATGAATGCTCAAGTCATATGAATGGTAACCGTGGAAGTTGCATGACAATTTATCTCGGAATGGCTATGGAAATGCCATGATAAGTAGGTATGGTGGCTATTTTGAGGAAGATATAATGAGGCTTATGTGTGATAGAATGTATCATATCGCGGGGTTTGGATGCACCGGCAAAGTATGCGCCAAATCTCGGGGTGAGAACAGCCAATGCATGGTAACGAAGAGGCTAGCAAAATATGGAAAAGAGGGGAGTGCCGTTGCTCCACAAGCTCACATTAGTCACAAGGAACTCAGATACTTATTGCGTCCTCTATTAGCCCTCGAAGCAAAGTAGTACTACTTGCATGCCCATAGGGAGAAGGTTGGGATTTGTTAATCATCGCACACCCCTGGCTAGACAACACACAAGGATATCAATCAAGGATACAGAACACTCCAACTTCCTTGTCATGCCACAACCGACACTTCAACGAATAGTGAATCACAACCTTAATATCATTTTACTTACTAGTCAATTCTCACCAACTAGTAAGCCTCCATATTATAACCTCAAGACCATTGATCATACGTTTCGCATTTAGTGATCTACATGAAAGTTTTTATTATATCCCTCTTGTATACCTATCATTTTCTAACTAAACATATAACTCGTGCAAATTATTACTTACTATTCAGACTCTCAAAAAGATAGAGGTGAAGTATGAGAGTGCAAAAAAAATCTATAAAATATAATTACCATCGTGCTCTAAACATATAAGGTAAGCACATGAGCATAAAATACCTTAACTCAAAAGATATAAGTGAAGCATAATGAGCATTATAATAAATTTTAATGAATGTGTGTCTCTCATAATAGGCATGTCCAACAAACAATGATTGTGACAAACTGAAAAGCAAACAAGAAAAAAAATATAGCACACGACGGTCCAATGAAAACACATATCATGTGAAGAATAAAATGTAGCTCCAAGTAAAATTACGGATATATTGGAGATGAAAGAGGGGATGCTAACCGGGGCATCCCCAAGCTTCGACACTTGGGTCTTCCTTGGATATTACCTTGGGGTGCCTTGGGAATCCCCAAGATTAGAGTCTTGCAGCTCCTTATTCCTTCACCCATCGTGATCTCACCCAAAACTTGAAAACTTCAGCAAACAAAACTCAACAAAAACTTTGTGAGATCCGTTAGTATAATAAAGCAATCAAATACCTTAGATGTTGTCATAAATAAATTCATAAATTCCCTTTAACAATACCTACTATACTGTAACTTCTCCGTGATACCCCCCATATAATCCATATAATCATCAAAATAGGCACACTATGCAACAAAAAATATATCTGTCTAAAATAGAACAGTACATAATGATCTGAACTAAAATCATACTTCTATAACTTTGATTTTTTTGGAAAACTTAGGATGACTTAGGAAATTTGTATCCCAATAATGTGGAAAAAATTTAGACAAATATGCCGTTCTATTAAAATATGATCAATTGAATACTAGGCGTAAAGTTTATGTTTCTGCACAACATCAATTCAACTATCATCCAAGTCATCCTAAAGAGTTTACTGGGCATAAACTGAAAAGAAATGATACACACATAATTATTACAGTAGCATTAATTATGTTGACACAAGAAAAAAAAGAAAACTATTGGGTTGCCTCCCAACAAGCGCTATTTTTTAATGCCCTTTAGCTAGGCATAATGCAAAGTTTCACGTTTTGTCATCATTCAGCTTGACCATATTAGTAGGACTTTTTTCAAAAATGAGAGGTTCTTTACGCTTTCCAGTAATATCTGAGAACAATGCAACCATTTTTGAAGAGTGTCGAGCCTTTTATTGCAAACTGTAAGTAGAAAACTCATGCGATTGAGCTTTTGCAATTCGGTCATATTTTTCTGCATTTCCCCTAGGTTTTCTAGGATTTAAATTCCTTCATGGGTGTAAGGTGATACTTTTTGTATAGTAGGGAATCCCACTGTCCCTTCTATGATTTCATAAGCAACATTAGCATCAGTTTCAATAAAATTTCCTTTAGCAGCAAAATCCAAAATTTGTCTACTAGGCATGAAGAGCCCTACATTAAAATTTCGGAGAAGGATCTTTGTACCATTTTTTATAGTTGAATTACGATAAGATTTCATAATCCTGAACCAAGCATCTTTTAGACTCTCCCCTTGTTTTTGTTTAAAATAGAGCACTTCAAAATCGGGGGAGAGGGTGACCGAGGAACTAGCCATAGCAACAAGCACATAAAGCACACATGATATTTTTGGTATTTTCAATTTTTTATATAATAGAAAATAAAAGCAAGTAAAAAGTAGAACAAGTAAATGATAATGTGTATCAAGGGACCTTGCATTTGTTTGATAACTTCCCCGGCAACGGCGTCAGGAATTCTTCTGTTACTTATGATGGCGTTGGGAATTTCCCTGAAAAGTAAAGGTGATGTAATAAAGTAGCGAAAATTATTTCCCCCAGATAAGAACAAAGGTTTATCGAACCAATAGGAAACCAAACAAACAAACGGTCGACAATACCTGCACACACAAAAGCAAATACTTGCACCCAACACGGGCAAGAGGGTGGTCAATCCCCTTGTACTCGCTAATTGCAAAGATCAATTCTGATTGTGTAGGATAGATAATTATATATATAAATATAATAAATAACAACAAGTATTTTTATATGTTTTTGATAAATATAATAGGTGAATGGACCCGGGGCCATAACGTTCACTAGAGGCATCTCTCTCATGACCATAGTAGTGGCGGGTGCACAAATTACTATTCGGCAATTGATAGAAAAACAAATAATTATGTTGTTATTCATGGTATTATCAATATATATGCATTACATCCATGACAAGTAGACCGAAATGATTCTGCATCTACTACTACTACTCCACGAATCGACCGCTATCCAGCATGCATGTATGATATTAAATTCATAACAAACAGAGTATTGCTTGGAGCATGATGACATAATGTAGAAAAAGTAAGACCAATTAATATGTTCAGACCCCGTCATTCTATCCTTAGTAGCAACAATACAAATATGTGCCATGCTACTAATCCTGTCACAGAGTGAGTACACCAAAAGATTGAACCTGCTACTATGCACCACTTCCTCTGAAGATCTACTCATCAACTTGGCCAAAGTAAGCTTATAGATCGGAAAGCATACATAGTTATATAAATCACACATAATAAATCTTAGAATAGATCAATTACTTTCATGAATAATCTGAACATAAACTCACAATTCATCGGGTCTGAACAAACACACTGCAGAGATTACATCGAATAGGTCTCCGAAGAGATCATTGTGTTGAAGATGAAATGAGAGAGATAGCCATCTAACTACATCTATGGACCCGTAGGTCATGTGGGAACGGAAACATCTCCAACGTATCTATATTTTTTTATTGTTCCATGAGGATATATTATCATTCTAGGATACTTTTTGGGTCTTTATTTACCAATTTATAATATTTTTGAGCACTGACCTATTGACCAAGTGCCCAGTGCCGGTTGCTGTTTTCTGCATGTTTTTCACTTCTCAGGTTTACAGTACCAAACGAAGTCCAATTGCCACGAAACTTTTTGATGATTTTATCTGGACCAAAAGAAGACCTGGGAGATTCGGAAGAAGGCTAGGGGCCGCACCAGGGCCCCACAAGCCAACAGGGCGCGCCGTGGGGGGGCGTGCCCTGATGGATTGTGGCCCCCTGGTGGCTCTCCCGACCTCGTTCTCTGGCCTATAAATTCTCTAATAGTCCAAAACCCTAGAGGCAGTCCCGAAACACTTTTTATGCCGCTGCAAGTCTCTGTTCCGTCGCGAAGCCATCTGGAGCTCCGTTCCGGCCCCCTGCCGGAGGGGGGATCGATCACGGAGGGCATCTACATCAACCTTGTTGCCCTCATGATGATGTGTGAGTAGTTCAACATAGACCTACGGGTCCATAGCTAGTACCACGATGGCAATCTCTCTATCTCTTGATCTTTAATACAATGATCATTGCATCTTCGCTTTGATCTATCCGATGTAATCCTATTGTGCGATGTGTTTGTTGGGATCCGATCAATTGTGGGTTTATGTTCAGATTATTGATGAAAAGTATTTGAGTCACCTCTGAATATTAAGATTCTTACTTGCATGATCATTATAGCTTCGTAATGCTCTCCGATTTATTGATGTGCTTTGGCCAAGTAGATTGATCTATCTTCAGTGGGAGTGGTGCGTTGTGGTAGGTTCAACCTGACGAGTTTCTATATCCCAGTGACAAAGTAGGGGACAAGATGCATCTTTGTGTTGTTGCTACTAAGGATAACACGATGGGGTTTATTCATATTTCTTGAGTTTACTTTGTCTACATCATGTCATCGTTCTCCATGCATTACTCTATTTGTCATGAACTTAATACGTAGAGAGGCAAGCATCACTCTTTTTGTCTTAAGTTTACTTTGTCTACATCATGTCATCTATCTCCATGCGCTCTTGAAGTGGAGTAATAGTAATAGGTGCAGGCAGGAGTCTGCCTATTTGTTTATGGACGTGATTCCTATATACACATGATCATTGCCGTGAAAATCACATAACTATCTGCTTTTCTATCAATTTCCCAACAGTAATTTGTTACCCACCGTATGTTGCCTACATGAGAGATGCTGCTAGGGAAAACTATGGCCCCCGGGTCTATTCACTTATAAATTTACAAATGCTACTATTACCTTGCTGTCTTTATTTCCTTTTTATTTTATTTTGCAATTTACAATTATCTACAATTATCTACACAACTCATTCGCTTGCAAATAATGAGATCAAGGGATTGACAACCCTCTTGCCCGCGTTGGGTGCAAGTTGTTTGTTCTTTTGTGTGCAGCCGCTGAAGACGGTTGTGGATTGATATTCCTATTGGTTCGATAAACCTTGGTTTCATAACTGAGGGAAATACTTACCCACTTTGTGCTGCAATAATCCGTTCCTCTTCACGGAAAACCCAACGGAGATCACAAGTATCAAGAAGGATTTCTGGCGCCGTTGCCGGGGAATATCATCATCAACTATCAAGTAACTTCACACAAATTTTCATTCACTTGTTTATCTTTTTATTTGCTGTTATATTTAGTTTGTCTTATAAAATCAAAAATACAATTATTTTTTATCTTTGCTTGTTACTAGTTTACTTCTTAGCTTGCTAGTTTACTTGTCTTGGTTGTTACTTTGCTTGTTCGGTCACCATGTCTCGAGATAGATTCCACAATATTTCTTACTACCAAAGAATGTCGGAAATAGAGAGTTCTATGAAAACTTTCATGACTTCGCAATATGAGCATAATAAATCATTCGCTTTTGAAATTAAGGAACATTCAACTTTGCTTGACGCTATTAGTAAGCAACTTGATGAGGTTAATAAGGAGGTGTCTATTCTCCAATCACAGTTTGCTCAAACTGGGGAGTTGTTAGGAGAGATCTCTGATAAGCAAACCACTCTAGTGAATAGGATGGCCGCTAAACCAGAATCTTTACCTATTCGGAATCATGATGAAGATCTTAAAATGATTGGTACTTCTCCTATTGAATCTTTATTTACTTCACTGAATATAAATGATAAAGGGACTGGAGATGAGTCAATTCTAGTTGAGAAGCATCCCGTTTGCTTGATGCTAAAACTGAAAAACGTGGGTTTGGAGAGGTCAAAACTTTAACTAGTGATGTGGCCACTATTTTGGATTACAAGGACTTTAATTATGATAATTGCTCTTTAGTAGAATGTATTTCCTTGTTGCAAACCATTATTAGCTCACCCAATGCTTATGAACAAAACAAAGCTTTTACCGAACATATAGTAGAAGCTATGATAAAAGCTTATGATGAGAAACTTGAGCTTGAAGTTTCTATTCCTAGAAAATTGCATGATGAGTGGGAACCTACTATCAGAATAAGGATAAACAAATATGAATGCAATGCATTATGTGACCTTAGTGCTAGTGTTTCAACTATTCCTAAATCTCTTTGTGATGTGCTTGGTCTCACTAATATTGAAGATTGTTCCCTTAACTTGCATCTTTCGGACTCTACCATTAAGAAACCTTTAGGTAGAATTAATGATGTGCTTATTATTGCAAATAAAAAATTTGTGCCTGTAGATTTCATTGTGCTTGATATTGATTGCAATCCTACTTGTCCCATAATACTTGGAAGACCTTTCCTACGAACTATCGATGCAATTATTGACATGAAAGAGGGAAACATAAGGTTCCAATTCCCATTAAAGAAAAGGATGGAACACTTCCCTAGAAAGATAATTAAACCACCTTATGAAGCAATCATGAGAGCTACTTATGGGTGGAACATCAAAGATGACAATACTTGAAACTATGCATTATGCCTAGCTAGGGGCATAAAACAATAGCGCTTGTTGGGAGGCAACCCAATAGTTACCTTTATTTTTATTTTTTGCTTTTAAATTTCTGTTTGTTTTTTATAACATGATTATTGCATCTGTAATGATTATGTTTTTGTGTTTAAATTAGTGTTTTTGCCAAGTAAAGCCTTTGGGATGACTCACAAGATGAGTAGAATCGATGCTGAAACAAAACAGAAACTTTTGACTCCAGTACAGGAATTTTAATTTGTTTACTGGAGTGTGATAATGATCTGAATTTTTTACACAGTATTGCTATACAAATTTTCGAGGTTGTCCAAATTTTCAGAATTTTTAGAGTTACATAAGTATGGGTTCTCTACAGATTGCTACAGACTGTTCTGTTTTAGACAGATTCTGTTTTTGCTTGCATAGTTGCTTGTTTTGATTATGATATTGATTGTATTGGGGGGTATAAGCCATGGAGAAGTTAGAATAAAGTACCTATTATTCAATTATGAAATAAGAATCAATTTATAATAGTACCTAAAGTATTCAATATGTTGCTTATACTAACGGATCTCACGAAGTTTTGTTGAGTTTTGTGTGATTGAAGTTTTCAAGTTTTGGGTGTTATCACGATGGACAAAGGAATAAGGAGCGGCAAGAGCCTAAGGTTGGGGATGCCCAAGGCACCCCAAGCTAATATTTTAAGGAAGACTCAAGCGTCTAAGCTTGGGGATGCCCCGGAAGGCATCCCCTCTTTCGTCTCAATCCATCGGTATGTCACTTGGAGCTATATTTTTAGTCGTCACATAATATGAGTTTTGCTTGGAGCGTCATTTGTTTTTGTTTGCTTTTACTTTCAGTTTGCCACAATCATTGTTTGCTGGACACACCTATTTAAGAGAGACACACCTTCATCATAATTTGTTAGAATACTCTATGTGCTTCACTTATATCTTTTGAGCTTAGCAGTTGCTCTAGTACTTCACTTATATCTTTTGAGGTTAGTAGTTGCTCTAGTACTTCACTTATATCTTTTTGAGCACGGTGGCGTGTAGATTTTATGGAAATGATTTCACTCTCGTTCTTTACTTATATTTGTTTGAGAGTAAATAAATAGTGATGGTAATTTTCATGGGTCATAAGACTAGTCCAAAAATATTAGGTATTCAATGAGTGATAATCAAAACCATCATGTAGCACATATACAGAAATTATGGGTTAATGATACTGATGTGGTAATATGAAAAAGGTGTGAGTTCATAATTGTTGTTTCCTAGAGGTGTCGATATTAAGAGAGGTTAACTTCTTGTCCGTCTAAAAATTAAAGAGGCATGGTGATGATGTGTGAGCATTTCTATTCCTCATTGAAATCCTAGTCATGGACGATTTTAAGGGGGGGCTAGACCCCCCCCCCCCCCCCCGACGATCTCGTTATCCCCCGGTAGCGATTAGTTAGGAGCGCTATTTTTGTTTGTAGGCAGTCATTACGTAGTTGTCTTGCCCCCCCCCCCCATGCTCCCATAGGCAAAGACCAGCCCAAAGTTTCATGTACGTGTGTACACACAAAGACACAACACCAAAGTCCAAAGGCCCAAATATATTAGCAAAAAGGAAAAAAGAAATACAGCCCACCATGCAGGTGGGTGGGAGACAAGGAGTTAGAGTTGGACTTGGCAGCAGTACGCACGCAGCCACGCACGACACGATTTACGCACTGGCAACGGTAGCGACGCATATCAGGTTTCTCTCTTTTCCTTCGTTTTCAATCTACGATCTGAAAAACTAATCGCTGCCGCCGTTGGCCTCTAATCTAATCTCTCCATCGGTTAAGAAGGGAGGGCCTCCGTCCGACCGTCCCCGAGACCCCGACGGCCAGACTCCGATCCGCAGCCCTGCGGCACGACGCATTCCGGCCGGCCACACACATGGATAACGTTGAGCAATCAAACATGAAGAAAGGTTAGTTTTTCTAGCATTAGATTAATTTCTGCCTTAGAATTTAATTGTAGGAATACATACATTAAAAGGTAATTATAATTCCTTTGATTGTCCAATTGTGTTCTTGTAAACATGAAGAGAAAGAGAGCTCAATCAATCCGTACTTTTTTCAAGCCAATTGGTTCAAGCAGTCAGCCATGTGAACATGATGCTAATACAAATAATGTGCAACCTAGTGAAGAGAACCATCCTACTCAGGATGTGCCAGAAGTTACAGAACAAGCTACAGTTATAACCACAAAATATGATCTAGACCCAGGGAGACGCCCTCAAATTTAGCAACTCCCTCCGGAAAAGCAAGATGATGCTAGGCGTTTTTATATATCTGAGGGGGCCTATCAACCAGAATTGGTAAATTTTGAATATAGTGAAACAAGTGTTGTTCGTCGGCGATTCCAAAAATATTGGTACACAAACTTTTGGTGGTTGGAATATTCAACTGATACAAAATGTGCCTATTGCTTGCATTGTTTTCTCTTTTCGAAGAAGACAGTTGGGATGTGTGGTTCAGACACATTCACTGTCAAAGGATTTGGTAAATGGAAGAAGGTTAACAATGGAAAAGAATGTGCTTTTCTCAAACATATGGGCACTACTCCCAGCTCGGCTCATAATTTTGCAGTTCGGTGTTATGAAAACCTGAAAAGGAATCCCACTCATATTGACACCGTGATTAAAAAGCAAACTAAGCAAATGGTTCTTGATGCAAGGCTGAGGCTTAAGACTTCTATCGATGCCATGAGGTGAGCAATAAACATTTAATTTACAACAATTTTCTTAATACATTATATCTAATAATTATTTCATATTGATTGAATCAGGTGGTTAATGTTTCAAGTATGTCCATTTAGAGGCAATGATGAATCTGAGGATTCCAAGAATCAAGGTAATTTCAAGGAAATGATTAAGCTTTTGGCTTCTTATAATAAGGATGTACAAGAAGTAGTACAGAATGCTCCTAAAAATGCAAAGTACACCTCATAAACTATTCAGAAGGAAATTGTTGGCATAATTTCACAAAAAGTGCAAAACTCAATTAAAGAAGAAATTGGTAATAGAAAATTTGCAATATTGGTTGATGAATGTTGGGATGAGTCTAAAAAAGAGCAGATGGCAGTAGTTCTTCGGTTTGTGAACATAGAAGGATTGATAAGGGAGAGTTTTCTTGATCTTATTCATGTGAGTGACACTTGTGCTTTGACTCTCAAGAATACAATCATTGCTGTCCTAGCTGAAAATGGGTTGAATGTGCAAGATATTAAAGGCCAAGGCTACGATGGAGCAAGCAACATCAGAGGGGAGTGGAATGGGCTAAAGGCTCTAATTCTCCAAGAGTGTACGTATGCTTATTATATCCATTGTCTAGCTCATCAACTACAATTGGCTTTGGTTGCCGCTTCAAGGGAGGTAAATGAGGTTCACAATTTTTTCCAGCATGCAAACTTTGTTGTAAATACGGTCAGTGCATCTCCCAGACGGAATGATGAGTTACTAGAGAACCAGGCAGCTGAAATTGCTAGAGGGATCGAATTAGGAGAGCTTGACACCGGAAGAGGGGCTAATCATATAGGATCTTTACAAAGGGTCGGGGACACGAGATGGAGTTCGCACTATAAGTCAATCAAGAGTTTGCACAAGATGTTTGTTGCAACTGTTTCAGTTCTAAGAAGTGTAGCAACTGATCGCTCGGCCACAAGGAATTCAAGAGGAGACGCTGGAGGAGCCCTAAAGATATTAAACACCTTTGATTTTGTCTTCATTCTGCACCTAATGGAAAGAATTATGAAAATCACGGATGTCTTGTGTGTCAAACTTCAACATAAAAGCTCGGATATTGCTAATGCATTGGATTGTGTTTCTAACACAAAGGCTTTTCTTGCTGAACTGAGAGAAGATGGATGGGAAAGTCATTTTGAAGATGTGAAATCATTTTGTGTGAAACATGAGATTGACATCCCAGACATGGATCAAAGGTATGTCTCTTTACCTATCTGTCTATCTCTCTATGTTCATTAAATTACAATGTAGAGATTTAGTCACCTACAGACTTACTCATCATTGTCTAAATCATGCAACGAATTCATGTTTTTCTATATATTGCAATTATAGGTATGTTGATGTAACAAAATCTCGAAATAAGCATGACAACACCATCGTTATCCATCATTACAAAGTAGACGCGTTTAATGTTGCAATAGACCAACAAGTGATAGAGTTGAATGACCGATTCAGTTCTCAAGTTACGGAGCTTCTAGATCGTTGTTCATCATTGGACCCTAGACATGACGCCTTCGACAAGTCCAAGATATGCACTCTAGTGGAAAAACTCTATCTTGCTGATTTTTCTAGTCAAGAAAGAGATCGACTAGAGTGTGAATTACCACATTTCCAACTTGATACATTGAACCATCCTGAGATCAAAAATTGCAAATCACTTACTGATATGACAAAAGTAATAATTAAGACTGGCAAGTCTTCTGACTATCCTATGGTTGAGAGGTTGTTACGATTAGTAATAACTCTTCCGGTGTCAACTGCAACAGCAGAGCGAGCCTTTTCCGCAATGAAACTTGTCAGGACACGTCTTCGTAGTAAATTGGGAGATGATTTTCTTCGTCATTGCACTATAGTTTACATTGAGAAGGAAATAGCAGCCAAATTTAGCTCTGAAGAAATCATTGAGATCTTTGATACTGGTGCTCGTAAATCCAACTTCAAATTAATAGATATGTAATTTTATTCTTATTGTGGAGCAACAGACATACATTGACTATTTTTATCTTCCAATATTTACTAAGTTATGTCACTGTGTATCCAAAAAAAATTATGCTTATAGTTCTTGCCCCCTATCTCCATTTTCTAGCTTCGTCCCTGATCCTAGTGTTGATTCGGGTCGGAAGCACGCGATGGTTAACTCCTACCAACCTCTTCCCTCGGGGCATGCGAGTAGTACTTTGATTTGTGATAAAACTAATAAAACTTTGCAATAAGTATATGATTTCTTTATGACTAATGTGAAACCATGGACATACGCAATCTCACCTTCTCATATTTCGCTAGCCTCTTCGGTACCGTGCATAGCCCATTCTCACCTTGAGGATCGGTGCAACTTTCGTCGGTGCATCCAAACCCCGTGACATGATACGCTCTGTTACACATAAGCCTTATTATATCTTCCTCAAAACAGCCACCATACCTACCTATCATGGCATTTACATAGCCATTCCGAGATATATTGCCATGCAAATTCCATTGTCACTTCACATGACTAGTTCGTTCATCATCATATTGCTTTGCATGATCATATAGAGCTGACATAGTATTTGTGGCAAAGCCACCGTTCATCATATTTTTGATACATGTCAGGCTAGATCCTTGCACATCTTGGTACACTGCCAGAGGCATTCATATAGAGTCATATCTTCATATCAGTGTGATGATCATCATTGTTAGAGCATTGTCCCAGTGAGGAAATAAAGATGGGGGAGGCCAAATGAGCCCACCATTCTGAATAAAAAATTGAGAGAAAAATGAGAGAAGGGACTTTGCTACTATCCTTTACCACACTTGTGCCTCAAAGTGGCACCTTGTTCCTCATGTAGAGAGTCTCATGTTATGTCATTTTCATATGCTAGTGGGAATTACTTTTTAATTATTACAAACTTGGCTTGTATATTCCAATGACGAGCTTCCCCAAATGCCCGAGGTCTTCATGAGCAAGCAAGTTGGATGCACACCCCACTTAGCTTCATTTGAGCTTTCATACACTTATAGCTCTAGTGCATCATTTGCATGGCAATCCCTACTCCTTGCATTGACATCTATCGATGGGCATCTCCATAGCCCGTTGGTACGCCTAGTTGATGTGAGACTATCTTCTCCCTTTGATATCTACCACCATATTCTGTTCCACCTAAATGCTATGTCCAATGGCACATGCTCATGTATTGCGTGAAGAATAGAAAGTTGATGCATATTGAAAAAGTACGATCCAATTGTCTGACTTGGACACTGTGGTGCTTGACATTTGTATTAATGTGGTGAAGATGGAGCCATGCCTTGCTAATATAATAAGATGAATGGGAGGTAAACATTCTTTGAGGGTCGTATACTTTGAAAGATTAATGATTTTGTTTCTTATACTTATAAGTATTGCTATGTTAATACTTGTTGATTCATCGTTTCTGAATGAGCATACATGCATAAGATTACATAATGGATAGTATGTCACATCAAAAAATCTGTTTTTATCATTTACCTACTCGAGGACGACCAGGAATTAAGATTGGGGATGATTGATCCGTCTCCAACGTATCAATAATTTTTTATTGTTCCATGCTGATATATTATCATTCTAGGATACTTTTTGGGTCTTTGTTTACCAATTTATTATATTTTTGAGCACTAACCTATTGACCCAGTGCCCAGTGCCAGTTGTTGTTTTCTGCATGTTTTTCACTTCTCAGGTTTATAGTACCAAACGAAGTCCAATTGCCACGAATTTTTTTGATGATTTTTTCTGGACCAAAAGAAGACTTGGGAGATTCAGAAGAAGGCTGGGGGGCGCTGTTGGAAATATGCCCTAGAGGCAATAATAAAATGGTTATTATTATATTTCCTTGTTCGTAATAAATGTTTATTATCCATTCTATAATTGTATTGATTGGAAACTCAGATACATGTGTGGGTACATAGACAACAATGTGTCCCTAGTAAGCCTCTAATGGACTAGCTCGTTAATCAAAGATGGCTGTGGTTTTGTAGCCATGGACAAGAGTTGTCATTTGATAATGGGATCACATCATTAGGAGAATGATGTGATGGACAAGACCCAAACTATCAACGTAGCATATGATCGTGTTAGTTTATTGCTATTGTTTTCTGCATGTCAAGTATGTGTTCCTATGACCATGAGATCATGTAACTCACTGACACCGAAGGAGTACCTTGTGTGTATCAAACGTCGCAACGTAACTGGGTGACTATAAAGATGCTCTACAGGTATCTCTGAAGGTGTCTGTTGGGTTGACATGGATCAAGACTGGGATTTGTTTACTCCGTGTGACGGAGAGGTATCTCAGGGCCCACTCGGTAATACAACATCACAATGAGCCTTGCCAGCAAAGTGACTAAAGAGTTAGCCACAGGATGTTGTGTTAGGGAACGAGTAAATAGACTTGCCGGTAATGAGATTGAACTAGGTATAGAGATACCGACGATCGAATCTCGGGCAAGTAACGTACCGATAAACAAAGGGAACAACGTACGGGATTAACTGAATCCTTGACATAGAGGTTCAACCGATAAAGATCTTCGTAGAATATGTAGGAACCAATATGGGCATCCAGGTCCCGCTATTGGTTATTGACCATAGAGGTGTCTCGGTCATGTCTACATAGTTCTCGAACCCGCAGGGTCTGCACACTTAACATTCGGTGACGTTTCGGTATTATTGAGTTATGAATGTTGGTGACCGAAGGTTGTTCGGAGTCCCGGATGAGATCCCGGACGTTACGAGGAGCTCTGGAATGGTCCGGAGGTAAAAATTGATATATAGGAAGTTCCGTGTTGGTCACCGGAAAAGGTTCAGGCGTCACCGGTAATGTACCGGGGGTGCCGGAAGGGTTTCGGAGTCCATCGGAAGGGGCCCACCAGCCCCGGAGGGCCCCATGGGCTGTGAGAGGGGGCGCACCAGCCCCTTGTGGGCTGGCCGCTCCTCCCACAAGGCCCATCCGGCCGAAGGGTGGAGGGGGGAACCCTAAAGGGGGCCGACCACCTTGCCTTGGGGGCCAAGGCACCCCTTGGTCGGCGCCCCCCCTCTTGGCCGCTGCCCCTAGGGATGGGAACCCTAGGGGGGCCGACCCCTCTCCCTCTCCCCCTATATATATGAGAGGGGAGGGAGGGCTGCCACCACCTTAAGCCACGGCGCAGCCCTCCCTCTTCCCTAGATCGTCTCTCCTCTAGTTTGACTCGGCGTTGCTTAGCGAAGCTCTGCCGGATCAGCTCCACCACCACCACCGCGACGCCATCGTGCTGCCAGAGAACTCATCTACCTCTCTGCTCTCGCTTGCTGGATCAAGGAGGCAGAGATCGTCATCGAGCTGTACGTGTGCTGAACGCGGAGGTACCGTCCGTTCGGCGCTAGATCGTGATTGGATCGCGGGACGGCTTGTGATTTGGATCGCGAAGACGTTCGACTACATCAACCACGTTTCTTAACGGTTCCCGCTTAGCGATCTACAAGGGTATGTGGATCCGATCTCTCCTCTCGTAGATGCTTATCTCCATGGATAGATCTTGTATGTGCGTAGGAAATTTTTTGTTTCCCATGCAACGTACGCCAGTAGCCGCACCAGGGCCCCACAAGCCAACAGGGCGTGCCCTGGCGGCGCCCTGATGGCTTGTGGCCCCCTGGCGGCTCTCCCGACCTCGTTCTCTGGCCTATAAATTCTCTAATATTCCAAAAGCCCAAGAGGCAGTCCCGAAACTCTTTTTACGCTGCTGCAAGTCTCTGTTCCGTCACGAGAGCTCCGTTCCGACACCCTGCCAGAGGGGGGATCGATCACGGAGGGCCTCTACATCAACCTTAATTCCCTCATGATGATATGTGAGTAGTTCACCACAGACCTACGGGTCCATAGCTAATACCTAGATGGCAATCTCTCTATCTCTTGATCTTCAATACAATGATCATCGCATCTTCACTTTGATCTATCCGATGTAATCCTGTTGTGCGGTGTGTTTGTTGGGATCCGATGAATTGTGGGTTTATGTTCAGATTATTCATGAAAAGTATTTGAGTCACCTTTGAATATTGAGATTCTTATTTGCATGATCATTATAGCTTCGTAATGCTCTCCGATTTATTGATGTGCTTTGGCCAAGTAGATTGATCTATCTTCAGTGGGAGTGGTGCGTTGTGTTAGGTTCAACCTGACGAGTTTCTATATCCCTGTGGCAAAGTAGGGGACAAGATGCGTCTTTGTGTTGTTGCTACTAAGGATAACACGATGGGATTTATTCATATTTCTTGAGTTTACTTTGTCTACATCATGTCATCGTTCTCCATGCATTACTCTGTTTGTCATGAACTTAATGCGTAGAGAAGCAAGCATAAAAGCGCTCTTGAAGTGGAGTGATAGTAATAGGTGCAGGCCAGAGTCGGCCTATTTGTTTATGGACGTGATGCCTATATACACATGATCATTGCCGTGAAAATCACATAACTATCCGCTTTTCTATCAATTGCCCAACAGTAATTTGTTACCCACTGTATGCTGCCTACATGAGAGATGCCGCTAGGGAAAACTATGGCCCCCGGGTCTATTCACTTATAAATTTACAAATGCTACTATTACCTTGTTGCCTTTATTTTCTTTTGATTTTATTTTGCAATTTATAATTATTTACAATTATCTACACAACTCATTCGCTTGCAAATAACGAGATCAAGGGGATTGACAACCCTCTTGCCCGCGTTGGGTGCAAGTTGTTTGTTCTTTTGTGTGCAGCCGCTGAAGACGGTTGAGGATTGATATTCCTATTGGTTCGATAAACCTTGGTTTCATAACTGAGGGAAATACTTACCCACTTTGTGCTGCAATAACCCGTTCCTCTTCACGGAAAACCCAACGCAGATCACAAGTATCAGGAACTACTCACACATCATTAGGGAGGCAACAAGGTTGATGAAGACGGCCTGCGTGATGGATTCCCCCTTCGGCAGAGTACCGGAACAACAGAGACTTGAGGTGATGGAAGAATTGATTCAGGTGCTCGTCTAGGGTTTTTGGGATATATGTCAATTTGTAGGCCATAGAGTAGGGCGGGAGGGGCCATAGGGGCGCCACAAGGAGGCAGGGTCCGCCACCCTGCCTTCTCGTATCCTCGTGCAGGGTCTGGACTCCCTCCGAAGCTTCTAGGGTCTCTTTTGGTCAAGAAAAATCGTCAAAAAGTTTTATTGTGTTTGGACTCCGTTTGGTATAGATTTTCTGAAAACCAAAACAAACAAAAAAACACTTGGCACTAGGTTAATAGGTTAGTTTCCAAAATTAATATAAAATGGTGCATAAAGCACATAACATTGATGAAACAATAAAAAATATAGATATATTGGAAACGTACCACCTGCACTAGTGAAGCCCCCTGTCCGGGGTGGAAGGACGTTGATAGGCGGACCCGACCTCCCCAACCCACGCGCGGCATTGCCCGAGAAGGTGCAAGTGGGGGTGACCGAAAGCCATAATAACGGTGGTCCAAGCCGCACTTGCAGTCTACCCATCGTGGACCCCTGAGGCAGGACGCCCGGGTGTGCATTGTCCGAGCAGGTCGGATGACGCGGAGAGCCTCAAGTAGGAAACCGCAGGATGCCAGCTGAACCGGACGGTCCGGAGGTCCTCCTTGCTGAGTCGGGCCTTCGCCCCGACCGACTTGGTTGAGCGACACACCCCGCCAGGGGCCAAAGGATGCCGACAGATGTGGCTGGCCTCATTGTCGTACGGGAGCGTGGTCTAGAGCCCGCACAAGATAGTTGCACCGGGCATTACCGTGGTCCACATGTCATAGACACCCGAAGCGAGCCGCATGGGTGCATGCTATCCAGGCAGATTGGACAATGCAGATAACACCGCTGAGGCGCCTACGACATGCCTCCGCGCAACGGTCGGCGCGGGGGTACTCTCGCTCGCGGAGGCTTCGGGGAAGCAGGTAGTCCGGCATCCTTTATAGGAATATAATAATTCTCCTAAAAATATATTAACAAACTTAGAATGGATCATACGCCATGTTCTAGTTCTATGTACCATTCCACGGTTTAGCTCATGGCCCGGACAAAAACTAGACACACCCTGCGTGAACATAGCGCGTATCAAGTTCTTTTATTTGGCAACCCCTATTTCACGCTTACTTCCTCAAAGAGTTGTCCGGACGCACGCGGTGGCCCGTGATATCTACTACACAACTTTATTCTTGTAGACTTTGTTAGGCCTCCAAGCGCAGAGTTTTGTAGGACAATAGCAAATTTCCCTCAAGTGGATAACCTAAGGTTTATCAATTCGCGAGAGGTGTAGGATGAAGGTGGTCTCTCTCAAACAACACTGCAATCAAATACAAGAAATCTTTTGTTTCCCCAACACACCCAATACAATGGCAAATTGTATAGGTGCACTAGTTCGGCGAAGAGATCATGATACATGTGTAGTATGGATAGTATATAAAGGTTTCTGTAATCTGAAATAATAAAAACAATTCATGAGTTAATTTTTCGACATGCATCAAACAATTTCAGATTCATCATATTCAATCCAAAACAAAGAACTTCAAAGAGTACCCCAATATTTCTATGGGAGAAAGTAGGATGAAAACGTGCATCAACCTAGGTGCCTAGATCACCCCAATGTCACGGGAATCCGCAAGTTGATGACAATAACGTATATCAAGTGACTCAATAGAATACCCCATTGTCACCACCGATATCCACAGGCAAGACATACATGAAGTGTTCTCAAATCCAAAGTGTTCAATCCAACTTAACAAAACCTCAAAGAGAAAGACTCAATTCATCACAACATGGAGAGGGAATAACACCATATGATCCAACTATATTAACAGAGCTCGTGGTACATCAAGATCGTGCCACGTCAAGAACACGAGAGAGAGAGAGAGAGATCAAACATATAGCTATTGGTACATACCCTCAGCCCCGAGGGTGAACTACTCCCTCCTCGCCATGGAGATCGCCAGTGATGATTTCCCCCTACGGCAGGGTGCCGGAAAAGGGCTCCGGATGAGATTGCTTCGGAACAGAGGCTTGCGGCGGCGGAGCGGTAGTTTTTTTTTCTCGTTTTGGGATTTATAGGAATTTTCAGCGTCGGTTTCACGCCAGGGGGTCCACCAAGAAGTGACAAGCTCGGGGGGCGCGCCCTAGGGGGTGCCCCTGGTCTTGTGGCCTCCTCGGCCACCCCTGGCACTCCTCCGGTGCTCCATGGGCCTATTTTGTTTCATAAAAAACACCAAAAAGTTTCATTTGATTCCAAGAACTTTTATTTTTTGCACAAAAATAACACCACGGTAATTCTGCTGAAAACAACCTCAGACCGGGTCAGCTCCATTTAAATAATATAAAAGTGCATCAAAACCATATAAAATTGTTGTAAACATGGCATGAATACTTCATTAATTATCGATACGTTGGAGACGTATCACCCCCCTCCTAGCCCCGCGCGTAATGTAGTGGCATGATTGTTGTGGTGATCTGGTCGACACTATAGCTATTGTGTATTGTAGTTTTTTCATTCGCCTTTCCAGATTAATGAGGACATCCATACCATTGTTACACCTACAACCGTGCTTCTATACATACTGGACCAATTACAAGAGCTCACGCACGCCAATTGAATTACCAGGTACTTTCGTTTCTTGGTGACAATTCTAATGTTCATGAGAATATGATACTGCTTAAATTGGCTACATTTGTGTTAGTTACTAATGAAGGGACTACCATGGACAAGAGGGATGAACATTGGAGCAGGATCAAGCATGGAGATGAAGGCGCACGCGAACGGAACCAGAACGGCGTTTCTAGAGCAGATTTCAGCACTTTCAAGCCTCTTTGATGACATACAAGGACATGGACAAAATATACAAGATGCCCTTTCATAAATTTCGTCCATAGCTTATTATAGGTGTTGCACCACCTTATGTTTGGGCCAGGCCCATGTAATTTCAAAATAGAACTTCGTAGGCTGGTTATAGAGTCTGTATTGTAGGGGAACCAACTCAGGAGGTGTTTTACTCTCACCTTGCCAAGGGCGGACGAAATCCCCTCCCTTTTCCTCTATAAATACAACACTTAAGGCATAGTTTAGACTTGGCTTTTGTTTAGATTAAAATTTTGCCATAGCTGCAACTTTGCTTCCTTTGTTTATGTTCAACGACCAGACCAACATGTCACAGAACCCCACTTCATTAATAAAGCTTTCCTCTTATATTCGCAATATCCCGATTGCAATTTCAGTTCTTGCTTGTTCTTTGTTTGTGTGTAGGAAATAGACCCTCGTGGTCAGGTTGATCATGCTCCGGCGTGGTCAATAACCTCTCAGAGTTGGTTTGGCGATTGCTAAGGCGCAATGTCCTCGCACG
This sequence comes from Elymus sibiricus, assembly GCA_039707655.1. Lineage (NCBI taxonomy): Eukaryota > Viridiplantae > Streptophyta > Magnoliopsida > Poales > Poaceae > Elymus > Elymus sibiricus. The sequence continues at coordinate 378,219,650 of CM077663.1, forward strand.
TTCGTAGTCGAATCGTCAAAGTCTACTCCACCAAAAATGATAGTCACCATCTCATCGAAATACGAGACACCTTCACCTCTTTCAAGCGGTATAAGATTTCCAGGTTGCTCGGTGAGATTTTTTTACCAGTTTTTCGTAGTTTAGATCACATCTATTCTGCATACCTACAGTCCACGAAAAAGCCACAAAAAAATAGGGTTAGTTCATCGTACTCGAACCAATCTGAGCCTTTTGCATTTTTCTGTTCGTTGCTTTGCTTTGTTGAATTTGCAGTTACATCGTCGTGTCACATTGTTGGTCTTAGCCTCTAATCTCTTAGAGTTTCAAGTTATGTTCACAGGTTGTCACGTCGCCGCCGCACCATCGTCATCACCGCTGCCATATACCACCATCACATATCTGCCGCCAACCTGAGTCCATACATACCACCATCGCACATCCGCCGCCAATCCGAGTCCATATACAACACCACATATCCGCCGCCATCATGCCAATCCGAGTCCACCTCCACCACAAATTCGCCACCAGTTCGTGTTCCACCGCCCCTACATATATCTGCCACTAGTCCGAGTTCCACCAGATTCATCTCCACAACGAATCCTAGTCTGTATTTGCTGCTCTGTTTTTTATTTCCAGGTCACGCCATACTACGCGTCATTGCATATTATGTTACTTATTATCGTCGAATTTCATTAACTGTGTTTACTATATGTTGGTTTTCCACATGAACACGAAAACACTTGCTTTAAAAAACTAAATCTTGTTTAAAAACACTTTTTGAGAAACGTGAACATTTTTTCAAATACACAACATTTTCTGAAGTGAACAATATTTAAATTTTTGAATATTTTATGAAAACACATTTATGAAATTCCCAAACATTTTTATATTTATGTTTTTTGGAAAACAGATATTGCTTTTGAATATTGAACATTTTTTGATATTCTGGAACGTTTTTAAAAATTGTGAAACTTCTTTCAGTAGCATGATTTTTTGTGAAAATATATTTTTTGATAATTGAAATTCCGAACATTATTTTAAAATTTTGAATTTTTTTAATACGCAAACAAAATTTTAAAATGTGAGTGTTCTTTGTAGAAGCTGGCCATCTTTTGAAAACGGAATCATTTTATTGAAAGTACACACATTTTTATATTTTTTAAAATTCAACAATAAGAGAAGAAAATAAAAAATAAACTGAAAAATAAAACTAGTGAAAGAATTATCAGAAATAAAACCCGAAGGTTCCTGGAACCATAACCTGCGTTCTGTTTTGTATATGGGCTGGGACACTCGATGGGTCGCCTCTGCGCTTCGGTGCCTATATGACAACAAAAGCGTTAAATAGGGAATTCCCTTTTATTGGCAACAAGCAAACGTCAAGTAAACTGAACTGGACTCTGAAGGAAAAACTAAACCGAACCGACTCGGACTCTGAAGGAGCAACAGGCTTGATCATCAACAAGGTATGCGTACCCGCCCGACGCGCGCAAGCCCACTCCAGAAACAGAAACCAATCTAAGGCGTGTATCCGCAACTTTTTACCGGAGCCGGTATGTACCGGTGCCTGATCCACCGTTGGTGCATTTTGCGATTCGTTCTGCTAGATGGCCCACCTCTCGTATAACAATGTATTCACATAACATATCTCTCGTATAGCACTGTAGTATGTCAAGTGAATGGGCCATCACTTTATACTAGTATGTCAGCTACAGGTACTACTTTTGTCAGCCCACTGTACGCATGCATGTAACCTCTTTCCTGTCTCTCCCCTCTTAAACAAATCCATCTTTTTATTTTTGCTTACAATTTTAAACGGTCACCATCTTTCACATTAAAATTTCGTTATTGAATTTTTTATATATATTCAAATTCCTTGCAACATGATCTTCAGAACAAGATCAATCTTGAATATTTTTAAACTAGATTTTAAAATAACATGTTTCATAGTCTCCAAAAAATATCTCGTTTCATAGATTTCACTTCATTCAAGAAATAAATTTCAATAAGTTCATAGATATAAATTATCTCAAAGAATTGAAACATATTTTTTTAAGTCAAGATGATTGAAACATATATTATTTTTGTGAAACTCCTTATTTCAGTGTGTATATTGTGAGTGTAAGATGTTTCCAGAAACTAGTGAAATGAGTGAAATCTATCTTTTGTAACGAGTGAAATCGCCTTTTTGAAACAAGTGAAATATAGTATTTCAATTGAATGAGTGTAATATGTTTTATGAAACTAGTGAAATGAATGAAATCTATATTTTGTAACGAGTGAAATCACTTTTTTAAAACAAGTGAAATATAGTATTTCAATTGAATAAGTGTAATATGTTTTCTGAAATTAGTAAAATGAGTGAAATCTATCTTTTATAACGAGTGAAATCACTTTTTTGAAACAAGAGAATACAGTATTTCAATTGAATAAGTGTAATATGTTTTCTGAAACTAGTAAAATGAGTGAAATCTATCTTTTATAACGAGTGAAATCACTTTTTTGAAACAAGAGAATATAGTATTTCAATTGAATAAGTGTAATATGTTTTCTGAAACTAGTAAAATGAGTGAAATCTATCTTTTATAACGAGTGAAATCACTTTTTTGAAACAAGAGAAATATGGTATTTCAACTGAATGAGTGTAATATGTTTCCTGAAATTAGTTTCTTGAAATATTATATTTGTGAAATATTATATACCTGCCTTTTGAAATATCATAAACCTGCCTTTTGAATGAGTGTAATATGTTTTCTGAAAATAATTTTTTTGGAATGAGAGAAATTAGTATTGGGAAATAATTGAAACATGTTTTTCAAATTGCAAATGGATGAAATTAGTGGTTTGAGATGAGTGAAATAATCGAAATACAATAATATTGAAATATGATACATAAAATTCAAACTAGTCAGAATGTATCCCAGATTGGTCTTGTTTGAAAGGTCTTATCGTCCTGGATTCAAATATATAAATTTTTACAATAACTTAAATATGGTTAAGAAGTTATCTGTCATTTAAATTGTGATCCTGAAATTAAATCACAAGTCTTTATTTGGGACAGAGTGAATATTGCATGCATGCAGCCGTCCTGCCTCGCTCTCTCTTTCCTCTGAAAAGTTGTCAGATATGTCAGTGCGTATTACACCATATAATTATAAAAACTGATTCACAGGCTTATACCACAGGGCCTCATCAATCCAGATGAAATCGATGGACGGGTGATTCCTAACCGGTACATACCGGCTCCGGTAAAAAAACTTACTCGGGCGTGTATCCGATCCGATCGCATGAAGGAAGTCACTCGCGTTGCCCGGCAGAGAAGGAAGAGGCAGAGGAGGGAGAGGGCGGCCGCCGCCGCGGCCACGCTCCCGAACGACGTCGTCCTCGATATCCTCCGCTGAGTCGGGCTGGAGCGAACCTAGAAAATGCATTGAACATCTCAAGTATGACTTCATCCATGCCAACCACGTGGTGTCTCGAGGAAAGGTACACTGGCTCATCCGTTACTCGGGGGACCTTTGCACCCTTGAACTCTGCATTGAGACTGGCCACCTCTCCATAACACAGTTTTCGATTCCGCGGGACTTTTTTCGAATCAGCTTTAACCATGCTACTTAGGGTCGCAACTGATGGCGACGTATCATTGATTTGCCTGCATAAAAATTTCCTCCGGCTACAGATCTTTACACAGCATCATGATCAAGGGTGTGGCAATGGCCTTGCTGACGTGCTACATACTGAGGTCATCGAGCTCAAACACAAACCCCCGCAGACCACCGAAGAACTCTACATGTACTTGGGCGAGAAGAGCGCGACGATGCTTGTCACTGACCGACGCAAGTTCATGTGCACCATCAATCTCGAAACAGGGACGATTGATGAGCTCGCAGGCACGTTTGGCACCCTTAAAGGACACACTATCGTGCTTTTTGAGATTGATTGGCCAACTTTCTTCATGTCTAGCTTAGAGGCCCATTGAAGACATACCACCCACTCTGTTGAAAGGTAGAGAGGGATTGGGTGGAATTGTTGTTGTATTGCTTGAGCATCGTGGGCGCTCCGCTGATTTGATTCGGCACAACCTATCGGCCAAGGCAAGTGAGAGCTGTTCAAGAGTTGGGGGCATATCTTTAGCTCGAGCAGCATCCGCGAAATAACAATCAGGAATAGGACTAGGAGAATGAGGTCTAATTTACGGTCTGTTTTCAAAGCACAAAGAGTTCTTGACGAGATTCGCTGGCATATATATAGGAGTACATGATCAATTTGGAGTACAAGACAAGGCAGCATAATTCCTAGTCTATCTTTTGTTTCCTAACTAATCACGATACTCAACATCCCCCCGCAGTCACAACGGTAGCGATGCAGACGGTGAGACTGGAGAAGAGTCCGAAGGTAGGCCGACGATCATCCCCCCCACAGTCATAACGGTCGATGCATCGCGGAAGTCGTGGCTGGAGTAGAAACCGACGAGGTTGCTCAAGCAAGGCGGTAGCCCTTTGTGTCGTTGTCGAGGTAGCCGAGAGCGTAGGGTGATGTAGCCGTGGTCGAGGTAGTCGTGCAAAGAACGCCGTGGTCGATGTCGAGTCGGGGTAGCCGGTGTCGAGGTAGTCGCCGAGGAGCAGCGGGCGCAAGGAGGCGCCGAGTTAGTCATGGGCGCAGTGATGTCGAAGTAGTGGTGCGCCGGGAAGAAAACGAAGTTGAGACGCGTCGCGCCGGGATTGCCAAGTCTGGGGACACGTCGTGGACGAAGGCACGCGTCGGTGTTGCCAGCACCGGGCATGCGTAGACGGATGAAGACGAAGTTGACGAAGCACCGCTCCAGGCTTGCCAGGCTCGGGGACACGTCGTGGACAAAGGCACGCATCGGTGTTTCCAGTACCGAACATGCGTAGACAGGGACCTGCACGAGCTGTACGCCATGTCGGAGAAGTCGGAGGGGCCAGCAGAGAAGAACTCGACGACGATTGCGGTGTCCATCAGTGCGGGACCAATGACACCAACGGTGGTCGGAGTAGACGAAGTGGTCGGGGTAGATGACGGCGACGCTGGCGACGGGCTGGTGCTGGACGAAGATGAAGGGGGTGGACGGGTGGCGCGGCTCGGGTGAGTGAGCTGCAGCAGCGCCGAAGAGGAGCGGCGGCCGCGGCCTGGCGGCGGCGGCGGCGGCTGGTTAGGAGCGCGGCGGCGATGCTCGAAGTAGGCGAGGAAGAACCCGACAACGTGACGAAGACCGGCGCGGACGGTGGCGTTCCTGCGTCGAGGGAGACGGCGCGGCGCATACCACGAGAAGTCGACGCGCGGGGACGGCGGAGTGGACCGCGGGCCGCGGCGCTACGGCCCGAAGGGGCGACGCAACGGCAGCAGGCGGGTCAGGGCGACGGCGGTGACCGCGGGCCACGGCGCTACGGCCCGAAGGGGCGGCACGGCGGTGAAGCGCGGGTCGGTGCGACCGCGGGGACGACCTCGGGCGGCGGCGGAGACCGCGTGCCACGCTCGCTACGGCCCGATGGGGCAACGCAGCGGCAGCGCGAGGGTCGGTGCAGCCATGTGGACGGCCTGGAGCGGACGTCCTCGGACCGGCGGTGGACCGCGGCCGCGACACTACGGCCCGAAGGGGCGACGCAGCGGCAGCGCGAGGGTCGGTGCAGCCACGGGGACGGCCTGGAGCGGACGACCTCAGAGCGGTGGTGGACCGCGGGCCGCGACACTACGGCCCGAAGGGGCGACGCATCGGCAGCACGCGGGTCGATGCGGCCACGGGGAGAACCACGGGGCGGCGGCGCTGCGGCCCGACGGGGCGACGCAATGGCAACCCGGTGCTCGATCGGTGGAGGGGCGCGCTTTACTCGGGACAGTCTTCACGGGAACTGCGGAGGCGCGCGCAACCAACGGGCCAGGTTGGCCGCACGGCGTAGATGAGGCGGATCGCGGCGGCGGGCGGGTGATCAATCCGATCGCGCGCGAAGTCGGGGACGCCGCTCAATGGAGGCGGGATGGCGGCGGAGTCCGAGATGAAGCCGGCGACGACGGTCGGCAAGGCAGCCGTACAGGCGCGGCGTAGATCGACGGGCGAGATGGCGCGCGAACGGTGGCTGTGATGGGCCGCCGCATGGCGCGAGGCCGCCGTGTTGGGGCGATGCAGGAGGCCCGATCCGAGCAGGGCGGTGACGGCCGGCGTAGGGCGACGGGCGAGTAGACGCGCGGGCGACGGCCGTGAGGGGCCGCCGCGTCGCGCGAGGCCGCCGGGTCGGTGTAGAGGCCTGGTCGCACCGATGTCGGAGTAGAGGCGCGGGGTCGACGGCGACGGCGGGCGACGCAAACCAATCTTAGATCGGAAACCAAAAAGGAAACGCCGATCAATGCGACCGGCGGAAGAGAGAAAACCCCGGATCAAGAGATCGGGAAAAAGACTCTCTAGGGCAGCCGGTCAACACGACCGGCGGACGAACCCTAGGTACGGGCGGCGCAACCCCCGGCGGCGGTCATGGAGGCCGACCGCCCCAGGGGCGGCGCGCGGTGCGGAAGCGGTGGCGGCGGCTAGGGCTAGGAACTTGCGGCAGATACCATATTGAAAGGTAGAGAGGGATTGGGTGGAATTGTTGTTGTATTGCTTGAGCATCGTGGGCATATATATAGGAGTACATGATCAACTTGGAGTACAAGACAAAGCAGAGCAATACAACAACAATTCCACCAAATCCCTCTCTCCTTCTAACACACTCCTATATTGTTTAGTGTTTAACTTAGTTTTGATAGTACCTTTCTTAATGTTGACTTTGGAAGTTATGTCAATGCGGGTAAAGGTTACACGAATCATAAGTTTGTAAATGATGAGTGGCATAATTTACCATCATGTAAATTTACCGTTTACAATTATGCTTCTTGTAGGGCTGCATGCATCACTCGATGATCCAAAGACGAGTGTCTTTCCCACTTTTTGAAAAGAAAATTATGATTCATGTTTGCATGCATTTGCTGCCCTTGCCCTGTGTTATCCTATTATGTTATGTCTTTCCACGAGAAATCCTATAGTGTTATCAAGTTGGAGAGTAAATAGCAAAACACTACCACATTATAGGCTAGGATAAAGAAAAACTACCCGTTTTCTTAATTTCTCAAAAAACTAGCACAAAAATGGTGGATTGTTTCAAAAAAACCAAATGAACAGGTCGGGCCCGCTCTTAAATAAAACGTTAGTCGACTGTTTGTTTGATTGTTAACTTACAGGCCCACATGTCAGCTCTCTCTTCTTCCCATTTTCTTTCTTCTCTCTCTTTACCTTATCTCTCTACCGAGAGAAGGACACACCATGGCCGGCGCAGCCACGGCCAACACCACCACGAACGGCCAGCACCAATGCTCTGCCGCCGCCACTACGGCTTGCCCTTGGAGCTCCGCCGTCGTCGTTGCGTGTCATTGGAGCTTACCCGCGTCCACCAACAGGGAAGCAACCCTTGGAGCTCCGCCGCCGCTGCTACTTGCCGCCAACTACGGCCGCCACAGCCACGACCACGTGCTCAGCTCCGCATCATGGAGAGGCCCACACGAGCAGCACCACGGGGAACCCTGGCGACCAGCAGCCCGGGCGGGTAAGCGGCACCACGGGGTGGCTCCGGCGGCTAGCAGCCCGGGGGGCTAGCACCACCACAGGGAGCCCCGACGACTAGCAGCTCGGGTGGGTGAGCAGCCCACGGGGTGGCTCCAGCGACCAGCAGCCCGGGCGGCGCCAGATGCGCCCGGAGCAGCAGCCCGGGTGGAGCCAGATGCGAGCAGCTGCTACTTGCCGTCGGCCATGTCCGTCACAGCCGCCGCCAGAGCAACGCCGGTGGACCAGTATATCGGCTCCGGCGACGAGCTCGCTGGCGAGGACCCAATTGCTTTTTGCATTTTCTTACAAGGACCCGGTTGCTTCTTTTTATTAATATATCAAGGACCTGATTCTTTAAAAAATATTTGTGCCCCACTGTCATAACCTGTCAATGGTCAGCCTAACGTTTAAACCTAATGGTCAACCTAACGAGTGGGCCCGAGCTGTCATAATCTAGCTTAAAACTTAATTGTTCAACCATTAAGTTTTTTTGGAACAACCACCAATTTTGTGGTAGTTTTTTTGAGAAATTTGGAAACCAGGTAGTTTTTCTTTACCCTAGCCTGTAATGTGGTATTTTTTTTGCTATTTACTCCATACATATAAGATTACATGAATGGTCGCTCGGCACCCTTCACAAGTTCATGTGTGTTAACCTAAAGGGAACAAATCAACCTGAAGTGGGTCTAGCATGCATCTGTCTCATGAACTTAGAGTGACTTGTAACATCAATTATAATATAATGAAAACAACCAGTGAACAAGAAATCATAAGTGAACTAAATTCAAGTGAGAAAGGAGGCGCCCCACGAGTGTGGGTAAGATTGGTGAATGATAACGTAGGTGATCCCTCACATTGTTGCCTAACATTGCATGCCTATTACCCTTTTTTGTGAAATATGTTTTCTTTTGAAGAAACACTACTACCTTTAATATTAGGTAGAGATGTGCATTGCTATGCCTCATGCTTAATGTTTGATTTCAGTACAACATTCTTTAAGAGCCGTTCGTTAGATCGGTTTAGACAGATAACATTAGTCTTGATGTATTTATCTGCCAAAGTACAATAACAGGGAACAATACCATGTAATGCCCTCCAATTGAAAATATGCACCTTTGGAAGGACACTTCCATCCCACCAGATTTTCCATAGAGCTCTTATTTTATATTAAGCCATCCATTTCGAATGCTATTTGTACGAAGGCCATTTCGAGCTCATTGAATTCCATACCCTCATTGGCCACCGGTTGTCTCCTCAAAAGCCAAACAAAAATCTGTATGAAAGAGTTGCGCACGCTCGAGCGTTGCATCCATAAAAAATGGTTTGCTAAAACTCAGTCGACTGAGAATTAAACAAGTCGACTGCTTAGTCGCTGGTTCTTTGTGCAGAGATTTGTGCTAGACTGAGCACCATCCAACGGCCTTTGCAACACTTCGTCCCATCGAGACCAGTGTCCTTCGGTGCTGGTTGCAGCATGTCGTCACATCGGTCACAGCGTTCGCCCTCATTGCTCGTAACGCGTCATCCCATCATTTCCAGCTTCCCCAATTGTGGTATGCAACATTAAGTCCCATCGGTTGCAGCGTCCGTCATTGTTGCTCCGTTTGCAGCATGTCACACCACTAGTTGCAACATCCAACCATGCCGTCCATAGCACCACAATTACGCTGATGTCACTCGACTAGGACATTAAGTCTCAATCAACTGAGTTCCACATAGAAAATAAAAGCCGAACTAAATCAGAACGAAAGAGTTGAGCACGCACAAGCGTTGCATCCATAAAAAAAGACGCTCTTAGTAAGCGAATATTCGATAGGGAGGATGGCAATTGCAGGCAATTTTCCTACAATTTCAGTTGTAGAGGGGTCACACTTTCTCCAGACTAATATGGTAATTCCTTCTTAGAGAAGGTATTTTTTGCTAAACTCGTATTATTTGATCTCAATCAGACGGCTGCGAGGGCATTCATTGGGGTTCCTTCCCAGCAAACGTTCGCCAGTTAGCATTACTGTAAAAAAACGAACGGACCTTTCGGGTCTGTGACGCTCTCGCCTGGTTTTGGAGATGGACATGCAGATGGCGCATCCACAGGTTGTCGATTCGTTGCCGAGACGTATATACGTACGTGATGTTGGTATATTCCTGCCCGACGCGCACGGCCCCACTCTAGAAACAGGAACCAATCTGCGGCGTGTCTCCAAGCAGTGTCTCCGATCCGATCCCACGGAAGAAGAAGAAGAAGAAGAAGAAGAAGAAGAAGAAGAAGAAGAAGAAGAAGAAGGCTAGGTCGGCCATGCTCCCGGACGACGTCATCCCAGAGATCTTGGCGTGCGTCGCTCCACGGAAAAGGAGAAGGCAGAAGAAGAAGGCGAGGGCGGCCGTCACGCTCCCGGACGATGTCGTCCTCGAGATCCTGGCACGCGTTGCGGACGACGTCGCCGCACTCTTCCGCTGCGCCGTATCGTGCAAGCGGTTTCGAGCCCTCGTTGCCGACCCCTCGTTTCTCCGCCGCCGCTGGCCGGACGGTGCACGCGACCCGGGCTCTCTCCTTGGCTTCTTTCATGACACGTTGATATTCGGACCGACGGCTTTCGGCGCCGCGATCGCCGCTCGGTCCTAGGCGCCGCTTGCTTGGCTCCTTCTTCCCCAGCGCCAATGGCTTATTATACGACGCGGTTCCACTCGCCTCTCGCTCTGGCCTCCTTCTCGTTGCGCTCCGCTCAGGCCATGACTGGACTGACATTGAACGGGGACTCCTCCGCCTGGCCGTGTGCAACCCACTCGCCGGGACGTGGGACGAACTACCTCCGCTATACCCTGGATCCTATGTCATGAGCAACGGCCAATGCGCCATTCTAACCGACAAAGACCGCCATCTCAAGGGACGACTACAAGAACCATTGCCAAGCTACACAACTTTGTTCAAAGTGGCTATCATCATGGTGGCACCTCACAAAATGTACACTTTCTCGTCCGCTGAGTCGAGCTGGAGGAGCACACCTATAAGGTGCTTTGAACATATGGAGTATGATTTTGTCCATGGCAACCCCGTCGTGTCTCAGGGCAAGGCACACTGGCTCATCAAAGGCTTAGGGAAGTTTTGGACCCTTGAATTCTGCATTGAGACCGACCACGTCTCCATAACACAATTTCCGATTGCGCGTGGCTTCTTTCAATACAACTTTAACCATGCACCGGTACTTAGCGCGGCGGTTGATGGCAAACTATCACTGATTTGCCTGCATAAAAAATTCCTCCAGCTACAGATCTTTACACAAGCTAACCAAGGGGGTGGCAATGGCGTTGCGAACGCAATACATACTGAGGTCATCAAGCTCAAGCACAAACCACCGCCCACCGAAGCACTCTACATGCATGTGTGCGCGAAGAGCGCGACACTGCTTGTCACTGACAGACGCAAGTTCATGTGCACTGTCAATCTTGAAACAGGAAAAATTGATGATGTCACGGGCATGTCTCGCAATCTTAAAGGACAGACCGTCGTGCCTTTCGAGATTGATTGGCCAGCCTTCTTCATGTCTAGCTTGGAGGCCCATCGAAATCATGCCGTGGACTCCTATATTAAGTGGGTGTGTCTAGGGCACATCTAGATGTGACATAGTCATTGAACATCTAAATGACTAAATCAAGTATAAAAGGAAAGAAAAAGAAAAAGAAAATATCTACACGAATCTTCACGTAAGATTAATGATATAGGACTTAGATGTGCAATACTTATCTCACATCTAGATGTGTTTTAGCAAAACCGATATTATTTAGTGTTTAATTTTGACAGTATGTTGCTTAACGTTGATTTTGTAAGCTATGACAATGCGGAAATTTACCGTTTACAATTATGCTTACAATTATGCTTCTTGTAGGGCTGCATGCATCACTTGATGCAGAGAGGTCCCATATTTTCAAAACAGTTATGATTCTTGAATGTTTTTCCACAATAAATCCTATAGTGTGTTGATCAGGTTGGAACATGTGTGTCATACATATAAGACACAGAGAACAATCAGTAGGCGCCCTTCATGAGTTCATGTTAACCTGGTGGGAAGAAATTTCGACCTGAAGCAGGTCTAGCATGCATGTCCATCTCATGAACTTGCAATGGCTCGTACATCAATTATATGCATATCTTGTTCAGCATAACCACAAAATAATATCAGGAATACAACCAGTGCAGAAGAAATCACTAGACGTGAACTAAGTTCAAGTGAGAAAGGAGGCGCCCCACCGCTGTCAGTAAGACTGGTGAATGATAACGTGGGTCATCCCTTACATTGTTGCTTTATTATACGTATTATATTTTATTTTTGAGGGTAACACATACAGACCATCTAGGTGTGCTACATTCATCAGGCATCAAGACCTGTAAATCAGGGGTAACAGCTGCGATCAGCACCAAGTCTTCATGTCTCCTTGCTCTAGCCGCAAGCTCATGGGTCAATGAATTACAGCTCCTGCTGATCCCAATGACCCGGTACGAGGCAAAGGCCGACGAGACTACTTTAATGTCAGAGATTATTGGGTAGCAGAATGATCGGTTCTGTGCTCCCGTCTGCAAGGCTGCAAGTCCCTCTCGATCACTGAACAGTATAACTCAAGGACGATGGGACCCCTGTAGAGATTTGAGAGTAACCTCAGTCCAGCAAGAGCAGCCTGCCCTTCTGACTCCTCCACACATCGGCAGGGAACCATGTGCAGACTTGCAGAAAAGAAGATGCATCCCAGGTATGATGAACACGGGGAACGGCCACTGCCGCTTCAAATCACCATTGACAGATCGCCATACGCGTCCAATCGGCCACAGGAATGGAGCTTGTCGTCGGATGGGCAAGCCTGGCAGCGCTGCTCCTGCTCGGCGACGGTGAGGCGAGAGTGCACGGGGTGAGGGACCAAGAAAAGTGGATCAGGACGCCGCCCAAGATGCGGATGACACGGGGCGTTTCGCCAATTTTTAATGGAGCTGCCACCGCTTGAACAAGATGTGTTTTCCGGCACGAGCACGGAGAATCGCGCCATTTATATATACTAGATGACCTGGTTGCGTCGATGGCGCAAGAAGCCGGTTAGAATTGATGTTAGTAGTGAGTAAGTAGGAGATGTAGCTAGAAATATAATGCAATGTGGATTGTATATTTGTATTACAGGAACTTAATCGGTTTACAGAAACACATATATAGGCAGCCTCACAGCTTATTTACGCATCTTCATAGACTGACTGTGATCTTCAGAGGGCATGAACGTACGAATAAAAAGAGTGTTATTGTCGGATAATGCTTGCATGGTAGACTTCCAGGCACTTGAAGGCATGTAAAAGGTGATGGTTCCACTGTTAAACCATCTGGAGCAGCCCATATAGTTATTATCTCTGGAATATCATTGCATTCATTGTTCTATATGACACACTTGGTAGTTGTTGTTCTCTAGAATGCACTAAGGAGTGAGGATGTCTTCCATTATAGCTGGGCTGTAGTCTGTAGAACTCAGTTGGTAGTCCTGTAATCCTTATCTCATCTCTTCGAGTGAGGATAGAAGAGACTGCACCAATAGACGTGGACCATTTCTGAATTAAGAACGCGCCAAATGGTAGTTGGATCCCAATGGTGTCAGACTGTCAGTAGATAATGTGTGAAACAAAGTCTTAGTTATCGGCCCTTTGAAAGATATAAGATACTTGAACTTGTCAGTCTGCTTGGATGTGATCATTCCAGGGGATGCAACTTGCATTTGTTGGAGGGAATGTATCAGCTTATCTTCTGTGAACACATTATCCTCATTGCATGTTGTTAGGAGGAATGATGAATTTAAGATTTCCATTTGGTCATTTGGTATATCAACCTCTTTTAAGTATGAATGAGAAACCATTCCTCTCTTTAGTGCTTGGATGAAAGAAGGAATCTTCATGTGTGTTCTATGAAGAGGTTTGTCATGATGCTCTTCTATGTTGATTCTGTCAATAACTCAATACCCACACAAAATGTCTTCGTGTTTCTTTGCATACTATTTTGAGTTGCTTCTTTGTCATATTTGCTTGAGACATGAATGAGCACATGCCATGGAAATGGCACAGGAGTTATAATAGTCCAAGCCGTGCAACTTATTGATCGAAGCTTCCGAAAGCTGAGATTGGCTGGACTAACATGCTCAACAGTGCAAAGTGGCTGTAGTGCGCGCTCAATTGCCCTTATAGTCCAAAGATGTAATGGGAGGCCATAAATCTTTATCTTTAGATGTTCAGTTGTTGTTGCTTTTCTTTCTTCGATCTCAAAATCATACATCATCTCTTCTTCAGGGACACCGACATATTTTACAGGGTAACAAAAAACTTCAGTTTCATGTACTGTCATGGTTATTCCAGTGGATAGAACTGCGTGTGCGTAAGCTGTGTAAGGCTCGTTTTCCAAATCCAACACTAACTGATCTGGCTTTCCATATGGTGGATACATCTGCTGTTGATATCCCAAATGCAAATGTTCTAAAATGAGTGGTGCCAACTCGTGTCTGCAGGCAATCCATCACAGCGTGCTATTTACTATGTAAATCTCTCTGCAATTTCTCTGGTCTTGTGTTCAACTCTGCTTATAAAGCCTTGTGAAGAAGAAATGTCATCTATCATGAATTTCTTTGTTGACATCCAGTCGCTCAATTGATCGCCTGTAGTATAAACAATGGTCTTAGAAGACTATAAAGGTAAACATATATAGGTGGTTGTCGAAATAGAGGCTGGTTTAGCATTACGAAGGCTATATACCTATAGGTAGCTCGAAGGGCCAACAGTGTTGTTCCTCCATAGGATGGTCTTCAGTAGGACTGAAATGAAGAACGAATAGTTTGGAAACTCTGTTTAGCTTATTGATAAAACTGAGCAAGGAAAGCACCAGGGGGGCTTGGTCGCACTAGTGCACTCAAGAAGGCAATCCTCGCATTTGCAGATAATCCAGGCGACAATGTGATAGTGTCGACATTGGGGAAAAGTTTCAATACTAATACTCTGGGTGAAGCATATGACTTTTACAACCTGTACTCCTGGGAGAAGGGGTTTGGGCAAGAGTCATCTGAATGTGGCGAGGACGAAGTGCATGCAAGAAATCGTCTGTGGGTTCACGGCAAGGGGAACATATCTCGTATCCAGTGGTTGAACAGTGATGGAAACATCCGGTCGAGTTGTAAGGCTGATATGTTTTTTTTTTGTGTGATGATCTTGTGCTGGGGAAGGCGGGGGTGGAGAACAAAAGGTCTTGCCAGTGTGAGTGCCCTGCTCTGATAAAGGAAGGTGGCATAAAGGAAGTAGGGGTTGTTTCGGCAAGGATGATGAGGAACCTTAGGTTGCAAGTTGGTATGGTTAGAACAATTGTGAAAGCTGAGATGGGGGATGATTTCCCAGGGAAAGTTGGGCTGAAGCATGAGGAACCAACTGCTAGGGATGTGCTAGCTTTCTATGACAAAACTGTCGTCGTGTATGTCAAGGGAGCTAGCCAAGTGAGTTGTGGGTTCAGTGCTTCTATTATCTTCTTCTCACAAGTTTCATTACGCCTAACAAAGTTGTGAAAGCCAAATGACAGGAAGTGGTTCAAGCATATCGTCCCATACCTATTGTCCTCTCAGGAGAAGACTTTGTCAGGGAGTTCGGCCCAAATGGACGGCTTACAGTACTGGGGTGGGTTTGTGTATCAAGGATGCTTGTTGACAAAGAAGGTCTGATGTATGGATCATGGGAGATCAGGTGGCGCCACATATTTGATGTGCGCTTTGTGGTAAGTGCCAACAGTTTGATTTTCCATCAGTACGGTCTGAAAAAACATGTGATAAGATGATGTTGAGTTTATTTTATTTTTTTGTTTCAGCTTCCTCCGATGTACAACAGTTACAGTCTGGACTTTGATTATATGAATACAATGATGAGCTATGAAGCACTTGGCTACAGGCTGGCAGTGGACCAGGAAGGTAAGAAATAATGTGTGTCATGCTGGCATCAAAAACCTACATCCAGCAGTCATGCTAATTTGTGGTGTCATGAATGTGTAGATGATGATGCCAGTGCCAATGATGGAATCATGGTCAATGTACGTTATAGATCCTGTGGAGCAGACAGTGCTGGTGATGGACCCATGTGAGACAACCGAGCCTGAAGAAATGTGACACAAGCACGAGGACGACCCTAACATCATCCTGGAAGGACCGCGTCGATGCAGACATGCTAACATCCCTGGATGGCATGTTCCAGCGCAAGGATAGAGGGTGATCTATTATGTCAACATGCATCCAAGTTGTGAAATGTGAGTGTTGTGGTCGGCTGCACTGTCAAATTACTCTATCCTGCGCATTTCAAGAACATAACTGACTTGAACTCGGTGCATGCAGTGAGGACAGCTGGCTCTACATATTAAATTACATTCGGAAATTCACTGGACTATACATCTACACTCCCCTGACCCCGGTAAGCACCATTATCACTCTGTCCATCGAATGACTGGTTATATATGATAATGAGTATTACTAATGGCAAATACGAAACTGCAGAACCGGCTTCACTACCTTGGTCGGTCAGTTGCTTACAAGGTGATATCTATGAGGGGGAACCGTGCTGAGCTGCCAGATTTCATGATTGTGGTAGTTCCAATCTCATATGAGATGGGCTATCAGAAGAAGTTCGGCTATCATATATACAGTCTAGTTCTAGTAGTTGTGAGTTTGCTGCGAGAAGTATAACACACCAGAAGGAAATGTTAGCCACCATCCCGGCTGTTCTGGTGTGGTAGTTGTTTCCAGGGAGGTCTGGTGTTTACCATAGTATAGACCCGTATCGCAGTATGGGTTTATATGGTAACACGAGACCTCCTTGGAAACCTGAATTGTGGTGTGGTGGTGATTTCCCAATGAATCCGTTAGCATCCAGGATTGTATTTTGAGCAAGTGATGTGAGTTAAACTATAATCCACAGCATCTGCCTTAGATGTTAGTGTGATAGAACCACGCGTGGATTTATGAAGTATGTGTTCATGACTATGTGTAGAAATTATGTACTCCCTCCGTTCCTAAATATAAGTCCCTGTAGAGATTCCACTACGGACTACATACAGATGTATATAGACATATTTTAGAGTGCAGATTCACTCATTTTGCTCCGTATGTAGTCACACTACCGGAATAAAGCTCGACGCCGACGGCCTAATCTATGCCAACGGTGGCCGTAGGCATCGTCGGATCTATCCCGACGGCCCTGGTCAAACCGTAGGCGTAGAAAAGCCATCGGCGTCCCCCTATCTATCCCGACGGTGGCCGTAGGCACCGGACGGCCGTCGGCGTATCGACAACTATCCCGACGGCCCCTATCGGCGTAAACGGGCCGTCAGCATAGAAATGACCTAGACAGGCCGGGGACGGACGGCGAGCTGACGACGTTAGAACTACGCCGATGGCTTTGATGACGGCCGTCGGCATAGATACGCCGACGGTTTAACCGTCGGGGTAGACTTCGTCCACGTCATCAATCCGCGACGCTGGCCACGTCATCGATCCGAGTCGCGGCTGGGGGGGGGGGGGGGGGGGCGTCGCTGGTTCATATCTACGCCGATGGCCAAACCGTCGGCAAAGCATTTTTCTGTTTTCTGATTTTTTTTCCTGCTTTTAAGTTTTTATTATTTTCCTAAATTGATTTTTGATTAACTTCATGTTCTTTTGCATATAGGTCCCTATACTTTACTGAATTCACAAAAAAATGATAATTACGTCCATTTTGACAAGTTTTATATGTTTTTTACAAGAATCTTGAAAGTGGTGGATCCGCCGGTCAACTGTGGCAGGGTTTGACGGGACGGGGGACTTTGGGGGGTAGCTATGCCGCGAGATCTTGCGCTGGGCCCTCTTACGTACACCTCCCGAAATGTGGTAGCGTGACCCCCCTCACGGACGTCGCTGCCGCCGTCACTCGGAGGGTGGAAACGACCACGTCGGGTAGACACGGAGGGAATCTCGCGGTGGGTTGGGCCCGGACCTTGATCCGAAGTGTACCTATGGGCTCGCCTATCACAGCCAGGTGGAAATGTCCCTCGGTCAAACCCCGTCAGGTGAAAGTCAAAGGGGTAGATCCGTCCAGTCAACAGTGTCAGGGTTAGACGGGACGGGGGACCTGGAGGGGGGCTATGCCGCGAGGTCTTGCGCCAGGCCCTCTTACACGTGTGGAAGAGTGGTGACAGGTCTAAGCACCCGGCACGCGGCTCCGTAGCGTGGCCCCCCTCACGGACGCCGCTGCCGCCGTCACGCGGAGGGTGGAAAGGGCCACGTCGGGTAGACACGGAGTGAATCTTGCGGTGGGTTGGGCCCGGACCTTGATTCGAAGTGTACCTATGGGCTCGCCTATCACAGCCAGGTGGAAATGTCCCTCGGTCAAACCCCGTCCGGTGAAAGTCAAAGGGGTAGATCCGTCTGGTCAATAGTGTCAGGGTTAGACGGGACGGGGGACTTTTCGGGGGGTGGCAAAGCTGCCAGGTCTTCCGCTGGGCCCTCTTGCACGTTTGGAAGTGTGGTGGCAACTACCTATGGGCTGGCCTATCACAGCCAGGTGAAAATGTCCATTGGTCATACCTCGTCCGGTGAAAGTCAAAGGGGTAGACCCGTCCAGTCAACAATGCTAGGGTTAGACGGGACGGGGTACTTGGGGGGGGTGGCAATGCCGCCAGGTCTTGCGTTGGGCCCTCTTACACGTCTAGAAGTGTGGTGGCAGGTGCAAGCACCCGGCACGCGGCTCCGGGGTGTGGCCCCCCTCACGGACGTCGATGGCGCCGTCGCACGGAGGGTGGAAACGGCCACGTCGGGGAGACACGGAGGGAATCTTGTGGTGGGTTGGGCCCGAACCTTGATCCGAAGTGTACCTATGGGCTAGCCTATCACAGCCAGGTGAAAATGTCCATCGGTCATACCTCGTCCGGTGAAAGTCAAAGGGGTAGACCCGTCCGGTC
Source organism: Elymus sibiricus (assembly GCA_039707655.1). Taxonomy (NCBI): domain Eukaryota; kingdom Viridiplantae; phylum Streptophyta; class Magnoliopsida; order Poales; family Poaceae; genus Elymus; species Elymus sibiricus. Next base: position 378,238,211 of record CM077663.1, read on the forward strand.
AACAATGCTAGGGTTAGACGGGACGGGGTACTTGGGGGGGTGGCAATGCCTCCAGGTCTTGCGCTGGGCCCTCTTACATGTCTGGAAGTGTGGTGGCAGGTGCAAGCACCCGACACGCGGCTCCGGGGTGTGGCCCCCCTCACGGACGTCGATGCCGCCGTCGCACGGAGGGTGGAAACGGCCACGTCGGGGAGACACGGAGGGAATCATGTGGTGGGTTGGGCCCGAACCTTGATCCGAAGTGTACCTATGGGCTAGCCTATCACAGCCAGGTGAAAATGTCCATCGGTCATACCTCAACCGGTGAAAGTCAAAGGGGTAGACCCGTCCGGTCAACAATGCTAGGGTTAGACGGGACGGAGTACTTGGGGGGTGGCAATGCCGCCAGGTCTTGCGCTGGGTCCTCTTACACGTTTGGAAGTGTGGTGGCACGTGCAAGCACCCGGCACGCGGCTCCGGGGTGTGGCCCCCCTCACGGACGTCGATGGCGCCGTCGCACGGAGGGTGGAAACGGCCACGTCGGGGAGACACGGAGGGAATCTTATGGTGGGTTGGGCCCGAACCTTGATCCGAAGTGTACCTATGGGCTAGCCTATCACAGCCAGGTGAAAATGTCCATCGGTCATACCTCGTCCGGTGAAAGTCAAAGGGGTAGACCCGTCCGGTCAACAATGCTAGGTTTAGACGGGACGGGGTACTTGGGGGGGTGGCAATGCCGCCAGGTCTTGCGCTGGGCCCTCTTACACGTGTGGAAGTGTGGTGGCACGTGCAAGCGCGCGGCACGCGGCTCCGGGGTGTGGCCCCCCTCACGAACGTCGATGTCGCCGTCGCACGGAGGGTGGAAACGGCCACGTCGGGGAGACACGGAGGGAATCTTGTGGTGGGTTGGGCCCGAACCTTGATCCGAAGTGTACCTATGGGCTAGCCTATCATAGCCAGGTGAAAATGTCCATCGGTCATACCTCGTCCGGTGAAAGTCAAAGGGGTAGACCCGTCCGGTCAACAATGCTAGGGTTAGACAGGACGGGGTACTTCGGGGGGGGGGGGTGGCAATGCCGCCAGGTCTTGCGCTGGGCCCTCTTACACGTCTGGAAGTGTGGTGGCAGGTGCAAAGCACCCGGCACGCGGCTCGGGGGTGTGGCCCCCCTCACGAACGTCGATGCCGCCGTCGCATGGAGGGTGGAAACGGCCACGTCGGGGAGACACGGAGGGAATCTTGTGGTGGGTTGGGCCCGAACCTTGATCCGAAGTGTACCTATGGGCTAGCCTATCACAGCCAGGTGAAAATGTCCATCGGTCATACCTCGTCCGGTGAAAGTCAAAGGGGTAGACCCGTCCGGCCAACAATGCTAGGGTTAGACGGGACGGGGTACTTGGGGGGGTGGCAATGCCGCCAGGTCTTGCGCTGGGCCCTCTTACACGTCTGGAAGTGTGGTGGCACGTGCAAGCACCCGGCACGTGGCTCCGGGGTGTGGCCGCCCTCACGGACGTCGATGCCGCCGTCGCACGGAGGGTGGAAACGGCCACGTCGGGGAGACACGGAGGGAATCTTGTGGTGGGTTGGGCCCGAACCTTGATCCGAAGTGTACCTATGGGCTAGCCTATCACAGCCAGGTGAAAATGTCCATCGGTCATACCTCGTCCGGTGAAAGTCAAAGGGGTAGACGCGTCCGGTCAACAATGCTAGGGTTAGACGGGATGGGGTACTTCGGGGGGGGTGGCAATGCCGCCAGGTCTTGCGCTGGGCCCTCTTACACGTCTAGAAGTGTGGTGGCAGGTGCAAGCACCCGGCACGCGGCTCTGGTGTGTGGCCCCCCTCACCGACGTCGCCGCCGCCGTCGCACGGAGGGGGGGGGGGAACGGCCACGTCGGGCAGTAACGGAGGGAATCTTGCGTTGGGTTGTGCCCGGACCTTTCGTTGGGCCGTCCTACACGTCCGGCGAAAGACCCGGCGGCATAGCTACCCCCCAAACTACACCCGTCCCGTCTAACCCTGCGCGAGTTGACCGGGCGGTAAACTAGGCCCAAGAGACACGCGTGGTGTATCTATGTGTGTTTATGTACAGATAAGACACAATTTAATTAATGGATTATTTTAAAAAAAGTATATATAAAAAAATTATTAAAATTTTTTTTGAACGTAGAGATGCCGACGGTTAAGCCGTCGGCATATCCCCCTGCCACGTCATCGATCCGCGGCACAGTGGGCCCGAAGATATGCCGACGGCATAACCGTCGGCATAGACCCCCCCACTTATCCGTTCGGGCGGCCTCCCTCCTCCACTCATCCCCTATCCCCCACTCCTCCCGACCCGACCCCTCCCCGCGCCGCCGCCCCGCCCTAGCGCCGCAGCCCCGACCCCGCCCCTCCCCGCGCCGCCGCCCCGCCCCGCGCCGCCGCCCCGCACCGCCCCAGGCCCGCCCCTCCCCGCACTGCCGCCCCGCACCGCCCCAGCCCCGCCCCTCCCCGTGCCGCCGCCCCGCCCCGCCCCATCCCCGCCCCGCGTCGCCGCCCCTCCCCGCGCCGCCGCCTTGCCCCGCCCAGCGTCGGCCGCCCTGCACCGGACCCTCCACGGCCGCCGCCCCACGCCGGCCACGCCCCGCCCCAGCCGCCCCTTCTCGATGGACGCTACGCCCCGCGCCGGCCGCCTCGCCCCGGCCACGCGCCGGCCCGCCCGGCCACGTCCCGCCCCGCCCCGGCCACTGCCCCGCCCCGCGCCGGCCACGCCCCCCCCCTACGTGAGCTCCTCTCTGCCTCATCTCTTTTTTTTTTTTAACTTAATCTCTTAATTTTTTTGATGGATGGATGAATGATGATGATAATTGATGATGTTAGATGTTAGATGGTGATTGATGATGATGATTTATTGATGATGATTGATGATGTTGTTAGATGGATGAATGATGATGTTGTTGCTGTTAATGTTAACATGCTAAAAATGTTAATGAATGATGAATGATGATGATGCTGTTGTTGCTAGATGGATGTAGATGGTCTTGATAAAAATAGATAGTGAGAAAAAATAGTATTTGAGAAAAAAACGTTTGGCTAAAAAATGTTAACTTGCTAAAAAACGTACGGAGGGGGGAAACGCATATTAATAATGAAGATGTTGATGGTCTTGCTAAAAATAGATATTTGATGTGATGATCTAAATTGTTTTGTCGGTAAAATTTGCAGGCTTTGTGGTGTTGCATCTCTTTGGAGTCATCGTCGTCGAAGTTGTTGGTCCGTGATCCCGCCGCTGTTCGACTACTTCCTCTACAGCCGAGGGTGAGCTACATATCCAACACCTCCTCCTACTCTCTTTTAATCATGTCACTAGATTTAATTATCACGTCAAGTCGCGTAACCTAGGCGTCTCCCGTCCGAAAGGGTTGCATCGATAAATATGCATTCAATTGCATATTTATCACCGCAACTCTTTCGGATTGTCCAGCGTTTTCCACGGACAGCCCGAGGATGTGTAGATTGGGTACGTTCTCCATGCTCTACCCCGTTCCGAGACAGGATTTCGGCGGCGCCTCCCCGTTGTTCTCCGGAGCACATTCTCTCGGCTATTTGCCGAGATGTGTATCTGGAGAACAGCGGGGAGGTGCTGCCGAAATTTTGTCTCGGAACGGGGTAGAGCATGGAGAACGTACTCAATCTACACATCCTCGGGTGGGATTAGGACCCTCTTTACCTATTAGAGATGTAGGTGGATTCAGTGCCGTTTCTCGTCAACCCGGTAGAAAATAAAAATTGTATGTGATTAATTTTAATGAATCCATAATTTTGTTGTGTGGCTCGTGATAAAGCAGAGGATGGCAGATAATCAGTGGATGTACAATGGTTTTATCCGTCGGAATCAAGTGACAACAGAGTGGGTCGAGAAAACCAATGTGTTCTTAAAGGAGATATTCCGTCCACCAATGATAATTAACCCAGAATGCCCCTGTGCAAAATGTGAAAGACGTCACCGTAGAGCTCAAGGAGAAATGACTTTGCACCTTCGCACGTTTGGATATATGGAAGACTTTAACATGCCCATAAACTTTGCCGAGCAGGACCGTGGTAGAGAGGAGGTGATGCGACAACGCATCGGTGGTTATGAGGACGATGGGGTTAGAAACATGCTAGATGATGTCTTTGCTGCCGAGACGACACACACAACACCTTCAGAGAATGAACCGGAGGAGCCGGAGGCAATCGCAAAGGCCTTCTTGGAGGTCTTGGCCTCGTCAAAGAAACCTCTTTATGCGGGTGCCAAAATTTCTCAGTTGGAGGCCATCTCGCAACTGATGGCAGTCAAGGCTGAGTACGGCTGCACCCAAGCTTGCTTCGAAGCATTTCTAGGAGTATGGGCTAACAGCCTTCCTGAGGGTCATGAACTGCCGAAAAGCATGTACGCTACGAAGAAAATCATGAAGGCACTATCTATGAAATATGAGAAAATAGATGTTTGTCCGAAGAATTGCCTTTTGTTTAGGCACGAGTATGCCGGTGACAAGTACTGTAGGGAGTGCGGTTCCTCTCGGTACCTTGAGGTGGTCGATGAGCATGGTGAGAAGAAGCAACTAGACATCCCCGTAAAGATTCTTCGGTATCTCCATTTCATAGAAAGACTGCAGCGCCTTTTCATCACGGAGGAGTTTGCCAAAATGATGAAGTGGCACAAGGAAGGGAAAATGTACGATAAAAAAATCGTACATCCATCGCAAGCTGAAGCATGGAAGTCATTCGATAAAGAGTACCCCGAGGAAGCAACCAAGGCAGGGAATATCAGGATTGCGATAACAGGTGACGGGTTGAATCCATATGGTATGTCGTCCAATCCATACAGCTGCTGGCCCGTGTTTGTTATTCCGCTCAATCTCCCTCCCGGTGTTGTAATGCAATGCAAGACCATGTTCTTGTCGCTGATCATTCCGGGGCCTGATTACCCGGGGAAGAATTTGGGAGTGTTTATGCAGCCGCTGGTGGATGATTTGCTCCATTGTTGGTACTTCCCGAGGTTGACATACGACCGACATTTGCAAAAAAAATTCTTGATGAAAGTTTGGTTGATGTATTGCATGCATGACTTTCCCGGCTATGCCCTATTTTGCGGATGGTGTACAAGTGGGAAGATGCCATGCCCAGTGTGCATGCAGGCTCTACGTTTTATTTGGCTGCAGAAGGGTGGCAAGTATGTAGCCTTTGACATGCATCGACAGTTCCTCCCTGCGGACCATCCAGACAGGGAAGACAAGAAGAACTTCACGAAAGGCCGGGTTGTCCATGAAGTAAACGAGATTCCAACGTTTTCTGGGGCAGATGTTCTTGCTCAGCTAAAAGCTCTCAAGCCTAAAGGCGAAGGCAAAGGCAAAGGCAAAGGCAAAGGCAAAGGCAAAGGGGAAAGTGAAGGCGAAGGCCCAGGCAAATGCAAAGGCAAAGGCAAAGCGAAACGCTTTGAGGGATATGGTGAGACGCACAACTGGACTCACATTACCCCGTTCACGAAGCTTCCCTATTTCAAGGACCTCAAACTTCCTTATAACATCGATGTGATGCACACCAAAAAGAATGTCGCAGAGTCCCTTTTTTCCACCATCCTCAACATTCCTGATAAGACAAAGGATAACGTTAAAGCTAGAGCCGATCAACAGAAAATTTGTGATAGACCACGGCTAAACATGCGGCCTCCAACAGACGGTCGAAGAAACTGGTTCAAACCAGATGCTGACTTCGTCCTTAAACCGTCAGAAAAGAAGGAAGCACTTATGTGGCTCAAACACATTGTGAAGTTCACTGATGGTTATGCATCAAATATAAGTAAGGGGGTCAATCTTTCAACGGGCAAAGTGACCGGGCTCAAGAGTCATGACTATCATGTATGGATTGAGCGGATAATGCCGGTGATGGTTCGAGGCTATGTCCCCGAGCGTGTCTGGCGAGTGCTTGCGGAGCTAAGCCATTTCTTTCACACGATATGTGCTAAAGAAGTATGTCCCGAGGTGATTGAACAATTGCATAAGAAGGCACCGGACTTGATATGCAAGCTAGAGAAGATCTTCCCGCCAGGCTTCTTTACTCCGATGACACATCTCATTTTGCACCTCGCGAAGGAGGTATTGTTGGGGGGCCCTGTGCAGAATCGTTGGCAGTACGGCCCTGAGAGACAGAACAAGCATCTCAGAAAGAAATGTGGAAACAAAGCTAAGATTGAAGCTTCCATAGCTGAGGCAGTTATCCTAGAGGAGGTGTCAGACCTCAGGACATCGTACTACCCAGACCACGTTCCCACTTTGCATAATAAGGTGTCTCAATACAATATAGAAGAGCCCAAGTATAAACCCAAGCTCGATCTATTCAACGGGCAATGTGGCCGGGCTGGGGGTTCAAAACCTTATAACATGCCAGAACAAGAGTGGGAGGACATCATGTTCTATGTCTTGCACAACATCAAGGAAGTCGAGGAAGAGTGGATGAGGTAATACCGCTACACCATTCCTTTATGCAATTCGTTGAGGATAAGTCTCGTTCTAACACCGATTTTCTTCTTTTAGTCAATTCCTACATGAGGAGTGGACGGGAATGATTCCTCCTACTAAAGCGGAGGCACTTACTCTTTTACGGAACGGTGCCTCTGGCAGGAAAATTTTTGGTGCTTGGTTCATGGATAAAGTAATTTTTCACATTCCCCTAGTTCAACTTCCTAGTTCAACATTTATTAGTTGATGGAACTAATGCACCCATCAATTTCAATTAAACTTGTAGGGCAAAGATCCGAACACCTCTATGGATGACGAATTGAGATGGGTTTCCATGGGTTTTAACGCTCGGGTCATGAAATGTGAAAAGTATGATGTGAATGGGTATCGCTTCCATACAGAGGATCACCAGAACAGCCGGCCTGATCCCAAAACTATAAACACAGGAGTGTACACCCCAGGAGAAAATGAAGTTGAGTACTACGGAAGGGTAGGAAAAATATACGAGTTGTCATTCGATCTTGGGGGCGAGGACCTAAATCTAGCTGTGTTCAAATGCCGATGGTTCGACCCATATGAGGGGTTGAGACATACGCCTTCCCTTGGTTTGGTCGAAGTTAAACCATCCACCGTTTATGCAGGAGCCGATCTTTTTATTGCGGCTACCTAGGCCACACAGGTTTATTATCTGCCCTACCCATGCCAGAAAGAGTACCTAAAGGGTTGGGAAGTTGTGTTCAAGGTGGCGCCACATGGTAAGCTACCGGACCCGGACGATGACGATTACTTCTACATTAACCCCATGACATACGAGGGAGTGTTCTATCAAGAGCAACTTGATGATGTTGATGTGGTTCGATACAATGACGCTGATGCCTTGGGTGATGTTGATGTGGATCCAAACGATGACGATGCACAGAATGATGGCGAGACCATTGTGAACGACCAAGACATACTTATGCTAGAGAAATTAAATGAATACGCTGAAGACGAGGAAGAGCCTGCACCTACGTCAGACAACGAAGATGATATGCGTGATAGTGACGATGTGACCGGTCGAGGAAACGGTTACAACAGTGATGATTCGTATGGGTTCTAGCAGATGTATGTTCCATGTCTTATTTGTATGTTCTATTAATATGTCTTTTTTTATATGGTTTATTATTATGAATGCGCTTTTTTTATTCCTTTTTATTATGTCTACTCCTTCATTATTAATACACTAACTTTTTATTCTCTTTTCAATGCAGGTTCGCTAAGTATGGGAAAGGGCAAGGCCGATGGTACTGGTTTGCTAAGCAAACTCGCCGCGAAGGTTAGTCGGAGTGGTCGACCCCGTAATGTCCCCTCCCGACTACTTGACGATGAGTTCTCACAGGGAGGTCGAGGGAGAGGTGCCCCTAGAGGAGGACGTGGTGGGGGGAGAGGCCCAGGGGGACGGTCTCGGGGCCAGAAACTGCGCTCTGTGACCGACATAGGGGGGTCGTCTTCGCGACCCTTCTCTAGTGAGGTAACCTCTGAGGAGGAGCAGGAGGTTGGGGAGGAGGAGGAGGAGGAGCAGGAGGTTAGGGAGGAGGAGGAGGAGGAGCAGGAGGTTAGGGAGGAGGAGGAGGAGCAGGATGGTGGCGAGGAGGGGGATGGTGGCGAGGATGGGGGTGGTGGCGAGGAGGGGGGTGCTGGCGGGGAGGGGGTGGCGGTGATGATGGTGGTGGCGGGAAGGGGGTGGCAAGCAGAAGGGTTGGCTACGTGGTGGTGCGCAACTCCCAAAAGCTCCTGATACCGAGGAGATGAAGTGGCTCATTAAGCCCAAGGGGAAAAGGTAAGTGCCCCTTAATAATATTTTAAACACATAGCATCATTTTGATTGTACACATGCTAATATTTTTATTCTTTTGCAGTAGATGGGAATATCCTCAAGGTGCCCGTGTTCCAAACGGCATCCTCACTATCCTGTTGAAGAAGCTTTGGCCGGGGATGTTCGCTCCGGACCGAGACAACGAGGAGCACAAGATTTTGGCCACGTGTTGGGAGCACTACGAAGCGGCCTTCCACCCAACCCATGTGACGACCGCTAAGGCCGTGATATCAAAGTTTTGGGTAAGTTCTCTTGAGAAGCACAATTCTTGAGTTACTTTCATAGTTTATCATCAAATCGTTTAACTCATGGCTTGTTCCATTCTGGTTTCATGAATGACTGTAGAAATTCTATAGAGTTCTTGAGGAGGACAAGGCCGAGGCCGATGAGTTCTTGCTGCGGGCTGCGAGGAAGTAGGCCCGTCAGTTGCAGTACGAGGTGCGCTGGGTGGCCATCTCGCATTATTATCACGAGGTATGTAACGAGAAGGTGACCAAGGATGACGTGAAGGAGCATAACCTTACCTTGACTAAGGAGCAGTACATGTTGGTAAGTATAACAGACTTTTCATTACGACGTTTGTGGTAAATTTCATTGTTTCGTGGTCACATGCCATTATGCTTCTTATGTAGGTGCGTCCTGATTGGTGCTTTGGAAAGAATGATGGATGGGAGGGATTGGTGGATCTGTGGGTCGGCGAGGACGCAAAGTTTGCTGCCAAGAGCAAGATGAACAAGGCTAATCGAGGTACCGACGGAACACACCGTCAGGGAAACCGAAACCACTGGCGCCACAAGAAACTTCAGGTATATCTATGTACATGAAACATTCTTGATCTTCTCTTTACCGTATGTTATTATGTATGACTAACCTCTGTTTGGCGGTGCAGGAGGAGAAATTGAAATGGCCGCTCTCAGACATCGAGTCGTGGAGGCTCGCCCGTGTGCGGCCTAATCCCAAGGCCGGCGAGAGTGAGTACTACGGCCATACCGGGGAGAACCTGACGTCATACACGAAGGAGTTTCAGAAGTGGAATCCTGGCACATCAGACCCCTTGTCTGTGGATACCGACGAGAGGGCCGCCGTCAGCATAGGGCCAAAGAGTCATGGTCGGCATCCGACTCTGGATTCTATGATCACCCCTTCGCCCGCGCCCCAGTCCGTCCTCTACACTGTCACTCGTAGCCCAGCAGAACTCTGTAAGTATTTTCCCTCTTATCTTCTTTCTTTCGACCTTTATTTTCCGCATTGCTATGTTTTATGAGTTCCATCATGTCATATTTGTAGGTCTACATGGACTTCGTACGTCAGCAACTCTTCGACTGGAACGAGAGAGTTGCAGCAGCCACTGAGGTGAAGAAATGTTGCTTGCTCGTCACGTGCTCAGCAAGCACGAAACCTGTGGTGAAGAAATGTTGCTTGCTGGCGAGGTGCTGGAGAAGACTAGTTAGTTGTGTCGGCTCGCCAGTTGCTGCTAGTCCACAATCCATGCCTCACGGCCCACGTCGTCTATCTAATTCGGAGTCGGTCCGATGGAGGCCAACGGCTTCAAGATGTCTGGCAGCCAGACGTGGGACATCGGCCCTGTTTATCAATATAGATACCTGATATATGCCTGGGCCTATACGGTGTATGCTGGTGATCTCAAGAGAAATGGAGGGAATCGATATCGAGTGCATCTGCGACGAGCACAGAATAGCACTTTCGCACATCACTATCCCTTTCACAAAACAATATATTCGTGAATAAGAGAGTGCCCAAGCAGAAAAGTGGCCAATTTAACAAGAGATCTAGTATAATCCAGGAGGTATAAGAAGTTGTCGAGACTGGACAGTAGCATCCTCTTGAAATTCAAGTATTTCTCTCCAATTTAACCGGAGAACTAGCCAACCAGCCAGCACATATAGAACATAACTAGCAGGGGAAGGCGCGGCGGTACGCCGCGCCCATGAAAGAGCCCGTTCGAACGGACTGTTAGCCTGGTTGAAAAAGGGAAACAGTGTATTTTGACATTGCCATAAAAGGGGGGAAAGAAGTTGATGGGATGTTTAGTTGGTACGAATGCTGAAGTTGATGGAAATAGTGTATTCTGGAGATGGTCCAACAATTCCAAATATAAGTCGGCAGCAGGGGAAATTACTCTTGCAAAATGTGGCAAGCAAAGCAAACAGTGTTCATTTTTACTGTCATCTTAAGTCCCAGGTGATATGTCAGAAATAGCTCGGCTCTTTTGGCGTGTTGGTACAAACCTTCAAGGAAGTGGCATCTCAACTAAAAATGGATTACCAAAGATGTTGTGAACTTAATACATCTGCAACCAAGAGAACTAGAGAAGTACCCTGCAGCCAGAATCAATTTGCATGCTTGGAATAAAAAAACTAAAGTGTCAAAAAGGAGCCAAACACTTGAAACGCAACGAAATCCAACCTGGATATAGCTCTGATTTCTAGCTAAATGGAAGAGAAGGATAACTATTTAGTAAAGGCATTGATCTCACTAAATGTATTTAGACACTCACAGTGGAGAAAACGAATACAAAAACTTTGCTCAAGTGTATACATTGCTCCCGTAACTTCCAAGTTGTGTTGTCTCTGAGCGATGAAAAAAAATCAACAAAACAACCGGAAAGGCATCTATCCATTACAGCAATTGAGGTTCTTAAAAAAAGTTCTTCCAAAAGTACTGCAATTGAGTAACCTCCACTGCAAAAAGCAAAATACAAATCAAGATTAAATAGTCTTAATCATCCAGAACACTAAACCTGTTATTTTTAATATTAACCTAAACATACTTCAGATCGTAAAAGGCAAGAGGATGATGCCATTGCCAATGAAAAGCCTGAAGCATATGCACAAAATTGCAAAGGTTGTGAAAGCAACGGAACCAGCAAAGGAAGTTCTCTCCTAGTTATTTCGAGATCAAAATAAAAAAGGATGGATATTTGGTGAAGTAGGACTCAGATGGCCCCTTTAAAGGACCTACTTTTCTATTCTTATTTACTTATTTTAAATTTTAAAAACTTCACCCATTCTCCTTATCTTTTAATGTCATATTCCGTAGCCTGCTGAAAAGAACCAATATGTATACCCATCCATCCTACTTGGACTGCTAGCATAGTGGCAGACTGGCAGCACAGTACATAAAACCGATGGAATTTGGACTACTCTAATTAGTGTTGAACAAAATCGAGGGAAATGGTGTGGTCTTGTTTACCTAGTGGGGGTGGTGCACTGGTGACGTTATCATAAATTGTTTTGGAATGTGCTTTGCAATTGAAACATCTCGATCTCTGAGCATAATAAGCTTAATAAGAGGGTAATTTAGCATTGTGGTTCTCAGTAACCTGCAGAAATATAAAGGAGGCTGAGTTGTGCATGTCCCTGATATTCATAGAGGGTACCATGAGATAACATGCATCATAAGGATCTATCTATAATAAATGTTGGTTTTAAATGGCACTAAATTATCCGGACGTATATTCATGAAATTTAATTAGCCTCCAGATTTCTTGTATATCATAGAATCATACATGGGGCGTAACTCACTGATCAATATCTAACAACACGGTAGATTCTAAGTCAACACATCATTTTGGAAACAGGGTTTTACAAAGAAAATTAAATTGCAAGAGCCAAATAGCATTTTTTTGTTTACTGGGTATACTCCTCCGTTTCATAATATAAGATGTTATTACATCCAATATACTCACATATAAGGTCTTACATTATGGGACGGAGAGAGTATTTATTAGAAACAAACCTAGTTGAGGCTGCAGTGTAGTAGATATGCTACTTGGAATTAAAAAAGCACATGTCTTAAAACTGGATGGGAGACCAGAATGATGGTGTATTGGCAAGCTACCGCATAACAGCTAGTCTCTCTATATATAGGGAACAATAGGAAGATCTTGGGCCAACTAAACCAAAATGAAGGAAGAAAAACACACAAAATGCAGGAGAGAGCAATGCATCTCTTAGTAGAACCGAAGATAAGGGGGCACATTTCAGAAAAGAGATACGCGGGCACAACTTTTATCAAAAATAATACAAACTTGGCACTAACTGAAGAGATCTTTTTTCTTCTTCTATGTGGAACTAATCGTTCTACAAAATATTATAAAGCATGCACAATGCACATTTCAGAAAAGAGGTACGCGGGCACAACTTTTATCAAAAATAATACGAACTTGGCACTAACTGAAGAGATCTTTTTTCTTCTTCTATGTGGAACTAATCATTCTACAAAATATTATAAAGCATGCACATATGCATATATAGCCTAAGGAAATCTGTAAGCTGGGTTACAAAAGATGCCCTGCCATTACCTTAAAGGAAGAAGCCTAAATACAGTATATCCCAAGGACCAGGTTGGGAGGATTGTTGGATACCGAGCAGCTCTTCTAGGAAAATCATCACCCCCAGAGGCAGTAGGATTCTATCAAGGGTCAATGAGCTCATTGATCCCATATCTGGAACGTGGGATGAGATTCTGATTAGGGACAATTTTCTGGATATTGATGCAGAGCGAATACTTCAGATTCCTATTTTTCTTAATGAAACAGAGGACTTTGTAGCCTGGCATTTAACAAGATCAGGCATCTTCACAGTGCGATCAGCCTACTACAAACAGTGGGAGGGTTGTTATTTGTCGAACGATATGGATGGCTCAGTTGCTGGAGCTCGGTGCCGCACCCGGTTTGGAACAAGTTGTGGAAGTTGAGAGTACCAGGGAAAGTTAAAATTTTCATATGGAGATGGCTACATAATGCCGTCCATGTATGTGTGTGCTAGCCAATAGACACATATCCACTTCTGGGCACAATGCCCAGTCTGCCGAACACATTTTGAGGATGTGGCACATATGCTGATCAAGTGCAGCCGGGCTAACCAAATATGGAGACACCTGGGATTACATGAAGTGATGGACTCGCCGCATACTAATGCAAGATCGGGAGCTGAGATTTTGAAGATGGTTCTGTGTGACCCGATACATCAGAGAAGCTATATGGGTGCTGTGGAAATACCGGAGATGGTAGCAGTGTCTTGTTGGCACTTATGGTGGCAGCGGCGATTGATTGCTCATCAGGAAGAGGTGCAGCCTCCAGTTCAAACAGCTGCAGTAATACAGGCTCTAGCGCTAAACGTTGTGAAAGCGGCAGCGAAACCAACAAATATACCTCGGGCGAATCAGTGGAGAAGACCGTTGTCTGGTACGTTGGCTTTAAATGTTGACGCTTCTTTCTCTGAAAATGAACGCATAGGATCCTGTGGGACGATTGTTAGGGACAGAGGTGGCATGTTCGTGGCTGCATCTACAGCAAAATTCGAGCATGTAGCGGACATTGTCTCAGCTGAAGCTGCAGCTCTGGTCGAAGGGTTGAAGCTAGCTCTGAATGTTGGATGCAACTCTATCTTTGTTCAGATGGATAATCTGGTGGTGGTTGAAGCGCTCAAACTTAATACTGGATACTCCATGATCTCAGAACCTATTCTAGATGAATGTCGAAGCCTGGTGAGTGAATTTGGGAAAGTTTCTTTAGAGCATTGTAATAGAGAATCAAATTGTGTAGCTCATGCGCTAGCTCTTCATGGGTCGGGATGATCCACCGTCTGTGTGGCTGGACTCCCCACCATCTTTTATCTCTCTTTTATTAGCACACGATGTAAGTGTGATTTGATTGAATAAAGCTAGCCATGAAGGCTTTCCCATAAAAAAAAGTATTTTTTTGGCAACAAAAGTTTTTCCTTTACAATATACTTATGCAGCATATTAATGTAAATTAATCTATACAATGGGAGGAGGAAGAAGAGCATTCGTCCTGAGCGATTCAGAAGGGAGTGGATAAATGTATGGTATAGTACCTGCTGATGTTAGACCTCACAGCGGTGCCATACTCCTCAGACTTGGCTCAGCTTGGTTGCTTGGGGACAGCAACGGCGAGATGACCATCAGACGGGTCGGCGGCTGTTTGGTTCGACCACCAGCAAGCTCCTGCCCGCTAAAAATAAGAAGACTCATAGCAGGATCTTGTGTCCATTCAATTAAATATTGTATAGGCCACAGAATTATAACATTACTAATCAATAATGGTCTGGCAAAGGTAAAATACCATATCTGCTTACCAAATAAGTAAGGCAAAAAAAAGCTGAAGGATCCCAGCCACCCCACAATCTAATTAGTTGGTTGTCAAACTTTGTTTGGATGCTTTAATTTGGCCGCTCAGAATATGTACTTCTAAAGAAAAGGTAGAACATGTGAAAGTAAAGGCAGAGAAATACTTGCAAGATTTTGATAAATGAGAAGGATCATGGAAAACCAACTCTAAGCAGCTATATTCTTCAGTCCAAGGTGAGCAATCATCTGCCTACAGAAGTAGCAGTCATCACTATCCATACTGTTATGCACAAAGCAGTGCCTTACACAGCGTGTGCAAATGTCGAGACAACTATACAACATCTGAATCATAGTTGGAGAAAAATATAACTTGACATTGTTATTCACAGTTCTGACATGGTTATTCATAGTTCTTCATAATCTACCTTGAACTGTGATGAGATCATTGGAAAATCCCCATGGGGTCGTGGACCTTACCCTCGGAACTCGATGGTGGACTTCATGCGGGAAGAGTCAAAGCGCAGCTGCAGCCACCAGCCAGGAAACGCCGCGGGAAGGAGGATGGAGGCCATGGCGAAGAGGGCGAGGCTTCTGCTAGGAGATAACGAATCAGTGAACATCGTGCTGCCTCTCTTGATTGCCGCTGATGCGCCGCCGTTATTGTTTCCATCGAGCTCGATTGTCCACAAGAACCAGGCCTAGGGTTTGTGGCTGCGGCCCCGGTGGCCATACCGAGATGGATAAGGGGCAGGGTCAGGAGGCGGCAGAAGGAGAGGAAGTGGCGGCATGGCAGGCCGCCAGCCGGCGGCGGCGTGGGTGCGGGGCTGCCAGGGATGGACCTGTGGGTCAGCCGCGGCGACGACCATGGAGGCGACCGAACCCAGGGGAAAGCAAAGCAACCCCTAGAGTGCTCGAGAAAGAAAAGAGGAACGAAGCCCAGCCCAATCGGACGTGGCAAGACGTGGAAGCGGGCACCGGTAGCGGCCTACCGCATAAGAGGAACAGTAGGGAACCAGCCGGTCCGGTTCACCACAGTAAAAAAGGGAGCAAACGTGAAGAGAACCAGAAAAAAAATCATGAATACGTGTCATCATGCGGTAATCCCTCGCTAACAACTGCAGGCAAACGAAGGGGGCTTTAGTAGCTTTAATTCTTTGTTATATTAAGTCAATCAACATCTAACTTGTGGTGGTTTTCCAATGTAACAGTTCGGTGGGCACATGGGTAGTATGGTCAGTACTGAAATACACATTGAAATACAAGTCTTTATCGATCCGTTATTCTATTAAGTGAAGGAAATGGCATATGTAGAGGTATGTGAAAATTGTAGTGGCATATTTCCAACTTCGGTTTTTGTAATGGCATTTTTCCAACTCATGAAAGTTGCAGTGGCATGAATCCAATTAACCCCTCAATTTATCATCTAACAGAGAACCATGCAATAGACCATTTCTAGAAAAGCACGACACTTGGTGGAAAGCAAGAGACCCTGTTCAGAATGCCAGGGCCACATGAAAATCCAGGCCCTGCAGGGTTACTGGATCCCGCCCTCCAGGGCCTCCCCAACCTGGTCCTCCAGGCCCATGCAGACCCATAACACCAATACACGGTGCTGCTGAATGCTAACTAGAGCTTCACAAGGATGAGAACGAGCCACTAGTGTTGTGCATGCACCTGACATCCCATGAATCACCTGACTCCCACCCACTAGTCAATGCTCCAACTACTGCTCTGAATCCTTAGCTTACTCATACCCTACAAGGACACGTGTGAGTTCTAGGTGATTGAATACACCTCCATGACCATGTTCGTTCTGAACAGCTTTGATCTAATCAACAAATGTATCACAGATTATGGAATAGAGGTCAGCACGATGAACAAAAAACAAGGAGAAGAACAAACAAAACGGGTTTTATGCCCATTAAATCTGCACGACGAAAGGCTGCCTTCTGGTATATTTTATTTCCCAGTATAATAACACACTCCAATCCAGTTTGCCTGCCCATTAAATTAAACAAGATAAAAAACAGAGGTGAACTTACATCTAGTGTCTGTAGGAGAGGGGTTCCAGTCGTGGCTAGTGATGTTCAACATTATTGCGGTGGTTGCTACATGGGTTCTTCTTGTGCACGAGACACCAAACTGGGAGGAAATGGAGGCATCGTCTTCGATGAGCCATCATGCGAGCCACATCCCTGTCCACCAATGAGAAGAAAAATGGAGGTCACAATTGGGAAAAGATACAAGAGCCACACGTATTCTGTAATTAGTGTTGGAACTAATCTTGTTATTAGTGCTAGATTTATATTTTGGTTCATGCATATAGGTGAGTTGAGGCATGAGGCTGCGGGCAGTGAGTGTGCACGTAGATATGTGAGGACGTGTACACATGCAAGCTAATAGTGCCAAGGTAGTTAGTTGAGTTAGCATCGGCTAAGTAGCATGCATGCACCTAGGTGTGCCGTTGCATTAGCAAGTAGGCTGCATGGATGGATTAGTTAGCCAGCTATGGAGCCGGAGCATCCGAGTCGCGCGGCAGTTCTGCGTGGACGAAGAATAGGAAGCAATTAGTTGAGGTTTGGTCCTATACGTGCGTATCCAAAGATTCTGCAGACTTGGCTGTTACCCAAGCGTTGGAGTACTAATCGGATCAAGCAACCGTGGGCTTGACCATGCATGTGTATGTGCGTGGGGTTAGTGGGTGCGTGTGTGTGTCTTGTACTAGGCTATTTAAGTTGAACAAGTGAATGGAAAAGTGAAGCTGTGAGGGTCAGTGGGAAAAATGTAACACTTGTGGTTGCCAAGGAAGTGCCTCACGGCAAAGCTGATTGGTCTTCTTCCTTGGTACATGCGTGTGTGTGTGTGTGTTGTTGAGAGTTGTGTTCATCAGAGTGTTCTTGAGAGAAACACAAGGAAGAGAGAGTTGTGTGAGGTAGAACAAGAGCGGCGCTGAGAGAGGCGGCGCCAACAATTAGTAAGCCGTGAGTAGAGAGATAGATGCTCCCAGTAAAACATACATGCAGCAAAGAGAACGGCGCATCCATTCATCACACCTTCAGTTTATGGTAACGCGCAAGTCATTCACGAAGAACAGAAACTGTATACTTGACTAGGTCTAGAAGGGCATCATTCCGGCAGAACAAGTCATGTGTGTGGAGATAAAATGCGACCTCTATTTCCATACCAGCTTATGAGCAGTCAGAATGCAAGAAAACTTGAGTTTGGAGATACACAGATACGAGACAAGAGAAAACTGGACAAATCCTTGGTCCTAATAAGACCTTCATGTAAACATGTGGACCAAGTGTTGGTTGCATGGTAAAGCATGAAATGACTAAAACGAATATTCCTTAACATGAGAAAAAGTCACTATGGTAATCTTTTGTAGCCGCAAGGCAATGTATGATGAGGCTTACTAAAGTGTTTCATCTGATTTATAGCCTGTTTCTATACCAGAATTTTTCTCATGTTAAGGTCATATGAATTACGCAAGTCATGGGTATAAGACAAGAGACATAATACCAGTAGGATTAACATAGCTACGTTGCAAACCATAGCTGAAAAGCAGAGAGGCCTAGTTGATATGCCATGGCATTATCTCCCTTCGAGTTTATACGCTCATGCTATATAGCCTTCCAAGTGAAGCACAACCTAGAAAAACTACTAGCATATACACACAAGGGCCTAACCAGCACAGGGACCAATTTCAACGACAGGCTCATGACAATCACAAGATTGTGGTGGCCAGAGGACCACCACCACGTGTCGCATGACCACATAACCAAACCCTAAATCCTTGGCTCGATGGCCAGAACCACAACCAGGCACGGCTAGATGGCAGGACCATTTCAAGGCACAAGGAGAGAGAGGGGAGACTGGGTACTCACAAGAACCAACGAGAGGGGGCGACCACCGCCACGGCTGCACCCAAATCGTTGTCATCATGATGCGTGGGAAGTCCAGGTAGTGGTCGAGGAGATAGTCCAACAAGCCATAGTAGCCGTACATGGAAGTTACGGCACAGCTGAACATGATAGCCAGAGAAACAAGTCAGAGATTATTAAATATAAAATTTTGCTACAGAAACAGAAAACTTATATTATGATTTCCTTAGAAGGGACATGGTTGCTCAAGAAACTCATAATGTACACTTAGAAGGGACAGGGTTGCTCAAGAAACTCATGATACACACTTAGAAGGGAGAAGGTTGCTCGAGAAACTCATAATGCACACATAGATACAGGAGAACCGTATACTGATCTATCAAACATTCAATTAGCATTTAAAAATATTATTTTAATCTCCATTGGCATCTGGATATCATGGCATAAAGGATGCTAATTTGCTGCATACGGCATCACGACTCGATGGCTAGCAGACAGCATATGTAACTCTTGAACAAACACACATGTTTAACAATGCAAAGGTTTGGATCAGAGGAGAGGGCAAGTGGTTCTCACCAGTGGCCCAGTGCTGCTGTAGGCGATGCGAAGACGGTGGAGGATGGTCTCTCTTGCGGCGCGCGATTGTGGAGGAGGCCGGCATGGTCTTGGGCGGCAGTGACCACCTCAAGCACCTATCAAGGCGGCTCATCCTTGTGGACCAGCCCATGCTCATCCCCCGCGCAGCCCAGAAAAGAAATCTTACAGCCTCAGCAGCTTGGTGAGGCTGCTGATGCTGGGTGAGATGATGCCTCCGAGCTGGAGATTTCTGCAGCAACCCCAAATTTCCCAGATTTCTGTCTAGAATCTGTGGAGCAAAAAAGCTAGAAGTTCAAACATGGAACTGGATGCAACAATACAGCAAGCTCAAGACAGTCATCAACAAGAACAATGGTTCAATATTCAGAGCTTAGATAAACTTATTTGATCAAGGCTTGGAATTGCAAGTTGCAATAATAACTAGCTACAGAGCGAAAGGGCAAAAAAGAAACTGTTCTGGACAACATCTATGGACATGAACTTAAACCTGGGCATGCACCGGGCCGGGCCGGGCTTCGGGCCGGGCTTTGGAAAGCCCGAACCAAAAATCTCAGGACCACACACACACAAGAGAGAGAGAGAAGCGAGCCATCAGCCTCCCGATAATCCAACCGAGAAGGAACAGGGGGTCTAAAATGGACAATGGGATAGGCATACACGGACTGGACCTGAGGTCCGCGAAGGAGCAGGAGACGCCCTCTCACACCACACCCAGCCGCAAGGGTTGGGGTCGGCCGTGGCGTAGACGTTGAAGGGCACCTTGAGCTACAGCAGCACCTCCTCTGTGGGCAACCGGAGAAAGAGGCAAACATGAGACATGGAGATGGATTTTAGGAGCGGGAGAGGCGGAGTGCGCGCGGTACCATCCGCGGTTGTGTTAGCCTCTCTCTACTAATCTCACGAATCACTCACAGATAGAAGGATTTGGGTAGCTATATTACATGAACAAGCAAGAACAAAGGGATTGAGGAGGAGAGCCAGAGGTGGGAGAGGAAGCCGCCGTGCCATTTCAGCCGTGATCCAACCGGATGAACTGATCGATGCCCTCCTTCGAGTACTTGTAGTCGCCAGCTTCCAAGGCCCGTACGCTAGGCCTGCCTCTCTGATGACGGCCCAAGGCCCACCCGTGGAGGGTTGCTAACACCCCTCCCTCCTTGAAACTCGGCTTGACCCCAAGCCGAAGCTTTGTTGAAGATTGAAAGGCTGACTTGCCGGGGTCCCATGGCGCTTGAGGATCCTTGATCTTGCTACGGTCGCCATGGTGGTCTTCATGATAGTAGTTGAGGACGGTGTAGACGTACTCGACCGAAGTAGTAAGCTTGCTCTCCTGGGTTGTCGAAGTAGCCTTCACAATCGCAGTTGTGCCCAGAGTTGACTCGCCCAGGGTCAGGATAGTCATCATGGCCGGCCGGAACCAGGTTGAGGCCGCCGTTGAGGTAGTAGTTGTGGTCGACGAAGGCAATGAGGACCGTGAAGCTCCTCCCTCCTTGAAAAGGAGCTTGTTCACAACCAGTAGAGAACTCCACGCCATCCATTAGAGAACAGCATGGAATGGTGAGCAAGACTTGGCGAACAAAATGAGGATTTCTCCCAGCCAGCTGGTATGTAAGAAGTTCCTGAGGAGCCCACGTGGACTCATTTGTCAAAAGAAAAGTGAACGCAATGACCAAATATTGCTTGTGAATTTGGTCAACACCAGCATTCCAAGCCCCAAGCAAGTACGCAACCCCATCTCCATTGCATAGCACTCTCCGATGGTGGTTCCCTTTGGCTCTTGGAACTGAACTAAACTTGCCACTACACCACAACTCAAAAATAAAGCCTCCTGATGATGAATGTGGCTCCTGCAGATGTCCTGCTCCAATGAACACCAACATGTTACCTCTGAACATGCATAATTCTCTGGAGAAGACGACATGTACAACTTCATGAACCTGCAGCAGCTCAGTTGGCACCTTATAACTTGTTAGTGGCTCTAACAGGGACACACACCTATCAACAGTATCTGAGAACAGCATAGTCATGTCCCCAGCGACAAACTCTCTCCACCAATATTCCAGGAACATGTCACCACAATTAAATTGCTCTCCTTCCGCAGCTTGCCCTATTGTCTCCAAAACTGCAGGAAAAAATTGTATCAAACAATGATCATGCCTGGGAATGCTCAACGAGTGTATTGTTGCTAACTTTTCCATCCTCTTCCCAAAGCTAATACGGAGCATGCAGAAGAACTCATTTTCAATTAACAAGTGCAGCGCTGGAACCAAAGCACCTGTACTGCAGATGTATATTGCCTTGCCTTCATTACGAAGGAAGCTAGATATGAAAGCAACACCATAAATTGTATCATCCTCAGAAGTGATCCCCATTAACTGGCTCAATATACAACTGTGAATAATGCAGCAGTCGGACCAAGCTTCATGTGCGAAAGCATCTCTGAATAATAACTTCAGTGGCCAAAAATTGTACCCTGATTGTTTTTCAGCTGCTACAGACCAATGTGTATGTGGAGGTAGTCGCCATAGTTGCAGCTGCTCATATAGCAAACAATTGAATGTCTCTTCCATGGAAACCCGCTCACAATCTGACATTTTTACATTTTCTGAATCCTGAACTGCACCCCATGTCTGATCTACCTTGAAGGTTGTCCCAATACAAAAATCTGGGTAGTGCCTACTCATCCGAACAATCAAGGCGGTTTGTTCCATGAGCATTCTAGAAATGCCAAGGACAGTGCCACTAACAGTACCAGGATAAATTGAATTATTGCCCATGACAAGAATAAGCGACGACTGGCACACACAGGGAAACCACGACTACGAACCAACTGATGTCACCTCTATATTCTGCGTCTTCTCAGTTTCAAGGACACCATCACTAGCATTTGTGCAAAACATCAGTGTCCATATTTGCAAAAAATTCCCAATGATATATGGTTCTGGCCAAAAATAAGACTGAATCGCCTCAGATTTTTTTGTGTTGCAGCTGAACATGTTGGTTAACAACCTTGTGATCAGCACTTCCTTGCCCCCAATAATCATGTTGTCACTTGAATAACTTCCACTCATGTACCGTGTATCTCTTATAACAATAGTATAGTGGCACGACCAGAGAAAAATTCCAGCAATAAGATGTGTAGCAAACACTCCAAGCTGATGTAACTGAAGACAAACCATGTTACATAGGACATCTTGCTTATCAGCGGATATATTTATTCTTCACACACCAGAACAGATGTAGTGACCAGTGCCATATGCCCCCAATGAGAAGCAATATTCCATGAAAATTAATCAGTTGAGCTCAAATCATCAATAAATTAATCACAGACCTGCTGTCACTAATTCCTCCTAGATGCAGAAAAGGTAGAGGGTTAGCTGCTCTCGAGTTGGGTCCAGGCGATAATTTTCCTATGTACTCCGTGATCCCAGCGTTGGCAATGGCGCTCTCGCTGGGGTATGGCATCGGCCCGGCCGTGTGCACCTTGGTTATTGACGAAAGAAGGCCATGGCATGGGACGAAGTACGTGACTTGTGTGATTCATATTTGAACATAGACCCAGGCTGAAGGCTGGTCTCAGCATGTTCATGTCGCTGATCGACCTGGTGATTGAATTGTGCACACACAGTGTAGATGCAAGCTTACCCTCAATGGTGCTGTCATCCAGGCAATCAGTCGAACACTCCGCGGGCCCCAAGTTATCTAGGTCGAGATTGGCAGACAGTTGGCATGCTTCGGTTGGCGAGACCTCCAGAGGCCTGGTGAAGGATGTAGGTACACTCCAAGCAGCCTGCCATGCCGCCGTGTGGTCGTCTCCATCGGCATTGTGGTTGAGGCCATCTGTCAAACAGTTTGTGGGCGTCGGTGCAGCAACATCCATGGCGTCAATATCGAGCCCGGGGAGGATGTCCAAGCTGGCCTTCGGGGCGAGGTAGAGGGCGGACGTGTCCTGATCGGGGATGGAGCACGCAGGTGGCAGAAGCTTGGCGTCGGAGGCGTCCATGGTGGCGAGCTGGGAAGCGGTCGAGGTGGTCGCGTGCTCAAGCACCGGCTTCGAGTTGCCGCACGCCTCTGCTACAGCCGCCTTGATTCCCGCCCGTAGTTCCTTCGTCAGGTCCTTCAGATGGTGGGAGGGTGGTAACCTAGCTCTGAATACCAAGCTGTTAGCCTCTCTATACTAATCTCACGAATCATTCACAGATACAAGGATTTGGGTAGCTAGAGTACATGAACAAGCAAGAACAAAGGGATTGAGAAGGAGACCAGAGGTGGGAGAGGAAGCCGCCGTGCCGTTTCAGCCGTGATCCAACCGGATGAACTGATCGATGCTCTCCTTCGAGTACTTGCAGTCGCCAGCTTCCAAGGCCCGCCTCTCCTTCGAGTACTTGCAGTCGCCAGTTGAGCCGGCCCACGAAACGCGCACAACATCGAAAATCATATCGTAAAAAAGCCGCAAAAATAAAAGCTCTTTCCGGGTTTCAAACTCGCAAAGTTCCAATAACGTACGTGGTCTACTGACCACTCGAGCTACCTGCCATTAGTGATACGTAACAGCGCCAATCAACTAATAACAATGTTGCCGCGCTATTTTATTGGACAAAACTGTGCTGATGTATATTTTTTGAATTATTTGACCAAAAAAATCATGAATTTTAAAAGGTTCATAGATATTGAAAAAGGTTCGTTAATTTTCAAGAAAAGTTCACGAACTTGAAACAAAGTTCATCAATTTTCAAACAAAAGCTCATTAAATTTGAAAAATGTTCGTGTATTGAAAAAACTTCAACGAATTAGAAAAAAGTTCATCGATTTTGAAAAAAAATCATCAAAATTGAAAAAAGTTCATGGATTTTCAGAAAATTTATTGAATTTGAAAAAATCATAAAATTTGAAAAATAAATTCATGGATTTTTCCAAAAAGTTCATCAAATGTTTAAAAAAGTTCACAACTTTTGAGAAAAGTTCATCGATTTGGAAAAAAAGTTCATGGATTTTTGAAAGAAACGTTCGTTGATTTTGAAGAAAAAGTTCATCGATTTACAATCGTGCATTTAAGAAAGTGAAAAAATAAATAAATAAAAGAACAGAAAAAAGAGAAAAGAAAAAAGAAATTCAAACTGGAGAAAGACTAAAAAGATCGCAAGAATGAACTATGTTTAAGCTTGCGGTGGCCCTAGTGGTTGGCGCGGTGCGCTGAGAACGTAGAGGTCTCCGATTCGATTCGTCGCTGCACACCATTCTTTGCACTTTAAAGAGATAAAGCAAAACGCTAACATGGGCCGGCCCATCTGAACTCGAGCACCTCCATCCAGGCTAAGGGTGGACACGGTCCGGTCCCGGTCCGAGCCGTCGTTTGGACCGGCCGCCGGCGCACCGGACCGGACAGGACCGAGCTGGCAAGCGGTCTTGTTTTCAGGGACCGGACCGCCGCAGACGAATCCCAAGCCAGACCGAATGGACCGGCCGACAACCACCGGCATCGATGTGTGCGGGTGCAGCGGCGAGGTGGGCTACGTGCACGACTGACGTGATGAAGTGGACGACGTGCGCGAGAAATTAGCTGACAACTGAAACTTCGACGAAACCAACAAACTTAATTTTCTGAACCTGACGAAACTGAACCAACGTAGCGATGTCTCTCTCAGTAACTACCAGTCCTATTCTCTAGTGCATGATTGCACGAGCTTATCCATATGAATTTGTTACGGAGGTTGTTAGTATAGTGGCCGCACCTACGTACTCCTCTTTTTTGTACATTGATGAAACTGGCAAAACTGACGTGCGCGAGAAATCCTGATGAACGCAGGGATACCTTGAAGAGCAGCATTGGCGGCATCTTCAGAGCGTTCGGGATCATGCTCCGTGCCGGCAAGGCGTGAGGCAGCGGCGCGGCGGTTGCATGTGCGTGAGCTCGTCGTCCATGGAGGCGGCGGCGGTTATCCCGTGAAGAAGGTAGACGACCGCGTCCATGCACGAGTTGCTCGGCCTAAGCTGTTCGTTAGGTCATAAAAAACATAAACAGGGCCTGGATTGGGTGGGCCTCGTCCATGTAATACATTTTTTTTTGACACAGTACAGACGCAAGCGCTCATATACACGCGCATACACTCACCCCTATGAACGCACACACGCACACCCTACCCCTATGAGCACCTCCAAGAGACTGAGCCGGCATATCATCTTGAAATTTACGAAGTCACCGTAGGCACCTCGTCATCGACGGGAACGTCTCCTCCCACTGAATGCGGATCGCCGGAAATCCTGAAATAATTCCAGGAATAAATGCGAGCACCAGGATTTGAACCCTGGTGGGCTGGGGATACCACAGTCCCTCTAACCATCCAACCACAGGTTGGTTCGCCCACGTAATACATATATGCAAAAAAGAAAAAAAGAAAAAAAAAAGGTTCTGGGCTGCTTCTTCCTCGGTCCGACCGAGCGGACCGAGCTTTAGCCGGACCGGCCCGAAGATTTTATGGTCCATTTTACACGGACCAGACCGGTAAGTTTTTTTCGCGGGCCTGCACCGAGCTGGCCTAGACCGAGCGGGCCACGAGCCGGCCCGAAAGATCGGACCATTTCGTCCACCCTGAATCCAGGCCCCATCTCGCAGCTCTTCACGGTGAGGTAGAGTTTCCACGTATCGGGAAGCACCGCTGCACCGGAGCTTCATGGCCTGCTGGGTCTGGGGTTAGGAGGGGAGGTGAGAGGAGGGGGAGAGGGTGGGGCGACTGTGTCTGTACATGAGAAGGTGGTGGGGCCAAGGGTGGCGGCGGCGGCAGACGAGGAAGAGGGAGAAGGGGAAAGAGAGCGCGCGGGCTGGGCTGTGGGTGAGACCATGAGAATCAAAACATGGCAATGGATACTCGCAACCCGCAAACCAGACAGACGATCTTTATTAAGAACAAGGATTAGGGAAAAATAAATATTCATGGGAAAAATTATACTCATCGGATAAGCAGCCGGTTAAGTGCACGGGAAGCCAATACCCATGTACTGACGTACCCACATGCCGCTATACTAATTTCTTTTTTTTAGGGTACTATATACTAATTTCTTCTAACAGGTACTCCCTCCGACATATTATGGGACGAAGGGAGTAGGTCTCTTGTGTCATGATTTTGTCTTGGATTTTGTTGATCTTATCATATCGTCTCTTTCATTTGATCTTTTTGAAGTACGGTTGCAGAAATATCTGCAATAGAAAAAATAGAGAAGATTATGTCCCCTTGTTTGTCATGTAAATGAAAAAAAAATGTGAATGTTTCCCTAAAAAGTTCACTTACAGAATACTCATCCTAATTGGACACTGTTTAGTACAATATAGTTCATGCTTATTTCTATCCATTGCTGACAACGCAACAAGTTATATGATATTGCATACGGTAAACTCTAAAGTAACCATCCGGTATGTTGGCATATGATATTCTCATGGTCTAAAGAACTTAGTAATCATGAACGATTTATATGAAAATACTGACAAGTGACAACGCAACAACGATAATATCTCTCAGTAATTCATACGTTGGGTCTATCCAACACCATTGTTCCGCCAACAATGCGTTCTCATTATTGATAGCATCATTGTTACTCTTAATAATGCTCATGACCATGAAACAAGATCACCATTAATACATGAGCTAGTCCTAGAGGTAAGACTAGGTATCACTTGGTGTTTACATTTCCACACATGTATATGGGTTTTCCTTTGAATCTCATATTTAAGAACCAACACAATTATATAGCATAGAAATACTCCCTTTGTCCCCAAATAAGTATTGTCGGTCTAGTACAAAATTTGTACTAATTTTGTACTAAATCTGCGACATTTATTTTGGAATGGAGTGAGTATAAACTATTAATAATGAACATGGAAATATATTATCATACAATATTATTGCTTCTAGGGCATATTTTTAACAGCAGCAAGCATCGTCCGGCCCCGATGAACGTCCTCGTCCTGCTGAAGGCCCTCCCGGTCCTCTTCTTCGTGGAGGTGCTCTGCCCGTAGGTGGGTCAATTTTGAATTACAAGACATGAGCCATACAACTTTTGGTAGAATGGACAAGGCATCAAAAATTGATTCTGCTTAAGATAATCAAATTGGGGATGGGGGCCATTGCCCCCCTCCCTTGTCATGTAGCCATCGGAATCAAGATGTTAATCAAGAAAGGAGTCAATTCAATTCAATTAAATTGTGTTTCAACTGCGGGAAGGTGAGATGCGAAGGCCTAGAATGTAGCCAATGTTGGCGAAGGCAGGCGCACCGGGGCAGCTCTTGCATGTGGCTACGGACTTGACAAATGAAAGAACAGTTTAGGACAGAACATGCCTCGGTAGAAAGCGAGCTTTTTTCCGCGGATGATGCCGATGATCCTGCTAGGTTGTGCAGACGTCTCAGCTACCTTCCATGTCAAAATCAACACAATTGAGGATTAAAGCAACCCACTACCAGCAATCGATCGAAATAAGCTCAACGCTTGCTCGTCCTCGCGACATGTAACTGTGCAGCAGCAAGCGGTCGTACCTTCGCATAAACACATGTAACTGTGCAGTAGCAAGCGGTCGTACCTTCGCATAAAAACATGCAACATGCACATATCAGCAAGGAGTCGAGTGATGAGCATGTTGTGTCGATGCAGGAGGACTTCTCCCTCTTAGACCCTGAAGGCGACGACCGCCATCGCCCCCCTCGGATCTCGGCGTCCTCATGCGCTCTAACCGGTTTAGCAGATCGGCTAGGTGCCGGTTAGAGGAGTAAGACCAAAATTTTACTCATCTATAGTTTTTTATGAAATCGGCAGAGCTGCTCTTAGCTTCTCATTAACAAGGATGCGGCTTATATGACATGTTCCTTCTTACATCAACTAGTAAGCTTGCACGTGCAACGCACGTCTACCCTAACAAACATTATACTATCAAACAAATGTGGTTCTAAAATAATGTGATATGTGCTATTCGCACAAATAAATAAATGAAACACAATCTGTATAATGACTAAGGATTATCTAAGATGATAAGTTTAACATTTTGCAAAATATTCCTGGATTAACAAGTTAATTATTTCAAGTGCATTGTTTCATCATTTACGCAAAATGAAGTTATATTTGAATAGTGGGCAAAATGGGCTATTTAGATATCAAACAAGGTGTTAGAGCAGGCCAAACAAAAAATTTAAGGCAAAAAAATGTTATGCATAGAAAAAGGTCCACCCCAACATGCAAAAATGCATGAGAATTTCATTCTATTATGCCATTTATATTCAATTTATATTTTATGATGTTACAATAATCAAACACAATAAATATTTTGTATTTTTAGTTTTAGTCTCATATTACTAATTATATTTATGTTACATTCAACCAAATGTCGTTGAACCGAAAAACATTCCCGCAACAACATGCAGGGTATCATCTAGTTTAAATGAAACCAACAACCATTTCCTTAAATCAGAAAGGTGCTTCGTGACCGCACTTTAAAAGCTTCATAGCATGTGAGATTTACATACATAAAATGTGTGTGCTCATGTCCTTGCATGTTAGAAACAATCATCGAAAAGATTTACACTCTTGTAGATGAAAGAACGTTTGGACAATCAATAGCCTATCGAATGATCTCCGCTAATTTGGATCCAAAAAAGGAAAGGAATATTGATTGGAACTGAAACTCACAAATAAGCAGGCATGCTTTCAATCTGTTGGCTAGAATTTGACAAATGCACTTGTGAAGAGTACTCCATCAATTGCCTCTCATCTTCTCAAGATTAAGCACTTTAGGTGAGGCGAAGAAACGAAGGAAGATGACATCATTTTTTAGCTCGAACCCTTGGTTGTCACCAATGAACCTGCAACATCCATCACACCTATTATAAAGATGATTACACACAAACACGTGCACAAGTATTAATGTGAAACAAGACAAACTTTGAAAGCATGATTCTTCGTTCCCAGTTTATACTATTTCTCACCTTTTCACCATTCTTTTAATACACAGCGACACAAAACTTACGCTTGTCTGAGAAAAAGAAAACATTTTAAAATGTGACTGTCTTCGGTTAGAAGTTAAGGTCCTTTGAGCATCTGGTCCAGCTTCCTAACAGAAAATGCAATCTTAAAAAGCCCCAAAAGCTATAGAAAAGAAAAAGGAATGATCTCACCAAACAAATAAAAAATGATGTTAGTTTTTGAGAAGGATACATGCATCTATATGCATCTTATCGTTGCCAATTTGACAAACTGATTTACAAAAGTACCTTTCATGTGAACAAAACGCTGAAGGATTTGAACATGAACAGTCTAATACAGTACAGTAAGAGAAGCAAGTACTAAACGATTCACAAAAGTATATACTTTCCTATACACACTTTGTTGTGGGTTAATGAAGACGAAATATACTCTCGTGTAGGATCTTCAAATTACCTTCAATTGGCTACACTTCACTCAGATCAAATACAAACCAGTACCTGCATTGCTACTAATTAGGCCATTTGTTCATAACAAAGAGTGAAGCATTCCAACCCTTTCTTATCTACATTACTACTACCCTTGCTTAGTTGCATTGCTACAGAATTAAACTGATCTAGTACTGATATTGCCTAATTAAACAACTTAACCATCACAAGCCATGTAGCTTAAGAAACCCACACAACTCATAATCTCATACGCTCATAGTAATCATCCATAGCCAGTAATTCGTCCTTTACTTACCTGCATTACTACTAAAGTAAACTGTAGCTAATAGTTAGAAAGCAAGAACACATTAGGAATCACCAGGCACGACTTAAAGAAGCACCACCATACAAATTTCTAATAGCAAGGAATATTTCCATTCTTGATCAATCAATCACATACGAATGTGATACTTGTGATCTGCGTTGGGTTTTCCGTGAAGAGGAACGGGTTATTGCAGCACAAAGTGGTTAAGTATTTCCCTCAGTTATGAAACCAAGGTTTATCGAATCAATAAGAATATCAATCCTCAACCGTCTTCAGCGGCTGCACACAAAAGAACAAACAACTTGCACCCAACGCGGGCAAGAGGGTTGTCAATCCTCTTGATCTCGTTATTTGCAAGCAAATGAGGTGTGTAGATAATTCTAAATTGCAAAATAAAATAACAAGTAAATAAAGGCAGCAAGGTAATAGTAGCATTTGTAAATTTATAAGTGAATAGACCCGGGGCCATTGTTTTCCCTAGCGGCATCTCTCTTGTAGCCAGCATACTGTGGGTAACAAATTACTGTTGGTCAGTTGATAGAAAAGCGGATAGTTATGCGATTTTCACGGCAATGATCATGTATATATAGGCATCACGTCCATAAACAAATAGGCCGACTCTTGCTTGCACCTATTACTATTAAGTTCATGACAAACAGAGTAATGCATGGAGAACGATGACATGATGTAGACAAAGTAAACTTAAGCAATATGGATAAACTCCATCGTGTTATCCTTAGTAGCAACAACACAAAGACGCATATTGTCCCCTACATTGTCACTGGGATATAGAAAACTCGTCAGGTTGAACCTACGACAACGCACCACTCCCACCGAAGATAGATCAATCTACTTGGCCAAAGCACATCAATAAATCGGAGAGCATTACGAAGCTATAACGATCATGCAAATAAGAATCTTAATATTCGGAGGTGACTCGAATACTTTTCATGAATAATCTGAACATAAACCCACAATTCATCGAATCCCAACAAACACACTACACAATTGGATTAGATCAAAGCGAAGATGCGATGACCATTGTATTGAAGATCAAGAGATAGAGAGATTGCAATCTAGGTACTAGCTATGGACCCATAGGTCTGTGGTGAACTACTCACACATCATCATGAGGGCAGCAAGGTTGATGTAGAGGCCCTCCGTGATCGATCCCCCCTCCGACAGGGTGCCGGAACAGAGCTCCAGATGGCTTCGCGGCGGAACAGAGACTTGCGGCGGCGTAAAAAGGGTTTCGGGACTGCCTCCAGGGTTTTTGCAATATATGAGAATTTATAGGCCAGAGAACGAGGTCATGAGGGCCGCCAGGGAGGCACAAGCCATCAGGGCGCGCCACCCCCCAGGGTGCGCCCTGTTAGCTTGTGCAGCCCTGGTGCGACTCCCGGTCTTCTTTCGAATCTCCCAGGTCTTCTTTTGGTCCAAAAAAATCATAAAAAAGTTTCGTGCTCAAAACATGCAGAAAACAACAATTGGCACTGGGCACTGGGTCAATAGGTTATTGCTCAAAAATATTATAAATTGGTAAATAAAGACCCAAAAAGTATCCTAGAATGATAATATATCAGCGTGGAACAATCACAAAATATTGATACGTTGGAGACGTATCAAGCATCCCCAAGCTTAATTCCTGCTCGTCCTCGAGTAGGTAAATGATAAAAATATAATTTTTTGTGACACGCTATCCATTATGTAATCTTATGCATGTATGCTCAATGAGAAACGATGAATCAATAAATTCTAACATAGCAATACTTATAAGTATAAGAAACAAAATCATCAATCTTTCAAAGTATACGATCCTCAAAGAATGTTTACCCCCCATTCATCTTATTATATTAGCAAGGCATGGCTCCATCTTCACCACATTAATACAAATGTCAAGCACCACGGTGTCCAAGTCAGACAATTGGATCGTACTTTTTCAATATGCATCAACTTTTTGTTCTTCACGCAACACATGAGCGTGAGCCATTGGACATAGCATTAGGTGGAATAGAATATGGTGGTAGATATCAAAGGGGCAAAAAGTGGAGAAGATAGTCTCGCATCAACTAGGCGTACAAATGGTCTATGGAGATGCCCATCAATAGATGTCAATGCAAGAAGTAGGGATTGCCATGCAAATGATGCACTAGAGCTATAAGTGTATGAAATCTCAAATGAAGCTAAGTGGGGTGTGCATCCAACTTGCTTGCTCATGAAGACCTCGAGCATTTGAGGAAGCCCGTCATAGGAATATACAAGCCAAGTTTGTAATAATGAAAAAGTGATTCCCACTAGCATATGAAAATGACATAACATGAGACTCTCTCTACATGAGGAACAAGGTGCCACTTTGAGGCACAAGTGTGGTAAAAGATAGTAGAAAAGTCCCTTCTCTCATTTTCTCTCATTTTTTTATTCAGAATGGTGGGATCATTTGGCCTCCTCCATCTTTATTTCCTAACTGGGACAATGCTCTAACAATGATGATCATCACACTTTTATTTACTTACAACTCGATATGAAGAACTGATATAAAGATATGGCTCTATATGAATGCCTCTCGCAGTGTACCAGGATGTGCAATGATCTAGCGTGACATGTATAAAAAATATGATGAACGGTGGCTTTGCCACAAATACTATGTCAACTCTATATGATCATGCAAAGCAATATGATGATGAACGAATTAGTCATGTGAAGTGACGATGAAATTTGCATGGCAATATATCTCGGAATGGCCATGAAAATGCCATGATAGGTAGGTATGGTGGCTGTTTTGAGGAAGATATAATGAGGATTATGTGCAACAGAGCGTATCATGTCACGGGGTTTGGATGCACCGGCGAAAGTTGCACCGATCGTCAAGGTGAGAATGGGCTATGCACGATACCGAAGAGGCTAGCAAATATGAAAATGTGAGATTGCGTATGTCCATGGTTTCACATTAGTCATAAAGAACTCACATACTTATTGCCAAGTTTTATTAGTTTTATCACAAATCAAAGTACTACTCCCATGCCCCGAGGGAAGAGGTTGGTAGGAGTTAACCGTCGCGCGCTTCCGACCCGAAACAACACTAGGATTTCAACAAAGAATAGAAATGCTCACACATCATCACCATGTCTCTTTAATTTTTAGGTGAACGAGAAGTTAACCTCTCTTAGTATCGACACTTCTACGAATCAATAATTATGAACTTACACCTTTTTCATATTACCACGTCAATATCATTAACCCACAATTTCTTTATATGTGCTACATGATGGTTTTGATTATCACTCATTGAATACCTAATATTTTAGGACTAGTCTTATAACCCATGCAAATTACCGTCACTATTTATTAACTCTCAAACAAATATAAGTGAAGAGCGAGAGTGAAATCATTTCTATAAAATCTACACGCCACCATGCTCAAAAAGATATAAGTGAAATACTAGAGCAACTGCTAAGCTCAAAAGATATAAGTGAAGCACATAGAGTATTCTAACAAATTATGATGAAGGTGTGTCTCTCTTAAATAGGTGTGTCCAGCAAACAATGATTGTGGCAAACTAAAAGTAAAAGCAATCAAAAACAAATGACGCACCAAGCAAAACTCATATCATGTGACGAATAAAAATATAGCTTCAAGTGACATACCGATGGATTGAGACGAAAGAGGGGATGCCTTCCGGGCCATCCCCAAGCAATATGGATAAACTCCATCGTGTTATCCTTAGTAGCAACAACACAAAGACGCATATTGTCCCCTACTTTGTCACTGGGATATAGAAAACTCGTCAGGTTGAACCTACGACAACGCACCACTCCCACCGAAGATAGATCAATCTACTTGGCCAAAGCACATCAATAAATCGGAGAGCATTACGAAGCTATAACGATCATGCAAATAAGAATCTTAATATTCGGAGGTGACTCGAATACTTTTCATGAATAATCTGAACATAAACCCACAATTCATCGAATCCCAACAAACACACTACACAATTGGATTAGATCAAAGCGAAGATGCGATGACCATTGTATTGAAGATCAAGAGATAGAGAGATTGCAATCTAGGTACTAGCTATGGACCCATAGGTCTGTGGTGAACTACTCACACATCATCATGAGGGCAGCAAGGTTGATGTAGAGGCCCTCCGTGATCGATCCCCCCTCCGACAGGGTGCCGGAACAGAGCTCCAGATGGCTTCGCGGCGGAACAGAGACTTGCGGCGGCGTAAAAAGGGTTTCGGGACTGCCTCCAGGGTTTTTGCAATATATGAGAATTTATAGGCCAGAGAACGAGGTCATGAGGGCCGCCAGGGAGGCACAAGCCATCAGGGCGCGCCACCCCCCAGGGTGCGCCCTGTTAGCTTGTGCAGCCCTGGTGCGACTCCCGGTCTTCTTTCGAATCTCCCAGGTCTTCTTTTGGTCCAAAAAAATCATAAAAAAGTTTCGTGCTCAAAACATGCAGAAAACAACAATTGGCACTGGGCACTGGGTCAATAGGTTATTGCTCAAAAATATTATAAATTGGTAAATAAAGACCCAAAAAGTATCCTAGAATGATAATATATCAGCGTGGAACAATCACAAAATATTGATACGTTGGAGACGTATCAAGCATCCCCAAGCTTAATTCCTGCTCGTCCTCGAGTAGGTAAATGATAAAAATATAATTTTTTGTGACACGCTATCCATTATGTAATCTTATGCATGTATGCTCAATGAGAAACGATGAATCAATAAATTCTAACATAGCAATACTTATAAGTATAAGAAACAAAATCATCAATCTTTCAAAGTATACGATCCTCAAAGAATGTTTACCCCCCATTCATCTTATTATATTAGCAAGGCATGGCTCCATCTTCACCACATTAATACAAATGTCAAGCACCACGGTGTCCAAGTCAGACAATTGGATCGTACTTTTTCAATATGCATCAACTTTTTGTTCTTCACGCAACACATGAGCGTGAGCCATTGGACATAGCATTAGGTGGAATAGAATATGGTGGTAGATATCAAAGGGGCAAAAAGTGGAGAAGATAGTCTCGCATCAACTAGGCGTACAAATGGTCTATGGAGATGCCCATCAATAGATGTCAATGCAAGAAGTAGGGATTGCCATGCAAATGATGCACTAGAGCTATAAGTGTATGAAATCTCAAATGAAGCTAAGTGGGGTGTGCATCCAACTTGCTTGCTCATGAAGACCTCGAGCATTTGAGGAAGCCCGTCATAGGAATATACAAGCCAAGTTTGTAATAATGAAAAAGTGATTCCCACTAGCATATGAAAATGACATAACATGAGACTCTCTCTACATGAGGAACAAGGTGCCACTTTGAGGCACAAGTGTGGTAAAAGATAGTAGAAAAGTCCCTTCTCTCATTTTCTCTCATTTTTTTATTCAGAATGGTGGGATCATTTGGCCTCCTCCATCTTTATTTCCTAACTGGGACAATGCTCTAACAATGATGATCATCACACTTTTATTTACTTACAACTCGATATGAAGAACTGATATAAAGATATGGCTCTATATGAATGCCTCTCGCAGTGTACCAGGATGTGCAATGATCTAGCGTGACATGTATAAAAAATATGATGAACGGTGGCTTTGCCACAAATACTATGTCAACTCTATATGATCATGCAAAGCAATATGATGATGAACGAATTAGTCATGTGAAGTGACGATGAAATTTGCATGGCAATATATCTCGGAATGGCCATGAAAATGCCATGATAGGTAGGTATGGTGGCTGTTTTGAGGAAGATATAATGAGGATTATGTGCAACAGAGCGTATCATGTCACGGGGTTTGGATGCACCGGCGAAAGTTGCACCGATCGTCAAGGTGAGAATGGGCTATGCACGATACCGAAGAGGCTAGCAAATATGAAAATGTGAGATTGCGTATGTCCATGGTTTCACATTAGTCATAAAGAACTCACATACTTATTGCCAAGTTTTATTAGTTTTATCACAAATCAAAGTACTACTCCCATGCCCCGAGGGAAGAGGTTGGTAGGAGTTAACCGTCGCGCGCTTCCGACCCGAAACAACACTAGGATTTCAACAAAGAATAGAAATGCTCACACATCATCACCATGTCTCTTTAATTTTTAGGTGAACGAGAAGTTAACCTCTCTTAGTATCGACACTTCTACGAATCAATAATTATGAACTTACACCTTTTTCATATTACCACGTCAATATCATTAACCCACAATTTCTTTATATGTGCTACATGATGGTTTTGATTATCACTCATTGAATACCTAATATTTTAGGACTAGTCTTATAACCCATGCAAATTACCGTCACTATTTATTAACTCTCAAACAAATATAAGTGAAGAGCGAGAGTGAAATCATTTCTATAAAATCTACACGCCACCATGCTCAAAAAGATATAAGTGAAATACTAGAGCAACTGCTAAGCTCAAAAGATATAAGTGAAGCACATAGAGTATTCTAACAAATTATGATGAAGGTGTGTCTCTCTTAAATAGGTGTGTCCAGCAAACAATGATTGTGGCAAACTAAAAGTAAAAGCAATCAAAAACAAATGACGCACCAAGCAAAACTCATATCATGTGACGAATAAAAATATAGCTTCAAGTGACATACCGATGGATTGAGACGAAAGAGGGGATGCCTTCCGGGCCATCCCCAAGCAATATGGATAAACTCCATCGTGTTATCCTTAGTAGCAACAACACAAAGACGCATATTGTCCCCTACTTTGTCACTGGGATATAGAAAACTCGTCAGGTTGAACCTACGACAACGCACCACTCCCACCGAAGATAGATCAATCTACTTGGCCAAAGCACATCAATAAATCGGAGAGCATTACGAAGCTATAACGATCATGCAAATAAGAATCTTAATATTCGGAGGTGACTCGAATACTTTTCATGAATAATCTGAACATAAACCCACAATTCATCGAATCCCAACAAACACACTACACAATTGGATTAGATCAAAGCGAAGATGCGATGACCATTGTATTGAAGATCAAGAGATAGAGAGATTGCAATCTAGGTACTAGCTATGGACCCATAGGTCTGTGGTGAACTACTCACACATCATCATGAGGGCAGCAAGGTTGATGTAGAGGCCCTCCGTGATCGATCCCCCCTCCGACAGGGTGCCGGAACAGAGCTCCAGATGGCTTCGCGGCGGAACAGAGACTTGCGGCGGCGTAAAAAGGGTTTCGGGACTGCCTCCAGGGTTTTTGCAATATATGAGAATTTATAGGCCAGAGAACGAGGTCATGAGGGCCGCCAGGGAGGCACAAGCCATCAGGGCGCGCCACCCCCCAGGGTGCGCCCTGTTAGCTTGTGCAGCCCTGGTGCGACTCCCGGTCTTCTTTCGAATCTCCCAGGTCTTCTTTTGGTCCAGAAAAAATCATCAAAAAGTTTCGTGGCAATTGGACTTCGTTTGGTACTGTAAACCTAAGAAGTGAAAAACATGCAGAAAACAACAACTAGCACTGGGCACTGGGTCAATAGGTTAGCGCTCAAAAATGTTATAAATTGGTAAATAAAGACCCAAAAAGTATCCTAGAATGATAATAAATCAGGATGGAACAATCAAAAATTATAGATACGTTGGAGACGTATCAGAATGTCATCGAACCAATTGAACAGTGTAAATAAAGTATACCTAAAGCATTCTTTTATTTGCCACACCAATGCTTCCTCAAAGCGGTTGCTGACTGCTGTCCCTGAAATATCAATTGATTGGTTTGCTGCCTGTTGGAGCAGCAAATTCTGCAAAATCGACACCACAAGATGCAAACAATCCGTTGGCCTTTAGTATCCAAATTGAAAATAAATAAATTAGTGAATCAAAAGAGAGGGTAAGTGGAGTTGTGAAGGGAGAAGAATCCAAATAATCTTCGATCAATGGAGTTGGAGATAGAGAAGCAAACTTTTTCCGAGCATGGACTCATCAAAAAATCTTTGTGACATATGTGTACCTGGAATTCACCACCAATTATGTGTACTTTTTTTTCAAAATCAATTCTTTACAGTGTTTTGTGCAACACCTACACTATCTGCCGATGGACCTATTGCGGCGAGCTTAATGCCCTCGTCCTCCGGCACCACACCACGTACTGGGTCACATTCATCCTCTAGATTTGGTCGATTCTATAATAATACAAATCAAGCCAAAATCGGTTCAGTGTTGTCACATGTCAAGAACACATTCCAACATCTAAGAATAACAATTCAAGGAAAATATGCAACTTGACATGAAAAGTTTCAGTAAGGCTTCACGGGTGCACCCACCCATACCTAACAGTTCAGGCATTCAAAATTCGTAAGATGTCGATGCGAGCTTCTGCTAAAAAGAAATGGAATCTGGCTTAATAGAGTATGATGATTTTCTCAATAGCACTGATCCATCTATGCTAGTGTTAATCACACAATTACTTCATTTATTTTAGGAATACACAAAACACAACACCTTACTGATTCGTTGGAGTTGTTGCCTCTGCAACTCGATGTGCTCCCTTTCAATGGTTCAACCTAGATAGGATTTGAACAAAGTCAGTGTTAAACCTAGCAGAAAAATTGAAAAAAAATAACACCATATATGGATGAACCGAGGCATTGAGTATACGATCATGGAGAGACTAAAATACAGAGGCTAGATGTATAGAGAGATCAGTTACATACATACACTGCTGGGAAAAAGCCTAGTAATAGCGCGGGTTAAACACCTAGTAGTAGCACGGGTGCCTGTGCTACTACTACGATGCTACAGCTAACTGGTAGTAGTAGCACGGTGCATCCCGCACTACTAGCACGTGTGTTAGTAGTAGCGCGGGTTCCACGCGCGCTACTACTAACTATCTGTAGCGCGTGTCTGTGACCCATGCTACTACTATTAATTTCAAAAACCAAAAAATAATCTTGATCCACTCCGTGCTGTCAATCGTGTCAATGGTTCGATCCAGTGATGACAGGGGTCACCGGAGGTGCGGACGGGTAGCGGCATAGCAGATCCGGCGACTACTGTTGGAGAGGGACCGGATCCAGGGCAGAGCAAGACGACGGTGTGAGGATCCTCTTCACGGCCAACGCAGAGAGCTCCTGGTTGGCCATGTCGACGACCTGCGCAGGCATGGGCATGTGAGGTAAGTAAAACTAGAGGGAGAGGGAGAGGGGAAAAGAGAAACAAGGGAGAGAGGAAGGAGATGGAGGGCGCATCGGGGCTGGTCGCCGATGGTGAGGTGCTCCGTCGTGGTGGCATGGAGGCGAGGGGAAAGATGGGCGAGCTCCTGGACGCCAGCGGCGTGAGGAAGCGGCCTCGTTGGGCGCCATGGAGGAGGAGGTGTCCTTGGGCAGGAGTACCATGGGAGAGCCTATGGAGAGAGGGGGGAGAGTGAGGAAGAGAGGAGGGATTCGACCGAGGATATGGAGACTTCACGTACCTTGTACTTAGTAGTAGCGAGGGGTATAAACTGTTGGGGAACGGAGCATGAATTTCAAAAATTTCCTACGCTCACGCAAGATCTATCCATGGAGATGCATCGCTACGAGAGGGGAGAGTGTGTCTACGTACCCTCGTAGACCGTTAGCGGAAGCGTCTCACAACGCGGTTGATGTAGTCGAACAATCCTTCGAGCTCCACCGATCGAGTACCGAACGTACGGCACCTCCGAGTTCTACACACGTGCAGCTCGGTGACGATCCTCGCCTTCTTGATCCAGCAAGACGTCGAGGAAGTAGATGAGTTCTGTCAGCACGACGGCGTGGCGACGGTGACGGTGAAGTGATTCCGGCAGGGATTCGCCTAAGCTCTCCGAAAATATGACCGAGGTGGAAAACGGAGATCGGGGCACCGCACACGGCTATGGGACAATTGTGTACTTTGGGGTGCCCCCTTGCCCCCGTATATAAAGGATGAGAGGGAGGAGGCCGGCCCCCTAGGGGTGCGCCAAGTGTGGGGAGTCCTACTAGGACTCCTTAGTCCTAGTAGGATTCCACCTCCCATACGGAGTAGGAAAGGGGGAAGGGAGAGGGAAAGGAAAGAGGGGGCTGTGCCCCCTCCCCTAGTCCAATTCGGTTTGGGCAAGGGGGGCGCGCGCCTCCTCACGTGGCCTGCCTCTCCTTTTCCCGTATGGCCCAATAAGGCCCATTACTTCTCCCGGTGAATTCCCGTAACTCCCCGGTACTCCGAAAAATACCCGAATCACTCGGAACCTTTCCGACGTCCGAATATAGCCTTCCAATATATGAATCTTTACCTCTCGGACATTCCAAGACTCCTCGTCATGTCCGTGATCTCATCCGGGCCTCCGAACAACATTCGGTCACCAATCACATAACTCATATAATACTATATCGTCATCGAACCTTAAGTGTGCGGACCCTACGGGTTCGGGAATGATGTAGACATGACCGAGACAACTCTCTGGTCAATAACCAACAGCGGGACCTGGATGCTCATATTGGTTCCTACATATTCCACGAAGATCTTTATCGGTGAACCTCATATCACAACATATGTTGTTCCCTTTGTCCGGCGGTATGTTACTTGCCCGAGATTCGATCGTCGGTATCCAATACCTAGTTCAATCTCGTTACCGGCAAGTCTCTTTACTCGTTCCGTAATACATCATCTTGCAACTAACTCTTTAGTCATGGTGCTTGCAAGGCTTCTGTGATGCTGTATTACCGAGAGGGCCTAGAGATACCTCTCCTATAGTCGGAGTGACAAATCCCAATCTTGATCCATGCCAACTCAACAAACACTTTCGGAGATACCTGTAGTGCACCTTTATAATCAACCAGTTACGTTGTGACGTTTGATACACCCAAAGTATTCCTACGGTATCCGGGAGTTGCATGATCTCATGGTCAGAGGAACGTGTATTTGACATAGTGAAATCA
This sequence comes from Elymus sibiricus, assembly GCA_039707655.1. NCBI lineage: Eukaryota > Viridiplantae > Streptophyta > Magnoliopsida > Poales > Poaceae > Elymus > Elymus sibiricus. The sequence continues at coordinate 378,278,740 of CM077663.1, forward strand.
ATAGCATTAAACTGAACGATCATATGCTATGCTGACGGTTGGGTCAAGTCCATCACATCATTCTCCTAATGATGTGATCCCGTTATCAAATGACAACTCATGTCCATGGTCAGGAAATCTTGACCATCTTTTGATCAACGAGCTAGTCTAGTAGAGGCTTACTAGGGACTCAGTATTTGTTTATCTATTCACACATGTATTAAGTTTCCGGTCAATACAATTCTAGCATGAATAATAAACCATTATCATGAACGGGGAAATATGATAATAAACACTTTATTAATTGCCTCTAGGGCATATTTCCAACAGTCTCCCACTTGCACTAGAGTCAATAATCTAGTTTACATCTTCATGTAATTAACATCCAATCAGTTCTAGGGCTGATCATGTTTTGCTTGTGAGAGAGGTTTTAGTCAACGGGTCTGCAATATTCAGATCCGTGTGTTCTTGGCAAATCTCTATGTCATATGTAGATGCTGCTACCACACTCTGCTTGGAGCTACTCCAAAAACGACTGTCCCACTTTACGTATCCGGTCTGAGACTCATAGTCTTCGGGATCGGTGTTTAAAGCTTGCATCGACGTAACCCTTTACGACGAACTCTTTATCACCTCTATTCCCGAGAAATTCTTCCTTAGTCCTTTTCAGGTACTTCAGGATATTCTTGACCGTTGTCCAGTGATCTACTCCTGGATCACTTTGGTACCTTACCACCAAGCTAATAGCGAGGCATACATCAGGTCTAGTACACAGCATGGCATACAAAATAGAGCCTATGGCTGAGGCATAGGGGATGACACTCATCTTCTCTTTGTCTTCTGCCGTGGTCGGGCTTTGAGTCTTACTCAATCTCACACCTTGCAATACAAGCAAGAACCCTTTCTTTGACTGATCCATTTTGAACTTCTTCAAAATCTTGTCAAGGTATGTGCTTCGTGAAAGTCCTATGAGGCGTCTCAATCTATCTCTATAGATTTTGATGCCTAACATGTAAAACAACCTTTACCTAGATTTTCAAGTCTTACTCCACTTCACACCAGGCAAGAACTCATTTCTTTGACTTGATCCTATTTTGAACTTCTTCAAAAAACTCATCAAGATGTGTGAACTTTTATCAGGCGTTTTGATCTATCTCCATAGATCTCGATGCCCAATCTGTGGATAACTCAAAAACAGGTTTTTATTGAAAACCTCCTTTCAATTCTTTATGCTTTCCAGAAATTCTACATCATTTCCAATCAACAATATGTCATCCACATATACTATTAGAAATGCTATAGAGCTCCCACTCACTTTCTTGTAAATACAAGTTTCTCCATAAACTTGTATAAATCCAAACGCTTTGATCACTTCATCAAAGCGAGTATTCCAGCTCCGAGATGCTTGCACCAGTCCATAGATGGATCGCTGGAGCTTGCATATTTTGTTAGCGCCTTTAGGATCGACAAAACCTTCCGGCTGTATCATATACAATTCTTCCTTAAGGAATCCGTAAAGGAATGCCGTTTTGACGTCCATTTGCCAGATTTCATAATCATAAAATGCGGCAATTGCTAACATAATTCTGACAGACTTTAGCATCACTACGGGTGAGAAAGTCTCATCGTAGTCAACTCCTTGAACTTGGTGATAACCTTTAGTAACAAGTCGAGCTTTATAGACGGTGATATTACCATCAGCATCCGTCTTCTTCTTAAAGATCCATTTATTTTCAATAGCTCGCCGTTCATCGGGCAAGTCTACCAAAGTCCACACTTTGTTCTCATACATGGATCCAATCTCGGATTTCATGGCCTCAAGCCATTTGTCGGAATCCGGGCTTGCCATCGCTTCTTCATAGTTCGAAGGTTCACCGTTGTCTAACAACATAACCTCCAAGACTGGATTTCCGTACCACTCTGGTGCGGAACGTGTCCTGGTTGACCTTCGAAGTTCTGTAGTAACTTGATCCGAAGCCTCATGATCATCATCATCAACTTCTTCTCTGGTCTGTGTTGGTGTCACAGAAATTTCTTTCTGTGGCGTACTACTATCCAGAGGAGGTACAATTACCTCATCAAGTTCTAGTTTCCTCCCACTCACTTCTTTCAAGAGAAACTCCTTCTCTAGAAAGGATCCATTCTTTAGCAACGAAAACTTTGCCTTCGGATCTGTGGTAGAAGGTGTACCCAACGGTCTCTTTTGGGTATCCTATGAAGACGCACTTATCCGCTTTGGGTTCGAGTTTATCTGGCTGAAGCCTTTTGACATAAGCATCGCATCCCCAAACTTTCAGAAACGACATCTTAGGTTTCTTGCAAACCACAGTTTATACGGTGTCATCTCAACGGATTTAGACGGTGCCCTTGTTTAAAGTGAATGCAGCTGTCTCTAATGCATAACCCCAAAATGATAGTGGCAAATCGGTAAGAGACATCATAGAACGCACCATATCCAATAGAGTACGATTACGACGTTCGGACACACCATTACGCTGTGGTGTTCCATGTGGTGTGAGTTGTGAAACAATTCCACATTGTCTTAAGTGATTGCCAAACTCGTAACTCAAATATTCTCCTCCACAATCATATCATAAGAACTTTATTTTCTTGTCACGATGGTTCTCTACTTCACTCTGAAATTCTTTGAACTTTTCAAATGTTTCAGATTTATGCTTCATCAAGTAGACATCTACTCAAATCATCTGTGAACGTGAGAACATAACGATATCCACCGCGCGCGTCAACACTCATCGGACCGCATACATCGGTATGTATTATTTCCAATAAGTTGGTTGCTCGCTCCATTGTTCCGGAGAACGGAGTTTTAGTCATCTTGCCAATAAGGCACGGTTCACATGTCTCAAATGATTCATAATCAAGAGATTCCAAAAACCCATCTGCATGGAGTTTCTTCATGTGTTTAACACTGATATGACCTAAGCGGCAGTGCCACAAATATGTGGTACTATCATTATCTTTTGGCATTCGTGTTATGAACATATGTATTACTACGATCAAGATTCAATAAACCTTTCATTTTAAGTGCATGATCATCAATGATATTATCCAAATAAATAGAATAACAATTATTCTCTGAAATTGAATAACCGTCTTGCAATAAACACTATCAGATATAATGTTCATGCTTAACGCAAGCACCAAATAACAATTATTTAGGTTCATCACTAATCCTGAAGGTAGAGAGAGCGTGGCGATGGTGATCACATCAACCTTGGAGACACTTCCAATGCACATCGTCACCTCGTTCTTAGCTAGCCCTCGTTTATTCCGAAGCTCCATGTTTCAAGTTGTAAGCCACTGAACAAGTATCAAATACCCAGGTGCTCCTACGAGTACTAGTAAGGTACATATCAATAACATGTATATCAAATATCTTTGTTGACATTGCCAGTCTTATTATCTGCCAGTTACTTTGGGGAAGTTCCGCTCCCTGTGACATTTCCCTTTGCAATGGGAGCACTAAGTCTCGGGTTTGGTTCAGCCTTGGGTTTCTTCGCGTGAGCGGCAACTATTTTACCGTTCTTCTTGAAGTTCCCTTTTCTTTCCCTTGCCCTTCTTGAAACTAGTGGTCTTATTAACCATCAACACTTGATGCTCCCTCTTTTGATTTCTACATCCGCAGATTGTAGCATCGCGAATAGCTTAAGGATCTTCTATCCCTTGCATGTTTATAGTTCATCACGAAGATCCAGTAGCTTAGTGATAGTGACTAGAGAACTCTATCAATCACCACTTTATTCGGAAGTCTAACTCCCACTTGATTCTAGTGTTTAAAGTACTCAGACATTCTGAGTACATGCTCACTAACGGAGCTGTTCTCCTCCATCTTGTAGCTATAGAACTTCTCGAAGGTGTCATACCTCTCGACCCGGGTGTGAGCTTGAAAAACAAATTTTCAGCTCTTGGAACATCTCATATGCTCCGTGTTGCTCAAAACATATTTGGAGCTCCGGTTCTAAGCCGTAAAGTATGGCGCACTGAACTATCGAGTAGTCATCTTTTCTTGTCTGCCAGACGTTCATAACGTCCTCAGACGAAGCCGTAGTGGTATTTCACTGAGCGGTGCATTAAGGACATAAGCCTTCTGTGCAGCAGTGAGGACAATCCTCAGATCACGGACCTAGTCCGCATAGTTGCTTCCATCAACTTTCAACTTCGTTTTCTCTAGGAACATAATAAAAACAGGGGAACTACAGCGCGGTCTATTGATCTACAATATAAATTTTCTAAGACAAGTAAGACTATGTTCATGACAATTGAAGTTCAATTAATCAAATTACTTAAGAACTCCCACTTAGATTAACATCCCTCAAGTTGTCTAAGTGTAACATGATCCACATCAACTAAACCACGTCCGATCATCACGTGAGGTGGATTAGTTATCAATGGTGAACATCTTTCATGTTGATCATATCTACTATATGACTCATGTTCGACCTTTCGGTCTCTTGTCTTCCGAGGCCATGTCTGTACATGCTAGGCTTGTCAAGTTTAACCCAAGTATTCTGCGTGTGTAAAACTGGCTTACACCCGTTGTATGCGAACGAAAGAATCCATCACACCCGATCATCACGTGGTGCTTAGAAGCGTCGAACCTTCGCAACGGTGCATACTAGGGGAGAACACCTATCTTGAAATTTAGTGAAGGGATCATCTTATAATGCTACCGTCGTCCTAAGCAAAATAAGATGCATAAAAGGATTAACATCACATGCAATTCAATATGTGACATGATATGGCCATCATCGTCTTGTGCTTTTGATCTCCATCAGCAAAGCACCGTCATGATCTCCATCGTCACCGGGTTGACACCATGATCTCCATCGTAGCGTCGTGACACCTTGATCTCCATCGCAGCGTCGTGGGCGTCTCGCCGGCTATTGCTACTACTACTACTGCTAACTCATAGCAGTAAAGTAAAGCAATTACATAGCGTTGGCATTGCATACAATAAAGAGACAACCATAAGGCTCCTACCGGTTGCCTGATAACTTACAAAACATGATCATCTCATACAACAACTTATATCACATCATGTCTTGGCCATATCACATCACCAGCATACCCTGCAAAAACAAGTTAGACGTCCTCTACTTTGTTGTTGCAAATTTTACGTGGGTGCTACGGGTTTGCAAGAACCGTTCTTACCTACGCAAAACCACAACGTGGTGTAGTGATTGCTTTTTGATCTTCTAAAAGAACCCTCTTCATTGAAACCGATTCAACTAAAGTGAGAGAGACAGACACCCGCCAGTCACCTTTATGCAACGAGTGCACGTAGCGGTGAAACCTGTCTCGCGTAAGCGTACGCGTAATGTTGGTCCGGGCCGCTTCATCTCACAATACCGCTGAATCAAGTATCAACTAGTAACGGAAAGCAATATGTATACACCCACGCCCACAACTCGTTTGTGTTCTACTCGTGCAAATCACATCTACGCATAGACCTGGTTCGGATGCCACTGTTGGGGAACGGAGCATGAATTTCAAAAATTTCCTACGCTCACGCAAGATCTATCCATGGAGATGCATCGCTACGAGAGGGGAGAGTGTGTCTACGTACCCTCGTAGACCGTTAGCGGAAGCGTCTCACAACGCGGTTGATGTAGTCGAACAATCCTTCGAGCTCCACCGATCGAGTACCGAACGTACGGCACCTCCGAGTTCTACACACGTGCAGCTCGGTGACGATCCTCGCCATCTTGATCCAGCAAAACGTCGAGGAAGTAGATGAGTTCCGTCAGCACGACGGCGTGGCGACGGTGACGGTGAAGTGATTCCGGCAGGGCTTCGCCTAAGCTCTCCGAAAATATGACCGAGGTGGAAAACGGAGATCGGGGCACCGCACACGGCTATGGGACAATTGTGTACTTTGGGGTGCCCCCTTGCCCCCGTATATAAAGGATGAGAGGGAGGAGGCCGGCCCCCTAGGGGTGCGCCAAGTGTGGGGAGTCCTACTAGGACTCCTTAGTCCTAGTAGGATTCCACCTCCCATACGGAGTAGGAAAGGGGGAAGGGAGAGGGAAAGGAAAGAGGGGGCTGTGCCCCCTCCCTAGTCCAATTCGGTTTGGGCAAGGGGGGCGCGCGCCTCCTCACGTGGCCTGCCTCTCCTTTTCCCGTATGGCCCAATAAGGCCCATTACTTCTCCCGGTGAATTCCCGTAACTCCCCGGTACACCGAAAAATACCCGAATCACTCGGAAACTTTCCGACGTCCGAATATAGCCTTCCAATATATGAATCTTTACCTCTCGGACATTCCGAGACTCCTCGTCATGTCCGTGATCTCATTCGGGACTCCGAACAACATTCGGTCACCAATCACATAACTCATATAATACTATATCGCCATCGAACCTTAAGTGTGCGGACCCTACGGGTTCGGGAATGATGTAGACATGACCGAGACAACTCTCTGGTCAATAACCAACAGCGGGACCTAGATGCTCATATTGGTTCCTACATATTCCACGAAGATCTTTATCGGTGAACCTCATATGACAACATACGTTGTTCCCTTTGTCCGGCGGTATGTTACTTGCCCGAGATTCGATCGTCGGTATCCAATACCTAGTTCAATCTCGTTACCGGCAAGTCTCTTTACTCGTTCCGTAATACATCATCTTGCAACTAACTCTTTAGTCACGGTGCTTGCAAGGCTTCTGTGATGCTGTATTACCAAGAGGGCCCAGAGATACCTCTCCGATAGTCGGAGTGACAAATTCCAATCTTGATCCATGCCAACTCAACAAACACTTTCGGAGATACCTGTAATGCACCTTTATAATCACCCAGTTACGTTGTGACATTTGATACACCCAAAGTATTCCTACGGTATCCGGGAGTTGCATGATCTCATGGTCAGAGGAACGTGTATTTGACATAGTGAAATCAATAGCATTAAACTGAACGATCATATGCTATGCTGACGGTTGGGTCAAGTCCATCACATCATTCTCCTAATGATGTGATCCCGTTATCAAATGACAACTCATGTCCATGGTCAGGAAATCTTGACCATCTTTTGATCAACGAGCTAGTCTAGTAGAGGCTTACTAGGGACTCAGTATTTGTTTATCTATTCACACATGTATTAAGTTTCCGGTCAATACAATTCTAGCATGAATAATAAACCATTATCATGAACGGGGAAATATGATAATAAACACTTTATTAATTGCCTCTAGGGCATATTTCCAACATAAACCCGTGCTACTACTATCAACTTAGTAGTAGCGCGAGTTTATACCCCTCGCTACTACTATGGCATGTCCCGGGGGGGGCACGTTAGATGTAGGGTAACGCAGCAGAAAACAAAAAATTTCCGACCTACGCACCAGCCCAGGACCACTATGGAGACTGCATACAAGGTTTGATCTTTTCGTTACCGACTCGTAGCGTAGCGGAAGTAGAGTTGATGACGATCGGCGGTGCAGATCCCCGCAGCTAGGATTTACTACCTCCCAACCGCGAGGATGTATACCCTCATCTGCCCCTCGGACAGCCCTCCGGGAGGCGGTCGGATAGTCCCCGGACGGTGTCGCGGACAGCCCTTCGGGAGGACCTTCGAAACTCGGACGGTCACTCGAACAGCCCTTCGGGAGGACCTTCGAAACTCGGACGGTCACACGGACAGCCCTTCGGGAGGCACACATACGGTGTCATCTATCTACAGAGTTGCACACATACGGTGTCATCTATCCGGCAGGGCTTCGCCGTCCAGAACTAATTCCTGCCGGAACCCAGACAGCCTTTCGGCTCTACGAAACTATTTCGCTGGGAGGGAGAGAGAAGTCAGACAAGTCTATGGCATGTGTATGTGAGAAGGGATGAGGTTTGGGCAGCCCCCTCACCTCCTATTTATAGGAAAACCAAGGGGTAGAGTTGCCATTCCAAAAACCCAAAAATACCCCCACTTTATGTCATACACAAAGGGCATAAGAGGGAAAAGGGATGCCATGTGGAGCTCCATGGAGCTCCACTCACCTTGGCTGGCCACCCCCTTGGGGGCCCCCCATGAGGGGCTTCCTTGGCCCCCAAGGCCTTCTAGAAGCCTTTTGGGAAATATCCCAAAAGGTGGTTTTCCATAAATATCCAAAAAGCACTTTCACTATTCACGACGACATTTTTCAGCGTCCGTTCGAACTGAAAATATTTATGTGGGCTTAGAACATTTCCAGTACCCACTAAACTAATTTTCAATGTGTTCCGGAACAATTCCGGATTAGTGATTTTCATCTGCGAAAAGCATATGAAGTGGTTCCGGCAGCTCCGGAACATTTCCGGTTTTTCTTCCGGAAAATTCCCAGAAGTTTCCAGAATGATTCTGGCACCCTCCAAGAATTATCAGGCATGTGCCAAAACCAATTTGACTTAATGGTATCCCCTGAAACAACTTTTCAGTTTTACTGAAACTGTTCTGGTGTTCTCTCTGCGGAACTTTTCCGCTGTCCGAAACTTTTCTGGTGATTTTCTCTCAGACTCCCTGTCTAGTATTCAGCAGATAGATGACCCTTAAGCGTGTGACCCTATAGGTTCGGTGAAGTATAGACATGACCCGGAACCCCTTCTGATCAATGATCAACATCGGAGCTGTGGACACCCATATTGACCCCTATACCCACACGAATGAATATTCGAGTGAACCTCCAGTTGCCATGTGCTATTCCTGTTGCTTCGCGATATGTTACAAATACCCGAGGTGAGACATGTTGGCATCCCCGTGGATCAACAACTTGTCCACTATGCCAGTTACCTCGTTACCGGTATTGTTCTCTTTTCTCGTTCCCGTGTTCCGGCATCCCCGTGATCAAATCACAAAGTGTATGGCCAGACGATGATGGATACCGTAACACCGAGAGGGCCCAGAGATATCTCTCCATCGTCGGAGGAGCAAATCCCAATTTTGAGCTATCAAGTTACTTGACATACTTTTCCATGAACCCGTAAGCCGCCGTAATAGCCACCCATTTACGGATGATGTTTAACAAACCCCAAAGTTCATGAAGCAAGCATGAAGAAACTCGATACTCTCATGGTCTAAGGAATCATGCAAACGTTAACCATCTCTGTGTTATTAACCATTAACTTGTGATGAATGTATCTCATAGCATAACATCAATTCGGGTCGATTCAACACAAATGTTCTTCCAACATTGTGCCCTCAAAGTTGTTGGCATAGACATGCCCATGATCAGGAAAACAGAACCATCATGCAACACTTGAGCTAGTCTTAGAGGCCAGACTAGGAATACATTTTACCGTTTATTATCCCACATGTGCATATGAGTCTTCCTCCGAGCCTCGTGGTTATTGCAGACTCGAGAACCATAGCAGTTATAGCATGGAACATAAACCTAATAATGAATCAGAGAGATAATCAATAACATTTATTATTGCCTCTAGGGCATATCTCCTAGAGACTCCCACTTGCACTAGAGTCAATAATCTAGTTAATGCTAATGCACTTTACACCTGTGGCACACCGGTGTAAATATATGCTTCGCTTGTGGTATAGCCTGATGTCCAACGGATCTGACGACTTCAGCTCCGTGTGTATCTTTGCATATCCTCGCGTTTTCACGCTTTCACAAAATTCATATTTTGTGTGGACTTAGCTTTGCATATGTGTGAATCATTGGTCGAAACCTGATTCCTCAGACTGAGCTATGGAGCAACTATCTGCAATAGTGTCCCATTGACCAAAGCCATCTTGGAACCATACTAAGTTCATGAATGAACTATATGATTCAACAACTTCTTTGTCACTTCTAAAGCGTCAACATACTTAGCCATTTGTTATAGAATTCGCCACAGTAACCTGTTTGGAACAATTTCCAACTACCGTGCCACCATATTATGTATTACACAAAAAACCCTTAACTTAAATCGAAAATCGCATGGAGTATTGATGAAGACTGTATCGATGTAATTACTTACAAAGAGTACTTCATAATCTCTGCTTGCGAGAAAACATGTCATCAGTACTACTCTAGTACTTAATGACATCTTTCACTGTTGTCCCATGATCAGTACTTTTGATCACTTTCGTATCTATACTCGCAACAACTTTGGAGTATTGGACATATCTGGTTGTTTTTACATACCATGGAATACATGATTAATCCAAACAAGAAGGTGTGTGGAATCTCCATCATGTATTTTGCTCATCAGTGTTTTGGGACACCGAGTCTTGCAAAAACTCTTTCCATGTGACTTCGGCAAGAATCACTCCTTGACGGTTTTCAATGCTAAAAGGTTTTAGCATTTTGTCAATATGTATCTTTGCTCAGCCCCATTAGGTAAATCTATCTCCATAGATCATCATGCCTAATATCAAGGCTATTTAGCCCAAGCACTTCATCGAAAAAACTATTTTCAAATGAAGTCCTGATTCGTGTCAAGAAATTTATTTCCAATTAACAATGTGTCAAGCACACAAGGTTTTTAGAAATATTATTATGCTCCCACTTATTTTCTTGCATCACAAGCATCTTCGTTACCCATTGATGAAGTCAAAAAGCCTTTTCGACCATTTCATCAAAACATGAAGATTCCAACTCCATTTTGCTCTCTTTTGTCCATTGCTGGAACTCTGAAGTTTGCATACTTACTAGCATCCTGTGGACTGACAAAATACCTTGGACTTTAACACATGCAAGTCCTTGGTTACATTTCCATCAGATGGAAATCCTTTCGTCATCCATGTTTCATATCTCATGATTGAAATATATATTAATTGCTAGTTCAACCCGAACCGACTTTAAGCATCGCTACGGTGAAACAACCTCATCGTAGTCAACTCCTTGAACTTGTTATTTCAACAAGTCGAGCTTTATGGATAAAACATTTTTATCCGTATCAGTTTTTAGTTCCATAAATATTCGTTAGACTCTAAGTCTTCCGAAAGGTGTATCAAGATTTTAATCTTGAAACATTTATATGGAAACTATCTCGGATTGTATTGGCATTTAGCCAATTCCGGAGTCAGGGCCCATCACCGCTTCCTTGTGTATTGTAGGTATACTTTTGTCCAACAACAATATCTCGTTTGCGCACCTGAGAGGTTTGCACGAGCCTTGCCTACGTGGTTCAGCTGCAAGTTTGACCGAAGTCCATACATTTTATTGTAGAGACTTCCGTATCAGTCGCGGTAGGAAACTCCGGAATCACTTCCAAGGTTCCTTACCTTTGACCTGATGACGAAGATACTGGTTATCTCGTCGAGTTGCACTGTCCTCCCACTCACCTTTTGTAAGAACTATTCTCTTTAAAAGCATACCGTTTTGTGGCAAAATCCTTTGCCTCGGTATAGTGGTGGGGGAATACCCAATGACTTGGGATAACCTACAAAGCAGCACTTGTCTGATTTGGAATAGGTTTGTAACCTTTTACACAAGCCCCATATTCCAAATGTTAAGAAAAGATATAACATGGTTGGGTGTACCATACCATGGCGTCATTTCAACAGACCCGATGGAGCTCTTTTCAGTGTAAAAGCCGTAGTCTCTAAACATCACTTTAAAAGGGATAATGGCAAATTTATTTATGTCATCTTTGATCTTACCATGTCATAAATGGTTCGATTACATCTTCACGGACTTTTCGCTTGCAGTGGTGTTCCGGGAGGTGCAAGTTATGAAACCCCTTTCACAACTCATCAGACATTCGCTAAACTTGTAACTCAAATATTCCTTTCCGCAATCAAATTGCAGAAACATAATTTTCTTGTTACAATAACTTCTACTTCATTTTTGAAAACCTTATGAATGAATTCAAAAGATCCAGACTTACGTCTCATCAAGTAAATATCCATATATCTACTTGAGTCATTTCTGAAGATAGATAAATCCACTACTTGCAACAACATTTATTGGACTACACACATCATAATGTATGATCACCAATATGTTCTTTGCTCGTTCCTTATGGCCTGTGAATGGTATTTCAGTCACTTCACTTTTCAGAGGAAAGTTGCAAGTGTCAGATGATTCAAAATCAAACGACTTCAAAATCCATCATAATGGAATTTTCCATGCGGCTTTCTCTAATGTGACCAAATGCAGTGCCACACATATGTGGTATTCTTTTAGTCTTGCGACATTTAGCGTCAGTGTTATGGATGTATCATATTACCATCAATATTCATAACATACATCCCATCTTGGATGGAAGCATGGCCCTTCATGTTATTCATAATACTGAACAACAATTGTTCTTTTATGAACAATCCTTTTGCAACAAACATTGTGCAATGGGCTAGAGTGTATGAAACTCTAAAATGAATTACAAAAGAAACACAGAGGTAATATATAAATATCATTATTCATAACATACTTCTCATTCATAATGAAAGTATGGCCCTTATGTTTATTCATAACATCGAACATCAAAAGTTCTCTTATGAACAACCTTCTTGCAAGATACCATATGCAAAGGGCTAGAGTGTGTAAAGCTCTAAAATGAATTATGAAAGAAAATACATAGGTAATACACCGATGGAAAGTATAGTAACTGTTACTATGTTCCCAGCGTGTATCAAGACCTCATTCCTGGCTAGTCTTTCAGGCCATAGTAGTTCTTGCATCGAGTCGCAACAGAATGCAATCGAGCGGGTATCTTTGTGATCAACTCACAATACCCAAGAATTAGTGATTAACATGTTTAACCATAATTCCCAGGAACTATATCCTTGACCAGCCTTCTATACATCAAAAACTTGTATGACATTCATACATGAGCTGGATATTCCAGTCTTCTTTCTTTCTGCCGTCATACTTCTAACAGTTTAACTTTCAGTATTTCTCCTACTCTCAGAAGAAGCACCCAACTTGAGAGTGGCGTTAGCCCCGGACTTCCTAGGCGTGAAAGTTTCACTAACACCCTTCGGACACTTCCTTTCTCTTTAAGCTGTTGTTTTATTCACCTTTATTATATGACAGGCGTTCTTCTGGATCCCTCTCTTAACAGTCAAATGCCCAGTAAATACTTTTACTAATAGTTTGCAAACAAACATGGCTTTGGATATCTCATATCTTTTAGCCTTTGTCTGTCTCTGAAAATGATTTTCAGATTCCATGAATATCACATAACTATCCAAACTTTCGAAGTTCGGGTCTCATGGAAGCAAATATATTTCACTTGACCGTAACAGAATTTTAGTTTTTGGATCGAAGGACGAGAGTCACATCATCCATAGCATTAGCGGGAGAATACCGAAAGTATGCGATAGGACAAAGTCCTTCTCGGCACTCTTGAGGATAATCCTCACATTACGTTACCAACCGTAAATTTTAACCAGATATTTAACAGCTATTCAATTTTAACAGGGAAGGTGGAAACGCGAGCCATTATTCTACAACTATTATGCATATAACACTTAGACAGTGTTCACAATTAATTGCACTAAGAATTAAAAGAATTAATTCTAAAGTGCGCTCCCACTCAAATCAATATCTCTCATAATTGATTGTGAGTGATTCAAGATCCGCATTTCAATTCAACGCCATTGATGGTAGCATCACAGATGACGAAAATCTCAATCGGTAGGCAAACTTGCCAATCACATCTCTATGTGACTCTTGTTCATCTTTCGATGCGTGTGTTCCGAGCTCATGACTTTCATGCCTGAACGTCAAGACAACCAAGTGATCTCGCTGCGAGGTCTCAACTCACCCGCCTCACACTTCTCTAATTGTTCGTACCCATGGTAGCATGGCGCACCCCGAAAAGTTAGGTGCCGTGACGGTGCTACTCTTGGGAGAACACTAACTACTTGATATTTTTGTGAGAGATCACCCTAATAAAAAGCGACTACCGCGCAATCAAGAAGGGTTCATAATAAGGGATAAACATCTCAGGCAATTCATACTAGCATGATATGGTATAGCCCTTTCTGACGGAGAAGTCTTGTATTTCTTCGTCTTCGGCATTCACGTCGGTATTCACCTTCGCGAAGATTGCCACCACCTTGTCGGTGCACCAGATAATATTGCTATCTCTATAGCTAATAAAATAAGTGCATTACTTAAGGTTGACACGCAGGTCATTAAAGTGACAATCATATGGCTCCAGCCATCATGCCGAATCATGACACGCAGGTCATGTTAATATTACATCATATAGTCATCTCATACATAATCAAATTAATATGAGCACTGTTATACCACATCATATGCACATGCAAACCATCCTGCAAAACCAAGTTACACGCCTCTAATCGGTTCATGCAAAAACTTTGTTTTACGTGGCTTCTAAGGTTTCGAAACAAACCGAAGCTACCAACGTCCATCATCAAGCATGATAATTCAAGTCGCTAGATTAACATCGCGGGGTGTATGAAACACGAGATAATAAAATCTCGAGCCCCATACTAAACTTCGTCATACGCATGACCCCCGTGCAGATCATATCTGCATTGCCCTTTCGTCTGCGAAATTTCATCTTTCTTTTTAACTACGGTGGAATTCAATGAACTGTTAGCACTTCGTTGATCAATCAGATTCGCAGATTGCCAGAACATTGAAACTCCACCATGCTGTTATCAAGAATAGAAATATGCAAATCCTAGGGAAGCAACAAGAACATCGGGTAACAAATTTTATCTGCTACCCGCACAAATAATTTTCAGTAATAGAACTCATCTACTACCTAATTATATTGTGCAACACTCATACATCTCTATGTATTCTAGATCGCAACCTGCATCTACGCATAACCTGGCTCTGATACCACTGTAGGGTAACGCAGCAGAAAACAAAAAATTTCCGACCTACGCACCAGCCCAGGACCACTATGGAGACTGCATACAAGGTTTGATCTTTTCGTTACCGACTCGTAGCGCAGCGGAAGTAGAGTCAATGATGATCGGCGGTGCAGATCCCCGCAGCTAGGATTTACAACCTCCCAACCACGAGGTTGTATACCCTCATCTGCCCCTCGGACAGCCCTCCGGGAGGCGGTCGGACAGTCCCCGAACGGTGTCGCGGACAGCCCTTCGGGAGGACCTTCGAAACTCGGACGGTCACTCGGACAGCCCTTCGGGAGGACCTTCGAAACTCGGACGGTCACACGGACAGCCCTTCGGGAGGCACTCTCGAACTAAGACCGAAACTACGATCTCTCTACAGAGTTGCACACATACGGTGTCATCTATCCGGCAGGGCTTCGCCGTCCAGAACTAGTTCCTGCCGGAACCCAAACAGCCTTTCGGCTCTACGAAACTATTTCGCTGGGAGGGAGAAAGAAGCCAGACAAGTCTATGGCATGTGTATGTGAGAAGGGATGAGGTTTGGGCAGCCCCCTCACCTCCTATTTATAGGAAAACCAAGGGGTAGAGTTGCCATTCCAAAAACCCAAAACTGCCCCCACTTTATGTCATACACAAAGGGCATAAGAGGGAAAAGGGATGCCATGTGGAGCTCCATGGAGCTCCACTCACCTTGGCTGGCCACCCCCTTGGGGGCCCCCCATGAGGGGCTTCCTTGCCCCCAAGGCCTTCTAGAAGCCTTTTGGGAAATATCCCAAAAGGTGGTTTTCCATAAATATCCAAAAAGCACTTTCACTATTCACGACGACATTTTTCAGCGTCCGTTCGAACTGAAAATATTTATGTGGGCTTAGAATATTTCCAGTACCCACTAAAATAATTTTCAATGCATTCCGGAACAATTCCGGATTAGTGATTTTCATCTGCGAAAAGAATCCGAAGTGGTTCCGGCAGCTCCGGAACATTTCCGGTTTTTCTTCCGAAAAATTCCCAGAAGTTTCCAGAATGATTCTGACACCCTCCAAGAATTATCAGGCATGTGCCAAAACCAATTTGACTTAACGGTATCCCCTGAAACAACTTTTCAGTTTTACCGAAACTGTTCCGGTGTTCTCTCTGCGGAACTTTTCCGCTGTCCGAAACTTTTTCGGTGTCCGAAACTTTTCCGGTGATTTTCTCTCAGACTCCCTGTCTAGTATTCAGCAGATAGATGACCCTTAAGCATGTGACCCTATAGGTTCGGTGAAGTATAGACATGACCCGGAACCCCTTCCGATCAATGATCAACATCGGAGCCGTGGACACCCATATTGACCCCTATACCCACACGAATGAATATTCGAGTGAACCTCCAGTTGCCGTGTGCTATTCTTGTTGCCTCGCGATATGTTACAAATACCCGAGGTGAGGCATGTTGGCATCCCCGTGGATCAACAACTTGTCCACTATGCCAGTTACCTCGTTACCGGTATTGTTCTCTTTTCTCGTTCCCGTGTTCCGGCATCCCCGTGATCAAATCACAAAGTGTCTGGCCAGACGATGATGGATACCATAACACCGAGAGGGCCCAGAGATATCTCTCCATCGTCGGAGGAGCAAATCCCAATCTTGAGCTATCAAGTTAATTGACATACTTTTCCATGAACCCGTAAGCCGCCGTAATAGCCACCCATTTACGGATGACGTTTAACAAACCCCAAAGTTCATGAAGCAAGCATGAAGAGACTCGATACTCTCATGGTCTAAGGAATCATGCAAACGTTAACCATCTATGTGTTATTAACCATTAACTTGTGATGAATGTATCTCATAGCATAACATCAATTCGGGTCTATTCAACACAAATGTTCTTCCAACATTGTGCCCTCAAAGTTGCTGGCATAGACATGCCCATATCAGGAATACAGAACCATCATGCAACACTTGAGCTAGTCTTAGAGGCCAGACTAGGAATACATTTTACTGTTTATTATCCCACACGTGCATATGAGTCTTCCTCCGAGCCTCGTGGTTATTGCAGACTCGAGAACCATAGCAGTTATAGCATGGAACATAAACCTAATAATGAATCAGGGAGATAATCAATAACATTTATTGTTGCCTCTAGGGCATATCTCCTACATTAGAGACCACTTAGTAGTAGCGAGGGATATAAACCAGCGCTACTACTATCAACTTAGTAGTAGCGAGGGGTATAAACCCACGCTACTAGTAAGTAGCAGTAGCAAGGGGTATAAACCCACGCTACTAGTAAGCGTCTACCTATAAGATTTTCCCTAGTAGTGATACATACATACATACATATACATACATACATACATACATACATACATACATACATACATGGTGCAGGACTTACCACCGTGCCTCCCTGGGGCGTTCACACGACGTGCTGCCACGGTACTGGATGGCAGAGGCTGCGTCGTGTGCATCACCGTCGGGTATAGCAACAGCGGAAGAGGATTCCGCGTCATCGCCTATGCAAGGACCGACAACGGCGGCATCTGCGTTTCTGACCATGTAGAGGAACGGCCGCAAAGTCATATGCTCCCTGACGCGAGGTCGAGGAACAGAGGCTGATCCCGCCGCGCCCCATGGCGCCGCCGTTGCTCGATGAAGGAGAGGAACCCTGCTACCGATGATCAAGGCCGAGCCCGCTGCGTCTTGCGCCGCCACTGCTTGAGGGAGGAGAGGGGAGGCGTCGAGGTGGGTTGGGAGGAATGGTGCGGTGATGGCATTAGAGTGCACAAGGGCCGCCAGTGGTTCGTGTTGTGGGGTCACTAGTGGAGAAATGACTAGCCACAACTCTTGTTGGTGCACTTCATTTCCCTCAAACGCCAGCACTAATATTTTCAAATATTGCTGATATTGGTTAAATTTTCAAGTCATTGCTATACACATAGTGGTGGCGTTGCAATATTGTCTAACGCCATAGGTAATTTCAGTTTTTTTTTGTTTGGTACAGATTGTGCTGGCGTAGCTCATTAGGCCCATGCCAGCACTAGCCCGTTTTAACTGAACCCACACACATACTCTTATGCAATCGATTTACTCGCTCCCCCTTACCTTGCCCCACCCCCCTCTCTCTCTCTCTCTCTGCCCTGCGCCCGTTCGTATCTCTCTCTGTTCCTCTTTCTCGTTCCCATTTCTTCTGTCGACGTCACCACTCCAATTTCGGCCGATTCCGGTGCTAAGGTAATAGATAATCTCCCTCCCTCGCCGCTCGTTGCCATCTGATTTGATTTGATTTTGTTTTGATTTGCATCGCTAGGGTTTCAGCGAAAGTGGAAACGACCAACTGCTAGGGTTCATCCCCCTCCACATTCATCCCCTCCACAACATTGACTACAAATCATCGGTGAGTTCAACCCCTCTACCTTCTTTTTCTTTCTATAAAATCATTGGTAGTTTCATCCGATTTGATTTGCATCGCTAGGGTTTCAGTTTGGTTGTGATTTGACTAGACCAAATTGAATTAGAATGGTAGGAAAAATTGAATTAGAGTGAGTAGGCCAAATTGAATTAGAAACTACAATGTGTTTGTTTGGCAGTGCAATATAGTTTTAGAATAAAAGTGAGTGCAAGATAATTTTAGAATAAAGGTGAGTGCAAGATAGTTTTAGTCAGTGCCAAATCAGTCCACATTGTTGGCCTTTTTAGTTGATACACATGTGGATAATTGCAGCCAATTAAATTAGTTACAGCCAATTAACTTAGTTCATTACATACCAAAAGTGTGCCAAAACTATAGTGCTATTTTCTATGAACTAGTGCTATTTTGTTGTTGTCCAAAATATATATTACCAAAATTATGCTATGCCAAGTGAGTGTACTTGACATTTTTGGTGTAGTTGAAAACAATTATGCTATGCCAATGAAGGTTGTTCAATAATTTCTTATAGAAATTTGTTATATAGGAGAAATAATGCTATTCCAATCAAGGTAGTTGACAAAACAATTATGATATGCCAACATATATACTCTAAAGCCTTTTTGTAAGATGAAATTGAAATTTTGCTAAAATGATTTATACAGAAGTTTCATATGTCTCAATCTTGCAATGTTTTTTTTGTCTCAATCTTGCAATGTTTAGGTAGTAGTTGATTTATAATTGCTACTGCAAGTTTTAATTCTCTTGTGTACATAATTTGAATCAGGACATATGGACAATTCTACAAGCAACAAGGAATCGGTGTGTGATGTGGACAAGTGGAATAAG
The DNA here is from genome assembly GCA_039707655.1 of Elymus sibiricus. Taxonomy (NCBI): domain Eukaryota; kingdom Viridiplantae; phylum Streptophyta; class Magnoliopsida; order Poales; family Poaceae; genus Elymus; species Elymus sibiricus. The sequence goes on from CM077663.1 coordinate 378,297,728, forward strand.
GAGCACTTAGAGCATCCACAGTGGCTCATAAAAAATCTGGAAGAAGACAATGTCTATGTGAAGAATGACAGGGATGAGCTAATCACCAAGGGTGTTTATGCCGTCAGTAAGTCAAATAAACTGAGGGGGGGAGGGATAACTTGATGGAGGAGAGGGATAAACTGAAGTAGGAGAGAAAACTCCTCGGGGCATAGAGGAATGAGCTAAAGATGGAAGTCGCTCATTTCAAAAAGGATGGAGAGAGTAATTGGAAGAAGATTCGCCAGATGAGTCTAATCCTTGATGAAGTGTAGTTATTTGAGTATGTTGTACCTTTTGTGAAGTTTAAACTATTAAGTTTATGAGTATCTTGTTAGATGAAATATTAAGTTTCTGAAGTGGTATTTTTTTATTATAAAAAAACAAATTGCTGGCATTGGACATCAACACACGAGAAAGGTAGGATAAATGTATAGCTGGCGTTGGCCACGTGGCACGCCATCAACATGTCATATACTACCGGCGTCGGATGCCACGTCAACATTATTTTTTAACAGTGGCGCCATATTGATGGCGTCGGATGTCCACACCTGTAAGGCCATTTTGCCACGTCATAGCTAGACTTTTTCTACACTAGTGGGTAGGCTACTGTGGGCGCCGATGGAAAGTGGAGATGGTCCCTGACATGGCGGAATGTGCTGGCTGGGCGTCAGCGGAACGCCGATGGGGGGATGGCATCTCGTGGTGGTTGTCGTCGATTGGGGAGGAGAGCGGAGGCATCGATGGGGGAGGGGATAACTTCTGAGCAATACGAGCGGGCGTGCAGGTAAACGTGGGGCAATTTGGGGAGTTTTTTTTTAACCGAGGAGCGTCAAGGGGGATTAGTGGATCGTTGGTGCTGCAATTTAGAGCGTTAGATTGTAATTAGATGGTCGAGATGATGATTTGAATCTGTCCCTTCGTGTTTTTATAGGGGTAGTAGATAAAAAAAAGAAGAAAGTAAATTGTGAACGGTAACAGGGGAATTGAGTGACTGTAGGTGGTCATCTCGCGAGCTTCAATCGGTACCGTTCCTTGTGCTTCATTAGCTTCCTTGTCCGTCGTTTGATATATGACAAACCGTTTTCCTCTGGCTGTCTTCAGGTTCGTCAGTTACAATAGTGTATCAGTTCTTCAGTGGATTTCAGTGGGTCTGACAATACTGCCCTTTAAGAAGCAACTTGTCCACGTGAAGCAAACTCTGGTATCTCCCAAAAAAAAGGAAACTCTGGAAATGTGGCTTGTTAATGTGACGGGCTAAGGTTTTGCCCCCTGTTTCATCAAAATATAAATATTTCAAACCGACATGCAAAAAGACAATCAAGACAAATCGGGGGCCAACTTCAGGATGGGCATGACAAGGTCGACATATGCGGTCATGGGGCCATCCACGCTTGGCGCCAGGTTGTTGGCGGTAAGGGTTTCCTCTTTAGCGATGACCCAAATGACATTTTGCACTTAGTTTTCGTTTTGGCCTCGCAAATTATCATGCCATCATTTGTGGCTGTGGCGATACCATTTGTAGGGCAGTTGCGACGATGATCTACACTAGGGGCTCCTTTGATTCAAAGGAATTGCATAGGATTTTTGAAGGATTTGGACCCTTAGGAATTTTTCCTTTGATGGTCGTTTGATTCATAGGATTGACATCCTTAGAAATTTTTCCATAGGATTCATTTGTACTACGTTTTGGACGAAAATTTCCATCCACTCAAACCTCTTTATAGAATTCCTTTGTTTTTCTTGCGCTATCAAACATTCTTTTCAAATCCTATAGGGTACTATAGGACATGCCATCCTATTCCTACATTTTTCCTATTCCTTCGTTTTGGTAATCCTGCGAATCAAAGAGGCCCTAGATGTGCATGAACGGCTGACATTCTTTTTTAGTCGAATTATCCCTTCGCTAAGCCGAAGAATATTTAGTTGGATCAAAATGTCATTTCCTGTAGGAGGTCTTGGAATTTGTAAAAGTGCAGCAGGGCCGCGTATAGTGAATTCCAAAGTGCACGAGAGCAGCTCGGGACAAATGACAATTCACTGACGAACAAACATGTGTGTGAAATATAGTGCGTAGTGGGCTTTGGTATGACACACGGATCACGGCCGCAGTGTCAACGGCAATGTTGCCAAGGTAGCACACGGCCGAAGGTCAAAGGTTGTGGCGAACAGGCTGAAGGTCATTTTCCCCGACATCATTTCAAAAGAGCAATCATCTCTTGTTCCCGGCAGATTGATAACGGACAATATCATATGTGCGTATGAATGTCTGCATTTTATGAAGCGAAGCAAGGCGAAGTCTAACAGTTTTTGTGTCCTGAAATTGGACATGATGAAGGCCTATGACCGACTTGAGTGGGAGTATCTTCGTGTAATTATGAGCAAGTTGGGCTTTGCGGATCAGTGGGTAAACCTCCCCCTACCTTTTCTTGATAGCAGCAGAGGGCCTTTCGTGCCTACTAAAAGCAAGTTCCCAGTCATCTGTGCTAGGTGGGATTAAGGTGGCACCTACACCCCCGGTTGTAAACCACCTCCTATTTGCTGATGACAGCCTGTTGCTTTTCAAGTCCAGTGATGAGGGGGCGGTGGTAGTATCAAACCTGTTAGAGACTTATTGTAACGCTTCAGGTCAACGAGTGAACCACGATAAATCGTCAATCTTTTTCAGCAAAGGATGCCCGCAGCAGCTCAGGGGAAGAATCAAGGACACCTTGAATGTCCACAACGAGACCCTTAGTGAGAGATACTTGGGCATGCCAACATATGTGGGGCATTCCAAGCTGGGAACCTTCAAGTACCTGAGAGATCACGTATGGGAGAAAGTGAGGGGATGGATGGAGAAGTTCTTATCCGCTGCAGGCAAGGAAGTACTGATTAAAGCGGTTGCGCAGGCATTACCAGTGTACTCCATGGCATGCTTCAGGCTGCCGAGAGGACTATGCGAAAACATCACATCGATTATCCGTCAGTTTTGGTGGGGTAGCAAGGCAGGGAAGCGAAAACCTTGCTGGGTAGCATGGGATATCATGACAAGGCCGAAGAACCTCGGAGGGCTCGGGTTCCGTGATATGGAGGTCTTCAATCTTGCACTGCTGGCTCGTCAGGCCTGGAGAGTGTTGACCGACCCAGACTCTCTCAGTGCTCGTATTCTTAAAGCATCATATTTCCCCGACTCGATGCTTCTGGAAGGAGAACTGGGGAGGGGGCGACCGTCGCAAGTATGGAGGGCAGTGCTTGATGGCCGGGACATGCTTCGGCAGGGGGTCATTCGGCGAATCAGGAACGGTCACACTACTGACATCTGGAACCATAAGTGGCTGCCTAGACCGGGGATGTTGAGCCCCATCTCTTCGCGGGTCACCAACCCACCGAAGCTGGTGTCATAATTGATCATCCCCGCAACGGCGACATGGAATGAGCAGATGGTGCACTCAGTTTTCTTACCCATTGATGTTGAAGCTATCTTGTCTATACCACTATGCACGAGGAATGTGAGTGACTTCTAGGCTTGGAGCAGCGATAAGCATGGAACTTTCTCTGTCAAATCTGCTTATCAGCTGATCATGCAAACAAAGATAACCAGAGAGAACTTGCTCGAAGGGAATGAGGAGCCGGCCGGAACTGATCAGGGGCGCAAGACATGGATGGAACTATGGAAAACGGACATCCCATCGAAGGTAAAAGTCTTCATGTGGCGACTAGCCAGGAGCTCTATCCCCACGGCGGACCTGCTGCAGCATAGAAAGATGTCAACGTCACCGTTGTGCAGATTATGTGGTGCTCCTGACTCGTGGAGACATGCGCTTGTCAACTGCTCGATGGCCAGAAGCACATGGGCTCTCTCAGATGCCGAACTGGTTGATCACATGATCCAACATGACAGTGACAATGCACGGGACTGGATTTTCTCCATGATGGAAGCACTGTCGAGGGAATCATTTGTTAGGATGTCTATTACCCTCTGGGTGATTTGGTTTGCACGACGAAAGGCAATATATGAGGATACTTTTCAGAGTCCAATGATGACTCATATGTTCATCCAAGCTCAACTATGTGAGATAGATACCCTTAAACCGAGGAGACCGGCAGCTCAAGCTAGGGGGGAGAGACCTACGCGTTGGCTCCCACCTGTGGACGATTGCGCAAAGCTGAATGCTGATGCAACATTAGCGTCATCAGCGAGAGTTGGCTCGGCTGCGGCGGTATGCAGAGACAAGAATGGTATGTTTCTTGGGGCGCCTGCCTTGGTTGTGCGAGGTATACAAGACCCAACTGCTTTGGAGGCTATGGCGGTCCGCGAAGCAATGGCGCTGGCAGAAGATGTAAATGTGCAATCTATCCATGTGGCATCTGACTGCAATGCTGTTATTGAAGACATCAAGAAGGACAGGACACCCAGCTATGGAGCCATATTACATGAAATCTTAGATCATTCTCGTAGTTTCACTACTTGTAATTTCTTTCATGAATTGTGACCTTCGAAATTCTAGCGGACTTCCTTTCGTCCCTGTCTGGTTAGGCAGCCCTAGCGGACTTCCTTTCGTCCTTGTAAATATTGTGACGTCTTAATAAAGTTTCGCAAGATTGTCTCAAAGAAAAAAGGTAGCACACGGCCGGTCGAAAATTCCTTTTGGAGGCCGAGCTCCATGGATGCCTCCATTTGCAATTTTCAAAATCCACCAAAAGTCATATTTCTACTGCTCAAAATATTCTAAAAAAAATACAGGTATACATGAAGACATAACAAACATGTGTGTAAATTTTCAGGACGAAATACTTAGAAACGAGGGTTGTGTAAAAAGAAAACTCTGGAGTTTTTTAACACATGATATTATTCATGCTCAAAGTCCATGAACTTTTACACATACACATCACGTCCTTGTATACTTGTATAATATTTTTTCTTCAGATTTTTATAAACTGAAAAGTTGGAATTTTGAATTTTTCAAACATTTCGTTCTCCATGGAGACTGAGCTCCAAAACGCCACACTCCCAACCGGTCACCTTTTTAATCCGTGTTTGTTTGTTCTTTGGGCCACGCTCCCGGACGACGTCGTCCTCGAGTTCCGACGCCTGGATCGCCGCTCCGCCCTAGCCACCGCTTGCTTGGCACTTTCTTTCCTCGTGCCATCGGATTATTCGACGTGCGGTGCCACTCTTCTCATGCTCTGGCCTCCTTCTCGTGCGCCCCCGCCCGCAGCAGGATGCCTCGGCCGATCTAAAGCGGTCACCTGTCCACCTAGTCGTGTGCAGTGCAACCCGCTTGCCGGCACATGGGACAAGCTGACTCAATCTGGAGCACAACCGGTATGCACTTTCAACATAAGATGAACGGATAATTGTATTTGTGCCCCTAGTTGGGTCACACTCGGTTGGTTTACCCCTAGTTTCCGAAAACACGCGTTTCTGTCCAAACCACTTTGCTCGTCTTATGCTTTTGCCCTTTGAACATTTGATCGTCATTTTGAAAACGTCATAACAAATTCATACTAACCCAAAAAAAATCAAATAAGATATCAAAATGTTCACACAAACATCACCTATATGTGCATGCCATTTGCATTCATGAAAAAAAGTTTTGGAAAGTCCCCATCACTTATATGAGCTAAAACTGAGATGGGTACTTTCCAACACTTTTGTCATGCTTGCAAATGTCATGCACATATAGGTGATGTTTTTCTGAACATTTTGATATATTCTTTGCATTTTTCTGAGATAGTATGAATTTGTTATGGTTTTTTTAAAATGACGGTCAAACGGTCAAAGGGCAAAAGCATAAGACGAGCAAAATGGTTTGGATAGGAACACTTATTTTTGAAAATTAGAGGTAAACCAGCCGAGTGTGACCCAACTAGGGCATAAAACCGATTATCCCTAAGATGAAGACCGAGGATATCGTCTATGGTAACCCCATCGTGTGCCAGGGCAACGTGCACTGGCTGGCTCAAAAAGAGCTACAGGGGCTATTCCACCCTTGATTTCAACAATCAGACTGGCCAGGTCTTCGGGACGCAATTTTCAATTCCACGGAGCTACTTTGACTCCACCTTCAACCATGCCCCGATACTTAGAGCATTTACAACCGGACCCATTTCATCCTTAAATGCCCGAAACACTCGTTCAGCCAGTGTCCGGTCAAATAAAAAAGCAACCCAACCCGATACCTTATTTTGTTCCTATACGTCCGGACTAACCGACACCCCTCAAACCCGTCTCAAATATGAGAACGATATGAGGGTGTGCTCCACGTCATAGCTCTTGCACCCAGTCCCACATGCAGCGACACACACTCCTTCCTTTCTCATCTCGCTATCGCGGCAATGGCATGGGTGGAGCAGACGGTGCCTCGCAGCAGCGGGGGCATGGGCAGAGGAGTTTGCTGGAGCTCACGCCCGTCAGGGATGGAGCTTGTGCGCGCCAACTGGCGTGCCGCCCTGGGACCGGAGCTCTAGCACGGCGCCGTGGAGCTGGACCTCGCGCGCTCTAGAGCTCTGAGGCGCCCGGGGTTCGCGATCGTCGCGGGCCGGGCCAGAGCTCGCGCTCGTCGTGGGCCAGGTCGGAGCTCACGCCCGCCATGGCCGTGCTTCGCGTCGTGGCCGCGGCCTCGCCTCCCCGTCGTGGGCCACGCCTCCCTGTTGTGGCCCGCACACACGCCGTTGCCTCGCGCACGCGTCATGGCCGCGCCTCCCCACCGTGGCCCGCGCCCGCCTCACTGCCGTGGCCCACGCCCGCGCCTCTTCTCCTCGTCCTGGTCGTCTGCGTGCGTCATGTTCATGTTTTGGGTGTGCTATGTTGATGCCGCCCACAAAGTGTTCGATGAAATGTCTGAAAACGTGAGGGGTCAAATTAGGGGTTGTGATTGGATGCAAGCAAAAAAGAGGGGTCAAAACGGACACGCCCGGTCCCGGGGCGCGTCCACGGACGTTTGAGGGACAATATTTATACACGCTGTAGATGCTCTTAGGACGCGTTTGGTTGGTCGCATTAGGTCGGGCCAGGCCCACACGGGAAGAATCTGGCCCGTTTGGTTGCCTGGGCCGCATCAAAAACCTGACCCGCACGAACCTCAAAGCAGGCCTCAGCCTGGCTCTGGAGGAATGGCCGAATCGGCCGTTTTTTGCGAGCCAGGCTCGCTCGAGCCACGCGTGGCGAGCGTCTGCACGCCTTGGGACGCGCGGGAGACGGGGCGACTGCTCATACCTCCCCACGCCCTCTCCCGTCACCTCCCTCGCCAGTTCACACCCAGTCCCTCTCTCTCACCTCACCACCCGTTCGGTTTCTCCGATGGCCACGCCGCCGTCTCGCCACGCCCCACCCACTCCGGTCATCGCCGGCTGCAATCCCATCCAATAGAGGGCCGGCCTCTCCGCGGCCGGAGTAGATCTAGCGGCGGCACTGCGAGCTCCCTCCCCTTTGTGCACCATGCTGGCTCCCCGGGCCAATGCAGCGCCGGCGCCGGTCGCTCCGGCTCCGCCACTGGAGCCGGTGGTCCTCTCCATCGGCTCGAACATCACGGGGATCCAATACCCGCTGGCGTTGTCCTTTGCAGGCCCCTCTTATGGGGGTATTTTACCCCCATAAGAGGGTTTTCTCCTCTGCGTCCGGTGCAAGGGGAGGGGAGCTCCAGGACGCCGGCGTCATCTTCAAGCCGGCGCAGACCGAGGTGCACGGCCGCGGCCCTGGGAATGGCCGGGCCCTCTTCATCGGCGGCGGCAGCACCCCTCTTCCCGCCGGGGTTTTCACCACGGCCGGCGCACGCTACACCGGGAACCCCCACTGTAAGCTCTCAAATCCCCCTCTGCTTCTTAGTTAGGGTTCTTAGGGTAGTTCATAGTGTGCTAGATTAGATTGTGCCCCGTACATTTGACCCAATTCTACTAGATTCGACCGGATTCGATGATAATCCATTGTTTTGGGGATGAACAAGAGTGCATCCTTACTTTGTTCATCCCACATTCCTAGATTGTTCATAATGTAGTGGTAGTTTGCATCGTTTTAGTGCCACATTGTTACTTTGTACTACCAAATTGTTAGTTTGTAGTGCCACATTGTGTGTTCTTGATGCTATTACTAGTGTATATGGTACTGTTGTTAGTTCTTACTGATGTTGTTCATGCTACTCTTAAGCAATGGTTGTTGTTGATGCTACTATTCTTGCTGCTGTTGTTATGTTGCTCTTGTTGCTAGGGTACGTGAGTGCATGTGGCATGCAAGTAGGACATACCTGAATGCCAAAAATAGTAGGTGCAAGTAGGACATGTGAGCGGTGGCTTCATCTGATCAGTGTTAGCACTGATAATTGTAACCACTGATCAGAGTAGCGCTAAAAATGTGTTAGTACTTAGTAGTGATCATTGTAAGCTGTGTTCAGTGAGCATACATCACGTTCTACTTGTTAGCTTTGATCATGTGTCATATGTGTTGCTAACTGATGGCCATCTTGCTGACAAGATAATGAAAACGGAGTGAGATAGAGCCGGCGGTGGTGCGGAGGTCATCGCTGGCGCAGAGGGGGCGGAGGACCTCATCCCCACCAACAGGTGGCTGAAGAGGGTGGTGCTCCCTGGCAGGGCGGCGTTCATGACGATGCCGCAGGGCGCTGGCCGGAGGCCGAGGACCGGGCACGAAGAGGGTGCACGGGAACCTACCAGGTTCTACGTGCAGATCGCTGACCGGGAGGACATCGCCATGCTCATCATCCCGCGTAAGTTCAGGCGGGTGATGAAGCAATGGCTAGTCAGCGGCCCTCCTCGCATCGTCAGCCTCTCCGCCAACAAGTGGTGCGAGTTTTGGGTCCAGGTGCAGATGTTCAAGGGGCACACGGTGCTGGGACGCGGCTGGGAGTACTTCTACGGCCGGCACAAGATCGTCCCCGGCGACCTTCTAGTCATCAAGCTCTCCGGCCTGGGGCTCAAGGTGTAGATCTACAAGGCCAACAGCTCCAACATCTGCACCGTCCGGTGCTCGAGGCATAGCTGCATCGGCGACATCACTCAGGCCCTCTAGTTCATCTGTCTAGTCTGAACCATGCGTAGTACTATGAACTGAAGTAGTGTAGGTTTGAATTGAAGCCCGATCGTCTCTTTTGCTGTCAACATGTCCATATTTTGCCCTGGGAGCAGCACCCTGGGGTCCAGCAAGGGCATGGGATGCCCTGCTGTTTTAAACTTATGCCTAGTAGCTTATGATCTGCCTGTTCTTTGTTTGTTCTTGTTGTTTTTGTGCTGCTGTTGATCATAGTGTGTTGTGTGTGTGTTGCGTGCTGTCAAATGGGTGGTAACTCCACCACATTTGAAAGGGGTGAGCAGATCAAGTACTTGTACACAACCAAACAGTTGTGCTTTGCATCTGCTCACACTTAAAGCACAAGCACAGGCAACCAAACAATTTGCAGTCATCTGGGCCTTGATGCAATGCAGACAACCAATTTACATGCAGATGTTGGTTTTTTGCCTGCATATGCTCGGCCAGGCCCAGTTGGGACAAATATGCAAAGTGCCCAAAAAATATGCAGGTAACCAAACACGCCCTTAGTGTCCCAACGGATGTCAAGTTATCACTGTTTCTCCTACATAAAAAATTGTTCGGGCTACAGATCTGGACACGTGAAGACAACGAAGACGACCACGGTGGCCCTATAGACGAGGTACACCGTAACGCCATCGTGCTAAAACCCAAGCCGCTGAAGATTACCGAAGCACGCTATGTGTGCATGGGCGAGACGACTACCACATTGCTTGCGTCTGATTGCAGGCTCGTGTTCATTGTCTATCTAGAAACTGGGACAATTGACGAGGTTACCGGTTCATTTTACGACCTCGAGTTATGGGATGTCATTACACTCTCCAAGAGCGAACACCAGGGCCGTCGCTGGGCGTGTCCACGTTGACAGCATAGGAACAATGTATCGAGGTAAATAAGCAAGAGAGAAAAAATGCAGTGACTTCGTTTCCTTCGTTAAGAAGAAGGCAACTCCCGATCGCAGATCGCACGCCACCGTCCCCTCTCATCTCTCACATCAGTCATCGCCTCCTCCTCTTGCTCCTCGCCTTCCGCTCCGTTGCCGTCGCCGCTCCTCCTCTTCTTCTTGCGCCCTCTCCCATCCCCTCCTTCACAAGCTGTGTGGTGGACGATCCCCTCAATGATGGATGCGGGAGTGGGAGAGTCGGGGAAGGTGGGCGGGGCTGGGTCAACGTAGGCTCGATTTCGGGGCCCCTCATGGTCACGCCCACGCCACCTGCGCTCCTCCCCTCCTGCGGTGCCGCTGCTGCTTCTGGAGCTCTGCTCGAACAGGACTACGTCCGGCCGCCGGCCAATGGAAGGCCCTCCTCGGCCTCCTCCCTGGAGCAAGAAGTCCCTCACTCTCCCTCTCCTCGCGCCGTCCCCGGCCTCCAATCCTGCGCATCCAGCCCCTGCTTCGTGCACGCGGTGAAACGACCGCTGCTACCGGAGCGCCCTTCGACGGCGAGGAGGTGCAGGGCGACACGGCCGCTGCTGGCGCCGGGGTTCCCCAGCGCAGCTCTTCCTCGATCTTGTGCCTCCAACCCCTGCTTCGTGCACGCGGGGAAACGGCCGCTGCTGCCGGAGCGCCCTTCGGCGGGGAGGAGGCTCAGGGTGACACCGCGCCGGTGCTCCCAACATAGCCACTCTGACGACGGCCAGGTGATCTATTCCACTGCCCAGAGGTGTTGGTGTTCTCTTTTGTGCTAGGTTTTCGTTTTCCCATTGATTTTCCGTCCAGTCTTGTCGAAGGATTGTTACCGTCTCCAATTCCTTGAAGTGACGTACATGCCCGCCTCTAATTTGTGCTCATGGTCGCGTTCCTGCCTTAGCTACGTCCCCTTTTTTGTTAACCCTCTTTTATCTTGTATAATTGTTCTTGAGAGAGGCTATGCCTGCTGTCCTCTTTCCAGATGAGGCATTTGTTGCCTTGCTTAATATTTATTAGATAATTATTACCACTATTTTTTGCAGTGTTCATTAATCTAGATCTATTGTTTACATATGTGTTGATTTCTGTGACTAAGGAGACAGCTGTCAGTTTGTCAATGGCGCTAAATACTTGCAGTTAGGAAATAACAGTCCCCACATTGGAAGGCTTGTTTATTTTATGTCTTGAGTTTAAAGAATTACTAAATAAGAAGGCTAACTTAGGTTGTAAGAATTTATGAAGCATAATATATAATAGAAATATAAAACAAAGACATGGACAATTTCTGCTATGTGATGAGAAGCACTATTTTAATAGATATGGAAATGTTTGATTTAAATTATATGTATGCTTTGACATGCTTGCCAATATCCACTTCTGGTGCAAGTGCTTCTATAATTGAAGATATGAGATTTGGTTCAGTTACATAAATGTTTGAGTGGGAACTTATGAATTAGAAGGGAATAACTGCCTTGCCTTACCAAAGTTTGTGTAAGGAAAAGGATTGCCATGAAAGTTAGATGCAAATTCAAGAACTTAATAAGATAATTATTTTTTCCTTGCAGAACAAAGGTCTGTTTGTGCCATGGACTACTAACATATTTCATAGGAGACATGATTTATATCTTTTAGGATCAGTACAATTTTCATACAATCATGGTTTTATCTTTTGAGGCCGGTACATTTTTCATTTATTGTTTTATTCCCCTGAATGTTTACCTAAGCGGATGGCTGCTATTCACTGTATCTTTTGTCAGATGGCTTTAATCACCCTTGCTGATCTATGTCGTGGAAGACAAAATCAAATGGTATGTGTCCGGGTGTCTTGACTTAGGCATTTTTGCAGTGGTTTAGAGGGCGGTCCTATCAAGCTGATACAGATGGTCATCATCGACGAGCAGGTACTGTTTAGCAGATAACACAGCAGCAGACCAATTGTGCATATGTTATTCCTTCACTAGTAGAAAACATGTCGGGACTAATGTGACCATTAGTCCCGGTTCCAACGGCTAGGAGCGGTCGGGGTGCAACCTATAGTCCCGGTTTGTGATACAAACCGGGACTAAAGGGGTGGTGGCAGACTGGTGTCAGGCTGGGGTCCCCACGAGCCCTTTTAGTCCCGGTTTGTCTCACAAACCGGGACTATATGTAGACCTTTAGTCCCGGTTTGTATAACCAACCGGGACTAAAGCTTTCCCTATATAAACCCTTCGTCCAGCCCGAGCCCATTTCTCTGTTGTAAGAATTTATGAAGCATAATATATAATAGAAATATAAAACAAAGACATGGACAATTTCTGCTATGTGATGAGAAGCACTATTTTAGTAGATACTAGATCATTGGTGGCGCGCATTGCCACGCCCGTCCATTTTTACAATAATATGATAGGTAATTAGTACATAATTCATTAGTGTAGTTTAACAAAAACTGAAAGGCTTTGGAAAAGATTGTAGAAGAAAAATACTACCTCCGTCCCAAAATAAGTGACTCAAAAATGACTCAACTTTGAGTAGTACTCATTACTTTGTGGTTAGCACCCATTACTTTGTGCTTACATTTACCAACTAAGTATCAAAATTCAGAGGCAAGATATTCAATTACTTTGTGGTTAGTACCCATTACTTTGTGGTTACATTTACCAACTATATAAATATCAAAATTCAAAGGCAAGATATTCAAGTGAAAAATAATAATTATATAACATTGTAAGACTCCTTTGAAATGAATCATTGCTGCAAAAAAATTATGTCAAATGTATCGTACAATCTCATAAACCAAAAGCTCACTCTCGGCTTTCTGCAAAATCACAATCTGCAATTAGACTGCTGAAATGTCAACCTTTGGGAGACACCATCAAATATTTTACATGCCTTATGTTTTACATGTCGTACTAATAGATCAAGCACACAACTACACGAGACCAGTCACACTAACTGTAAAAGGTTAAGCATTAAAACATGTAAACTACGCTACACTTTTCTTAAACAGATCAGTCAAAGTTTCCAGTCTTGGCTAGAGTTCTATTAGCTGCCACTTCTAATTTCTCGAGCCAAAAATACCATCTACTGCTCCAAGGTGAACTTGATGTTTTCAGCCTGTTCAAAGAGAAAAGATGATAGAGTCCATGCGAACGTTTGAAGATAACAGGGTTAAAAGGCGCATGAAGGCAATTAGTACAGTATTCAACCTTTTAGAACCCGCAACTGCCCTTCCTATACAACCAACACATCGAATATAACAGCAGTACCATTATTGGCAAACTTCGTTCATCCAAATGACTGGAAGGAACAAAATATTCAGAGCAAGTGTGGTTTTTGAGGCAACTGTCCCTGAACATCGTTACTAATCCAGTGACAGGAGCTTCAACCAAACCAGGCCCCTGGCACATCAAGAAGAGGCGCAACCTTCACTTACAGCCGCATAAACAGAATGCTTTGCTAGGAACAGGATAACCATAGGAGCAAACAATAGTGTGGCATTGATGTGCAAGAATACACTGTAGAGAGGCTCATAATATAAGACATCATACGAAAGTCAGAGAGGAAAAGCACAAATAACTGACAGGTGAGCAAATCCACACACGCAGCCTGGGAAAGATAGGTCGAGGGTACCATCAGGGAGCAAAGAGAATGGCAAGCAATATGTGCACCTGAGAAGAGCCACTGGTCGTTACCTCCTTTTACACTGTAAAAGATATTATCACCGTCGGAACCCAACAATGCTTGAGGCCTGAAGAATTTATTCCTTGCTAGTTGAGACTGAAGATCAGACAATCAAATTATGTTAGTTCTATTCTTCAGGGGGAAATGATCAAAATGGTTTAGAGAAAAGAAAGGTGCAATAAAAAGCAAAAGTTTGATCAGTTTGATTAACAAAGTAGTATTGACATTTATCTATCACTAACACAGCAAGTAGAACTAAGTGATAACCATGTAGATCAGAATACACAAAGCAACGAATTGCACACTTGTTAGGCTAATAAATCAAGATCTACATTTGATTATGAACATATATATTTTCTACTAATTACTTCACTTTTTGGAGTCAAGTAATCCCGATCCATAATTTGTGCCTACTGTTTGGGCAGGTAAAGTATATGCAAGCCAAAAGAACAGAAACTCAGAATACGCACTGCCTTAATTTCTTATCATGGAATAAAACAACTCTATTCATCCATGAACTCTTGTGTGTAGTGTTTCTTATGCATTCAAGATTTGTACTGTAAGTGTTACCTGGCCAGGAGCTAGTTCACGCAGTAGCATGGCACGGTGAACTATCGCTGCTGTCGTCCATAGATATGTCCTCTTGTGCAGCGCCTCTATCACCTCCCAGCTAAGCTCTTTGGGGTCTCCAATCCGAGAGACCCTACCTCCTTGTGCAGTTGGTAGAGCACCATGGAGAAGAAGTGGTTTCCCATCAAGAGTTCCCGAAACCAAGAACCTGGGAGGATTGAATCTAAAACAGAGTTACGATTTGATCTGAAATAAGATGAGTGAAGGGATACTGTTTAGATAGTTGAGAACCTCCGAAGGACGAGGACGGCCATGGTCGCATCGCCAAGACGTAGAAGGAGGGGGCGTGTGCGCTGCCGTGGCATTGATCCACACCATCGCCGGCTAGGGGTAAGATGGGGCGTCGTTCGCCGCCGCCACCAGAACCATAGCTTATATGCGTGTGGAGGTGCGTCCCAAAGGCCAACGGGAGTGGGGCTCGAAGGTGGACATCAACCAACGCCGCCGGCTCGTCGCCGCTGCCGCCATCGCGGTTAGGTCTAGGGTCGGGGAAGGAACTGTCGTGGGCGACGATGGATCCCCTTCAGGCTGGCTGGCTATCGTGGGCGCGGCACTGGGCCTCCTCTAGCGAAGCGCTGTACTGGACTGGCTGACGGCCCAGTTCACCAGAGGCTTTCATTTCGGCCTCTGGAGCAGCAGCCCACAGGACAGCTGGGCCAGATTTCACACAGTTTCGGGACAGATTGCTTTACAGCTGAAATCCGACGGCCAGAAACGGCTGGATCATGAAAACGGATGGCCGAAAATGTAAATCGCTGTGAGGGCAGGGATTAGGTGCGGTTATACTGTCCTTAATGGAAATGTTTGATTTAAATTATATGCATGCTTTGCCATGCTTGCCAATATCCACTTCTGGTGCAAGTGCTTCTATGATTGAAGATATGAGATTTGGTTAAGTTACATAAATGTTTGAGTGGGAACTTATGAACTAGAAGGGAATAACTGTCTTGCCTTACCAAAGTTTGTGTAAGGAAAAGGATTGCCATGAAAGATAGATGCAAATTCAAGAACTTAATACAACAACAACAACAAAGCCTTTAGTCCCAAACAAGTTGGGGTAGGCTAGAGGTGAAACCCATAAGATCTCGCGACCAACTCATGGTTCTGGCAAATGGATAGCAAGCTTCCACGCACCCCATAAGAGTGGCTGAGTTTTGACGTTGGCTCGCCAAGCCTATCACAACCCTCCTTCTTTATCCGGACTTGGGACCGGCTATGTTGAGACAACATAGGCGGAGTTGAAATTCAAGAACTTAATAGGATAATTATTTTTTCCTTGCAGAACAAAGGTCTGTTTGTGCCATGGACTACTAACATATTTCATAGGAGACATGATTTATATCTTTTAGGATCAGTACAGTTTTCATACAATCATGGTTTTATCTTTTGAGGCCGGTACATTTTTCATTTATTGTTTTATTCCCCTGAATGTTTACCTAAGCGGATGGCTGCTATTCACTGTATCTTTTGTCAGATGGCTTTAATCACCCTTGTTGATCTATGTCGTGGAAGACAAAATCAAATGGTATGTGTCCGGGTGTCTTGACTTAGGCATTTTTGCAGTGGTTTAGAGGGCGGTCATGTCAAGCTGATACAGATGGTCATCATCGACGAGCAGATACTGTTTAGCACATAACACAGCAGCAGACCAATTATGCATATGTTATTCCTTTCATGACGCGCCCTTTTGTCCTGGGGTAACTACAGTTATGCAGACGTACAAACATCATTTGGTGGTGCTTATCCACACATCTTACAAGAGGGGATTATCTATAAGCTTGGCTACTTGATGGTCTCGCCACTGCTAAACACACTGAATCCTGCTGCAGCTCCACGTATGAGTTTATCTCAGGTACCACTGAAATTTAAATAATACGTACACTAGTAGAAAACAGGGTATTAGTCCCGGTTCTAGAGGGCATTTAGTCCCGGTTCTGGAACCGGGACAAAGCAAACGGGACTAATACCCAAAACCTTTAGTCCCAATTTGCTTACGAACCCGGACCAAAGGAGCTCCACGTGGCAGCTTTCTGGAGCGTGGGCTGGAGGACCTTTAGTCCCGGTTACCAACCGGGACTAAAGGTATTTTTTTGAAAAAAAAATTAATTTTTTTTTCATTAATTTTTTGATTTTTTTTCAACATTTATTTTTGATTTGTTTTAAATTTTTTTTGATTTTCAAATCTTTGAATTATTTGACAATTTAATCTCTAATCATCCCTCCTCACTGCTCCAAATCGTCTAACTTTTCGGCCGGTCACCCATCCTCTCACTGCTCCAACCCCAGCAAGCTTAACTTCCCGGCAGGTCACCCATCCTCTCACTGCTCCAACCCCAGCACGCTTAACTTTCGAGTTCTATCTCCCCTAGTTTCCAAGTCTGCACTTGTTGTTTTCTTGACAATAGTAAGCTATCAATCCTATTAATCCTTAGGTCTTGATGTCACATGATTTTAATTTTTTGAATTCCAAACAATTATTAAAATAAACAACAATGATTAACAACCAACAATGATTAATTTAAAAATTTCAAAAAAGGCAAAAATTTCAAAAAAATTCAAAAATTCTCAAAAAACAAAAAAAACAAACAAAAATTCGAAAATAATAAAAAGTTTAAAATAAAATAAGTAATAATAATATTGAATTTCAATGAAAATAAAATAAGTAATAATATTATTTTATTCATTTTTTGTCATTTATTCATTTAATATGGCATAATTAATATCTTTAAATCTGTAAATTGAAATTCGACAAATAATATATCCATTATTATCAGAAAAATGTGAGGAAATGCAAATATGACATCATTTATTTAAAAAAAATATAACTAATTTTTAAAATCTGACTTTTTATTCTTTTCGAATTTCAAAAATCTAAAAGAATTAAAAACGAACTCTGAAAAGGTTGAAACTTGGCATGGTATCATCATTTCACCCACATAGCATGTGCTAAAAAGTTGAGAGGGTTACGGCAAAAACTGGATGCACTTCGTGTACAAACGGGACAATCCCTTTCGAAGTATCAGGGTTTCGGACAAAAACTCATCTGTTACAAAGGCATTTCATTTTTTTTAAACTTATTTCAACTCCAGACTTTTTGTGCGTTCAACATGCACCATTAAAAGCCACATCATCAATTTTCAACCCTTTCTCACTTCATTCGCTATTTTTCATGCATTTATTGATTTATTTTGAGCTAAGATGCCCCTGAAATTGAAAAGCACTGCAAATGAACTCTGAAATGGTTGAAAATTGGCATGGTATCATAATTTCACCCACGTAGCATGTGCTAAAAAGTTGAGAGGGTTACGGGAAAAACTGGATGCACTTCGTGTACAAACTGGACAATCTCCTTCGAAGTATCAGGGTTTCGGACGAAAACTCGTCTATTACAAAGGGATTTCATTTTTGTAAATATATTTTAACTCAAGACTTTTTCTGCATTCAATATGCATCATTCAAAGCCACATCATCACTTTTCGACCCTTTTCTGAATTCATTTACTATTTTTCATGCATTTCATGATTTATTTTGAGCTAAGATGACCCTGAAATTGAAAAGCACTGCAAATGAACTCTGAAATGGTTGAAAATTGGCATGGTATCATAATTTCACCCACGTAGCATGTGCTAAAAAGTTGAGAGGGTTACGAGAAAAACTGGATGCACTTCGTGTACAAACTGGACAATCTCCTTCGAAGTATCACGGTTTCGGACGAAAACTCGTCTATTACAAAGGGATTTCATTTTTGTAAATATATTTTAACTCAAGACTTTTTCTGCATTCAATATGCATCATTCAAAGCCACATCATCACTTTTCGACCCTTTTCTGAATTCATTTACTATTTTTCATGCATTTCATGATTTATTTTGAGCTAAGATGACCCTGAAATTGAAAAGCACTGCAAATGAACTCTGAAATGGTTGAAAATTGGCATGGTATCATAATTTCACCCACGTAGCATGTGCTAAAAAGTTGAGAGGGTTACGAGAAAAACTGGATGCACTTCGTGTACAAACTGGACAATCTCCTTCGAAGTATCACGGTTTCGGACGAAAACTCGTCTATTACAAAGGGATTTCATTTTTTAAACATATTTTAACTCAAGACTTTTTCTGCATTCAATATGCACCATTCAAAGCCACATCATCACTTTTTAACCCTTTTCTGACTTCATTTGCTATTTTTCATGCATTTCATGATTTATTTTGAGCTAAGATGACCCTGAAATTGAAAAGCACTGCAAATGCTCTCTGTAATGGTTGAAAATTGGCATGGTATCATAATTTCACCCACGTAGCATGTGCTAAAAAGTTTAGAGGGTTACGACAAAAACTGGATGCACTTCGTGTACAAACTGGACAATCCCTTTCGAAGTATCAGGGTTTCGGACGAAAACTCATCTGTTAGAAAGGCATTTCATTTTTTTAAACTTATTTCAACTCCAGACTTTTTGTGCGTTCAACATGCACCATTAAAAGCCACATCATCAATTTTCAACCCTTTCTCACTTCATTCGCTATTTTTCATGCATTTATTAATTTTTTGAGCTATAAAACTAAAAGAGCTAAACAGAATCTGTTTTTGATTAAAACACCTATTTAAAATAACCTAAAAATTACCAAATTGAATATAATGATAAAACACACTAATGCTAAATAGCAGGAAAAAGAATCACTCAAAAATCTATTTTCAAAGTAAAGTTATTCACAAACTAGTGATTCACACAAATTCCGCTCAAAAAACTCTAAATATTTCGCTGTAAGTAGAAACAAAAGAAAATAAATAAAGCAAAAAACAAAAAAAACTGGAAAAGGACCTTTAGTAATTAAACCAGTTTCTCGTGCTGAACATTTTGATATATTAAAGTTTTTTTTCCGACATCGTATGCAAAAGTTATAGCCGTTTTGCTTTTTCATAACACTTTAGTACCGGTTGTTGTCCCCAACCGGGACTAGAGATAGGCCTTTTTAGTCCCGGTTGGGGACACCAACCGGGACTAAAGGGTATCACCCCCTTTAGTCCCGGTTGGTGTCTCCAACCGGGACTAAAGGTCCCATTCGAACCGGGACTGATGTCTGCCGAGCCTCGTCCGGCGTCCTAGCCGCTCGAACCGTGACTATTGCTCCGATCTGGCTAGGACGAAAGCCCTATTTTCTACTAGTGGTAGCATCTTGCCACCTAGCAGGTTCATATGTTGTCACTAAATTCAATGTCTATAAAACTTTTTGTATTCATATGTAATTAGTATATTGATTGCATTCTCTACTCTCATATGGTGTTGTATCTTCAATTACTTACATAAATATATTCTCTAACTTGGTTTAATTTTATTAATGTCTTGCCAAGGGTGATGGATGCTTGCCGGAAGGGCATTATCTATACTTTTCATAGTGCAAAATGACATGTCATGGCAAGATTGATTGTTTGATAGAATGATTACTCCTGCATTATAGCGCTACCTATGAAAATTGAAAGGAAGAGTTGTGGTGGTATCACGTGGATGATTTTCTGACTCTTAGTTTCCTTCTCAATGATTTGTTGAATATTGGAGGGACATTTGTTGAGACTTGGTGTGTGCCATGGAATTCTTTTGAATTGATAATACCCTTGTCTTTGTGATATTTCTATACATTTGCCTATGAAAAAGACCCTACGTATTATTAGTTAAATTTCAGTTGTACCTGAGATAAACTAATGGCGTTGTATCTCGATGTCGTGTTGAATAGAAGGAATCAAGGAAATGATGGCGTTGGTGTTGATCTGGGGAAGCGTTCAGTTCATGCATAGTACACATGCCACTAATACTAGTACAACACAGTTTGTGTGCCTTGCAAGGTAGCCTCTCTTTTTTATTTGCTGCTTGCTCAGACCACTACCTTCTTTAGAACCAGGGACGGAGCCAGGATTCTAACATAGGGGGGGGGGCGAGATTTTACCTTCAGTGTGGAGACTTATAAAATGATCATGGAGAGACAATAGCCTGGTTTTTCCAGTTAGACAATAGCCTAGGTCGATGAACTATATCCTAATCAAACGAAGAAAATGGCGTCAGCTATGAGCAATTGAATTTTTATTAAAATTTGCCATAAAGCAAATGCAAAAACCAATTCAGATGTAAACTAAATCTTTCTACTACAGGAGGGATAACCAATGCAAACCTTGTCTCACGGTTTTTTTGTAGGTTCTACAGATCAAATCATGTATAGATTCTAAAGGCACAAGTGTTAATCCAATCTTAAAATACAAGTCATGGACTAAGTAATGTAAATGAGAGACGAGACGAGAGTAACCTAACCAGTTTTTCCATGCCCTTGTTGCCCCTCTTGTTGGCTATGTGGCCGGCAGATTGGTGTGCGTCCGTGCAAGCTGTGGATTGATAGATAGGAAGCTGCACATCGATGGATCTGGAACTGCCCTAGAAGCTCCCCCCTGGAGCAGCAGG
This sequence comes from Elymus sibiricus, assembly GCA_039707655.1. Lineage (NCBI taxonomy): Eukaryota > Viridiplantae > Streptophyta > Magnoliopsida > Poales > Poaceae > Elymus > Elymus sibiricus. The sequence continues at coordinate 378,318,415 of CM077663.1, forward strand.
CGGCGGACGACCGGGCATGAGACTTCGATCTCGTAGTAGCCAGGAACCTATGCGTGTGTTCGTGCGTACGTGACCTGACCCCATTACCTTCTAGGCTGGGCTTTCCTTCTTTTGCTAGAAATTGGGCTTTTGCCAATAATCTGATGTACATGGGCTGGGCTTGGGAGGGCCACACGTTACATTACAGAGACACATGGGGGGGCCAAACCATTCAGGGAGGACGCGCGGTTAGGAAAAATCTTATCGCTGTTGAGAAGAAACGACATCGTCAGGGGGGGTCTCGCCCCCCCTCGTCCCCCCTTGAATTCGTCCCTGTTTAGAACTTACTCCAAGTGACATCTCTAGGAATATCATTTTCATTGTTCTTGGGTGAATATTTGGACATAATACTTTTTGTTTTATGTCTATTGGTTTAGTAAATGATGGCACATTGTATGCACTAAGCTGTTAAATGTTGGATTTGTTGTTGAATATACCACAACAAATGTTCACTTTCAGTAAGTTATGGATACAGTTCAGTCATGGTTGTTAGTCAGTTATAGTTCTGGATCTTCTTTTGCTATCACCCTAAAGTAAAAAAGAAGAAAGAAAGATGCTTTGCTCTCTATAAGCAGTGTCCCCCCCTAAACTTTAGGAACATCACATTGTCATTGTTTTTGGGTGAACCTATGGACACAGTACTATGTGTTCTATGTCTATTGGTTCAGTAGGAGGACTTGTTCCACACTTTTTAGAGGGGGGGAGTGTCCATACTACAATACGCGGATGACACAATCATCTTCATGGAACACGATATCGCAAAAGCTAGGAATATGAAGCTTGTACTTTGCCTATTTGAACAATTGTTTGGACTAAAAATAAATTTTAACAAAAGCGAATTGTTCTGCTTTGGGAGAGCAAATGAAGAACAAGATGCTTACAGGCAACTATTCGGATGTGAAATGGGATCGTTGCCGTTTAGTTACCTAGGGATTCCCATTCATCATAGACGATTGACGAATAGGGAATGGAAATGTATTGAAGATAGATTCAAAAAAAGACTAAGTTGCTGGAAGGGCAAACTTATGTCTTATGGAGGTCGGCTTGTGTTGATAAACTCGGTTTTGACAAGCCTGCCGATGTTCCTTCTATCTTTCTTTGAAGTACCGGTAGGTGTACGAAAAAGACTAGACTTTTATCGATCTCGTTTCTTCTGGCAATGTGATGAGGCTAAGAAGAAATATAGATTGGCAAGATGGGATATTATTTGCAGACCCAAAGACCAAGGGGGTCTAGGCATTGAGAATTTAGAAGTAAAGAATAAATGTCTGCTTAGCAAATGGCTATACAGGTTATCTACTGAGACCGAAGGGATGTGGGTACAAATCTTGAGGAATAAGTACCTACAGTCTAAAACATTGGCCCAGGTTACTGCTAGACCTAATGACTCACCGTTTTGGAAGGGGTTAATGAAGATGAAGGTAATATTTTTCCAGCGGGTGAAGTTTTTAGTTGGCAATGGTACCACGACCAGATTCTAAGAGCACACGTGGCTTGGGGATACGTCTCTAGCTTTACAATATCCTATCCTATATAATATTGTACAACGTAAGGAAGATTATGTTGCCACAGTATTACAGTCGGTACCTCTTAATATCCAATTCAGGCGATCTCTAGTGGGAGAACGCTGGAATTCTTGGCTGCACTTGGTCAGAGGATTGATGGATGTTCAACTCTCTGACCAATCAGATAATATTCACTGGAAACTAGCTACGAATGGTACTTTTTCAGTGAAGTCGATGTACATGGATCTAATTAACTCTGGGCCTATTTCGAGATCTTTGCACATTTGGAAGATTAAAGTGCCGCTTAGAATTAAAATTTTCATGTGGTTTGTACACAAGGGAGTGATACTAACCAAAGATAATTTGATAAAACGAAGATGGGTAGGCAGTTCTACATGTTGCTATTGGATCAAAATGAAACAATAAGACACCTCTTTCTCGATTGTCCACTATCAAAACTATTATGGCGCACTGTTCATATAGCCTTCAACATTAATCCACCAACGAGTATTAATATGCTATTTGGGACGTGGCTCAATGGAGTTGACGTCACTATAGCGAATCATATCCGGATTGGAATAAGTGCATTATTTTGGGTTATATGGAACACTAGAAATGATATGATTTTTAATGGCAAGAACTTCAACAATTTTTTGCAGGTTATCTACAGAGCCACGGCTTGGATCCGTATGTGAGCGTTACTCACTCATGCGGACTCCAGGGAGCTTATGGCTATTGGGTGCAACCGGTGGGAGACAGTCGCACGGGCTATCTTCAGCCGATTTGGATGACGAGCTAATAATAGGCTAGGTGTATAGGCATCGTAGCCTACTTTTGGTTTCGCCGGCTGTGACAGTTTTTATTTACTTTCACACTTGTTTTTATGCTTAATTCATGAGCGCATTGTGGATCTAAGACTTTGTTCTTGCACTTTTTTAATAATATGGCTGCATGCATCGATTGATGCAGAGGCCGGGGGCTCCGTTCCTCCCTTTCCAAAAAAAAATGTTTATTGGTTCAGTAAACGATGACACATTTTGCTTGGTAATGTTAGTTTTTGTGGTTGGCAATTAACATTTTTGAGCTGATGAGTGACCTTCTGCTGTGGTTTGGAGCTGCTCTTTTGTTGCGACCCTAAAGTAATTCTACTTTTGTCTAGGCTGAGTATATGCTTTGATGTATTTCTTCAATGAATAACACTAGATTTTATTATAAGAGTTAGCCTATTTATATTGTGATATATTTACATGATGCATTCTCAAGTAAATCACAAGGTATGCATCTATACTGGAAAGGGAGCGCTCATATCTCACGTACATCAAATACTTAGGCCAATCCCAATTGGTGCCTGTTTTTTATTGCTCTCTGTGTATTTTAGTTCTGATGATTTTTTTTTTTGCGAGAAACTTCCAATCTATTCATCTTCAATCATGGCAGTACAAAGAACAACAGAGGTAATAAAAATTACAACCATGTCCGTGGACCACCTAGCGACGACTACAAGCACTGGAGCGAGCCGAAGGCGCGCCGCCGTCATCGCCCCTCCCTCACCGGAGCCGGACAAACCTTGTTGTAGTAGATAGTCGGGAAGTCGTCGTGCTAAGGCCCCATAGGACTAGCGCACCAGAGTAGCAACCATCGCCGATGAAGAAAGTCGTAGATCAGAAGGATCAAACCTGTAAACACCCAAACAAAGACGAACGAAGACCGGATCCAAACAGATCCACCGAAGACCAGCACCGACCGAATCCCGCGAGATCCGACGGAAACAAACCTCCACGCGCCCTCCGACGATGCTAGACACACCATCGGAACGGGGATAGAAAGTGGGAGACATTATTCCTACTAAGGGATATCGCCGTCGCCACACAGCCCCAACCAAGACGCTGAATCTAACCAGAACGAGAACGGGGTCCCTCCCGCCGGCGGGGGGCCGAGATCCTCCGCACCTCCATGGCCTAGAGGCCATCGGAGATGGGGCGGACCGGCGGCGGCGCCGACGGGAGGAGAAGAGCTTTTCTTGTGGAGGAGGAAAGTAGTTCTGATGATTTTGCATCCAGCAATCAGTGTTTGACAATCTGGGTAGATTATCTAGGTCCGATTGCAGGTGCTTTGGTTTATGGATTAATGACTCTGGAAATAACAAACTTGTTGACTGAATTTGGATCCATAAATGTGATCCCACGTAGTGAACTTCATGCCTTATAATGTGCATCGTCTCTCTCTTACTGTGCATCATCTCTAGACGCACCACCGCCAGCAGTTCTATTCCATGTATTCTTATTTCAACGACTGGCACTTATTTGCACTGCATAAACACGTTACCAAATGTGTCAACAAGATAAGTACGCACAATACCGCAGAGGAGGCGTGCCCAGGGCACGCCCCAGCCACTCGTCATTCTTTGAGCGATCTCGAGACGAGTGGCAAATGGCATCCGTTCTTCTACTGGCTCGGCCAGGATGCATGGATCCAATAAGCAGGACTGAGGATGGAGCAAAGCAGTGCTGGTGGTACTTTTCCTGAGCATATGAACATCACAATAGTGTCAAACCAAGAACCAGAGTGTGAAGCGCATTGAGCACATTATTACACTCTTCAAGAGGGAACCCCAGGACGCCTCCTCGCGATAGCCACGTGGGTGTTAGGGGCGGGCCAGGAGAAAAAACAGATCGCTAGAAGAAAAACAAGATGGGCAGCGGCCAGATAAACGCTTTCTCTTCCCCGTGAAGAAAACTCAAGAAGCAAACCCTCACCTTGCACCAGGGACGGAGCCAGGATTCTAACATAGGGGGGGCGAGATTTTACCTTCAGTGTGGAGACTTATAAAATGATCATGGAGAGACAATAGCCTGGTTTTTCCAGTTAGACAATAGCCTAGGTCGATGAACTATATCCTAATCAAACGAAGAAAATGGCGTCAGCTATGAGCAATTGAATTTTTATTAAAATTTGCCATAAAGCAAATGCAAAAACCAATTCAGATGTAAACTAAATCTTTCTACTACAGGAAGGGATAACCAATGCAAACCTTGTCTCACGGTTTTTTTGTAGGTTCTACAGATCAAATCATGTATAGATTCTAAAGGCACAAGTGTTAATCCAATCTTAAAATACAAGTCATGGACTAAGTAATGTAAATGAGAGACGAGACGAGAGTAACCTAACCAGTTTTTCCATGCCCTTGTTGCCCCTCTTGTTGGCTATGTGGCCGGCAGATTGGTGTGCGTCCGTGCAAGCTGTGGATTGATAGATAGGAAGCTGCACATCGATGGATCTGGAACTGCCCTAGAAGCTCCCCCCTGGAGCAGCAGGCGGCGGACGACCGGGCATGAGACTTCGATCTCGTAGTAGCCAGGAACCTATGCGTGTGTTCGTGCGTACGTGACCTGACCCCATTACCTTCTAGGCTGGGCTTTCCTTCTTTTGCTAGAAATTGGGCTTTTGCCAATAATCTGATGTACATGGGCTGGGCTTGGGAGGGCCACACGTTACATTACAGAGACACATGGGGGGGCCAAACCATTCAGGGAGGACGCGCGGTTAGGAAAAATCTTATCGCTGTTGAGAAGAAACGACATCGTCAGGGGGGGTCTCGCCCCCCCTCGTCCCCCCTCGTCCCCCCTTGAATTCGTCCCTGCCTTGCACGCAACCTCCGCTCCTCTCCACGCTCAAAAAAAAAAAAAACCTCCGCTCCTCTCCTCTCCTCTTCCTCCGGGTGTACTTGCGGCTGCAGCGGGATGGAAGTCAAGGGCGCGAGCAGGATGGGTGGCCATCTGATTTCTTCGCCGGATATGGAGCCCAGGGGCGACGCCTGTGAGTAACCGACCAGTTTCCCAATATCCTTCTTCCCATCCACTTCTGATCTGTCTATGTGCCCATCTAGCGGAGGACCGGGGAGTAGTGGGGGCAATGGCCAGGCCTGGTGGTGATGGGACGATGAAGTGGTCGGAGGCGCTAGCTGCATCGGCGGCCAGTCAGTCTGCAACGACGCCGCGCTCGCCGCCGTCCTCGACTCCTGCGCAAGTGTGCCAATCGACACCTCCCGCGTCAAGGTCTATTTCCTTCCTTTCCCTCGCTCCCCTCCCTCCCTCCCTGTCTCCCTCTCTCCATTGTTCTGTGTTGGGTTCATTCATCATGGTCGCTGCTCGCGCCTGTTCATATTGATTGGATCGGGTCCATGGCTGCCACTAATCCTTGGCGTCAACGTTGACATCAATTGGATCGGTTCTTGCGTGCAATGCGGAATCAGATTTTGCCTTCCGGCTTGGGAAGCATCTATCTCTAGGATATGTGTCATGTTACAAATTAAAACCTGGACTTGAGTTGTTTTTCAGTTAACTGAAACACACCAGAGAGGTTTCAGACTTTCAGTTAACTGAAGTGAAGTGACTATTTGTACAACTACTCGTTGTGATTAGGGTAAATTGTAACAGCAGTTCAGCTTTCCTATTTGCATCCTTATAGCCGCATGAATTACTGGAGTAACTGACTGACTGTTCCTATTTCTTAAACCTGAACTGAAGGTTCATTATATGGCACACACCTGAACTCACTCAAGTTGATTCGCTGAAAGAAACCTAACATGTTGGAACAGAGACTAATTTAGGAATTGTAGCATTAATGTACCTTTATCCCCTTACGAAGGCTCCTTCCTCCTTTCCCTCCCGCCACCACTGCTCCATTTCCTCCTCGTCTTCTCCTCCAGCCCCTTCTCCCCGTCATCTCCATCTCGCCCTCCCCCCTCTCGTGCATCGCCCGGAGGGGCGCAGTTTCTGCCCGCGTCGCTGATCCCCCCGCGAGCTCACGCATCCCTAGGCCGGGAGGAAAGGAGGCTGACGCTCCCGCAACTGCTCTAACCCGAGGAGCTCGCCATCGCCGTCTCCATCGCCGGGAGGAGTGCCAGGCTTCATCTTTGGACGCTTCAACAGCAATCGACAAGGACGTCGAGCCGAGGTGAGACCCCCTTCCCATGGTGCTCCCCTTCGTGGTTCTTAGATGCTGGTCGTCTGTGGTGTGCTACCGTCTGTGAGAGTGGGGAGGAAGAGGAGGTAGAAAGGGAGATGGATTGGGGAAGAACAAGGATGCAGTGTGGTTTGACGATGAAGAGTAACTGGTGCGGTTCTAACAATGTGTATGAATGGGTCAGAAGTGTATGATCCCCAAATCACAGCCAGAACGAATTACTTTAATTTCAATATAAAATTGAGATGTACATTTCAGTACAGCGTTAATTAATACTTATATGCCAGTATCCATGGAGTCCACTAGTCCCATACTATGATTGCAGTTCACTTCTTTAATTCTTCATTTGATAACGATGTATCACATACTGATTTTGATTACATGCATTTGTTTTTGTAGTATGATGTATTTGCTGTTACTTTTGCCGTTCTTGCTGCCGGTGCTATAATTCAAACGCTGAATTAATGTGCTGCTTCTGGTATTTAAACCCTTCCCATCTGACCCACACGAGCTTGACATTGTATACACACTGCAGCTGCTACCTGTTTTCTGTTGGCCAAATCATCTTCTTCCAAAGCCTCAGTCTTCTTGTATACTACTTGTTCCCCTTGGATGTTGGAGCTCTGATTTGCCTGATGAAGGACAACTCCATGCTAAAGATAGTCGCAGTGGCAGTAACACTAGCATGGAGCTCCTGATCTGCGTATCCTTTCATGATTACTGTCGTCAACCCGAGGAGAAAGGCGTTGGCGCTCTATCCCATGTTCCTCATGTATGTTTCTATTGGATTCCTCATAATCAAGATAAATTAGGGGCGGAATGGTCCCTACCAGACCGTGAGAATGGATACAGGTTTTTTCTGATACTAAGATACATGTAGCATTGAGTACAAGTATGAGGTCGGACCTTTATATTTCAGTAACTCCTTAGTTTGCTTCTCCGAGAAAATAATAATAATTAGCAGTATCAGACACGGGAATAATACCTGATACTGAGGTACATGTAGCATTGTCAATCAATATGAACAGGTGCGAGCAGCGACCATGATGAATGAACCCAACACAGAACAATGGAGAGAGGGAAACAGGGAGGGAGTCAGCCTGGACACGGTCCGAGCCGGCGTTTGGACCGGCCGCCGGCGGTCCGGACCGGACCGGACCGAGCAGCGTTGCGGTCCTGTTTCCAGGGACCGGACCGGCAATGGCGGGCCACGAGCCGGACCGAGAGCGCGCTCTAGAGCTCCGGCGAGAGCTGCTCATCAGGGACGCAATGCTAGAGGAAGCGCAGCTCATCGAGAAGATGTCTGGGAGCTTCAGCAGAACTAGAGGGAGCTACATGACCAAGAAGAACACCAGAGGGAGCTCATCAGCGACGAATCTGGCACGACGGCCGGTGAACGGAGATGAAAGAGACGACGGCCGATGCGGCGTTGTAGGACCTCCCAGGTCGATTTCTTTGGCGGGGACGACGGATCCGAGTGTGGCGCGTCTAATGAAAATAGTCTCCGGGGCCAGTGAGTCCAGTGGCCGTGCGGACGACGGCCACCGCGCCGGCGGATGTACTCGACGGCAGTTTCTTGCGCCTCCGCCATGGCTGGGTCGCCACCCTCTCGCCATGGGCCTGCCACACCCCCGCCACGGCCCCTCCACGCTGCGGGCACGCCTCCGCCACGCTCCCGCCACGCCCTCGCCCCGCCCCGGCCACGCCCCCGCCATGCCGCCGGCTGCCTTCTTCGGTCCTGCGAGCGGTCCCGGTCAAAGACCGGACCGGACCGACGAAGTTTCGGGCCGAAATCGGCAGCTCGGACCGGCTGGAATTTTTACCGGGCCAGGATCGACCACGTCCAGGCTGAGGATGGAGGGAGGGGAGCGAGGGGAAGGAAGGAAATAGACCTTGACGCTGCCGATGGAGTCGAGGACAGCGGCGAGCGCGGCGTCGTTGCAGACTTACTGGCTGCCGATGCAGTGCCTCCGACCACTTAATCGTCTCGTCACCATCAGGACTGGCCATCCTCCGCTAGATGGGCATAAAGACAGATCAGAAGTGGATGGGAAGAAGGATTGGAAAACTGGTCGGTTACTCACCGGCGTCGCCCCTGGGCTCCAGATCCGGCGAAGAAATCAGCTGGCCACCCATCCTGCTCGCCCCCTTGACAGACTCCCATCCAGCTAGCTGCAGCCGCAAGGACACCCGGAGGAAGAGGCGGAGGAGAGAAACGAGGATTGGGGATTTGGGGCGGAGGTTGCGTGTGAGGTGAGGGTTTGCTTCTTGAGTTTTCTTCGCGGGGAAGAGAAAGCATTTATCTGAACGCTGCCCAATCGACCATCTTCTTTTTCTTCTAGCGATCTGTTTTATCTCCTGGCCCGCCCTAACGCCCATGTGGCTATCGCGAGGAGGCGTCCTGGAGTTCCCTCTTGAAGAGTGTAACTCTCCGAGAGCGAACTCCTGGGCGGCCTCTCGACCATGCCACATCGTCACTATAGGGTTTGTTACTGGATAGGAGGCGCTCGGTAGCTTTTTACTCGAGGCGTCCGCATCACCACACCGTGCGTAGATTGGTTGTTGGTGTCGCAGTGCATCGCTGGGCGTGCAGGTTTCCTTCTCAGCGAAGGCAGCTCCGCATCGACTCCCACATGCACACGCTCATCTTCGTCTCCACCTCTCTCCCAGTCCCAGACGCCGCCTCCTCCTCTCCCGGTCTCCCTTCCCCTCGCAGCCCCCTCTCTCTCACATCGTCTCCTACCCCTTTTTTTCCCTCTCAATCATGGATCCGGATCTACGGACGTGGCTTGCAGTGGCCCTAAGGTCGATAGCGGGGGGAGGAGGCAGACCCGCGATTCAGCTTTGCCCTTCTCCGCCTGCGACTCAGCCCCGTCCTACTCCGCCCATGATTCTGTGACGCTGGTTCCGCTATACTCAGCGCGAGCAAAGGCGGCCTCATCATGACGGAGGAGGAGAAGGCCACGTTCCGTTGCTGGGCTTTGGATCGATGGCTCCCTCCGCTTGGTGTTGAAGACCACCGTTCCATGGTGTCGTCGACGAACAAGTCCACAGAAGCTACACCATCGCCGCCGCCATCATCATGCTCTGTTTTTCGGAATTCATGGTTGAGTTGCATTACGGATTTAAGCTTCAACTTTTGTGAGCTTATTGTACTCTAATGCGATTGATGCTTGTACGTTCACTGCATTTTCCCCTTCCTCTCCCTCCGCTCTCACCTACCCGTCGTCTCTTTCATGTCCCAGCCTCTATGACGTCATCCCGGCCGACGAGCTCGGCCTCTGCGGCAGCTGCCCCCTGGCCGCCGGTTTGTGGAACGAGAATGTCAAGTTGTTCTTCAACACTAACAGAGGTCCCCTGTTCTTTTCCTAGAGATGAATGTTTCATTATTGACAATTTGCAGTGCATCTCTATCATAACTCTGTAATTTATTTGTTCTTTGGACTAATGCATTGGTATAAAAATTAACTATTGAAGTCACATCTTGGAGACTACTCTGTTCTAAAATGCATGATGGAAGGTACATGAGATCGTTAGTTCATTTTTGGTCTTTCACACCCATTGACAGTGAACTCATTTGAAGGTTGGAGGGTCTCCCCGGAATCATTTTGGGATCGCCAGTTTCTTCTAAAGATGTATTTGAAGCTAAAAGGGTGGAGCTTCTGTTCTTTGATTGATATTTTATCCCCGCATCATCGGAAACTAACTACTTGATATTTTGGTCTGCTATCTGACCTGTACTTGTCCCTTCAGATATATGGCACTCATTTTATTTCAAAAGCAAAATTGATTGATTGAGGAGCTGCAGACTGTCTCAGCTCTCAGCGTCGAAAATAATTTAGCCATGTTTGAAATTGTAGTGAATAGCTTCACCTGAATATTGATCTGTTGTGTTATTGCAGGGAAGAGATATGAAATGGTCAACTTAGGAGGGAGAAGGTATTCCGCGCTTTCCATCCTCCTCCTATAGCAAAGGAACATCCAACCTGTCATGTGTCGCTCACTAACTAATAAACAGGAATCTGACGTTGGAAAGAAGCAACTGGATATCAAAGTAAAAGGATCACGTCACCTCTTAAAAAATCAGCTAACTATTCTAATTCTGTTGACTCTTATGGCCCTAGATCTTCCAGGCAGTTGCAATTGTTGTTTTAGTCAAACAAAAAAAATGATTAGCTTTGCAGTGTAAGCAGACTCTTTAGCGGGAGAGCAACATAACTGCTAGCTTCCATGTCAGTTCAGTGTGTTTCCTAACCGTAATCATCATTTCATTATCAAGTCATTCTCAATGTGTGTTATTTCATTCTGGTGCCTGCAGGCTGCAGTACAGGAGATGGATACGAATGTCAAACAAGAGATATTCAGTTAGAGATAGATAGAGATAGATAGGCTCACGGCATAGCCGTCAGTATATCTGGACGTCGAACTCGAGCTTTCTGGCTCGGCTCGGGCTCGCCCAGGCTCGGCCCGAGTTTGATTCAGCCCGAGAAATAAAAAGGCCGAGCCGAGCTGCGTTATTGGGCTTGTTTCGGCCTCGGGCCGAGCCCAGCTCGGCTCGAGCCAGCCCGTGAGCTCGTCCAACTCTGCAGCCCAAAGTGGCCCAGCACCAGTCACTTGACCTAGCGCTCTACCTCACCCCGAGCAGCACTCATCCTCTTTCCCCCCAGAGCTAGGTTAGCCAGCCTCCGCCGGCCGCCGCCATCGCAATTCCTTGTGTCGCCGATGACACACACGCCGCTTGTCCAGATCGCCCAAGGAGCCATGGAGAAGAAGAAAGAGAGGTCATTGACCTCCATTCTTGGGAAGGAGCCAGCGATAGGAAAAAAGAAAAAGGGCAGAAGCAAGACCTCCAGCTCCATGGACGCCGGCATCGAGCCGTCCGTTCGCTCCAAGGCCAATCCAAGCATCGTCCTTGTCGACCCGCATGTGACGGCAAAGCAGCAGGCGCGAGCACGGCCACCCCCGCCTCCGCCTCGGCGTCTACCTGACAACAAAGGTATCGGCGCGCGGGCGGCAGCTGCTGTTGCATCCGGCTGGACCGGCTCCGCGAACACCTCCGTCATGCCTACTTCTCCGGCTGAAGCTGAGTCCTGGGTAAGCACTAAGCAGTGGCCTGCCCTTCTTTCCTCTGGATATAAATGTCTCATCTAGCAAATGATGTAGTTTGTGAAATAAAGCTTGTGAGCTTGCTGTGTGATGCATAGGGATAAGCCAGAGAACAACAAAAGAAGTAGTAAATTTCCTATTGTTTCCACTTGATTTATGTCGATCTGCTATTGTCCATTATAATCTGTTGTGCTTAAGTAATTGATTGTTTCCTGAAGATTTGCATATGACTAAGTCTAACGCAACCAGAGTCCTCCAGTTTTGCCCCTGCAGATATTTTGTAGCAATTGCACAATATTTTACAGTCTGTAACATGATTGTCTATTTCTGATGTAGCAAGTTATTATTCTGTCTGCTAGCCTAGCTAGCTTTGTGTAGGAGGAATCAAGTTATTATTTTGGCTGTTCATTGGGTGCATTTGAATGTATATGTTGTACAACATTGGGTGCATTTGAGTGTATATACTGTCTAAAAAGTGAGTATTTATGCCCATGTAATGCCCCTGTTTATTGAGGGCTCAATTGTTTTGTTGTAGAAACTATAGATGGATGCATATGTTTAACTTCATTCTTGCTGTCCTAATCTCAGTATACTTGCCGTACAAATATTTAGTGGATTTTCTTTCAAAATATCATTGTTTGAACAGGAACATGAGCCGGAAGAGGATCGTGTCCAGGAGCAGGATGAGGAAGAGAAGGATGAGAATGTGTATGTGCCTGCTGATGAGTCTGAGTCTGAGGAAGAAGAGAACTAGTATGATCTTAGAGATGACATGTCAGAGGACGAAATGGATATTGTTCAGTCCCCTGGAGGTGGGACTGATGTGTTTGATGTTAGTTCAGAAGAAGACAATGCAAGAACAGGAGAGAAACGCAAGAAAGGGGTGAAAGTCAAGCGCAAGGTCATTACCAAGGGCAGTAGCAAGTCCAGTACTAGCAGGGAGAGTTCAGATTGTTGGACTTTTTTTGAGAAGGTGATGGTGAAATCAGAAAAGGATCCCAAGGTTGAAGAGTTGAAGGCAAAGTGCATGCATTGCCACAAATTATACATATATGTTCAAGGTTCAAGCACCACAACACTTAATAGGCATATGAAGAAGTGTAAGATCTTCAAGAACAAGGTTGCGACGAAACTTATACAATCACGGCTTGGGTACAAGCCGTCCAATGTTAGAGGTGAATCCGGTCTTCCTCTAGGTGTGCCATCCAATGGGTATGAGCAGACAACTATGAAGGAGTTGATTGCAAAAATGGTGGCTGTCCATAACTACTCATTCAGGATGGTGGAACATGAGTGGTTCAATATTGTGATGAAGTACTCGAACCCGCTATATCAAGAAATTGGTAGGAAGGCAATAAGAGCTGAGTGTTTGAGGGTTTTCAAGAAAGAGAAGGAAATCCTTAAGGCAGCCCTGAAGAATGTGGACCACATTAGTCTCACTACAGATATGTGGACAAGTAACCAAACCATTTCTTATATGTGTGTAGTGGCACACTATATAGATAAACATTGGAGGATGCAGACTCGTGTGCTTGCGTTCATGGAGTTGGACCCCCCTCACAGCGGAAACGTCATGGCTGTTGCGTTGTTTGAATGTGTGACTGAATGGAAGATAGAAAACAAGATATTGTCCATCACACTAGACAATGCATCAAACAATGATTCGGCTGTTAGAGATTTGAAGGCAATGTTTTCTGTTCGAAGAGGGACAGACTTTGAAGCCAAATATTTCCATGTCCGGTGTTGTGCTCACATTGTCAACTTGGTAGTGCAGGATGGGACAGCCTGCATGAGCACTTTGGTAACGAATCTAAGGGAGACAGTGAAGTACTTCAAGAAGTCCCCTTCCCGGCTGCACAAATTTGTTGAGATTTGCAGGAGTTTAGGCCTTGAAATTGGAGCGCATTTGACCCTAGATGTTTGCACGAGGTGGAGTTCTACTTACAAGATGTTGGAAACTGGCCGACCATATAGGCAAGCCTTGATGTCTTATGCTGATTCGGATGCCAACTACAAGTGGAAGCCTACAAACAAAGAATGGGATATGTTTCAGCTTATTAAACCATTGTTGTTTGCTTTTGCTAGAGTGACTACAGCCTTTTCAGGTCAATCATATCCCACCGCCAACATATTTTACCCCCACATTGTGAGTATCAAAATTGCTTTGAGAAAAGCCATGGTTCATAAGGAGAAAACCTACAATGCTATGGGACATGCTATGATGGACAAGTTCAACAAATATTGGGAAGAACCAAACAATGTCATGGTTCTTGCCACTTTCCTGGATCCAAGGTACAAAATGAAGTATGATGAGGATAAGGCTGAAACTGAGTTGTCTGCATTCAAGAAAGATTTGGACAAGTTGTATGAGAAATTTGATTCTCAAAAGAGGCAAGCTGAACCTCAATGCAAGAATACTTGCAATACAAGTACCTCAATGCCACCTGCAGATTCTGAGTTTCTCTCATTCTTATCATCCACTTCTACAAAACGATCTAAGAGTGAATTGAGAAACTATATGGATGATGCAAATGAGGGTATGGTTGCCACTTTCAATCTGCTAGAGTGGTGGAAGGTGAATGCACTTAGGTATCCTGTGTTGGCAAACATGGCAAGAAGATTCTTAACTATCCCTGCTAGCTCGGTGTCTTCGGAATCCACTTTTAGCACCGGTGGAAGAATTCTGGATGATTATCGAAGCTCTCTAAAACCATACATGGTGGAGGCATTGGTGTGTGGCGGAAGCTATATCAAGGGTGCTCACAAAGACTTAAATGTGTTGGTATGATTTCGATCTATGTTTTATGTCGTATGATTTCAATATGCATCATGTTATTGCCATATACTAAAAATTTAATGGCTAACTTGCACAAAACTAGGATGTGGAAGAAGATTATGAGGAGGAGGATGTGGAGGTCGTCAAATTGCCTAAAAGTGTGGCAGATTGCAACTACTAGTAAGTATGTTACTTGTAAGATTTTTTTTAGTTTACTTCTGTTACTTGTAGGCTTTTCTTATTTACAATAACCATTGTTACATGTAGGATACATTGTAGGGAGAAGACCATCAAGATGCATTTGTTAAATTTGCACATGGAAGTAAATCAAGCAATGGATCTATATTGGTGGTCACCCTTGAATGATGGAGTTCTTGCATGGCTTATGTTGCCATTGAACTTTAGATGTGACATATGTCAACTTCTCAACCTTGGACTATTAAGTTTATGTTGTCATTGAACTTTGAACTATGGATGTGACATATGTCATCTTATTTTGCTAAACTCATGAATGGTTTATGTTCATCTCAAGTGCTTCAGTGCTGTCCAAACTTGGGTGCATTTGATGTCCAAATTTCAGTGTGCTTGCTGTCCAAACCTGGTGTATTTGCTGTCAATAGTTTCAGACATTCAGTGTTAATGCTGTCCAAACTTGGGTGTACATGCTGTCAAAGTTTCAGGCTTTCAGTGTTGATGCTGTCCAAAGTTAGCACTTGGGTGTATTTGCTTGAGTATTTGCTGTCAAAGTTAGCACTTAGCACATATAAATACTACTGTATTAGGAAGAGAGGGAGTAGTCTGCACGCTGATGTGCAGTGCACACGAGCTGCCGAGTTGGACCGAGCCAGCACACAGCTCGGGTCGAGCCTGGTACTTAGGCTCGCCTGAGCAGTTAGCTCGGGCTGGCTCGGCTCGTGCTGGGCGAGCTAATGGCTGGCTCGGCCCGAGCTCGGCTCGGCCCGAGCTCGGCTCGGCTCGGCTCGCGTCCAGGTATAGCCGTCAGCATAGCTGTCATATTCTGTTGTAACCTCCTAGCTTATCTCTCTTATTTCTTGATCCTCAAGTTGTATCTCTAAACCGACTTTGTACGCGTGATCAGGCTCGCAACCTGCATATATAACACGCACCCGTCTCCCTCGATAGGGTAAGACGTTCTCCGCCATCGCACATGGTAATCAGAGCCTTCCTACTTCCCATCTAGCTTTCCCGATTCCATCTAGTGCATAGCCATTTCTTCATCCTCCGGCACCTTCCAACCTAGCCTCAATGGCCAGGTCACCGGGAAGCTTACCCGCACGAACTACGTGCTGTGGCGCACGCAGATCACACCTCAGCTGCGTGGCGCCGGTGTCTTCGGCTACGTCGACGGCACCACGCCGGAGCCGGCCAAACTCCTCGTCTCGAAGGACAAAGACAGCAAGGAGTCTTCTGAGCCCAACCCTCTCCACCCTATTTGGGTCAGGGAGGACCAGGAGGTGCTCGGCTACCTGCTCAACAACCTCTCCAAGGAGGTGCTCGTCACGGTGACCGCGATCCCCACGGCACACGTGCTCTGGGCGGCACTGGCGGCCATGTTCTCGTCGCAATCCCTCGGCCGCGTGAACAATATCCGGACTGCGCTCATCAACACACAGAAGGGAAACCAATCGGTGGCCTCCTACTTCGCATCCCTGCGAGGCCTCGCCGATGAGCTTGCTGCCGCAAGGAAGCCCATCCAGGATGACGAGTTGATCTCGTACATCCTCCATGGGCTGGACGTCGACTATCAGCCGCTCGTCTCTGCACTCGACGCCCACGTTACGCCCGTCACCCTCGGCGAACTCTACGCCATGCTGAGTAACTTCGATCAGCGCATGGCCCAATTCCATGGCTCCGCCGGCGGCTTCAAGTCGTCAGCCAACTCCGCCTCTCGTGGCCGTGGTGGCGGCCCTCGCTCGCGTGGATCACCCCGCAACAAGGGGCGGTCAGGAGGCAATGGAAACAGCGGCGGCTCCTCCAACCCTCGCAACGGGCGCTCCAACAGCTCCAAGGGGCGTCGTGGTGGCGGCCCCAACAGATCCCGTCCGGATGCTCCGCGCTGTCAGATTTGTGGCAAGCCCGGGCACACGGCCAAGGACTGCTGGTACCGCTACGATGAAGATGAAGACTCCTCTCAAGATGAGGACAAAGTTGCTGCTGCCGCGGATGGTTCCTAAGGTGTTGACACCAACTGGTATGTCGACAGTGGCGCCACCAACCACATCACCAATGAACTAGAAAAGGTGACAATGAAGGAAAAATACCATGGCAAGGATCAGATCTACACTGCCAATGGTGAAGGTATGCGGATCTGTCACGTTGGTCATTCACTTTTTCGTACCCCCCGTCGTAAAATTCATCTCAAGAAAATTTTGCATGTCCCTAGTGCTACCAAGAATCTTCTCTCTGTTCATAGAATTGCCATTGACAATCATGTCTTTCTTGAATTTCATCCCTATTTCTTTTTGATCAAGGATCAGGCAACGAAGAAAATACTCTATCGCGGTAGATGCGTTCGAGGACTTTATCCGTTGATCCCGGAGCATAGAAGATTCAATAAACAAGTCTACAGTGTCGCCAAACTTTCGTCAACACGATGGCACGATCGATTAGGGCATGCTGCTTTTTCTTTAGTTGAAAGATTGCTTAGGAAAAATAAACTCCCGTTTGTTGGAGACCGCAATGTCGAAACTATTTGTGATTCATGTCAACGAGCTAAGAGTCATCAGTTACCTTACCCTATATCTACTAGTGTTTCTACCAAGCCCTTGCAATTGATTTTTTCGTATGTTTGGGGTCCTGCCCCTAGTTCTGTTGGTAGACACACTTATTATGTTAGCTTCATTGATGACTACAGCAAATATTCTTGGATCTATCTTCTCAAAAGAAGATCCGATGTTTTCCAAGTTTTTCAAAACTTTCAGGCTCTTGTTGAACGAAAATTTGATAGCAAAATCATTGCGGTGCAATCTGATTGGGGAGGGGAGTATGAAAAATTAAACTCCTTCTTTCAAACACTTGGCATTTCACATCATGTGTCATGTCCCCATGCTCATCAACAAAATGGCTCTGCTGAACGCAAGCACAGACATATCGTTGAAGTTGGGCTCGCTCTTCTCGCTGGAGCCGCTATGCCCCTCAAATTCTGGGATGAGGCCTTTCTAACTGCCGTTCATATCATAAACATGCTTCCTAGCCGTGTCATTAATAATGAAACTCCGGTAGAAAGGCTCCTCCATAGCAAACCAGACTACAATTCTCTATGTGTTTTTGGGTGTGCTTGTTGGCCCAATCTCCGACCATACAACACTCGCAAACTCATGTTTCGCTCCAAACAGTGTGTGTTCCTCGGTTACAGTGCTCAACACAAGGGTGTAAAATGTCTTGACGTCTCCACTGGTCGCGTCTACATATCTCGTGATGTTGTCTTTGACGAAACTAAATTTCCCTTCGCTGATCTTCATCCTAATGCCGGTGCCCTTCTTCGGCAAGAAATTCTTCTGTTGCCTTCCCATCTCATCGGTCTTGATCACGGGGGAACGGACTGTGATGATCAAACGTTGACTAATCCTATTACTAATGGCATGCATGAGTCTTCTGATGTTGACACAGGAACACGCAGTAAAAACAGGGAAGAAAATGCTAAAAAAAATGCTCCATATGTTATGTGTCCCGGGCGTGGAGACATATCTGCATCGGGATCCTGCCAGGATCAGCAGCAGAGCAACAGATCTCCCTCGGGATCCGTGGCGACAGGCGCGTCAGACGTGTAAGGAGCGCCAGCCGCGCATCACCCCGCTACTGGCCTGGGCGGTGCACGGTTCGGTGACCAGCCGCTCTGCTACAAGCGGCGTTCACGACTCGCGTGGCCGACGTGGGGTCCAGAGCAGGCACGTGATCCAGCGCCGATACCCCTGCCACCACAGGCCATCCAACAGGCGCGCAGCCCGGTGTTGATTCGCCATCATTTCACCATGATGAGCCGGCCGCTCAGACGGGATCTTCTACGGTTTCTGCACATGACCCTGCATCATCCTCCGTCGCAGAAAATTCCAGTGGGGCTGCAGCTCGTGAATCCCCTGCTCAGCCCACGGGACAATCTGTGGCCACAGATCCTGCTGCTCCATCAACACGGCGTACACGACTATAACAAGGGGTAATTCAGCCTGTTAACTATAAACACATAACCAAATATGGTATGGTCTGTTCAATAGGTGAACCAGGTGAACCCCATACACTTGAAGAAGCACTTGGTGATGAAAAATGGAAGAAAGCCATGGATGAGGAGTTCATGGCACTGCAGAAAAATAAGACATGGCACTTGGTTCCTCCACAGCAAGGTAAAAATATAATTGATTGCAAGTGGGTATTCCGAATTAAAATAAAGTTAGATGGAACCATAGATCGCTACAAAGCTAGACTTGTTGCAAAAGGCTTTAAACAACGGTATGGCATAGACTATGAGGACACCTTTAGTCCAGTTGTGAAAGCAGCCACTATTCGTCTTGTTTTGTCTATTGCTGTTTCCAGAGGATGGAGTCTTCGACAACTAGATGTACAGAACGCGTTCCTTCATGGTGTTCTGGAAGAGGAAGTGTACATGAAACAACCTCCTGGGTTTGAAAGCAAACGTGCTCCCTCTCATGTGTGTAAGCTTGACAAGGCACTGTATGGTTTGAAACAAGCTCCAAGGGCATGGTACTCTCGTCTCTGTCACAAAATGCAGACACTTGGTTTTGTTCCATCCAAATCTGACACATCATTGTTCATTTACAACAAGTCCAACACATGCATATTTGTTCTAATATATGTTGATGACATCATTTGTGACAAGCTCATCTAATGAGGCAATCACTGGACTGTTGAAAGATTTGAGTGCAGATTTTGCTCTAAAGGATCTTGGAGACTTGCATTACTTTCTTGGGATTGAGGTAAAGAAGCACAAAGATGGACTTCATCTCTCTCAGGAAAAGTATGCAGTTGATCTGGTAAAAAAGGCTGGCTTGCAAGGTTGTAAACCCACACCCACTCCATTATCCAGCTCAGAAAAATTGTCTCTTATTGAAGGGAGTCTATTAAACCAAGAGGACAGCACAAAATACAGGAGTTTAGTGGGGGCCCTTCAGTATCTGACTCTTACTAGACCTGATATTTCATTTGCTGTTAACAAAGTATGCCAGTTTCTTCATGCACCCACTACTGTTCATCTGACTGCTGCTAAATGCATAGTTAGATATGTCAAGAATACCTTGAATATTGGTCTAAATTTCAGCAAATCACCTTCTACTCTTGTCAGTGCTTTCTCTGACTCTGATTGGGCAGGATGTCTAGATGACAGGCGCTCAACTGGTGGTTTTGCAGTCTTTTTTGGACCTAACTTGATATCATGGTGTGCAAGAAAACAGGCTACTGTGTCCAGGTCCAGTATAGAAGCAGAATATAAAGCCCTAGCAAATGCCACGGCTGAAATTATATGGGTGCAATCCATGCTGAAGGAACTTGGTGTGAAAACTACACAAGCTCCTTGTCTGTGGTGTGACAATCTTGGTGCTACCTATCTCTCTGCAAATCCAGTTTTTCATGCCAGGACAAAGCATATAGAAATAGATTTCCATTTCGTCAGAGAAAGAGTTGCTCAGAAGCAACTTGATATTCGCTTTGTGCATTCCAGAGATCAAATTGCAGATGGATTCACAAAAGCCTTGCCTGTCAAAAGCTTTGAAGACTTCAAACATAATCTCAACTTGATGAAGTTGTGATTAAGGGAGGGTGTCAAACAAGAGATAGAAAGAGATAGATAGGCTCACGGCATAGCTGTCATATTCTGTTGTAACCTCCTAGCTTATATCTCTTATTTCTTGATCCTCAAGTTGTATCTCTAAACCGACTTTGTACGCGTGATCAGGCTCACAACCTGCATATATAACACGCACCCGTCTCCCTCGATAGGGTAAGACGTTCTCCGCCATCGCACAACGAAGTCCTTGGAGGGGGAATACAAAGCTCTACTAGGTGATGGAGCTGGAGAAGTTGAGTACTTCCAGTCTCTTGACAAACGAATCATTAAAATGAAGGTGTTTTGCCGATACTTTTCAGTTTAGTTACTCCGTGATTAAAGCTAATTGACTTCCTTTTTTCCTTCTCATGGAGAAATACATATACATTACTTTCAATGATGCCATGTGCAGTATTTAGAAGCTGAACATCTTTCTTTGTAGGGAATTTCTGATCCTATTAAATGTCGTTGCTGACTGGAATACAATGTAGAACTAGGCAGGGATACCATGGGTGCAAGATGAACTCATTATATAGATGACCACAGATCCGGTGTGTTTAAAGTATGTATATGTGCGGCTGCCATATGTACAACTTGACAACTCCATATAGAGAGCAAAACAATGCACCAGATGAAGCCAACGCGGAGGATTCTCTGACCTTATGGTAGGATGAACCTGAATCACATTAATGGGTGAACTTCCTTGTAACTATAAGACAATGGCTTAGCATGATATTTTGGTAGTTGTGTAAGCTGAAACCTGATGCTAAGCTGAACAATTTATTGTCCTTTTTTCGCATGAGATAACATTTTGGTAGTTGCGAAGTCTAAACCATGATGCTTTCTTGCTGCTGCTGTAGTCTCTAAAGAAATTATGAGATAATATAGTTAAGCTAAGTTTCCTCTGTGTCAATAAAATAGATGTTGGTAGTTGCATAAGTTGAACCATGATGCTTGTTAAGCTAATCTCATGGATCTGCACTCTCAAAAATCACAGGAGCCATTCAGAAAAAAGTATGGTACTATTAGAAATTGATCATGTAATGCACGTACAAATTCATACAGCCGACTAAAATTTTAATTGTGACACTGCAGATTAGTAGAGTTCTTTATTGTTGAAATTTCTCCTTAATGTATTTTTGTCTGCTTCTGTGGTAAGCATACTGTAGGTAGTATTCCATCACCACTGATATTTTCCAGTGATAGATGTACTTCTAATACAGTTTGTACAGAAATATGGTTGTTGAGTAGTATATTTTCTTACTAGAAGGTACTTGAGTTCCCACTGAATCGACTGAACGCTTATTTTTTGTTCACGAGCTCCAACATTTTCTCCAATATGGAAATGAAGTACGTTGTGTGGAGTTGATGTACTACAAACTTATCTAAAATAAAGAAAGAGCAATCTTTGGGTTACAATGAGATTCATGATGGAGACTCAGTGCCTACTGTCTTTCATTTCCATTTCTTTCTTATTCTTGTCATTTGACGTAGTATATACTTTTGTTCTGAATTACATGGAAGGTCAAGATGACGTCAGCTACATAGTGACACTAAATATATTTGGTTAAAATGTTTCCCTATATTCTATTTTATAGGTTACTCGTATAGTTGCATAGCTGATTCAGTTGCATTAGTTCAGAACAAGTGTTTGTATCTACAGCAAAGATAGCATATTCACCTATATTTAGAAAACTGCACATAAGTGCCATTAAGGATTATCTCTACTCCTAATTGCCCAGTTGGTAGCCTGGTACACGGTTTTTTTTTTCGTCCGGTTATTTTTCGTCCCGCCTCCCACCACCCCCTATCAGTGGTTTTTATCCATTTACAAATCTCCCCTCCCACTGGCTAAAGTCGGTTATCAATCTTTGGTAATGCAATAAAAGTCACAGGGAAATAAATCAGATCACGATGGGCAGTCAATCTCAAACCTACCAAGATAGTTGGTAACAAAATAAATTCAGATGAAAGGGTGAGGGGACGTTCGTATACATAAGAGTTAAATACACCGGAGGTGCCTCAACTTGTCCTATGCGATCAGTTTGGTGCCTAAAGTTGCAAAATACATGAAAATAATGCTCGAACTTGTCTAGTCGAGCAAATATGGTGCCTCCTTTCGTATCCGAACGTACGTCCAGCCGTGTGGTGTGATAGCGATGCAGTGACCCACCTGTAAGTGACCGAGAGCAGGAAAAGTGCTTGGTACTCCACGCGTGAGGATTTTTTTAATAAAAAACCCCATGTATTTTATTTAATCACATAGGAAAGACCTTAAATACAGGGTATGCTAGCGAGAAATAGCATGAAAAGAATCATCATGGAGGGGTTTACAACCTGACACCTCCTAGTCAACTACGGCTTGATCTGTCCACTTGGCCAAATATGCATTGTGTTCACCTCTTAGCTAGAAAGCTATGTAGACGCTTTTCACGTAGCACTCTGTAATTTTCCTAATGCGTTATCCATTGGCTTTATTTTAATTTTTTCCCAAGTCCGTGTTTAGTTTTATGGGACCTAAATTTTCCCATATAAAAGATATAATATGCAATTATTTTTTATTTTACATATTTTTTCTATTTTTATTATTGCGTACTTTGAAGAGGAAGACATGAACTTTTTCAAAACTTTATGGGGATTGAAATAGTTCAACCCACATTAGAAATTATTATGTAAATTTATGTATGCCCATTCCAGAGCACAAGCACACACTATTACTGTTTATCTTCACTGTATTTCTACCATACCCAATTATTAACAAATTGACAACATTGTACTGTAAACTATTCTTAAACGTATTGTGTTGAACTTTTTAATACATTTATTCAAAATGTTATAGAATAAATTTTAATACATGTGAACTTTTTCTAAATACACATTGCCAATTTTTTAATGCAAGACGGACATTTTTAAAATACTCATTATAATTTTTTAATACATGTGAAACATTTTCCAAGAACATGTTAAGCATTTTTCAAATGAACTAACACTTTCTTTAAGTTTATGGAAGTTGTAATAATAATATGAAAAATAAAAGTAAAGAACTTGAAAAAATGAAAACAAAACTTGTGCAGGTCCATAGAAGCGCCCCATAGAAATAAAAATCGTCTGGAGTACCTTTCTAAGGCTAAAAACTGGCACTTAAAGGTTTCAAAAAAAGTTGATTGTTTTCACACAAAAACGTATGTATGCATGTGTTCAAAGTGACTTTCAAATTTTGTTAGACTTCGTCTGTACTGTATAAAAAAAACCTCTTAAATATGCACTCAGCAGTGTATGACACGGTGGACAATCTCTGCGTACAATGCAATCCATGATTACGAGAGCTCATGTTCGATCCTTGATCTTGTAACGGTCATTTATTTTCTTTCTAGTTTCTAATTTCTGAGGTTTTTGTGAGTGATTAAATAAAATATTAGGGGGATTTGTACAGAAAATCTCACACTCGGGCCACTCAGCGTCCTCCCAGCTCTCAGCCATTGACAGGTGGGCCGCTGCCACGCTGGCACGCCACGCAGACTGGACGTACGTTCGGATACGGATGGAGGCACCATATTTACATGCCCAAACAAGTTCAAGCATCAGTTTCGTGTATTTTACAACTTTAGGCATTAAACTGATCGCGCAGGACAAACTGAGGCACCTCTAGTGTATTTAACTCTATACATAAGGGTGGTAATCTCCATTGCATCCAATTACCCCAGATTCAATCACGGTCATAATATCCATCGCATAAATAACTTCTCCTTCTTAACCATGCGACCACCTTGCTCCACCAATCCCACCTTCCGTTTTCTAGGATAATTCTATCACCACGAGTGATTTTCTCGCGTCCTCTCCTGCTCGCACAAGAAAAATCACCCGAGCCTCGACCGTGGGGTGGGACTCAGCAGGCCGCACAACGCCGCCTCTCGTTCGTCCCCCCGTCCCCCCCCCCCCCCCCCCCCCCCCCCCAACGCCCTCTCCGCCACGGCGCCCAGCGCAACCTCTTCTTCGACGCCCCCGCGCACCCTCTCGTCGCCGCCACCGTCGCCCTGCACGTTCGCCTCTACGGCCTCGATGACCGTGCCGTCCTCGCGCTCAAGCGCCGCCCGCGCATCCACGTCGGCGTTAGCTACGTCGAGGAGGTCGAGGAGCCCCTCGCCCTCGCCTGCGTCAACGATCCCGCCCGTCTTGGCGGGGTCGATTGCCCCATCGACCGACTCGTCTACGATGAGTATGCCGCGTCGTTCGTATTCCTTGGTGGGTTCCAGTCTTCTAGAACACCCACGACGTGTATGAGCTCGACGAGGGCGAGGGTCTCGTGCTCGTGCTGGAGCTCGACGATATGCACTTCGATCTCCGCACCAACTACGAGCTGGATTGTGAGACTACGGAGCGGGCGGGTGGCGACGAAGCCAGAAGTGGAGGCAGTTCGAGCTTGTCGTTGCCGGAGACCCTGGAGAGGTGCGTAAAGAGACCCTGTTAGATTTGTTGGTCCCCACTGCTAGATGCTCCATGTCTCCTCCTCTGGTTCCTTGTGCATTACCGGGATGTCTCAATTTTCAGTTTGGAACACATAGTCGTGAAAAATAATTGATTAATATTGTTTTCATCGTTAGTCGTTACACATTGGTTCTGGGAAGATTTGATGTATTATCGCTAAGCTCTCGCGAGCAGTCCTGATTTTACAGATGCTTAGATGCACCGGTTCATGTTCATTTACAACACAGCCTTGCGATCTAATTGATGTTTCTCTGAATTTATGACAGGTAAACTACACTAATAACAAATCAGATGTCATCTCTCATGTTGCCTATTCAACCTGGAGATATGGTAGAGACGAAAGGCGGTTTGGTCCATCTGGTGGAAGGGGGAGTGGAGATAGTAGGAGTATTTTACAATGCTTGCAACTTATATTTGGTACCTTGTACCCGTAGGTTGAGAAGCTGATAGGTAGAATAGCGAAGTGGTTGAAGCCTCGTGGGCATATTTGTATTACGTCATCGTGTTTCCACCAATCAGGATATTCCAAGAGGAAAGTAAAGCCAAAACACTACCAGGAGCCAAGCTTTTATCGCATGGTTAGTAATCCAACTCTTCACCGTTTTTCTCTTTATACTTTCATTTTGGTATAAGAGTGGAACGATGTCTGTGTTGCTACTACTTTGTACCATCTGAAGGGCTATCACTTTAACTGAAACCTGATTTACCGGTTTTGGCAATGTATCTCGATGTAGCTTTATCAGATAAAAAATTACTGACTAATTACTCTTTATGTTCGTATTCCGTTAGAGTTTGTATCCATGGTTACAAAAAGTTATTGCTCTTGCCACTCCTATGACCAACAAGTGAATTATTTTGGTGTGAAAAGCAATAAAAACCATAGTGAGGTACTTTCCTTTCCTTTGATGCACGTAGACACTATTGCACAGAATCTTGTGCCTACATCATATATATGTTGGCTATGCGAGAATGCCAAAACAATATAAGACAAAGGCTTATAAAGATTTCTGAAAAATGTGTAGTACAAATTGTGTGTAGTCATATGTTGTGAGCACATGTTTGGAGAGGGTTATAAGAGTGGAACGATGTCTGTGTTGCTACTACTTTGTACCATCTGAAGGGCTATCACTTTAACCGAAACCTGATTTACCGGTTTTTGGCAATGTATCTCGACGTAGCTTTATCAGATAAAAAATTACTGACTGTTTACTCTTTATGTCCGTATTCTGTTAGAGTTTGTATCCATGGTTACGAAAAGTTATTGCTCTTGCTACTCCTATGACCAACAAGTGAATTGTTTGGTGTGAAAAGCAATAAAAACCATAGTGAGGTACTTTCCTTTCCTTTGATGCACGTAGACACTCTTGCATAGAATCTTGTGCTTACATCATATATATGTTGGCTATGCGAGAAGGTCAAAACAATATAAGATAAAGGCTTATAAAGATTTCTAGAAAATGTGTAGTACAAATTCAGTGTAGTCATATGTTGTGAGCACATGTTTGGAGAGGGTTATTTCAACCGTGATGGATTTGGTGAGTTGCCTAATTTCCTCATCATGCCACTAACTTTCAACCAAAAAACATAATTTGTATTTTTCAGCCATAGACCTCAAGTGCCCTCCTTCCCAAAGAAGAAAAGAATTCATGAGTATCCATATTGTAATTAGCACATAAAAGGTTCGTTATTCGGACCCCCTTAAGATCATGACTACATAATTATTCAGACTGGGATTCTAGATAGACGTTTTTTAAACCTTGTAAAAAAAGGTAATATGCTTGTTGATCCCAAGATACCTTTTTTTACCAAGAGTTGTAGGGGAAGTCCTAACAGTCTATTTATGCATTGAGATTCCTTTAGCTACACATCTTATGTAAAATAGGTACGTACTGCTCCATCTTTAGGTCTTCCTTTGATATTACATCCTAGCTCACCATTTCATCAGAGGTCACTCTTTTTTCATGTGTTGGGTTAATGGATGTTTTATCTATCCGGTAACAAGATATATTTTGAATTTTCCAGTCAAGTGAATGTTTCCATGTCACTGGAATCATTCTCTTGGAGTTGGTTCCACCGAGGGATCACCCGCATGGTAGGGGCTTGAGCTTTAGAATGTGTATTGATTTAAACTTAGAAATCAAGGGATTTTATTGTAAATTAAACTTGTAGTCGGCTGATCACAATAATTTATGTGCCTATCAGGTTTAAAAGGGTGGAACAATCATCTCTCATGATAACTATTGGTACTAGGGTCAATCTGTAGGAGATATGCCCTAAGGCAATAATAAATGTTATTGATTATCTCCCTGTTCATAATTAAGTTTATGTTCCATGCTATAACTGCAATGATTCTCGAGTCTACAAATAAAACGAGGCTTGGAGGGAAACTCATGTGCACGTGTGGGATAATAAACGGTAAAATGTATTCCTGGTCAAGCCTCTATGACTGGCTCAAGTATTGCATGATGATCCTGTTTTCCTGATCATGGGCATGGCTATGCCGGCAATTTTGAGGGCACAATTGTTGGTAGAACACTTGTGTTGAATCGACCCGAATTGATGTTATGCTATGAGATACATTCGTCATAAGTTAATGGTTAATAACACAAAGAAGTTAATGTTTGCATAATTCCTTAGACCATGAGAGTATCGAGTTTCTTCATGCTTGCTTCATGAACTTTGGGGTTTGTTAAACGTCATCCGTAAATGGGTGGCTATTACGGCGGCTTACGGGTTCATGGAAAAGTATGTCAAGTAACTTGATAGCTCAAGATTGGGATTTGCTCCTCCGACGATGGAGAGATATCTCTGGGCCCTCTCGGTGTTACGATATCCATCATCGTCTGGCCAGACATTTTGTGATTTGATCACGGGGTTGCCGGAACACGGGAACGAGAAAAGAGAACAATACCGGTAACGAGGTAACTGGCATAGTGGACAAGTTGTTGATCCACGGGGATGCCAACATGTCTCACCTCGGGTATTTGTAACATATCGCGAAGCAACAGGAATAGCACACGGCAACTAGAGGTTCACTCGAATATTCATTCGTGTGGGTATAGGGGTCAATATGGGTGTCCACGGCTCCGATGTTGATCATTGATCGGAAGGGGTTCCGGGTCATGTCTATAGTTCACCGAACCTATAGGGTCACACGCTTAAGGGTCATCTATCTGCTGAATACTAGACGGGGAGTCTGAGAGAAAATCACCGAAAACGTTTCGGACGAAACGGAAACGTTCCGGAGAGGATATCCGAATAGTTCCGATGAAACTGAAAAGTTGTTTCAGGGTATTCCATAAAGTCAAATTGGTTTCGGCACATGCCTGGAAATTATTGGAAGGTACCAGAATTGTTCCGGTAACTTCTGAGATTTTTTAGAGACAAAAACCGAAAATGTTCCGGACTGCCGGAACCGCTTTAGTTGCTTTTCACAGATGAAAATCACTAAACCGAAAAGTTGTTTCGGAGTACACCATAAAGTCAAAATGGTTTCGGCACATGCCTGATAATTCTTGGAGGGTGCCAGAATCGTTCTGGAAACTTTCTGGAATTTTCCGGGATGAAAACCGGAAATGTTCCGGAGCTGCCGAAACCGCTTCAGATGCTTTTCGCAGATGAAAATCACTAAACCGGAATTGTTTCGGATCGCGTTGAAAATTATTTTAGTGGGTACTGGAAATGATCTAAGCCCACATGCATATTTTCAGTTCGAACGGACGCTGAAATATGTCGTCGTGAATAGTGAAAGTGCTTTTTGGATTACTTTTTGAAAAGCCACCTTTTTGGGCTTTTGCTCCAAAATATCTTGAAGATGACATGGATGGATGTGGCTGAAATTTCAGCCCCTCCACCCCTCCTTCTCCTATAAATAGAGGTGGAGGGGGCAGCCCAAATCTCATCCCTTCTCACATATAAGTGCCATGCATGATCTGGCTTTCTCTCTCCCTCCCAGCGAAATAGTTTCGTAGAGCCGAAAGGCTGTCTAGGTTCCGGTGGGAACTAGTTCTAGACGGCGAAGCCCTGCCGGATAGATGACACCGTATGTGTGCAACTCTGTAGAGAGATCGTAGTTTCGGTCTTAGTTCGAGAGTGCCTCCCGAAGGGCTGTCCGAGTGACTGTCCGAGTTTCGATGGTCCTCCTGAAGGGCTGTCCGAGTGACTGTCCGAGTTTCGATGGTCCTCCCGAAGGGCTGTCCGTGACACCGTCCGGGGGACTGTCCGACCGCCTCCCGGAGGGCTGTCCGGGGGCGGATTAGGGTATACATCCTCGCGGTTGGGAGGTTGTAAATCCTAGCTGCGGGGATCTGCACCGCCGTTCGTCATCGACTCTACTTCCGCTGCGCTACGAGTCGGTAACGAAAGAGATCAAACCTTGTATGCAGTCTCTATAGTGGTCCTGGGCTGGTGCGTAGGTCAGAAATTTTTTGTTTTCTGCTGCGTTACCTTACAGTGGTATCAGAGCCGTGCTATGCGTAGATGCAGGTTGCGATCTAGAATACATAGAGATGTATGGGTATTGCACAATATAATTAGGTAGTAGATGAGATCTATTGCTGAAAATTATTTGTGCGGGTAGCAGATGAAATCTGTTACCCGATGTTCCTATTGCTTCCCCTGAATTTGCGTAGTCCTGATCTTGACGGCATGGTGGAATCTCACAAAGTTCTGGCAATCCGCGATCCTTTCATGCTGCTCCTGAGTATGCTGATTGACAGATCAACGAAGTGCTAACAGTTCTTTGGGTTCCACCATAGTTGAGAAAGATGGATGTTTCGTAGACGAAAGGGCAATATAGATATGATCTGCATGGGGGTCACGTGTATGACGAAGTTCAGTATGGGGCTCGAGATTTTATTATCTCGTATTTCATACACCCCGCAATGTTAATCTAGCGACTTGGATTATCATGCTTGATGATGGACGTTGGTAGCTTCGGTTTGTTTCGAAACCTTAGAAGCCACGTAAAATAAAATTTTGCATGAACCGATTAGAGGCGTCTAACTTGGTTTTGCAGGATTGTTTGCATGTGCATATGATGTGGTATAGCAGTGCTCATATTAATTTGATTATGTATGAGATGACTATATGATGTAATATTAACATGACCTGCGTGTCCTGATTCGGCATGATGGCTGGAGCCATATGATTGCACTTTAATGACCTGCGTGTCAACCTTATGTAATGCACTTATTTTATTAGCTATAGAGATAGCAATATTATCTGGTGCATCGACAAGGTGGTGGCAATCTTCGCAAAGGTGAACACCGACGCGAATGCCGGAGACGAAGAAATATGAGACTTCTCCGTCAGAAAGGGCTATACCATATCATGCTAATTATGAATTGCCTGAGATGTTTATCCCTTATGTTGCACCCATTTGATTGCGCGGTAGTCGCTTTTATTAGGGTGATCTCTCACAAAATATCAAGTAGTTAGTGTTCTCCCAAGTGTAGCACCGTCACGGCACCTAACTTTTCGGGTATCACAGGATCTCCCTGGGTACGAACGATTAGGGATGTGTGAGGCGGGTGAGTTGAGACCTCGCAGCGAGATCACTTGGTTGTCTTGACGTTCTGGAAGGATCTCCCTGAGCTCGGAACACGCCCATCGAAAGATGAACAAGAGTCACATAGAGATGTGATTGGCAAGTTTGCCTACCGATTGAAGTTCGCGCCATCAGTGTTCATCTCATTCAATGGCGTTGAATGGATATGCGGATCTTGTATCACTCACAATCAATTATGAAAGATATTGATTTGAGTGGGAGCGCACTATAGAATTAACTTGTTTAATTCTCAGTGCAATTAATTTTGAACACTGTCTAAGTGTTATTTGCATAATAGTTGTAGAATAATGGCTCGCGTTTCCACCTTCCCAATTAAAATTGAATAAGCTGTTAAATATCTCGTTAAAACTTTACGGTTGGTAACGTAATGTGAGGATTGTCCTCAAGAGTGCCGAGAAGGACTTTGTCCTATCGCATGCTTTCGGTATTCTCCCGCTAAAGCTATGGATCATGTGACTCTCGTCGTTCGATCCAAAAGCTAGAATTCCTTTTCAGTCAAAGTGCAATATGTTTGCTTCCATGAGACCCGAACTTCGAAAGTTTGGATAGTTATGTGATATTCATGGAATCTGAAAATCATTTTCAGAGACAGACAAAGGCTAAAAGATATGAGATATCCAAAGCAATGTTTGTTTGCAAACTATTAGTAAAGGAGTTTACTGTGCATTAGACTGATAAAGCGAGGGATCCAGAAGAACGCCTGTCATATGATGATGGTGAATAAAACAACAACTTAAAGAGAAAGGAAGTATCCGAAGGGTGTTAGTGAAACTTTCACGCCTAGGAAGTCCGGGGCTATCGCCACTCTTAAGTTGGGTGCTTCTTCTGAGAGTAGGAGAAATACTGAAAGTTAAACTGTTAGAAGTATAATGGCAAAAGGAAAGAAGACTGGAATATCCAGCTCATGTATGAATGTCATACAAGTTTTTGATGTATAGAAGGCTGGTCAAAGATATAGTTCTTGGGAATTATGGTTAAACATGTTAATCACTAATTCTTGGGTATTGTGAGTTAATCACAAAGATACCCGCTCGATTGCATTCTGTTGCAACTCGATGTAAGAACTACTATGGCCTGAAAGACTAGCCAGGAATGAGGTTAAGATACACATAGGGAACATAGTAAAAGTTACTATGCCTTCCATCGGTGTATTCCCTATGTATTTACTTTCATAATTCATTTTAGAGTTTCACACTCTAGCCCTTTGCATAAGGTATCTTGCAAGAAGGTTGTTCATAAGAGAACTTTTGATGTTCGGTGTTATGAATAACATAAGGGCCATACTTTCATTATGAATGAGACGTATGTTATGAATATTGATATTAATACATTGCCTCTGTATTTACTTTCATAATTCATTTAGAGTTTCATACACTCTAGCCCTTTGCATAAGGTATCTTGCAAGAAGGTTGTTCATAAGAGAACTTTTGATGTTCGGTGTTATGAATAACATAAGGGCCATACTTTCATTATGAATGAGACGTATGTTATGAATATTGATATTAATACATTGCCTCTGTATTTACTTTCATAATTCATTTAGAGTTTCATACACTCTAGCCCTTTGCATAAGGTATTTTGCAAGAAGGTTATTCATAAGAGAACTTTTGATGTTCGGTGTTATGAATAACATAAAGGGCCATGCTTCCATACAGAATGGGATGTATGCTATGAATATTGATGGTAATATGATACATCCATAACACTGACGCTAAATGTCGCAAGACTAAAAGAATACCACACAAGTGTGGCACTGCATTTGGTCACATTGGAGAAACCCGCATGGAAAATTCCATTATGATGGATTTTGAAGTCGTTTGATTTTGAATCATCTGACACTTGCAACTTTCCTCTGAAAAGTGAAGTGACTGAAATACCGTTCACAGGCCATAAGGAACGAGCATAGAACATATTGGTGATCATACATTATGATGTGTGTAGTCCAATAAATGTTATTGCAAGTAGTGGATTTATCTATCTTCAGAAATGACTCAAGTAGATATGTGGATATTTACTTGTTGAGACATAAGTCTGGATCTTTTGAATTCATTCATAAGGTTTTCAAAATGAAGTAGAAGTTGCTGTAACAAGAAAAAAATATGTTTCTACAATTCGATTGCAGAAGGGAATTTTTGAGTTACAAGTTTAGCAAATGTCTGATGAGTTATGAAAGGGGTTTCATAACTTGCACTTCCCGGAACACCACTACAAGTGGAAAGTCCGTGAAGATGTAATCGAACCATTTATGACATGGTAAGATCAAAGATGACATAAATAAATTTGCCATTATCCCTTTTAAAGAGTGATGCTTTAGAGACTGCGGCTTTTACACTGAAAAGAGATCCATCAGGTCTGTTGAAATGATGCCATGGTATGGTACGCCCAACCATGTTATATCTTTTCTTAACATTTGGAATATGGGGCTTGTGTAAAAGGTTACAAACCTATTCCAAATCAGACAAGTGCTATTTTGTAGGTTATCCCAAGTCATTGGGTATTCCCCCACCACTATACCGAGGCAAACGATTTTGCCACAAGACGGTATGCTTTTAAAGAGAATAGTTCTTACAAAAGGTGAGTGGGAGGACAATGCAACTCGACGAGATAACCAGTATCTTCGTCATCAGGTCAAAGGAAAGGAACCTTGGAAGTGATTCCGGAGTTTCCTACTGCGACTGATACGGAAGCCTATACATGAGATGTATGGACTTCGGTCGATCTTGCAGCTGAACCACGTAGGCAAAGCTCGTGCAAACCTATCAGGTGCGCAAACGAGATATTGTTGTTGGACAACAGTATACCTACAATACACAAGGAAGCGTTGATGGGCCCTGACTCCGGAATTGGCTAAAAGCCAATACAATCCGAGATAGTTTCCATATAAATGATTCAAGATTAAGATCTTGATACACCTTTCGAAAGACTTAGAGTCTAACGAATATTTATGGAACTAAAAACTGATACGGATAAAAATGTTTTATCCATAAAGCTCGACTTGTTTCAATAACAAGTTCAAGGAGTTGACTACGATGAGATTGTCTCACCGTAGCGATGCTTAAAGTCGGTTCGGGTTGAACTAGCAATTAATACATATTTCAATCATGAGATATGAAACATGGATGACGAAAGGATTTCCATCTGATGGAAATGAAACCTAGGACTTGTATGTGATACAGTCCAAAGTAATTTGTCGATCCAGAAGATGCTAGTAAGTATGCAAACTTCAGAGTTCCAGCGATGGACAGAAGAGAGCAAAGTGGAGTTGGAATCTTCGGTTTTGATGGAATGGTCAAAGGGGTTTGACTTCATCAAATGGGTATCGAAGATGCTTGTGATTCAAGAAAGTAAGTGGGAGCATAATAATATTTCTAAAAACCATGTGTACTTGACACATTGTTAATTGGAAATAAATTTCTTGACACGAATTAGGACTTCATTTGAAAATAGTTTTTTGATGAAGTGCTTAGGCTAAATAGCCTCAATATTAGGCATGATGATCTATGGAGATAGATTTACCTAATGGGGCTAAGCTATGAATACATATTGACAAGATGCTAAAAACTTTTTGGCATTTAAAAAGCCAAGGAGTGATTCTTGCCGAAGTCACATGGAAAGAGTTTTTGCTAGACTCGGTGTCCCAAAACACGGATGAGTAAAATACATGATGGAGATTCCACACACTCTTGTGTTTGGATTAATCATGTATTCCATGGTATGTAAAACAACCAGATATGTCCAATACTCCAAAGTGATCAAAGTACTGATCATAGGACAACAGTGAAAGATGTCACTGAGTACTAGAGTAGTACTGATGACATGTTTTCTCGCAAGCAGAGATTATGAAGTGCTCGTTGTAAGTAATTACATCGATACTGTCTTCATCAATGCTCCATGCGATTTTCGATTTAAGTTAAGGGTTTTGTGTAAAACACAACATGGTGGCACGGTAGATGGAAATTGTTCCAAACAAGATACTGTGGCGAATTCTATAACAAAGGCTAAGTATGTTGACGCTTGAGAAGCGACAAAGAAGTTGTTGAATCATATAGTTCATTCATGAACTTAGTATGATTCCAAGATGGCTTTGGTCTATGGGACACTATTGCAGATAGTTGCTACATAGCTCAGTCTAAGGAATCAGGTTTCGACCAATGATTCACACATATGCAAAGCCAAGTCCACACAAAATATGAATTTTGTGAAAGCGTGAAAACGCGAGGATATGCAAAGTTACACACGGAGCTGAAGTTGTCAGATCCGTTGGACATCAGGCTATACCACAAGCGAAGCATATTTTACACCAGTATGCCATAGGTGTAAAGTGCATTAGCATTGACTAGATTATTGACTCTAGTGCAAGTGGGAGTCTGTAGGAGATATGCCCTAGAGGCAATAATAAATGTTATTGATTATCTCCCTGTTCATAATTAAGTTTATGTTCCATGCTATAACTGCAATGATTCTCGAGTCTACAAATAAAACGAGGCTTGGAGGGAAACTCATGTGCACGTGTGGGATAATAAACGGTAAAATGTATTCCTGGTCAAGCCTCTTTGACTGGCTCAAGTATTGCATGATGATCCTGTTTTCCTGATCATGGGCATGGCTATGCCGGCAATTTTGAGGGCACAATTGTTGGTAGAACACTTGTGTTGAATCGACCCGAATTGATGTTATGCTATGAGATACATTCGTCATAAGTTAATGGTTAATAACACAAAGAAGTTAATGTTTGCATAATTCCTTAGACCATGAGAGTATCGAGTTTCTTCATGCTTGCTTCATGAACTTTGGGGTTTGTTAAACGTCATCCGTAAATGGGTGGCTATTACGGCGGCTTACGGGTTCATGGAAAAGTATGTCAAGTAACTTGATAGCTCAAGATTGGGATTTGCTCCTCCGACGATGGAGAGATATCTCTGGGCCCTCTCGGTGTTACGATATCCATCATCGTCTGGCCAGACATTTTGTGATTTGATCACGGGGTTGCCGGAACACGGGAACGAGAAAAGAGAACAATACCGGTAACGAGGTAACTGGCATAGTGGACAAGTTGTTGATCCACGGGGATGCCAACATGTCTCACCTCGGGTATTTGTAACATATCGCGAAGCAACAGGAATAGCACACGGCAACTGGAGGTTCACTCGAATATTCATTCGTGTGGGTATAGGGGTCAATATGGGTGTCCACGGCTCCGATGTTGATCATTGATCGGAAGGGGTTCCGGGTCATGTCTATACTTCACCGAACCTATAGGGTCACACGCTTAAGGGTCATGTATCTGCTGAATACTAGACGGGGAGTCTGAGAGAAAATCACCGAAAAAGTTTCGGACGAAACGGAAACGTTCCGGAGAGGATATCGGAATAGTTCCGATGAAACTGAAAAGTTGTTTCAGGGTATTCCATAAAGTCAAATTGGTTTCGGCACATGCCTGGAAATTATTGAAGGTACCAGAATTGTTCCGGTAACTTCTGAGATTTTTTAGAGACAAAAACCGGAAATGTTCCGGACTGCCGGAACCGCTTTAGTTGCTTTTCGCAGATGAAAATCACTAAACCGAAAAGTTGTTTCGGAGTACACCATAAAGTCAAAATGGTTTCGGCACATGCCTGATAATTCTTGGAGGGTGTAGGAGATATGCCCTAGAGGCAATAATAAATGTTATTGATTATCTCCCTGTTCATAATTATGTTTATGTTCCATGCTATAACTGCAATGATTCTCGAGTCTACAAATAAAACGAGGCTTGGAGGGAAACTCATGTGCACGTGTGGGATAATAAACGGTAAAATGTATTCCTAGTCAAGCCTCTATGACTGGCTCAAGTATTGCATGATGATCCTGTTTTCCTGATCATGGGCATGACTATGCCGGCAATTTTGAGGGCACAATTGTTGGTAGAACACTTGTGTTGAATCGACCCAAATTGATGTTATGCTATGAGATACATTCGTCATAAGTTAATGGTTAATAACAAAGGAAGTTAATGTTTGCATAATTCCTTAGACCATGAGAGTATCGAGTTTCTTCATGCTTGCTTCATGAACTTTGGGGTTTGTTAAACGTCATCCGTAAATGGGTGGCTATTACGGCGGCTTACGGGTTCATGGAAAAGTATGTCAAGTAACTTGATAGCTCAAGATTGGGATTTGCTCCTCCGACGATGGAGAGATATCTCTGGGCCCTCTCGGTGTTACGGTATCCATCATCGTCTGGCCAGACACAGGGTGATTTGATCACAGGGATGCCGGAACACGGGAACGAGAAAAGAGAACAATACCGGCAACGAGGTAACTGGCATAGTGGACAAGGTGTTGATCCACGGGGATGCCAACATGTCTCACCTCGGGTATTTGTAACATATCGCGAAGCAACAGGAATAGCACACGGCAACTCGAGGTTCACTCGAATATTCATTCGTGTGGGTATAGGGATCAATATGGGTGTCCACGGCTCCGATGTTGATCATTGATCGGAAGGGGTTCCGGGTCATGTCTATGCTTCACCGAACCTATAGGGTCACACGCTTAAGGGTCATCTATCTGCTGAATACTAGACAGGGAGTCTGAGAGAAAATCACCGAAAAAGTTTCGGACGCCGAAAAAGTTTCGGACAGCGGAAAAGTTCCGCAGAGAGGTCACCGGATGAGTTCCGGTGAAACTGAAAAGTTGTTTCAGAGGATACCATAAAGTCAAATTGGTTTTGGCACATGCCTGATAATTCTTGGAGGGTGCCAGAATCATTCTGGAAACTTTCTGGAATTTTCCGGGATGAAAACAGGAAATGTTCCGGAGCTGCCGAAACCGCTTCAGATGCTTTTCGCAGATGAAATCACTAAACCGGAATTGTTACGGCTCACGTTGAAAATTATTTTGGTGGGTACTAGAATTGTTCTAAGCCCACATGAATATTTTCAGTTCGATCAGACGCTGAAAAATGTCGTCGTGAATAGTGAAAGTGCTTTTTGGGATATTTTTGGAAAGCCACCTTTTGGGGCTTTGCTCCAAAAGATCTTGGGGATGACATGGATGGATAGGGGCCAATTTTGGGGCCCCACATGAGGGTGTGGCCGGCCACATGGTGGACTCCTTCATGGAGTCCCCCTTGTTCCTTGGTTTCACCTTTTAGGTCCTTGGGAAGGACTCCTTTCCATGTGGGTTTTGGGTTTTCTTGTAAAACCACCCTACCCCTTGGGTTTCCTATAAATAGAAGGTGTGTGGGCTGTCATAAGACACACTCTTGCTCTCATACACAAAGCCATGCATGATCTGGCATTCTTCTCTCCCTCCCAGCGAAATAGTTTCGTAGAGCCGAAAGGCTGTCTGGGTTCCGGCAGGAACTAGTTCTGGACGGCGAAGCCCTGCTGGATAGATGATACCGTATGTGTGCAACTCTATAGAGAGATCGTAGTTTCGGTCTTAGTTCGAGAGTGCCTCCCGAAGGTCTGTCCGTGTGACCGTCCGAGTTTTGGAGGTCCTCCCGAAGGGCTGTCCGAGTGACAGTCCGAGTTTCAGAGGTCCTCCCGAAGGGCTGTCCGCGACACCGTCCGGGGGACTGTGCGACCGCCTCCCGGAGGGCTGTCCGCGGGGCAGATGAGGGTATACATCCTCGCGGTTGGGAGGTTGTAAAATCCTAGCTGCGGGGATCTGCACCGCCGTTCGTCATCGACTCTACTTCCGCTGCGCTACGAGTCGGTAACGAAAATGATCAAACCTTGTATGCAGTCTCCATAGTGGTCCTGGGCTGGTGTGTAGGTCGGAAATTTTTTGTTTTTTGCTGCGTTACCCTACAGTGGCATCAAGAGCCGTGCTATGCGTAGATGCAGGTTGCGATCTAGAATACATAGAGATGTATGGGTGTTGCACAATATAATTAGGTAGTAGATGAGATCTATTGCTGAAAATTATTTGTGCGGGTAGCAGATGAAGTCTGTTACCCGATGTTCTTGTTGCTTCCCTCGAATTTGCATATTTCTGATCTTGATAACAGTATGGTGGAGTTTCAATGTTCTGGCAATCCGCGATCCTGATTGATCAACGAAGTGCTAACAGTTCATTGAATTCCACCGTAGTTAAAAAGAAAGATGAAATTTTGTAGACGAAAGGGCAATGCAGATGTGATCTGCACGGGGGTCACTCGTATGACGAAGTTTAGTATGGGGCTCGAGATTTTATTATCTCGTGTTTCATACACCCTGGAATGTTAATCTAGTGACTTCGATTATCATGCTTGATGATGGACGTTGGTAGCTTCGGTTTGTTTCGAAACCTTAGAAGCCACGTAAAATAAAATTTCGCATGAACCGATTAGAGGCGTCTAACTTGGTTTTGCAGGATGGTTTGCATGTGCATGTGATGTGGTATAGCAGTGTTCATAATAATTTGATTATGTATGAGATGACTATATGATGTAAATTGATTAACATGACCTGCGTGTCATGATTCGGAATGATGGCTGGAGCCATATGATTGCACTTTAATGACCTGCGTGTCAACCTTATGTAATGCACTTATTTTATTAGCTATAGAGATAGCAATATTATCTTGTGCATCGACAAGGTGGTGGCAATCTTCGCGAAGGTGAACACCGACGCGAATGCTGGAGACGAAGAAATGAAAGACTTCTCCGTCAGAAAGGGCTATACCATATCATGCTATTATGAATTGCCTGAGATGTTTATCCCTTATGATGCACCCTTCTTGATTGCG
This sequence comes from Elymus sibiricus, assembly GCA_039707655.1. NCBI lineage: Eukaryota > Viridiplantae > Streptophyta > Magnoliopsida > Poales > Poaceae > Elymus > Elymus sibiricus. The sequence continues at coordinate 378,357,368 of CM077663.1, forward strand.
CAGTAGTCGCTTTTTATTAGGGTGATCTCTCACTGAAATATCAAGTAGTTAGTGTTCTCCCAAGTGTAGCACCGTCACGGCACCTAACTTTTCGGGGCATTGCATGATCTCCATGGGTGCGAACGATTAGGGATGTGTGAGGCGGGTGAGTTGAGACCTCGCAGCGAGATCACTTGGTTGTCTTGACGTTCAGGGATGAAAGTCATGAGCTCGGAACACACGCATCGAAAGATGAACAAGAATCGCATAGAGATGTGATCGGCATGTTTGCCTATCGATTGAAGTTCACGCCATGGGTGTTCATCTCGAACCGTGACGTTGAATGGATATGCGGGTCTTGAATCACTCACAATCAATTATGAGAGATATTGATTTGAGTGGGAGCGCACTATAGAATTAACTTGTTTAATTCTCAGTGCAATTAATTTTGAACACTGTCTAAGTGTGGTTTGCATAATAGTTGTAGAATAGTGGCTCGCGTTTCCACCTTCCCTGTTAAAATTGAATAGCTGTTAAATATCTGGTTAAAACTTTACGGTTGGTAACGTAATGTGAGGATTGTCCTCAAGAGTGCCGAGAAGGACTTTGTCCTATCGCATGCTTTTGGTATTCTCCCGCTAATGCTATGGATCATGTGACTCTCGTCCTTCGATCCAAAAGCTAGAATTCCTTTTCAGTCAAATACAATATGTTTGCTTCCATGAGACCCGAACTTCGAAAGTTTGGATAGTTATGTGATATTCATGGAATCTGAAAATTATTTTCAGAGATAGACAAAGGCTAAAAGATATGAGATATCCAAAGCAATGTTTGTTTGCAAACTATTAGTAAAGGAGTTTACTATGCATAAGACTGATAAGAGAGGGATCCAGGAGAACGCCTGTCATATGATGAAAGGTGAATAAAACAACAACTTAAAGAGAGAGGAAGTGTCCGAAGGGTGTTAGTAAGACTTTCACGCCTAGGAAGTCCAGGGCTAACGCCACTCTTAAGTTGGGTGCTTCTTCTGAGAGTAGGAGAAATACTGAAAGTTAAACTGTTAGAAGTATAAAGGCAAAAGGAAAGAAGACTGGAATATCCAGCTCATGTATGAATGTCATACAAGTTTTTGATGTATAAAAGGCTGGTCAAAGATATAGTTCTTGAAAATTATGGTTAAACATGCTAATCACTAATTCTTGGGTATTGTGAGTTAATCACAAAGATACCCGCTCGATTGCATTCTGTTGCAACTCGATGTAAGAACTACTATGGCCTGAAAGACTAGCCAGGAATGAGGTTTAGATACACACAGGGAACATAGTAAATGTTACTATACCTTCCATTAGTGTATTCCCTATGTATTTACTTTCATAATTCATTTTAGAGTTTTACACTCTTGCCCATTGCATAAAGTATCTTGCAAGAAGGTTATTCATAAGAGAACTTTTGATGTTCGATGTTATGAATAACATAAGGGCCATACTTTCATTATGAATGAGATGTATGTTATGAATATTGATATTAATACATTACCTCTGTATTTACTTTCATAATTCATTTAGAGTTTCATACACTCTAGCCCTTTGCATAAGGTATTTTGCAAGAACGTTATTCATAAGAGAACTTTTGATGTTCGGTGTTATGAATAACATGAAGGGCCATGCTTCCATACAGGATGGGATGTATGCTATGAATATTGATGGTAATATGATACATCCATAACACTGACGCTAAATGTCGCAAGACTAAAAGAATACCACACAAGTGTGGCACTGCATTTGGTCACATTGGAGAAACCCGCATGGAAAATTCCATTATGATGGATTTTGAAGTCGTTTGATTTTGAATCATCTGACACTTGCAACTTTCCTCTGAAAAGTGAAGTGACTGAAATACCGTTCACAGGCCATAAGGAACGAGCAAAGAACATATTGGTGATCATACATTATGATGTGTGTAGTCCAATAAATGTTGTTGCAAGTAGTGGATTTATCTATCTTCAGAAATGACTCAAGTAGATATATGGATATTTACTTGATGAGACGTAAGTCTGGATTTTTTGAAATCATTCGAAAGGTTTTCGATACGAAGAAGAAAATATTGTAACAAGAAAATTATGTTTCTACAATTCGATTGCAGAAAGGAATATTTGAGTTACAAGTTTAGCGAATGTCTGATGAGTTGTGAAAGGGGTTTCATAACTTGCACCTCCCGGAACACCACTACAAGTGGAGAGTCCGTGTAGATGTAATCGAACCATTTATGACATGGTAAGATGAAAGATGACATAAATAAATTTGCCATTATCCCTTTTAAAGTGATGCTTTAGAGACTGCGGCTTTTACACTGAAAAGAGCTCCATCGGGTCTGTTGAAATGACGTCATGGTATGGTACGCCCAACCATGTTATATCTTTTCTTAACATTTGGAATATGGGGCTTGTGTAAAAGGTTACAAACCTATTCCAAATCAGACAAGTGCTACTTTGTAGGTTATCCCAAGTCATTGGGTATTCCCCCACCACTATACCGAGGCAAATAGGTTTGCCACAAAGAACGGTATGCTTTTTGAAGATAATAGTTCTTTCAAAAGGTGAGTGGGAGGACAGTGCAACTCGACGAGATAACCAGTATCTTCGTCATCAGATCAAAGGAAAGAAACCTTGGAAGTGATTCCGGAGTTTCCTACTACGACTGATACGGAAGTCTCTACAATAAAATGTATGGACTTCAGTCGAACTTGCAGCTGAACCCCGTAGGCAAGGCTCGTGCAAACCTCTCAGGTGCGCAAATGAGATATTGTTGTTGGACAACAGTATACCTACGATACACAAGGAAGCGTTGATGGGCCCTGACTCCGGAATTGGCTAAATGCCAATACAATCCGAGATAGTTTCCATATAAATGTTTCAAGATTAAAACCTTGATACACCTTTCGGAAGACTTAGAGTCTAAACGAATTTTTATGGAACTAAAAACTGATACGGATAAAAATGTTTTATCCATAAAGCTCGACTTGTTGAAATAACAAGTTCAAGGAGTTGACTGCGATGAGGTTGTTTCACCGTAGAGATGCTTGAAGTCGGTTCGGGTTGAACTAGCAATTAATACATATTTCAATCATGAGATATGAAACATGGATGACAAAGGGACTTCCATCTGATGGAAATGAAACCTAGGACTTATATGTGATACAGTCCAAAGTAATTTGTCGATCCAGAGGATGCTAGTAAGTATGCAAACTTTAGAGTTCCAGCGATGGACAGAAGAGAGCAAAGTGGAGTTGGAATCTTCGTTTTTGTTGAAATGGTCAAAAGAGTTTGACTTCATCAAATGGGTATCGAAGATGCTTGTGATTCAAGAAAGTAAGTGGGAGCATAATAATATTTCTAAAAACCGTGTGTACTTGACACATTGTTAATTGGAAATAAATTTCTTGACACGAATTAGGACTTCATTTGAAAATAGTTTTTCGATGAAGTGCTTAGGTTAAAATGGCCTCAATATTAGGCATGATGATCTATGGAGATAGATTTACCTAAATGGGGCTAAGCAATGAATACATATTGACAAGATGCTAAAACTTTTTAGCATTTAAAACGCCAAGGAGTGATTCTTGCCGAAGTCACATGGAAAGAGTTTTTGCAAGACTCGGTGTCCCAAAACACTGATGAGTAAAATACATGATGGAGATTCCACACACTCTTGTGTTTGGATTAATCATGTATTCCATGGTATGTAAAACCAACCAGATATGTCCAATACTCCAAAGTTGTTGCGAGTATAGATACCATAGTGATCAAAGTACTGATCATGGGACAACAGTGAAAGATGTCATTGAGTACTAGAGCAGTACTGATGACATGTTTTCTCGCAAACGGAGATCATGAAGAGTTCGTTGTAAAAGGTTACATCGATACAGTCTTCATCAATGCTCCATGCGATTTTCGATTTAAATTGAGGGTTTTGTGTGATACACAATATGGTGGCACGGTAGTTGGAAATTGTTCCAAACAAGATACTGTGGCGAATTCTATAACAAAGGCTAAGTATGTTGACGCTTGAGAAGCGACAAAGAAGTTGTTGAATCATATAGTTCATTCATGAACTTAGTATGGTTCCAAGAAGGCTTTGGTCTATGGGACACTATAGCAGATAGTTGCTCCATAGCTCAGTCTGAGGAATCAGGTTTCGACCAATGATTCACACATATGCAAAGCCAAGTCCACACAAAATATGAATTTTGTGAAAGCGTGAAAACGCGAGGATATGCAAAGTTACACACGGAGCTGAAGTTGTCAGATCCGTTGGACATTAGGCTATACCACATGCGAAGCATATTTTACACCAGTATGCCATAGGTGTAAAGTGCATTAGCATTGACTAGATTATTGACTCTAGTGCAAGTGGGAGTCTGTAGGAGATATGCCCTAGAGGCAATAATAAATGTTATTGATTATCTCCCTGTTCATAATTATGTTTATGTTCCATGCTATAACTGCAATGATTCTCGAGTCTACAAATAAAACGAGGCTTGGAGGGAAACTCATGTGCACGTGTGGGATAATAAACGGTAAAATGTATTCCTAGTCAAGCCTCTATGACTGGCTCAAGTATTGCATGATGATCCTGTTTTCCTGATCATGGGCATGACTATGCCGGCAATTTTGAGGGCACAATTGTTGGTAGAACACTTGTGTTGAATCGACCCAAATTGATGTTATGCTATGAGATACATTCGTCATAAGTTAATGGTTAATAACAAAGGAAGTTAATGTTTGCATAATTCCTTAGACCATGAGAGTATCGAGTTTCTTCATGCTTGCTTCATGAACTTTGGGGTTTGTTAAACGTCATCCGTAAATGGGTGGCTATTACGGCGGCTTACGGGTTCATGGAAAAGTATGTCAAGTAACTTGATAGCTCAAGATTGGGATTTGCTCCTCCGACGATGGAGAGATATCTCTGGGCCCTCTCGGTGTTACGGTATCCATCATCGTCTGGCCAGACACAGGGTGATTTGATCACAGGGATGCCGGAACACGGGAACGAGAAAAGAGAACAATACCGGCAACGAGGTAACTGGCATAGTGGACAAGGTGTTGATCCACGGGGATGCCAACATGTCTCACCTCGGGTATTTGTAACATATCGCGAAGCAACAGGAATAGCACACGGCAACTCGAGGTTCACTCGAATATTCATTCGTGTGGGTATAGGGATCAATATGGGTGTCCACGGCTCCGATGTTGATCATTGATCGGAAGGGGTTCCGGGTCATGTCTATGCTTCACCGAACCTATAGGGTCACACGCTTAAGGGTCATCTATCTGCTGAATACTAGACAGGGAGTCTGAGAGAAAATCACCGAAAAAGTTTCGGACGCCGGAAAAGTTTCGGACAGCGGAAAAGTTCCGCAGAGAGGTCACCGGATGAGTTCCGGTGAAACTGAAAAGTTGTTTCAGAGGATACCATAAAGTCAAATTGGTTTTGGCACATGCCTGATAATTCTTGGAGGGTGCCAGAATCATTCTGGAAACTTTCTGGAATTTTCCGGGATGAAAACCGGAAATGTTCCGGAGCTGCCGAAACCGCTTCAGATGCTTTTCGCAGATGAAATCACTAAACCGGAATTGTTCCGGCTCGCGTTGAAAATTATTTTGGTGGGTACTAGAATTGTTCTAAGCCCACATGAATATTTTCAGTTCGATCAGACGCTGAAAACTGTCGTCGTGAATAGTGAAAGTGCTTTTTGGGATATTTTTGGAAAGCCACCTTTTGGGGCTTTGCTCCAAAAGATCTTGGGGATGACATGGATGGATAGGGGCCAATTTTGGGGCCCCACATGAGGGTGTGGCCGGCCACATGGTGGACTCCTTCATGGAGTCCCCCTTGTTCCTTGGTTTCACCTTTTAGGTCCTTGGGAAGGACTCCTTTCCATGTGGGTTTTGGGTTTTCTTGTAAAACCACCCTACCCCTTGGGTTTCCTATAAATAGGAGGTGTGTGGGCTGCCATAAGACACACTCTTGCTCTCATACACAAAGCCAAGCATGATCTGGCATTCTTCTCTCCCTCCCAGCGAAATAGTTTCGTAGAGCCGAAAGGCTGTCTGGGTTCCGGCAGGAACTAGTTCTGGACGGCGAAGCCCTGCTGGATAGATGATACCGTATGTGTGCAACTCTATAGAGAGATCGTAGTTTCGGTCTTAGTTCGAGAGTGCCTCTCGAAGGTCTGTCCGTGTGACCGTCCGAGTTTTGGAGGTCCTCCCGAATGGCTGTCCGAGTGACAGTCCGAGTTTCAGAGGTCCTCCCGAAGGGCTGTCCGCGACACCGTCCGGGCGACTGTGCGACCGCCTCCCGGAGGGCTGTCCGCGGGGCAGATGAGGGTATACATCCTCGCGGTTGGGAGGTTGTAAAATCCTAGCTGCAGGGATCTGCACCGCCGTTCGTCATCGACTCTACTTCCGCTGCGCTACGAGTCAGTAACGAAAATGATCAAACCTTGTATGCAGTCTCCATAGTGGTCCTGGGCTGGTGCGTAGGTCGGAAAATTTTTGTTTTCTGCTGCGTTACCCTACAGAGGGTGCCAGAATCGTTCTGGAAAATTTCTGGAATTTTCCGGGATGAAAACCGGAAATGTTCCGGAGCTGCCGGAACCGCTTCAGATGCTTTTCGCAGATGAAAATCACTAAACCGGAATTGTTTCGGATCGCGTTGAAAATTATTTTAGTGGGTACTGGAAATGTTCTAAGCCCACATGCATATTTTCAGTTCGAACGGACGCTGAAATATGTCGTCGTGAATAGTGAAAGTGCTTTTTGGATTACTTTTTGGAAAGCCACCTTTTTGGGCTTTTGCTCCAAAATATCTTGGAGATGACATGGATGGATGTGGCTGAAATTTCAGCCCCTCCACCCCTCCTTCTCCTATAAATAGAGGTGGAGGGGGCAGCCCAAATCTCATCCCTTCTCACATATAAGTGCCATGCATGATCTGGCTTTCTCTCTCCCTCCCAGCGAAATAGTTTCGTAGAGCCGAAAGGCTGTCTAGGTTCCGGTGGGAACTAGTTCTGGACGGCGAAGTCCTGCCGGATAGATGACACCGTATGTGTGCAACTCTGTAGAGAGATCGTAGTTTCGGTCTTAGTTCGAGAGTGCCTCCCGAAGGGCTGTCTGAGTGACTGTCCGAGTTTCGATGGTCCTCCCGAAGGGCTGTCCGAGTGACTGTCCGAGTTTCGATGGTCCTCCCGAAGGGCTGTCCGTGACACCGTCCGGGGGACTGTCCGACCGCCTCCCGGAGGGCTGTCCGGGGACGGATGAGGGTATACATCCTCGCGGTTGGGAGGTTGTAAATCCTAGCTGCGGGGATCTGCACCGCCGTTCGTCATCGACTCTACTTCCGCTGCGCTACGAGTCGGTAACGAAAGAGATCAAACCTTGTATGCAGTCTCTATAGTGGTCCTGGGCTGGTGCGTAGGTCGGAAAATTTTTGTTTTCTGCTGCGTTACCTTACACAATCGAACATGAGAATACCATTAAAATCAGAATAAGAGTACTTAGCCTTTGGCACTATTTAGAAATATGTATGTTCTTCCTTATTGTTGAAATGCCATTGAGCTTATCTTATTAGCACGATATTGTTTTTATACTAACCTAATGCAGGTAGGTGGGCTATTGAATTTTAGGCTACAACAGAGCCACACATGATGAACTTGACAAAACTTGGGTTTTCACCCTGAAGATCATATTCGAGCCAATTCCGAGCAATGCCCTCACCAGGGTAAGGACGGAAAAGAACGCCATCATTGTCATGTATGACCAACTAGGGTCAAACCTACGGTGTTCACCACGGAGCTCGAGACTGGGTACGGGAGAAGTACCACCCAATCGAAGTGGTCCTATGTTGTCTCCTCCACTTTTCTCGATCCCAATAGTTGCATATGCGCACGGTCCTTATGTCAGGGATGGTCATGCCTGTACGAGTAAGCTGACGAGACGGGACAAGAGCTTCTCTCGTCACCATCCTACGGAGTCTTTGACGGAGAAGAAGAACTGGCGGCACCACCAAAATCCCGGGATGGGGACACTCTGAAGGCCTACACCATCCTCATAAGTAGCAGCTGATGACTGGTCTGTATCAGACGACGGCTCCACGAGCTGCCACTAGCTCCGTCATCCTTGTCTGTGGACGCAGATCATCCAGGTTGAAGCTCTCCAGGTAACGGGTCCAGCCCACAACCACACAACAGCATGAGGACCAGATTCGCGGCCAAGCCTGAGCGGAGTATCGCCATGAGCAGCACGCACCAACGCCAAAGATGCACCCGTGGAGTAGCGGCCCAAGAATGGGTTTCTCCCAGATTGGATACATCAGAGGACGTCACAACACGAGGCGCAGAGGAGCAAGCGGCCATGATGCATGCGGACGAGATTCATGTTCCCATGGTCCTGTCCACGAAGATGACTGCGTCACGAGCGCCCATGGTGCCGATCTAGCCATACCAAGCCATGCTTCCGCCAGATACATGGAGCGCCAGAACCACCGTTGCACCATCAGCCTTCACTGCCTCGAGGCGCCATCTGCACCTCGTCAAACGTTGCCCCAAGAAATGCTTCTATAGCACGCTATAGCTGATATAGTTGGCACACTATAGCTATATATTTCATTTTTTTATGAAGATATATGTCTATTTATGATCCACAGGAATATAAGTCTTAGTTAAGTAAAATGATCGAGGTGCTGAGGGAGAAAGATACCATCTTATGTGGAGAAGAAGGCATAGCTTATATGTAGGTTGGAGTCAGACATGGCATCATTCAAAAATGAAGATGTGGTGGAACGAATGTTTTCTTGCCGAGTCCCTTCTCCTATTTCATTTTTTTAATTCCTTTCTCTTGTTATTTGTACTAAGGCGAGACACCTTATAAATCACTATTTGTTGTGTTGCACATATATTAGAGAACAACACAATGACAAATAAGCCGCACACATAAAAAAAGGCAATGGATTGAAAGATGAATGATGTAGGGATGTAGAAGGTGATCAATGACAACATGGAAGAAAGGTGTGCTAGAGGAGTGAATGGCGTTTGTTGAAAAAGAGAGGAAGATGCTTGTGTTTGTGCTCTCGCAGAATATCACACACAACATGCACGTTTATGATTAAAAAAACTTGAGTAATATTAACATTCATTTGTTGGCCCGTGGCAACGCACGGGTACTGAACTAATAAGCAAGATAGGTGCGCACCGGATCGCCTCAAGAGAAGCGCCCAGGACGCATCCCAACCACTAGTACCCTTTGAGACGGATTGGTCAGCCTTCTTCATATCTCTCTTGGACAACCTCAATAGACATGCCACGGATTCTTCTACTCTTTAGTTTTTAGTTTCGATAGTATGTAGATTAATGTTGAGTTTGTAGCTATGAATATCTGGGCAAAGGTTACAGGAGTAAAATTAGAATTACAGTTCGCAATTATTATTCATTCTGACATCCATATGCACCTATCAACATGATATCTTGTTTTTGCACGTTTTTGTTGCCGGAAATCCTATAGTGATAAGCTTATGACATGTGCAATGCATATAACATTATAGAGACAATTGTGGAACCCCTTCCTGTTAACTACGGCCTTTGTAACATTTCAGATGTTTTCTTCCGCGTGAGAAAATTTCAATCTATTCATCTCAAATCATGGTAGTACAAAAAACAGAGGTAATAAAAATTGCAACCAGGTCCTTGAGCTACCTAGTGACGACTACAAGCACTAGAGCGAGCCGAATGCGCGCCGCCGTCATATCCCCTCTCTCGCTGGAGCCAGACAAATCTTATAGTAGTAGGTAGTCGGAAACTCGTCGTGCTAAGGCCCCATAGGACCAGCGCACCCGAGCAGCAACCATCACTGATGAAGAAAGTCATAGATCAAAAGTATCAAACCTGTAAACACCCAAACCAAGACGAATGAAGAACGGATTCAAACAGGTCCTTCGAAGACCAGCGACCGAATCCCACGAGATTCAACGGAGACACACCTCCACACGTCCCTCGACGACACTAGACGCATCATCAGGGTGGGGATAGAACCTGGGAGACATTACTCCTACTGAGGGACATAACCGCCACCACACAGCCCCAACCAAGACAATGAACCTAAAAAGAACAAGAACGGGGTCCTTTCCGCCGGTGGGGTGCCGAGATCCTACGCACCTCCATGGCCCGAAGTCCATTGGAGATGGGGCAGACCGGCGGCGGCGCCGACGGGAGGAAGAGGAAAGCTTGGTATGTTTTCTTGTGGAGGAGGAAAGAGAAGGCTAGGATAAGAAAAGGTTTCACGCTGAAGGGGTTCATAAGATGTTTTAGATTCTAGTGATGTGAACTGGAGTCCCGTTCTTTCAGTAAAAAGAGATAATTGCAATTTTTGAGGACTTGACGAGCGTGATCCGGCTACCAACTATACATGAAGAATCGTACACGACTCATATCCACGACAATCACTAAACTAACTCCACAATGTTATCGACCAAGCCAACTACGCGACCGACCTATCCATGAAGAATTTTTCCTGTAGGCAAATCGAAAAACATGAAAGAATATAATAGCCAAGCAATCTAAAATTGCAAATATGCTAATTGAATTAAAATGTCACATGGCGAAGTATTTGGGGTTCCGATAGGATGTTTTGGGGGCACTAGCCGCTACAAGCGAAGACAGATTAAAATAGCAATAGCTAAACTTTTTAAAATAAACCCCAAACGTAAAACTTAAACCTGATTAGCTATTTATTATAGAGGACCGCACGACAACGAATATCACGCCTTGTCTTTGGATTTCTTGTCACTGACAAAAGCTAGGCAGGCCCGGCCTTCGTGTATGGTGGGATGTGCTAGCCCGTGCGCGTGGCGACTATGCCTCGCATTAAGCAAGTCGCCACAGAAGTCTCGTTGAAGGTTCGAAGGTATTAAGTCGTCCTACTTGTGAGTGGATTAAAGTAAAACGAGAATAGGAAAGGGCAGAACCAGGAATCGATCCCTAGTCGCCGGGATTGTTAGGTGCACTTCTAGACATAGCGTTCAGGTTTCGGTCGTGGTAATTACTTGGGGTCACCTTACTTGAGGCCATTTCAGCAGGTTTTTTTTGGTTTCTCTTGTATCTTTATTTTCTTCTTCTCTCTTTTTCATTCTTTTTTAATTTTGATTATTCGGTCTTATTTTTCATTTCTTTTTCTTTGGTTTAATTTGTTTCTTGTTCGGTTTTCCTTTTTATTCTTCATTTTTTTGTTTGGTTTTATTTTTTCCTATTCATTTTTTGATTGGTCTTCTTTTCTCCTCTCCATTTTTTGGTTTTCTTTTTTCTTATTCGTTTTTTGTTTGGTTTTTTTTCGTCATTTTTGTTTGGTTTTCTTTTTTATTCTCCATTTTTTGTTTTTGTTTTGATTTTTCTTATGTTTTTTTGTTTTCACTCTAAATTTTTATATGTGTCAAAAACATATTTTAATAAGTAATTAACATTTTCTATACAAGCACAACATTATCCAAACACTTATTAAACATCTTGAAATGCTTTTTAAACAGTTTAATACTTACTCAGATTTTTGTAAATACTTATTTAATATTTTTTAAATACTCATTAACATTTTTAATACTTATTCCACATTTTTCAAATACTTGTTCAACATTTTCATACTTATTAACCATTTTCAAATAATTGCTCAACATTTTTCATATACTTGTTCAACATTTTGTAATACTTATTTGACATTTTCCAAATATTGGTTCAACATTTTTAATACTTAGTCAACATATTCTAAATACTTGTTCAGAAATTTTCAAATGTAGAATATTCCCATTTTAATAAGGAAAAGTACGAAAATAAAGCAAAAATCGATAACAGAAAACAGAAAAAAAAAAAACAGGCAGTGGCCCCCAAACCCGAGAGCTTCTCGCGACAATCCCTATTCGGCGCCTTCAGCGCCAGTTAATGTGTATTTCGTTAGCTGGCACCTGTACCTTGCGGAAATGGACCGGGCCATCAAGGATCCAACGGGAGAAACCATTTCCGGTTTGGGAAGTTTCTGGCAGCTTCCGAGTCATTTTATTCCTTTTAGGTTTTTTTATGATCTGGTCTTGTGCGGTTTTTATCTTTATCTTTTTCTGCTTCTTTTATTTACTCTTTTTTATTTTTCTTTTCCTTTTCCTTTTTTACTTGTTTTTTCCTTTTTCTAAATTGCGCAACCTTCTAAAATTGGATGAAATTTCTTTAAATGAACGTACTTTTTTTCAAATCAATGAAAATTTTAAATCAGTGATTTATTTAAAATTTGATTAACTTTTTGAAAATTTTGATGAAATGTTTTGAAAAATCGATGTTTTTTTTCAAATTTCTATGAACTTTTCCCGAATTGATGAACTTTTCTTTTGAAATTCGATGACATTTTTCAAATTTGTGAATTTTTTTTTTCAGTTCAACGAATTTTTTTCAAAATCGATGAACTTTGTTTCGAAATTGATGAATGTATTGTTTTTGTTTTTTTACTTCTTATTTGCAATTTCGTGAACGTTTTGAAATCCACTAACATTTTTTAATAAATCCATGAACTTTTTTCATTTCATGAACATATTTGAAATCAAACAAAATCAGAGGCTGGTCTTTTTCTTGTACCAGCAGCTTAAGACAGCCGAAAAAAATGCCAGCGAGTGGAGTTGGTTATTTTCAGGGGTAGTGAGCGAAGTTCGTTCTCCTAACGGGCGCCTACCGTGCCGAACAGGGGCTCCCGCTTCTTCCTGTCTCGCTTAAAGCGAGACATAGGGGCTCCCGCCCATCCGGGCACATGCACGTTATGTAAACATGCATGATGTCTTGCTGGTCCCTTGGATGCACGTGCATCAGCTTCTTCTACATGGCTTTTTTTTTGGAATGATAATACATGTTCCATTCATATCATAAAGATCAAAGTAAAAATCACGTAAAGATCGACTTGACAAAACTGAAAATATAGTAGGACATCTCTGAGCTTGACACCAACGCCCGTCATCTGCCTTTGGCACCACCACAGCAGACACCGAAGAAAAGAATGACGGATCACCTCCTCACCCGAGCTCGACGCGGCTCCATCGCTGATATGCAGATTTGCGGACCTCCAAGGTGGCTCACCAAAAGTGAAGGCCTTACCGTTGAACGAATCAGATGGGACAACACTCCGAACACGCCATCGAACTCCAGATCTGGCACCCCACCACGACTAAGGCGCCGAAGGAGGAAACCATACCTGCCATCCACGAACCACGGACCCAGCACAAGTTTGTCTTCCAGATGTCGTCGATGCAGACCACAATCTGCATCCGCTCCTGGACTACCTCCCAAGCTCTGCGCCGACGCTGGAGCAAACGTCGTCGCAACGGCGGAGCCCAAGAACTACACCACGAGGATGCCGTCGCCGCCACACCATCCTTGCTTGAACAGACTGGTTTCCGAATCCATCCCCAACCATAGGACCGATGACCTCGTCAACGAAGGATCCGAAGAATTTTTATTCAGCGCCGCCATCGTCACCACCAAAGTCAAGACGATGAACAACCTAAAAACTAGACTACGAAAACTAAAAACGATCCACACGCGTGGATCCGGAGACTCCCCTCACCACATCGATGACCGAAGTCACCGGCGGAGGGCGGCGCTGGAAGTTGGCCTCTCCTGGCGGCGGCTAGGGTTCCAGCCGCCAGGGATGAGGAAAACGATTTGGCCTATGACGTCCTTCTACATGGCTTGACCACATGCATTGGCTTCTAAGATTTACATATTCATGTATTTTAAGAAATTTAGTATAATCTCGTCTTTTAATACATAGCGTATAATTGTTTCCAATAATTCTGCATAAAGCACAAAAATGTATAGTATTTTTGCCCCTGATAATAAAATAAAATATTATATAATTATCAATAAAAGTTACCTGAAAATTGTGTCGTGTAATATTGTAGAAGTATCTATGGTGTCTATGCCTACATCATCCTCATTTTCTTGAAAATAAAGCCGTCTTCGGTTTTCATCTTCCTGAAACACATCATCAAGAACAACAAAAATAGCAACATATATACGGCTTTCCAATGGTGTTAGCGCACGAGGATGTGATAAATTAGTAATAACACCATTCTAAATATCATGATAAATTTTCTTATGTTATAGTATAACATTATGAATATGATGATAAATTTTATCCCACACAGAATCTATATATGAATTATGGGGACGCAAATGAGCTATCTAGCACGCGGTATGTCTAGATCAAAAGTTGAAACACTCAACGGAAAATTTTCGGAATTGATAGCAAACATACTAGTGTAGTATGATCCGATGAGCCATGATTTAGCTTTCTCATCATGTATTATTTCATCAAGGGTCATAGCAAGCAAGTTAATGATTTTTTCTTCAAACACAAAAGTATACGAATTTGTACTGTCGACGGGTAACACTATTATCAAGAGCTACACCGTCTATTCCACCCTTGATTTCAACTTTCATACTGGCCAGGTCTTCAGGACACAGTTTTCAATTCCACAGAGCTACTTTTACTCCACCTTCAACCATGCCCCGACACTTAGAGCATATACAACTGGACCCCTCAAATCTGTCTCAAACGCTCGGACAGGCCGTCCGATCAGTGACCAGTCACAAAAAATGTGACCCAACCGGAACTCTCAAGCCAGCCTCAAACGCCCAGGATGACCGGCGCCCATCATATGCAGCCCAAATCTAGGGCGGATACGGGGCGGCCCGGTCATGCCCGGTCGTGTTCGCCATGTCCTAGCTCACAGGCCCGGCCCACCATCGAGCCCACCGCTATCCCTCAAAAACCCCACTCCGGACGCCTCGCTCTGAACCCTAGCTAGCTCAGTCTTTCTCGCTCCGTCCTCTCCGATTTCGGTCCCATCCACTCCAATGTCGAGCTCCGGCAGCCGCTCCGGCTCCGACGGCTCCGACGTCGACTATGACGAGGAGCTGGCCCTCCGCATTGCCTTGGAGCGGACCAAGGTGGACACCTGTGGCAGCTCCGAATCTGTGACATTGCCGCAACTCCCATGCCAGTGGAGCGTGGACGCCGGAGCTGGACCCTCCCGGCCTGCGCGCAGCTCCGGTAGGACAGCGCAGTCCGCATAGGCCCCAATTTATCTCCTTCCCCAACTGGCCGCTCCTCCACACGGGCAGCGGCGAGTGCTACTGCACACGCCGCCGGCCCGCACGCGCACTCCGGAATCGAACGTGCGTGCCACCCGCCGCGAGAAGGCAGCGGGCAAGGGAGAGGGAAGCAGCGAAGTAGTCCGCGCCCTGCCGCTGCGGGATGCCGGCAGAGCCCGACGAGGACGAACGCCTCCTTGCATGGGTGTACCGCCGGTCCCTCACGACGGCGGAGACGTACGCTCGCCGCCTCTGAAGAACACCAAGGCGCTCCGGCTTGCTATTGAGCGGTCAGAGCGCGTGGCGAAGGAGGCGACGACGAAGGCGGCTCGGGTCGCCAAATTGAAGCGGGAGCAGGACATGGCGGTCCGTCAGATGAAGGGGCTCATCGTCCTCTTCAACTTCAATGACGAAGACGACGACAACTAACCTCCTTCGATGACGACCAAGACCCTCCCCCAGCCACGGACGACTACAACTGCGTCGGCGACCGAGAGGGCAAAGGTCCGGCGAGGAAGTGGTGATCTCGCCCCCATCCCCTCCGCATATTGTTTATATCGTTTTTAGTTGAAAAGAATTAAACTATGTCTGGTGAACTTAAGATGATCTTGTGGGTGATGTTTGATATTTGTTTGCAACTGATCTTGTGTTCGTTTGCATCCGATTTTGTTTCCGATATTTAATCACGTAGAGTAGCTCAACGTTGCATGTGTAGTATGGATATATGGTGTTCGATATAAAATACGCGGTTGCAGAGTATCAAATTTAAGACGTGCCATGGACGCGCAGGTCCAGGCGTTTGAGGGGCCGAATTAGCCCATCAAAGTTATAGATGCTCTCAATGTACGGATGGCAAGTTATAACTTCTTCTCCTATATAAAAAATTGTTCGTGCTACAGATCGGGACACGTGAAGGCAACAAAGATGACGACGCTGGCCCTATAGACAAGGAACACCGCAAGGTCATCGTGCTAAAATCCAAGCCGCTGAAGATTAGCGAAGCACGCTACGTGTGCATGGGTGAGACGACTCCCACATTGCTTGTCTCTGATTGCAGGCTCAATGGCCCATGTTCATTGTCAATCTAGAAACTAGGACAATTGACGAGGTTACCGTTTTGTTTTACGACCTTGAGTTTTGGCTTATGGGAGATCATACCTTTGAGACGGATTGGCCGGCATTCTTCACGTCTCGCTTGGACAGTCTCAGTAGACATGACGCAGATTCTTCTACTGTTTAGTTTTAACTAGCAAATATGTCCGTGCATTGCAACGAGAGAACAAAATATATCATATGCCTCTAGTCAAATAGTACACAAAATCAAGTAAAACATCTTTTGCATTCATGTCAACCTGATAAAAGTGAAACGCATGATAATTCAATCATTAAATGTCGCACTAAGACTAACTATTGACTTAATTTCATCCTTATAGTGATGAAAATGTTGCACTTAGCTGAAGACCACCCAAAAGCTTCAGTTGATCTTTGAGTTGTGTATATCTTTCTGCACATATCGGCGAAAGAAAGAATGCCCAGCTCTTTTTTCAGTTATCGTTTTTTCTATTTTAAAATTTACATGATTGGAGATTGGTTTGTAAGCTCATCAATGACCGAAAATTGTCTGTGTTGATCAGGCCTAGTTAGTGCTATGTTTGTGCTTAGATTAGTGGCATGCCAACTCATGTCATATTCCAAGCAGCCAAACACCGTCTAATATTGGCATGCCGTATTTAACAATGTTGGTTGGCAGCTCCCTGTAAAAAAAATTTGAAAAAAAAACATTGGTTGGTACTCAAATTGATTTTTGTGTTTGCGAAAGGTACTCAAATTGATTGTAGTAACATCTTATTATGGGACTGATGAAGTAGCCTTTTCAAATTGATTTCTTTTAGAGAATAGCTATTCAAATAAATCATGGGTAAGTAAATACACTTCGTAGTGTTCATGAAATTAATTTAAGTTCAATTGCGGCTGGTGAGTTCTCGCCAACATTGGTATATATCTTTCTCAAAGAGGTTGCTGGAAACTACAATAACAGTCACGTCACATAAATTCTTAACATGGCGCAGTGGCCAGTACATATATATACAGAGTTACGGGAAAATATCAAATGATACCACCCTTTATATGCTACCATGATACCACTTTTTAAAAATCACATTTAGATGTTTCAGAATATTCTAAAAAAAATTGAGGATGTTCACAAGACATATGTCTGCAAGCCCTAAAAATCAGATCCAAATTCGAAATACCTAGTTAGAAACAAAAATGAAAAATCGAGAATGAATAGTGCCAAAAGAAGACAAAACATTAACAGTGTCAGAAATATTTGTTTCTCAATGTATATTTTGAATTTTGATATGAATTTTTTAGGGGTTATAGACATATGTCTTGTGAACACCCATAATTGTTTTTCAGAATTTTTGAAACATCTAAATGTGACTTTTCAAATTTGGTAGCATGGGAGCATGCAATAGGTGGTATCACCTCATATCCACCCACGTAGTTACTTACATTCTGCTATATACTAGTATTAAGAAAGTAGATTCTGCTATATTTTTATATGACAAAGCAAAGTTTGTTAGAGAATGCACGACATCATGTTCAGTTTTCATGTGACACAGGAGACGCCGATACGGGTTCAATATTTTCCCAAACCGCTCTGACCAAAGGAGCTAGAAAAATCTTCATGCTTCTCGTTTCTTCATCGGAGTTCCACCACCAAAATTCCCTACCTTTTCTTCTTCCATTGATTCTCCACAGGCAAAATCAACTGAGTATCTCCTCCCTCAGTCTGCTGCTACTTGTTCTATCCTTGCTCTGCTCAGCCACGGAAGGCTGCAGAGCTTACACTGTGCCTGAGAGCGTGTCTACAGCCGCGCGAGATGAAACAGAACACGGGAGCTGGTGTTTGCTAGAGGCTCCCCGCGAGTATGGCCTGCACAGAGCCGGCAAGCCTCGTTTCCGTAGCGGGTCGCGAGCCACACTGGATGAGAGAAGACAGGGGTGTGGAGCTGGCAAGCGGCGAGCGACTCTGGGTAGCGCAGAGGGCATGCGGTGGCGCATGGAGGTGCCAGGGAGAGGCGGCGGGATCCTGGCGCACAGCAGCTCGAGGCGACGGCAAAGATGCTGGAGGAGGCGCTGGCCGGCTGGCGGGTGGGGATTGGACACCACTGGGAAGGCGTGCCTGAAAGTTTCGGAACCTGCCTTGCGCCATGAAAGGCCACGTCGAGAGGAGCGTCGACGGGGCCGAGGGCCGCCGTGTGCTTCGCTCTGTGGGCTGCCTCTGCCTTTGGGACAATCCTGGTGACCGGGCTGGAGTGCCTCGTGCACGAGATGTCGCAAGTCGAAGGTCGTCTTCTCGCGCACGCTGCCGGCCGGCCTCAACATCGACGCCCTGGTCATCCAATTTATCGAGTCCCTGCTTTCGAGGCCGACCTTGATGATCTTCAAGCGCGGTGCCGCTACTGGCGTTGTTGTTGTGCTAGCCTGGCCGCTACTGTTCGCCGGCGGCCACGGTACCAAGCATCAGGTCCTTCCTCTTTTCATTGAATCTGGGGCGTCAAGGGACATAATTTAAAAGAGAAGGAAACACGTCATATTTTTTTTTGAGGGGAGGAAACACGTCATATGGCATTAGGACTGAGGTCGTATGTCATCAGGACTTAAGAGTCCGTGTAGGATTGCAGCCGTGACAGGCGAAATTTTGTAGGATTTGTAGGGGATGCGGGACAGAGATAGCAGTTGATATGGGCCAAAGCAGTGCTAGCGTGGACGTGGCCCAGGCCCACGTGGACGACGGCGACGCTAGCGAGGTAAGGGACATACAAATAAGATAGATAGATCCCAAATTAGTACCACCTCGCGTATCTTAAATAGAAGATAAAATTATCTAAGTGGAACGAAATCAAGAATATCACCTTGCTTTATTAGTAAAAAAAAAAAGGTATAGATATAGATTTTGATAGTATGTAGATTAATGCTGAGTTTGTAAGCTATATGAATATCTAGGCAAAGGCTACATGGGTAACATTAGAACTCCATATGCTTTGCAGGTAACAGGAGCCTTGTGCTTGCTAATCGACCGACCAGACAGGGGATCATCTCGTCTCGTGGAGTCGCGTGTGTCGGTCGCGTCACCTCCAGGGGCGGCTCGGACGAACCCTAACTGCCCCCGCCCCCGCCCCTCCCACCCTCCCTACTTCCTCGCCGCCAACGAAGGAGGCCGCCGCTTGTCCGACGGGCGGCGGACGGCGTGCTCTCCTCCTCTCTTCGCGAGGGGATCTCTGGCCGAGACACGACGGCGACCCTGAGCGCCCGGTGTGAAGGCAGAGTTGGCACGATTGGGCGGCGGCCCGATGGGATTCCGGCGGTGGCTAGGCCACAACGGCTGCGGGGAGCAGCGTGGGGCCACCCATGGCGGTCGGCGGCGGCGGATCTGGAGTTTCTCACCCTAGATTGGCTTTCCTCCGTCGTCACGCGGACGCCTGGGGCGACGACCCTGGGCTTGGCAGTGGTGGTCATCTCCTTCGTCGGAGGTGGTCGGCCTGAAGGCTGGTTGGATCTCGAGATCCGTCATCCAGCCCCGGTTGCGAGACGGGGAGACATAGTTGCCGGTGAAAACCGAGCCAATGGTGGGCGATGGCGGCATTTTGCACCATTACCTTGATGAAGGCATCGTCGTGTAACTACTGTCGACCCACTCGTGCTACTCCAGGGGAAATCCTAGGATCTGATCTTTCAGATCAGACGATGGCGGCACTGCGGTGTCGTTTCTCTCTTGGGAGCATCGTTTATGGAGTACGTAGCACTGGACGACAGAGGCAGGAGGTGGAGCGGTTTCCTCTTGCACGGAGCTTCGGGGGAGATGTCAAGTCACGCCTGGCCGTCAGGTGCTACATTGTGTCATGCCTGTTCGGCAGGTGCTACACACGACAAATCTTTCAGAGACTTTAAGCTGCTTCGGCTGGTGGTACTTGGCGGCATAATGTTATGGTGTACCGGCGACGACCGTGACATGCTCAGCAGTTTGCGCGCAGGGAGGTGGTGCCGTTCGGCGCTGTGGTGGCGTCGACGGATGGCCGGACTGACAAGGATGATGCAGCTCTCTTTCCTGAAGATGGCCCAGCGGTTCGATGACGATGGCGGCTTCTAAAACATGTGCATGTGGTGTACATATTCGGTTTGCTGCACTGGTTGTATGTTCCAATACATTATGTGGATGGATCGATGACGGCTCCGGTTTTAAATATGAGAAGTGAGAGCACTCCACATTATCGAGTTTGTAGGTGTGAGTGATGATTTGATGTATATTCTTGCCAGATTTTTGTTGAAGTAATTAATAAAAATGGTTGTATACATTGATTGATGTAGAGTCCGGGGGTTTTAACCACCTTTTCCAAAAAAAATGCACCTATCAACATGATATCATGTTTTTGCTCGTTTTTCTTGACATAAATCCTGTAATGCGGATAAGCTTATGACATGTGCAATGCATATAAGATTAGAGAAAACAATTATGGGCCCCCTTCCTGTTAACTACTCCCTCTGTAACATTTGATAGGATGTTTTAAGATTCCATGCCAGTGTTAAAAACTGTCTAGTGTTATGTTACGGAGGGAGTAGTGGAACGGAGGGAGTAGTGGAAAACTATGTCGTTGGCAAGATGTGCAGAACTCTAGATAGTTTGTGCATGGCAAACTGACAACTTGGAAGGACACTTCGTGTCACCCGTGGATATTCCATGGAATTTAAATGTCCCATTCTTGGATGGATTGAGATCTTCAATTTTCACAACCTCATCAAATTGGTCAAATTTCCAGTCTGGGCAGATCACAATGTCGTTCATTCTAGTATTGTAAATGAAATTGCTGTGACTCCTAGTGAAAGCCAATGAGTACCTACTAGCGATTGGTAAGCAACCAACTAAAAAAAAGATTGATAAGCATCACAAGAATGATGTATGGAAAGCAAGCACCATAGAAGAAATCACAAGATGTGAATGAAGTTACAGTGAGAAAAGAAGGCCCACCTGTGTTAATAATATTGGTGAATGATGTTAACATTGGAGATTCCTCAGGTTTATGTCAACGACGTGGTAGGCGAGCAGATCAAACACCACAACCACGCGCGATAGGATGGTCCCTTGTCTAGGATCATATGTTCCATTGTAGTGGCTATATCCATTGTGGATTGATGCAACATCACATCACTGGTTGCACATAACCAACAGAGTCCCGAGACTCACATGATGACCCCCACGAATGAGAAAATCAACTACTAACAAAGACAAGCCTTTGTGACAGATTCTTGATCTCTACAAGCAGTGCACCTTGTGGAATGTTGGCATCCAAGCAGCAATGCAAGGTAATGAATGGCTTCGTCACTTCAAAGATAATATGTCGGTCACAGCCATCCAGCAGTTCCTCGACCTCTGAAATGAGGTTTGGCTCTTGCAAGTGGGGGATCTTGCTGGGTGCAATTCGTTGTGGCTTTAGCAATTTTGGAGTAGATATGGACATTCTTTCTGCCGGCATGTGGGTTGCACGAATGTTTTGGCGGTTTCCTTTGGACTGATCCTTGCATGTGGTCTGGTCAAAAGTTGTTTGCGTATCGTCGGTTGGAAAGATTGGTGTATGTTCTGGACGTGATTGCATGCCATGTGGGGTTGCATGTAACGTATAGTCGGTTTTAATTTATTTTTCTCAATGTATAGCTCGGTGGCTGGCACATGAGGACGGTTGTGATTTTTCCCCTGGGTTTGCATGTACCTCGGTAACTTATATTAGACTATACGTGCGTGCATGTACCTCGGTGGTCGGCTGGCTTAGGCGGTTGTGTTTTATGGATGTTCTTTTTTTTTTAACACAGTACAGACGCAAGTGCTTACATACACGCGCATACACTCACCCCTATGAACGCACACACGCACACCCTACCCTTATGAGCACCTCCGAGAGACTGAGCCGGCACGTCATCTTGAGATTTACGAAGTCACCGTAGGCGCCTCGTCGTCGACAGGAACATCTCCTCCCATTGAAAGCGTATCGCTGGAAATCCTAAAATAAATTCAGGAATAATGCAAGCACCAGGATTTGAACCTTGGTGGGCTGGGGATACCACTATCCCTCTAACCATCCAACCACAGGTTGGTTTGCTTATGGATGTTCCATTGACGTGTACGTGTTGGTTCATTCTTGGCCGATTCGTGGCTTCGCGATGGCTCGGTTGTATTGCACCTTCTAAGCTGCTGCTTCGCCTATAAATGCGGGATTTCCTACTGGTTTTGTTCATCGATGTGCCTAGCCGCCACGACGAAGAAGCCGCGATAGAAGGCGACACGCCGACACTCTGCACCGGCGTGCTGTCCCTGAAGGAGTGAAGGTGAGCGTCTCCAGCGTGAGCACGCCCTTGATGTACGAGCCGTCGACGTACGTAGGACACCTGGTACCGGCACGCTCCGGAGTCGATGCAGCTGGAGTATCCGTCCGTCGGCTTCCGAATGACGCTGGAGCCACACGGCACGGCGGCGCAGGACGTCGACGTGGCCGGGCCGCGGGTCGACCTGATGCTGGTAGCACTTCCGTGCAGGGGGCGGCAGTTCACCCGGATGACGTCGGTCCTGGAGTCCACGACAGGTGCTGCTCCGTGTGCGGCGAACCAAGGCCGACGCGGACCAAGTACTCGCCGCTACCCCCGAACATCCCTGAGACCACCTCCGACCGTATCAGCGTCGTTGTCGATGGCGAGAGGTGACGCTGCCTGGACGTACTTTCACTAGTAGAAAACAAGCCTTTAGTGCCGGTTGGAGAACCGGCACTAAAGGGTGGGGAGTAAAGGCCCCTCCTCCCCCCTAGTCCCGGTTCAACACGGCCCGGCACTAAAGGCCCACCATGTGGCACCTGCCGGCGCCGTGGGCTGGGGGACCTTTAGTCCCGGTTGGTCACCAACCGGGACTAAAAGTATTTAATTTTTTTAATTTTAGTTTATTTTTCATTTTAATCCTTTAGGGGTTTATGAATTAATTATGGTTTATTTTTCCTTTTAATTTTGTGTTTTCTATTTAATTATTTTTCATTTCAAACATATATTATGCTACTACATACTGTACACGTTGTAGATATATATCATCGAATTTCTTGTACGACGACCATTCACATACATATATATATATACAATTTGGTATATACAATTTCTCCTACAATTTGCGGATCATTACATATGCAGGCATTACTGCTTGATCTTGTAATGGTATTCTCCTTTGGGACCTATGACCTGGTCGAGCAGAAATCCAGCTATTTCCTCTTGAATTGCTCGTACGCGAGCCGTTGGTAGGAGCTGGCCCCGCATCTCCGTCAGCTATAAGAAGGAGATCAAGATGAATATACTAGTTGTGTGTATATATATTAGCTAGATCATGATAAAAAAATTATGGATAGTGTTGTGTTCTGGCAAACGTACCCAAAGATTTCTTTCGTTTCTGCTCCTTTCAGACGTGATCATGCGAATGTTCTCGCAAACGTAGTATGCGCATAAACTATTCCCCTGCTCCTGCCTCATGCACTTTACGAGAATAAAATTCAATCAGGTAATAATTAATCAAGCATGATAATGGTATTCAAACTAGAATTAAAGAGATGCACGGACGTAGCTAGCTAGTACTACTTAATTACCTTGGGTCGCACCCATGTCAGCTTTTGTTCCCAGTCGCCTGGGACCAGTTTGACGAACTTTGCCCAAGCCCTGCCCGCCGGCAAAGAAAATGAATAAAGGAGTTATTAACTAGTTGATATCAGGAAATGAAGTAAAGAGGCCGACATAGTGCGATAATGATTGAAATTACCTGTCGACCATCCCCCTCACGGTTGCGTATTCGGATGGATTATTATATAGTGAGTCCAGTACTTCAACTTTTCCCTTGTCAACTGCAATGATTAACAAGATCCAGTGGTAACTGCATGCGCACACGTTTTGTATAATTAAGCAGGCATGTGCATAACTCATCAACTACACTTATTAACATCTAGTAAGCAAAAAATAGAATTTGTAGTACAAGATATAGTAACACTCACCCGAAGTTGTAAGGAAGTAGTATTTCTGGTTGGGTGTTTAGTTGCTTCAAAAACTCTAGCAGGAATCTCTCTGTGTCTTTTCTCGAATATTGATCTTCCCATATCGCTTGATTAACCGTATTTGGGTCAATGAACCCAATGCCATAGCGTCCAGCTTTTTTCATTTCATACATCTTCATTCTGCATAATACCACAGAAAAGAATATAGTGAGGATAATTACAGGTAATGAACGAGAGCACAGCTAGCTAGCTAGAGACTTAAATTACAGAAAGAAATCACTTACAGAAAATAGCAACTGACGATAGATTTGTCGAGTGCGTCTTGATTGAATAACTGAAACAACTCTGAATAATGAATCCACAAATCTTTTTTATGGAAGTAATGCTTTCTCTTGACTCTCACCATGAGGGACTCTTGATTGGTATTTGCTGTTTCTTGCATGTACCACGTATGCAAATTGTACAATCTCGTTGGTAGAAGCTTGACATCGTCAGGCTTGACCAGAGGTTTGCCGCGGACATATTGGTATTTTACTTCCTCCTCTGTAATCCCGGGGATTTCCTCAAGGCCTAGGAGTTGTTCAACAGTGACACCGGCCTCTTTAGCCTGCCTTTTATGATCGTCGGTTATTACCAGCCGATCGGCGGTACTCACGGGTGTTTGTACAATGAGCTGGGGGATCGATTGCACTGCCTGTTCTCCCAGCTGGGGAACAGTTTTCCCGCTTTTTTTGCCAACTGCTTGGCTCGAGCTCGGGCTCGACTCCTTTTGTCCTGCCAAATATGACTTCTTGATAGACCGCACATAGTCGGAGTCCTTCTGATTGTCAGCCGGTCGAGCCATATCAATAAAGTGTTGTGAGGCATGCTCATGTACTTTCTCCTTTGGCGGCGGGGGCGGTTTCGGTCCAAAATGGGCCTTCACTTTGGCATCCACTGCGGCGTCGAGTTCCTCCTCATTCAGGTGGTAAGGCAACTTCGGAAGAGGCTTGAGGCTTGGACCATATTTGAATTTCTTGCCTGTTGTACCGCTAGCCGTCGTAGCTGCGGCCTCTCTCTTCCGCTGTTGCTTACGCGACGGAGCACGCTGAGTCGGCCGAGACGGCAGACGCGGTGCCGGACTTGGAGGAGGAGGAGTCGGCTGACGCCGTGACGGACTTGGAGGAGGAGTCGGCTGACGCGGTGCCGGACTTGGAGGAGGAGTTGGCTGACGCCGTGCCGGACTTGGAGGAGGAGTCGGCTGACGCGGTGCCGAACTTGGAGGAGGAGGAGTCGACTGACGCGGCGGCGGACTTGGAGGAGGAGGAGTCGGTGGCCTTGGAAAGACGATGCAATCCTTTTTCCATAGAATGATACGATGTATGGCCTCTCCCAGTGTTCTCTCCTCGTCACCTCCAAGAATGTCAAGTTGTAGCTCGTGATATCCTGACATCACTTCATCAACCCCGACACGAGCATAGCCTGCTGGAATGGGATTGCAATGGAAGGTTGCTTCAGGGGGATTTGCTAAAGCATAGCCGTCCGCCACCTTCATGGATAAGTTCTTCACTTTCATGTGTAGCTCACAGTTAGTCCTGTCTTTGATATCATCCACAGGGTAGCTAGCTGCATCATCGATATCGGCCGGGGCGGAACCCACGCTGCTTCTCGGCATAGATGGGACGGTGCTATCCAATGCTGGATCGATCTGCTCATGCTGCCGCTGAGACGCCCTTTCCTGGCTGAGTGAGTCGATCTGCTCCTGCTGCCGCCTGAAAGCGCGTTCCAACTCCAGGTGCTTTGATTCTAGGCCTTCAAGGCGGAGTGCTTCTTCCTTCTTCTTCTGCTCCTCCTGCTTCTTCTTTCTCGCACGGCTTCTGTAGTCGTCGTTCCAATCCGCAAACCCCTCATACCACGGAACAACGCCTTTGCCTCGTGTTCTTCCCGGGTGTTCACGATTCTTCAGGGCGCGCGTAAGCTCGTCGTTCTCTCTGTTGGGCGTGAACACCCCCGTTCGAGCTTCTTCTATTGCAAGAAGTATTTCGTCTGTCGCTTCTTTAAGACTTGCCTTCACCATAACCAGCCCTGTCTCTGGGTCCAACTTCCCCCCATGCGCATAAAACCATGTCCTGCACCTGGGGGGCCATGTCAATGTAACTGGAGTGACCCCTGCACTAATCATCTCTTGCTCAGATTGATCCCACTTAGGCAGGGCCACCTGCTAGCCACCTGGCCCCAGAGTATGGTGCCACTTCTTTTTCGCAGCATTAATCTTGTTTTTTCTCGACCGTTCCTTAGCTTCTTCCAATTCCTTGAACTTCACGAAAGCGTCCCAATGATCTTTTGCCTTCACCAGTGCTCCCGTGAATTCTGGAGTCTTCTTTTTTGATTTGACGTACTTAGTAAATGCATTTTTCTTGAAGGTGTTGAATGCGATCACCATCTTTTTAAGAGCATAGTTTCTGACTTTCTTCAGATCTGCATCTGTCAAATTATCTGGTAGGGTGAAATGTTCCATGAGCGATGTCCAAAGCACATCTTTTGCTCTTTCGTCGACAAAAGTAACTCCTGCTCGATCTCCCTTTGCTGGCTTTTTCCATTCTTGAACAGAGATCGGGATTTGGTCCCTGACAATAACTCCGCATTGATTCTTGAACTTGGTCGCATTTTTCCTAGGTTCAAGCGGTTCGTCATTTGATGTTTTGATGAAATCGATGTTGAACTTTACGCCAGCATCCAACTTTCTGGCCGGGCCTCGAACTACCCTGTCGCTTGTAGAAGATTTGCTCGATCCGGAGGCCTAAAAGAAGAAAGATCGATTCGTTAATACATACAAATCAATTAAGACATGTAATGATCACCGGATGGCTTATATAATAAATATACCTCGCCGGTCTTTGTTATTTGAAGAACATTTTCTTCGTCAACATCGTTGTCGTCACCTTCATCTATTCGTTCGTCTTCATCAAATATCATACAACCCTCACCGGAATTGTTCAGATATTGCGAGCCGTCATCATCTTCAGGTTCATGCTCTGGGCTCGGGAAGCGTATGATGTCGAACAGAGCCTCTTCTCCTTCTCTGCCGGTATTGTCCATAGCTTTTATTTAACTAATCCAGAAGAAAGATAAAACAATTTAGTATTCAAATTAGAATGCATGCAATCAATAAGGAAAAACTGAATCATAGTACATAATATGCATCTCGAATAATTCATATAATATGCATCATCGAATATAATCTCGAATAAATCGTCTCGAATATAATCTCGAATACATCTCCGGCGGGGCCGGCTGCCTCCGCACCGAAAGTGGCCCACGAGAACGCCACCAAAGAAGCTCTGGGTCGACGACGGGACCCGGGGCCGGGTTCCTCACCAAGCTGCGCGCCCTTGAAGGTAGCACCTCCCAGTGCCAGCCCGACGGAGCCCAGTCCCAAACGTTGCCCCTCTGAAGCAGGACGTCGTCGCGAACGAGTCGACGACGAGGATGCGGGCCGGGCATCGTTGACTCCGAGAAGAAATTCTATGCAAATTTAACATTTTTTAAATGCTTGATTGTGATTTCTTATATACGAGGAACCTTCAGAATCATAACGGATTCTCTTAACCTTTAAGGGATTTAACAAAATGGCGCCATTGTGGATGTGCAGAAAATGGTCCATATTTTTCCTGATATCATCTACCCTTCTATATGTCACGTTGTCTAGCTAGTGTCAAAGGAAGAAAACCATGGCTTCATCATTAGCCAGAAGTAACAGGCGCATGATGGTACGAAGCTGTCCAAAGTTGTTTTGGAACGGAGTCCCGGACAGGATAATTAGCTTTTTGGTACGAAGTTCAGCAAGAGCCTTCCGAATATCGCTATTTGGAAGGCCTTTGCTGAACTTCGTACCAAAAAAACTAATTATTCTATCAAGAACTCTGTTCCAAAACAATTTTGAAAAGCTTCGTACCATCATGCGCATGTTACTTCCGGCTAATGATGAAGCCATGGTTTTCTTGAATCCTTTTGACACTAGCTAGACAAAACGTGACACATAAAAGAGTAGATGCATGAGATCAGAAAAAAAAATGGATCAACTTGTGCACATCCATAATGGGGGCATTCCTGATAAATCCCTTAAAAGACTAATTGCAAATCTAACATTTCTATAACTAAAAGTATAAAAAACTAACATTTCATCTAAAAGTATAAAAAATGTCAAAATTCCTCAAAATTTCTATACATACATTATACTAATTAATTCCTCAAAATTTCTATACATACATTATACTAATTAATTCCTCAAATGTCAAAATTCCTCCACTTTTTTCTATACATCTAATCATCTAGTGAAAAAAAATGTCAAAATTCTTCTGAAAAATGTCAAAATTGCTATCCATATATACTAAAACATACAAAAAGACATATAAATCATCTAACTTAAGAAAATGTGTGTGTGTGTGTGTGTTCATGCATGTGTGTGTGTGTGTGGGCTCGGGGAGGGGCGGCCATGGCGGCAGGGGGCAAGGGAGAGGGGGGAGAGGGAGGAAAGGAGCTCACAGCGGGGCGACGACGAGGCGAGGCGAGTCGAGGGTGGCGACGGCGTCGGGGAAGGCGGCGCAGCGAGGAGCTCGGGGAGTAGCGGGCGCGGGCGGCGTTCGGGATCGGCGAGGAGGGCGCGTCCGGCGTCGGGGATCGGCGAGGAGGCACGGGCGGCCGGCGTCGGGGGCGGCGACGAGCTCCGGCGTCGGGGGAGGCGAGACGGCGTCTGGGCAGGCGCGTACGGCGGCAGCCTGGCGGCGCGGCGATCTCCTGGCGGAGTGGTCGAAGAAGCAGAGAACGAACTGTGAAAAAATTTCAAGTGTTGTATATATATATGCGAAGACCTTTAGTCGCGGTTGGAGCCACCAACCGTGACTAAAGGTTATTTTCGCCAGTCCAAGCGGCGGGAAGCGCAGACCTTTAGTCGCGGTTGGTGGCTCCAACCGCGACTAAAGGGGCCCTTTAGTCGCGATTGGAGCCACCAATCGCGACTAAAGGTCTGGCTTCCCGTGTCGAATATTTAGTCCCACCTCGCTAGTTGAGAGGAGCTCGCACCGGTTTATAAGCCCCGCCGCGGCTACCGTGTCGAGCTCCTCTCTAATGCAGGCCTTCTGGGCCTACCGCACCTGTGCTGCCCTGTTGGGCCTACTGGGCCTGCATCCTGGCCCAATACGCCGTGGTGGCCGAGTAGGCCGGCTTTTTTTATTTACTTTTCAGATTTTTTAATTTCTGTTTTATTTATTTTCTTTTGTTTCTGAGTTTATTTTTCTTTATTTAGAGTTAATGAGTGAATCTTTTTGCGTTAGGTCAAAAAAATTATAAACTTTCTGTTAGTGGCAGTAGTTTTCAAATTTGAATAGTTTAAATTCGAATTATTTGAAATTTGTGTGAATCACTAGTTTGTGAATAACTTTACTTTAAAAATTAGCGTGTTTTATCATTATATTCAATTTGGTAATTCTTAGGTTATTTAAAAAATGAAATGCCTTTGTGACAGACGAGTTTTCGTCTAAAACCCTAATACTTCGAAAGAGATTGTCCATTTTGTACACGAAGTGCATCCAGTTTTTGCCGTAACCCTCTCAACTTTTTAGCACATGCTATGTGGGTGAAATAATGATACCATGCCAACTTTCAACATTTTCAGAGTTCATTTGTAGTGCTTATCAATTTTAGGGTTATTTAGCTCAAAAAATCAGTAAATGCATGAAAAATAGCAAATGAAGTCAGAAAGGGTTCAAAATTGATGACATGGCTTCGAATGGTGCATACTGAACACACAAAAAGTCTGGAGTTGAAATAAGTTTAAAAAAATGAAATGCCTTTGTAACAGACGAGTTTTCGTCTGAAACCCTGATACTTCGAAAGAGATTGTCCATTTTGTACACGAAGTGGATCCAGTTTTTCCCGTAACCCTCTCAACTTTTTAGCACATGCTATGTGGGTGAAATGATGATACCATGCCAACTTTCAACCTTTTCAGAGTTCATTTGTAGTTCTTTTCAATTTCAGGGTCATTTAGCTCAAAAAAATCAGTAAATGCAAGAAAAATAGCAAATGAAGTCAGAAAGGGTTGAAAATTGATGACGTGGCTTCGAATGGTGCATACTGAACACACAAAAAGTCTGGAGTTGAAATAAGTTTAAAAAAATGAAATGCCTTTGTAACAGATGAGTTTTCGTCTGAAACCCTGATACTTCGAAAGAGATTGTCCATTTTGTACACGAAGTGCATCCAGTTTTTGCCTTAACCCTCTCAACTTTTTAACACATGATATGTGGGTGAAATGATGATACCATGCCAACTTTTAACATTTTCAGAGTTCATTTGTAGTGCTTATCAATTTTAGGGTCATTTAGCTCAAAAAAATCAGTAAATGCATGAAAAATAGCAAATGAAGTCAGAAATGGTTGAAAATTGATGACGTGGCTTCGAATGGTGCATACTGAACACACAAAAAGTCTGGAGTTGAAATAAGTTTAAAAAAATGAAATGCCTTTGTAACAGACGAGTTTTCGTCTGAAACCCTGATACTTCGAAAGAGATTGTCCATTTTGTACACGAAGTGGATCCAGTTTTTGCCATAACCCTCTCAACTTTTTAGCACATGCTATGTGGGTGAAATGATGATACCATGCCAACTTTCAACCTTTTCAGAGTTCATTTGTAGTGCTTTTCAATTTCAGGGTCATTTAGCTCAAAAAAATCAGTAAATGCATGAAAAATAGCAAATGAAGTCAGAAAGGGTTGAAAATTGATGACGTGGCTTTGGACATAATATTTCTTCGCGTTTCAAATGCCAAAACACATAAGTACACTACTATTACAAAGATTCCCTCCGGTTTGTCCGAAGTGGGACTTTCCAGATATATAAGTCCGGAAACTAACTAGAGAAGCCGGTCACATCCCAGAGTGGGATCTTTGGGTATAAAACTTTTTCTTCGCGTGTGTCCCTTTGCGCCGTAACCATGGACAATATTCATCGTTTAACTTGATGCTTGGGTCAACATTCACTGTGAAGGGAGCAATTTCAAGAAACTTTTCATAATCTTCTGACATGTCTGTCTTGTCCTCCACTCCCACGATGTTTCTTTTTCCTGAAAGAACTATGTGGCGCTTTGGCTCATCGTATGATGTATTCGCTTCCTTATCTTTTCTTTTTCTTGGCTTGGTAGACATGTCCTTCACATAGAAAACCTGCGCCACATCATTGGTTAGGACGAATGGTTCGTCTGCGTACCCAAGATTATTGAGATCCACTGTTGTCATTCCATACTGCGGGTCTTCCTTTATCCCGCCTCCTGTCAGATTGACCCATTTGCACCGAAACAAAGGGACCTTCAAACCAAGTCCATAGTCAAGTTCCCATATCTCCTCTATGTAACCATAATATGTGTCCTTTGGCCTATCGGTGTTTGCTGCATGAAAGCGGACACCACTACCCTTTGAAAGTCAATATAGTCGAAGATGGTAACTTGGACAGCAAGTACAGGTCATCTGCAACAGTGTCGTCATGCATGAGACGTGTCTGCAACCAACCGGCGAAAGTCACCGTTTGTTCATGTGTAATCCAGTCGTCAGACTGCTCCGGGTGTTTGGAGCATAGAATATTCTTGTGTTGCTCGATATACGGAGCCACCAAGGCGGAACTTTGTAGAACTGTGTAGTGTGCTTGCGCCAAAGAATGCCCGTCCTGGCATATTACTGAATTCTTTCCTAGCGTGCCTTTTCCACCCAGTCTGCCCTCATGCCGCGATTCAGGAACACCAATCGGCTTAATGTCAGAAATAAAGTCAACACAAAACTCAATGACCTCCTCTGTTTCATGGCCCTTGGAGAATCTTCCTTCTGGCCTAGCACGATTATGAACATATTTCTTTAAGACTCCCATGAACCTCTCAAAGGGGAACATATTGTGTAGAAATACAGGACCCAGAATGGCAATCTCCTCGACTAGGTGAACTAGGACGTGTGTCATGATATTGAAGAAGGATGGTGGGAACACCAACTCGAAACTGACACGACATTGCACCAAATCATTCTCTAACCTTGGTAGGATTTTTGGATCGATTACCTTCTGAGAGATTGCATTGCGGAATGCACATAGCTTCACAATGGCTAATCGAACGTTTTCCGGTAGAAGCCCCCTCAATGCAACCGGAAGCAGTTGCGTCATAATCACGTGGCAGTCATGAGACTTTAGGTTCTGGAACTTTTTCTCTGCCATATTTATTATTCCCTTTATATTCGACGAGAAGCCAGACGGGACCTTCATACTGAGTAGGCATTCGAAGAAGATTTCCTTCTCTTCTTTGGTAAGAGCGTAGCTGGCATGACCCTGAAACTGCTTTGGATCCATGCCGTCTTCTCCGTGCATACGTTGCTGGTCCTCCCGTGACTCCGGTGTATCTTTTGTCTTCCCATACACGCCCAAGCAGCCTAGCAGGTTCACGCAAAGATTCTTCATCACGTGCATCACGTCGATTGCAGAGCGGACCTCTAGGTCTTTCCAATAGGGTAGGTCCCAAAATATAGATTTCTTCTTCCACATGGGTGCGCGTCCGTTAGCGTCATTCGGAACAGATTGTCCGCCAGGACCCTTTCCAAAGATTACTTTTAAATCCTTGACCATATCAAGTATATCATCACCAGTACGGTGGCAAGGCTTCTTCCGGTGATCTGCCTCACCTTTGAAATGCTTGCCTTTCTTTCTTACGGGATGCCTGCTCTGAAGAAATCGATGATGCCCCAGGTAGACATTCTTCTTACATTTACCCAAATATATATTGTCGGTATCATCTAAACAGTGCGTGCATGCGTGGTATCCCTTGTTTGTCTGTCCTGAAAGTTTACTGAGAGCAGGCCAATCATTGATGGTTACAAACAGCAACGCTCGCAGGTCAAATTCCTGTTGTTTGTGCTCATCCCACGCATGTACACCTTTTCCATTCCACAGCTCTAAAAGTTCTTCGACTAATGGCCTTAGGTACACATCAATGTCGTTGCCGGGTTGCTTGGGGCCTTGGATGAGCACTGGCATCATAATGAACTTCCGCTTCATGCACAACCAAGGAGGAAGGTTATAGATACATAGAGTCACAGGCCATGTGCTATGATTGCTGTTCTGCTCCCCAAAAGGATTAATGCCATCTGCACTTAAACCAAACCATACGTTCCTTGCGTCCTTTGCAAAGTCCTTCCACTTTCTCTCGATTTTTCACCACTGCGATCCGTCAGCGGGTACTCTCAACTTCCCGTCTTTCTTACGGTCTTTTTTGTGCCATCGCATCAACTTGGCATGCTCTTTGTTTTGGAACAAACGTTTCAACCGTGGTATTATAGGAGCATACCACATCACCTTGGCAGGAATCTTCTTCCTGGGGCGCTCGCCCGCAACATCACCAGGGTCATCGTGGCCGATCTTATAGCGCAATGCACAGCATACCGGACATGCATTCAAATCCTCGTACTCACCGCGGTAGAGGATGCAGACATTAGGGCATGCATGTATCTTCTGCACCTCTAATCCTAAAGGGCAGACAGCCTTCTTTGCTTCGTACGTACTGTCGGGCAATTCGTTGTCCTTTGGTAGCTTATTCTTCATTATTTTCAGCACCTTTTCAAATGCCTTGTCAGATACACCATTCTCTGCCTTCCATTGCAGCAATTCTAGTGTGGTACCCAGCTTTTTCTTGTCATCTTCGCAATTTGGGTACAACAATTTCTTGTGATCCTCTAACATGCGCTGCAACTTCAGCTTCTCCTTTTCACTTGCGCAGTTTCTCTTTGCATCGGCAATGGCCCGACCAAGATCATCAGCGGGCTCATCTGATGCCTCTTCTTCAGCTCCTTCCCGCATTGCCGGCTCAGCTTCTTCCCCCATTGTTGTACCATCGTATTCATGGAACCCATGGCCAGGATAGCTGTCGTCATCCTCTTCTTCTTCATTCTCTTCCATTAGGACCCCTCTTTCTCCGTGCTTGGTCCAACAGTTATAGCCGGACATGAAACCGGACTCAAACAGGTGGACGTGAATGGTTCTTGAGTTAGAGTAATTTTGATCATTCTTACAGCCAGCACATGAACAATACATCAAACCATCCGCCCGCTTGTTTGCCTCAGCCGCAACCAGAAAAGTATGCACACCATTAATGAACTGGGGAGAGCATCGGTCATCGTACATCCATTTCCGGCTCATCTTCATTACACAACACCGAAAAGACCAAATTAATACAAGTTCATACACACTTGTTCTCATAAAACAACATACAAACTCTCTAGCTAAAGCATTTAAATGCAACAACAAATGCGATCAAGATCGCAACTAAGGTAACAATTGATCCAACAGCATAATGATACCAAGCCTCACTATCAATGGCATATTTTTTAAATTTTCTAATATTCAAGCGCATTGCATCCATCTTGATCTTGTGATCATCGACGACATCGGCAACATACAACTCCAGTTTCATTTTCTCTTCTTCAACTCTTTTCAATTTTTCTTTCAAATACTCGTTTTCTTTTTTAACTAAATTTAACTTCTTGACAAGAATATCTATGTCGGTTGCAATTTCCGGTTCACATACCTCCTAGATAAAAATATCTATGTCAACTTGATGGGCATAATTGTCATAAACACGAAATGCAACAAATAGTTATAAAAGAGAGTATATACCACATCCGAATCATAAACCGGACGAGGGCCGACAGGGACGGATATCAAAACCATGCCACTATGTATAACAAACAACCATATAGGTAAGAAAACTATACAAGTAACTATCTAAATCTTACAAACATGATTTTTTTTTATAAAAAGGATAAAAACAAGAGGCTCACCAAGGTGGTGCCGGCAACAAGACGGTGCGGGCGATCGACGGTGGTTAGGACGGGGACGGGAAGGCACTAAGTAAACCACACCTACACATGCAAAGTAGGAAGTTAATTTGAGCTCAAATTGCATATAAATCAAATAAACTACCATATATAAATACTCTCAAACTAAAACCCACAAATCACTATACTTATAGAGCATTGCAAGAGCTAATCTAGCAATGAGAGATGAAAGGACAAAGTTGCTAACCTTTGTGAACACTTGGATGGATGGGGTGCCTCCAAATCTTGACAAATTTTGGTAAAAATGGAGGTGAGCTCGAGCAAGGGGAGGAACAAAGGAGGGGAAGAAGGGGAAAAACAGGAAGGAGTGTGCTCGGGCTGGCCGAAGGGTTCATATAGGGAATCTTTAGTCCCAATTCGTGACACGAACCGGAACTATAGGTGAGCCTATAGTCCCGGTTCGTGCCACGAACCGGGACTAAAGGTGATCGTGGGGCCCCAGGCTGACACCAGCCTGCCACAACCCCTTTAGTCCCGGTTCGTGTTACGAATCGGAACTAAAGGTCCGGAACGAACCGGGACGTTCGTAACACGAACCGGGACTAATGATGCCCGTCCCGAACCGGGACTAATGGTCACATTAGTGCCGGTTCAAAAACAGAACGGGACTAATGCTTTGGACAAAAGGTCTGTTTTCTACTAGTGTTTGCCCGCGCGCCGTCCCTTGCCGAGAGAGGACGCGCGCTGCAGGCTACCGTCGTTCGACGGCGGCCGGGATTCGCGTCGACGTCCTGACGTACGAGCGTCAGGCTGTAAGTGGACGTGGGCCACCCACAGTGCCGACTTAAAATCCCACTTATTTTGCATTCGTGGACACCCACGTATCATGCGTTTTTGAAAGTGGATTAAGTGGGTTGTTCCACGGGCGCCACATAGAACCCACTTCTTCTTCCTCGTTTCATCGTTCCCTAAAAGAAAAGACTCTCCTAATAGTCATTCATACGATGCTGCGAGGGTCAGGGCACGCCTCCGTTCACTTCCTTCATGGCCGACAGCGGCAGGCACATGCATGGCGGTAAGGCCATGGCTTCTCGTGCAGCGGTGAGTGACGAGCTTTGCATGCGGCGTCGCGACGCAGCAGTGCGACTCGAAGCCTGGCCAGCCGAGTGTGGTGGCACTGCAGCAGCGTGCGACACTATCGATGCATGGGGCGCGAGCAGCTGTGCGAGGACATGGCGGGGCTCATCACGCGGTGCTCTACGGCAAGACCAGCGGAGGTGCAACAGCCGTTGGGGCCCGCGCGGCGAGGCTCACAGCGTATGCATGCAGTGCTCGCGAGAGACGTTATCGAAAAAGGCTTTCGCCCCGCTTTATAGATAAAGCAACCACCACAGCCATAAGGTACATCAAGAGTCACACACACAAGGTAGCACAACGCGAGAGACGTTCGGCATGGCCAGGAGCGGCGCACACGTTTAGCACTCGCGCGGTGGGGGACGACGGCCATCGGCTCATGTTTGCACTGGAGGAGGTGCGAGGAGGCTCGAGAAATAAAAATGGTGGCGACCGCGGTCGTTAGGACGACCGGTGCATCCCTTGCCTGCAGGACCCGCGGGGGCGTCACGCAGAGCTCAGAGCACGGGTGAGCCAGCCACCATCACCACGTTCAGCGCCACATGGCTTCACATGCCGACAGCATGGCTACACCGCTACACACGTCGGTGATGGAGTGAGACGAACTGCAGCACGCAGCAGCTGCCTATAAGCCAGGCGTAAAGTAACTGGCATCGCTCAACAACAGGGCGGCTACTACGATAAAAAGAGCAGCGACATTCAGAGTGGATGCTGGTCGAGGCATCGTCAGTCGTCACAGCGTGATGCCTACAGCGTTCAACAGCTAATGTGGACAAGCAACGGTGCATTCCTAATTTGCATGACTGATTATGTGGGTATGTGGTAGCCGCGAACAGGAAGACTAAGTGGGTTTGCCCACATATCCCACTTAAATTATGTGGACTATGCGGCATTATGTGGGCCGCCCGCAGGCAGTCCCACTTGCAGGCTGATACGAGCGGCTATAACAGCTGAGGGCATCGGGAGCGAGGACAGTTGCTCGACGCCAGGACATGCTTCACCCCTTCCTACTTTGCTGACAGTCAACAGTGATTCACCGGGACATGACGGGTTCAGGTATTTGTGGAGGCGGGTTGTTGTTTGCTGTGTGAAACATTGTGATGAATTTGATGGATACATTCGGCTTTAGCTAGAAATTGCTCTCTCTCTCTCTGATGTGCTTCTTTGGTTTGCTTCCAGCTGATGTGCTACTCTGTATTGAGTTCTCCTTTCTGAAGTGTGGGAGGAATCAAATCCTGGCCATTAGTTTTTTATAGGTACAGTGAGCTTTTCAATTTGTCGCCCATGATTTTACTTTTTTATACGCAATCCAGCTAGAGATCTTTTGATGTGCTTAACATGCAGGCACGCGGCAGTATATATCTCTATATAAGCATATGCCAATGCCGAGAGAACTAATTAGTCAACAACGTGCGGAACTCAATCTAATGATTGAGAAATTGAGCATTTAAATAACAAAAGCAAAATCACCGGAGTGAGAGGGAGATCAACTGGGCTCTCAGGTGGTATTATTCAAGACAAAGGTATGAACTAAGCTCAATGTTTAATACCCACTAGCCAATATATAGCTTCTCTCATTAGCAGGCCTGAGTCAAGATGGCAATGGGGCCCTGAAACCCGTGTCCCCGTGGTTTTTTACCCTATTAGGGGACGGGGATGGGCGTTGTTGCATCCCCGCGGGGCTGTTGCTGGGCACATTATACAACCCGGCATGTTTCGTGGGTTTACACCCGTTTCAGTAGTCCCGAACCCGAAACCCGACAATACCCGTGAACCATGACTTCTATTTCAGAACTTGTGTAATTGGACTATCTTGTTGAACTATGTATGGCTAAAATATCCTCATGTTTGTTGCTGAAATATGCTCATCTTTGTTGCTGAAATAGGCTATTGCATTGTGCTGAAATATGCTCCTGTTTGCTGCTATCATTGCTAAAATGTTGCTGCGCTGAAATTTGCTCAAGTTTTGTTGCTGAAATATACTCCTTCTTGCTGCTCAGATATACTATGTTTGCTGCAAAAATGCTATTCTTTGGCTACTATTTATCTTATGTTGCTGTTGTTGAAATATACTATATGTTCGTGGCTGATATATGTTGATTGTCTCTGCTGCTATTGCTCTATTATATGCTCTGTTTTTCTCGCGGGGATGGGTTCCCCGTGGGTTTAGAAAACCCGACGGGTTTAGGGGACGGGTAAAAAACTGTCCCCGTGCACGGAGATGGGGACGGGGACGGGCTTGCCATTTTCTCGTGGGGACGGGTTTGGGCACGTAAAACCCGGTGGGTTTCGTCCCCGTTGCCATCTTTGTGACACCCTGGTTTTTGGCAACTTTTTCTTTTCAAAATCTTTTGGTTTAATTGCAATTTTGATGGTGTTTGAAGCTTTCCTATTGACGTTGGAACTTGGAAGCTTTTGAGTCTTTTCCTAAGTAACCCAAAACCCTCATCACCTTGCCAAAACCTTTCCACACCTCTCTTGGATCAATTTCCAATATTTAATCCTTTCCCAATAATTCTTCTATTTCCTTGGGAATTATGTCATCACTATGGGTTGTGAAGCAACCTATAGTTTGGATGATTAATAAAACCCCAAACTTTTTCCACACCTTCTTACCATCATATGATCTCATAATCTTCAAAAATATTCCCATGCCCAATACAAAATTTTGGCCAGAATAATTATTTCTGCTCTGGCCAGAATTGGTCCATTGTGAAGCAACCCCTATTTTCCTAGCTCAGAAAATTCTCAATAAATTCCCTGAGATACTAGGGATCCTATCTAGCCACAATATCCAAAAATATCATCTTGTCCAGTACAAATTTTCAGCAGCAAAACTCTGACAAGTTTCTGCTTGTTCCAAACCTTCGTGAAGGAAGTACTAGCTAGGTATGCCCTACTGCTCTGAAATTTTTATGGCATGTGGGCACTACCAAATGACTTCCCTCCACCAAGTTTCATCATCAGGAGATCATCTATGTGAGTGCCACAAGTTCAACTAGATTCTGGACCAGTATGACAGTTTGTTCATGAACCCCACTCAAAACTTGTTCAAACCCTTTCAAACTTGGCCAGTTTGTAGTCTTTCCAACCTAGATCATCCCAGACAAGTCCATTGGCTCCATTCCCAGCTCATCCATGCTCCAGATCCCTCCCAAAGTTTCTGTCAGAAACTGTAGCTGAAGCTACACTTCATATCAGAGTGTATCTGGCCAACCCAAGGGCACAGGGGGACTAAGTGGTCGAGGGTCGACGTGTGGGACAAGGTGCGTCAGGCCTGCGTGTCCACTTGGTGGCCGCACCCGTGGTGAGCACGGCACTGGCATGCCAGTGCGCGCACTCTGTGCCGCGCCCGAGTCGGATGTGATCGCTCCGGCTGCCCCGCGTGGCCTAGCCTTGTCCTAGCGTGCCGACGTCCTCTCCTACGTCCACCTAGGCCGCTCCAGGACCTTCCCCTCGCCGGAATCCTCCCCGACGGCCGCCATGCACTAGGGCACTATGGCGCCCGTGCGGCCACAGTGGCTCTGCGGCGCCGTCGTCTTCCTCCGCGACCCGTCCTCTCGCATTAACTCCTCCTGCTCTCTTCCATCCTGTCGCCCGCAAGCGGCCAGCCAGCAAGGCGTCCTAGCGCCGGCGACGTGGCCCTAGCCTCGCCGCTTCGGGAGAGCTCGCCCACGCTCGACTCCGGCCTATAAATGGGCATGCCCGGCCCTCCGGAGCTCACCACCTCACCTCCGCCATCTCCAATCGGCCTCCCAAGCAGCGAGCCACGACCGAGAGGCCCTCTGGCCTCGAGCTTCGCCGGAGATCCGCCGCCGCCCAAGCTCTGCCACCCAGCCATCCCGCTCCACCTCAGCTCCAACCGACCTCACCTTCGAGCTCAGGGCACTCCCTTGGTCCTCCTCGACCCGTTTCCCAGTCCAATCATCGCCGGAATCGCTGCCGCGGACGACCACCGCAGCTACCATCCGCCGGAGAAGAAGGGGGCGACGCCGTCCAACCACCTCCGGAGGATCTGCGGGTACGTGCGTGATCGCCGTCGACTGCCCGGTCCATTTCAGCCTTCTCCCGACCTCGCCGCCGTCCCTATCGCCGGCGAGCATCGCCGGTGAGCCGCCCCGCCTCTGTCTCTCTTCCCTCTCCCTGTTTTAAACAGAGAGGCCCCACCTGTCAGCGGCTCAGGCCCGCGACCGAAGAGGTATAATTGGAGGCGCCCCTTCACTTTACGCCTTCGACGTGGCCCCCTGGAGGTTTTTCTGATTTTCTGATTTCTATTTATTTAATTCAGTTTGACCAGTAACTTTGACCTTGAATAACTTTTTATCTAAAGGTCCAATTCGGTTGATTCTTTTTGCATTGAGTTTGTATTGAACCCCTTTATTTTCTGACAAATTTTGGTATTTTTCCAATATTCACAGAATTTCTGGTGAACAAAAAGGCTTTATGTGACATTTTCTTTTGCTATTTTAAAATACTTTCAGAAGGAAACTTTGGTACATTTGAAGACCAGGAGTGCTTGGGCAACCCAACAGAGCAAGGCAAGCCAGGATACCCATTTCATGAAGCATTTCAATAGCATTGCATATTTAAATGCATTATGTTTATTTATTTACTATAGGATAATTCATAGCAAATTAATTTAAATGCTTAGTTGCCTATTGTGATAAATCACTATATTGCTAAACGAACTTAGTGGTTGATCTCGAGTCACCTGTCCGGGCTTACCCGTGCAACTACATTTGCCGGTATGGGACGGCCTTGACATGGTGTGGCCCTGTGCTCTTTCACCGGTACCTCCAGACAGGGAGGGTTATGCGTGCGTGCTACCCTGATTAGGTAGGCGGCGATAACCCTGTGAGCCCAGTTGAGTTTTGTGCCGGCGTCCCCGTTTGGGACAGTTTAGTTTGGCCACGACGGTGGCAGGTGTCATGAGGACACAGGGGCCACCCAGGGCAGGACTCCGGGGGAGGATGAGTGCCGGTGGTATGATGGGAGAGTCACGGGTCAGGCAGGTTTCGTTGGAGCAACGTTGGTCCACCCGAATGGGATCACGAGGCCAGGTGCTTCATGGTGTGGGTAAAGTGCGCAACCTCTGCAGAGTGTAAAATCTATTCGAATAGCCGCGTCCACGGTATTGGACAACCCGTCCAGACCTCACTAGGTGGTCAACCGTAACATTGGTAATAATGATGGAAGAACTCGTCTTGTGTTCGGAAGTACTCACTGGCTTACGAGTATTCCGAGGGTTGTGGGACAACCCGGAAGAGAGTAAGTTGATAACCGGTAACAGTAAGTGAATCACTTAAGAATTTAACCTGTTGTTTGCTATGCTATTGTTTGCTGCATTACTTGGTTGTCGTGAGCTTGCGAGTACATTCAAAGTACTCACCTGGCGTATCATGCCAGATGCAGGAGAAGCCGAGGACGGAGGTCCCGATGGTTCGTGCTACGCTAACTAGGCTGTGTCCTCAACAGTGTCCCCATGGATGAAGTTTCCGCTATGTTCCGCTACGCCGTAGAATTACTTAGTAGTTTCAAGGCCCTGCTATGTTTCATAAATAATGTAGATATTGTCGTAGCACCAGGTGTGCCCTTGGCCTCGCTATCGATGTAAAATATGAGCTTGTACTCGAACTCTATCAATAAAGTTTAGTTCAGTTCTGTTCCAAGTTGTTGTGTGTTTCCAGAGGACATGATCTCTGGGCTGGAAACACTGGTAATCCGGTTCTCTGAGCCGGGGTGCCACAACGCTTGGTATCAGAGCCGTGCTAACTGTAGGACACCCTAGTTAACCCACGCTAGAATCACGATTAGTGTAGGGCTTTGAGTGTGCATCTTGCTTGCTGCATTTGATTGTTGCATAGCATGCATCATGATTCATTGTTTTACTAACCGTTGGAATTGTGAGTGTAGATGGCACCAGTTCCATACCACTACCATCATGAGCCTGCACCATTTACCTTTCCAGTACTGCTCCATAACGTCTGGCTTCGACTGTACCCCAACGGCGAAGATCCAGCGTACCAGGTGTTTCGGGAGCAGCTTGCCGAGTCAGTATATGAGTATCACGCAGAGGCTTTCCTGGTCGCGAGCTCGGATATTGGTAGCTATTCTCGCTCCTCCAAGGGCGGAACGGCTTCCACTCCGAAGCTGGCGATCCAGTTCGCTGCGATGGAGGCTCTCACTGACTTGCATTTCCACGAGGTCGAGATGCAGACTCATCCAGGTTTCTTTCACTATCCCACCCTGTCGCCTACGACAGGGCGAGTCATTTTCGCTCCAGTTGACCCGGCGAGTGATCGTGCGACTGGTGTTTTATCTCATTATCTGAACGCCAGTTATCGTACGATCATGTCCTTGGCTGAGGAGCTGTCTCGTGTCCAGGGGGCACTTGCAGCCGCCATTACAGTTCCACCTCCACCTCAGCCTACATTTCCACCTATGTATCCACCACCAGTTCCACCTCCACATAGGCTTGATACTCCTTCTAGCTCTACTGTGCCACCAGGGTTTTCGTCTGGTAACCGTCGTGAGACCCCGGCAGAGTGGGCCTCACTCCTAGCCACTCTAGCTGCTCCGATGCTGAGGCGTCGTGCTCCTTCTTCCTCGGAAGGAGAAACCTCTCAGCAGTGTCGTCGTGTTTCCTTTGATCCGGAGGATGTGATCCATATCATCAGTTCCGATTCCGACTCAGGATCAGATGACGAGGAGTCTTCAGCCTGGCAGTGTTCGTGCCACCCGCGCCACTAGAGTGGAGGCTTGAGTTGTAGTGCATGCATCTTTGCATATGTCAACTGCCGTATGAGCAGTCTAGCCATGATATCCCCCTACTAGCTTGCCATGTATGATGTTGGGTTATCTTGTATAATTATGTTGTTTGCTTTATTCGCCTTTTTCGTGCATTTTCTTTCTGGTGTCATATTACTGTGTTTCCCTTATGGATGTTGCTCATCGATTCGGTATTTGCAATGGGAACAAATTTAGGATGAAGAGAGCTAGTAGCCAAGGCGGCGATGGAACACCCGTTCGTCGATCCGCCAGACAAGCAGGACAGTCACCAGAGGACTTACCACCTCCACCACCTCAAGCACCGACCACTGATCAGATCATGAGGATGTTTGAGGAGAAACGAAACCAGGATCTCATGGAATTTCTGAAAAGTATGCAGACTATGGTGGACCAGAATAACAACCACAATGGAACACACTCTAAGTTGGCTGATTTCCAGCGCACCAAGCCACCCAATTTCGGTCAAGCTGTGGACCCTATAGAAGCTGATGACTGGCTGAGGACCATGGAAAAGAAGTTGGACATAGCCCGCTGTGAAGAATCAGATAAGGTTCCTTTTGTCACTCACTACCTAGAAGGGCCAGCAGCTATATGGTGGGACAATACAAAGGCAACATGGCCTTCTGGAGAAGATATTTCCTGGGAGAAGTTCAAGGAGCTATTCCGCAAGTACCATATTCCTACAGGCATAATGAAGGTGAAGCAAAGGGAGTTCCTTGATCTTACACAAGGAAATATGTCTGTGGCGGAGTATCTCAAGTTCAACAATTTGGCACGGTACTCTACCCATGACGTGTCCACTGAAGAAAGGAAGATAGATCGGTTCCTGGGAGGACTGAATCACACTCTCCGTTGTCAGCTCTGTATGCTGGACTTTCCGGACTTCCAGACTTTGGTGAACAAGGCTTTCATACCTGAACGAGAGCATAAGTCCGGATATGATGACCGCAAGCGGAAGTTTGAACCCAAGAAGGACAACCGTGAGTAGTTTGCGCAGAAGCCACGCACCTGGCAACCAGGCCCATCTGAATACAAGCCCACATGGAGCAATGGAAACAACAACAATAATACGGTGAGCCAGAATAAGACCTTCGGCAAACAGCCAGTTATAGAGGACTGCCGCCGCAACAATACTTGCTTTACTTGCGGCCAAAGCGGATACTAGTCCAAACAGTGCCCGCCAACAACGGGAAGCCATCCTCCGACTCCAAGCCGCAGGTCAACACTATTGGACGCCGCCCCAATCATAACTTCTGCCACGGACGCGTCCATCA
This sequence comes from Elymus sibiricus, assembly GCA_039707655.1. Lineage (NCBI taxonomy): Eukaryota > Viridiplantae > Streptophyta > Magnoliopsida > Poales > Poaceae > Elymus > Elymus sibiricus. Next base: position 378,401,628 of record CM077663.1, read on the forward strand.
TATCTCCACTGAGGAAGCCTGCGAAGCTCCAGAAGTAGTCCTTGGTATGTTTTCTGTTAACGACATACCCGCAGTAATTTTATTTGATTCTGGGGCTTCCCATTCGTTTATTTCGGGAGTTTTGCCACCTTGCACAAATTTTCTCCTTCGCTTCTGGATAAAATCATGGTGGTACAATCCCCTGGCTCCCTGCTCAGAACAAATCTGATATATAAAGGTCTGGAAATTTCGATACATGGAGTTAAATTTCCAGCTACACTCGTTGCCATTGAATCCCCTGGATTGGATATAATACTGGGGATGGACTGGTTGACACCACATCAGGTATGCATCAACTGTGCCACCAGGACAGTGACACTGGTTAACCCGGCAGGACAAACAGTCCAATTCATTGCCAGCAAGATGATGTCAAGAAAGGGAATGGCATACCAAACTACCATCACGGATATGAACTTGATTCCGGTAGTTTGCGAATTTCCGGATGTATTTCCCGAGGAATTACCAGGGATGCCACCCGATCGGGAATTAGAGTTTGCAATTGAGGTGATTCTCGGTACTGCTCCAATTTACAAGAAATACTACCGTATGCCAGGTCCAGAGTTGGCGGAACTAAAGAAGCAGTTGGATGAATTGTTGCAAAAAGGGTATATTCGCCCAAGCATCTCGCCATGGGGATCACCCGTACTGTTTGTTAAGAAGAAGGATGGAACTCTACGAATGTGCGTGGACTATCGCCAGTTGAATGAGGTCACCATCAAGAATAAGTACCCGCTCCCTCGCATCGATGATTTGTTCGACCAGCTGAACGGAGCACGGGTATTCTCCAAGATTGACCTCCGAACTGGGTATCATCAGCTAAAAATCAGAAAAGAGGATATACCCAAAACAGCTTTCACCACCCGATATGGTCTGTATGAGTTTACAGTCATGTCATTTGTACTAACGAATGCTCCAGCTTATTTCATGAGCATGATGAACAAGGTCTTTATGGATTTCTTGGACAAATTCGTGGTGGTGTTCATCGATGATATCCTGATATATTCCAAGGATGAAGAAGAGCATAAACAACACCTTCGTGCTGTCCTAGAATGGTTAAGAACCCATCGTCTGTATGCCAAGTTCAGTAAATGCGAATTTTGGCTAAAAGAGGTGGTATTTCTGGGACACATTCTGTCAGAACAAGGAGTAGCTGTCGACCCCAGCAAAGTAACTGTAGTACTGAATTGGAAGACACCAGCCTCGGTGACCGAAGTCCGTAGCTTTCTGGGATTGGCAGGCTATTACCGTCGTTTCATGGAAGGCTTTTCTAAGATAGCCAAGCCACTGACAGAATTGCTAAAGAAAAATCAAAGGTTTGTCTGGACGACGGAGTGTGACAGCAGCTTCCTAGAGCTAAAGACAAGGCTAACTACAGCACCTGTCTTAGTTCTTCCAGACATTCACAAGAGCTTTGATATATATTGCGATGCTTCCAGGCGCGGAATCGGCTGCGTGTTAATGCAAGAGGGAAAGGTTGTAGCATATGCATCCAGACAGCTACGACCTCATGAAGAAAACTATCCCACACATGATCTAGAATTAGCAGCCGTGGTTCATGCCTTGAAGATTTGGAGGCATTACCTCATTGGACAACGTTGTGAAATATACACGGACCATAAGAGTCTCAAGTATATTTTCACCCAACCTGACCTGAATCTCAGGCAGCGAAGATGGCTTGAACTAGTCAAGGACTATGACATTGGAATAAACTATCACCCGGGAAAGGCTAATGTCGTCGCTGATGCTCTCAGCAGAAAACAAGGCACAGTGAATGCACTAATTGGAAGTATTCATCCAAGGCTACCAGAAGAGTTCGCTGAGCTCAATATGGTGCTATGTGGGCCAATTACCCCGGATACCTTGGAGATTACTCCAACACTTATGGAAGAAATTAAGAGGGCCCAAGAGCCAGATGAAGGAATAAAAGAGATCAAGGAGTTGATTCCGAAAGGGAAGGCCAAGTCCTTCCGCGTGGATGACCAAGGCACATTATGGTTTGAGAAACGGATATGTGTGCCTGACCAGAACAATCTGAGGCAGCAAATACTCAGAGAAGCTCATGAGTCCGCGTACTCTATCCACCCGGGAGGCACAAAAATGTATCAGGACCTGAGAGAAACCTTTTGGTGGCCAGGGATGCGAAGGGACATAGCATACTATGTCGCCTGCTGCGACATCCGCAACAAAGTCAAGGTAGAACACCAGAAACCCGCTGGGCTACTACAACCTTTACCAGTTCCCCAGTGGAAGTGGGACGATATATGCATGGACTTCATTGTTGGACTACCCAAGTCAACGAGAGGCAATGATGCTATCTGGGTCATTGTGGATATACTCACGAAAGTGGCTCACTTTATTCCGGTAAAGCCACTTTCAACGCGAACCAGCTTGCACAACTCTACATGTCCCGGATAGTCAGCCTTCATGGAGTACCCAAGTCTATCACCTCTGATAGGGGCTCCCTATTCACCTCAGCATTCTGGCTGCGATTGCATCAAGCTTTGGGAACCATGCTGAAGCATAGCACAGCGTACCATCCACAGACAGATGGACAGACCGAACGAGTGAACCAGATACTGGAAGATATGCTTCGGTCCTGCGCTCTCACCCATGGACCCAAATGGGAAGATAGCCTACCCTAGGCGGAATTCTCGTATAACAACAGTTATCAGTCAAGTCTCAAGATGTCACCATTTGAAGCACTGTATGGGCAGAAGTGCCGCACTCCATTGAATTGGTCCCAGACAGGAGATAGCCGTATCTTTGGCACGGACTTGATGCTCGAGGCTGAGAAGTAGGTCAAGGATATTCAGGAGCGTCTTCGAGCAGCCAAGTCCCGTCAGAAGAGCTACTATGACCCAAAGCACCGAGAAGTGACTTTTGAGCCCGGAGAATATGCTTACCTCCGAGTAACCCCCATGAAGGGAGTGAAGAGGTTTCATACTCGGGGAAAGCTTGCACCAAGATATATCGGTCCCTTTCCAGTGATTGCTAGGAAAGGCAGGGTAGCTTATCAGTTGGAACTACCACCGGAGTTGTCTGATGTTCACGACGTCTTCCACGTATCACAGTTAAGATAGTGCATTACACCACCGATCAAACAAGCAGATATGAGTGAGCTAGAACTGGCTAAGGATCTGACCTATGAAGAGAAACCTGTCAGAATCTTGGATGAGATGGAAAGAACTATCAGGAGTAAGGTGATCAAGTTTTACAAGGTGCTATGGGAGCACCATACTGAGGAAGAGGCTACCTGGGAAAGAGAAGATTTTCTAAGATCCGCATACCCGTACTTGTTCCCTGAGCAACCGAATCTCGAGGACGATATTCATCCTAAGGGGGGTAGGTTTGTGACACCCTGGTTTTTGGCAACTTTTTCTTTTCAAAATCTTTTGGTTTAATTGCAATTTTGATGGTGTTTGAAGCTTTCCTATTGACCTTGGAACTTGGAAGCTTTTGAGTCTTTTCCTAAGTAACCCAAAACCCTCATCACCTTGCCAAAACCTTTCCACACCTCTCTTGGATCAATTTCCAATATTTAATCCTTTCCCAATAATTCTTCTATTTCCTTAGGAATTATGTCATCACTATGGGTTGTGAAGCAACCTATAGTTTGGATGATCAATAAAACCCCAAACTTTTTCCACACCTTCTTACCATCATATGATCTCATAATCTTCAAAAATATTCCCTTGCCCAATACACAATTTTGGCCAGAATAATTATTTCTGCTCTGGCCAGAATTGGTCCATTGTGAAGCAACCCCTATTTTCCTAGCTCAGAAAATTCTCAATAAATTCCCTGAGATACTAGGGATCCTATCTAGTCACAATATCCAAAAATATCATCTTGTCCAGTACAAATTTTCAGCAGCAAAACTCTGACAAGTTTCTGCTTGTTCCAAACCTTTGTGAAGGAAGTACTAGCTAGGTATGCCCTACTGCTCTGAAATTTTTATGGCATGTGGGCACTACCAAATGACTTCCCTCCACCAAGTTTCATCATCAGGAGATCATCTATGTGAGTGCCACAAGTTCAACTAGATTCTGGACCAGTATGACAGTTTGTTCATGAACCCCACTCAAAACTTGTTCAAACCCTTTCAAACTTGGCCAGTTTGTAGTCTTTCCAACGTAGATCATCCCAGACAAGTCCATTGGCTCCATTCCCAGCTCATCCATGCTCCAGATCCCTCCCAAAGTTTCTGTCAGAAACTGTACCTGAAGCTACACTTCATATCAGAGTGTATCTGGCCAACCCAAGGGCACATGGGGACTAAGTGGTCGAGGGTCAACGTGTGGGACAAGGTGCGTCAGGCCTGCATGTCCACTTGGTAGCCGCACCCGTGGTGAGCACGGCACTGGCATGCCAGTGCGCGCACTCTGTGCCGCGCCCGAGTCGGATGTGATCGCTCCGGCTGCCCCGCGTGGCCTAGCCTTGTCCTAGCGTGCCGACGTCCTCTCCTACGTCCACCTAGGCCGCTCCAGGACCTTCCCCTCGCCGGAATCCTCCCCGACGGCCGCCATGCACTAGGGCACTATGGCGCCCGTGCGGCCACAGTGGCTCTGCGGCGCCGTCGTCTTCCTCCGCGACCCGTCCTCTCGCATTAACTCCTCCTGCTCTCTTCCATCCTGTCGCCCGCAAGCGGCCAGCCAGCAAGGCGTCCTAGCGCCGGCGACGTGGCCCTAGCCTCGCCGCTTCGGGAGAGCTCGCCCACGCTCGACTCTGGCCTATAAATGGGCATGCCCGGCCCTCCGGAGCTCACCACCTCACCTCCGCCATCTCCAATCGGCCTCCCAAGCAGCGAGCCACGGCCGAGAGGCCCTCTGGCCTCGAGCTTCGCCGGAGATCCGCCGCCGCCCAAGCTCTGCCACCCAGCCATCCCGCTCCACCTCAGCTCCAACCGACCTCACCTTCAAGCTCAGGGCACTCCCTTGGTCCTCCTCGACACCTTTCCCAGTCCAATCATCGCCGGAATCGCTGCCGCTAACGACCACCGCAGCTACCATCCACCGGAGAAGAAGGGGGCGACGCCGTCCGACCACCTCCGGAGGATCTGCGGGTACGTGCGTGATCGCCGTCGACTGCCCGGTCCATTCCAGCCTTCTCCCGACCTCGCCGCCGTCCCTATCGCCGGCGAGCATCGCCGATGAGCCGCCCCGCCTCTGTCTCTCTTCCCTCTCCCTGTTTTAAACAGAGAGGCCCCACCTGTCAGCGGCTCAGTCCCGCGCCCGAAGCGGTATAAGTGGAGGCGCCCCTCCACTTTACGCCTTCGACGTGGCCCCCTGGAGGTTTTTCTGATTTCTATTTATTTAATTCAGTTTGACCAGTAACTTTGACCTTGAATAACTTTTTATCTAAAGGTCCAATTCGGTTGATTCTTTTTGCATTGAGTTTGTATTGAACCCCTTTATTTTCTGACAAATTTTGATATTTTTCCAATATTCACAGAATTTCTGGTGAACAAAAAGGCTTTATGTGACATTTTCTTTTGCTATTTTAAAATACTTTCAGAAGGAAACTTTGGTACATTTGAAGACCAGGAGTGCTTGGGCAACCCAACAGAGCAAGGCAAGCCAGGATACCCATTTCATGAAGCATTTCAATAGCATTGCATATTTAAATGCATTTTGTTTATTTATTTACTATAGGATAATTCATAGCAAATTAATTTAAATGCTTAGTTGCCTATTGTGATAAATCACTATATTGCTAAACGAACTTAGTGGTTGATCTCGAGTCACCTGTCCGGGCTTACCCGTGCAACCACATTTGCCGGTATGGGACGGCCTTGACTTGGTCTGGCCCTGTGCTCTTTCACCGGTACCTCCAGACAGGGAGGGTTGTGCGTGCGTGCTACCCTGATCAGGTAGGCGGCGATAACCCTGTGAGCCCAGTTGAGTTTTGTGCCGGCGTCCCCATTTGGGACAGTTTAGTTTGGCCACGACGGTGGCAGGTGTCATGAGGACACATGGGCCACCCAGGGCAGGACTTCGGGGGAGGATGAGTGCCGGTGGTACGATGGGAGAGTCACGGGTCAGGCAGGTTTCGTTGGAGCAACGCTGGTCCACCCGAATGGGATCACGAGGCCAGGTGCTTCATGGTGTGGGTAAAGTGCGCAACCTCTGCAGAGTGTAAAATCTATTTGAATAGCCGCATCCACGGTATTGGACAACCCGTCCAGACCTCACTAGGTGGTCAACCATAACATTGGTAATAATGATGGAAGAACTCGTCTTGTGTTCGGAAGTACTCACTGGCTTACGAGTATCCCGAGGGTTGTGGGACAACCCGGAAGAGAGTAAGTTGATAAACGGTAACAGTAAGTGAATCACTTAAGAATTTAACCTGTTGTTTGCTATGCTATTGTTTGCTGCATTACTTGGTTGTCGTGAGCTTGCGAGTACATTCAAAGTACTCACCTGGCGTATCATGCCAGATGCAGGAGAAGCTGAGGACGGATGTCCCGATGGTTCGTGCTACGCTAACTAGGCTGTGTCCTCAGCAGTGTCCCCATGGATGGAGTTTCCGCTATGTTCTGCTATGCCGTAGAATTACTTAGTAGTTCCGAGGCCTTGCTATGTTTCATAAATAATGTAGATGTTGTCGTAGCACCAGGTGTGCCCTTGGCCTCGCTACCGATGTAAAATATGAGCTTGTACTCGAACTTTATCAATAAAGTTCAGTTCTGTTCTGTTCCAAGTTGTTGTGTGTTTCCAGAGGACATGATCTCTGGGCTGGAAATACTGGTAATCTGGTTCTCTGAGCCGGGATGCCACAATCTTGAGGCCTGAGCTACCTTTTTTTTTGGATAATAAAAAGGAAGGCAGCAATCCACCTTACATATTACCAAAACCAGATCGGGGTCTAAGAGTTGTACATTTCAGCAGGCTGACAGAGTAGCCATGCTCAAATTACACAGAAACAAAAACGAAACGAACGACGATCAACAACGTACTATACCTGGACTGAGCTGCTGGCTGTCTAAAAATTTAGCTTCTCTTTTTAGCCGGCCTGAGATATTGGCTGCCTAATTGAAGATATTGGATGCACTGCTCCCGGTGGCGTTCAAGGGCGTCATGCAGATCGGCATCATCGGATCATCGTGGCCTCGCAAATTAAATTGGAGAAAACGAGCTTTGAGCCTCTGACCATGTCGTTCGCTAAGATGGAAAGCAGTTGATCGGACATAATAACCAGTCAATTGGCTATCAGTCTGTTGGCGGTTATGCGAATTTTATTGGAGCTGAATGAAGGGAGGCTTGATTCGGCATGGCAAGTCTCGCAGCAGACATGGCGAGATGACACCATGACGGTTTATTTGACAGTAACACACTGGCTTAATTAGGACTTGTCTGAAACGCAGAAATCTCTCATGAACTCTGTTGAAGTACATCACCATCCTAACTTCTCTTATGGATTCATCTTGTCTGTGAACGTACATGGTTGACTAATGAACTTGATCTTGGTGGTTGTTTCAGATCTTTAACGTCCCAAAAGAAGCATCAGCCCGGACTGGATGTGCATCTTTCTAATCTCCGAGGTACACAAAATTGGCATCTTGAAGGTTCAGGCTTCCCTGTAGTATATAATTAATCCTTCCATAGATTTATTTGCGCCTTTACAAATCATAATTCTATGCATGATAAATATTACTTTGATTAAGGTATCGGAGTTCAAAGCATGATTTGTATGGCTTATGTAATCACTACTTCACGGGATTAATTTGATTATCGCCAACTCTGTGCCGACCAACTCCGCGTGGATGCCACATCCTGGACAGCAGTAGCTCTAGTCTATACATTCTGGTAATGCAAATCCCCATCTGCCTCCTCTGTTCCGAGTCATTGTTCTGGCACCCTAAAGTTTATAATAAGGTACCCATGTAACGGTATCTCAAGTATATCGCCAAAGTTGGTAAATTGTACTCCCTCTTCTGTTCCGAGTAACTTTGTTCGCAGTGGGGCTTCGGTATGTCAAACTCTTTCCAGGAATAACAAAGACGTTGCAGCTAAAGTGCACCAGCATTGCCGGTGAATGGCATGAGTACAGGGAGTAGAGTGCCACACAATGGCTTCATCTATGAACTATGGTTTGTCAAGGCTACAGTAGTAATTATAAGTAAGCTAATACTAATATTAATTGGAACAATTGTATTTATTTCAAGTCATATATATCATGGTTATAGAAAGAGAAAGAATATTTTCATGTACCTATCTGACCCTGGTATTTAGGTTATTTAATCAAAACCAAGTGTGGCATAATTTAAGATTTCACTTTTTAGGACTTTTTCTATGCCTCTACCACCATTACTGTCGGGCCTCTACCACCATTACTGTCGGAAACGGCGCGAAGACCCCCTTTTGGAATTCTCCTTGGCTTTTTGGGCGCAAGCCCAAAGACATTGCCCCACTCATCCATGAGGCCTCTTCGAGGAAAAAATGGAAGGTGCGGGAGGCCCTCGGAGAGAACGCATGTATCCTCAAGATCAGACCTCCCACCGTTGTTTCGGGTGCGCACATTCGGCAATTCTTCTCAATATGGATGCTTTGGCATGAGGTCCATCTTGATGAGCATGCCGAAGATGACTTCATTTGGAAGCATATGGCACGTGGGCTCTACTCGGCGGCCTCCGCCTACAGAGCACAGTTTCTGGGCATGGTGCTCTCACCGATGGACCAAATGATTTGGAAGGTTTGGGCCCCTCCAAAGGTCAAGTTTTTTGCTTGCTTGGCGCTTCAGGACAGGATTTGGATTGCTCATAGACTATCAAAATGTGGCTGGCCCAATTGTGGGCTTTGCCCCCTGTGCAAGAGGGTGTAAGAATGTGGACCTCATCTATTCTTCTCTTGCCGCTTTTCTCTCACGCTTTGGAACTTGGTCATTGGAAAATTCAACATTGTTGGCCTGGACACCTCCACATGGCACTTGATGGAATCCGTTGAGGATTGGTGAGCTAGTACAAGCGCCGAGGGCACCCACAACATAAAAGCCAGGGCTTCTCTTACCATGCTTGTGTCGTGGACGGTCTGGAATGAGGGAAACGCAAGAGTATTCCGGCAAAAGAGCGCTCCACTGCCGATCTTGCTACAAACTATCACGAATGAGGCAAACCTTTGGATAGCGTCGGGGCGAAGAAGTTAGGGTCTATCTTAGCACGAGAGTAGTCATTCATGTCAAATTTTGGATGCTTACTATAACAAACTCTATTCTCTCCGTATTTAATGGATGAGTCAAAGCTTTTGCCTCCGTTTCAAAAAAAAATCTTTTTAGGACTCTAAAAAGTGTTTTTGTTTTTCATGCTTTTAATTTCTGTTAAATTTGGGTCGATAGATGCCTAGCCAAAGCAACTTGTGAAATTAGAGATCGGTTGATTTGATCATCGTTATCTGGTTGGCAATCCCTGACAAGTGAACTTAATACTACTTGCATGACAACTACACTCTGGTCCGCACTCTTCATGTAGAACTTGAGCGAGTAAACTCTTCTTTGTTTCTTTTTCTCCCCAAATTAATGAATAGAGTTCCTCTTTCATTTCAGTTATTCAGAGATTAAGTGATTCTTTTTGCAGCAGTCTAAACACTTCTTTGTTTCTTTTTCCTCACCAACTAAATGCACGATAGTTCCTCTTTCATTTAAAGTGATTCAGTGATTCTTGCTGATGCAGTCGCTACAACAAATCATGAAGGCAGTAGGTTGGGGAAAACTCTGGAATCTCTATTCTCTTACTCAGCTGCTATACATACAGATATATGCTACAGGGTTTGGGCTCTTTGGGTCATAGCTCACACACACGCACACACACACAAACACAGCCCAACACTCCTCCTGAAGATGGGTGATAGATATCAATCATCCCCATCTTGCTACATGCTGAATTACACTCCCTAACCCCTAATCCTTTGGTAAGACAACCTGCAACTTGTTCTTTTGAGCTTACGTGACTGATCTTGATTGTGGCATCATCCGCCTTCTCCTTAATAAAGAAACAATCTATCTCCACATGTTTGGTTCTGTCTTGTTGGACTAGATTGTTAGCAATACTAATCGCTGATTTGTTATCACACCATACATTTAGAGGGCCCTTTCGTAACAGCTTCAGTTCAAATAAGATGTTTCTCACCCACAACATCTCACTAAGCCCCTGTGACATAACTCTATACTCTGCTTCAGCTGTCGACCTTGACACTACCTGTTGCTTTTTGCTCCGCCATGACACCAAGTTCCCTCCAACAAATACACGGTAGCCAGAGGTCAATCTTCTATCATCAAGGCAACTAGCCCAATCCGCATCACTATAACCATCTACACTGAGATGGCCATTCTTCTTGAAACATAGTCCTTTCTCTGGACTACCCTTCAGATGTCGGAGGATCCGATATACAACATCCAAATGTCCACTCCTGGGATCATGCATGTATCTGCTCACTACACTCACAGCAATGAGATATCTGGTCACATTGTTTTTGGTTACTTTGAAGGCAGAACGAGATGGAGTTGCTACATTGTTGTTCTTCATCACTTTCAGTCTGACCTCCTCTTGTGAAATTGCTGCTATAGCTTCCTCCAGATTGGGAAGAGTGGGTTGGTGGAACATGGTAGCTCGTCTTCCTTCAAATTCTGAATTCAAACCCTTAAGGAATTCTATCACCCTCCCGCGTTCAATCCACTTCTTAACACTAGATATACAATCTGCATGTCGCAACTCGAGAGGGTCATAGCCATCTAGGTCGGCCCATAATCTCTGCAACTCAGCAGCATACTCCATTACAGAGTGCTCCCCGTGCCTCAGATCACTAACTCTCTCTTGTGTCTCAACCATCAGCATCACATTTCCCTTCCCGGAGTACAATTTCGCTAAAGTCTTCCACATCTCAGCTGCACTTGAGATGGCTTCAATAGTTGCAGCAATGCTCGGTGACAAAGAATTCAACAACCATGCCACCACCAATGAGTTGGTAGTGCTCCATGTTCTCCACTCTGCACTTGTCTTATCTGCTGGCTCAGTTGACTCCTCCTTGACAATGTTCTCAAGTCCCTTTGTCTTTCAAATCAGCAATTCCCGCCTCGACCAGCTCAAGTAATTCTTGATACCTTTCAATTTGATGTCATTTTGCATCAACTCAATTTTCTGTGTCGGCTCGGTACGTGGGATGATTGCATTGCCGGATGATGCATCCCCTGCCTTTGCAGTGATAAGTTGAGCCAAGTTTTCAAGAACTTGTTGAATCCCCTGATTCTCCCCCATGGTTCAGTAAAGAACTCACTTCTCAAGCACCACAACAAGCAGAGCTGCTCCTCTTCTACAATTAGGCTCAACAACAAGAACAAAATTGATTTGAAAATAAGAGCCTGCAGCACTTTCTCCTCTTGTAGATTGTTAAGCAGGAGCAGACCTACGAACAAATTCAGGCAACCCACTTCTTCTCTACTTGCTGAAGGCTGAAGCAACAAGTAATCTGCCTCTTCACTACCTCGCCAGTTTCCCTTTTCTCTGCTCCCACACACAGTACGCACCAGGCACCTCCCTTGCTTCTCCCTTGCAACCTACTAGCCGCCACAACTGAAGGAGACCTCACCCGAGGTCCTACCTTCGCCACCACGTCCCAGCACCGCAGGCCTGCAAGTTGTTGTATGCACGCGGCCGGCCGTGGCCTCCACAATTGCACAACACCTCTGCCTGGGCAGTAGTATTCCTCCGCCTGGTACTGCTGCCCGTGCCTGGAGCTTACTTAGGAGCTGTTCGGCGATCCTCCAGCTCCGTGAAATCCGAGGATCTGCGGAGCACCCTTTTTCCCGCTCTAAGATTTTTAACTATTGCTCCTCCAACTCCGGGAATGGGGTTGCGGAATGGAGGGCCTCCGAACATGCCCTTATTATCTGCCTTCACGCTTGTCCACAGACGCCGGAGCTCCGTTGCACGCCTCCGATTACCACTAGCGACCTCCACAACCTGCTCCCCCTCTCACCGTCCGCCAATCCCGCCGCCGCAACACTCACGGTTGGGCTCCGGTGTTCTGCACCACCACAACTACCCAACAACCTCCTCTGCAGCCTGACGTCGCCACTGCATCACCACTTCACCAGCAGCAGCTAGGTCTCAGTCGCCATCGCCTGAGCTCTGACACCCTGAAGGCAGTAGGTTGGGGAAAACTCTGGAATCTCTATTCTCTTACTCAGCTGCTATACATACAGATACAAATATATGCTACAGGTATGGGCCCTTTGGGCCATAGCACACACACAAACACAGCCCAATAAATCATCTACAAGAAGCCAACATTTTCTAGTCCAACTTCTGAGCTTGCCTGTTCATAATTAGATTATATAAGTGTGCTTGCTACATATTATTCTTTTAGAAAGGGACAATATTATCATGAAAGCAACAAATTATATAGGTATATGTGCTTGGTAAATATTATTCTATTTGTATACCTTCTGTCCTTTTATTCGAGAAGCAGTTGAGATGTTGTACTTGGACTAATGCATTCACTAGTAGAAAACAGGGCATCAGTCCCGGTTCCAGAGGGCCTTTAGTCCCGGTTCTGCAACCGAGACAAAATGATCGGGACTAATGCCCATCACTTTTAGTCCCGGTTGGCTTACGAACCGGGACTAAAGGAGCTCCACGAGGGCGCCGTCGCCGCGCCTGGCAGGAGGACCTTTTGTCCCGGTTGGTAACATCGACCGGGACTAAAAGGCAACCACGCGTCAGCAGCTGACAGGCTCTGGTTTTTTTTTGCAAGGAGGGGTTTAAGGGTTTTCACATTGTGTTTCCCCCTTTTATTTTTGTTTTTACCATTTTTATTTTATGCTTTTCATTCAACTCGACGCTAGCTACTACATATAGCAATGAAAGAACCATTACATAACATCGTCATGATCAATATATAGAAAGAACCATTAGTATCACTTGAAAGTTGTTCAACTTAAGAAACAAACATGAATGTATCACATTCATCTTAACATACTAATTAATTAACTAACAGCTCTCCAGCTGATATATTCATGACTTAGTTCTAAACATGGTCAACAACAACCATCATCTGATAGTCCTTGCGGTTGCACTTCCTTATAGTGATTACCACAAGGGTGTCCACCCTTAGTTCTCTCTTTCCCTTGATGAACTCCTGCCAGCCGGCCTTGTGGAATGATATGCGCCCGTCGGGGTCTGTCTTGTATTGGACGTTCGTGACAGGCCCTCTTGGTCCATGGATTACTCCAGCAGTGCCGACGGCGGGGATGTCCACTCCGGAAAACATCTTCAAAGGTAACTTCTGAAGACCCCATCATTAAGAGAAAATAGAGAGCACAAAATGTTAGACATCTCACCATACTTGGTTATGACCAAAAAGAGATGAAAGAATATAAAACATCTCACCATAACTTTTTTGAGCATGTTTGTTTTTGTTAGACGGTGCACAAAGGGCTTCCCCAAGAACGCTGAAGAGGATGGTAACTTTTCTTTCACACTAGCTTTATCATCCCGAGTAAGCTTCTTCATCCTTTGAGAAAAAAATACAGAAAGGATAGGACCATCATCTTCATCTTCGATGTCCTCCTCTTCATATTGGTTGTCCTCATCTTCATCTTGGATGTCCTCATCTTCATCTTGGCTGTCGATGTCATCTTGGTCATCTTGGCTGACGATGTCATCTTCGTCATCGTCATCATCATCGCTTTGGACATATAATGTCCTTAACCTATTCACCTCTCCTATTAAGGAAAAAGCTACGAGTTCTCCTCCTTTAAAATTGTTCACTGCAATGTACTGCTCCCATCCATCACCAGATATGATGGTTTTATTCTTTCCTTTGCGCAGATCCAATTCGAATTCGCGCTCCTCATCATCCTCAAAGTACAACACGTTACCATATGAATTGTTGAAGTCCTCCCTTATGTTGCATGGAACACACTATGCAGCAGTTAATAATCAACAATAAAGTCAGTAAAAAAGGGAAACAAATGATCAAAATTCAATACAAATTCAAGTTAAAGACCGTTACCACTGATTTTTGAAATCCCTTTCTCAAATATACCCTGAATTGCACTGCAGTTTCAAGACTGTCCATACATGAATTTTGGCACACCTTGCAGATCTTACGCCTCATGGTCCCTAATAAGCCCAAGCAGTTGTCAAACGTAAGAAAACGCAATTAACACTTTTTTATATTTCATTTCCGAATGTAGAATAGTTCATAGATGTAAGTTATGATATATAATGTGAATCTTTTAAAAACTCATAACATGACATGCCTTATTGCAACCTAAGAAACACAACTCGAATAATCCAGTTAACGAAGCATCGAATATTATCGCTAATACAACTCGAATATTATCATATAATATCATTAATTAATACAGCTCGAGTTGACGTCTCACGGCGCAGGCGGTGGACACCCAAAGAGAAGGAACCATCGCCGGATCATAGCTCGGGTGAGATCCCTGAATAACCTGCCAGGTATTGGAGAACCTGGCGTCCAACGCGGCCATGTAGCGACGGACGTGCTCGTCCTCCTCCCTGACACGGCGACGTACCACCTCCGCGGGGGCCGGCTCCCTCTGCACCGATAGTGGCCCACGCGACCGCCACCAAAGAAGCTCCGGGTCGACGACGAGACCCGGATTTCTCACCAAGGTGCGCGCCCCGGAAGGTAGCACCTCCCAGTGCCAGCCTGGCAGAGCCCAGTCCCGGACATGGCGCCTCTCAAACTGGTTGTCGGCGCCGACTCGACGACGAGGATGCGGGATTGGCATCGTCGACGAGAACAAATTGTGGCTATAGCAAATATCATTTTATTTAACAACAATAACAACAATACCATATTTAATACCAAAATGACATATCTTTTTCTAATCCTACTCGTAGGATTTGAGATGCATGTTTAATAGCAAAAAAAAGGGGGGGGGCAAGAAGAGAGCCGCCCATTGCATGAACCGGAAAGAAAACCACCCCATCTCATACTCTTATCAGGTCGTGACCCTTCTAAGGTGTGCTATAGGCAAGAGCTAGCTAATGCTCGGTATAAACGATATACACTATTCTCCCCTCGAAACACATTTGTTTTGTAGGTTCCTCTACATACAAAGTGGATCATCTAGAAAATGTTCTTTTTATCATGCTTGAGAATAATTTCTAAATTTCTATACTAGATGGTAAAGTTTGCTGCATTCACTTTATCCTTTTCTATGATGAATTTCGAAGCAAAGTTAAAAACTGGACCCAAAAGGTGTCATCTAGCTACAAAACAAAATATGCAAACACTATGCAAACAATAGATCGATTGGATCCCACGCGCGCCGCCACTGCTTCGGCCGGCGACGGACACGGGCGACGACGATGACCGCGGGGTGGGGGGAGGGGGAATAGGAGGAGGGGAACAGCGGTGTGGCCGGCGGCTCACCTAGGAGGAGGAGGAGGGGGAGCAGGCTCGGGGCGGCGACGGCATCGGGGGGCGGCGACGGGGACGGCATCGGGGGCGGCGACGAGGAGCGGGCTCGGGGAGGCGACGGCGAGGTCTGGCAGCCTGGCGGCGTCGAGGTGGTCTTTGGCGCCGACGAGGGAAATGGAGATCGAAAACTGTAGATGGATTTTGGTCCACTTATATACCCCAACATTTAGTCCCGGTTGGTGGCCCCAACCGGGACTAAAGCCCTCAACAGCCCAAAGGGCGGGAAGCATAGCCCTTTAGTCCCGGTTGGAGCCACCAACTGGGACTAAAGGGGTGTGCTTCCCGCAGCAAAATGTTTATTCCCACCTCGCTAGTCGAGAGGAGCTCGGAGTGGTTTATAAGCGCTGCTGCCGCTGCCCTCTCGAGCTCCTCTCTATTGCAGGCAGTTGATACGTCTCCATCGTATCTACTTTTCCAAACTCTTTTGCCCTTGTTTTGGACTCTAATTTGCATGATTTGAATGGAACTAACCCGGATTGACGCTGTTTTCAGCAAAATTGCCTTGGTGTTATTTTTGTGCAGAAATAAAAGTTCTCGGATTGACCTAAAAATTTGCGGAGAATATTTTTGGAATTAATAAAAAAATATTGGCGAAAGAATCAAACAGAGGGGGTCCACCCATTGGCCACAAACCAGGAGGGCACCCCCCCCTAGGGCGCGCCCTGGCGGCTTGTGGGTCCCACAGACCTCCTCCGACCCTAATTCCAACTCTATATATTCACATCCGTAGAGAAAAAAATAGAGGAGAAGAGTTCATCGCGTTTCATGATACGGAGCCGCCGCCACCTCCTGTTCTTACTCGGGAGGGCAGATCTGGAGTCCGTTTTGGGCTCCGGAGAGGGGAAATCGACGCCGTCGTCATCACCAACCATCCTCCATCACCAATTTCATGATGCTCACCGCCGTGCGTGAGTAATTCCATCGTAGGCTTGCTGGACGGTGATGGGTTGGATGAGATTTACCATGTAATCGAGTTAGTTTTGTTAGGGTTTGATCCCTAGTATCCACTATGTTCTGAGATTGATGTTGCTATGACTTTGCTATGCTTAATGCTTGTCACTAGGGCCCGAGTGCCATGATTTCAGATCTGAACCTATTATGTTTCCATGAATATATATGTGTTCTTGATCCTATCTTGCAAGTTGTAGACACCTATTATGTGTTATGATCCGCATACCCCAAGGTGACAATAATTGGGATTCTTTCCGGTGATTACCATAGTTTGAGGAGTTCATGTATTCACTAAGTGCTAATGCTTTGGTCCGGTTCTCTATTAAAAGGAGGCCTTAATATCCCTTAGTTTCCATTAGGATCCCGCTGCCATGGGAGGGTAGGACAAAAGATGTCATGCAAGTTCTTTTCCATAAGCACGTAAGACTATATACGGAATACATGCCTACATTACATTGATGAATTGGAGCTAGTTCTCTGTCACCCTAGGTTATAACTGTTGCATGATGAATGCCATCCGACATAATTATCCATCACTGATCCATTGCCTACGAGCTTTTCACATATTGATCTTTGCTAAGTTACTTTTCCGTTGCTACTATTACAATCACTACAAAACTGCTACTGTCACTTTTTCCATCGTTACCGTTACTTCCATACTACTTTGCTACTAAATATTTTGCTGCAGATATTAAGTCTTTCAGGTGTGGTTGAATTGACAACTCAGCTGCTAATACTTGAGAATATTCTTTGGCTCCCCTTGTGTCGAATCAATAAATTTGGGCTGAATACTCTACCCTCGAAAACTGTTGCGATCCCCTATACTTGTGGGTTATCAAGACCTTTTTCTGGTGCCGTTGCCGGGGAGCATAGCTTTATTCTCTGAGTCACTTGGGATTTATATCTGTTGATCACTATGAAGAATTTGAAAGATGCTAAAACCAAGATCTTCTCCTCTACTACGAGGACAGGTAAGGAACTGCCATCTAGCTCTGCACTTGATTCACCTTCTGTTATGAGTAAATTTGCGACACCACCACCTGCCAGTAATTCTGATATGTCGCAAGTAATTGATGATGCCACTTCTGTTATGCTTGATAATACTGTGCCTTTGGGTGAATTTCTTGATGAACAACTTGCTAGGGTTAGAGAGAATGAGATCACTGAAACTGATGATATTTCTAAAACTGATGAAATTATTGAAACTGGACACTTTCAGACACCTGTTAGACCTAGCTCTCCTAGATATGAATTGCCTGTTATACCTGAGGGTTATGTTATGGATGGAGAGGTAGCTAGGGACTTTCTTGCTCGTAAAGATAGAGATGATCTTAAGAAATTACTATGCAAGTGGAAAGAAAAATCTTTGAATGCTAGAATGCAATATGATCCTAAGTTTGCTACTTCACCTATCTTTGTTACTGATAAGGATTATGAATTCTCTGTCGATCCTGAGTTAATTACTTTGGTTGAATCTGATCCTTTCCATGGTTATGAATCTGAAACTGTTGTGGCACATCTTACTAAATTGAATGACATAGCCACCCTATTCGCTCATGAGGAAAAAATTGGCTACTACTATATTATTAAGTTGTTTCCTTTCTCATTAAAGGGTGATGCTAAGCTATGGTTTAAATCTCTTGATCCTGGTTGTGTGCTTAGTCCCCAGGATATGATATATTACTTCTCTGGAAAAAAAATTCCTGCTCATAAGAAACAAGCTGCCTTACAGGAAATATTTAACTTTGTGCAAATTGAAGAAGAGAGTCTCCCACAAGCTTGGGGGAGGCTTCTCCAATTACTTAATGCTTTGCCTGATCATTCTCTCAAGAAAAACGAAATATTTGATATCTTTTATAATGGACTAACCGATGCTTCTAGGGACCACCTAGATAGTTGTGCTGGTTGTGTTTTCAGGGAACGAACGGTTGAACAAGCTGTACTACTATTGAATAATATATTGAGCAATGATAATGATTGGACCATCCCCGAACCAGCTCCAAAGCCAACTCCGAAGAAAAGAGGTATTCTATTTGTCAGTCCTGAAGATATGCAAGAGGCAAAGAAATCTATGAAAGAAAAAGGTATTAAAGCTGAAGATGTTAAGAATTTACCACTTATTGAAGAAATACATGGTTGATACATCTCCAACGTATCTATAATTTATGAAGTATTCATGCCATGTTTACAATAATTTTATATGATTTTGGTATGATTTGATTAGAACTAACCCGGACTAATGCTGTTTTCAGTAGAACTACCGTGGTGTTGTTTTTGTGCAAAAATAAAAGTTCTCGGAATGGGCTGAAAATTTACGGAGAATATTTTTGGAAAATATAAAAAATACTGGAGTGAAAAGATACCGGAGAGGAAGCCGGAGGCAGCCACAAGGGTGGGGGGCGCCCCCCCCCCCCCCTAGGGCGCGCCCCCTGGCTTGTCACCTCCTCGGGAACCTTCTGGACGTGGGACCAACGCCAAATACTCCTATAAATACCCAAGTCCCCGTAAAGAACCCTAGATGAGAAGTTCCGCCGCCGCAAGTCTCTGTAGCCACGAAAAATCAATCTTGGCCCTCTCCGGCACCCTGTCGGAGGGGGTCACCATCATCGGAGACCATGGAGGAGGAAGACGGAGGGGCCATCATCACCATGGAGGCCAAGGACCAGAGGGAGAACCTCTCCCCACCTAGGGGGGAGGCCATGGAGGAGGAAGCACAAGGGGGAGACCCTCTCCCCCTCTCTCTCGGTGGCGCCGGAGTGCCATCGGGGGAACCATCGCCGCGGTGATCGTCTTCATCAACATCACCTTCTTCATCACCGTCCTCATATCTTTTCAGCGGTCCACTCCCCCGCATCCCACTGTAATCCCCTACTTGAACATGGTGCTTTATGCCACATATTATGATCCAATGATGTGTTGCCATCCTATGATGTTTTGAGTGGATTTCTTTTGTCTTATGGGTTGATTGATGATCTAGATTGGTTTGAGTTGTATGTTTATTTTGGTGCTGTCCTATGGTGCCTTCCATGCCGCGCACACGTGAAGGATTCCCGCTGTAGGGTGTTGCAATACGTTCATGATTCGCTTATAGTGGGTTGCTAGAGTGACATAAGCTTAAACCTGAGTAAGGGGGTTGTTGCGTATGGGATAAAGGGGACTTGATGCTTTAATGCTATGTTTGGGTTTTACCTTAATGATCTTTAGTAGTTGCGGATGCTTGCTAGAGTTCCAATCATAAGTGCATATGATCCAAGTAGAGAAAGTATGTTAGCTTATGCCTCTCCCTCATATAAAATTGCAATAATGATTACCGATCTTGTTAACAATTGCCTAGGACAATTCCACACACCGACCCATCATTATTCCACACTCGCTATTTGTAATATATTGTAATATATTCTAACTTTATGATAACAGCACCTATTTTTATATTTTAGTTCTCCGATATCATGCAAATCTATTCTCTTCATACCCACAACGTAGTTTTATTTCTTGTTTCTAGTTGGAAGCAAACGTTTGGCGTACATAGAGTCGTATCAGTGGCAGATAGGACTTGAGAGAATATTGATCTTACCTTTAGCTCCTTGTGGGTTCGACACTCCATACTTATCACTTCCACCTTTGGAAATTGCTACGATGATTCCTTGCACTTGGGGATTATCAAGCTCTTTTCTGGCGCCGTTGCCGGGGAGCAATAGCGTGGGGTTGATATTCTCGTGTGTGCTTGTTTGCTTTCTTCACTAAGTAGATTTTGTTTTCCCTTTTTGCTTTCTTTAGTTGTGGGTGAAACATACAAAAAAATTAAATAATGAAAAATACAAAAAGAATTACTTGCCTCTTATGCCTAAGAAGTTTTTCAAAAAGAGAAGTGATTGGAAGGTTGTGCATTGGAGAAGTGAGGGTCGACCTTGAACACTTGTGTTCATGCTCATGGAAACAATGTAGAATTTTTCATGGAAGCTTCTCAAAAATAATTATCCCCTTGTATATATCCATTTTATTATAAAAATAATGTGCCAAGATTTTCTTTTAGGATGATTAGATTGCTTGTTTGCTATGTGCGGTGCAAAAACAGAAACTTTGACTGTAGTGCATGAATTTACATTTCTTACTGAAATGTCAAAAGTTGCTGAAATTTTTGCACAGTACTTCTATATAAATTTTTTAATGTGTCCTACTTTTTCAGAATTCTTTGACTTACAGAA
This sequence comes from Elymus sibiricus, assembly GCA_039707655.1. Classification (NCBI taxonomy): domain Eukaryota; kingdom Viridiplantae; phylum Streptophyta; class Magnoliopsida; order Poales; family Poaceae; genus Elymus; species Elymus sibiricus. The sequence goes on from CM077663.1 coordinate 378,422,275, forward strand.
GTATACGAAGTTTCCAGATTACTACAGACTGTCCTGTTTTTGACAGATTCTGTTTTCTATGTGTTGTTCACTTATTTTGATGAATCTATGGGTTGTATCGGGGGGTATGAACCATGGTGAAGTTGGAATACAGTAGATATAATGCTAATATGAAATTGGAATGAGTTTACAACAGTACGTAAAGGTAGTAATTTTCTTTATTATACTAACGGATCTCATGAGGGTTTTGTTAAGTTTTGTGTCGATGAAGTGTTCGAAGATCGAGAAGGTATCGATATAAGAAGAATACGGAGAGACAAGAGTTCAAGCTTGGGGATGCCCCGGAAGGCATCCCATCTTTATTCTTCAACAATTATCGGTATATCTCGGTTTTTGTTTTGTTCACATGATATGCGTCTTTAGTGTTTTTCTTTTCCTTTATGCACCCTTCTAGTATGAGATAGTCCTTCATTGATTTGTAGAATGCTTCATGTGCTTCACTTAAATCTTTTGAGTATGGCTTTCGTAGAATTCTCTTTGTGCTTCACTTAAATCTTTTGAGTGTGGCTTTATAGAATGCTTCGTGTGCTTCACTTATATATTTTGAGCTTGGATATTGGTTAATCTATATTAATTGTAGAATGCTCTATGAACTTCACTTATATCTTTTAGAGTATAAATAAAATTATCATCGGAATTAGGCTTGGAAGAGTATCATTAAAATGTCATGCCTAGCTAAAAAGGCATTAAAGAAAAGCGCTTGTTGGGAGACAACCCAATATCTACCCCTACTGTTTTTGTGTGTTATCATGATTATGCTACTGTAGTAACTATGTTTTATATGTTTTCTTTCAATAAAGTGCCAAGTAAAGCCTTTGGGATGACTCACAAGATGAGTAGAATTGATGCTGAACCAAAACAGAAACTTTTGACTCCAGTACATGAATTTTCATTTTTTACTAGAGTGTAATAATGATCTGAAATTTTTACACAGTCTTAATATACAAATTCTACAGGTTGTCCTAATGTTTCATAATTTTTCGAGACAGGGATGTATGGTTACACTACAGATCTTCACAGACTGTTCTGTTTTTGACAGATTCTGTTTTGCATGCATAGTTTGCTTGTTTTAGTGTTTCCATAGCTTATATTTAGCGGTATAAATTATGGGAATGATAGAATACAGTAGGTATCATGTGGGAACAATTATGAATCTTGTCTTGACAGTACCTAAGTGAATTATTTATCTTTATTACACTAACCCTTCTCACGAAGTTCCGTTAAGTTTTGTGTGATTGAAGTTTTCAAGTTTTGGGTGAGACACCGATATGATTAGAACAAGGAGTGACAAGAACCTAAGCTTGGGGATGCCCAAGGCACCCCCAAGGTAATATCCATGGAAGACTCAAGCGCCTAAGCTTGGGGATGCCCCGGAAGGCATCCCCTCTTTCGTCTTCAACATTATTGGTATATCTTACTTAGAGCTATATTTTTATTCGTCACATAATATGTGCTTTGCTTGGATCGTCATTATATTTTGTTATTTTCTGTTAGGTGTTATTCATAATCTTGTTTTTCAATAAAAAGTTTCAAGAATTGTCTTAGGATGCTTGCATTGCATGTTTTGAAGTGTGCTGTGTAAAAACAGAAACTTTTGCTGTAGTGTTTGAATTTTCATATTTTACTGGAACGTGGAACGTTTCTGAAATTTTTACAAAGTGTTTTCATATAAATTATTTAGCATGTCCTAAATTTCCATAATTTTTTGAGTTACGGAAGTACACTGTTTTCATAAATTACTACAGACTATTCTGTTTGGACAGATTGCTGTCATAGTTTTGTTATCTGCTTATCCTATAGTTTCCATAGCTTATATTGGTAGATATAAATTGTGGAAACGATAGTAAACAGTAGATGATGTTTGAAAATATTTTTGCAACTTATCTTGGAAGTACATGAAGTGTTGATTTATTCTTATGTGTACTAACCTATTTCACGAGTTCTTTTCGAGTTTTGTGTGGATGAAGTTTTTGAGAATAGGTGAAACCATGATATGAGAGGATTGAACGAGATACAAAAGCTCAAGCTTGGGGATGCCCAAGGCACCCCAAGTAAATATTTCAATAAGTCTCAAGCATCTAAGCTTGGGGATGCTACGCATCCCACCTCTCTTCGTCAACTATCGGTTAGTATCGGTTGAACCTAAGTTTTTGCTTCTTCACATGATATGTGCTATCCTTGGAATATCATTTTATTTTGTTTTGCTATTTGAATAAAAGCATTGGATCTGAAATTTTGAATAAGAGAGAGAGTCCTCACATGGCTATTTAACTAATTGACTACGCATTGATCTTCACTTATATCTTTTTGGAGTAGTTTGTCATTCACTCTCGTGCTTCACTTATACCCTATGAGTAAATGGTTGAATGAATTGAATATCATAAATCTGAAATTAAATATGCTTCATATACTTATCCCATGGGGAGTAATGACTTCACACATAATAAGTATAGGTGGTAAAATTTATTGAAAATTAACAAACACCGCATTGGTCACTTGAACAATTCATGAAAGAATATTGAAGGAAGAGAGATTCCACATATAAATATACTATCTTGGACATCTTCTATGATTGTGAGCTCATTAATTATTTTCAAACTCGAGCAAATTAGTTGAAATTGGACAAGGAAGACAACTTAATGAGTTATGTTTGGGTATATTTGTATAGAAGTTATATTGTTATGGATCCTCCAACATGTGGTGCTTGCTTCCACCTCATACTAGCCAAAACTTCCGCACCAAGTAGAAATACTACTTGTGCATCCAAACACCCTTAAACCAGTTTTGCCATGAGAGTCCATTATACCTACCTATGGATTGAGTAAGATCCTTCAAGTAAGTTGTCATCGGTGCAAAAAGCAATAAAAATTGCTCCTAAATATGTATGATCTTTTATTGTAAGGGAAAATAAGCGTTGTACGAACTTGTGATGGTAAAGAAATAAAAGCGACGGACTGCATAATAAAGGTTGCTATCACAAAGGGAAATACAACGTGACGTTCCTTTGCATTAAGGGTTTGCACATCCAAAAACAAAAAGCGCATGAAAACCTCTGCTTCCCTCTGCGAAGGGCCTATCTTTCACTTTTTAGTACTTACCTTTATGCAAGAGTCATGGTGATCTTCACCACTTCCTATATTTCGCCTTTTTCTCTTGGCAAGCGTCATGTGTTGGGGAATGATCTAGACATATATATCCCTACAAATATATTTGATCAAGAATTATTATCGTTAACAATTATCTATATGATAAATAAGTTGGGAGGCGACACATTAAGCCCCTATCTTTCTCTGTGTTCGATGGGTGCTATTTGTTCTAAAAATATGCTTTGAGTGTCAATAATCATGGAAGACTATATGATAGTTGAGTATGTGGAATTTGCTAAATCAAAGCTCTTATATTCCTGAAAATAAGATGAATTGCAATTGTTCGATGACTAGGAACATGGTTTGTTAAGTTTTCAAGAAACTTTCTGGTCTGTACTTTAACATGTGAATAGCTTATTACTTGATCATGAGAAGTTTTATGAGATGAGCTACTGTTTATGGTTTATATTGATGCTAGAAAAAGTGATTGGAATTATCATTGATCAAACTTGTGCACTTGCTAGCATTCACACTTCATAAATTATTTCTTTTATCATTTACCTACTCGAGGACGAGCAGGAATTAAGCTTGGGGATGCTGATACGTCTCCAACGTATCTATAATTTATGAAGTATTCATGCCATGTTTACAATAATTCTATATGATTTTGGTATGATTTGATTAGAACTAACCCGGACTGACGCTGTTTTCAGCAGAACTACCGTGGTGTTGTTTTTGTGCAGAAATAAAAGTTCTCGGAATGGGCTGAAAATTTACGGAGAATATTTTTGGAAAATATAAAAAATACTGGAGTGAAAAGATACCGGAGAGGAAGCCCGAGGCAGCCACAAGGGTGGGGGGCGCCCCCCCACCTTGGGTGCGCCCCCCTGGCTTGTCACCTGCTCGAGAACCTTCTGGACGTGGGACCAACGCCAAATACTCCTATAAATACCCAAGTCCCCGTAAAGAACCCTAGATGAGAAGTTCCGTCGCCGCAAGTCTCTGTAGCCACGAAAAATCAATCTTGGCCCTCTCCGGCACCCTGCCGGAGGGGGTCACCATCACCGGAGACCATGTTGGAGGAAGACGGAGGGGCCATCATCACCATGGAGGCCAAGGACCAGAGGGAGAACCTCTCCCCACCTAGGGGGGAGGCCATGGAGGAGGAAGCACAAGGGGGAGACCCTCTCCGCCTCTCTCTCGGTGGCGCCGGAGTGCCATCGGGGGAACCATCGCCGCGGTGATCGTCTTCATCAACATCACCTTCTTCATCACCGTCCTCATATCTTTTCAGCGGTCCACTCTCCCGCATCCCGCTGTAATCCCCTACTTGAAGGTTGTGGGAGAGTGGACCGATGTAGATAGATGGGGGAAGGTGATGGAGGTGTTGGTGAAGATGACGGAGTTGTTGGAGTAGATCGCCGTCACACGATGATTGCCCCGGCGGCGTTCCGGGGCCACCGGGAGAGAGGGGAGAGAGCCCCCCCTCCTTCTTCTTCTTCCTTGACCTCCCCCCTAGATGGGGGGAGGGTTTCCCCTCTGGTCCTTGGCCTCCATGGCAGCGGAGGGGCGGGAGCCCCTCCGAGATTGGATCTCTCTCTCTGTTTCCTTCTGTTTCTGCCTTCCTAGATTCTGGCCTTTCACCGTTTCTTAAATTCCCGGAGATCCGTAACTCCGATTGGGCTGAAATTTTAACACGATTTGTATCCGGATATTCGATTTCTTGCAGCGAAAGAAGGGCACCAACCGCCTTACATGGTGACCACAAGGGTCCAGGGCGCGCCCTACCCCCTGGGGCGCGCCCCTATGGCTTGAGGTCCCCTCGGGCATCATCTCGCGTTGATTCTTTTTCCCAAAAATCACATATATTCCAAAAAAATCTCTGTAAGTTTTTATCGCGTTTGGACTTCGTTTGGTATGGATATTCTGCGAAACAAAAAACATGCAGCAAACAGGAACTGGCGCTGGGCACTGGATCAATATGTTAGTCCCAAAAATAGTATAAAAAGTTGCCAAAAGTATATGAAAGTTCTAGAATATTGGCATGAAACAATCAAAAATTATAGATACGACAGAGACGTATCACACATCATCAATTTTCAAACCTTTTCTAACTTCATTTGCTATTTTTCATGCATTTCATGATTTATTTTGAGCTAAATGACCCTGAATTTGAAAATCACTGCAAATGAACTCTGAAAAGGTTGAAACTTGGCATGGTATCATAATTTCACCCACATATCATGTGCTAAAAAGTTGAGAGGGTCATGGGAAAAACTGGATGCACTTCGTGTACAAACTGGACAATCTCTTTCGAAGTAACAGGGTTTCGGACGAAAACTCATCTATTACAAACGGGATTTCATTTTTTTAACATATTTTAACTCCAGACTTTTTCTGCATTCAATATGCACCATTCAAAGCCACATCATCAATTTTCAAACCTTTTCTGACTTCATTTGCTATTTTTCATGCATTTCATGATTTATTTTGAGCTAAATGACCCTGAATTTCAAAATCACTGCAAATGAACTCTGAAAAGGTTGAAACTTGGCATGGTATCATAGTTTCACCCACATAGCATGTGCTAAATAGTTGAGAGGGTCACGGGAAAAACTGGATGCACTTCGTGTACAAACTGGACAATCTCTTTCGAAGTAACAGGGTTTCGGACGAAAACTCATCTATTAGAAAAGGGATTTCATTTTTTTAATATATTTTAACTCCAGACTTTTTCTGCATTCAATATGCACCATTCAAAGCAACATCATCAATTTTCAAACCTTTTCTGACTTCATTTGCTATTTTTCATGCATTTCATGATTTATTTTGAGCTAAATGACCCTGAATTTGAAAATCACTCCAAATGAACTCTGAAAAGGTTGAAACTTGGCATGGTATCATAATTTCACCCACATAGCATGTGCTAAATAGTTGAGAGGGTCACGGGAAAAACTGGATGCACTTCGTGTACAAACTGGACAATCTCTTTCGAAGTGACAGGGTTTCAGACGAAAACTCATCTATTAGAAAAGGGATTTCATTTTTTTTAACATATTTTAACTCCAGACTTTTTCTGCATTCAATATGCACCATTCAAAGCCACATCATCGATTTTCAAACCTTTTCTGACTTCATTTGCTATTTTTCATGCATTTCATGATTTATTTTGAGCTAAATGACCCTGAATTTGAAAATCACTGCAAATGAACTCTGAAAAGGTTGAAACTTTTCATGCTATCATTATTTCACCCACATAGCATGTGCTAAAAAGTTGAGAGGGTCACGGGAAAAACTGGATGCACTTCGTGTACAAACTGGATAATCTCTTTCGAAGTAACAGGGTTTCGGACGAAAACTCATCTATTACAAAAGGGATTTCATTTTTTTAACATATTTTAACTCCAAACTTTTTCTGCATTCAATATGCACCATTCAAAGCCACATCATCAATTTTCAAACCTTTTCTGACTTCATTTGCTATTTTTCATGCATTTCATGATTTATTTTGAGCTAAATGACCCTGAATTTGAAAATCACTGCAAATGAACTCTGAAAAGGTTGAAACTTGGCATGGTATCATAATTTCACCCACATAGCATGTGCTACAAAGTTGAGAGGGTCACGGGAAAAACTGGATACACTTCGTGTACAAACTGGACAATCTCTTTCGAAGTAACAGGGTTCCGGACGAAAACTCATCTATTACAAAAGGGATTTCATTTCTTGACATGTAACTGCAGTGATATTCTAGATCAAAGCCATCAAGAGAATAGTTGTGGAGAGAAAGTCTTCACTTTTTTCTTCGTGTGTGTCCCTTCCTTATTGCGCCGTAACCATGGATAATCTTCATCGTTTAACAGGATGCTTGGGTCAGCCTTCACTTTGAAGGGAGGAATTTCATGAAACTTTTCATAATCCTCAGACATGTCTGTCTTGTCCTCCACTCCCACGATGATTCTTTTCCCTGAAAGAACTATGTGGAGCTTTGGCTCATCGTTTGATGTATTCGCTTCCTTATCTTTTTTTTCCTCGGTTTGGTAGACATGTCCTTCACATAGAAAACCTGCGCCACATCATTGGCTACGACGAATGGTTCATTTGTGTACCCAAGATTTTTCAGATCCACTGTTGTCATTCCGTACTGCGGGTCTAACTGTACCCCGTCTCCTGACAGATTGACCCATTTGCACCGATACAAAGGGACCTTAAATTCATGTCCATAGTCAAGTTCCCATATCTCCTCTATGTAACCATAATATGTGTCCTTTGCCCTATTGGTGATTGCTGCATCAAAGCGGACACCACTGTTTTGGTTGGTGCTCTTTTTATCTTGGGCGATCGTGTAAAATGTATTACCATTTATCTCGTACCCTTGGTAAGTCCATACAGTCGAAGATGGTGTCCTGGCCAACAAGTACAGGTCATCTCCAACTGTGTTGTTACGTATGAGATGCATTTACAACCAACCGCCGAAAGTCCCGATGTGTTCACGTGTAATCCAGTCGTCAGTATGCTCCGGGTGTTTGTAGCGTAGAATATTCTTGTGTTCATTGATATACGGGCCACCAAGGTAGAATTCTATAGAACTGTGTAGTGTGCTTGCACCCAGGAATGCCCGTCCCTACATATTATTGAATCTGCTCCTAGCGTGCCTTTTCCACTCAGTCTCCCCTCATACCGCGATTTAGGGACACCAATCGGCTTAAGGTCAGGAAAAAAGTCAACACAAAACCCAATGACCTCCTCTGTTTGATGGCCCGTGGAGATGCTTCCTTCTGGCCTAGCACGATTACGAACATATTTCTTCAAGACTCCCATGAACCTCTCAAAGGGGAACATATTGTGTATAAATACAGGACCCAGAATGGCAATCTCGTCGACCAGGTGAACTAGGACGTGCGTCATAATATTGAAGAAGGATGGTGGGAACACCAACTCGAAGCTAACAAGACATTGGACCAAATCATTCTGTAACCTTGGTAGGATTTCTGGATCGATTATTTTCTGAGAAATTGCATTGAGGAATGCACATAGCTTAACAATGGCTAATCGAACATTTTCTGGTAGAAGCCCCCTCAATGCAACAGGAAGCAGTTGCGTCATAATCACGTGGCAGTCATGAGACTTTAGGTTCTGGAATTTTTTCTCTGCCATGTTTATTATTCCCTTTATATTCGACGAGAAGCCAGACGGGACCTTGATACTGAGCAGGCATTCAAAGAAGATTTCCTTCTCCGCTTTGGTTAGAGCATAGCTGGCAGGACCTTGATACTGCTTTGGATGCATGCCGTCTTTTTCGTTCACACGTTGCTGGTCCTCGCGTGCCTTCGGTGTATCTTTTGTCTTCCCATACACGCCCAAGAAGCCTAGCACGTTCACGCAAACATTCTTCGTCACGTGCATCACGTCGATTGCAGAGTGGACCTCTAGGTCTTTCCAATTGGGTAGGTCCCAAAATATAGATTTCTTCTTTCACATGGGTGCGTGTCCCTCAGCGTCATTCAGAACAGATTGTCCGCCAGGACCCTTTCCAAAGATTACTTGTAAATCCTTGACCATATCAAGTATATCATCACTAGTACGGAGGACGGGCTTCTTCTGGTGATCTGCCTCACCTTTGAAATGTTTGCCTTTCTTTCTTAAGGCATGCTTGGTCGAAAGAAATCGACGATGTCCTAGGTACACATTCTTCTTGCATTTGTCCAAATATATACTTTGGGTACCATCTAAATAGTGCGTGCATGCGTTGTATCCCTTGTTTGTCTGTCCTGAAAGGTTACTAAGAGCAGGCCAATCATTGATGGTTACAAACAGCAACGCTCGCATGTCAAATTCCTCTTGTTTATCCTCATCCCACACACGTACACCTTTTCCATTCCACAGCTGTAAAAGCTCTTCGACTAATGGCCTTAGGTACACATCAATGTCGTTGCCGGGTTGCTTAGGGCCTTGGATGAGCACTGGCATCATAATGAACTTCCGCTTCATGCACAACCAAGGAGGAAGGTTATAGATACATAGAGTCACGGGCCATGTGCTATGCTTGCTGCTCTGCTCTCCAAAAGGATTAATGCCATCTGCACTTAAACCAAACCATACGTTCCTTGCATCACCTCCAAAGTCCCCCCACTTTCTCTCGATTTTTCTCCACTACGACCCGTCAGCGGGTGCTCTCAACTTTCCGTCTTTCTTACGGTCTTCTTTGTGCCATCGCAACAACTTGGCATGCTCTTTGTTTCTGAACAGACGTTTCAACCGTGGTATTATAGGAGCATACCACATCACATTGGCAGGAACCCTCTTCCTGGGACGCTCGCCCTCAACATCACCAGGGTCATCTCGTCTGATCTTATACCGCAATGCACCGCATATTGGGCATGCGTTCAATTCCTCGTACTCACCGCGGTAGAGGATGCGGTCATTAGGGCATGCATGTATCTTCTGCACCTCCAATCCTAGAGGGCAGAGAACCTTCTTTGCTTCGTACGTACTGTCGGGCAATTCGTTATCCTTTGGAAGCTTGTTCTTCATTATTTTCAGTAGCGAACCAAATCCCTTGTCAGATACACCATTGTCTACCTTCCATTGCAGCAATTCCAGTGTGGTAGCGAGCTTTGTGTTGTCATCTTCGCAGTTTGGGTACAACCCTTTTTTGTGATCCTCTAACATGCGATCGAACTTCAACTTCTCCCTTTCACTTTCGCATTCTCTCTGTGCATCAACAATGACCTGGCCAAGATCATCATTGGGCACATCGTCTGGTGCCTCTTGATCTTCAGCTTCCCCCGTTGCAGTATCACCGTATTCAGGGAACATAGGATAGCTGTCATCATCCTCTTCTTCTTCGTTGTCTTCCATCATAACCCCTCTTTCTCCGTGCTTGGTCCAAACATTATAGTGTGGCATGAAACCCTTCTCAAGCAGGTGGGAGTAAAGGGTTTTCGAGTTAGAGTAATCCTTCGTATTCTCACAGACAGTACATGGACAATACATAAAACCATTCTGATTGTTTGCCTTAGCCACTTCGAGAAATTTATGCAGGCCCTCAATGTACTCGGAGGTGCGTCGGTCACCGTACATCCATTGCCGGTTCATCTGCGTGCATTATATAATTAAGTGTATCAAAAACCATTACAGAACATCATGAATAGAGAAGTGGCCAAATTAATACAAGTATCTATGTAAATCATACAAGTAAGAATTTTTTTCTTTTAAAAAGAAGATAAGAACAAGAGGCTCACCACGGTGGTGCCGGCGATGAGATCGGCGCGGGCGATCGACAACGGTGAGGACGGGGACGGGAACGGCACCCTACACATGTGCAGACTCTAAGAAGTTAATTTCAGCTCTAATTGTGCGTCTAAATCAAAAGAACTCCCACATACACTCCTCCACTAAAACCCACAAACCACACTCTACTTCTAAAGCATTTGAAATGAGCTAAACTAGCAGTGAGAGATGAAACGATGAAGTCGTTAACATTTTAGAACACTTGTGTAGTTGGTGCAACGCCAAACCTAAACAAATCTTGGGGAAAATGTAGCTTGGAGGTCGAGCTTGGAGAGGAGAAAGCTTAAGTGTGACTGCGGCATTTCATCGAACACCTCATGTGCATAGGAGGTGAGAACAGAGAGCAGCACACCTCCCACACGCCGGTCGGCCAAAAAACAGAGGAGTGAGCGGGCAGGGGCGAGCATATATATAGGCAACTCTTAAGTCCCGGTTGGTGGCTAGCACCGGGACTAATGGTGTCCCTTTAGTCCCGGTTGTGGCTAGCACCGGGACTAAAGGGGCTGGGCCAGGAGTGAGGCCCTTTAGTCCCGGTTCGTGTCTGGAACCGGGACTAAAGGGGTCAGACGAACCGGGACTGGTTCCAGCCGAGGCCCGGCCGGCGCCCTGGCCACTCGAACCGGGACTGATGCAACCATTGGTCCCGGTTCGTAACAGAACCGGGACTAATGATCTGATCTGGCCCGGATCAAAGCCCCGTTTTCTACTAGTGATTGCATGTTTTATGTGTTTCAACCAGAGGTGGAAAGCACTTTAAAATATGTATTGAGCTCTAAAACTACAATACTTGTAAAGAATGTTCGTTTATCTCCTTTGAATATTTATCCTTTTTCTCAACTCTTGTTTTTCCTTGTTCTGTGCAGCCAGCTTCGGGAGTGAAATGAGATAGTACAGAGCATGCGATCTGTTGATTTCATGTAACCTTTTTTTTATTCACCTAATTTTTAGTCTTCTTCTGGATCTGCCATTTACACATCTCGTGGAACTGGTACATGATTTTCAGTTTGCGATCAATTCGTTGTCACCATTTTTGTTACATTAGCAGAGATACATCTCCTGGATCACTTCTGTATTGGCAGCACATTCATTTTTGACTAACAAAATGAGAACATGAATATAAAACTGTTGACATAACTTCAAGAACCAAAGAAACACATGGCCTTTATATTTGTCGCAGTTTTTAATGCTGCATCAAAATATTCTTACAGAGGTGGTGGGCTGCTGCATCAAGTTCCTTTGTTGCCTGCACCATATCATTAAAGAAGTAAGAAAACTCTAGCCTTCCACAGTACTGTTGTAAAAGGGATGATTACCATGTCCATCTACATAAGATAAATATGCGCTAGATTAATCTCTATCACTTTCTAAAATTAGAAACAACTTGGAGAAAAAAATATGTTTGGTCTGTTACATTTCTCTATATACTCGAAGCCAAACATGGTTCTGCAAGCCATGAATTTTGCAGTGTAATATTTTTTAAGAAATCGTCTCCAACCTTTTCGTGTTCATAATTAAGCCTGATTAACTGCATCATATTTGTGCATATATTAACTACACTCTCCATTCCTGAAAATTGGGTGTAAAATTTGTTTGCTAAGACCAACGAGGGCTCGGAAGGAGTATTGGACTTTTTCTACAATTGATTTCGATTAGTTTCACATTTCAGTAGTTACTACACTACCTATATTGTGTTATATTCTATCCTCATGGCCTGATAATTTCAACTAATGTTCATGCATAAGTACACATGACCTTGTTTTGCTATGGTGTGATGAATTATGTGTTCTTCGTTTTGTGGTAGAGTGACTACCGTCACATGTGATGTTTTCTATTAAAACTCCCATTTCCCCCCAAGAGGAATGATGTTTGCCAAAAAGTCATTATTTGTACTTTTCATAGTGCAAAACGACATGGCATGGCAAGATTGATTGTTTGATAGAAGAGTTATTATTGCATCAGATTTGCTACCTATGAATAAGATGAACCATGCATGTTGGATAAGGTCGCTCATGTGATATTTGTGTGGATGTATACATCGATGTATTTCCTCTATGGAAAGCATAAAACTTCAAGTACAAGTGCCTATTTAAGAGGCATGGACACATCTAGCCTAAGAGGAGTGTTTGCCAAAAATTCAGTTCATATTATTATAAAATTTCAGTTTAGATCAACTGTTATTAAACCATGGCATGTTATTGTGCAACTTGATCGAAAAAACAACTTAGACAATCAGAACATTGAAATTTTCTTAAGATTACGCGTGTTACACGTGCACACTTACTAGTGTAAACATGTGGACCAAGTGTTTGGTTGCATGGTAAAGCATGAAATGGCTAGAATGAATATTCCTTAACATGAGAAAAGGTTACCTTAGTAATCTTGTGTAGCCGCAAGGCAATGTATGATGAGGCTTACTCGTGTGTTTTAGCTGATTTTAGAGCCTACTTCTAGCCTAGAAATTTTCTGTACTCATGTATTATAGTAATCCATGGACCTAAGAACTTACACTCTAAGCATATGGGTTAAGTGTTCAACTATAGGCAGGCAACCCTTGGTCTATCATGATATATCAATCATAAAAGTGTGAAATAATTCTGTCCAGCGTACAAAGCAATAATAAATTACGATGGCAAAGCCTGCTAATTTTGCAAGCATCGTTTCTAGAATTATTAAGCAAGGTACTGAATGGGTTGCTGGAGTTTGAGACGCTGAATAGGAGGATCACTAAACTAGTAGAGGGTCCTGCACTTGTACAACTTGTGGATATACAATACAATGGAACTCTCGTGAGCACCACTGCAATACAACGGCACCAGTGAGCAGACTAAGAATAATCTGTAGCTAGTATTACCTTTGTGGAGTAGACCCACTTGTGAGACTAGTTGAGGATGATGTTGGTTGCCTGGTCAAACCCCCCTCGGAGTCCCCTTAAGACATTAGGTTGCCACACGATCAGATTAAATGGATTGATTGATTAGTGATTACAACAGCAGAAGCACTCCTTCCAAATTCTATTGAGATGGAGTTCACAATAAAATATGATTATTTCACTCCTTCCAGGCCATTTGCAACAAAAAGAATAACTGTTACTCAAGTGTCAACTTTAGTTGCAGTTTGTAAATGACTAAATTCAAGGACCATGCTACATGTGTCACATGAATTACACAAGTCAGAAATATAAGACAAGAGACATAATACCAGTATGATAAACATAACTATGTTGCAAAGCATAGCTGAAATGCAGAAAGGCCTGCTTAATATGACATGCCATTGTCTCCCTTCAAGTTGATACGTTCATGCAATATCGCCTTCCAAGTGAAGCATGACCTAGACAAACTACTAGCATATACAAGTGTGCACAGGGGCCTAACAAGCACAGGGACCAATTCCAACGACAAGCTCATCATAATCACAAGATTGTGGTGGCCGGAGAAACAGCACCACATGTCGCATGAACATAACCAAACCCTAAATCATTGGCTTGATGGGCAGAACCACTACCAGACATGGGCACACGGCTCGATGGCCGGACCATCTCAAGGCACATGGAGAGAGAGGGAGACCAGGTACTCACCAGAACCGAGGAGAGGGACCCACCATCGTCACGGTTGCAGCCAAACCGTTGCCATCATGATGTGTAGGAAGCCAAGGTAGGGGTGAAGGAGGTAGTCCGTCAAGCTATAGTAGCCGGACATGGAGGTAACGATGCAGCTGAACATGGTTACCAGAAAAACAAGTCAGAGATCATTAACTATAAGATTTTGCTACAGAAACACAACTTATATTATGATTTGCTTAGAAGGGATAGGGTTGCTTGAGAAACTCATAATGCACACTTAGAAGTGGAAGGGTTGCTCGAGGAACTCATGATGTACACTTAGAAGTTAGAAGGGACAGGGTTGATCAAGAACTCATAATGTACACATAGATACAGTGGAACCACTGTTCTATCAAATATTCAATTGGCATTTAACAATACTAGTTTAATCTCCATTAACAGCTTGATATCATGGCATGCTAATTTATAATTTTTTTGTAAAAGGATGCTAATATGCTGCATACGGCCTCATGAGCAGAGAAAGAAATAACACATCAACAACCACTGCCCAGTTCAGTGGTTCAAGACATAGTAATGCACAGAACATATACAGTAATATTTCATGACCCACACAGAACATATACAGTAATGCATTTCAACTTAGGAAACTAAAACATACATATCCATTGGGGATGTATAATTTCGTCAATAAGGATACTTATTTGCTATACAAGCAGAGAACTATGGAATAAAACGTCAAAAACCACTGCCCAGTTCAGCGGTTCAAGAAACAGGATTTGGCATACCTTGCATGTGAGCTTCTCCCGCTTCTCTTGTTCCATTTTCTGCACAGACAGGACAGAAACAGGTCATCAGGCATGTTATCAAGTATTAACAAAGCATCGAGAAATAAACAAAAGGACATGTATGCCAACAGTATCGCCTTATCTATAATACTTAAATAGTTCATCCCCAGTAACCTATTTCTCTTGACATGCAGCATGTCCACCTCAGCAGCCTTGCCACATCATCAGTTCTCATAATTATTTTGGCCATGCAACTCACCACGTCAGCATTCATTTGTAAGAAAAAAACTGTGATTCAACTCTCTGGAAACCAAAGAGGCCTCTTTGGTCTTCCGTAACCGAAGAGTCAGCGTACTAACCAAGCCCGACAGAAGCCCATCTCTCTCCATCACACCTCCCCCACGCAAGCGAATGTTGTTCTGCTTCGGCTTCTCCTCCTGCGGTCTCGCCGCCGGCCTCCCCTCGCCAGTGGTCAGAGCCCCTCCCTTATGCCATTCATCGGGCCTGGGTTTTCCTCACGGTGGCGGCATCCGACGCATCGGACGACTCATCGAATGCGGCCATCCCCGTCGCGGCCCCAATTCGTGCGGGATCCACCAGCCGCTCCCTCATGCCGTTCCTCGGCCCCGGGTCCTCCTCGCGGCGGCGGCATCGGACGCGGAGGACGTGGCCATCCCTGTCACCGCCCCAGTTCGTGCGGGATCCAGCAAGATGACGTCGGGAAGGAGCAGGTCCATAGCCGTCTTCATGATCTTCTGTTACTGCTGCAAGGACACTTGAGGCGTTGAGACTCATGTCAACGAGGCAGATGGTGATTGTCATGTGGTGGCCCAACCCAGGGAGAAGGCCCAAGGCCTCAAGGCGCAGTCGCCAGCTCGATCGAGCCTGGCGAGCCCAACAAGCCCAACCGACGGCGACGACCAGTGACAAGGAGGGGGATAAGAAGGTGGAGAGGAAAGGAGAGAAAGGGAGAGAATAAGCAGGCTGTTGACATTTCCTTTCCTTCTTCCCCAATCTTTCCTCTTGTATCCAGATTGTAATCGAAGAATAGTGAGAACCCCTGGTGTGGGCATAACATTTGGTATCAGAAGTCGTCGATCCTCCTCGGTTCCGGTTCGATCCGTCAGTCCGATCGCGGTTGGTGGTGGATTCGCTCCGCCGCCGTAATCCCCATCCTTCGGCAGGAACGCCGATCCGGGCGTCGATCTGGCGCCCAAGAGAAGAGCGCCCACCGTCGTGCAGGCACAAATCTCAACAGCGATGGAGTCAATCGAGCAGCATAACGCGGAGACCACGACCAAGCTCAACGAAATCGCGGAGCAGCTCAAGAGCATCACGCCCTGGATGCGGACGATGGACGAGACGACGCGCACCCTCACCACCTCGGCGTCGCTCCTACAACTCCATGCCGAGGACGCGTCCACGCGCCTCCGTGCGCTGGAATCACCTACACCACGCTCCTCGCTGCTTCCGGATCCGGCCTCATCTTCGGCGCCGTCTCCTACGGTGGAGGTGCGCACGGCGGGCCCGGATCGGCCCCAAGGGCATGGCGTTCGTCCCACTCCACGGGGGCCAGTTTCGGGGGATCCTCCATCCTCTCAACTGCCTCCGGCTCATGGTATGTGTCCAAACACCCGTGTGGGCGTCGATTCAGAGTTTTTCCATGGCGACCGTCGACCGGCGCAGCCGGGTCGCTCCTCCTTCGGTAGCACACCGAAGATGGATTTCCCCAAATTTGATGGGGAGGACTATCAAGTATGGTTGCACAATTGTGAGCTGTATTTTGACATTTATGGGGTCTCTGATCACATGAAAGTTAAATTCGCGTCTCTAAATGTGATCGGCAATGCTGCGCTTTGGCTCAAGATGGCCCAAAAACGCAAACCTTTCCAGAATTGGGAGGAGTTGCGTGTGGCAGTTGCGGAAAAATGGGGCAAGGATAAGCATCAGTTTTACGTGCGTCAGTTGTTGTTGTTGAGTCAAATAGGGTCTGTAGCTGATTACACCACCAAATTTGACACTCTACGTCATCAAATTTTGTTAGCTGACCCACATACACATGAAGTGCTCTTTGTGGAGCGCTACATCGCCGGGCTACGCCCCGACATCCGTTATGTTGTTGTGTTACACCGTCCTGAAAATGTGGATACTGCTAGTTGTTTGGCATTGTTGCAGGAAGTGGAAGTGGAGCATGACAAATCTCTAGCAACTATGAAGTAGGGCTCACGCTCTTACAGAAAATCCTCATCAGCAGAGAAGGGTAAAGGGTCTTCAGTTTCTGAGGACTCACGGAAGTGGTCTGAGAAGTTAGAAGCACTGCGTGCATACCGCAAGTCGAAGAACCTCTGTTTCACTTGTGGAGACCCATGGGCTCGTGGCCACAAGTGTCCTGATAAGGTGCCCATTCATGTCATGCCCGACCCCCAGCATTTGTTAGACTCCAGTTCGGATGAAGAGGTAATGCTTCTATCTGGCGACAATGGTTCTACCCCGCCAGTGAAGCGACGCACTATGCGTCTCCATGGTCGGATTGGCAGCCGAGAAGTGTTGATTTTGGTGGACTCCGGAGCCAATTGTCCATTTGTTGACACTGCGATAGTGGACGAGTTACAACTTCAAGTGCAACACACAAAGCCAGCTTCGTATGTAATTGCAGGAGGAGGTACACTGATGAGCTCCCAGTTGGTGAGTCAACTCACCTGGTGGACCCAAGGCCATACCTTCTACCAGGACATGAAGGTTCTTAACCTCGGTTGTTATGATATCATCATTGGTGCGGATTGGCTCGAGCAGCACAGCCCTATGTGGGTTCATTGGCAGAAGAAGTGGATGAAGTTCACTCATGAAGGGCGCCGCATCTCCTTGCGAGGCATTCAAGACACAAATCAAGCGCCTAAACCAGTCTCGGCAGGGAAATTGAAAGGACTACTACGCCGAGGGGCAATCCAACAGGCAGTGCAGATCCGTCGTGTGCACCAGGAGAAAGAATTATGCTCCGTGGCTGATACTGTTCCAATCCCTAACCAACTTCCTCCAGAGGTGGTCACAGTTCTACAAGAATACAAGGATGTCTTCGCGGAGCCATCCACCCTGCCACCCCGCCGTCTGGCTGATCATAAAATTCCCCTTATTCCGGGTGCTCAACCGGTCAGTGTGCGCCCTTATCGATACACCCCACAACAAAAAGATGAAATACAGAGGCAGGTCAAAGAGATGTTGCGCAAAGGCATAATACAGAGGCAGGTCAAAGAGATGTTGCGCAAAGGCATAATACGTCGTGTGCAAAATGCAAAATGCAAGCAACCGAAATTAGCAAAGCACAATATTACTGTTTGAAACCAGGTAAGTTTCTCAAGCTACTTCCATTTTTCGTATGCGATGGAGCATGACATAGAAGCGTTCCTATTTGATAGCTCTCTTTGCCATTTCTCATTTGTAATATTTGCACCATGCCGGTGCCAAATGCTTACACTTCTCCAACTCTGTAGCTACATGTGAGCCCTCAACTAATTTTTTTGACAGTTGCTTAGTTAGGTAAACTCACCATTCATGTTTTTTTATTACAGTTTCTTAGCATACATGTTATGCTTACCAACAGGTTCTTGGTACTATTATCTTCGAACATGCATAGCTTAAGAAATGGCAAACTAAACTTGATCAGCATGGCAATCAAGTTGGGAAACTTTATGATGCTATGCCAAATTCATTTTGAGCATACATATATAGTACTTCTTAATTCTCGGACATCAAAATGCAATATCTTGCACTTTCCTATGTTATTCTACATATGCTCATTTTCTATTCATGTTCATATAACCAAATCTCATGGAAATATTTTGCAAGCAATTCCCGCAGCAACAATGCATCAACACATATACAAAGGACCACTTATGCCAACACTATGGCTTATAAATTAACAAAGCATCAACACATATACAAAAGACCACTTATGCTGCCTTGCAGGTATTTTGGTCGGGGTAAGCGAGGTCCGGCTACTGATTTGATCGACGACGGCGAGGTTGCGTGGATGCCGAAGCAACTGAATACACGTTGAGAAATTTGCAATCGGGAAGGTTTATAAAACAAGAGAGTTTAGGTTCAGATATGACGTCGATGGAGGTGACATAATGTGACTTATCCAACTCATGTCATGCTTCAGGCTTCCAAAGGGTACAATCAATAACAGCAGGCATTAGTCCCGGTTCCAGAGGGCCTTTAGTCCCGGTTCTGCAACCGGGACAAAACGATCGGGACTAATGCCCATCATTTTTAGTCCCGGTTGGCTTATGAACCGGGACTTAAGGAGCTCCACATGGCCGCCCTGGGGCGCCCAGGCAGGAGGAATTTAGTCCCGGTTGGTAACACCGACCGGAACTAAAAGGCAGCCACGCGTCAGCAGCTGCCAGGCGCTGGTTTTTGTTTTTTGTTTTTGAAAGGAGGGGTTTAGGAGTTTTCCTATTGTGTTTCCCCCTTTTATTTTTATGTTTACCATTTATATTTTACGCTTTTCATTCAACTCGACGCTAGCTACTACATATAGCAATGAAGGAACCATTACACAACATCGTCATGATCAATATATAGAGAGAAGTGACCTCTCTTTCTCCGTGCTTGGTCGAACAATATGCAACAAGTTTTCATAAATCTATTCGACGCTATTACATATAGTACACGTTCATTCATATATACAATATAACATCTCTTCCGATCCTAACGTCTATTACCAACATGGCATTCGAGATCCTGATGGCATTCTCCGTCTTTAGGTATGACAGGCTCAACAAAGAATCCCGCCAATTCCTCTTGAATTGCTCGTACGCGATCAGTTGGTAGGAGTTCGTCCCACTTCTGCCAGATCTAATTTAAAGAAAGGGGTCAATAAAACTCAATACAATTGATGGTAATAAAATAAAAATGTGAATATTGTTTACGTACTTCAAATTGTTCTAAAGATATGCCCCCGCCCCGCTCAGAGGACGAGTGGCGAATGAACTCGCAAACGTAGTAAGCACATAAATTAGTCTCGGGTGCCTGCCACAAGCACTTTACGAGAATAGAGTTCAATCAAAATGATAATCAAGCATGATAATGGTATTGAAACCAGAATCAATGAGAGATGCGCGGTACTAGAGTAGTACTTACTTTGGGGTGTAAAAATTGCAGCTCTTTTTTCCAGCTGACACTCTTAACCTGTTTGGTGAACTTTTTCCAAACCCTGCCCGGCAAAGAAAATGATTACTTGATATCAGGAAATGAACGAAAGTTGCCGATATGGTGCGATAATGATTGAACTTACTTCTGAAGCATTTGACTCATGCTCGTCCACTCCTTAGGGTCTTTACGTCTCGAGTCTAAGACAGTTACTTTTCCCTCTTCAAGCTGAATGTCTAGCAGAATAAAGTGGTAACTGCGCACGCATAACTCATTAATTGCACTTAACCTCGAGTAAGCGAAACAGAATGTGCACAAGATAGTAACACTCACTTGAAGTTGTAAGGAAATAGTATTTCCTTTCTTGTTTGTTGTCCAAATAACGCATCTAGCAAATTTTTCTCTGTATCAGCGAGAAATTCTTTTAACGTATGTTCATTTATGAAATTTGGGTCAATGAACCCAATGTCATAGATTTGTAGTTGTTTGCATTCAAGGATCTTCATTCTGCATAATATAGTGTGAGGATAATTAATACATGCAATGAACGAACTGAGCTAGAGACTTAATTACAGAAAAAATACTTACAGACAATAGGAACTGACGATAGTTTTGTCGAGCTCCTTTTGGTTGTATAACTGAAAATTTTCTTCAAATTCAATGAACAACATCTGCTCTCCATTGAAGAAGTGCTCATTTTTTATCCCCACCAAGATATTGTTGGTCCCCTCCTTGCAGGCTTCCAAGTACCATTCATGCAAATGTCGCATCCTCGTTGGTAGACCCTTGAGCTCCTCACGTGTGACGATAGGCTTCCCGTGCTCGTATCTTAAGGATGGTACTACCTCAGCCTTTTCGAACTGTACCGAATCGGGTAAGTAATCACCAGCAGTGATAGCAAGACCATCGGCCGCTTTCTCTGGATCATTAGCGATATCGGTAACTACCTTGAGCGGAGGGCACGATTGCCGTTCTTGTTCGCCGAGCTGGGGAATTGTTTTCCCACTTCTTGCGCCACTTCTACTTAAGCTTCCCGACCGCCTCGCTTGATCATATGCCTTTTGAATACAACAGTCATAGTTTGATGGCAGCGGAGGCGGTGGTGGTCGCCTAAGGGCATCCAGAGTTCACTTCGCTTTCACCGGATCTATTTTCTCCTCTGGAGGTGGGCGTTTCGATGCAAGCTGACGTTTCACTTCGGCATCCACGATCTTGTTGTTTTCCTCCTCAGTCATCTCGTATGGTAACTTAGGAGGAACCTTAAGGCTTGGGCCTGCTCTGAATCTCTTCATTTTCGTACTGCTACTAGCCGCCGGAGCGGCGATGCCTCTCTTTCGATGTTGCTGAGGCGGCGGAGTCCGATGACGTGGCGGAGACAGCTGAGGCGGAGGAGGATTCTGCTGAGGGGCCTCCTCTGTCGGAGTCCGCTGAGGCGGCGGAGACGGCTGACGCGCCGGAGACGACTCAGGCAGCGGAGACGACTGACGCACCGGAGACGGTTGACGCACTGGAGACGGTTGACGCACCGGAGACGACTCAGGCATCGGGGCCTCCTCCGTCTGAGTCTGCTGAGGCGGCGTCCAGTATGTAAGCACGATGTGTTCCTTTCTCCATAGACAGGTAGTCCTTAAGGCATATCGAAGAAGAATCTCCCCTTCACCTGTAGCGTACTCAAGCTCCAGCCCATCAAATCCATCCATTATTTCATCCACCCCAACAATAGCAAAGCCAGCTGGAACCGGAGTGCAATGAAAAGTTGCATCAGGTCGAGGAGGTAAGACATAGCCGACCGCCGCCTTCAAGGTCAGGTTATGGCATTTCGCCATTAGCACACAATGTTCATTATTCGTGATACCATCCACGGGGTAGCGAAGAGCCGTGCTATCAGGATGAACGAGCTCCGTGGAAGCCACGCTGCTTCTCCGCTGAGATGGTGGGGTAGCATCGTGGGTAGTCTCCAATGAAGGATCTGCGTGCCGCTGAGATGGTTGGCCGGTAGCTCGCTGGCTCTCAAGTGCCTCTAGTTTCGCTAATCTTTCATTCATCTTGTGCATTTCGCTTGCTTCCTCTTTCTTCTTTCTCTGTCGGCTTCTGTAACCAGTGTTGTCGGGAAACCCAACCTTCCACGGAACGGAGCCTGATGTGCCTCGTGTTCGTCCAGGGTGTTCAGGATTCCCGAGGGCCTTTGACAGCTCGTCCTTCTCTCTGTCGGGAATGAACTTCCCTTCCAGCGCTTCCTTGATTTCTTCCTCAAGCTTTGTGATGAGTATTTCAAGTTGAGCTTTCGTCCAGACACACTTCCCTGTTTCTGGGTCCAAAGTTCCCCCAACCCCGAAGAACCAAGTCCTTGCCCGATCTAGCCAGTGCAATGTCGCTGGTTGGACATCTTTAGCAAGCAGGTCTTGCTCAGCTTTGTCCCACGTAGGCCGGGCTTTGCTGTAGCCACCTGACCCCGTAACATGGTGATACTCCTTCCTTGCGGCATTTTTCTTATTTGTAAGTGACCTGTTCTTAGCCTTCTCCGATTTCTTGTAGGCCACAAATGCGGGCCAGTGATCTTTCAGCTTCACATATTGATCTATGAATTCTGGAGTCTTGTCTTTCTCGACAAACTTCCTATTCAATTCTTTCTTCCAGTTCTTGAATAGTTCTGCCATCTTCTTACGAGCAAACGCCCTGACCTTTCGTTGTATAACTGGGTTATTCGGATCCTCCTCTGGCGGTAGCCTGAAATTTCTCATCAGATTGGTCCAAAGATCATCTTTCAGTGTATCGTTGACATAAGGAATTTGAGATTCCTTCTTATTCCATTCTTGGAAGCTGATCGGGACGATGTCCCTAACAATAACTCCACACTGATGTACAAATTTGCTCTTGGTCCGGTAGGGAGCAATCGGTTGGCCTTCTGGAGAGACTTCTTCGATCGTGAACCTTTCTTCCGCGTCCAACCTTCTCATCGGGCCTCGTCTCCTTACCGAAGTGGAGCTCAATCCGGATGGCTAATTAAAAGAAGAAAGAAGCGTTAATATATGTACATACAAAAAAATTAATGCATCTAGTCAGCAGAGGATTAATTAATATATACCTCGCCCGAATTTGAAGCAGTTATGGCTCCCTTCTCCATTCGATCACCGGAGCCGTCATGATCTCCTTCGTCCTTAATTCGATCACCGGAGCCGTCATGATCTCCTTCCTCCTCACCGGAGCCGCCATCCTCTCTTTCCTCACCATCGGTCTCGTTGAGAAACGACAAGCAGGTGAGATCGATATCACCTCCGTCGCGGATTATATCCCCCCAACAACTCTTCTTTTTCTAAGTCTCTGTCGTCCATAGTTTCTGCAAATATTACAACGTGGCAATATACAACCATGAGAGATGGATTAGTGGCAAACATAGACTTAATCACAATAAGGAATCATATGGATATGAGCAATGGATTAGTGGGAAACATCATGCAAAGTTCACAAGTTTTAGAACAGTCAGTTTCAGACGATCGTCGAGGACTCCTCCCCCTCATGTCTGATGAGTCGTCCTATCTTTCGAGAGAGGATACTTTGCGGACCGCCTCTCTCATGGTCATTTGTAGTGAAGGCTGAATGGCCCAATATGCTTAGCGTAGTATTTTGACGGGGATGGCGGGTTTCGGGTTCGGGTATTACTGAAACGGGTTTGAACCCGTGACCGCCTCTCTCATGGTCGTCGAGGATATTTGCGGACCCCCACCCCCCTCATGTCGAAGTTATCATTCTACAAACATATGAAAATTCTCAAGTGCATTATGTTCATATGGTGGGACTGGCAACCTACGAAGCACCGATACAGCGACATTGATACGGTGATACGGGGACGGCGATACAGGATACATCAATTTCTAAAAACAGCAATAAGGCGGTACGGTAAACTTATATAAGTAATAATAAAATGACATGGACTGTCTCATTTTAAAAATCTCACTATCATCAATGGGGATAAAAATCTCACTATCACCGAAGCACTAATTTTAGAATTTTTTTCTTGATAACAATAAAGAAAGCACAATCTTCATTGAGTTCCTTTTTCTCATAACTATAAACAAGAACTCTCACCTATGAACATGACGATAATTAACAATAAACAAGAACTCTCAAAAAGCAACAAGCCATCAGCATCAACAAGCCATGTTCAATGGGCTCACTGTGGGGGCAGGCGCCGGCGCGGCGACTTCGGGGCCAGCAGGGGCGCGGCGACGGCGACGGGGCAGGGGGAGGCGATGGCGGGGAAGGGCGAGGCGACGGCGACAGCGGGGCAGGGCGAGGCGACGGCGACGACGACGTAGGGGCAGGGCGCGGCGACGGCGACGACGACGTAGGTGTAGGGGCGCGACGACGACGGGGCAAGGCGAGGCGACGGCGACGGCGGGGCAGGGCGCGGCGACGGCGACGACGACGTAGGTGCAGGGGCGCGACGACGACGGGGCAAGGCGAGGCGACGGCGACGGCCGGGCAGGGCGCGGCGACGGCGACGGGGAGGAGGGCACGCGAGGAGGTCCGGCGCCGGCGACGGTCAGCGGGCTCGGGGACGGCAGGGCGTCGGCGAGGGCGACGGCAAAATCCGGCAGCCTGGCGGCGTCGATGTCGTCGTCGGCGCCGAGGAGAGAAGAAACTGCAATGGATTGGAAATTTTTCTAAGTGCCCTTTATATAGCCCCCCCTTTAGTCCCGGTTGGTGGCTCCAACCGGGACTAATGCCCCCCTTTAGTCCCGGTTGTAGCCACCAACCGGGACTAAAGGTCAATTTCCAGCAGCCCAAAGGGCGGGAAGGAGAGACCTTTAGTCCCGGCTGGTGGCTCCAACCGGGACTAAAGGGGGGGTATTAGTCCCGGTTGGAGCCACCAACCGGGACTAAAGGGCCGTGCTTCCCATACCAAAAGTTTAGTCCCACCTCGCTAGTCGAGAGGGGCTCGGAATGGTTTATAAGCGCTGCTGCCGCTGCCCTCTCGAGCTCCTCTCTAATGCAGGCAGTACATGCCTATTTGACACCCTGTTGGTCCTGCTAGCACTGCGGGCCTGCATCCTGGCCCATTTGTAGGGCTTCTAGTCGTATGCAGGACGTCGTGCCTAGTAGGCTGGCTTTTTTTTGCATATATTATGATTTTTAATGTTATTTTTTACATATGTTATTTTTAGTTATATAATTTTAGTTGCATAAATTTTATATAATTTTAGTTGCATAAGTTTTATTTTTTATTGATTCTTTTTAGTTGATTCCTTTTGCTATTAGAGTTTTATAAAAGCTTTTTAGTTTCTATTAAAGCTTGTAACAAAATATACTTTATGAAAATTCATTTTACTATTAAAGTTTTTAACTCAAGACTTTTTATGCATTCAATATGCACCATTCAAAGCCACATCATCACTTTTCAACCCTTTTCTGACTTCATTTGCTATTTTTCATGCATTTCATGATTTATTATGAGCTAAGATGACCCTGAGATTGAAAAGCACTGCAAATGAACTCTGAAATGGTTGAAAATTGGCATGGTATCATAATTTCACCCACATAGCATGTGCTAAAAAGTTGAGAGGGTTACGGGAAAAACTGGATGCACTTCGTGTACAAACTGGACAATCTCCTTCGAAGTATCAGGGTTTCGGACGGAAACTCGTCTATTACAAAGGGATTTCATTTTTTTAACATATTTTAACTCAAGACTTTTTCTGCATTCAATATGCACCATTCAAAGCCACATCATCACTTTTCAACCCTTTTCTGACTTCATTTGCTATTTTTCACGCATTTCATGATTTATTTTGAGCTAAGATGACCCTGAAATTGAAAAGCACTGCAAATGAACTCTGAAATGGTTGAAAATTGGCATGGTATCATAATTTCACCCATGTAGCATGTGCTAAAAAGTTCAGAGGGTTACGGGAAAAACTGGATGCACTTCGTGTACAAACTTGACAATCTCCTTCGAGGTTTCGGACGAAAACTCGTCTATTACAAAGGGATTTCATTTTTTTAAACATATTTTAACTCAAGACTTTTTCTGCATTCAATATGCACCATTCAAAGCCACATCATCACTTTTCAACCCTTTTCTGACTTCATTTGCTATTTTTCATGCATTTCATGATTTATTTTGAGCTAAGATGACCCTGAAATTGAAAAGCACTGCAAATGAACTCTGAAATGGTTGAAAATTGGCATGGTATCATAATTTCACCCACATAGCATGTGCTAATGTATCAAAAACCATTACAGAACATCATGAATAGAGAAGTGACCAAATTAATACAAGTTCATCATAACATTAAAACCAAAATACAGTAGTGATCAAAAGTTATAGAGGAAAAAAATAAATACATAAATTTCATACATAGTTCTCATAGAACAACATATAGCTCTATAGAGCATCTAATTAAAACATAAATTGAAACTAACATACAACTATGCAAAACATTTAAATACAACAACAAATGCGATCATAATCGCAACTAAGGTAGCAATTGATCCAACAGCATAATGATACCAAGCCTCATTATCAATGGCATATTTTCTTATCTTTCTAATCTTTAAGCGCATTGCATCCATCTTGATCTTATGGTCATGGACGACATCGGCAACATGCAACTCCAATTTCATCTTCTCCTCCTCAATTCTTTTCAATTTTTCTTTCAAATCCTCGTTTTCTTTTTCAACTAAATTTAACCTCTCGACAAGAGGGTCGGTTGGAATTTCCGGTTTACATACCTCCTAGAATAAACACATCTATGTCACGTTGGTCGGCATAATTGTCATATAAACACTAAATGAAATAAATAGTTATAAAAGATAATATACCACATCCGAATCATAGACCGGACGAGGGCCGACGTGGGCGGATACCATAACCATGGACCTATATAATAACAAACAATAATAAAAATAAGAAATTTATACAAGTATCTATGTAAATCATACAAATAAGAACTTTTTTCTTTTAAAAAGATGATAAGAACAAGAGGCTCACCACGGTGGTGCCGGCGACGAGATCGGCGCGGGCGATCGACGAACCTAGACAAATCTTGAGGAAAATGGAGCTTGGAGGTCGAGCTTGGAGAGAACTAATGGGTGCATCAGTCCCGGTTTCAAAGCCATGTTTATAAGATTTATTGAAAGAAAAAAGTTCGAGCAATAAATTTAGGAACGGAGGAAGTATGAAACTGAGCGTTCAAAATGTACCACATCAGGCCAAGAGACAAAGGGCACAGGGCAACAGATGCTCACTAACAACAGGATTACTGCTACCAAATTGACAGATGCTCCCTGAAGTGCAAGAAAGTCAGGTCAGAACAGTGAGGTAAAACACAGAAATGCTCCCAGAACAGGGCAAAAATGCAACCTCGTCCAAGCGAAGCGCACTGAATACGTGTCGTATAGACAGCAAGGGAGTCACAGGAAACAGCAATCCATAGTTTAGAAAGATAATTCGAACGACAATCAACAATCCCAAAGACAATGCAAACGAAAACCATTAACTCAAAGACAATGCGATCAGGAGGGCTGCTCGGCTAATAGTGGCAGTACATTGAAAGCAGCAGTCAAAACAAAACCTTGGTGCATAACAGGTCATCTTCCATAGTACTCATAATGTGCTCATCAACAAATCACCAAAGCAAACAGTAAATACTAACTCAAGCTGAAAGTACCAGGCAGACAATGTGCCTAAGAGCAGTCAAAAACTTGACATGCATTATAACATCTTCGGCCAGCAAGAACTCCTAAGCGTATCTGGCGAACCCTACTTGGATCTTGGACCAAGAAATTGACCTTAAACTGTCCAAGGCTCAGGTAACTGAGCAGATACACAACCAAAACACCCACATTTTATTTTTAGCAGCCTGATCCATCAATCTACCACTCAACAGGATACACAACCAAAACACCGACATTTTAAGGCCAATGCAGGCTATTACCGGAAAAAGGCTTTCGCCCCGCTTTATATATACAGCAACGATCAACAGCACCCGGTACAAACGCACGCCCCCACAACAGACAAACACACAGCCAAGGCAGGATACATACGCGCTGAGCGCTCCAACACCATCCCTAGCACTACAATAGCAGACGGGGGCTACCGCCGTGAACACGTCACCGCGAAGAAGTGAAGCCGCATACGATGAACCGTGGGCTCCAAGGCGGCGCCTTCAGGAAGGGGCCGCCACCGGAGCGCCGCCACCGCCCGATCCGAGGATCAAAGTTTCCCATGGAGCAACACGACAGGCAATGAGAGCCGCAACGACGCCTTCAAGAAGGGAACAAGCTTCGCCGCTGCCGTCCATCCAAAACATAGAGCAGGTTTTCACCCGGCCACCACTCACCGCCACCGAACGCCACACTGCGGCTACCACGTCGCCCACACGGCCGTGGCAACCGGGTAGCACCAAGCCACGGGCTCTGCCCATGAGCACCACGGACCCACAACCAGGGTCGCCGCCCCGGCATCCAAGACCTTGACCCCACCTCACCCGAGACCCGCCGCTACCCGAACCAAAGATACGAGCGGAAAGGACCCGCCTTTCGCACCCCTGGACTGCCCCCAGTGCCGAGACCCAATAGGCCGGCCAAAACTTGCCTCCATCAACCCGTCCTGTGGCACCGGGCGCGAGACGAGCTCGGTCCTGCCGGCGGGCACGAGACGAGCATGGTCAGCGCGCCGCCACCGCCTCACGCCAGATCCCGCGAGCACCAGCGTCGGGAGGGGGAGAAGAGCCCCACCACCACCCACGCCGATCGGGCTTTGCCCGGCAGCGCACCCAGGTGGCAGCAAGGAGTGTGGAAGGGGAGGGGGAGCCTATGCCGGCGGCGACTAGGGTTTGCCCTCCCGGTCGCCTGCGGGAGCGACGCGGGAGGGGAGGAGGAATGCCGGCTATTTCAGAGTTTGTTACATGAATCCTGCACAAATTAGAGGAGGGGTTTGTGGGAAGCTCGAAAATGAATCTTATCATCTCTGCAGCTTGGTGAGCCTGCCGATGCTGTGTGGGATGATGCCTCGAGCTGCATGTAGGACAGATTTCTGCGGCAGAAACACACAAAAAAGAGAGATATTTCACTCCTAGGTGGGGCGAGGAAGGAGTCCAATCAAGAAGCAAGCCATCAGCCTCCCGATAATCCAATCGAGAAGGAACAGGGGGTCTAATCAGACTAAAATGGAGAAGGGGATGGAGTGACATACATGGACTGGACCTCTTGCTCGGGGAAGGAGCAGGAGACACCCTCCCACTCCCAACCGCAGGGGTTGGGGTTGGCCGGCCTCCAGCTGCCCAACCTCTTCCCGGCAATGGCCTTGACATTGAAGGGCACCTTGAGCTCCACCAGCGTCTCTCCTGCAGGCAACCAGAGCAAGAGGCAAACATCAGGCACATAAGCATGCAATGGCAACTATTCGATGACAACCAGTACCAAAATAATAATTAATTAATATTGTTGCAGTGGCATTGAATCATCCAAGATAATACAGCGCCTGTTGATTTTTCAAACAAACACAAACTGAAAATGGAAGCATGCAATGGCAACTATTTATGGCCATCCTCATTTTGTTTAGTAACTTTTTCGCAAGACAAAATTATCACTAGAAGTAATTATGAATCAACACTTGTAGCATGTAGACCTCAAAAGCAAGAAAAAACAAGGCAAACATGGATCTCAAAGGCATACATCAACAAAACTGAGAAGGAATCACACATCAATGATTTTGATTCAAACATAATAGGCAAAAATATAAAATCTTACAGTCTACAGCATCTACCAGAAAACACTTTGTTTGCACACATAGAGCAAAATTACTTTATTCTTTGTTTGCACCCAACCCATCATAGAGTGAAATTACTACTACTTTGTTTGCACCAAACCTATCATAGAGCGAAATTACTTGTTTAGGGAATGGTGAGATCATACAAGGATATAAATCCTATGATTCAGCGCTCCAAAAACAAGAAAAGAACCAAACATTAGTTGGCTGCTGATTGTAAAATATATAGCCGGTAAACTTCAGCAGATAATGATGCAATCAAAAAGGTTCCAAAGTACATTGTATTTACATCGGCTCAGAGAGAGAGAGAGAGAGAGAGAGAGAGAGAGAGAGAGAGAGAGAGAGACTGAACCGAGGAAGAGGCAACCACCACCATCGCAGTTGCAGAACCCAAGCTTGTAGAAGGTTAGGCAAGCTCAAAGACTCGGCTACTGTTTCTGAAAGGAAAAACGAATAAG
Organism: Elymus sibiricus; assembly: GCA_039707655.1. Classification (NCBI taxonomy): domain Eukaryota; kingdom Viridiplantae; phylum Streptophyta; class Magnoliopsida; order Poales; family Poaceae; genus Elymus; species Elymus sibiricus. The sequence continues at coordinate 378,452,418 of CM077663.1, forward strand.
AGGACTAAACAAAACATGACCACAGATAAAATTTCTCAGGAAACTCCATATGAGCTAAAATACTAGCACCTATAATATACACTGCACGTAAATGGATTTAAAGCCTAAAACTATCCACACATCGATCTTAAACCAAACAAAGCACCATGCATGCCTAAGCATATGCATGTAGATGATGGATTTAGAAAAGACACGAAATAGAAAATTAAACAAGTCTGCATTGGCATGCCACTTTTATACATGAGCAGACCAATGATCGGATAGAGAGAATGAAGTATTAATTCTGTCACCACACAGTTTCATGAAGAATATAATGAATGGTTTACATCTATAGAAAGCTGCAACTGATAGAATGGAGATTCATGTGCCAGAAAACCCATAACTTCACCAGATATCCATTTTATGCTTTCGAAAACAATTAGAGGCAGAGTTTAAATAAATAGACTTCCCAACCCATGTCATCTTATATTGTCAGGATAAACAAATAGTAGCATAAACATAGAGCTAGCATGGATTTAATGGAAGCTTACAATACACAAATCAGCAAGCACACAGTATCCATAGTTAAATGTGAGCCTTTATTTACATTGGTAAATTGTGAACATAGATTGGGGAACTACCAATTTGTAGGTCAAGATGGACATCCATCACAAATGATTCCAGCATGCATACAAAAATTATTAGATCAGAGCTCGACCACAACGTATCAAGTGCACTATTGAGTCATCATGTCTGTATATGTAGTCGTGCAAAGAGAAACAGCAACAAGGGCAAGGATTAAATGTACAAATGTTGCGCGTCTCAGAAAGTGGCGAACCTCCAGCAAACACAGCGCTGGGCCTTCCCTGAAAACAAGCTTTCGCCCAGTCTGGACTAGGTGCTTGGCATGTTCTAGCGTCCTCCAAGGCATGCTCTCCTAGCCCTGCCCGTAGCCAACAAAGGCTTCCGTTCAAATGCAATGCGGAGTCGTTCCGGTGAAACTCAATGGCCTGAAATGCAGTTTCACTACGTTGTGATGATTCTTTCAAGTTAGTATAATCCACTAAGCTTACAACACTTAGTAAATGAAGGCTGGCTCAGGATCACATCCTTACAAAAGAAAAAGAAAAAGATACCTAGAACATAAACAGGTCTAGAAAGAAGAACATCAACAGGTCTAGAAAGGTGATGGTTTTATTTGGGCACTTGTTTTGCACAAGTGTGGTGGGACTTTGCATCCACCAGTTGGTCGAATTTCATGGCCAGTTGCAAGAAGCAATCTTTTGTGCCAAGAAAGTTGAGCTTGCAGTTTAATAACAAGCAATCAATCAGCTTTAAGTCAAAGCCTTGAGTTATCTAGATTTTATTTCTTTTTCTTGAGAAGTCAATTGCAATGATGTTACATATGGGCAAAAGCGAAGCAGTTGACTTATCACAAATGTGGTGATCCATGAGCAACCAAGCCTCCTGTTACTTGTAGCAATACAAACAAACACTTGCAGGAGAGGGATCAAGCAAATTCCAGCTTATTTACTTAGCATTAAACCCTAGAATTAACTTGAGAAGCACAAATGTAACCCTAGATGGCATGATGGCCAGCCGGCATGAAATTGAGGTCACCACACACAGCGCAAAATTGACCGCAGCTCGATGGCATCGAGACAATCAGCAGAGAGGGAAAGAGATAGAGAGGGAGAGCAGTTGGTTACCTACCACCTATGCCGGGGAGGAAGACGAATGGTGGTAGGGCCGGAGGGAAGCGTCGGGAGTTGAAGAAGAATCTCCATCAATCCAAACAGGGTGGATGCGGATGGCCACTTGTCGATGGGCATCACAGACTGCACACAACCAACACGCATGAGAAGCGGATCGAGATGAAGAAAGCCAGCAGAAGAAGGGGATGCGGATCAGATGCTTACCAGCCTTGGCGAGGTCTTCTCGTGGAGGTTGGTTGCCTGCGCTACTCGGTCGCAATTGCCGCCCGCGGGCTAGGGTTTCCGGTGCGAGGAGGGAGGGAGGGAGGGAAGGCAGATCGGTCGCCATGGCCGCGGCTCTGTGGAGGTTGGAGGGGTGGAAGGAGGCCAGAGGAGGGAGTCGGATCGGCTAGGGTTAGGGTTGGGGTTGGGATAGAAGAAGGAGGCGTCGGTGGGAGAGGACGGTGACCGCGGCGGGAGGGGTGGGAGGCCACGTGCTCGTGCTGGGGAGCAGGTCGTTGGCGGCGGCAGGGGCGGGGGTTGGGGGAGAGGAGGAGGAGGTCGTCGTCAGAATCGCGAGTAGAGGAAGAAGACAGCGCCACGGGGTTTGGGTTGGGCCTCCGCTGGTTGGGCTTTTTCTCATTTTCGTTGTTGTTTGAACTTTGAGCTCTCTCTGACTGTACTACCCGGGAATGTTTGGGTGCCACCAAGTTATTTCTGCCCCAAGCCCGCGCGAGAACCAGAAATATTTCGGGAGGAGGGCGCGAGCGAGCGAGTATGAGCTGCTCTCTCATTGGTCACCCCGTCCCTCCCATGGATTGCCCCCATAGAGTTGACCATTCTTTCTAGATCCGATTACAAAGACACCGCATCACGCGGATCAAGCCTAGTAAAAAACCTATCAAAGTCTTCTCAGCGAACAACCCTATGGTTAAATGGTTAGAGGGACAGTGGCATGCTTAGACTACCCACAATGAAGAGTAACATAGAGTAGTAACATGCATATGTTACTAGTCTAAGTTACTACCTCCACAGTGAATAGTAACATAATGATAATAACATTGAGCCTTTCATTTATGGAGGCTACGCACTACGTAGCGGCGCCGCACCTATGCGTTGCCGTGCGGCGCTTCCTAAAAACTCGTCATCGTTGCAAAACAGCAGTAAAGAACAGGAGCACGCACCGGCTCTTTTGGCAGAGCATGCAGTAGGAGCCCCCCAATGCATACGTCACGACCTAGGCATAGCTAGCTACACAGGCCGCCACTATTCATCCAATTACTACAAACTCACGAGCTACACTAAAAGACAATCAGCCTCTATTCGCAAACTGTGTTGTGTGTCGTTGACTTTCTCTTCTAGGATTATCACTTACTAAGTACAAATTTCTACAGTAGCGGTTTTTCCCTATGCCTGCGGCTAGGGTTTTGGCTCCTCTGAGGCGACTTGTTCTCCTCTGAGTTTCTACCCATGATCCGATCGTTCCTCACCAGGGATTACTCGCGAGCCTTGGTGATCTTGGTCCTGATGGCGTCCCCTTCCGACGCGAACTCCGCAACAAGTTGCGGCGGCGGTGGCGGTGCGGCGGCGGCGAAACCTGACCTAGAAAATTTCTTCGACCAACTCGACCTCAATAACGAAGAGTTCGAGGATGTGGTGATCGATGATGAAGATCCGGAGATCAAGGAAAGCGTGCGGTGGTTGGCCCTGGCTAGGGTTCATACAGACAAAACCTTCTCTCCGTCGGCGTTTTACAAGGACATGAGGGCGGCATGGAACCCTGCACAGAGTGTCAGATTCAGACCCGTAGGTCCCAACATATTTGTTGTCCAAGCTTCATGCCTTGGAGATTGGGAGAGAATTATGATGCAGGGGCCGTGGCTCTTCCGTAACATGGCGGTGCTGTTATGCCCGTATGATGGCTTTAGTAGAGCTGAAGAGGTGGTGTTCGATCATATGCCGATCTGGCTCCAGATTCATAAGCTCCCGGACCCCTATTGTAAGAAGAACATTGTTGAGAAGTTATTGAAGGGCGCCGGCGAGATCTTGGAGATGCGCCTGAACGGCAACACTCGAGGGGACTACGTAAGGGTGAGGGTGAATCACGATATACAGCAGCCTCTCACAAAATTTGTAAGTGTTGTTCGTGCTAAGGAACGCCAGGTCTACCTGGTGCGGTATGAGAAATTGGCAAGGTTTTGCAAAGTATGTGGTCTAATTGGTCATGATCATAAAGAGTGTGGGTTGGGCGTTCATGATGAGAAGTTGATGAAGTTTGGGGACTGGCTCTACGCCGATGGCCCTAGTAGACCACGCCAGGAGTCGGCCCCGAGCAAATCTTCAGGTCCTCGGCCCTCTGGTAGGGCTGGAAGCCCGGCTGCTCCTACTCCGGCGATGAAGGAACGAACTGATGCCGAGATACTAGACACGGCGACTAGTCCTCTGAAACAGGGCAGCGGTCAGATGGATGTGGATAGGGAAGCAAGGAAGAGACTGAACATGGATGCTGTTGGTGATGGGCCTAGTACTGCTGCTGGTACCCCAAAGTCGCTGCTGGCTATAACAAATGGTAGTGGGATAGATGGCCATGAGAACAAATCGCCGACGAGCAGTGGCTCAAGTAACAAGCGGGTGAAGCTCTCACAGGACGGTGACAACAATGAGATATCGGCGGCCTCCCTCGAGGAGGACCGCCGGATGCAATGAATGTCTTGGCATGGAACTGCCGGGGGGGGGGGGGGGGGGGAACCGCCGGACAGTTCGTGAGGTGTTGGCCCTCTCAAAAGCCAATAACCCCAAACTGGTCTTTCTTTGTGAGACCAGACAAGTTTCTACCAAGGTGGAGAAGATGCGTTGGAGGCTCGGCCTCAAAGGTTTTCATGGTGTGAGTAGTGATGGGAAAAGTGGGGGTTTAGCTCTCTTTTGGGATGAATCCCTAACTGTGGCAGTTCTTGAAGCTTGTAATCGATTCATTGATGTCCGCGTTCTAGATGTTGGCTCTGGCATATCTTGGCGTGGCACTTTTGTGTACGGCGAACCGAGGGTGGAGAATAGGCAACGCATGTGGGATCATCTCTGCCGCCTACGGGCTGTCTCGCATGAACCATGGTTCGTCTGTGGAGATTTTAATGAGGCAATGTGGCAGCATGAGCATCTTTCGAGAACTTTGCGCTCGGAGGTGCAGATGGCAGGGTTCAGAGACTGCTTAGAGACATGTGAGTTGGAGGATCTTGGCTTCTGTGGTCTTCCGTTCACATACAATGGTCAAGACACCCTGGGCAATGTCCAGGTTCGGTTAGATCGAGCATGTGCCGATGAGGCGTGGCGTGATTTATTCCCAGCGGCGAGGGTATTACATCTGGCAACATCATGTTCTGATCATTCCCCGCTCCTGATCAACCTCGAGGGAGTTCCAGTGCAGAAACGCCGGGTGGTCTCTCCTCGCTACGAGATCATGTGGGAGCGGGATCTTATGCTTCCCCAAGTCATTGCTGGGGCCTGGGAGAAACATCGGCCGGTGGGCAATTTGTCTTCGGTGACTGAATCACTGAAGGAGGTGATGACAGAGTTAAGGAAGTGGTGCAAGGAAAATTTCGGCAATGTATTGAAGGAGATCGAGGTTCTTCGCACTCAGCTGGCTGATCTACAACTGTCTGGTGCAGACCGCGCTCTTCTTAGGGCAAAAATGAATCAGCTGGATGAACTGCTATATAGGGAGGAGATGCTCTGGCTTCAGCGGTCCCGGATTACATGGTTGAAGGAGGGTGAACGAAACACTAACTATCTGCATCGGCGTGCAGTCTGGAGGGCGTGACGCAACCATATTCAGAGATTGTTGAAGTCTGATGGTTCCTGGTGTACTGCGCCAACCGAGATGGAGAGGATGGCCCAATCCTACTTCCAGGAGATTTTCACAAAGGACCCGACTCTAGACCCTACTGAGGTTCTTGACTGGATTAATCCTATGGTCACGGAGGAGATGAATGAGGCCTTGTGTAAGGCGTATATAGATGAGGAGATCTCAAATGCTCCGTTTCAGATCGGGCCACTGAATGCCCCGGGGTGTGATGGTTTTCCGGCTAGATTCTACCAGCGAAACTGGGGAGTTCTCAAGGGCGAAATTGTTGCGGCGGTGAAGGATTTCTTTGTGACAGGTATTATGCCAGAGGGCACTAATGATACGGCCATTGTGTTGATTCCCAAAGTTTCCCATCCTAAGGAGCTGAAGGATTTTCGACCAATAAGTTTATGCAACGTGGTTTATAAAATAGTCTCCAAATGCATGGTGAACAGACTGCGACCTTTTCTATCAGAGCTCATCTCTGAAAGCCAGAGTGCGTTCATCCCAGGGAGACTTATTACTGATAACTCTATTATTGCCTTTGAGTGTATTCACCACATACAGTCTCTTAAGAGTAACTCACCACCTCTTTGTGCTTATAAGCTTGATTTTTCTAAGGCGTATGATCGTGTGGATTGGGTGTTTTTGGAAAGGGCTCTGGCCAAGTGGGGTTTCTCTCAGCACTGGATCTCTCGTGTTATGGCTTGTGTTTCCTCGGTGAAGTATTCTGTTAAGTTCAATGGAAAATTATTGGAGACTTTTTCCCCGTGAAGAGGACTTCGTCAAGGTGACCCTTTATCACCCTTTCTCTTCCTATTTGTGGCTGATGCTCTATCTGCTCTGATCAACAAGGCTATGAGGGAAGAGGGTCTCCAAGGGGTCAAAATTTGCAGGAATGCGCCTGTCATATCTCATCTCCTTTTTGCGGATGACTCACTCTTGTTCTTCCATGCCTCAGAACAGCAGGGAGTCTTGGTTAAAGGTTTGTTGAACACTTATGCGACGGCGACTGGCCAACTGATAAACCCGTCGAAGTGCTCCATCCTTTTCTCAGATAACTGCTTACCTAGTGTGGTTCAGGAGGTGAAAAGTGTGTTGGAGGTTACACAGCAAGTGTTTGAGCCCAAGTACTTGGGTCTCCCAGTTCCTGAAGGACGAATTCATAAAGGTAATTTTGAAACAGTCCAAGAGAGATTAAGGAAGAGACTTATTGACTGGAGTGAGCAGTATGTTTCCTCTGGTAATAAGGAGATATTGATCAAAGCTGTAGCTCAAGCCATCCCGGCGTATGTCATGAGTGTTTTCAAACTTCCGGCCTCGGTTTGTGATGAACTGACACGCATGATACGGCAGTATTGGTGGGGTGTTGAAAATGGGAAAAAGAAAATGGCCTGGATGAGCTGGGATAAATTAAGACTTCCTAAGTCCATGGGTGGCATGGGTTTTAGGGATATGATAGCTTTTAACCAAGCCTTGTTAGCTAAACAAGCTTGGAGATTGTTGGACTCGCCGGATAGTTTATGTGCTCGACTTTTGAAGGCGAAGTATTACCCCTCTAGCCAGCTGCTGGATACTGTTTTCTCAAGCAATGGATCAGCCGTATGGAAGGGTATATTACATGGTATTGAACTGGTCAAGCGCGGAGTTATTTGGAGAGTGGGCAATGGTGCAAGCATCCGGACCTGCCGCCTTAACCGTGTGTCAGACTTCCTGGATGACAGCGGCACCTGGCGTGTTAACAGACTACGAGAGCACTTCTGGTCGATGGACGTGGAATGCATACTGAAGATCAGAACGTCTCCATGGCTGCGGTCGGACTTTTTGTCTTGGTTTCTGGAGAAGAGTGAGACATTTACGGTGAAAAGTGCCTATAAGCTGGCCACATGTGATCATAATATCGCCCATGCTAACGGCGCGTCCAGTTCCAACCCGGACGGTAACCGTTCTATCGGGAGCCGGGTGTGGCAGGCTGCTGTTCCGCAAAAGATGAAAATCACGGCTTGGAGGATTGTTACGGGGACTCTGCCGACCCAATAGTGCAAGAGCTATAGGCATGTTGCGACACATTCTACCTGCCGGCTTTGCGGTGTGGAGGAGGAAACCACATTCCATGCTTTGACCGCATGCTCGCAGGCAAGGATGTTGTGGGTAAATATGCGCCGACGGTGGCCTATTCCAGGTGACGATCTTCTTATTGATAACGGAACGGAATGGTTTCTGAACTTACTCAACAATTGCTCAGCAGATGTCGGAGACATGTTGATAATGCTTGTTTGGAGGATTTGGCAAGTACGCAACGATATATACCATGGCAAGGACCCCCCACCGGTTCTGGCCTCTGTCGACTACCTGGACAGCTACTATCGATCTATCAAGCTTGCTTCCAAGTTCTCCACGGATGAAATCATAAAGGGCAAGATGCCCACAGTGCTGCCAGCGCCGTTGAAGCATCAGGGTAAGCCGGCGGTGCCATGGCCCGCCCCGGACGCGGGTAGGGTGGCCCTTTCTGTTGACGGATCTTTCCAGGCTGCCGACGGCTCTGCGGCTGCTGGCATGGTTCTAAGGACCAGTGACGGGGCGATCATCTTCGCGGCATATCGCTTTATTTTCCATTGCAATGATCCTCTTGAAGCGGAGCTGCATGCTCTCATGCATGGTATGGCTTTGGCCATCCAACACTCCAATCGCCCGGTGGTGCTGCAATCAGACTCGTCAGAAGCATTGTCTTGCCTGTCGACTAACGCGCTACTTCGGTCTGCTTATGGCCAGTTAGTCATGGAGATCAAACACTTAGCTGGTATTAGGGAGTTTTATTCTCAGAAAATTAGTCATTCTCAAAATAGAGTTGCCGATCGATTGGCTTTCTATAGCCGATCGGAGTGAGCCACCGCTGTTTGGTTGGGCTCGGTTCCACCTTGTATCGAGGACTTATGGCCTCTCGACTGTAACTCTATGATATTGCAATAAAACTCCCTTTACCCCCGCAAAAAAAAAAAAGTACAAATTTCTACGTGTAACTGTACCGAGAAAAAATATTAGCGTATGGAAAAATTGTTCTTATTGATTTGTTCTACTTGTATAGCTGATTGCCAAATTTATATCACCTACTTGTCATAGTGTTTTGCCTCACTTGTCAGTTTAATACTACTACCAAGTTGTTTTGTAATAGGTTGTAAAACCTAGTTGCCACGTTTTGCCGCGCTTGTCAGTTTAATGTCAAGTTGTTGTCTCGTAAAGTTTGCTGGAGGCTTGTAAGATCTAGTGCCATGGTGCTTTCTCACGCTTGTCAGTTTAATTCTATCAAGTTGTCGTTCAATAAATTTTGTCATGGCTTGTAAGATCCAGTTGCCACGATGTTTTCTCATGTTTACCAATTTAATTCTATCAAGTCGTCGTTTAATAAATTTTGGCATGGCTTGTAAGACCGAGTCGACACGGTGTTTTCTCACGCTTGCCAGTTTAATTCTGTCAAGTTGTCATTTAATAAAAAAAAATCATGGCTTGTAAGACCTAGTTGCCACAATGATTTCTCACCCCTTGCCAGTTTAAATTCTATCAAGTTGTCGTTTCATAAATTTTGTCTTGACCCAGTTGCCACGGTGTTTTCTCACACTTGCCAGTTTAATTTTATCAAGTTGCCGTTTCATAAAAGTTTTGTCGGAGGTCTGTGAAAACCTAGTTGCCATGATGTTTTGTCGCGCTTGTCAGTTTTTCCCTACTAAGTTGTCATGTTGTCTCATAAAGCTTTTCAGGTGTGGTAACAACTAAGTTGTTAAGGATGTTTTGCTGTGCTTGTGTAGTGGTTGTCAGTTTAATTCTACCATGTTATTCTTTAAAAAATTCCCATGGAATTTTGTAGTGCATTTATGGGTCGCTGCACCGGAAAATTTACTAGGACAATACTAGGTGCGCGTCCTCTATAGATATTTTCTGGGTCATTGTATATACTAGACCATGACGGCGCGCGTTGCCGCGCCCATCCATTTTGGCAGTAGAGTGGTTGGACTTTTTTATTCATATGAAGGCACAAAACATAAACAAAATAATTGCACCCAAAAGTTTAAGAAAAAATCTAAATTTAAAATATTCAAACAATTGGAGGCAACAATCTCTAAAATGGCACAAGACGATATCTACAAAGAAGCCTACTGGTCATATACTTCAATTGTTCATAAACTTACAAGGTCATCCATCCTTTACGACATCCCAAATGAGAGGATATAAACACAAATCCTTGTACGACATAAGATCCATTGGAAATTGTTAGTGATTCACATGCATAACTCTCTTCGTTCCTAAGTCCGTAGTGGAATCTCTAAAAAGACTTATATTTAGGAACGGAGGAATTATGTCGCAAGAAAAAACATAGTAACCAAGAGGCGTAATGAATGATATATGAATCTCTCTATGTTGCCCAAGTTCCTGCATTTACGACCTCATCTACATGAATGATATATGAAAATATTTCCTGCTACCACCAGCAATGCCTCGTAGCAAATAGGAAGAGCATACAAATACCAGTTTTGGAGCAAAAAAGTCTGCAAACAGTTATATTTAAAGGACAACCCATTCATGTATCATCCAAGTAGGCGTTACAAAAATAAATATTGTGCTCGATAGAAAAAATGTAACAAGGGATAAATGAGCTTACATCTAATTGAACTGATTTGCGTTCGAATGAGGAATCATCAAATCTCTTAAATAACTTCGCCCATGCAGAAGATTTGTGTACTTGTGCCTTTGCCTCACACTCTAACGTCTTCAATGTTGCTTGCTTCTTCGCCAACAAAATAATATTTTTCAATAATAGCAACATATCAGCAACTACTTGGCAGTGCTATCACGAAGAAGTGATTACCTACATTGAGTCTACAATTTTATGATACATATGTAAGGAATGTGGAAAAGATTCAATGTGACATTACAGTCCATGTCAGCGCTCCATCTTGTGACACAAACAAGCATCACTCCACAAATTGGAAATAGCAAACTTTGGTATTCCCATCGGGCATTATATCATAACTAAACTGCACCTGCAAAGAAGCAAGCTCTTCTTCTGATTTAGGAATGAGAAGATGCTTATGAAAAGGACAAAAGAAAGATCATCTGTCTTATAGCCGACACAATGAATACATTCAGGCTCAATCACTTATGCATCGAAGTTAAGCTGCATCAATTGGAAAGCACCGTGGAAACATGTTAAGACAAGTAAAATTTTGATGCTAATAACTTTGATGCAAATATTTGTTTCTTGGAGATAGTTTGATTTGCAAAATCTGGAGGTTGGTCTAAAAGAATTGGTAATTAGTAGACATAGCATGCAGTGCAACAAGGGTTATATACAACATGTCGTCCCGACCATCCGGAGTCGAAGGTTCATCAAAAGAATGTACTTCTGTCGATTATAAATTTATTATATATATTAGGAACAAATGGGCATTACTTGAATGTCATCTATGTACTCTTCATTTGGAGGCAAGTGTGGTCAGAGCATCACGATGGTTCCAGACTGAACTAATTTTTCCTAGTTTCATACCTAATGTGGGTCAATGATTTTCTTTGGCGTATTATACTGTGTATTTAGGAAAGAAATATTAGGGAAGTTATTGGACTTTGTTCCCTCATTGATAGAGAAGCCTGGTTATGCTTTTTGCGCATTTAACTATTGTTGTAAGTAACCTCTGAAATATGGCAACAAAACAAATCATGGCATGAATGATACGCGTACATATGTCAATAATTTCAATTGCAGATTGTCAGAGAAAGACCGCATAATTATATGGACACTAAAGCATGAAGATACATGGTATGGCAGCCCCATGAAGTACTTAGCAGATCGGCAACCATTGCAATTGACAAATGGAGAACAGTTCAAACAATGTCGCCCTCGGGTTTGCAGCCTTGCAGGTGTTGTGCGGCTCCTCGGCTGTGTATAGCAACACCATGGGGTGGATCGAAGCTTCAGCAAGCACTACTGGGAGTCGGAAAAGCAACCGCCTGAGAGAATTGATAGTCAGGTCGGGTGCCGGCCGCCAGGGCGACACCTCGGGCTGCACCACGCGTTGTACAAGAGCTTCGGGTGACAGAATTGGCGGACGTGATGGAGGAGCCAGGTGAGCTGACGACGGGGCGGCACCTCGGGTTGCAGATGGTGGGGATGCACCGCGTGCTGGACGGGAACTTCGGGTGCCGCTGCCGACAGTGGGAGGTGCAGCGGCGCGATATAATCGACATGGCTGACGGGTGACGGCGGCTGGGATTTAGGTTAGGTTTGTGTGTCGTGTGAAGGGTGAGAGCGTATGAATTTTTAGTGGGCTTCATGTGAGAACGAGGGCCCAATTAACCACAGACCTTCGGTTTTGTAGCTGGAGCAGCTGCCCAGCGGGTCGCGGGAAATGGTGTGCTAGAGTTCAATCAGACGACCAAAAACAATTAACACTGGAGATCCGACGGTTATGAAAGCTGATGGCCTGAGATGGCTGGAAAAGTGCTCAGTTATAATGTATTTAAATGTTCCTACTAAGAGTATGAAATCCTAAATAAGAAGTTACAGTAAACCGCTGTAGTAAAGGAGTAGTGTAGCAAAAGTGAAAAGGACAAAGTCAGACGTTGTAAAGTGCTGCAAACACGCTGTGCAAGTTGCGTCCGGGTCCCCTGGTGTTTCCTAGGCTTTGCGACTCCCTAACACCCCTCTCATCTACTAATTAAAGAGGCCCATCAACCCACTGAAGAAAAAAAAAGAGGCCCATCAACGTGACAAGCAGAAGAGCGGACGCTCGAACGCCGCCGCACGGGAACGCAACCGTGAGTACGCTGTAGAATAGATTTTCCCTTCATTTATTAGCTTATAGACCCATCTTGCGTTGGTATGCGTTATGTTTCAGTAACATGCTAAGTTACTCAATTTCTCTCTCTTCTAATTAATTAGTTGCCACATTATATTTTTTTGCTTAGGTGGCATCTATGTTACTACCTATGTTACTCTCATTGTGAGTAGTCTTAGTCCATCAGGATTCAAGTCATGGCACTCGCATTATTTCTGTATTTATTTCAGGATTTTCGACGATGCAATCACGCAGTCCTATGTGTGCGGGTGTTCGACTGAACAGGGCCCTCGATTTTTCTAACTAATGACCAGTTTAGCTGTCATTAATCTCTCCCTTAAATCACCTCAAGAAAAATGTCTCTCCCCTAAAAAGCCATGACTAATCAATGCATCGATCTCCACTCAAAAAATAGATCAATTCATCGAGTAAATACTAAGTACCTAGGAATCCGCAACAAATTACTCCGTAGATCCTATCTCACGCACGACTCCTCCTCTTCTTTCTCTGACCTCTTTCTCTTCCAGCGTCTTCCCATGATCCAATCATAGTATGGCAGCTCCCGATTCAACAATTTAGCTGTGAGGGCATGAGTATGCTAGGTCAAATCATCAAGAAGATCAAGCGGACTATCAAAGCCACACGTGCGCGGTGATGCAACATGGTTTTCTTCCCAAATTAAGGAAAGGCTATTTCATCCTTCGTTGTTTCTATGTTCAGTTTTTAGAGCATGATTTTTGGTTCTTAATTTTATTTTCTGAACACAGGAAAGGAAAAAGATTGAAAACCTCACTTGACATCAAAAGGACGTTCTGATAAGTTTCTAGTAAAAGAATCAGATGTTTCTTTTGAAAATCACAGTTTAGATACTAGTGTTGATGAGACTCCGGCCTTCCTGGTGATCACAGGATGAATGCTAAAATACAACACAGGGATAACAAAATTTTTGAGGAAAAAGAAGGATGACATATATAACAAAGCCTTTTTTAGTGTTCAAAAGCCTTGCTTTCTAATTGCTATTTGTTGTGTCGAGGGCCCCTATTTTTATTTTGCACCGGGCCTCCATTTTCTCGGATACGGCCCTACGATCACGCCCAGTAAAACCTGCCAAAGTCTTCTCAGTGAACCAACCTATGGTTGGATGGTTAGAGGGACATTGGTATCCCTAGTCCACGAGGGTTCAAGTCCTGGCGGTCGGTGTCAAAACCGGCGGATCTCGGGTAGGGGGTCCCGAGCTGTGGATCTAGAATCGATGGGTAACAGGGGACGAAGGAGACGATGTTTACCCAGGTTCACGCCCTCCTATGGAGGTAAAACCCTACGTCCTGCTTGGTTGTATTAATGTGTATGAAGATTACAGAGTCGATCTACCTCGAGATCAAATAGCTAAAACCCTAGATGAGTTCAACCTGCCTCTACGAACTAAACCCTCTGGCTTATATAGACACCAGGGGTCCCTAGGGTTACACATAGTCGGTTGCTTATCGAAGGAATCAAACATGCCTATTCTATTATCTTAAGCTTGAAGGGCACGCCACGGCTCCTGAGATTTCCCCCTGGTAACGGGGCATTCAGTCAGTCCGATCCTCAAACGAGTGGCCCACGAGTCCGGCCCACAAGGAATAGGCCGGCAGTCCGAGGACCCCTTAATCCCGGTCTCCCTCAGTAGCCCCCGAACTAGCCTCCAATGCCGAGGTATGTAGTCCGGACGGTCCTGTGCTCCCAAAGTCTTCGGCTTGCGAGGCAAGTTCTTCTCCTCCTCTCTGTTCGGTAAGCAATAATCCGGTCATCAGTGAGCTCTCGATCGTCAAAATGTCGCGGGGCCCACAGCATTAACTTCGCCATCCAGATTTAACGACGCCCCTCGATCCCTGCGTGCCAATGGGAGATGAGTGACCCAGCAGCCTTTTACAGGACTGCCCTTTCTGCAAGCGACGGGGGGGGGGGGGGGGGGGGGGGAACCGCCCATTTAAGCAGGCTGAATCGTGGCTTAGGCAACCCCTTCCTCTTCCTCACCATCAAAAAGCCCCAAGTGAGAGAACTTGGAAATATGGCGAGCATCCCTGGCTCCTCCTCGCGTCCTCACAGCCCCCTTCCCGGAGATTGGGCAAGTTGTTCAGTATCTCTCCTCCGGCTGCGCAACCTTGAGACCCAGGGTTATCTTCCCGCCTCGGATCTAGCGTCTACCCGCGCCGGATTGACTTCTTCAAACGGCGAGGCCTTCGCAGAGAATTTTCCTGCTCCACGCAAGGGAGAGCGGGTATGCTTCATGTCCTTCCTCTTACGGGGCCTAGGATTCCCTATTCATCCCTTCTTGAGGGGACCATTGGAATTTTACGGGATCCAACTCCATCACCTCACCCCTGGATCCATCCTGCACATTTCGGGCTTTGTTGCCCTCTGCGAGATGTTCTTGAGCTGCGAGGCCCATTTTGGTTTATGGAGGAAGTACTTCTACCTTGTCCCCCGTACTCGGGGCGGGACAATTCGGGAAGTAGGCGGAGCCGAAGTATGGCGTATAGCCGGGACGGGGTATCCCATGGGGACTCCGAAGAAAGAGTCCGAAGAATGGACCTCAGAATGGTTCTATATTGAGGACGTTCCCCTGTTCGACCCAGCTCGGAGGGGTCTGCCCGAATACTCCGACGCTCCTTTGAAGAAAAGTTTCAACTGGCAGCCGAAGAGTCCATGCCAAGAGGAAACTGCCGAAGTAAAACGCCTAGCCGCCCAAGTGAGGCTACTAGCTCATAGTAAGTTAACCATCATCGACGTGATGGCAACCGTCGTTGCTCGATGCGTTCAACCCCTTCAGCAAAGGATACACCCCCTGTGGCGTTACAACAGAACAAGTGACACCACCCGTTCCCAACGGCAGGGTCCTGCCAATCAGGCGGCAATGGCGGCCATACTGGCTGATCTTTTCAAAGGAGAAAAAGAAGATTTTGCTCGACTGTCAGCCAAGGATGGCTATTCGAGTCATAACCCCATCGAATGGGTAAGCCTTTGGCTTTGTTTTCTGAGTTCGGATATTTATGTATAATCCTTCTGATCGAAACTTTCAATTTGTCCGAACAGAGTTGGAGGCACTGGGTCGAGACAGTTAGCTGTCCGGCGCCTCAGCCAGAGAGTCATTCTCACGACGACGATCCCGGATTCCATGATGATCCGGAGCTATCAATTGAATACGAGGACGGGGTCTTTTACCAGGAGAGCCTTGGCGGCTCCAAGGTGGCTCTTCTAGCCGATCACCCCGGACCACTTCTTACTTCCACCACTGGTAAAAAGAAAGCCTCCTCCCGTAAAAGGCGAGCGAGCCCTGCCAACCCGAGTGTGCCGATCTCTACTCCCAAGGGTCGTCGGTCCACGTGTCGAACGTCGTCTACGGCAGCTGGGCCCGTACCGAGCAACAGCAGGAATCCTCATCGTGAGCCAACCGCGGGGACCACCTCGACCGTGCACTCAACGAAGAGGTACTTTATTTAACCGTTTAGTTCGGCCATTGTCATGATTGCAACAAGTACTCAAAAAATCTCGTGTCGAAATACTCAGGAGACGAGTACAACCACCTTCCTCCGGGAATGTTGCCGAGGCGCCAGGCAACCATCATGAATCAAGGTCTTCTGCTCATGCTAAACTTGACGCGGAGGCCCTTGTGGCAGATCAGCCCCCTGAAGATTCCGGGGACGTCTCGGTCACTAACTCCGAGGTAGAGAGTGCGATGAATCACCGGCGGCGAAAGGAACCCCGGCGCCACCAAGCGTTTTCCGATCAAGAGTTTAATGCCCTAAGTTCGGTGGACGCATACATCGGAGCTTCCCGAGCTAGGCTTGAGGGAGCCGCCAAACTGATAACGTCCAGCCTGGAGGTGAGTAATCGGTTTTAACAACCGAACACAAATATTAATCCAGTAGCCCCCGAGCCTTGATTTGGTCGGAACGGCCGAGTTAAGGATCTGAATTTTGTTTTATTTATAATGTAGCTTTCCAGGCAGCAAAATGAAAAGCTGGCCAAGGAACTCGAGGATAGTCGAACACAGGTACAAACCGTGAAGGCCGAGCTTGAGCAAGTGAAGAATTTCACCCGAGAGGCGCACAGTGAGTATGTTAATGTGCCGAATTATCCGACATTCCCGTACTGATGAGAGAGTACTTTGTAGCAGCTGAGTACATAGGGCAGTTGTAGAAAGATTTGAATACAACTCGAGAATCTCAGAGGTATGCCGAATCTCAGCATGAGGCTGGCCGCCGTGTGTTGACCCGAAGTCTTGAGGAAGAGAACCAGCTTAAGGCGGAAAACCAGCTTCAAGCCGAAGAACTTGAGAGTTTGAAAACTCAATTGGCTCAAGCCCAAGAAGAGAACCAGAGATTACAGAGGGGCATGTTCTGTAAGTGTACTTATATCTTTGTAATTCCGAAAAGTACCTTTACTATTTCAAGTGTAAGGGACATGCTTCGTCTCGTGTCTAGGTCTCCTGACCGGGCGGCCCGAGGAAGAAATCGGATCATTCCGAGGGAACCTACTGAAGGAACTATCCGCCGTACATGAGCGGGCTCGGAGAGCGATGAGGAGCATGACCAAAGCGCTCTGGCCTGCCGAGACGCCTCCAGAAGGGATGTCCGAACTGGCTGATCGGTTTAAAGGAGCCCGAAGTCGTTTTGAGTTATGGAAGACATCGCCTTGTCGAGAAGGCGCGCGGGAGGTGTGGGCAATGGTCAAGACCCGCTTTACCAAACTTAACCCAGAGGTGTGGATACCTTAATAGATAATCTTGACCAGCAGCCAGGTGTTTTATTCTATGTAACTATGTACTTTAAATCAAGAACTGCTCCGTCTATGCTGTAAACGTTGTCTTAACCGGCCATCAGCTTCGACCTCCCTTGCTAAAAGCTGGGGAGTGTTCCGTATCGAATGTCCTCGATAAAAGGAACTTATCTCGGGGAACCAGGGAATCCGGCCATTCGGTGCGAACAGACAAAACGTGCATAGGGAGATATGTTATATTACTGCTTAACGTAAGAAACATCTTCCGAAGAAAATAGTTCCTCTATCGGTACCTTCCTTCAGGTTGCTACGTAGATCGTAGATATCATGGCCGTATACTACTAGTATGCGGATAATGGATTCTTTGGGAAAATAGTTCCAGGTAATGGTGATAACCACCACAAATTTGTTACTTCCGTCGTAGCCGACCAATTTTCTTCTTAAGATAGCTAGCTTTCGGCTTTACCCGTCTGAGGTACGTATCCGAATGATCCGGTCGTAACAATCGCAGAGGTGCTCCCTTTATCCTCTAGCCGAACAATCGGGAACGTAGAGGATAAGCACAGGAGCGAGGCAACCCAGCTTGGCCAAAATCTTAGGTCCAATTGATGCATATAATGGCTTAAAAACGAAAAGGGGAAGTGTGCACGCACAAGACATGTGAATCGGTGCACAGAATTTATAATAATTGGCTTCGAGAAGAAGCCCCCAGGTGTTTTTCGGATAGGACATTTGAAGATGTATGCCGAAAAGCTTAACGCAAGCTCGGTTTAGCCGAACATATGCTGGAAAATGATATCCCATCCTATAAAGCTAAAAGGGAAGGAAAGGAATACAAAAGAAAAAAAAGAAAAAGAAAAAGAAAGGTAAGAAATATGACGACATCGGTCTAACCGTAAAAGCGCCGAAGACGAGCTACGTTCCATGGGTTTGGTTCGAGGCGATTGTCCGGTGGGTTGCGGAGGCGATAAGCCCCTCCTGTATGTACTTCGTCAATTATGAAAGGGCCCTCCCACTTGGGATTGAGTTTATGCTTCTGCTTCTCTGGGAGTCGTAAGACGAGTTCGCCCACATTATATGCCTTCGCTCTAACCTCCCTGCTTTGGTAGCGCCGAGCCTGCTGTTGATAGAAAGTAGAGCAGGCCCGAGCTATATCGCGCTCTCCTTCCAAGGCGTCTAAGTCGTCCTGCCGATCTAACTCGGCCTCCTTTTCTTCGTACATGCGCACCCTAGGTGCGTCGTGAATGATATCGCAGGGAAGGACTGCTTCTGCCCCGTAGACCATAAAAAACGGTGTGTATCCCGTTGATCGATTCGGGGTGGTACGCAGACCCCACAGAACGGAGTCAAGCTCCTCTACCCAATTGCAGTCAGATTCATGAAGAGATTGGACAAGACGTGGTTTGATGCCACTCATGATTAGGCCGTTGGCCCGTTCGACTTGTCCATTGGTCTACGGGTGAGACACCGAGACGTAATCGAGCTTGATGCCCATGTTTGTGCACCAGTCCTTCACCTCCTGGGCGGTGAAATTGGATCCATTGTCCATTATTATGCTGTGCGGGACACCATAACGGTGTACCACGCCGGATATAAAGTCGACTACCGGTCCAGACTTAGCTGATTTTACTGGTTTTGCTTCGATCCATTTGGTGAACTTGTCGACCATGACCAGTAGATATTTATTTTTCTTGGTCCCTCCTTTAAGTAGTCCGGCCATATCCAGCCCCCAGACCGCGAAAGGCCAGGTGATCGGAATAGTCCGAAGAGCTGTCGAGGGCATGTGACTTTGATTTGCGAATAGTTGACATCCAACACAATGTTGGACAAGTGCTTGGGCGTTCGCTCGAGCGGTGGGCCAAAAGAATCCAGCTCGAAAGGCTTTGCTTACTAAGGCCCGTGCTACGGCGTGGTGGCCGCCCATGCCTGCGTGGACTTCGGCCAAAAGCTTCCTTCCTTCTTCCTCAGATATGCACCGTTGGAGTATCCCGGTAGTGCTTTTCTTATATAACTCACCCTCGTAAACCTTATAGGCCTTGGATCGCCAAATTATGCGTCTTGCCTTCGTCTGGTCGTCGGGGAGTTCTTGGCAGAGAAGGTAGGCAAGGAAAGGCTCGGTCCATGGTGCGATTACTGCCATGACCTCATGAGCCGAAGGTGTTTCTTCAATTATGGAGCCGCCGATGATTTGCTCGTCTGGTTCATTTATAGGAGGGACAATTTCTTCCCTACTGATAGCTCCAGCGCCCGTATTCTCGTCCTTCCATACCACCGATGGCTTGAAAAGCCGTTCAAGGAAGGTGTTTTTCGGGACGGGGTCGCGCTTGGCCCCCATACGGGCGAGCATGTCAGCGGCCTGATTGCTGTCTCTAGCGACATGGTGGAATTCTAGCCTCTCGAACCGTGCGGATATTTTAAGAACGGCGTTTCTGTATGCTGCCATCTTTGGGTTTTTAGCATCGAATTTGCCGTTGATTTGAGAAATGGCGAGATTAGAATCTCCCCGTACTTCAAGCCGTTGTATGCCCATCGATGCTGCCATCCGAAGCCCGTGCAATAGTGCTTCGTATTCGGCCGCATTGTTGGAATCGGCGTACATGATCTGCAATACACACCGGACATTGTCTCCCGTGGGAGATGTGAGGATAACTCCAGCCCCCAGTCCGGCCAGTGTCTTGGATCCGTCGAAGTACATCGTCCAATGGGAGTATGTACTATATTCTCTGGGGAGCTCGGCCTCTGTCCATTTGGCAAGGAAATCGGCCAACACCTGAGATTTAATAGCTCGTCGTGGCTTATAGGCGATTTCAAAAGGAAGGAGTTCGATGGCCCATTTGGCTATGCGGTCGGTGGCGTCCCTGTTATTGATTATATCGTTCAGGGGTACTTCGGATGCCACCGTGACCGAACATTCTTGAAAGGAGTGTCTGAGATTTCGTGATGCCATAAACACTGTATATGCTATCTTCTGAAAGTGCGGATATCTGGACTTGCACGGCGTTAGCACTTCTGACACATAGTAGACTGGATTTTGCACCTGGAATTTGTGACCCTCGTCGTCTCGTTCGACGACGAGCACCGCACTAACCACTTGATTGGTGGCCGAGATGTATAGTAACATTGGCTCGTCGGCGCCTGGCGCCGTGAGTATGGGGTTGCTGGCCAGCAGTGTTTTAATTTCCTCTAGTGCAGCCGTTGCTTCATCGGTCCACTCGAAGTTTTTGGTCCGTTTTAGCAGCCTGTAGAGCGGTAAATCCTTTTCACCGAGGCGGGAGATAAAGCGGCTCAAAGTCGCCACGCAGCCGGCCAGCCTTTGGACGTGCTTTAGCTATGTAGGAATCGCAAGTTGAGATAGGGCGCGGATCTTAGCAGGATTTGCTTCTATTCCTCTATGGGAAACAATGAATCCGAGTAGTTTACCAGCGGGGACTCCGAAGACACATTTGTCCGGAATGAGTCGTATATCATATTCTCGTAGACTGGCAAAAGTTTGCCTGAGGTTGTCTATTAGCTGGCTGACATGTTTGGTCTTAATGACCACGTCGTCCACGTATGCCTCGACCGTTTTACCGACTTGTTTTTCGAGACATGTCTGAATCATACGCTGGTATGTAGCACCTGTGTTTTTTAGCCCGAAAGGCATTATGTTAAAGTAGAATGGCCCGTAGGGGGTGATGAATGCCGTTGCAGCTTGATCGGATTCATTCATTTTGATCTGATGGTATCCGGAATAAGCGTCGAGGAAGCACAATGAGTCGTGTCCGGCTGTGGCGTCAATAATCTGGTCTATGCGCAGTAAGGGGAAAGGGTCCTTGGGGCAAGTTTTGTTAAGGCCCTTGAAATCGACACACAGCCGCCAGGATTTATCTTTCTTCGGTACCATCACCAGGTTTGCCAACCACTCGGGGTGTTTAATTTCTCTTATGAATCCGGCCTCCAGCAATTTTGCTAGTTCTTCGCCCATAGCTTGTCGCTTGGGTTCGGAAAATCGGCGTAGAGTCTGTTTAACGGGCTTGAAGCCTGCGATTATGTTCAGACTGTGTTCTGCTAGCCGTCGTGGGATTCCTGGCATATCTGAAGGATGCCAGGCAAAGATATCCCAGTTTTCTCGTAAAAATGTTCGCAGTGCTTCGTCCACCACGGGGTCCAGCTGAGCTTCGATGGACGCTGTTTTATTGGGGTCCGTTGGATGTATCTGAAATTTGACGATTTCGTCTGCAGGTTTAAAGGACGTGGGCTTGGGCCTCTTGCTAAGGACCACATCATCCTTGTCCACTGTTGACCAGAGTGCGGTCAATTCCTCTGCTGCAAAGGTCTCAGCTAGTGCCTCGAGGGCGAGCGCTGCTGTTCTGTTTTCGGCTCGAAGGGCTCTATTCGGGTCACTTGTGATTGTGATCACCCCGTTTGGGCCCGGCATTTTGAGCTTCATATACCCGTAATGTGGTATGGCCTGAGATCTTGTGAAAGCGTCACGCCCCAACAGAGCGTGGTAACCACTGTGAAAGGGCACGATATGAAAGAGAAGCTCTTCGGATCTGTAGTTCTCGGGCGTGCCGAATACCACATCGAGGGTAACGCGTCCGGAACAACGTGCCTCTTTCCCAGGGATGATCCCACGAAAGGTTGTGTTGCTATGTTCGATGCGGGATCGGTCGAACTGCATTTTTTCCAAGGTATCCTCGTAAATGAGGTTTAAACCACTGCCGCCATCCATTAGCACCTTTTGTAACCTGAAACCATCGACGATGGGGTTGAGGACCAGTGCGGCAGGTGTTCGGCTGGGGCGGGTGACTGGTTGATCAGCTTCTCCGAAGGTGATTGGTGTGTCTGTCCATGAATTCGTTGCTGGCACCTGATAGATTTGTTCGAGTTCTCGAAGGGCTCTCTTCCTCTTATTCCTAGAGGAAAACGTTTCGTAGGTCGTTAGGATCTCGGCGTTGCAATCTGGTGGCGCTGTGGAACGTCTGCCTGGAGGTGGGGCCTCGAGGATGGCCTCTCCGCTTTTTGCGACCTGTCTGACGACCCAGCAAGCTCTAAGGCTATGAGTCGTGCTTGTGTTCAGTAATATAGAGTGTATAGGGCACGGCTTGTCTAATAGTCCGTCAAGGATGGTTCTGACTCCCGTAGGGTGTCTATTCTTTTTCTCGGCGGGTTCGTGTTCGGCCGGCCGTTTCGGAGGTAAGCGCTTTTTCCGAGCTCCTATAGGGTGTTCGGCAGGGACCGGCTCCAAAAACAAGTGTTCGGCTTGCCAGGTGCTTTCCATGGCGCAATATTTTTGTACCAGGTCCGATAGCTCGGTGAAGTCATGAATGTGACGATGGGCTAGGGCATTGAGGATTCCTTCATCGTGGAAATTGTGCCTGAAGGCTGCTATTATCTCCTGGCCACTAGAGTTTGGTACTCTGTCTTTAATAAGGAGAAGTCTAGCCCAAAAATGATGGACTGATTCCCCTGGCTGCTGTTTGACTTCCCATAAGCCCGATGACTTGGGCTCTCCTGCGCTGCTTGAGGAGTGCTCGACTTGGGTGGTGGGCGGGAAAATTTTTGGTTTCTCGCCAGGATGTGAGTCCGGGATCACGGCGTTTGCCTCCCGTGTCATTGCGGGATCCGGTGTGGCGGGTTCGGAGTCCATATTATCAACAGGACCCCTCTGCGCGGGTTCTAGGTCACGTGCTAGATCGGCGACTGATACCGAACTATTTCCGGTGTGGGTTCCGGATTCCGGATTGTAGGAGAGATCCTGACGGTCGGAAACCGGGAGGTAAACTGTTTTTAAGTCCGGTAGTTGAGAAGACGAGCCTCCGGCCGGACACTCGATGGTGGCGACCAAGTGAGTGATCGGTGGGATATGAATTTCCCTATCATCGGGTTTAAACCCGATCTGGTCGTAGACTGAGGTTTGGCCGTCGGTTAAGCCCATGGCTTGAATCCGACCAAGTAACTCGTTTAATGATGAGATGTTGGCGGGGTCCATGTCACTGGAGCGCATGGGGTCGATCCGCAGCGCCGTTGTTCCAGGGTCTCTCGACGACGTGCCCGGGTTGTGTTCGGCCGCGGCAGATCCGGGCATATCAGCTGGGTTGGGCGTTATGGCCAACGCAGGGATAGAGGTCACCTCAGCGGTGGGGCCTGCTGCCTCCGGCGTTAAGGCGTCGGGGCCTGCGGGCTCTTCTACGAGAGCTGAGAGCTTCGTTAAAACAAGATCTCGCCGGGAGTCGGCGACGAACTCAAGGTTCCCGAATCTGACTTCCTGATCGGGGATGAAACTTCCGACCTGGCCAAGATGGCCGGCCGGATCGGCATGCGATACGACGCTGCCGAACGCGAAAATCTGACCAGGAACGAAAACGTCCTTGCTGCAGACTTCATCGCTGATGATAATGCGAGCCATCGATTCCTCTAGCGATCGCGCAGCGGAACTGTCAATGAAAGCACCAATGTCGGTGTCAAAACCGACGGATCTCGGGTAGGGGGTCCCGAGCTGTGGATCTAGAATCGATGGGTAACAGGGGACGAAGGAGACGATGTTTACCCAGGTATAGGCCCTCCTATGGAGGTAAAATCCTACGTCCTGCTTGGTTGTATTAATATGTATGAAGATTACAGAGTCGATCTACCTCGAGATCAAATAGCTAAAACCCTAAATGACTTCACCTGCCTCTACGAACTAAGCCCTCTGGCTTATATAGACACCAGGGGTCCCTAGGGTTACACATAGTTAGTTGCTTATCGAAGGAATCAAACATGCCTATTCTATTATCTTAAGCTTGAAGGGCACGCCACGGCTCCTGAGATTTCCCCCTGGTAACGGGCCATTCGGTCAGTCCAATCCTCCAACGAGTGGCCCACGAGTCCGGCCCACAAGGAATAGGCCGGTCGTCCGAGGACCCTTAATCCCGGACTCCCTCACTGGCGCTCACTTCTCAGTGAACCAACCTATGGTTGAATGGTTAGAGGGACATTGATATCCTTAGTCCATGAGGGTTCAAGTCGTGGCGCTCACATTAGCCTCTTGGAGGTGCTCATAGGGGTAGGGTGTACGTGTGTGTGTTTATGGAGGTGAGTGTATGTACGTGAGCGGTTGCATCTGTATTGTGTTAAAAAAAGTCTCCTCGCCACTCCCGACTAAATTTCTTGATGCATTATTATATATCTACAAAAGAAGTTTTGATATAAATATATGAAACTAAAAGAACATTGGAGAGCGGCGTTACTGAGAGCGATACCATCTGCACACGCAATCCTGGTCGTAGGTCCACCTCTAGGGATCGGAGCTAGTGGGGCCGTCATGATAGATACACGTCTCAGGAAAAGGGGTCAACGGCCAAAATACGATGTGGAACGGTGGTATATGGCCGGCCCCGCATCGTTTTTGGAAACAGAGTGACGGCGATGAGCCAAGACGTGGCTCACGTCCATCCGCAATAAACTGTGCGGTGGATCACAAATGTGTACACGCTGTTAGAGCATGGTTAATAGTATAGCCAACAATCGGCTATAAGAAGTTGCCATGTCATCTAGAGCCAATCTAATAGCCGGCATGTACAATAGTAAGTTTTAAATGTGTACTACTTTATTAGTAGTTGGCCCACCTTACAACGTCACAAAGCGTCTTGGGGCTTGTGCTGCAGCCGGCTACTAACCAAGAGCCCGCTTTTTTTTCTCTCTCCTCTCCTTTCTCTTCCACCTAAGCAAAGATATAATATTATAATCCTTATAGCCGGCTTATGTCACCTTATTGTACTTGCTCTTAGCTTGCAAGGCAACGTCGTCATGGTTCAGTAATTGGTGTGAGTCAATGAAGTGTGGGGCATCTGAAATATCTCGGTCCCCTCGTCAGTTCGACCTTTCTCCACTCCCTCCTCCCAGCTCGTCGACGGAAGGTGAAAAAAACGACGGCGGCGAGCAGTATGGGTGATGGCGCTAGCCTGCCCGGCAACAGACTCGAGTTTCTGCTGGATCCGATTGACAGGTAAATGATCCCTTGTATTCTTCTGTTCTTTTCACTCTGCATTCGCACGATTGAGCTATGGCGACGACGGGCCTTCGATTCGTTGAGGATGTTGTAGGCTTCCGCTCAGAGAGGTGGTTGCGGACGTGGACCAGCCAGATGTGTTGGTGATGAGGGGCTTCGCATCGTCGGACACCTCGGCGGCGCTGCTGAGCGCCGGAATTCTGGCGGCAAGAGGAAAGAGTCGCCAACCCAGTCCATGGAATCGACCGGGAAGGTGAACCCCAGAGGCGTCAGGGTGGACCATAAGGTAAAAAATAAAATTAGTGTTCTTTCTGACGGGGTGGTTTTGATTCTTGCAAGTAATGTCACATATTTGTGTATGATAATATAGATGTCTGAACCTACGATTACTAGTATCAGCATATATTGGTCATACCAACGCAAAATGGTGATCGATATGTACAATTAGCATATATTGTTTTTAGATGGATCACGTCATACATCGACCAATATACCCTGGTAAAGAAAATATTGTGCCCAACGAACGAAGCATCTAAAACGTCTGAATATAAATTGTAGGTTGAGAGTTGGCCGTGCACCTTCGGATCGTGCACCTTGCCCTGGTAGAGACACTCCGCTGGAAGAAACGATTATGAGGTATGCTGATATCCATCGGACAATAGTGAAGCCAGAGAATGAGATGAGTTTTGACTCCCTGGCGGAAGCCTACAATTTCTATAACCTGTATTCTTGAGAGCTTGGATTTGGTATAAGATATGGCAAGAGTTGTTTGAACACCGAGTGGACAAAGTGTATGCAGGAGATAATTTGTGGATGCTCGGTTAGCACTCAAATCCAGAAAGTCACAAGCATGGTTTTTTGTGTGGCTTGCACTGAATTTCAATTCTAAGCTGAACAAAAAATAATATTCATTTGCAGGGAAGTGCAAGCAGCAGAACAACCAGTATTGCCGATGTGAGTGCCATGCAATGATCGGACTTCTTAGAGCTGCGGAAAATGGATAGTTCATCGTTGAGCACGGGGGAAGCCACAACCATTCATTGTCCCTTACTTGCGGTCAAAAGATTCATTGGCCATCGCACAAGCACAAATATGGGTACACAAAAGATTTGGTGAAGCAGCTTAGGGGGAACAGTGTGAACCTCAACAAGGTGTACACAAAGAGTACTTGTCAGCTTCTTTGGTTCATCTCAGAATGTGCCCGTCACAAAGGGGTTACTCTGGAATCTGCGTGGCCAAATAAGTCGGGACTAGGCTAACGATGATATGAACAAGACCCTTGTTATGTTCAAAGAGATACAGCGCACGACCTGCTAGACTTGTTCAATGGGATGAGGAGAGCAGAATCAAGAACCTGATGTGGACAAATGGAAACAGCAATCTGCAGTACAAATTCTTTGGTGATGCCATCACATTCAACACAGCATATCGGGCTAATCTGTATGACATGCCTTTTGGGTTGTTCCTTGGTGTGAACAATCACTTCCAGAGTACTATCCTAGCTGGTGTCTTGATGCGTGACGAGCAAGTCGAGAGTTTCCAGTGGGTGTTATTTGAATTCATCAACATGATGGGGGTAAACATCCACAAGCAATACCGACAGGTATGTACGTCGCTGTCTGGGTGACACATATTACGAGTAATAAATGAAATGTACATGCAGATAACTATTTGTGCTATTGATCAATTGTAGTTCAAGCAAGAACCATGGAAGTTGCAATCAAGACGGAGTTGCCTGAGACTATGCATAGGTGGTGCAAATGTCATGTTCTTAAGAAAGCAAAGGAACACCTTGGTCCGTTATACACCAGCAAGAGTGAATTCAGGTCTGAATTCCACAAAGTAGTGAATCACATGCCAAGTGTGGAGGAATTTAAGACTGCATGGGGCATGCTGATTGACAAGTACAATTTTAAAGTCCCACCAATACACCAGCAACAGAAGTGGGCGAAGCCGTTCGTGCGGCAGACATGAGGCTGAATTTGATCGAGAATCATATGAGAGCTGCTAAGAGAACATGACAAAGGATTGTAAGCGACTTTTCTATACATGCTTCATGTCGTAGTACATATATATGTGGTCTAAGATGCTAAAGGTTCATTTCTTTTGTGCATTACAGAGCGGTGCCGCAATGAGGACAAACGTTGCGATTGAGACTTGAGAGACATGCGAGTAAGCTTTACATGAGGAAAATGTTTGAACAACTCGGTGAGAATGCTTTCTAAGGTGGAGGAGGTAGAAGAAATACATTGCAAGGCACAATGACGCCGAAAAACGTGAGAAGTGGAGCAAGGTGGTATACGAGGTGACCATGTCAGATGATGGCGAGTGGTTCAAATGTGAGTGCGGGAAATTTGCCCACATAGGGATGTTCTGCTGCCATGCTTTGAAGGTATTTTCTGTTTTGATCATCATCACTAGTTTGTTGTCCACGATTTTGGTTTAACTAATGGCACTTATCCTCGCTCATGTTTTCAGGTGATGGATTACGTTGGCGTGAAGGAAAAAATCATGGAGGCATCATCACTGGCTGAATCAAGGGATGGGCTAGCTTTGAGGACAGGCAAGCTGCTGAGTCAAATTGCTATAACATTGGATCGGCGGGGGCAATCATCAATGTCGAGGGAGAAATGTTTGACAATGAGAATAGCATGACCCTTTCTGGCAGTTGGGATGCACTCGCTGGACTACCGACTTTGAACAAGAAACATGTGCCGGGCGACCATGCTCGAGTTGACAAAAGGTGCCATACGAGGGGTTGACCAAGAAGACGAGGTTCTGCATCATCTGCAAACTACCAGATCATAAGAAGACCACCTGCCCAGTGATGTGCCAAAGCAGCATCCCAAGCCTGCAACCTGCAAGAATTGTGGCATTGTAGGCCGCTGCCACACCTCATGCATCAGGCCGCTTAGCGCTAATGTATCTTAAAGACTTTCGAAATCATGTTTTCGAAGATTTGCTAGTGTGTGATTTATGGTTTGACACCACGCTTGTTCCTCCCGAGTGTAAACTAGTTGTATTTCAAATGATGTTGGGCTGTTTTCATGTGATAGTTGGTTTCCTTGACAATGATATCAACTGTTGACAAATATGAATGGGCGGTTTAATTTTTTACCAACTAAACTTTGCTGTTAGCATTTCGCTGTACCCATATTATTGTCTGGTGGACTAAAATTCAGAGAGATTGAATCATCTTGTGACGGCGGTATTCAAATTTCAAAAACGGGGGTGCCGGCCGCGCGTGGCCCCCTTACTTAAGATGTTTTTTTTAGAATCTACTTAAGATGTTGAAGCGATGGGCTTTGGGGCAGGAATTGCTGCTCTATGTCAGAATAGTGGAGCAAAGCCATGGCGGTGATCTGGGACGAGCATCAGGATCCGAGTTCTGCGAGCGTGGCTGATCAGACCACGTCCGTGGGTGTTGCCGAGCCGAAGGTCAGTGGACTTGTCCTGCATCCCAGTTCATCCTTGCCTCGGTGATTTTGTATCGACATTCCTTCTGGGTGTACTTAAGTACCCATCGGACTGGTAGGTGGCCGTTTGTTGCGGTGCATGCAGGCCCAGAAAAATAGTTGATCCATCCGGCGGAGTTGTTGGCCAGCAAATTAATGCGTCGGGCCCATCCTGGAATACTAGCACACTACGGTTGTTGTCTACAGGATAAAATACAGAATATGCATACATGCCGAGGAAAGAGGGCGGGCGTGATTTCGTGACCAGCTGTGCTCGGGATCAAATGCGAATTTTCGAGAACATTGACATTATTTTATGTAGTTTCATGCCTCTAGAATTTTTTTTCCGCTGTGTGGGCAATGGGTTACCATTTACTTAGGAGCAGTGTTTATTTTATTCCCTATATCAAAATTATGCATTTCATCAAACCGGTCCTTGAGTCGGCAATGCCCCAACACCGGTGACCTTGCCCACAAGGACATCCACCCAATCCAAGTATCATGTCGGCGGCGGCTAGTGGGAGGATGAAGAACAAACATGATCTGCACGGGGCGCGTCCCAAATGTTTTGGTCGTAATTGTGCGGGTGTGACTCCCATGGATCGATCAGTAGCTCATTCGATCTCAACCGCACATCCCTTTCCTCTCTCCTAGGTCCAAAGACACCGTGTGTCATGTGGATCGCGCTCCCTGCTCCCTATAAAACTCAACGACCAACTCTGCTCTAAGTTTCTTCATTCATGTATACTATTATAAATATAAAAAAGTCCAATATATGAAACTAAAAATGCTAAAAAATATCTTTTAACTGCAACCACTATTTATTTTTCGTCACATGGAACCCACTCATAAACGGGTTACTATTTATTGTCTCCTCCCCTCCACCAAAAATGTCAATCATGCATTCAGCCGGCAATGCCACAACACTGACAAACTTGCCCACAAGGACATTCTGCCAACCCGTCTGTTGTGCATGATGTGTTCTCTTCTCGAAGCTTCTTCGTGTTTGCCCAGTGAGCTCTTCGAGGCCTAGTACTCTGAATCTCCGGTGGACCTCCCATCGCCACCCTCCTAAAACTCTCGACCACCACAACATCTTTGTAGCCTATCCTCCTTCGGCTCCGTTGACATCTTGGCATTGCCCTCATGAAGCACCCGACACCTGACGTCCAGGTGAACAGGTCGGCGTTGATTGTGTGGCATTGGATTACTGCTTCTTCGATAAACTGAGGTAACTCAAGTGTGGTACTCCCTATATGCATCAACAAAAATAAAACGGTGGAAGCACAACATTCAGTGTTATAGTTTGATGGGTAATTTGCATGAGATTTAGTTGTCTACATCGCTAGTGTGAAGCCCAAATTGAAATATGATGCCCAACACTTATCCCATTGACATTGTTGGTGTCGGCCTCATCAGACCAACACCACTGATCTACTGTTTACTGAATGTATACATAATGGGGTGTTACGTTGATGAACCAGGCATGCACACATGGTGAAAAGAATGCCATGATGAAGGCAAGAAAGGCACCGATTCATGTCTTCCCAAAACTCGGTGACAAGGATACCATTATTATTGAAATCCAAACTTTATTATTTATAACATTCTCTTTAATTGGCTATGCTTTATTACTTGTAACATCTCCGTTTATTTGTTATGCATGATTCTTTATTATTTGTGATTTCATGCTTACAAAAAATATAATTATTATTATCCCAGCTTATATTCTTTATATTTCTTAATATTTTACATTTACGACAAATAGTATGATTATTAGACGTGGTTCATTACTTCGTGTGCTATTTGTCTGCCTCTGCATGTTTGAGATGGGAAAGCTCTTCGGTAGCGAGAGTGGGAGAGGACGGGGTTTAGGACCTCCGTCCGTGTAATGGCCTTGGCCACCATTTGCCCCCTCCTTGGATTTGTCAGCTGGCATTGAGAACATGGATATCGGTCGGAAACACATATAAAGTTCATCATCAAATATATAGTTCGTCATGCGCCATCAAGCACAATCTAAATTTGGCTCACAATGACCAACATTTGATCTCCTATAACTATGCTTCATCCAACTCGTCTTGGCTAATGATACCCAATCACCGACCACATGTCGCCATGCCGAGAGGCCAAGAGGAGACTACACCACGTCACCAATCACTAGAACGACAAGATTTTAGATAAAATATATCTCTTCTTCTCTTTCATAACAACGACATCAATGCAGTGACTATGCATCTAAAAATGTTTGAAATTTTGTAGATAATATACATAAATTGACATGAGTAATATTGTTTTAATGTATTTACATGTTTATTAATAAGATTTCATGTAAATGTATATTGATTTGCTTATATTAAAGGGTCCTATTCTTACTTCGCCCCGGGCCCCCGAAATCTCAGGACCGACCCTGATGTGCATGGGCGAGACGACTCCCACATTGCTTGTCTTTGATTGCAGGTGCATGTTCACTATCAATCTGGAAACTGGGACAATTGACGAGGTTACGGGTACGTTTTACGACCTCATGTTATTGAAGGTCATACCCTTTTGACGGATTGGCCGGCATTCTTCATGTCTCGTTTGGACGGCCTCAATAGACACGACACATATTCTTCTACTGTTTAGTGTTCAGTTTTGATAGTGTGTAGATTAATTTTATGTCTGTAAGCTATGAAGATCTAGGCAAAGGCTACATGAGTAACATTGGAATTGACAATTTGCAATTATTATTCGTTTTGACATCCATGTGCACCTATCTCCGTGATGTCATGTTTTTTTGTTGTTCTTTCTTGTTGCGAGAAATCCTATAGTGCTGGTAAGCTTATGTCAGTAATGCATATAAGATTAGAGAGAACAATTATGGACCCCCTTCCTGTTAACCAGAATAAAACTATGTTCTTCAGGAGATGTGAAGAACTCTACATAGTTTGTGCATGGAAAAGTGACAACTTGGAAGGACACTTCGTGTCACCCGTGGATATACTATGGAATTTTAATGTCCCATTCTTGGGCGGACCGAGATCTTCAATTTTCATAACCTGGTCAAAATTGATGCAACAAATTGATCAAATTTTCAGTCCGGGGCGGATAACCATGTCGTTCCTTTCTATTATTGTAAACGAAATTGCTCTGACTACTAGTGGAAGCCAATGAGTACTTGCTATAGATTCATAAGCATCCAACTAAAAAAATATTGATAAGCATCACAATAATGATGCATGGAAAGTAAGCACCGCAGAAGATGTGAATGAAGTTACGACGAGAAAACAAGACCCGCATGTGTTAGTAAGATTGGTGAATGATGTTCAACATGGTAGGAGAGCAGATCGAACAACCAAGCATGCATAATGGGATGATCCCCTGTCTAGGATCATGTCTGCCATGGTACTGGCTATATCCATTGTTGGTTGATGCAGCATCGCATCACGGGTTGCACATAACCAATAGAGTTAAGGATCTAATTATACGATGACCTTAACGAATGAGAAATTCAACTAATAAAGATAAGCCTATGTGACAGATTCCATGATCTCTACAAGCAGTGCACCTTGCGAAAAAATAACATCCAGGCAACAATGCAAGGTAATGAATGGCTTTGTCACTTCAAAGATAACTTGTTGGCCGCCGCCATCCACCGGTTCCTTGATCTATGAAACGAGGTTCGGCACTTGCAAGTGCTTCCGGATAGGCCAGACTCCCTGACTTGGAGATGGACATGAGCGGAAATTTTAGCACGGCCTAACCTATGCCATCTGCTTGCATCTAGCCTCCTTTTGCAAAGTTGGCCTAAAAATCCGATGCTCCTCCAAACTGTCGATCTTTTGTTTGGTTGGATACTCATGGCCATTGACCGTCGGTAACCTGGCAAAGTATGCATGGACTACAATCCAACCCACCCCCTTTGTATGCAGGCTAAGAGGACTCGACTCCTCCATCAGCTGCTTGCCCCTACTCCCAGGACTTGTGGATAGACTTTCGTGTCAATTCGAATCTGAATGTTTCATTGCTTCACTCGGGCAACAAGAATCTAGTTCAGTGGTGGCTATGCTCCTTTGCAAACATGAGCAAGGATTCGGCAAAATCTTGTTGTTCGATCATTCACTGGCATGGTGGAGTGCCTATGGAAGGAGCACAATGAGAGGATTCATAAAACAATGCTTCTTTGTCTCAGCGTGAATCCAAATGCTTCAGCTTGAAACTAAGGACATGTTGTTTGTTGAGTATATATATACCCGATGAATACATTGAGAGTTGCATCCTATTCCTCTACAATGTTCATGGTGTACGGCAACCACTGGCGCAAGATGCGGCGGATCATGGCGGTGCCCTTCTTCACCAACAAGGTGGTGGCACAGGACCGCATGGGATGGGAGGAGGATGCCTGACTGTTGGTAGAGGACCTCAACGCCAACCCGGTGTCGGCGACGGAGGGCATCCGTCACAGGCTGCAGCTTATGATGTACAATGACATGTTATGCATCATGCTTCACCGGTGATTTGAGAGCGTCGACGATCCCCTCTTCAACAAGCAAGGCGCTCAACGACGAGTGCAACGTGCTCTTCTGAAGCTTCGACTACAACTACGGTGACTTCATCCTCGTCGGGGGTGAATTAAACACAGACACATCTGTTAGGTGGAGCAATTTCATATTGCACAAGCCATACAACTTTTGTACCAATAAATGATTCTTCTTAAGATAATCAAAATGTGTGTGTGTGTGGGGGGGGGGGGGGGGGGCAATGCCCCCTCCCCCTGTGAGGACCAGATCGACCGAAATGGTGATACGGAGATTTGGGGATAGCCGGATCTCGTATGAGTTTCAAGGTTATAGCATCTACAACCACGATTTACAAACTTGGCTCCCAAAAACGCCCACGGATATGCCCGGACAATGACCGTGCGTTCACATTTTGAACCCGAGCTTTGCTACATGCCTACACCCACGTGATGTTACATAGGGAGAAGGGTTACATAATGGTTTGGCAGCACTTAATTGGATATTAGTGGGGGTGCAGGGCCCATCCTGAAATTCGGGGGAGGAGTGGGGTAATTAGTGGATTGGAAAATTTCGTAAAGTTACATAGGAGTCTTCGTAGGTCAATAATGACAGACCTACGTAAACTAGTCTTACTTAACGTACTACCTCCGTCCGGATTTAAAAGACCCTTTAACCAAATTGTCAATACCAAAGCGCGTCTCCCTCAAAATCCATTTTTTGACTAACCAACCAAGCACTTCTTTTCCTCTTAAAGCTCATGCTTCTAACCTCCCTCATTTAATTACATTGCATGCCCGAGGACTGCCTCGGTAAAAAGGAGCGCATGCATTGGCTGAGCGCATTAATTAGGTTTAGACTACCCATAGTGGGAAGTAACATGCATATGCTACTAGTCTAAGTTACCATCTTCATAGTGGGGAGTAACATATGTGTGGTTCAATTCATCTATCTCCTCATTAAATCATTGGCATATAAGCAAATTTGCTGAGTTGGATCTTTATTTTGAACCTCCACTTTTCCACTCACAGCCTCACCCAACCACACTCACTAAATTATCCTACCTACTTCGCACATTTCATCAAATAGTTCAAATGCGGCACAGCCAGAGCATGCGCACAAGCTGTGACGGTCGCACGGACGACGCACGCACGTCGAAGCAGCACCGCCGCCGGGAGGAGCAAGCTCGGATGGCCTCGTCGGAGCGGCGGCTAGCAGCGGCGGCTAGCACACATGTATATAGGCACGCGCTGGCTAGCACACACGCAGTCACGGGTCAGCGGCGACCTCGCGTGGATGCAGCCGCACGCGTCTCATGCAGGTGCTGCCATCCTTGCAGCCGGAGCACACACCCCGTGCTCCACACGCAAGGTGCTGGCCGGAGCATAGACACCGCGCTGCATAACACTGGCCGAAGCATGCAACAAGCACACACGGTTGCGCGCACATGCCACTGGCCAAAGCATGCATCACGTAGCCAACACACAACGCATGCACGAGCCTCAACCCAACCAACTTATCCATGGCCAACATGCAGGCGCCCGACGCTCATGGACGAAGCTCGTGCCTGCTGCGTAGAGAGGAGCGATGACAGGCACATTCAAGCACATCCGATGCAGGGATAGGAGGTGACAGCAGGCACATCCGATGTAGTCAGGGGCGGGCCCAGGATTTTAAGGGTGTGTATTCAAAATCTTAAAAGCTTATAGATTTTTGACAGCCTCTTGTTTTTGGCATGTATAAAGGATTATAGCACCATTTTTTATATGAATTGTATAATATATAAAAGATAAAACATGGATTAGCAATAGTATCATAGATTCATATAATTGATCTTAACTTGAATTTTGATCTAGGATTATAACTTTGAGTTGTTCAACATATGAAAGTACTAATTATCCAACATATGAAGTGGCAACTTCTGACAACAATGGAGGGTACAATCAGAGTAGTACTAATGCCAATATACATCCAAAATAAATTCATACCCAGGACGAGTATTACTAATGCATCTCCAAAGCATCGAAAACAAAAGAACATTTGCCCAACAAACAACTCTGAAGCGCCTCCATAAAACTGAATCTAGAAAATAATCCATGAATTAACCTTTTTTGTGGGGATCCAAGAATTGACCTAAAAGGCCGCAACGCACATCTGAGAAAAAATAGAAAACGTATCTGAAAAGCTTGATGTGTCAACTCTCAACTGACGAATTAGATCGACTCAATCTCCACGCTGGATGCATGTGCGGCGGCGTCGCGTGCCAGCCCGCCACCGCGCCAGATGCCCCCCTGCCGCCGTGCGGTTGTGGACTGTGCTTTTTCTAGCTATGAGAGTTGGGAGCGTGGGCGGCGCGATTCATGCGACCGATCAATCGATCAGGGTTACGTGTGATTGCGCCCACATCCAGTATATAATTTTGAGTTGGGCTGGGACTGGCCTAGGTGAAGGAGACTTGGGCCACTAGGCCATCTTGGAGCGGAGAAGGGGAGGGAAGCACGAGGTGGGCCGGCTGGAAGCTATACAACCTGTTATTCCGTGTAAATCTCGTGTTTCTTTCATAGAGTACATGTACACACTCTATATATACATAATCTTTTGGCAAAAATAATGGGTATTCACTTGAATACCCATGAATTGAACTGGGCCCGCCCCTGGATGTAGTGATAGGAGGCAACGACGGCCAAATCCGGTGCGGAGAAAGGAGGCGGCGAAGGCCATAGCCCGTGTGCAAAGGCAGCGCAAACCATGCGCATGACGCGAATCGGCCACCGCATGAGCCCGGGCAGCCTCGGGAGGGAGTCACGCGAGCATGCGTATCAGAGGACCGCAACCATGGGAGCTTTGGCCGGCGGCACACGAGCTCGGTGGCTGTGGCCATGGGAGTTTCGGCCGATGGCCTGCGAGCTTGGAGACGGGTGTGCGTGTCCACAAAAACGAGGGAGAAAAGATAGAGGTGGTCTGGGTGATTGCAGGTGGGGCTAGATAGTTTTGGTAGGATGTGAGCTGAGGTGCAGGAGGTGTCCGATCAGTCAAGGCAATCCTCACACCCAAGGCATATATTAGTTGGACTAGCACATATGCCCGTGCGTTGTAAAGGGATTACACCTGTTAAAACGCTGCCCCCCAATCGTAACAAACTTAAACATACCCTATAAACTGATCAGTATAATATCAAATAGCTTATCTAGGACCTCTCATGCGGTGTGCTTATGCACAAAACTCAGTTTACAGAGACAACATGGACAACTTTAACAAATAAACGTATGCATTTGCACTATCATGCGCATGAGAGTGTAAACGGATAGACTACAAATACCTTCAGGCTATTTTGTAGCATTCCATCGATTCATGACCAAGCCTTACAAAAAAACCGAGAATAGCTTACCATTGATCAAGTAAATCAAGAATACCATAAGCAAGTCCGTAAGGAAAACTGTACAATCATGACAACAAAGTCCAAAAACACACACATAAGAATAGCTTACTGTTGGAGCAAGGAATCTGCAAAAAACCTGAATCTATTCATGTTGTAAGATGACCGGTCAAGTGACATACACTGATACACTACAGCAGATCCAGTTCAGACCCAACCAGGCAATGCTTTTTCATGCACTAATAATGATGAATGTTGTTCTTTATCCTCCATCCAGATGCCGGAATAGCAAAGTCTTTAGGAGAATTACACTGGAGTATGTCAGCTGGAGAAGTTTGTTCTTTATCCCCCATCTAGATGCTTATATCATTCAAACCCATCTTCTACACAGAGAACACATGAAACAGAAGATAAACTGTACTAATAACTATCATGAGACAGACTGAGAAAGTCACACAAAAAGATAACGTTAGTGTGCTGCTGTGCTCTAACTTGCAATTGCATGTATCCTCAGAATTTTATTAAGCACTGCACGAACATGTGTTTCGAGAGCAACAAATATTCATGGTGCTGATAGTAAGACCTCACCTTGAAATCTGGTTCAGGAGGCAACATGCTCGCACACTGATCGACGGCAATGCAGACTAGGCAAGCACCCTGATGGTCGCGATGTGGGCATTTATAAACGGATGACGTATAGAGAACTATGAAAGCATCCTCCCTTTAATATTAGGTATATACTAGTACAAATGCCCATGCGTTGCAATGGGCGATGAAAATCACGAAACCTGCTCCGCGTGCCACACATCATTCCTTATATCCAATTTTGATAAACGTTGTTAATAAGGTGACATTGATTATCACATTTCGGAGCATGAAGTGTGGACGTGAAGAGCCACCCTTGCGTCCTTCATCCATCGGCTGCACCACAGGTAAAGCAATAGAAACGTGGATCCCCTTTCATCCTAATATTACTTAG
Source organism: Elymus sibiricus (assembly GCA_039707655.1). NCBI lineage: Eukaryota > Viridiplantae > Streptophyta > Magnoliopsida > Poales > Poaceae > Elymus > Elymus sibiricus. The sequence goes on from CM077663.1 coordinate 378,489,801, forward strand.
TAAGAGCAAAAAATTAAGGTGCTTCCATGACGATCTTCTAAAAATTAGAGGCATAAAATCAATGTAAGTTACTACAAAAATATATTTATTTTCTATGAACAAACAATTCCGTCATGGTTGTTTACAAACCTTGACAAGTAATACAACAATGCATGTACCTTCAGTTCACGATCAGTTTCCTAATTAGTTTCTTTAAATTCCATCTCTGTGAGGGCTTGTTCAGCATCATTATCATACTCTGGGTCAAACTCTTCTCTCTTTGCATTCTATCCACTCAATTTAGTTAAAGAAGGCCCTTCATCTAGCACATGTAAATTGAATAGATCAATTTCTCATATAGGATATTGTAGGAATTTGAGGAAATACAAAGGTGAGGCTAATATTTAGTTATGATAAATGACAAGCAATTGCTTCTAAATCTATCTTTGGTGTACTTTGCCGGTAGTATAAATATCTAAAATGAGGTCTTCAAGCATAAATGTTTTTTGCACCTCAAATGTTTAGTAATTCTCAAGCATGTCAAAACCATTCTCAAGCATCTCATGACATAGACGAAGAATATACTTAGGATTGGATCTGTCAAATTCTTATACATACCGACAGGTATGGACAAAGGTGATCGACTGGCTGGGCCTTCTCCAAGTGCATCTTCCATCCTATGCAAGGTGATAGTCGGTAAGTGGCCTAATGCAAAGTTTAGATACATGGTTATAAATATTATAGGGTAAGAACAACACCCTTGACCCTTGAGAGAGGAAACGATGACTCTGCCTTAGGTGTCAAATCCATGATAACAGTGGAATTTCTATATGAAAAAGAAAGGATACACCAGACTAAGAAAATCAGAGATAGTGAGATATCACATTGTAAGTCTCATTCTACTTTATGCAATGGGGGGGGGGGGGGGGGACTACACAATGTAGCAAGTAGTTCTTAGCACCCTCACATTCAGAGCCAGAGTAAAATACATCGGTGGTCATTGAACTTGTCGTCTATGCTCACTTTGGTCACTGTATTCAAGAATACGGTCAATACAGTCACTGTATAGAGCTTCATATTTTTTTAGTTGATGGTCAAACAACACCTTGCCAACTCATTTTCTCTCTACCTAAGCGGTCCCGCCTGTCAGTGTGTAGAAGAAATAAATAGAGAGAACAAACAAAACAATGCGTGTGTTTTGCGAAGTCGAACCGAAAACCTCACGCTGGACAGGAGCCCTTGGCTGGCCACTTGAGCAACCAAACAGTTTGTGTTTGCTTTCTGAGCGATGACTAATTATAGTACCTGATGGAAAAAAATCTAATTTCTGTGAATGTTAAACATTTTTTGCGCATTTCTAACTCATATATTTAGTGCAAATCCATTTAAATTAAATTCAAATGAATTTGAACTCAACTCCTCCAATTTGGGTGAAACTTCTTTTTTGGGGCTAAGTATAAATCTTAGGCTCTATATAAAAAAGGTTTCGATATTTTCCAAACGCACTGGCTATTTCTTTTCTTTTCTTTTTCCTTCTCTCTATTTTTTGTAAATGGTATAGAGAAAAAGAAAAGGAAAGGAGGGAGAAGCCGGCATACGTAAGGCCCAAAGTCGCAGCCAAGGCCGGCCTACCTAAGGCCCAAAGTCGGGCCACCCCCTTTAATCTGTTGTTGATAAAAAAAATCGATATAAAATTTCCATCATAAATAAAGCATATGTGACTACTTATAAATAAATCTAATTACCCTGGACATAAACATCAGAATATATGTGTTGTTTGCATGCTAGAGTTTTTTTTTTTGAAGCAATTTAGATAGCAGAAAAACTGATGTTAAAGTAAGAGCATTGGATTGGAAAGTACCATTCTGCTCCCGAGCTCAAATGAGCTCGGTGAACAGTAAATTCGAAAAAAAATCGAAAAATGTTCAAAAAATTCTGAAATTTTTTCGTGAACAACATTGACAAAATATCTAAGTGCATGCAAAATTTTAGCCTGAAATAACATTGCTATAAGGCGCGGCAAAAAAAACAAAATCGATACTCTGAAAATGCGCATTTTCAGAGTATCGATTTTGTTTTTTTTCCAGGCCTTATAGGAATGTTATTTCAGGCCAAATTTTTGCACGCACTTAGATATTTTGTCAATGTTGTTCACGAAAAAATTTCAGAATTTTTTGAACATTTTTCGAATTTTTTTTTGATTTTACTGTTCACCGAGCTCATTTGAGCTCGGGAGCAGAAACTTCATGTCCTATTGGATTGCTATATACACCATGTTTTTTCTTGTGACCTCACTACGACGTTGTAGATCAGTCTGTCGATGTCTAGTGATAGAGCACACCACGCTGGCAAATTAACCGTTACACTGACATCAGACGGTAAAAATCACCTTGATGCAATTGTTCTTGTTGCTCAATATCATCAATGTTTGAATCAAAAGGATGTATAAGGTGGTTGGCTCATTCCTTCGTACCATCTTCAACATGACCATCTTTAGGTTCATCAAGCATTCTGATCCGGAATTATTTTATTATTAAGAAGAATAAAAGACTCTGTGGACATGACATGTAGATGCCTATGTTTTGACGCCCATGATTTATTATGCACTCTATAAAACGGATTCATCGTCGGCGAGATCAGGGTTTGCGGGCAGTTGGCGCCCGTCCTCGCCTGAGACCGGCTCTTTGTACAGATGGGCTCTCTCCCCTTCTTCAGGAAGATTCATTAGCTCAAATGTCCATTTTTTCTTCAGATCGGCCTTTTCTTAAGGCATGGCAGCCACCTTTCTTCATCTCTCTGGGTAAAGATGAACCATATCTCATCTTCCTTTTGTTGGCTTGTTGATCTTGTAACTCGTGAACGTATATAAGTTAGTAGAATTTGATGTAGAAAAGCAGGGTGGGACTATTACTTTGAGTCCGAAATTTTAGCACAGGCAAAAGAAAACTCAGTTCGTAAGGCAGGGAGAGCAAGCCATGAGGTCAATTCCCGACTGTTACTTTTTCGGCCCATAACAAAAACTATGGCCCATGTGATACGAAGCTGCAAAAACGAAGCTGGACGGATGAAACGATACGAGCGAAGGAAACCGGACGTATACGAAACTTACATGTGGACAGGACGAAATTTTCGGTGGTAAAAAACAATAGCCCTTTTATTATTTGTCTTCTAGTTTCTTTCCTTCGTGGGCTGCTCACCCTGATTGTTTAGGCGGTCTATATATTGGTTTCAACTCGTAAACACATAGGAGGTGTTTGGTTACAGGAATGGTATCGTTATCGTTAACGTAACCAGTTTACACCGTTTCCGGAGGTGGAATGAGTTCTTGCCTAGTTTGTTTGGTTCGTGCAGGGGTAAAGGAAGTTCTTACATTTGCTCCGTTCTTGTTTCACCAATGCATCAGGAATCTCACTTCCATACTTCCAGACTTGCTCATGCCGCTTGCCGGGCATTCTCCTCCTCTCAGCGACCTGCTCGGTCTGAGCCGACCTGAGCATGCACGTCGCCGGCCGTCCCGGATCTCAAGCGCCCTGGCCGCCGCGCCGCCGGCCGCCCCTGAGGATGCGCGCCGCCGGATGCTCCTATCTCAAGCGCCGCCAGATGCTCCTACCTCAAGCGCCGCCGGCCAGCACCCAACCTCAAGAGCGGAAGCGCCGCTGTCCAGTCCCCAATCTCAAGCACGGAAGCGCCGCCGGGGCCTCTCTTCCAGCCCCACGAGAAAGAATCGAACAGCGACAAAAAGATCACATGAGGAAGAGGTAACAGGCACACGTGGGCGGAATCAGATTTGTACAGTGATGTAATCTGATTACACAGGATCTGATTACGGTGAGGTCGAACCAAACAAAAGCTAACGTATTTAGATCCCGCTGTAAACAGTTTACGTTACAGAACTATAATGACATAAAAATTGGTAGAATATGATAGAAAGGAGCGAGGTGGAACTATATTGATAAATTAATGACCTTGTTTCTAGCCCAAACCATAGCATAGCTTGGTTGGTTGCTGTGATCCGTAAATGAAGTGGAGGTTTGGAGTTCGAGTCCCTCATGGGTCCATATTTTTTTGCTGCTCCTCTACTAATGAAAAAAAAAATCACAGCGGGCCTACACCTCGCGTGGCCTAAGAGCAATCTACTCGTGCAGCCCAAGTGAGAGACGAACGAACTTTCTGGGACGGACCTAAAGCAGGCCCGGCCGATACGAATCTTTTTCAACGAAACTTGGTTGTATTAAATAGTGCCACCTCGTGTATTTCACCTGACATAGGATCAGATGCACGACGAAACCAAGAATATCATCTTGCTTTATTATAGTGTGTGTGTCTATATATATATATATATATATATATATATATATATATATATATATATATATATATATATATATATATATATAAAGTAGGTATATATATATATATAGATATAGATATAGATTTGTGGACCGCCCGCCAGTCTTAGTCGTATACTTCCTCCATTCTTGAAAGAATGTACTTTCAACTTTATTGAAAAGTCAAACAAAATTATGTTTAACCGTATTTATACAACAATACATCAACATTTATGCCATCAAATTAGTAGCATTAGACATGATTAAATATTATTTAATTGATATATTTTTGCACACACTCGGTAAAAAATTAAGATAGTTTGACCCTCCAACAAAGTTGGAAGTACACTTTTTAAAGGACGGATGGAGTAGGGCGAAAGCGAGGAGGTTGATTGGGTGGCTTTTTTCTTTTTTGTTGTTCGGGATGTCAGTCCACTCAATTTGAGGGGTCTGGTTGTAGATTCTTTTAGGCCAATTTTAACGAACCACTCCAAATAGACATCCATTTTGTCTGGGTTTTATCCGTTTAGGTCGAGCAAAGGGACGCGTCCGACCCTTTCTACATTTGCGCTGGACGTGGGCACAATGGATGGACGCATTTCGTTGGGCCGCTTGAAACTTTTCCAAAGGGAATGAAAACTGAAATTTAGGCACCGTGGCCATAGTTTATGTCGGCAACAAAGCCAGCGGTCGTCACACATGTCAGCCTACAATATGGTCAACCCCATAGTTTATGCCGGCAACAAAGTAAGCGACCGACAATATTGTCAGCGCACAAAAAACGGACATAGTTCATGTCTCGCCCCCCCCCCCCCCCCCCTAGTTCATGTCGGTAAACAAACCGGCATACAAAAATGACATCGCTCTTGACCGTAGCTCAATCATCTTGCTTGAGCATATTCTTTTGCTTCTTCTTGAACCAACTTCTTTTTTTCGGGGGCATCTTGCTCAAGTCCACGGTCATGAAAGTTAGTGCCACCTCTTAGGGGAAGTGGTCTTTGCTTCCTCACGTTTCCTACGAAGATGCTCAACTACGCTGAAGGCCGAGGTAGCGGCATGTATGAAAGACGTTTCTCTCGCACTCGAGTGGAGTTCGAAGCCGTTCATCATTGAGACGGACGCGACTGTGATCAAGGAGGCTGCAACCAATAGGTCACCGGTGGCGTCTCTTGTCTAGGAAACAAACTACTGCACAACAGACAGATAATTCCTAGCCTCAGTCTCCCCTCCTCTCACGACGGCTTGTCCCTCGCGGGCGACCGGTCGTGCCTCCGCCCCCCTTCTCCAGCCCCTCACCCATCCTCCCCCCTCCCCCCCCCCCCCCCCCCCGCCGTCGTCACCGGCGTGTGTCGCCGGGCTCGGCCCGGGCGGCGCCGACGCCGGCGGCCCGATGCCTTTCCCCCCAGTGAGGCTCCTGCGCGGGGCGGAGTGGAGCTGGGCGGTGCTCTTAGGCCGCCACGGTCCGGTGCGGCGGCGGGGTGGGTGGTAAGTAGCGTGGCCGTTGGTGGCGGAACGACGCGGTAGTGCGAGATGGCGGCATCCGCTCGTCCCAGATCTGGGCCCCTTCGGGCCCCATCTTGACCTGGGCGGGTCGGCGCCTTCCTCGCCGTCGGCGGAGCTTCCTGGAGGTGGAGATGGGGCGTAGGCAGATTGGGTGATGGATGCGTCGTCGCTGGCTTGCTGCACCGTGGCGGCAGCGGCTTTGCGGCCAATTTTGGGCCCGGGTGGGCCCGGGAAGCCTGGTGTGTCACTATGACCACGTCCGGCCGGCTACCATGACGACGCTGGAGGCAGTGACCTCCCGCGCGATTGTTGTGGAGGTAGTTCCCTCCCGCACGGCCTCGGAGCTGCCGTCCCTGATTCCCGGTGCTTCCATGCCCCGTCCTCTAGGCCTCGTGATGGTGACCACATTGAGACGGCGAGGGTGGTGTCAGTCCGTTGTGGCGCATGCTGGTGGGTGGCGAGCTGTGTGGATGGCTTCGGATTGGGTGGGTTGTGGTGTTTGGGGAGCGGAAGAAATCCCTGCCGGTTCATCCGGCTCCGACGCGGTGACGCCTGCGGGTGCTGCCATTCCTTCTTGAAGGGTGTCGATGTTACCCATCCCCCACTCCCCTCCGCGTGCCCGGGGAAACCCTAGGACATGTTCGGACAACAACGTCGTCGGCGTCGCACCCCTTCTGGAGGGTGCTGCTTGGTACGCGGGTGTTCGGAGCCTTGGAGTGTGGCTGGTCTAATCCAGAGGGCGCAACGGCGCCGGCGCATTCGACCTTTGTTGAGCTGCCGTTGTTGGCATTTATTTTTCTTGTGTGTGGTTGGGGGGGGGGGGGGGGGGGGGGCTTGTTGTGTTGTTCGCCCCGATAGTTACTATGACGGTGTTGATTGCTTTATGATACTGTAAAGGGGAGGGAAACCCTTTTTCGGAACAAACGACTCCTTGGTCTGGGACGTATGCATGCTTGTTCGTACGGAGCTCAACCATGTAGGTGTAGTATTATTTCAGATGGGACGGTGACCACGTACGGCCGTGTGGCTACGCCATGCTCTGATAGTAATTGAGGATTGATGTAAACTTGACAATGTCTCCCTGGGTTGAGTAATGAAAAGTTCTTATTCGAAGAAAGAGAGCATGTTATTGAGTTGGTGAAAGCAAATAGAGTATGCGTGCGTTGGCTAAAAATAGAATATCTGAAATGGAGAAATAAAATCATGTGGACAAAACGATTGCAAACTAAATGTGTGGGGCCTAATTATCGAGTCGATGGAATCAAATCTGCGTTGATGGAAGCAAACTAATTGCGTGGAGCCTAATTAGGAAACAAAGAATTTGTTTTGAAGCAGCAACATACAGAAACGGGGTTTGCTAACCGGGCCATGCACACAGCAGTTAAGGCTTCAAAAATCAATCCAGCAAATTACGCGCGGGGTTTGCTAACCGGATCGGATATTCTGATTCCGGAGACGACTCCAAGGAAATATATACGGGTTTGCTATTTTTCAGTCGACTGAAAAACAATTCGCTTCCATTCAAATCTGTGGTCATCCAAACTAGCAGAGATTCACGCTGGGAGATGGCGCTTCCAGGCTGGTTTTGTCATGCCAGGCCCGTTTTTCTTTTTGGGTGAGCCCGTTACCATCCGTTTCGATACGCTGTCTTTCCCCCTTTTGTTTCTGAAATTTCATTTCTCCACTTCCGTTGAAAAAGGGCAGAGAGAGAGAGACCTACAACTGCGGAGGAGGCGAGAGCACAGGAGGCAATTTCTTCACAGTTCATGGCGATTGCTTAGTCTTCTTCAGCTTGATTTCCGCTCCAATTCCTCGTGGTTTCCTTTGGTTGTCGTCGTCTTCCCCCCTTTCCCCCGCTAGATTTCATGTTTCTGTGCTCAATCCTTTCTACATCTGTTGTTTGCTTCGATTCCCTGACATTTGTTGTGGATGTAGGTGTTTGTGTGGATGCATCGGTGGATGTACATGTAGGTACAGATCCCCTGTTGTTTGATGTGAGTTGCAGTCGTTCGATTCCGCTAGCATTTGACGTAGATGCAGGCTGCTGATTCGTTTGTTCTAGTCTTTCTTTGTTGCAGATGTAGAGTTTGATAGTTTTAGCGGTGGATCCCCTTCTAGTGTCATGTATTTTTGAGGTGATTTTTGGTTATCCCCTCGTAGTGGTTTGTTGTTTGATCCACTGGTCGTCTAATTTGTTTTAGGTCCCCCTTACTCATTTTATTTTGTGATGTCCCTTTTGATGTAGATGTAGGTGGAGATGCTCAATCCCCTGGCCTTTTGAGTCTCATGGTCTCTTGTGTGGATGTAGGTGTTTAGTTCTCCTCCGACTTTTGTGTTTCACTGTTTCAGTTTGTATAAAGGGTGTTCATGCTGAGTGTTCCAATGTAGTGTTCACTAGCAGCTGCCGCAGTGAGCTGTTGATACTTTAGTAGCTTAGACATTCAGGTTGGTACTGTATTTAGGTTGTGTAATCTGCATTTTAGTGCTATGTAATTAGTGTTCAGGTAGGTAGGTAGTTTTTTACTGCATTTGACAGTTTGTTGCATGCTTCCTAGTTATTTGTCCTCATAGATTTGATGGCCAGGTGTTTTTGGCCTTTAGTTTAGTGCCTTGTTTTTTTCTGTCATTTGTTATTTTCTTTTTCATCATGCTAGAGAGTTCAGAAGTTTGTAGTATCTTTTAAATTGTAGCAATCCCCTAGCGAGTTCCATAATTTTTCACCCTAGTCATCTTGCATAGTATTCTACCTTAGTTTTCGATCTGTTTTCCTTTTTCTTTCATGTAGAGACAGAAGAGATCTAGTGATTTTCCTGTTTGTTCTACCTTTTTCTATATATTTTTCTCTGCTGTTGTTGATGGCTTGTCCACTAGGTATAAGCATGCTATTCAGAGATATGGAATGGATCGTCTGCTTAATTTTGTGAGAACTGAGGTCCCTGTTAGGCTTGTCAACTGTCTTGTTACTAGGTCTAATGTTTGAGCTTTTGAGTTCCAATTAAAAAGAATTTCATTCCTACCACCAAGTATGATACTTATGATATTCTAGGCCATTTCACTGGAATTTGTAGTGTAAATTCAGTGCATTTGCACGATAATTCGAGGGATTTTTCTGTATTAAGTTTAGGGAAATTACTCGGTAATTCCCGTGGCAACTTTCAGTGTAACTACAGTGTAAAGTCGTAGGGCAATCACAGTGTAATTTCCAGTTTATCTTTGTCGGATTGCATCCTTTTTAGAACCTTATCAGTTGTATGTCCATGTTAAGTCGCTTCTTACTTTACTGCTAGTCTGCTACATGTTGTCGGTGTAAAATCTGAAGGAATTTCAAGTTCAAGGTTAGTGCAGTGTAAGTTTAAAGAACTATACTGTTAGTTCTGGTAAATTTTAGTGCATTTTTCCAGTGTAATTTAAGTGGGGGTCGACGATTAAGGGAATTGCTTAAACAGTCCTAGGCAAATCCTCTCACAGTGGAAGAGCAGATAGCTACTATTTATACCGGAACAAGAGGATATCTTGATTCGTTAGAAATCGAACAGGTAAATAAATTTCTGGATGAGTTACGTAAACACCTAAAAGATACTAAACCTCAATTCCAAGAAATTATATCTTCTAGCAAGACATTCACCGAGCAAGCGGAAATCCTTTTGAAGGAAGCTATTCAGGAACATAATTGTATGTATAACTATAAGAAAAAGGAAGAGAAATTGTATAAGATTAAGAAAGCTCGTGGGTTAGAGATATAGAAAAGAAAAAGTAGAAAAAAAGGATTAAAAAAGAGGGAATTCCTAATCCAATCAAAAAACCCATTTTGGTCTTAGTATGGATATAGGATCTTCCTATGTTATACTATATAACTCTCATCCATGAAATATAACTCTCATCCATGAATTGATTTGATAGATCCGATATTCATAATATTGAATTGATTCAGTATTATCAGAATGCAAGCCCTACCCTTGAATTTACAAGATACCCCTTTTTCCTCTCCATGGGATTACATCCCGAGTTATTGTGAAAATAAAAAATAAAGAGGTTATGGAAGTCAATATTCTCGCATTTATTGAGTTCCAGTGAAATTATACTGTAATTTCAGTGTAGTTAATTTAGGGCATTTCAGTGTCAGCTCCACTATATTTCATAGGACATTTAACAGTGCAATTTCATGGTTATTACAGTGTAATTTCAAGGTTCTTGCAGTGTAAGTTCAGAGAATTACACTCTTAGTTTAGGTAAATTCCAGTGCATTTTATATGTAATTTAAGTGTAATGGAAATTATAGTGTAAATTCAGTGTAATTTACTGCGTAAATTTAGGGAAATTACACTGTAATTCGTGTGCAACTTTCACTGTAATTACACTGTAATTTGAGCGGGTTTACAGTACTGTAATTTAAGTGTAATTTGCATAAACTATGTAAAATTTAGGAAAATTACACTGTAATTCATGTGCAACTTTCAGTGTAATTACACTACAAGTCAAAGAGCTATTACAGTGTAATTTTCTTATGTAATTACAGTGCATTTTCTGTTTCGTTTTGCCCCTAGTACCTGACCTGTTTCTTTTGACTGTGTGATCTGTGATTTCTATGTGTTGTTTTTGCAGGTTCTTGGAAATTAAGGCTCTGTAAAGGGAGATGGTTTTCAAAGGATTTTCTGAACTATGGTTCTTCTCTTGTATGATCTTCCATGGTTCTTCCCCAATTGAAAGCAAGCTCTGCCTTCTCTTCAAGTATCTCTCTCAAATCTCTCTTGTTCTGGGCTGTTGATGATCCTTGTTCTTCATCTTCGGCCTCTTTCATGTCGTCCTTCATGACCTCCTCTTTTCATGTTCTTTATCTTGTAGTGGCTCTTGCCCAGTTTGCGTTCCAGCCCCTCCGTCCCCTCGTCGTGTGCCTTGCACTTTTGCGTGGGCAGTTCCTTTGTTAGTTTTTTTGAGGGGTAGTTCCTTTGTTAGTAGGCGTAGGTGTTTTGTGGTCCAGTTTGTTAGGAACTTGTTGAGAACCGGGTACGATGCAAAAAACCGTCATGCTCCAGTGTAATTACAGTGTTTTTTAATTGTAATTACACTGGAAATTTGAGTGTAATTACAGTGTGGACTTTAGAGCAATCATACTACATATGTAGTGAATGTAAAGTATCACTCTGTACCTTTCGGGTTTGTCTTTTTTCTGTAGAAGTTACTGCTATACTGTTGATTGATTCTACCTTTGAGTAAGAAATTTTGATGAGCACAAAATTTTCTAGTATGTAATTTCAGCAGCTTGGTAACCGTAATTTTCAGTTTCCATTGCCCCTAGTGCTTTAGAATTGCTATTTTTGTCAGCGTACATGCTAGATCATGTGGTTTATGATACTTCTCTAGTGCCTATAAACAAACTGACATGTTTGTGCTGTGGAATAGAAAGAATATTTCAGTGTCTCCTTTTAGGCCTTTTGTCCAAAAAAAAAATTTAGAGAAGATTTAGTCCAATTGTTATGTGGTCCAGCCCAGCCGTAGGAAACCGCGTCCTGCGCAGTTCACGTACAGTGCAAAACCCATTGTGACAGGTCAAGCCTATTGCGGGTTTTGGATCGTTGACATACAGGAAATAAGGAAAAAGAAAAGGACATAGAAGTGTCATCTTGTTATTGGTGGAAAAATTTGAATGATGTCCAATTGATTTTCAGTCGAATGACAAATAGACAGTCCAATATAGGTAGAACCGCCCGACGCGCGTGAGATCTGCGGTTTCAGTTTGCCTCCGTTCGCATGCATGGACCTCGCTCCCGTCGCGCCGTCGAGGGGGCGGAAGAAGATGAGGGCAGCCGCCGACGCCGACGCCGACAACGCCACGCTCCCGTTGCGCCGTGGCGTGCAAGCCATGGCTGGGCCTCGTGGCCGACCCCGCCTTCCTCCGCCGCCGATGGCCCGACCTGCCCTCTCTCATCGGCTTTTTCGCGAAGCAGCGGGGTGTCGTCTCCGCGGATCCTCTCGCCGGTGCCCGTTCGCCGGCGTTCGTACCTGCGCCACGATCGCCGCTCGACACCAACCGCCGCTCCCTCGGCTCATTCGTCTCCGGCGCCATGGGCTCCTTGGACTTGGACGACGCGGTACCGCTCACGTCGCGCCATGGCCTCCTCCTCGTGCGCCTCGCCCCGGCCGGCGGCACAGGCCAGACCCTCGTCCACCTAGCGGTCTGCGACCTGCTGGCCGGCACGTGCGACGCGCTACCCCCGCTGGAAAGCAACGCCTCCTCCAGCATCAACAACTGCGCCATTCTAACCGACGCCGACCGTAGCTTGTACAAACGACAGCGGTCGCCATTGTCGGGCCACTCATCCCTGTTCAAGGTGCTGGTCCATCGTCTTCGACCGTGTTACGTCCAACTACAACCTCTGCACTTTCTCGTCCACCAAGTCGACCTGGAGCAAGCCAACGCTGTGCTTCAGCAAGACGGCGCTCGAGATCACGGCTGGCAGCACCGTCGTGCGCCGCGGCATGGCACACTGGTTCGCTTGCGACAGTTGGGAGACCTGCCGCACGCTCGATGTGAACACCAAGACTGGTCGTCGGTCAATGAGGGAGGTTGTTATTCCACAGTTCTCCTACGACTTCGATCTCTACATTACACCATGGCTTGGCGTCGCCGAGGACGGCGCACTGTCATTGTTCCACCTGCACAGTGGCTGCCGCGCGCTGCAAGTCTGGACACGTCGAGGCGACAACGGGGGCTGGTTCCACAGCAAAGAGATCGAGCTAAGACGGCCCGAGCAGATGTCGATTTGTGAGGAGGTGATATGCATGTGGGCAGACCAGGGCAGCAGCATGCTGCTCGTCAAGGATCGCCTCGAGCGCGTGTACGTCATCGATCTCGAAACTGGAGAGGTGGACGAGGTAACGGAGCAATTTCAGAGACTCGAACTGCAGACTGTCGTGCCCTTTGAGATGGATTGTCAGACTTTCTTCTTGTCTCGTCTGGAGGGCCACAAAGGTAAACCATGAGAATTCCTATGAGTATTATTTTTCTCTCGTGTGCTATTTGTAAGCTATCCGGAATAAAAGTAAAGTGGATTTGATAGAAGAAGAAAATAAGAACAAGGGGGGAGCAACGCTTAGGCGAAGACAGGCATGATGCGCCGGCGCTCTCTCGACGACGCGTTCTCTAGGTCTGCCTAGGCCCTGCCATCCACTTGCCGACATCCTCTTGCCGCAGTGCATGTGGCTATGTTGCTATGTGTTGTTCTCGGGTCTTAGTCATGTTGTAGAGGTCTTTGATGTTGGTTATGATGGGGCTTGGTTGCTCTGTGATTTGCCCTATTAACATTGGCATGAGGTTGATATAGGTGTTGCACGTCTCGTAGTATGTATTGGTGTGTGTGGCTATCAATTTTAATGATTAGCGTTGTAATGATTGAAAGGCATTGTATTCGGGTTCTTTGCCTCTTTCTTATCTAATGTAATGATACGCATGTTTATATGTATTCAAACGAAAAGAAGCGGTTGTCGTAGAGTCGTACTAGAGGTGGAGAAGAAGGTTGACTGGGTAGGAACCCAGATTCCAACAAGCGACTGTGACTTCAATCTTCATCACCTTAGGGTCGCCATTGACAGGATACTATCGCTGCTCTGCATGTGCAAAGATTGCCTCTGGCTAGAGGTCTGGACACGTTGAGACGCGAATAGGAGCGGTGATGGTATCACTGCAGAGTGGCATGATTAATAGCTCGGAATTTTCACCCGTGATACAATTGATAGAGCATAAGCAATTCGAGGGTGATAAATAGTTGCCATACTGAATAATGGCAGGATAGTAGATAAAAAAAATGTAAACAGTCAAGATGAACATTCTAACTCCTTTATAGCACTCCATTGAAATTTATCTAACAAAGAAAATTTGCTAAGTTGAAGACCAGAAAAAGAGATTTTAGGATAAGATCCTAAAGTTTGATGCTTCTTAAATCATTATAACCAATCATAGTGACCTTGGATTGTGGCGATCAGTGCTTCCAAGTCATGCACCAAAAATTACTTTAACTATGAATTAAGGAAAATAGTATTGAAGAACTTTCCCTTGACGCTTGAGGCCACCACAACCACGAGACCAAAATAATACAAAAGGAAATTGTAAAAAATCATGTTTTGGCCAACATAATTAGTACCACTCCAATGTAGCTCAGTAAAAGAGTACTGTATATAACACACAAGTCATGTATGCATAGGCTTTCAATATAGGCCCAAGAGTAGACCTGCGCATGGACAGACTGGGCCGAAGGCCCGAGCCAGAAAGCCCGCACCCATGCCGGGCTTGGGCTCCATTTTCTGGCCCAAAAGCCCCCAAAAAGCCAGAAATGACCGTAAATGTATACTTTATTCAAAATATAAGCGTAGTTTATTATTGTAATACCCCAATTATTATTATTTTAATTAAAAAATGTAATTATTCATGTGTTTTCGGCCGGGCTTGGGCTTGAGATTTTTTGCTTCGGGTTTTGACAAGCCCGGCCTGAACGAGGCCCGGCGCGGTGAATGATCAGGTTTACCAAGAGTAACACCGAAGTACCCAACAAAACATTTAGACTTTAGTTAAGCAATATTACTTCCTTACCAATCTTCACATAAATAATTATGTTCTCCTTGGATGCAACCGGTTTGGAAAGCTCCAGATGTGTTAAATTTAATTTCATTAATAGTGAGTTTTCATTATTCTGTTTGCAACAATTTCAACGAGCAATGAATCAGCACCATGCTTAAGTATAATATAAAACAAATTAGCAACCTAGCAGGAACATACACCGATCATATCAGTAAAAAAAAGGCAAACAATAGACTGTAAGAACCGGGCACCCCCCTCAGCAGGTCAGGTGGAACATGCATTACAAATGTACGACAAGGGGAAGCGGACCGGTGGAAAAACATAAGATGAAACACGAAACGCTACTCATATTTTTTATAGGAGAGATAAAACTACATTCAACACAAAATAGCAAGGTGTTTCGATGCACTTTTTCATCCATGCTATTCAAAAGGGAGCTCTACTAAAATCAATTGGCCAAAGCACAAAATGCTAATACGAAAAGCTCCAGTTTATGAAATGGACAGTATAATTATTAGCAGAATAATAATAAAGATGCTAAGAACTTTCTGGCAGGCGGTTTCTTTAGTGGAAGCAATGAGGAGGCTTGCTAACAAAATATTGACAGGAGAGAAGAGAAGCTTGTCTGCATATTTTTTTATCACCTGTTCCTCAGATTGTGTACAATGTGAAGAGGTATGAACAATTTTACATATGGAGCAGCGAGGCGGTGTCCTCCTTGGACATGCTGACATCTTGATGGTGAACTCGTGGCCGGTGTAGCAGCCGCAGTGGACGCGGTTGTGCTTCCCGGAACTACTGTATCACTGTAGACTCTCTTTATGCGTGTGTACCTGCTAAGGAAGCTCCTTAGTTTGCTCAGCGACTCGGCCGAGCACGTACCACCACAATGTCATGGCCGAGCAGACCACCAGTTAGTTCATGTCAGTCGACACCATGGTTACCCACGTGATGTCGTCCTTGATGGAAATTTCGTCATATTAATTATGTTATTACATTTTTGTGTTTATCAACGGACCTAGAGGGCAAGCAAGTATCGGTGTCTATCATTCAAGTAATACGCACCAAACATCATGTAAGCGATACATAAGGATGCAAAGTACTGACACTCTAGTGAATTCACCCATATTAAGTGTAACTACGTCTAAAAGGTACATTGGAATTACACAGAGAGGTTGGCCTCTTGGGTTTGAAACCAATTTTCATGGCTCAGGAGAAATATTATTTACCATGAGGAGATTGTGCACATTACAGGTCAAAGCTGAAGAATAAAGAATAAGATGCCATCGGCTATGCTTTGAGCTGAAAGCCCATCAACTGCTTGAGCGCACTGTCAAAAGAGTTTAAAACAGAGCCCCAAATACATGACTCCTGGTCCTAATTCAGGGGAGGAGGATACAAGGATACATACCAACAGATCGAGGCGAGGACAGCTGCGTACCAGCTTCTCGGTGGAGATTTTGGCGCCCTGGAGTGTTGAGAGCGCGTTGGGGCCGCCAGTGGGGTTGGTGAGGTAGAGGTAATCGGAGAAGGTGAAACCGAGTGCCGCTTCCACGACGAACTCAAGCCTCTGGTACGAGGCGGCTGCGTCGCCAGCGTGTGACTGGTGAGTGAGTGTCTCCTCGAGCAGGGAGCGGTCGTAGAACTGGTACTGAAGAAGTCGCTCCATGCAGATCCGCCCTGTCAGCCACGAAACCCAACGGTGGTATCGTCATAGGACCTGGCGGCGCAGGCGGTGACGTGCGCTTGCCAGACCATGGTCGCCTCCGATTGCAAACTCGTATGGCCTTTACGTACGGAAATATCACGGAGTGATGACACCATATTATGTGTAGAAGCTTGTAGATATGGCAATTGCACTGGACCATCAATTTCATTGGCAATTTCGGATTTGTAAGGCATGTACACGCGATCCCCTCGTGTTGTGTTTGCCGTTAGCTGTCGTGTATGATTGATGATTGTATATGATAGTGAATTGTGTTAAGAAAGGAAATATCTCATCAATGCTTGATTGATTGTGATTTATTTTTTACTATTGTAATCAATCTGCCGTTTGTAACATGGCTGGTTAGGAAAATTTAAAAAGGTTAGGAAAGTTTTTATTGAGAGGGTGATAAACCAATATGAAGGGATGGTGGTGGGAGATGAGACAAAAAACCAGATGAAATAAAATCAGACAAAATAAAGCCATGGAGCGGAAGCTACCAAGTCCACTCAAGCGGTCGGTGGAGAGCACAAGCAATCTAGGAATTCACGGGAGGGGGTCGAGTGGGAATCACGGGAGGTTACCCATCTCTTGGACAGGGGGCGCCAACCCATGTCGAGGGGCCGCGGCGAGGTGCCGTCGTGCTGGTGCTTCGGGGGCTGCCACGGCCCGTCCTCCTCGCCGCCACCCGCAATGATGCGCCAACGCTTGTCATTTCATGTCCTCCTGGGCGGGCGGTGGGATTGAGATGGATTGAGAGAGCCACGACCTCCCTTGAGTCATGCCCTAACCTGGGGTTGCGATGGCACCGGCGACAGCGGTCTCGGAGGTCGGCAGAGAAGCACAAAGTTAGGCGGCGGAGGCTGGGAACCCCGGGGATGGTGGCGGCGGCATCCCAAAACCACGCTCTAGGATTTCCTAGATGGAGGAAGCAGCTGGATCGAGGGGGAAGTGGCGGCCTATTTTTCTTTCCTTGTGCAGTTTTTAGTGCGCTCTGATGGTGGTGACGCAAAAAAGACAAAAAAAATCAATGTGAAGTGAGGGAGGGAGGTGAGACAAGAAAATTGTGGAACATAAGCTACCAAGTAGAGATTTGGTAGGATGTGTCATGCGACATTATTGTGATTAGAGGACATATGGTAATGTTAATTAATTTAATTTTGATGACGTATGGAAAGATTAATTAAGATGATTGAGCGAATTATGGTAAGGTTAATTAATTTAGATTTGATTTTTAAAGATTCATTAAAGATTGATCGTGATTGATTCTTTCACATAAAGGCATTATTAAATAACTTATGACCGCATGGGAATTTCAGATTCGTTCAGATTTATTTTCCATTGGGTGTGAGGTAAAGCAAAAACCAGAGGAATATGGTGGTGGAAGATGATGCGGAAAAAATCCAGACAAAATAGATGACGGTGGAAGGAGGGACGAAAAAACCACACAAAGGTGGGGGGAGAGACGAAAAAATCCATGGAACACCGGCTACCACGTCCCCAATTAGAAGTAGAGATTAGTTTGTCATGATTTAGAAGTTAATTTCCTTAAAATCCATTATTTTTTTCTTAAAATATGTTATTTGTTTCCAAAAAAATGCACTAACGAGAGCGATCGGTTGATTTGGATAAGTTAGGAAAGTTAGATTACAATTTATTATTTGTTTCCTGAAAAACCGTTAGTTGTTTCATAAAACAAACTGCACTAAGAAGAGGGATCGATTGATTTGGATAACTTAAGAAAGTTAGATCCGTGATTTGTTATATGTTAGGAAGGTCCTGATTTGTAATAAATAGTGAAAAGAAAAATAAATCGATGTACCAGGATGGGAGGGGTGGTGGGAGGAGAGACGGAAAAAAGTTGAAATAGATGATGGTGAAAGGAGGGACGAAAAAACCAGATAAAGGTGGGAGGAGAGACAAAAAAAACCATGGAACACCGGCTACCAAGTCCCCAATTAGGAGTAGAGATTTGTTTGTCATGATTTTGATGTTAATTTCCTTAAAATCCGTTATTTGTTGCCTTAAAGTCTTTTATTTGTTTCCTAAAACAAATTGCACTAATGAGAGGGATCGATTGATTTTGATAAGTTAGGAAAGTTAGATTAAAATCTATTATTTGTTTCCCGAAAATCCGTTAATTGTTTCCTAAAACAAATTGCACTAATAAGAGGGGTCGATTTATTTGGATAACTTAAAAAAGTTATATCCGTGATTTGTTATATGTTAGGAAAGTCCTGATTTGTAATAAAGAGTGGAAAGAAAAATAAACCGATGGACCAGGGTGGGAAGGGCGGTGGGAGGAGAGACGAAAAAAACCATACGAAAGTGAAGGACGAAAAAAACCGTGCAATTATACTGAGCATTTAGGAATAAAGATACAATATGAAAGTTAATTCAGCGATGCATCTAATGATAACGATTTTATGTTATGAATGTTGATATTTTTCATATAATTTTGGGTAAACTTTACTACGTTTGACTTGGGACAAATCTTATATACGGACCCACAAAAAAATGTGGAGGGAGTATGTATTTTGTAGCGGATCGGTTGGTCGGCCGGGATGATGCATGTGTTCGCGACAATGATATAAGCATGTCATCGCTTGAGCCTGCAGGTAGTTAGTCACGCACACGCGCGTTTGCTAGTTTGAAAATGCAGTAGGCTACCAGTTTTCTGCTGTATGTATGTACGGACGTGTCCATTAATTAATCCGGTGGATTCAAGCCGAATTAATTAGTTTTATCGGGAAAAAAGGAGGAATAATTCGTTTTGGGGGACAGACGCTACCGCCGAACGAACTTGGGAGGTATGCATGCGTGCATAACGTCAGATTAGCTCGCTGTTCGTCCGCGAACCAAGTTGTAATTGTACGATTAGAGGAACAATGGTATCTCAGTTCATCACGGTTCAAATTATGTTTCCCGTATTATTTCTAAATTTATTTTAGAATTTCCGGCGATGTGCGTTCAGTGGGAGAAGACGTTTCCTTCGAAAACGATGCGATATGATGACTTCGTAAATCTCAAGATGTGTCGGTTCAGTTTTTCGGAGGTGTTCATAGGAATAGAGTATGCGTGTGTACGTTCATAGGAGTGAATATATGCGAGTATATATGAGCGCGTGCGTCTATACTGTTTGAAAAAAATCTCTATGTAAGTGCGTTTTGGACTCGTTGATGCGGAAAAAAAAATCACCGGGTCTCGCATGCCACCGAATTAGATCCAGTTGGATGTATGCCACGTGTCCGCTCTAATCTCAAAGCACCTAATCCCACTTGCATCAGCTTTGAATTCCAATTAGCTCCCGATTGCATTCCCAGACTGGTTCATGCGCTCGAACAGGTACGTAACCTACGGTTTTCTTTTTCTCCGTCCATGGAGGGCTGGTGGCCACGCCCAAGAACTCCGGCGACGGCGGCCGCATGCCACAACTCACCAACGATTACTCGTCCATGGCCGCGACTCTGCACCTAAGGAGCTCGTCCCCGCCGTCGAGTCAGAGGAGCTCGTCGCCGCCGTCGAGCGCATGTGGCAATTTCTCGTCCATGACCTGCCGCCCCAGAGGACCTGGACGGACTGATCGTCCATGATGGCCATATGGCCCGTTGCTGGTCTGTAGGGTTCATGCCGGCCACGCGCGAAGATGGTGGCCGGACAAACTCTTCGTCGCCCGCGGCGCCGAGATGCGTCAAGCTGCTCCCTCGCATACAATCAGTCGCTAGCATGACGAAGTAGGCATGCATGGGAGTACTGGAATCGATCAACCAAGCTAGCACACAGCTATTCACATGTATGCAGGCATGTATCTCATCAGGCTCACTCTGGAGTCTGGACGGAGTAGTTCTCGACGTAGAGTACGACCAGTGTCTTTTATGGCCGCTGTCGTCGGACGGCTGCCGGCTCGTATGGCCGCCGTCAACGAGGAGTTGGTCCAGCCGTCCCCCACGACGCCTTGGCACACGACCTGATGTGCGCCGGGCCAACAGCATGGCGTACAGCCACCATGGATGAGCGGTCTAACTCGACGACAGGGACGGCCGGCGCGGACATGGTCGATTAGTTCGTTGGTGAGTCGTGGCGCGCGGCCGTTGTCGTCGACCTTGGCGTGGCCGCGATGGACGTGATCGAGAAAAAGAAAACATGAAGTTACGTACCTGTTCGAGCGCACGAAGCAAGTCTGGGATTGATTGCAATCGGGAATAGCTAATTGGGATTCCAAGCTAATGCAAGTGCCAGTAGGTGCTTTGAGATTAGAGCGGCCACATGTCATCCATCCAACAGGGTCTAATTTGGTGGCATTTGAGACCCGGTCTCATAGGATTTTTTTCCCGTTGATGCGTGGTCATGCATGCACACGTGGTCTCCTCTTGATGCGCAGCATGCATGCATGGGCAATACTTAGTTTGAGTCTATGGTGGATGTCCAAATTGTTTTATCTTTTTGGTTGCAGGTCTGCTGATGAGAAGGAAGAGACGTTCTCCATGGTGGTTATGAAAATTCTGAAGTTTTTGTGTTCTGGCTAGGCTCTCTGTCTCTGTCACTGCTCTCAAGCTGTTGCACTATGGCGCACCACATCAGGCGCTGGTCTGGTGACATGTGGCATGCCTCGGCACCAGGTGCAATTCCATCCGGTTTGTGGAGGGGAGGAGATTGGTTCTGCTTTCAGAGCTGCATGACGAAATCTGATACTCCTTGCCTTTTTGTTTTCTCCTTCTTCTGGCAGCAACTTAATTAAACCTGTCATGTTATTTCTTCAGCTGCCATGTTACTTCAGACATGCTGATCATCAGCAAGGATCCTATTCCTTGTTGTCTCTTATGTCTTTTATTCAGCCCTTCTTCCTCTAGGTCTGCTGCTTTTCTTTTCTTGATCTTATGGCAGATCTTGTAACCTCGGTTGTACATTGTTTCATGAGCTGAATATATTGGCACACTTCGGTGCCTTTCTCTGTTAAAAAAAAAAGACCACATGGTGTATGTGGTAAGTAATCTCAAAACAAACAATGTTAACAAAAAAAAATACTTAGTTTGAGCAGGCTAATTAAGCAAGCAATCCGTCCAACACTCTGGGTGCGTGCAGGACACATGCTTGGTGGCGCTCTTTCCATGTGCACGTACATGGTTGCGACCTGCACCCAGGAGGACTCGGCGGCGACGCAACCCAACCCAACCCAACTAATGATTGCTGCATGCGTGACCCAGGCGAGCAGGCTGATGCCCGGCTGAGCTGAGCATGGAGGCCGGGAAGAGGGACAAATACTTGGAGCATATGTGCACACGACGGCACGAGGAATGAACAGGTCGTCTCAGTGACCGGAGACAGAGGAGGTGAGCTCGGTTTAGGGCAAGGGAAGATGCGCGGCGAAGCGAGCCAGTCATGCCAGATGCCGACCGGGTACATGAATGCGGCGGTTTTGGATGGGGTTTGATTGGGTCATCCACATGAAGACTGCGACATGGGCATCCTCGTCTTGGAAAGCAAGGTGGCGATCTGCATGGGCATGCATGTCGTCTTGGAAAGCGGAGTCCTCCCCCCCAAGCGTATCCATGAGCTGGTGGTTGTGGTGGTGATGGAGCAGCGAGAGGTAAGTACGTGGTGAGCGTGTGTTGTATTGTAGGGGAATGGCAAGAGGAGGAAGACGAGGGCACGAGAACTGAAGCAATAGGGCCGGGCCGGCTAGGGATGGATGGAGGGCTCGTAGTTTGAATTTAAGTTGTGTCCATGCATGCAGGAGGGAGGGAAGCATTCATAATTAATGTGGTTTTGAGATAGGTCACTGTCTACTCTATATATGTCATTGCAGCTAAAAGACTCTTGCTTGGATAATTGGATTAGTGTCTGGCGTCGCTACGTGTCGCCGTCCAATTCATCTAGTTGTCCCTAATCTTATTTCCTTGGTTACATGTCGAGTGTTGCTTTCGCCCCTCTATTGTTTCGCTTTGCCAGTCATGTTGTTTGCTCGCGGCTAATAAGCCTCGCTTCGCACGACCGTCCACTCCTTCTCATTTCTAATAAGAACTCGCTTTATGTTTTAGATAGCCAACACAATTCACTTTGACGTTCGTTCTTTCTTTTTCGCGGTACCAACATCAATTCTACACACGGTATTTTATGTCATGGGCCTCTCGTAGCGGGACTGTGTTGGCCATGTGCATTGTTCGGAATCAATGCCATTCCACTGTTCATTCACTAGTGCAGAAAAGCTTAGCTATGGCCTGGCAAAAATGGTCTTGCTGGCGTGGACACCCGACGTCACCAATATGACGCCACAGTTAAAAAATAGTGGTGGCGTTGGAGCGCCACGCCATCGGTATTTTACATACTGGTGGCATGGCACTAGTCACTCACGTCACCACTACTTAAAATAGCAATGGCGTTCACATTTATACACGTCAGTACTATTAACTACTAGTAGTGACGTGAGCAAAACCAACCAACCCCAGCACTATGTATTTATGGATTTAAAAAAAAATTACTCATGCATCTAAATATGTATACATTCATCTGTATATTCATATATATCAATTATATAATTCATACATTCATGCATACGATGTACACACACTGTGGGAGAACGAAGGAAGGAAGGAGAATTTATTTTGATGTGGTGTACACACATCAACACCTACATGAACATCAACATGGCAATGAGCAGATCTACATGGTATACACACACTGCCAGAGAACGAAGGAAGGAGAGGAGCTCACCATGGTAATTTTCTAGCAGATGTCGTGCACAGCCGCCGTCGGAGAGGAGCCGCCAGGGACAGCGAAGCCAAGCCGACGACGAAGGCGACGCCGTGCCTGAAATCCTAGCTGAATGGAGGGGTTGGGCACGAGCACTGGAGGCCGTGTGCGGTGGATTTGGCCGTAGGCAAGGACACATCGAGGCAGGCGAGGTCTGCGCCGAGCTACGCGCCGGCCATAGCCGTCGAGGCTCGTCCGAATCGGCCGACCTTGGTGGCTGCAACGAGGTGTTGCGGGAGAGATAGAGAAGGCTCGCAAGGAGATGGTTGGGTGAGGTGCTTGGTGTGGATGGCTTGGGCGGCCTGTGGTGCGGCAGGGGAGGAGAGAGGGCCGACCGACGGCGAGTTGGGAGATGAGAGCGAACGAGGGAGAGAGAAAAGTTATAATTTTATTGGTGGCGTGGACAAAAATTGTGTGGATTTTATTATTAGTGGCGTGGCACTATTCAGCCGCGCCACCAGTAACTCGCTAACAAAATTCAAAATTTAAACAGACCAGTCTGATTACTGGTGGCGTGACACTATTCACACACGCCACCACTACTTATAGTATCAATGGCGTGTCATATCTTCACAGGCCACCAATAACTTGCACCGGGTCATACTGTTGGATCCCAAATACAAGTGGCGTGGATTTTAGGCAGCACACCACTAGTAACCTATTACTGGTGGCCTACCAAATGTGCCAACGCCACCACTAAAACTGGTGGCGTGGGTAGAAAATGAGGTGTCACTAATTAAAGTTGTGGCTAGCCATTTCTCTACTAGTTAGAAACGGAAAAAGAATGTCACAAGATTCCTCAACAAACACAAACCAATCTATGATTGGATGGTTAGGAGGACATTAATATTAAGATGGGAAAGAGAAGAAGGATGATCCGCGTTCTAGGCCATGTATGGTGGGTCGTGTTAGGCCTCATAGGCCATAGTAGTGAGCCACGTTATTATCATGTATGTCATGAGAAAGGAATCAAATCGTATAGTATATGGGCATGTTTGGTTGCCCGCATTAGGCCCATCCAGGCCCACGGGAGGTGCATTTGGGTTGTTTGGTTGACTGACCTACATCTGCATCTCGGATCACATGGAACTTAAAGCACCCCTGGGCCTGTCCACGAGAGAACATACGAATCGAGGGTTTTTGGTGAGCCAGGCTCGCTCGAGCCACGCATGCCCCTTCGCTGCATGCCTTGGGAAGCGCGGGAGATGGACGAGGTTTTCATAACTCCCCTCCCTCTCTCCAGTCACCTCCCACTCCCCATTCACACCTCTCTCTCTCACTCTCCTCACCGACCATCGTGCTCTCCTTCGATGACACATCCGCCGCCGCGCAGCCCTCTCACCCCCATCATCGCCGGCAGCAACCCAATCCAAGAACACTGGATGGACGGCCTCACCAACCGCGGCATTGACCTGATGGCGGCCATCTGTGTGCCATTCCCCTTCCGCACCAGGCCGTGTCCTCTGACCGATGCGGTGTGGCCGCTCCGACTCCGCTTCCGTAACCGGACCTGGTGGTCCTGGGTTCGAATGCACCGCCAGAGGGGACCCTAGTGGCCGGAATTTTTTTACCCACATTTTGGGGTTTTCTCTGGGGAGCGTGGCACGACCATGGACGATTGCGCCCTCTTCCTCTACCTCCCACGTCACTAGAAACAGTGGCGCATTGGCGATGGCGCTGGGCATGTCCGGGTCATCCTCTTTGGGCGGCCCTTGTTCCCGCCAGGGTTTTCTCGTCGACTGGCCTATGCTCCAATGGCAACCGCTCCGGTAAGTTTCATTGTTTCCCCTTTCCTCGTAGATTTAGTTTAGGGTTAGTGCTTAGTCACAACTAGGCATGGATTGGATTGGATTCAAATCGATTCTAATCTAATCGATTGTTGTTGACTGATAGTGTAGATGGGAGCTATCTCGGTTGTGGATGCAAAATTGGTGCTTGTTGCTCATGCTAGAATAGTGCTTGTTGTTCATATTGTTGTTGCTAGATTTGTGCTTGTTGTTCGTTTATGCTGTACAAGTGTTGCCACCACTGATTCGTGTTGTTCATAGTTAGGGTTTCTGCATGATTGTAGTACGTGCATGGTGACGTATTAGTGCCCTTCTTCACAAACAAGGTGGTGGCACAGAACAGCATGGGGTGGGAGGAGGATGCACGGATGGCGGTAGAAGACATCAATGGCAATCCGGCGTCAGCGATGGAGGGCGTCCGTCGAAGGCTGCAACTCATGAGCCATACAACTTTTGGTAGAGGAGAAGGCAAAACAAAGGTGTAACATGTACCCTTCATTCCATATAGCCATGCATACAACCTTCTCCATTCTACTAAAAAATAATTTTTCTTAAGATAATCAAAATGGGGATGGGGGCGAATGCCCCCCTCCCTTGTGAAGATCAGATTGATAGAAATTGTGATACAGAGATTTGGGGAGAGATTTGGGGATTGCAGGATGTCGTATGAGTTTGAGGCTTAGAGCATCTACAACCATGATTTACAAATTTGACTCTCCAAATGCCCGCGGACACATCCGAACAATGATATCAATTGTCCATTTTCATCCCGACCTTTGCTACACCCATGTGATGTTACGTAGGGAGAGGGGTTACATAATGATTTGGCAGCACTTAATTGGGTATTAGTGGGGGCACGGGGCCCACTCTGACATTCATAGGGTGTGATTAGTGAATTGGAAAGTTACGTAAAGTTATGGAGGAGTCTTGGTAGGTGTAGCAGTTTTATTTGGGATTTCTATTTCTACGTCCCTGGTTTCTTACTTCTCCTCAATTTTGCCTCACCCAACTAACATCTCTTACTTTTCCCCTCCTCCACTCAGCACACACTCCAAAACACCCAAAACAGAGCATTTCTATTGGGTCAACGTGGCTCATATACTGATGCGTGGGACACCTTAGAAACCACTTGTTAGTGTTTGGTTGATTGACAAAAATAGGAGGAATATACAGACATGTGCGACACCCCAGGACCAACATGTTAGTGTCTGGTTTATTGGCAAAACAAGGATGGAATATAATGTCGTCCGTTTGAATATGCATCATACGAGCCATTTGAGCTGAGTGCGTGTCTGTGCCCATGTTAGGATTAATCTTTACATGAATCATGTACACGTGCATGTGTGCGCGTTGTGTAATTTCTGGCCTGCCGATGCATAAGGGTATGACACAGTAGTATAGGTAATTCGTAGCCGGGTTATTCGGTCAAGTTGTTGTTAGTTGCAGCTAGCTAGCTTCGTGCATCAAAGAATGTCCGCATGGAGCTCGTTAGAGCATCTTCAACAGACGCGCGGTAGCGCGGCGCGCTAATTTTTTTTATAGCGTTGAAATAGCGTTTTAGCGCGCGCGGAAGGGTGGTTGCCTTTTTAGACGCTGCAAAACTTAGCGCGTCGCTGTAGCGTTTCACCAGGCACGGTAAAATCTAGCGTGCCCAGCCGACGCTTGGCAAATATGAAAAAACACATACCAATTTGAGAATATGAAACAACATGAGATCTCAAACATTAAAAATATGCAAAATCATGAGTTGAGCAAGATAGCATAGTTCAAATTCATGGCATAGTTCAAAATTATCTAACTAGAAGCATAGTTCAAATTCATGGCATAGTTCACACAAACGAATGAAACATCAACAGTCATGCTCCATCTTCTTCCTTCTCTTCTTCCTCCTCTTCTTCATTCTCGTCTTCCTCCTCCTTTTCCTCCTCTTCTTCATCTTCAAGCACCCCATCGTCATTTGAAACTCGGACGTTGTTCACACTATCTCCAAAAGCATCATGCGAAGGCATGTGAGGCATCATGCGAGGTGCTCCCATGCCTCCTATGAGAGACCCAAAACTCATGCCTCCCATGGTAGCTCCCAAGCCACTCATGCCTCCCGTACACTAGTAGAAAACAGGGCTTTGGTTCTGGCCAGATCAGAGCAACAGTCCCGGTCGAGCTACGAACCGGGACTAATGGGAGCATCAATCCCGGTTCGAGCGGCCAGGACGTCGGCCGGGCCTCAGCAGGCATCAGTCCCTGTTCGGCTGGGACCTTTAGTCCCGGTTCCACACACCAACCGGGACTAAAGGGCCTCGCTCCTGGCGCAACCCCTTTAGTACCGGTTGGTGTATGGAACCGGGACTACAGGTCATTCTTCAGTCCCGGTTCTAGACACCAACGGGGACTAAAAAGATTCCTATATATACGCCCTGCCCGTGCCCTCTCCTCTGTTTTTTGGCCGTAGGTGGTGGGAGGTGTGTGTTGTGCTCTGTTCTCACTTCTTGTGCACATGAGGTGTTCGATGAAATGCCCGAGCCACACTTAAGCTTTCTCCTCTGTTCTTCCTCCAAGCTAGACCTCCAAGCTTCATTTTTCCCAAGATTTGTCTAGGTTTGGCGGTGCACCAACTATCCAAGTGTTCTAAAAAGGTTAGCAACTTCATCTTTTCATCTCTCACAGCTAGTTTAGCTCATTTCAAATGCTCTAGAAGTAGTGTGGTTTGTGGGTTTTAGTGGAGGAGTGTATGTGTGAGTTTATTTGATTTAGATGCACAATTTGAGCTCAAATTAACTTCTTAGTTTGCACATGTGTAGGGTGCCGTCCCGTCTCCGTCCCCGTCCTCACCGCCGTCGATCGCCCGCGCTGATCTCGTCGTCGGCACCACCGTAGTGAGCCTCTTGTTCTTACCTTTTTTTAAGAAAAAAATCTTACTTGTATGATTTATATAGCTACTTGTATAATTTTCTTACTTGTATTATTATTTGTTATTATATAGTGCCATGGTTTTGGTATCTTCCCCCGTCGGCTCTCGTCCGGTCTATGATTCGGATGTGGTATATTATCTTTTATAACTATTTGTTTCATTTAGTGTTTATGACAATTATGCCGACCAACTTGACATAGATGTCTTTATCTAGGAGGTATGTGAACCAGAAATTCCAACCGATCCTCTTGTCGAGAGGTTAAATTTAGTTGAAAAAGAAAAAAATTATTTGAAAGAAAAATTGAAAAGAGTTGAAGAAGAGAAGATGAAATTAGAGTTGCATGTTGCCGATGTCGTCGATATACACAAGATCCAGATGAATGCAATGCGCTTGAAGATTAGAAAGATTAGAAAATATGCCATTGATAATGAGGCTTGGTATCATTATGATGTTGGATCAATTGTTACCTTAGTTGCGATTTTAATCGCATTTGTTGTTGCATTTAAATGTTTTACATAGTTGTATGTTAATTTCAATGTATGTTTTAATTAGATGCTCTAGAGAGTTGTATGTTGTTTTGAGAACTATGTATGAACTTTATGTATTTATTTTTTCAGTAATAACATTTGATCACTACTGTACTTTGGTTTTAATGTGATGATGAACTTGTATTAATTTGGTCATTTCTCTATTCATGATGTTCTGTAATGGTTTTTGATATACTTAATTATATAATGCACGCAGATGAACCGACAATGGATGTACGGTGACCGACTCACCTCCGACTACATTACGGGCCTACATAATTTTCTCGAAGTGGCTGAGGCAAACAAGCAGAATGGTTTTATGTATTGTCCATGTACTGTCTGTGAGAGTACGAAGGATTACCCTTCCTCGAAAACCCTTCACTTCCACCTGCTTGAGAAGGGTTTCATGCCACACTATAATTTTTGGACCAAGCACGAAGAAAGAGGGGTTATGATGGAAGACAACGAAGAATAAGAGGACGATGACAACTATCCTATGTTCCCTGAATACGGTGATACTACAACAGGGGAAGCTGAAGATCAAGAGGCACCAGATGTGCCCGATGATGATCTTCGTCGGGTCATTGTTGATGCACAGAGAGGATGCGAAAGTAAAAGGGAGAAGTTGAAGTTCGATCACATGTTAGAGGATCACAAAAAATGGTTGTACCCAAATTGCAAAGATGGCAACACAAAGCTCGGTACCGCACTGGAATTGCTGCAATGAAAGGCAGAGAATGGTGTATCTGACAAGGGATTTGGCAAGGTACTGAAAATAATGAAGAAGAGGCTTCCAAAGGATAACGAATTGCCTGACAGTACGTACAAAGCAAAGAAGGTTCTCTACCCTCTAGGATTAGAGGTGCAGAAGATACATGCATTCCCTAATGACTGCATCCTCTACCGCGGTGAGGAGTACAAGAATTTGAATGCATGCCCGGTATGCGGTACATTGCGGTATAAGATCAGACGAGATGACCCTGGTGATGTTGACGGCGAGCGCCCCAGGAAGAGGGTTCCTGCCAAGGTGATGTGGTATGCTCCTATAATACCACGATTGAAACGTCTGTTCAGAAACAAAGAGCATGCCAAGTTGTTGCGATCGCACAAAGAAGACCGTAAGAAAGATGGGAAGATGAGAGTACCCGCTGATGGGTCGAAGTGGAGAAAAATCGAGAGAAGTTGCCAGACTTTGCAGGTGATGCAAGGAACTTATGGTTTGGTTTAAGTGCAAAGGGCATTAATCCTTTTGGGGAGCAGAACAGCAATCATATCACCTGGCGTGTGACTCTATGTATCTATAACCTTCCTCCTTGGTTGTGCATGAAGCGGAAGTTCATTATGATGCCGGTGCTCATCCAAGTCCCTAAGCAACCCAGCAACGACATTGATGTGTACCTAACGCCATTAGTTGATGAACTTTTACAGCTTTGGAATAAAAAAGGTGTACGTGTGTGGGATAAGCACAAACAGCAGGAATTTGACCTACGAGCGTTGCTGTTTGTAACCATCAATGACTGGCCTGCTCTTAGTAACCTTTCAGGACAGACAAACAAGGGATACAATGCATGCACGCATGATACGTCTCCAACGTATCTATAATTTTTGCTTGTTGCATGCTATTATATTATCATTCTTGGATGTTTCACAATCATTTTATAGCAACTTTATATCATTTTTTGGGACTAACCTATTGACATAGTGCCAAAGTGCCAGTTATTGTTTTTTGCTTGTTTTTTACTTCGCAGAAAATCAATACCAAACGGAGTCCAATCGCGACGAAACTTTTTGGAGATTTTTTCTGGACCAGAAGACACCCAGTGGGCCAAAGAAGTGCCGGGGGAGTGGGCCGAGGAGACCACAACCCACCAGGGCGCGCCAGAGGGGCCCCGACGCGCCCTGATGGGTTGTGCCCTCCTCGGGGCCCCTCTCCACCGCCTCTGACGCCTATAAATTCCCAAATATTCCAAAAACCCTAGGGGAGTCAACGAAACACAATTCCAGCCGCCGCAAGTTCCCGAACCTCGACATCCAATCTAAACACCATCACAGAGGGGTTCATCTTCCTCATAGGTGCCTCTCCAATGATGCGTGAGTAGTCCACCATAGACCTACGGGTCCGTAGGCAGTAGCTAGATGGCTTCCTCTCTCTCTCTTATGATTCTCAATACAATGGTCTCTTGGAGATCTATTTGATGTAAACTTTTGCGGTGTGTTTGTTGGGATCCGATGAATTTTGAGTTCATGATCAGTTTCTATCCATCAATATTATTTGAGTCTTCTTTGATCTCTTATATGCATGATTACTTATAGCCTCGTATTTCTTCTCCGAATCTTTGGTTTAGTTAGGCCGACTAGATCGATTTTTCTTGCCATGGGAAGAGGTGCTTTGTGATGGGTTCGATCTTGCGGTGTTCTTTCCCAGTGACAGAAGGGGCAGCAAGACACGCATGTATCGTTGCTATTAAGGATAACAAGATGGGGTCTATTCCTACATGAATAGATCTTGTCTACATCATGTCATCGTTCTTATTGCATCACTCCGTTTTTTCATGAACTTAATACACTAGATGCATGCTGGATAGCGGTCGATGTGTGGAGTAATAGTGGTAGATGCAGGCAGGAGTCGGTCTACTTATCTTGGACGTGATGCCTATATAATGATCATCGCCTTGGATATCGTCATGACTATTCAATTTTCTATCAATTGCCCAACAGGAATTTGTTCACCCACCGTGCGCTATACTCATGAGAGAAGCCACTAGTGAACCCTACGGCCCCCGGGTCTACTTTTCCATCATATTTCCTTCAGATCTATCTTTTTGCAATCTTTGTTTTCAGATCTACAAAACCAAAAACCCAAAAACATATTGCTGCATATTTTATTTGCTCTTTTTATTTTGTGTTCTTGAGAGATCCATCTCTCCTATCTATCACTACCTAATCTATCTTTTACCGTAGAGAGATTGACAACCTCTCTTTCGTGTCGGGTTGCAAGTATTTGTTGTTTGTGTGCAGGTGCTGCTTATTGGGTGGTGGTGATCCTCCTACTGGTTTGATAACCTTGGTTTCATAACTGAGGGAAATACTTACCATCGCTGTGCTGCATCATCCCTTCCTCTTTGGGGAAATACTGACGCAGTCTCAAGCCACGTCAAAGGAATTTCTGGCGCTGTTGCCGGGGAGGAAGCGGTCTCTTCTACGTGCCTATCGTAGGCACCGAGGGGATTCCATCATCATCTACCAGGTTCCTAATCACAAATCTCATCTCCTTGCAATTACATTATTTGCCATTTGCCTCTCGTTTTCCTCTCCCCCACTTCACTAATTTGCCGTTTTATTCGCCCTCTTTTTCGTTTGCCCTTTTTATTGCCGGATCTCTTCCTTGCTTGCAATCTTGTTTGCGTAGTCACGATGACTCAAGAAAACACTAAGTTGTGTGATTTTTCCAATACTAATAACAATGATTTTATTAGTACTCGATTGCTCCTCCCGCCACTAGTGTGGAGTCTTGTGATATTAATGCCGCTTTGTTGAATCTTGTCATGAAAGATCAATTTGCCAGTCCTCCTAATGAGGTTGCCGCGTCCCATCTAAACACGTGCATAGATTTGTGTGATATGCAATTGAAAAAATATGTGGATAATGATATTGTTAAGTTGAAACTATTTCCTTTTTCCTTGCTGGATCGTGCAAAAATTTGGTTTTCATCTTTGCCTCGCAATAGTATCGATTCTTGGAATAAGTGCAAGGATGCTTTTATCACTAAGTATTTTCCGCCCGCGAAAATTACTTCCCTTAGGACGCAAATCATGAATTTTAAGCAACTTGAGCATGAACATGTTGCACAATCTTGGGAAAGAATGAAGTTGATGCTAAGAAATTGTCCTACTCATGGTTTAAATCTTTGGATGATCATACAAAAAAATTATGCGGGATTGAATTTTGTCTCTAGAAATCTTTTAGATTCCGCCGCGGGTGGTACTTTTATGGAGAATACTTTGGGTGAAGCTACTAAATTGCTAGATAATATCATGGCTAATTATTCTCAATGGCATACCGAAAGAGCACGTACTAGTAAGAAAGTTAATTCGGTTGAGGAAATTAGTACTTTGAGTGATAAGGTTGATGCTTTGATGAAATTGGTTGCTAGTAAAAATGCTCCTATTGATCTTAATGATGTGCCTTTGTCTACCTTGATTGAGCAAAATAGTGATTCCGTAGATGTGAATTTTGTCTCGAGAAACAATTTCAATAACAATGCTTATAGAGGTAATTTTAATCCTAGGCCTTTTCCTGGAAATTCCTCTAATAATTATGGTAATTCCTATCGTAATTCTTCTTACAATAATAATAGGAACACCTCTGATCTTGCGAGTAATATTAAAGAATTTATCAATGCGCAAAAGGCTTTCAATACTACGATAGAGGAAAAGTTGAATAAGATTGATGACATGTCTAGAAGCATTGATAGAATTTCTCATGATGTTGAAAATCTCAAGTTGAAAGCTTTTGTGCCTAAGATTGATGAATCTATTAAAGCTTTATATGTCTCTATGGATGAAAGTAAGAAAAGAACCGCTATGCTTAGAGCTAAAAGAGAAATCTTAGAAAAATCGTTTTCTAGTGATTGCCTTCATAAGAAAGATGAAGATCTTAAAGTGATTGGTGTTTCTTCTATTGATTCCTTGTTTAGTAATATTAAGATTGATGATAAAGGGACTGAAGTAGAGTCAACTTTAGCTAGAAGGCGTCCTAATAATTTGGAGGGTGAAAATCTTGTTGAAATTTTTGATAAAAGTGGGTTTGAAGAGGTCAAAACTTTAACTAGTGATGTGCCCACTATCTTGGATTGCAAACACTTTAATTATGATAGTTGCTCTTTGATTGAATGTATTTCTTTACTGCAATCCATGTTGAATTTACCCCATGCTTATGAGCAAAATAAAGCTTTTACTAAACATATCGTTGATGCCATGATGAAATCTTTTGAAGAAAAGTTGGAGTTGGAGATATCTATTCCTATAAAATTACATGATGAGTGGGAACCTACCATTAAGGTCAAGATTAAAAATTCTGAATGCTTTGCTTTGTATGATTTGGGTGCTAGTGTTGGTCCACTAGTAGAAAAAGGCCCATTTGTCCCGGTTCCAGAGGCCCATTTGTCCCGGTTCTGGAACCGGGACTAAAGGGTCGGGACTAAAGCCCAAAACCTTTAGTCCCGGTTCGCTTACGAACCGGGACCAAAGGGGCTCCACGTGGCCGTTGTGGGGAGCCCAGGCAGGAGGACCTTTAGTCCTGGTTGGTCACACCAACCGGGGCCAAAGGGCATCCACGCGTCAGCATCTGGCAAGAGCTGGGGTTTTTGTTGTTTTTTGGAAGGGGGGGTGGGGGGGTTTTGGAGGGTTAATTTAGGGGTTTCATATTGTGTTATAGCTAGCTAATAGAGAGAAGTGTCCTCTCTTTCTCCGTGCTTGGTCGACGCTAGCTACTATACATATAGAGAGAACTCGACGCTAGCTAATAAGAAAATGAAGGAAACCATTAATTACATAAGATCGTCATGCTGAACATATATAGAGAGAAGTGACATCTCTTTCTCCGTGCTTGGTCGAACAACAAGTTTTCGTATATCTATCCGACGCTACTACATATATACAATATAACATCTTTTACAATCCCTAACATCATCTACCTAAGATCCAATCACAAATCCACATGGTATTCTCCGTCTTTAGGTATGACGTGGTCAAGAAAGAATCCCGCCAATTCCTCTTGAATTGCTCGTATGCGATCATGTGGTAGGAGTTCATCCCGCATCTGCCAGATCTAATTTAAAGAAAGGGGTCAATACATGCATATATATGAATAAAACTCAACACAATTTATGGTAATATATAAAATAAAATTGTGAATATTATTTACGTACTTCAAATTGTTTGTCAGAGAAGCCCCGCTCAGAGGTCGAGTGGCGAATGAACTCGCATACGTAGTATGCACATAAAATAGTCCCTTCTTTCTGGTACAAGCACTTTACGAGAATAGAGTTCAATCAAACTGATAAGCAAGCATGGTAATGATATATTGATAAAAATTTGAATCAATTAGAGATGCGCGGAACTAGCTAGTACTACTTACTTTGGGGTGCGTAAATCGCAACTCTTTGTTTAGACCGGGAACCTTTCGGGTGAACTTCTTCCAAACCCTGCCAGGCAAAGAAAATGATTACTTGATATCAGAAAATTAACGAAAGTTGCATGCCGATATGGTCCCGGTATTGACTGAACTTACTTCTTGAGCATTGCATTCATGTCCGCATAATTCTCGGGATCTTTACGTCTCGAGTCTAAGACAGTTACTAATGCCCCATCAAGCTTAATGGATAGCAGAATAAAGTGGAAACTGCGCACGCATATATAACTCATCAATTACATTACTTAACCTCGAGTAAGCGAAACCGAGTATACAGAGAAGACAGCAACACTCACTTGAAGTTGTAAGGAAAGAGTATTTCCCTTTTGTTTTGATGTATAAGGAACGACTTTAGCAAGTTCTCCTCGGTATCTTTGGTTTCATTTCGTACCGTCCATTCATTTACGGCATCTGGGCTAATGAACCCAACGTCGAAGATTCCTGCTTTTTTGCATTCGACGATCTTCAATCTGCATAATATAGTGAGGATAATTATATATACATGCAATGAACGAGCTGAGCTAGAGACTTAACTATAGAAGTAATACTTATAGACAGTAGGAAGTCATGAGTTGTTTGTCGAGGGCCAGTTGATTGTATAACTGAAATAACTCCACAAATTCAATAGGCATCACGGGAAGTCCAATGAATTCGTGCTCTGGTTTCACTGTCACATACATAGTGTTTCTCCCAGACTCCCTGCAGGTTTTCATGTACCACTCATGCAATTTGTACATCATCGTTGTTAGAGGAGGATGATCACGTTTGACGAGAGGCTTCCCGTGCACGTATTTATATTCTTCTTTTGTTACCTCAGCCGTTTCAAAAATGACATCATCCCCCAAGTAATCACCAAGTTTGGTACCTGGCAGTAGCACCGGATGATTAGCAATATCGCTAGACACCTTGAGCGGGGGGCACGATTGCTTCTCCTGTTCGCCGAGCTGGGGAATTGTTTTCCCACTTCTTCGTTCTTTGACTCTTGCAGCACTAGAAGTACTTCCCGACCGCTGCGCTTCATTATATGTCTTTATAATACAGCGGTCATAGTTTGATAGTAGCGGAGGCGGTGATGGTCGCTTCAGGGCATCCAGAGTGCGCTTCGCTTTCACCGGATCTACCGTTTCCTTCGGAGGTGGATCTTTCCGTGCAAAATGGGCCTTCAATTCGGCTGCACAGATTTCCTCACGTTCCTCTTCACTCCTCTCATATGCTAACTTTGGAAGAGGCTTGAGGTTTGGACCAAATTTGAATTTCTTCCCGCCTATTGTACTGCTAGCCACCAGAGCGGTGACGGCGACTCTCTTCCGCCGTTGCTGACGCGCCATAGGAGGAGGCGGAGTGCCCTGACACGTCGGAGGAGGCGGAGTGGCCTCACGCGTCGGAGGAGGCGGACTGCTCCGACGCGCCGGAGTAGGCGAAGGAGGAGGCGGAGTGCCCTCACGCGCCGGAGGAGCCGTAGAAGGAGGCGGAGTGCCCTGATCACTCGCCGGAGGAGGAGGAGGAGGAGGAGGCGGAGTGCACTGACTCGCCGGAGGAGGAGGAGGAGGAGGATGAGGCATCCAGTTTGGAAGCTTGATATACTCCTTCTGCCATAGACATGTACTCCTCAGAGCACGAACCAGCTGATTCTCCCCTTCACCTGTAGAGTGGTCAAGCTCGAGCTCCTCAAATCCCTCCATTACTTCATCCACCATCACAACAGCATAGCCATGTGGAATCGGAAGGCAGTGAAAAGTTCCGTCGGGTTGAGGAGGTGCAACAGAGCCGACAGCCGCCTTGAAAGTGAGGTTCCGGCATTTCGTCATAAGCTTGCAATGTTGAGCCTCCGTGATAATATCCATGGGGTAGCTAGGAGCCGTGAAGTCAGGCTGAACGGGCTTCGTGGAAGCCACGCTGCTTCTCCGCTGGGATGGCGGGGTAGCTTCTGGGGTAGCTTCGTGCCGCTGAGATGGTTGGCCGGCAGCTCGCTGGCTCTCAAGTTCCTCTAGCTTTTGTAGTCTTGCATTGATCTTCTGCATGTCGCTCAGCTCCGCTTTCCTCTTTCTCTCCCGGCTTCTGTAACCGCCTGCGTCGGGAAACCCAACCTTCCACGGAACGGAGCCTGGTGTGCCTCGTGTTCGTCCAGGGTGCTCAGCATTCCCTAGGGCCTCAGTCAGCCCGTCCTTCTCTCTGTCGGGAATGAACGTCCCTTCCTACGCTGCGGTGATATACTTCTGAAGCTTCTTGACGGGTATTGCAAGTTGCTCGTCAATCCAATGGCACTTCCCTGTTTCAGGGTCCAAAGTACCCCCAACCCCGAAGAACCAAGTCCTTGAACGGTCTGGTCAGTTCAATGTCTGTGGTTCGACCCCTTTAGCAATCAGGTCATTCTCAGCTTTGTCCCACAACGGCCGGGCTTTGAGGTAGCCACCTGACCCCGTGTGATGGTGACACTGCTTCTTTGCGGCATTGTTCTTGTTTGTCTCTGACATTTTCTTACTCTTGTCCGATGTCTTGTAGGCCACAAATGCGGGCCAGTGATCTCTTATCTTCTCAAATCGGCCGATGAATTCTGGAGTCTTCCCTTTGTCGACAAACTTTGATTTCAACTCATTCTTCCACCTCCTCAATAGATCTGCCATCTTCTTAAGAGCACACTCCTTGACCAGTGGCTCTATAACTGGCTTATTCAGATCCTCCTCTGGCGGTAGGGTGAAATTTGCCTTCAGCGCGGTCCAAAGACCATCTTTCTGTCTATCGGTGACATAATCACCTTCAGGGACGTCGTCGTCCTTAGGCTTATTCCATTGCTTGATGCTGATCGGGATGTTGTCCCTAACAATAGCTCCGCACTGAGCAGAAAATGCG
Organism: Elymus sibiricus; assembly: GCA_039707655.1. NCBI lineage: Eukaryota > Viridiplantae > Streptophyta > Magnoliopsida > Poales > Poaceae > Elymus > Elymus sibiricus. The sequence continues at coordinate 378,526,903 of CM077663.1, forward strand.
TCCTTGGTCCGCTTGGGTTCAATCGGTAGGCCATCGTCCGCGAGTGCTGTGATCGTGAACCTTTCATCCTTGTGCAACCTTTTCTTCGGGCCTCGTCTCGTTACCGAAGTTTGGCTCGATCCGGAGGGCTATGAAAGAAGAAAGAAGAGTTAATATATGTACATACCAAAACAATTAATGCATCAATTAGCTAGTCAGCACAGGCTTAATTAATATATATACCTCGCCGGACTTTGCAACAGCTCCCTCCTCCATTCGGTCACCGGAGCCGTCATCATGGTCTCCTTCTTCCTCCGGCATTCGGTCACCGGAGCCATCATGATCATGTCCTTCCTCCTCCATTGTTCGATCACCGGAGCCGTCATCCTCTCCTTCCAGACCATCGGTGTCGTTGAGAAACGACAAGACATCACGTCCTTGGAGGATTATGTCCCCCAACAACTGTTCTTGTTCCAAGTCTCTTTGATCCATAGTTTCTACAAATATTACAACATGGCAATTAATATACAAACATGAATGTCCGACGTCCGGACCGCCTCTCTCATGAATGTCCGACGTCCGGACTGCCTCTCTCATGAATGTCAAACAAGGGATTCTCTTAACCTTTAAGGGATTTAAGAAAATGGCGCCATTCTGGATGTGCAGAAAATGGTCCATATTTTTCCTGATCTCATCTACCCTTATATATGTCACGTTGTCTAGTGTCAAAGGATTCAAGAAAACAAAGGCTTCATCATTAGCCGGAAGTAATAGGCGCATAATGGTACGAAGCTCTCCAAAAAAAATTTGGAACGGAGTCCCGGATAGGATAATTAATTAGCTTTTTGGTACGAAGTTCAGCAAGAGCCTTCCGAATATCGCTATTTGGTAGGCCTTTGCTGAATTTCGTACCAAAAAGCGAATTATTCTATCCGGAACTCTGTTCCAAAACAACTTTGAAGAGCTTCATAGCATCATACGCCTGTTACTTGCGGCTAATGATGAAGCCATGGATTTCTTCAATACTTTGACAGACAACGTGACATATAGAAGAATATATATATAGATGAGATCAGAAAAAAATTGGATCAACTTGTGCACATCCATAATGGGGCATTCTTGATAAATCTATGTTACCAGAGTTTTCTATATGAACAAAAAAAATTCCACATGACATGTCCGACGTCCCCCCTCATGTCGAAGTTATCGGGGAGGGGGTAGACGACAACGACGCTCACCCCTCATGTCCGACGTCCGACGTCCCCCCTCATGTCATGTCCGACATCCCCCCTCATGTCGAAGTTATCGGGGAGGGGGTAGACGACAACGACGCTCACCCCTCATGTCATGTCCGACGTCCCCCCTCATGTCGAAGTTATCGGGGAGGGGGTAGACAACAACAACGCTCACCCCTCATGTCATGTCCGACGTCCCCCCTCATGTCAAAGTTACCGGGGAGGGGGTAGACGACAACGACGCTCACCCCTCATGTCATGTCCGACGTCCCCCCTCATGTCGAAGTTATCGGGGAGGACCGGGGTAGATCGACAACGACGCTCTTTCTTCTAGGGTTTGGGTGGCCTCGATAGTTGGTCGGGCGAGCGGACCGCCTCTCTCTCTCATGCATGTCTGACGTCCCCCCTCATGTCGAAATTATCGGGAAGGGGATGAACATCATTGCTCATATATCAATGCATACATCCATGGATCATCATTGCTCATATATCAATGCATACATCCATGGATCATCATTGCTCATATATCCATGGATCATATATAAAAACTTTCTATGAACAAAAAAAAGTTCTATGAACAAAAAAAAGTTATATGAACAAAAAAATTATACATCAATGCATACATATCCATGGATCATCCATACACATCTGCATACATATACATCAATGCATACATATCCAAAAATCATCCATATATCTGCATATGAACAAAAAAAAGGCAGAGGCGGCGGCGGCGGCGGCGGCAGTCTGGCAAGCAAAGCGCGGGTGGTCGGAGCACGGCGGGCGGCAGCGGCGGCGGCGCGGCAAGCAGAGCGCGGGTGACCGGAGCGCGGCGGGCGGCGGCGTCGGGGCGTGGGGGGGAGGAGGAGAGGAAGAGAACGGCGCGGCGGCTCACAGTGGGAGCGGGGACGGCGTTGGGGCAGCTCGGCGACGGCGACGACGGCGAGGTGGAGCAGCCTGACGGCGTCGGGGCAGGGCTCGGGGGCGACGGCGACGAGGAGCAGCCTGGGGGCGTCGGGCGGAGAAGAACAAGTGATTTGGAGAAACTTCTAAGTGTGGGGTTATATACACAGAGCATTGGTCCCGGTTGGTGCCACCAACCGGGACCAAAGGTCTATTTTCAGCAGCCCAAAGGGCGGGAAACAGGGACCTTTGGTCCCGGTTGGTGGCACCAACCGGGACGAAAGGGTGGCATTGGTCCTGGTTGGTGGCACCAACCGGGACTAAAGCCCTGTTCCTGGCACGGTGGGAGTTTAGTCCCACCTCGCCGAGCGAGGAGCGGTCGTACTGGTTTATAAGCGCGGCTGCACCTACCGTCTCGAGCTCCTCTCTACCGCAGGCATTGCATGCCTAACTGTCTCTGCGCTGTTGGCCCTACTTGACAAAAAATACTTTATGAAAATTCTTAACAAAAAAATACTTTATGAAAAATTTTGCTATTAAATTTTTTAACAAAAAATACTTTATGAATATTCTTTTTGCTATTAAAGTTTTTAACAAAAAAAATCTTTATGAAAATTCTTTTTTCTATTAATGTTTTGAACAAAAAATACTTTGATAATTTTAGTTGCATAAATTTTATATAATTTTAGTTTCAAAAATATTAGAGGTTTATTTTATTGCATATTAAAAGTTCTTAACAAAAAATACTTTATGAAAATTTTTGGTGTTAAATTTTTTAACAAAAAATACTTTATGAATATTCTTTTTGCTATTATAGTTTTTAACAAAACATTTCTTTATGAAAATTCTTTTTGCTATTAATGTTTTGAACAAAAAATACTTTGATAATTTTAGTTGCATAAATTTTATATAATTTTAGTTTCAAAAATATTAGAGGTTTATAAAAGCTTTTTAGTTCATTCCTTTTGCTATTAGAGTTTTATAAAAGCTTTTTAGTTGATTCTTTTTGCTATTGAAGAATATTATAGTTTTGTTTTAGTTGATCATAACAGAATGTTTTAATTGATTATTTTTAGTTCATTCTTTTTGCTATTAGAGTTTCATAAAAGTTTTCTAGTTCATTCTTTTTACTATTAGTTCATTCTTTGAGCTAAATGACCCTGAAATTGAAAAGCACTACAAATGAACTCTGAAAAGGTTGAAAGTTGGCATGGTATCATCATTTCACCCACATAGCATGTGCTAAAAAGTTGAGAGGGTTACGGCAAAAACTGGATGCACTTCGTGTACAAAATGGACAATCTCTTTCGAAGTATCAGGGTTATGGACTTAAACTCATCTGTTACAAAGGGATTTCATTTTTTTGAACTTATTTGAACTCCAGACTTTTTGTGTGTTCAAAATGAACCATTCAAAGCCACATCATCAACTTTCAACCCTTTCTGACTTCATCTGGTATTTTTCATGCATTTACTGATTTTTTTGAGCTAAATGACCATGAAATTGAAAAGCACTACAAATGAACTCTGAAAAGGTTGAAAGTTGGCATGGTATCATCATTTCACCCAAAAAGCATGTGCAAAAAAGTTGAGAGGGTTACGGCAAAAACTGGATGCACTTCGTGTACAAAATGGACAATCTCTTTCGAAGTATCAGGGTTTCGGACGAAAACTCATCTGTTACAAAGGTATTTCATTTTTTTTGAACTTATTTGAACTCCAGACTTTTTGTGTGTTCAAAATGAACTATTCAAAGCCACATCATCAATTTTCAACCCTTGCTGACTTCATCTGGTATTTTTCATTCATTTACTGATTTTTTTGAGCTAAATGACCCTGAAATTGAAAAGCACTACAAATGAACCCTGAAAAGGTTGAAAGTTGGCATGGTATCATCATTTCACCCACATAGCATGTGCTAAAAAGTTGAGAGGGTTACGGTAAAAACTGGATGCACTTCGTGTACAAAACGGACAATCTCTTTAGAAGTATCAGGGTTTCGGACGAAAACTCATCTGTTACAAAGGTATTTCATTTTTTTGAACTAATTTGAACTCCAGACTTTTTGTGTGTTCAAAATGAACCATTCAAAGCCACATCATCAATTGTCAAACCTTTCTGACTTCATCTGGTATTTTTCATGCATTTACTGATTTTTTTGAGCTAAATGACCCTGAAATTGAAAAGCACTACAAATGAACCCTGAAAAGGTTGAAAGTTGGAATGGTATCATCATTTCACCCACATAGCATGTGCTAAAAATTAGAGAGGGTTACGGCAAAAACTGGATGCACTTCGTGTTCAAAACGGACAATCTCTTTCGAAGTATCAGTGTTTCGGACGAAAACTCATCTGTTACAAAGGTATTTCATTTTTTTGAACTAATTTGAACTCCAGACTTTTTGTGTGTTCAAAATGAACCATTCAAAGCCACATCATCAATTTTCAACCCTTTTTGACTTCATCTGGTATTTTTCATGCATTTACTGATTTTTTTAAGCTAAATGACCCTGAAATTGAAAAGCACTACAAATGAACTTTGAAAAGGTTGAAAGTTGGCATGGTATCATCATTTCACCCACATAGCATGTTATAAAAAGTTGAGAGGGTTATTACGACAAAAACTGGATGCACTTCGTGTATAAAACGGACAATCTCTTTCGAAGTATCAGGGTTTCGGACGAAAACTCATATGTTACAAAGGTATTTCATTTTTTTGAACTTATTTGAACTCCAGACTTGGTATCATACTAGTTGTGGTCATCATACTTTATGAAAAAATTTGGTGTTAAATTTTTTAACAAAAAATACTTTATGAATATTCTTTTTGCTATTAAAGTTTTTAACAAAACATTTCTTTATGAAAATTCTTTTTGCTATTAATGTTCTGAACAAAAAATACTTTGATAATTTTAGTTGCATAAATTTTATATAATTTTAGTTTAAAAATATTAGAGGTTTATAAAAGCTTTTTAGTTCATTCCTTTTGCTATTAGAGTTTTATAAAAGCTTTTTAGTTGATTCTTTTTGCTATTGAAGAATATTATAGTTTTGTTTTAGTTGATCATAACAGAATGTTTTAATTGATTATTTTTAGTTCATTCTTTTTGCTATTAGTGTTTCATAAAAGTTTTCTAGTTCATTCTTTTTACTATTAGTTCATTCTTTGAGCTAAATGACCCTGAAATTGAAAAGCACTACAAATGAACTCTGAAAAGGTTGAAAGTTGGCATGGTATCATCATTTCACCCACATAGAATGTGCCAAAAAGTTGAGAGGGTTACGGCAAAAACTGGATGCACTTCGTGTACAAAATGGACAATCTCTTTCGAAGTATCAGGGTTATGGACTTAAACTCATCTGTTACAAAGGGATTTCATTTTTTTGAACTTATTTGAACTCCAGACTTTTTGTGTGTTCAAAATAAACCATTCAAAGCCACATCATCAACTTTCAACCCTTTCTGACTTCATCTGGTATTTTTCATGCATTTACTGATTTTTTTGAGCTAAATGACCATGAAATTGAAAACCACTACAAATGAACTCTGAAAAGGTTGAAAGTTGGCATGGTATCATCATTTCACCCACAAAGCATGTGCGAAAAAGTTGAGAGGGTTACGGCAAAAACGGGATGCACTTCGTGTACAAAACGGACAATCTCTTTCGAAGTATCAGGGTTTCGGACGAAAACTCATCTGTTACAAAGGTATTTCATTTTTTTGAACTTATTTGAACTCCAGACTTTTTGTGTGTTCAAAATGAACCATTCAAAGCCACATCATCAATTTTCAACCCTTGCTGACTTCATCTGGTATTTTTCATTCATTTACTGATTTTTTTTGAGCTAAATGACCCTGAAATTGAAAAGCACTACAAATGAACCCTGAAAAGGTTGAAAGTTGGCATGGTATCATCATTTCACCCACATAGCATGTGCTAAAAAGTTGAGAGGGTTACGGCAAAAACTGGATGCACTTCGTGTACAAAACGGACAATCTCTTTCGAAGTATCAGGGTTTCACACGAAAACTCATCTGTTACAAAGGTATTTCATTTTTTTGAACTAATTTGAACTCCAGACTTTTTGTGTGTTCAAAATGAACCATTCAAAGCCACATCATCAATTTTCAAACCTTTCTGACTTCATCTGGTATTTTTCATGCATTTACTGATTTTTTTGAGCTAAATGACCCTGAAATTGAAAAGCACTACAAATGAACCCTGAAAAGGTTGAAAGTTGGAATGGTGTCATCATTTCACCCACATAGCATGTGCTAAAAAGTTGAGAGGATTACGGCAAAAACTGGATGCACTTCGTGTACAAAACGGACAATCTCTTTCGAAGTATCAGTGTTTCGGACGAAAACTCATCTGTTACAAAGGTATTTCATTTTTTTGAACTTATTTGAACTCCAGACTTTTTGTGTGTTCAAAATGAACCATTCAAAGCCACATCATCAATTTTCAACCCTTTCTGACTTCATCTGGTATTTTTCATGCATTTACTGATTTTTTTAAGCTAAATGACCCTGAAATTGAAAAGCACTACAAATGAACTTTGAAAAGGTTGAAAGTTGACATGGTATCATGATTTCACCCACATAGCATGTTATAAAAAGTTGAGAGGGTTATTACGACAAAAACTGGATGCACTTCGTGTACAAAACGGACAATCTCTTTCGAAGTATCAGGGTTTCGGACGAAAACTCATCTGTTACAAAGGTATTTCATTTTTTTGAACTTATTTCAACTCCAGACTTGGTCATCATACTAGTTGTGGTCATCATACTTTATCAAAAAATTTGGTGTTAAATTATTTAACAAAAAATACTTTATGAATATTCTTTTTGCTATTAAAGTTTTTAACAAAACATTTCTTTATGAAAATTCTTTTTGCTATTAATGTTTTGAACAAAAAATACTTTGATAATTTTAGTTGCATAAATTTTATATAATTTTAGTTTAAAAATATTAGAGGTTTATAAAAGCTTTTTAGTTCATTCCTTTTGCTATTAGAGTTTTATAAAAGCTTTTTAGTTGATTCTTTTTGCTATTGAAGAATATTATAGTTTTGTTTTAGTTGATCATAACAGAATGTTTTAATTGATTATTTTTAGTTCATTCTTTTTGCTATTAGAGTTTCATAAAAGTTTTCTAGTTCATTCTTTTTGCTATTAGTTCATTCTTTGAGCTAAATGACCCTGAAATTGAAAAGCACTACAAATGAACTCTGAAAAGGTTGAAAGTTGGCATGGTATCATCATTTCACCCACATAGCATGTGCTAAAAAGTTGAGAGGGTTACGGCAAAAACTGGATGCACTTCGTGTACAAAATAGACAGTCTCTTTCGAAGTATCAGGGTTATGGACTTAAACTCATCTGTTACAAAGGGATTTCATTTTTTTGAACTTATTTGAAATCCAGACTTTTTGTGTGTTCAAAATGAACCATTCAAAGCCACATCATCAACTTTCAACCTTTTCTGACTTCATCTGGTATTTTTCATGCATTTACTGATTTTTTTGAGCTAAATGACCATGAAATTGAAAAGCACTACAAATGAACTCTGAAAAGGTTGAAAGTTGGCATGGTATCATCATTTCACCCACATGGCATGTGCGAAAAAGTTGAGAGGGTTACGGCAAAAACTGGATGCACTTCGTGTACAAAACGGACAATCTCTTTCGAAGTATCAGGGTTTCAGACGAAAACTCATCTATTACAAAGTTATTTCATTTTTTTGAACTTATTTGAACTCTAGATTTTTTGTGTTCAAAATGAACCATTCAAATCCACATCATCAATTTTCAACCCTTCCTGACTTCATCTGGTATTTTTCATTCATTTACTGATTTTTTTGAGCTAAATGACCCTGAAATTGTAAAGCACTACAAATGAACCCTGAAAAGGTTGAAAGTTGGCATGGTATCATCATTTCACCCACATAGCATGTGCTAAAAAGTTGAGAGGGTTACGGCAAAAACAGGATGCACTTCGTGTACAAAACGGACAATCTCTTTCGAAGTATCAGGGTTTCGGACGAAAACTCATCTGTTACAAAAGTATTTCATTTTTTTGAACTAATTTGAACTCCAGACTTTTTGTGTGTTCAAAATGAACCATTCAAAGCCACATCATCAATTTTCAACCCTTTCTGACTTCATCTGGTATTTTTCATGCATTTACTGATTTTTTTGAGCTAAATGACCCTGAAAATGAAAAGCACTACAAATGAACCCTGAAAAGGTTGAAAGTTGGAATGGTATCATCATTTCACCCACATAGCATGTGCTAAAAAGTTGAGAGGGTTACGGCAAAAACTGGATGCACTTCGTGTACAAAACGGACAATCTCTTTCGAAGTATCAGTGTTTCGGACGAAAACTCATCTGTTACAAAGGTATTTCATTTTTTTAAACTTATTTGAACTCCAGACTTTTTGTGTGTTCAAAATGAACCATTCAAAGCCACATCATCAATTTTCAACCCTTTCTGACTTCATCTGGTATTTTTCATGCATTTACTGATTTTTTTAAGCTAAATGACCCTGAAATTGAAAAGCACTACAAATGAACTTTGAAAAGGTTGAAAGTTGGAATGGTATCATCATTTCACCCACATAGCATGTTATAAAAAGTTGAGAGGGTTATTACGACAAAAACTGGATGCACTTCGTGTACAAAACGGACAATCTCTTTCGAAGTATCAGGGTTTCGGACGAAAACTCTTCTGTTACAAAGGTATTTCATTTTTTTGAACTTATTTGAACTCCAGACTTGGTCATCATACTAGTTGTGGAGAGAAAGTCTTCACTTTTTCTTCGCTTGTGTCCTTTGCTTATTGCGCCGTAACCATGGATAATCTTCATCGTTCAACAGGGTGCTTGGGTCAGCCTTGACTTTGAAGGGAGGAATTTCATGAAACTTTTCATAATCTTCAGACATGTCTGTCTTGCCCTCCAATCCCATGATGTCTCTTTTTCCTTAAAGAACTATGTGGCGCTTTGGCTCATCGTATGATGTATTCGCTTCCTTATCTTTTCTTTTTCTCGGTTTGGTAGACATGTCCTTCACATAGAAAACCTGCGCCACATCATTGGCTAGGACGAATGGTTCGTTTGTGTACCCAAGATTGTTTAGATCCACTGTTGTCATTCCGTACTGTGGGTCTACCTGTACCCCGCCTCCTGACAGATTGACCCATTTGCACTAAAACAAAGGGACCTTGAAATCATGTCCATAGTCAAGTTCCCATATGTCCACTATGTAACCATAATATGTGTCCTTTCCCCTCTTGGTTGCTGCATCAAAGCGGACACCGCTGTTTTAGTTGGTGCTCTTTTGATCTTGGGCGATCGTGTAAAATGTATTCCCATTTATCTCGTACCCTTTGTAAGTCAATACAGTCGAAGATGGTCCCCTGGCCAACGAGTACAGCTCATCAGAAACAGTGTTGTCACCCATGAGACGTGTTTGCAACCAACTGCCGAAAGTCCTGATGTGTTCATATGTAATCCAGTCGTCACACTGCTCGGGGTGTTTGGAGCGTAGAATATTCTTGTGTTCATCGACATACGGGGTCACCAAGGTAGAATTCTGTAGAACTGTGTAGTGTGCTTGAGACCAAGAATGCCCGTCCCTACATATTATTGAGTCCGCTCCTAGCGTGCCTTTTCCAGTCGGTCTCCCCTCATACCGCGATTGAGGGAGACCAATCTTCTTAAGGTCAGGAATGAAGTCAACACAAAACCCAATGACATCCTCTGTTTGATGGCCATGGAGATGCTTCCTTCTGGCCTAGCGTGGTTACGAACATATTTCTTTAAGACTCCCATGAACCTCTCAAAGGGGAACATATTGTGTAGAAATACAGGGCCCAGAACGACAATCTCGTCGACTAGATGAACTAGGACGTGCGTCATGATATTGAAGAAGGATGGTGGGAACACCAGCTCGAAACTAAAAAGACATTCACCAAATCACTCCTTAACCTTGGCAGGATTTCTGGATCGATCACCTTCTGAGAGATTGCATTGAGGAATGCACATAGCTTCACAATGGCTAATCGAACGTTTTCCGGTAGAAGCCCCCTCAATGCAACCGGAAGCAGTTGCGTCATAATCACGTGGCAGTCATGAGACTTTAGGTTCTGGAACTTTTTCTCTGCCATATTTATTATTCCCTTTATATTCGACGAGAAGCCAGACGGGACCTTCATACTGAGCAGGCATTCAAAGAAGATTTCCTTCTCTTCTTTGGTAAGAGCGTAGCTGGCAGGACCTTCATACTGCTTTGGATGCATGCCGTCTTTTTCATGCACACGTTGTTGTTCCTCCCGTGCCTCCGGTGTATCTTTTGTCTTCACATACACTCCCAAGAAGCCTAGCAGGTTCACGCAAAGATTCTTCGTCACGTGCATCACGTCGATTGCAGAGCGGACCTCTAGGTCTTTCCAATAGGGTAGGTCCCAAAATATAGATTTCTTCTTCCACATGGGTGCGCGTCCCGCATCGTCAGTCGGAACAGATAGTCCGCCAGGACCCTTTCCAAAGATTACTTGTAAATCATTGACCATATCAAGTATGTGATCACCAGTACGGAGGGCGGGCTTCTTCCGGTGATCTGCCTCACCTTTGAAATGCTTTCCTTTCTTTCGACATTGATGGTTGGTCGGAAGAAATCGACGATGCCCCAGGTACACATTCTTCCTGCATTTGTCCAAATATATACAGTCGGTGTCATCTAAACAGTGTGTGCATGCGTGGTATCCCTTGTTTGTCTGTCCTGAAAGGTTACTGAGAGCAGGCCAATCGTTGATGGTTACAAACAGCAAGGCATGTAGGTCAAATTCCTCCTGTTCGTTCTCATCCCACACACGTACACCTCTTCCATTCCATAGCTGTAAAAGTTCATCAACTAATGGCCTTAGGTACACATCAATGTCATTGCCGGGTTGCTTAGGGCCTTGGATGAGCACTGGCATCATAATGAACTTCCGCTTCATGCACAACCAAGGAGGAAGGTTATACATACATAGAGTCACAGGCCATGTGCTATGCTTGCTGCTCTGATCCCCAAAAGGATTAACGCCATCTGCACTTAAACCAAACCATACGTTCCTTGGGTCATCTGTAAAGTCGCTCCACTTTCTCTCGATCTTTCTCCACTACGACCCGTCAGCGGGTGCTCTCAACTTCCCGTCTTTCTTACGGTCTTTTATGTGCCATTGCATCAACTCGGCATGCTTTTTGTTTCTGAACAGACGTTTCAACCGTGGTATTATAGGAACATACCACATCACCTTGGCAGCAACCCTCTTCCCGGTGCGCTGGCCCTCAACATCACCAGGGTCATCTCTTCTGATCTTATACCGCAATGCACCGCATACCGGGCATGCGTTCAAATCCTCGTACGCACCGCGGTAGAGGATGCAGTCATTAGGGCATGCATGTATCTTCTGCACCTCCAATCCTAGAGGGCATAGAACCTTCTTTGCTTCGTACGTACTGCCGGGCAATTCGTTATCCTTTGGAAGCTTCTTCTTCATTATTTTCAGTAGCGAACTAAATCCCTTGTCAGATACACCATTGTCTGCCTTCCATTGCAGCAATTCCAGTGTGGTACCGAGCTTTCTGTTGTCATCTTCGCAATTTGGGTACAACCCTTTTTTGTGATCCTCCTACATGCGATCGAACTTCAACTTCTCCCTTTCACTTTCGCATTCTCTCTGTGCATCAACAATGACCCGGCGAAGATCATCATCGGGCACATCGTCTGGTTCCTCTTGATCTTCAGCTTCCCCCATTGCAGCATCACCGTATTCAGGGGGCGGGTAGTTGTCATCATCCTCTTCTTCTTCGTTGTCTTCCATCATAACCCCTCTTTCTCCGTGCTTGGTCCAAACATTATAGTGTGGCATAAAACCCTTCTCAAGCAGGTGGAAGTGAAGGGTTTTAGAGTTGGAGAAAGCCTTCGTATTCTCACAGACAGTACATGGACAATGCATAAAACCATTCTGCTTGTTTGCCTCAGTCGCTTCGAGAAAATTATGCAGGCCCTTAATATACTCAGAGGTGCGTCGGTCACCGTACATCCATTGCCGGTTCATCTGTGTGCGTTATATAGTTCTCATTATTGAACAACATATAGCTCTCTAGAGCATCTAATTAAAACATACATTGAAACTATGTAAAAAATTTAAATGCAACAACAAATGCGATCATAACCGCAACTAAGGTACCAATTGATCCAACGGCATAATGATACCAAGCCTCAGTATGAATGGCATATTTTCTAATCTTTCTAATCTTCAAGCGCATTGCATCCATCTTGATCTTGTGATCGTCGACGACATCGGCAACATGCAACTCCAACTTCATCTTCTCCTCTTCAACTCGTTGTAATTTTTCTTTCAAGTAATTGTTTTCTTTTTCAACCAAATTTAACTTCTCGACAAGAATTTCTATGTCGGTTGGAATTTCCGGTTCACATACCTCCTAGATTAAAAAATCTATGTCACGTTGGTCGGCATAATTGTCATAAACACTAAATAAAACAAATAGTTATAAAAGATAATATATACCACATCCGAATCATAGACAGGACGAGGGCCGACGGAGGCGGATACCAAAACCATCGCACTATATAATAACAAACAATAATAAAAGTAAGAAAATTACACAAGTATCTATCTAAATCATACAAGTAAGAACTTTTTTATTTTAGAAAGAAGATAAGAAGAAGAGGCTAACCACGGTGGTGCCGGCGCCGAGATGGGCGCGGGCGATCGACGGCGGTGAGGACGGGGACGGGACAGGACGGACCGCCAAACCTAGACAAATCTTGAGGAAAATGGAGCTTGGACAAGGAGCTTCGAGAGGAGAAAGCTTAAGTGTGGCTCGGGCATTTCATCGAACACCTCATGTGCATAGGAGGTGAGCTAGAGCACCACAAAGCTCTCCCACGGCCGGCCAAAAAAACAGAGCAGTGCACTGCTCTGCTCGCGGGCAGGGGGGTATATATAGGCCAACCATTGGTCCCGGTTTGTGGCTGGAACCGGGACTAAAGGACACCATTTGGTCCCGGTTCCAGCCACAAACCGGGACCAATGGTTGTGGGCCAGGAGCGAGGCGCATTGGTCCCGGTTCGTGTCTGGAACCGGGACCAAAGGGGACAGACGAACCGGGACCAATGGCCCACGAGGCCCGGCCGGCGCCCTGGCCTCACGAACCGGGACCGATGCCCCCATGGGTCCCGGTTCGTGAGTGAACCGGGATTAATGGGATTTCAGGCCTGGACCAAAGCCCTGTTTTCTACTAGTGGTCTTACCAATATTGAAGAATGTTCTCTTAATTTGCACTTGACGGATTCTACTATTAAAAAGCCTTTGGGAAGAATTAATGATGTTCTTATTCTTGCAAATAGGAACTATGTGCCTATTGATTTTATTGTGCTTGATATTGATTGCAATCCGTCTTGTCCCATTATACTTGGTAGACCATTTTTACGCACTATAGGTGCCGTGATTGATATGAAAGAAGGCAATATTCGTTTTCAATTTCCCTTCAGAAAGGGTATGGAACACTTCCCTAGAACAAGAATTAAGCTACCATATGAATCAATCATGAGGGCATCCTATGGATCTAAAACCAAGAATGACAATACTTAAATTTATGCGTTATGCCTAGCTAGGGGCGTAAAACGATAGCGCTTGTTGGGAGGCAACCCAATGAATAGATATATTTTTGCTTTTTCCTTTCTGTTTTTGAGTGTTGACACAATTATGCCTCTGTTATGATTGTGTTTTTATTGTTTATTTAGTGTTTGTGCCAAGTAAAGCCTTTAGGATGATTCATAGGATGAGTAGAAGCGATGCTGAATCTGAAACAGAAACTTTGCGTCCAGTATATGAATTTTCAGTTTTTACTGGAACGTGACCTTGAGCTGAAATTTTAACACAATGTTTCTATACAAATTCCTAACGTTTTCCTAATTGTTCAGAATTTTTAGAGTTACAGAAGTATGGTTAGAGTACAGATTACTACACACTGTTCTGTTTAAGACAGATTCTGTTTTCCTTGCATTGTGTGCTTGTTTTGATGAATCTATGGGTTATATTGAAGGGTATGTGCCATGGTAAAGTTAAAATACAGTAGGTATAATGAAATAATAAAATATGAATGGGTTTGCAACAGTACCTAAAATGGTTATTTGCTTTATTATACTAACGGATCTCACGAAGATTTTGTTGAGTTTTGTGTGATTGAAGTTTTCAAGTTTTGGATGAGATCACGATGGATGAAGGAATAAGGAGTGATAAAACCCTAAGATTGGGGATACTACCGCACCCCCAATATATATCCAAAGAGAAACAAGCAACTTAGCTTCGGGATGCCCCCGAGTGGCATCCCTCTTTCTTCCAACGACCATCGGTATTTTACTTGGAGCTATATTTTTATTCATCACATATCATGAGTTTTGCTTGGAGCGTCTTGTATCTTTGCTTGCTTTGTTTGTTAGTTTGTCACTTGTATCCTTGCTGGACACACCTATTTGAGAGAGCCAAAATCATGCTATGATTTGTTAGAATTTCTCTATGTGCTTCACTTAAATTTGTTTGAGCTTGCCAAAAAGCAATGGCAATATATGAAACTAGTCCCAAAGTGATAGATATCCAAGGAGGATATAATAAAAACTTTCATGAAGATCATTGGACAAATTAAACTTAATTCCTTGTAATAGTTTTGAAACATGATGATAGTAATATGTGAGTCATGTTAGTGAGTAATTATGCTTTAGTAGGAATATTGGTGTTAAGGTTTGTGATTCCCTATGCATGCACGAAAGTCAATAGTTATATATGCAATGAAGTTACATCCTACTTATGGTGCATTATTCGGTGTTAGTTATGCTCAATGCTCACTTATGTGAATTTTCGTTTCTTGGTTTGGTTGCTTCCCAATCTATTTGCTAGCCTCCTTTGTACTAAGTAGAAATACTACTTGTGCATCCAAAATCCTTAAACCAAGTTTTGTCTTATGAGTCCACTATACCTACCTATATGCGGTATTTTCATGTTGTTCCAAGCAAATTTGTATGTGCCATCTCTAAATTTTCAAAATAAATTTTCTCTTTTGTGTGCTCATACCGCTCATGAAACAGTGGGGAGTGTCCAATATTTTTCCATGCTAGATGTGTTATTCTCAAGATGAGTGTTTATTCACTTGTCATTGCACGAGAGTGCGGCGGTAATAGGGATGTCCATTCCCGAAATGAAAAAGAAAAATATTTACTTTATGTTGTCAAATAATAAATTCCTTGGAAAGTGTTGGTATGGAAGGCAACCGTGGATACGGCCCACCATAGAAAGTGAAAGTTTGGTGGAAAAAGGAATAAACTTTATTTTCTGCTTGGGAACCGCCTATGATATATCTAGCATGGAAAGTATTGTGAGCTACTTTGTCGTTTTCGTTGACAGGAAAAGCATGCCACCCAAAATATTTTTCTCTCTCAATTTAAACCTTGAGCTCTGGCACCTCTACAAATCCCTACTTCCCTCTGCGAAGGGCCTATCTTTTACTTTATGCAATTTTTATTTTTACTTTGAGTCTCTATCTTCTCTTATAAAGCACCAACTAGGGGGCACTATGATCGTACTTGAGCATTGGGCATAGCTAATATTTGAGTGTGTTTCATGAATGGATCAATGATTGAGCATGATGGGCTAGGGATAACTTTCTTTAGTGTTGATATTTTCAAAGACATGGTTGCTTGTTGACATGCTTGAGTATTGAAGTCATTATGTTAAAACTAGACTATTGCTTTGAATCATTTACAATTCCAAATGCCCATGATATACAAAAGAAAAGAATATGATGAACATGTTAGGCAGCATTTCAAAGTCTGAGAAATGCTCAAGTTCAACAGGATCTATTTTCTCCTTCATAATTTTTTTTTGCCATGTCAAGTGTTGTATTTTGGTGACAAATATACTTCTTTTTTGCCATGGAAAATTTATCTTTTTTTACATGGATGAACAAGCAAATTAATTCTACGATGGATGCAAGCGCTACTATCTTGTAGATCACAGAGAAATGCTCAAATTTTTTGTTTGTTTTGTGTAGTTTTACTAGGTTTTTAGATACATATACTCAATGTGATAGCTACTTTGAAGTGTCAATGCTTTATATGTGACCTATTTTGAAGTGTCATGCTATTTTTCTCTAAGTATGAAACTGGCAGTATTAATACTTTGCATTTTGCCTTGAGGTTTGCAACAAATCTGTGCATCTTTGGATCATGATCAGTAAGGGTGTTTTGTTGAGGGTAATTAGTACATGCTTGCCATGCTCTTTGTTGCCATGAAAAACTGGTGTAGCATATATTTTACTTGCCTCAAAGGTTGCATCATGAATATGATTTCTGCCACTCTATGCAAATATCACTAAGTCTGAAAATCTGTTAATACTTGTCAACCTGTCATGATTATTGCCATTGATCTAGGGGTCATTTGAATTAGTTCAGTAAGCATGTGTTGCCATGTGTTACTTGTACATTCATGTCATGCCATTTGTTGCCATTAGAAGAGATCCCACACCCCCAAGAGGGAGAGGTGGTGATATTCTTGGATCACCTACAAAGGGGTATTTCACCCCCCGGGTCAAAATTGTTCTGGGATGTCCTGCACTTTTTCGACCTCCGTCCTCAAGATTTGGCTCCCAATTCCATATCGAACCTTTGCCAGTTCCAAGTCTTTTGCGAGGTGTATCTTCAGATGGAACCCACTGTCTCCCTCTTGAGGGACTTTTTCTATTTGAACCAGCAAACAGAGTGCGCGGATGGCCCGGGCTTGGAACTTGGCGGGGTCTCGATCCAACGGCGGAAGGATGTCCTTTTCCCTGCAGCCACCTTGCCAAGCCATCCTAAAGGGTGGAGCAAGACTTGGTTTTATTGCCGAAACACCGCGCCTGCCGATGTGAACCCCCTGCCGGGTTACAGGCCCCATCGCCTTCCAATGGACTTCGAGCTTCCGGGTTGGGCTCCTACCGAGGAATGCTTCCAACACGCCCATGTATACCCAAAGCTGAGGGCTCTGCTAGCCAATGGGTTAACTGGGGTTGACTTAACCCGGTGTTGGGTCTCTTGGAGAATTGTTCCATTAAGCTTGCGCAATGGCTTAATGTGCACCTATATACTGGCGATTTGAACGACCTTCAACGATATAGCAACTTTTCTTTGGAGGCTGATGAAATAAATCGGATGGTGAAGAGATTACTGGGTGAAAACTAGGAAACTTGTAGCAAGGACGGGTTGAAACCCTTCTACGTCCACAACCCGGCTCCTCCGGTATAAAACCTTTTTAAAGCATTAACCCGGCTTTTTGAACAAACTTTAAGCCTTCGCTTCTTTGATCTGACTTTTTAATCTTCAGGTTACCTCGTCTTTCTGGAATCGGAAACGCCTCAAGGCAACGGCCAACAAGTCCAAGGCTGCCCCGAGCAAGAAGAAGAATAAAGCGGCCGTAGAAGGACCATCTCAAATGGATGAAACAGCCGCCACCGAAACCCGATCAGAGGTAAAACTAATGCCTTTTCTTATATTTCATTGGATCTTATCTGATTGCCCCTTTTTCTCTTAGGGTAATGTTGAGACAAGTCATGCGGATGATGTTGAGGTAATTTCCATCTCTTCCGACTCAGAGCCCTTGCCTCCATTGAAAACAAGGCGGGTTGTCTGGAAAGTAGGCTTTTCTCACCAAGACAATCATCTAGACCCTTGCTTTATTTTGAAGAAAACCCAGCACCAATCTAGGCGTCAAACCCGAAGTGGGAGTGGCGATCTTGTTGAGGGTTTGCCCGATAAATCTGTCGCCAGGAAGCGATCAGCCAAGGTACTTAATGTTCCAATATTTCCGAGGAAAAACTCCAGCTTGTCGTATTATTGCTTTAATTCCTATAACTTGATTAATCAGGAAACACCACCTTCGTCGGACGATTCAACTGTGTCCAAACTGGTGCCCTTTGTCATCAATCATGGGTAAGCCCTTTGCCTGTTGTGAATAGACTATCATCCCTTTCCATATTTCACATCATACCTTTGACTTAGCAGGGCTAAGGCTAAGAAAAGGAAGACTGATGGGTCTTCTGTTGACCCGGAGGCTTTTGAGCCGGAGCTTCCTCATCCGGTGGCTCATGAAATGCGTGTGGATCAACCTTAAGACCCTCAGGAGATCCAAAATGATTTACCTCCTCCATCTGAACCAACCAACACTGAAGCCGTAACTGTTGAAGCTACTCCAGCAGTTAATATTGACCCGGCCAATACGTTAGTGACAAACATGGATAACCCGGAGGTTCTTATTACTGGGACGAGTTATACTGCTCCTGGGACCTCCAGTGTGTTAACAAAAGTTGTTGCTAAAGATGAAGCGGTACTGCAAGAAAGAGGGAAGGCCAAGTTGGAACTTCCAAATTATGAGAACTTTAGGGTCGAAGACCTTCATGCTGCTTGTTTAGATCGCTTGGTTACAAGCCGTGAGATCGAGATCGGTCTTGTCAGCATGATGAAAAATAAATATGAGGTATGTTCTCATCTTATATCCATTGGTAGCCCCCCAAGGCCCATCTTTATCTTAAGATAAGCTGGGTCTTGCGAAAGTTTCTCTGATTTAGCCTGTAGCCCCCAAGGGCCGGCTCATCTCCTTGAGATGAGTCGGGTCTTGAAATAACTTTGAAGAACTTTCGACCTGTAGCCCCCAAGGGACGGCTCATCTCCTTGAGATGAGTCGGGTCTTGAAATAACTTTGAAGAACTTTCGACCTGTAGCCCCCAAGGGCCGACTCATCTTCTTGAGATGAGTCGGGTCTTGAAATAACTTTGAAGAACTTTCGACCTGTAGCCCCCAAGGGCCGGCTCATCTCCTTGAGATGAGTCGGGTCTTGAAATAACTTTGAAGAACTTTCGACCTGTAGCCCCCAAGGGCCGGCTCATCTTTTTGAGATGAGTCGGGTCTTTGTCTCATTTTCAAGGTTAAAAAAGAGCTGAGATACATTAGCCCCCAAGTGCAAAATATATTGCTTTGAAATTTGTTCTGGACTTGATGTAAATTTTGTTAATGATGCAGGAAGCTCTGAAAACAGCCGAATCTGGTGCGGCCAATTTAAAAAAGGACCTGGAAAAAAGGCAGACTTCCCAGGCAGAAGTTGAAGAAAAACTTCGCCTTTCTTTGATTGAGCTGGAGAATACCAAGGCGGGCTTCTTAAAAGAGAAAAAATCCTTTGAAGATGAGAAGACAGCTTTGTTTAAGCGTGCAGAAGACGCTGAGGGCCGGCTCAAACCTGTTACCGAAGAATTATCTAGGTTAAAATGACAGATTGCCCAAATGGCCCAAGCTGTTTTTGGTAAGTGTACATACGTATCATCTTGTCCTCTTTAGAACATAAAGATAACGGGCTTGGCGACTCATGTATTGATTCTATTGTGCAGGTCCCCGAACCAGCAGCTTTTATGATAACTGTCTGCTCATGCTCACGGCTGTTTACTCATTGACGGAGCAACTCTACACTGGGAGTCATCTCGCAATTGAGGCGACACTGGGGGAGAAACAACCCTTAAAATATATCAAGAATGTATTGGGCAATCTCTCCATCATCCCCCAGCATGTTCCAGAATTGAAGAGATCAGCCGCCCGATCTGGCGCAATATATGCACTGAGCCGGGCTTTAGCTTACGGAGAAGAGCTTGACCCCAAAGAGCTAGCAAAAGGCTTTCCCGAATTTAAAAATGACGGATCAGAGTTCTCCCAAGAAGATTATTCAGCTTGTGTCGAGGATGCTCAAATTATGTCGACTCAGCTGGTCTCCGAGATGAAGTTAAGGAGTTACCAGGCGGCTTATGGCGCCAATCACACTCGGATTCCTCCACTTGAACTGATAACAAAAAATCTGACTTCTCAACAGCGTGAGAACATTTTTGCTCCTGAAGTTGACCCGTCTTCAATCCTTGACCACGAGGCTGTATTCCAAGCTCTGTCTCATTGCAACTGGGAGGCGGACAACCTTCAGATCCAGGAGCCAGAAGGCCAATCGGCGAATAACCCAGAGGCGTCTCATGCGCGAGGTTAACTGCTACTGACCCGGATCATGTGGGCAGTGATTTGAGCTTTCTGGTTTGTTACCTTGCTAACTTAAGCCCCCATGTATGGGCAGAAAAAACAATTTGGGGCTTCATGTAATAGGGATAGCTGAACACCTGTCGTGCCATCGTGCACGTTTTGCACTTTTGATGCTAGACACTTTATCTACTGTCTCTTCACCCTGTCTACGCAATCTTTCCATTGACGAGCCTTTTGATAAGATATAGCCGGGTGAAATGACCCGGCCTTTGAGTTTAACAATGTTGAACTCGTAGGATATTTCGTCAATTGGCTGCTCATGCAAACTCAATTATTTAACCCGGTCTTTGGAAACAGGGGTGGGTAATAACCTTTGTACCTGAAACTTTTGCTGTAATACTCAAGCCAAATAAGACAAAGTCGTTAAGCTGATTCAATGAATTTTGGCCAAAAATTGATGTCCAAGCTCGAGGTCCAATGTTAGCCTCTTCAAGCAATAACATAATTATCGATGTTACACCCAAAGTAATTTTGCACAATGGGCTTCATCGGATAGTTATCCATGTTGGGGGTTGTTCCCCGAAGATTTTTAGGAAAAATAAGGCGTCCCCCATTAGTGGTCCTAGCTTTAATGCAAAAGACACATAATTATGATGTCGGCTTTCGAGGCTCGAGAGAAAAAAGACCGGCTTTCGAAGCTCGGGTCTTGCTTCAAGGAATCGGTTATGATAACACATGGTTTATCCTAGCTTTCCGTGTGCCGGCTCTCACATGACTCAAGCCGGTGTTTTAACCTTAACAAGTTCAGGGTCCAAAAAGGATTGACTCGTCAAGAGTTCACGGGGTCATCTGGTCGGAGTCGCATCAAGCACACAGGCAGGTTTAACCATATATGGCATTTTATTTTGCCAGGTCAAGATGGTGAGAAAGCTAAGCCCGATGGACTGGAAGCCCCCAAATGCCCTCAATAAGGTGGCATTGATATGCCAGGTCACAAAGGTGAGAAAGCTAGACTCGATGAGTCGGAAGCCCCCAAGTGCCCATTGTTCCAGAAAATAAAGACTCAAACTCATCTTTTAAGTTGAAACGACAAAATACGTCGGCTTTATTCATAACCGAAACATAAAGAAGTATATACAGAATTCTGCAAGGGGGGGAGAAATTACAAAGAAGGAGCCGGAAGAGCTAAGTTTTAAGTAAGGCCACTGGGTTTCCAGGGCCGGCTTATTTCCCTCTTGGAGGCATAAGATTTCATCTTTGATATCCTCCAGAATATAAATTTTATTCAGGGACTTGAGCGCTAGTGATACTAACCGCTATTCAACTGCTTGGGATTACTTTGAAACCCTCCTTGGTTGTTATGCTGATTGCTCTGGCCAGGATGTTGCCCGTTGCCATGATTTCCCTGGTGTTGAAAACTAGCTCCTAGGCCTCCTTGTGACCCGCCGGGTCCATGCTGACCAGGATGTGGTCCACCATTGCCTCCCGAATTATTCTGGAATGCCTGGTTACCGAACTCTTGCATGATATAGCAATTCTCACAAGAGTGGCTGGCCGGCTTATCTTGGGTGCTGTGTTTGGGGCAAGGTCCTTTAAGCGCCTCTTCATAATTGCAAGGTTTGTTTCCATTGTAAGCTCCTCCAGGTCGACCGTCCCGGCGCTGGTTCTTCAATCTTGTATTAGTGTTGGCCACGAAACCGAACCCACCATCCGGTTGCTCCCACTTATTGTTATTTTGAGCTCCCTGGTTGCCTCCATGGTCGTGCTAGCCTTTTTCTCCTTCAGCTTTTTTGCCTTTGGAGGTTTTGTCCTCGTCTGACCCGGGGTCCTTTGTGTTATCTGAATCTGTGTATCTGGTGAGGACGTCCATTAAGTCGCCCATGTCTTTCACCTTTCGCTTGAGCCGCCCGAGCTTTAGGACCAAAGGCTGAAAATTACAGTTCTTTTCCAATATCAGGACTGCCTAAGCTGCCGTAATGCTATCTGATGAGTGGATGATTTCTGCGACCCGGCGCGTCCAATGGTGTGCCGACTCATCCACTCGTTGAACGCAATGTTGTAGATCCACTATTGTCATAGGCTTCTTGCAAGTCCCTTGGAAATTCTTAATGAACCATTCTTTCAGCTCAGTCCACGTGTTGATGGAGTTAGGCGGCAAATTTTTCAACCATGTCCGAGCCGGGCCTTCCGACATCATGGTTAGATATTTAGCACATACGGCATCACTGACATCCAGCATGTCCATTGCCAACTCGTAACTCTCAATCCACGATGCCGGCTCAAGATCTGCCGTGTAATTTGGTACCTTATGAGGCCCTTTGAAATCCTTAGGCATGCGCTCCGCGCGTAGTGTCGGGGATAAGCATGGTATGCCAATCGTTCTACTATTGGACCCAGCCCCTAAACTTGCCGGTTGAGAGTGAAGTTGTTGGATCGCCCGTCCTGCTGCTTCCGCCTCTGCCTGTCGCGCACCTCTCGCAGCGTAAACAACCGCTTGGGCGTCTGACGGCAGGGGACGAGTCGGAGAGACCTGATGATGTTGTCTTCGTCCACTGCTAGAGACAGCCGGAGATTCCACACGATGACCCTTGCTTGCGTAGGGAGTGGAATGCATCCGATCCCTACTATACGAATACTGTGCCTGTTGCACCACAGCAGTCTTCAGCATCTCGATGGAGTTCTGGCTTCAACCTCAAGCGGAGAGTTTCCATTGATGCGCAATGCTTCCAAATTCCGGGTTGCAGCCAACATGTTATCAACGGGATTTGAAAAGTGGCCATGCGGCGTCTGAAATCGCTGAGGGGGGGATTGAGCCGGTGGGGGTTCAGCTGGTTCCTCCTGCCGATTCCCAGGCTGCTGAACATTCCGTGGTGTCTGATGTGGGGTGTTAAAGAGCTGTTGAGGCTCAAGGTTCGGGGGGAGCCCCCGGTGGCGTCTTCTCTTGTAAACCGCCTCCGATGCTTCTCTCTGAACCCCTAACCGCCAGGCCTCAGCCTTAAGGCGCTCCGTCTCCCGATGTATGAGCATACGCAGATCTGCCATTCGTGCGTTTTCAGCATCTATTTCCTTTTGCACCTCAATCATTTGAGTACCACTACTAGGAAAAAGATTTTTAACGACGGTATATGTGGTCGTTAAAAATCATATTGTGGTCGTTAAAGGTCATTAACGACCACAATATGATGGTCGTGGTAGGCTCCGTCGTTAAAAGTATTTTTCCGGTCGTTATTCTTGTAACGACGGGATGGTGTGTTGTCGTTAATTCTGAGACAACAACGACCACATTTCTAGTATCAACGACCACTTTTGTCCTCGTTGATAATTTTCCCGTGGTGACAAATTATCGTTAACCAACACTTCATATTATTGACGACCATTTTCTTTACTACTATTTGGTTAATTTTCAGCTACCACTTGTTTTTAAAATGGCGATCAATTTTATTTTGTAGAACTTCATGTTCAACAACCTTAGAATCTATGACTTCCACTCTATGTATCGTACAACATTTGAACATTAGCATCCAAATCAATTTAGCAACAAAATTTTGAATAATGAAAGAATATAGCCTCTTTTTATTTATAGAAATAATATAACGTAACAAAAATCTGAATTACAATACTGAAAGTAAATATCAGTTAAGAAATATGAGTCAAATCTCTCTGTAGATGACCGACGTACTTTCTCATCTCTAATTGGAAAACAAGGAAACTAAAAAGATAAAATATATTAATCTTCGGTCGAGGGACGCCATCATTTCTGGCATGGATGTCTGCATTGGCGATTCCAATGCCTCCTTGTGCTTCTATATCTTTATGGTAGACCATCAAATGTACAAGACGTTGAATAATTTATAAAAGTCAGTCCATGTAAATAAATTTGCACGAAAGTGTATGAGAACAACTTACTCGATCATGCTGGCTTTCATGAGCGTTGTTACCAAGTTATGCCCGAATTTTTCCCTGCAAAAGTACACGTCGAATTAGAGGTAGAAAGAAATTATTTCTAGTTCATAAGGTCCTTGTGTACGAGCAATGCCAACAAGTTCCAAATTTTTAACCAAGGAACACCTTGTGTTAGCTTTATCTAGATGCAGGTAGTTTCAGTACCAATCAGAAGAAAAAAAACATTTTAAAACCACGTGGTAAGCACAGAGCCATGGACGCCTTAGATCAATATCTCACATAATGATACATGAGTATTTGAATAAAATCATGGATGGTCTAACCGGATAGATCAGTAGAGTAATGAACTCTAAAGGACGACTAGACTAGCACATCAGCCAAAGCAGAATGAAACAGAAAAGTAAAAAACCACCGACCATGAATCCTTTCACATGGTACTAATTCCCTACTGTTGATTAAAATCATTGACCAACAGAGGCAAAATCCTGGCCCGTATATCAACCCACAGGCAATGGAAACTGTACGAGTAGCAGCTACACGTCCCAACATTACCTCCGATATGCAGGCTGTATCATGGGCGTGCCGTGGTCGAGGCAGACGGCAAGGTGCAGGCTGCAGCATGGGCGTGCCGTGGTCGAGGCGGCCGGGAAGGTGCTGGCTGCGGCAAGGCGCACCGTCTTCGGGGCAACCGGTGTGATGCAGGCTGCAGCGAGGCGCGCTTGGGTCGAGAGGCGTAGGTGACCATGAGGGAGATGTGATCGATGGAGGCGCCGAGGATTAAACAGGGGAGGAGAGGAAAAAGAGGCACAGCGGGATGAGATCCTAATAACAGATTTGTTTTTTCTTGTTACACGCAAGGTTAGCGCGAGGACTTGTGGAAAATCTACCATTTGTTACGGAGGGAGAGATAAAAAGGGGGGTGAGTTAGATTTTTCTATGTACAAATAGAGATCACAAGGATAACTACCGCACATATGCTGGTGTTTGTTAAAGGTATTTCGTAGCCCGATTCGAGTGTGCGCGGACTCAGATTTTCAACGACCAACAGTTTTTCTTCATCGTCGTTAATGTTAGTGTTTCTAGTAGTGTACGCAATTTGGCTAGCTCCACATTGCTCTCCTCTTGGTTTTCCGTAGTGACCGGGGTATCCATGAGTTTTGCCATCTCGGCCATAAGTTCGGTCATAGCCTGAGCCGGCGTTTTGGTTGAGCCACCTGCCATAGCTCCCGCCATGTAAACGGCGACTTGTCATGACGACTCATTGTATTCCTCAAGGCCTTCGTTCTCCAGTGAGCCCCAAAGTCCGCCAACATGAAGAGGGCAGATTGACTCCGTATCTCCTGTGGATGACGTGCCGTCCGAATTGACGAGGACGTCGCTGCTAGAGGCCGGCTCGTCCGAAAGGCTGACCCCCTGTGTGAAGCCAACGAGCACGCGGCGGAAGCCGTCGTAACGTTGATTGGATTGGGTTCTCCGAGACGGCTCGTCGATGTCGATGTAGATGTCCGGCTCGGAAATTCCTGGCCCAATCTCCCCTGTGGGGTCTTGAAACCTACGCCCGATCGGGTCATCCTTGACGCTCCAATCTGGCTCGTAGACCTGATCGCGATGGTTCTTGATCATCTGCTTCACCGCCAACTTCCCGAATCCTGACTGGATCCCCTTCGAAAACTCAACTCCACCGGGCGAGAGCCCCACGGTGGGCGCCAATTGTCGTGGTTTTGTCAACCCGGCGGATGTGCTCGTAACAGGACTTAGGTGTGAGGACATCGCCGCTTGGGGGCGACTCGAAGGGTTTAAGCGAGAGAGAGAGTCGGGTTTACCCAGGTTCGGCCCCTCCTATGGAGGTAATAGCCTACGTCCTGCTTTTCGTGTATTGGATTGATAGATCTCGATTACAAGGGTGCGGAATCGCTAACCTAGCTATCGAGAGATTGTAACTTGAGCCTTTTGGTCCTAGGGGCTTGCCTTTATATATAGGTCAAGCCCTAGGGTATACAACAGAGTCCGGGTCATATTATGACCCGTGATTTACCATATCTCTAACTTATCTTGTACTGTAAGGAAACTTGAGCCGGCGTCCTTAGCTTCATGGGCCTCGAGCCGCCATCTTCTGGTGGTGGGTCGTCCGGCATCTTGACCTGCCACCACCTTATTCATTCTTCACTTGAGTCACGGCCCATCTTGAACTGGGTCACAAAACCGTCGATGTGTTGACCCGGCCCAGTAGGGCGGGTTACACCGTGGAGTTATATCCCCGACAAGACGAGAAGCGTGCAGCTTGTATGAAGGCGGGGTCGTAGCATGGGTACCAGTTGGCGCCAGGTGGGTTGCGGCTACACCGGAGTGCCGCGAAAGGTATTGTTTTGTTATCGAGGTACTCCCTCCGTTTTCTTTTTAATTCACGTAGATTTATCTCAAGTCAAATTTCATAAAGTTTGACTAAATTTATATGCAAAATTAACAACATCTACGATACTTACTAGTATAATGCCCGTGCGTTGCCACGAGCATGAATATATTTTTATCAGTTGCCAACATAATCATAATGCATATAGAAATTTGCATGCATAGAAATTATAGCATGTAACAATGAGAAGTACCTTCGCGAAAAAAAGCAGACAATGAAAAGTAATTGAAATCCACTTTAATGATCCAACTAATCATCTTTTACAAACTAAGATCTACTTGATGTGTTTAAGATAATTTTGTACAATGTGAGGAATGTTGTTTTAAGCTTCATTGCATGGCACAATGTGAGTCGCATCTTGATTTAGGTGAGTTTCAAATTGTATGCTACATACAGGCTATTGGGTTGATATTTTTCTTAAAAGTGACTTGTTATGCTATGTGGCATTATGTCAACCTATAGAAGCTCCTCCTTTCTACCTTTTTTGACGGGGAAAAAGCAACTACTCGTCCCACTCACGCACCGCACAGCCGCCTTCTACTCTGCCCGCACAACCAACCAGCCACCGATTATCGCCGCATCTCATCTCCTCGCCACAGCATTGCTGCCGCCATCTCTCCCAGGCACCTCCCCTCCATGCCATGGCGAATCCCGGCCACTCCTCTCCCCA
Source organism: Elymus sibiricus (assembly GCA_039707655.1). Classification (NCBI taxonomy): domain Eukaryota; kingdom Viridiplantae; phylum Streptophyta; class Magnoliopsida; order Poales; family Poaceae; genus Elymus; species Elymus sibiricus. The sequence continues at coordinate 378,554,113 of CM077663.1, forward strand.
CCACCTCCCCTCTAATCCATGGCGTCGCCAGCCCCCTCCTCTCCCTGCCACAACGTGGCCTACCTCCTTCTCCCTCTAACAACCTCTCACGCCGCCATCTTGACACCGACCTAGCCCACCGGTCTAGCATCCTGGGTAGCTGGATCCGCCCGGGAGGTGCAAAAGGGACGGCAACCCTCTTTTAGTGCCAGCCACGTAGCTGACCCTTTCGTATTTGTTTTCTCCCCTTATTTTGTGCAAAGGAAAACGCTTTCAACCATGCATACTCGCCGCAGGTGCAGGAAATAAGCCCAAATCACACACGCACACACAAGGTAGCCCCCGATCGACCGACTCTGGGAAAGGATATCTTGCCCATGTTGCCCACGCAGTCTCACTCTACTGGCGAGATCTTCCAATCTCGCAGCTGCTCCATATCCCCTGGCTTCCGTTCTTTGCGTCCCCATCTTTCGCCACCCCACTTCCCACATCCTCGTGTCGTTTTCATCGACAGTCACCCATCATCGCCCCATCGTTGATGAACTCCTCATTGAAACCAGAGCGCGATCCCTCACCATCATCTGCATGCCACCATTGGTTGGGTCCACTGATCAAATAGTAGGAACTACAAACTAATTATCTCTGGTATACGTACCTCCCACAACTTTTATCTCAAATGTCCACGGATTGCCACGATATCCAATATCTGTTAGACCACAAGTATACAATGCATCTCTGAATCCATCCATTTGTGCTTGGCTCCGCGGACAAACTCCAACATGCTCATGTGCATGTAAACCTCATTGAAATCACCTATTGCAACCCATGGGAGCGTGCTAGCTGCAACTATACCTCGCAACATGTCCCATCTCTTATACCTCTCTAGCACTTGCGCTTCTCCATATACAAACGTGATTCTTGATGGAACATTAAGTAAATCATCAGTTTCTACATCAATATGGTACTTCGAATAACCGATAACTTTTAACTTTATTGCATCATTCCAGAAAATACAAAGACCTCCACTTCTACCTGAACTACCAACCGCAAAACTCTTATTAAACCCTAGCGAGGGGGCTAAATTTTCTGCTCTCACCGCATCAACCTGTGTTTCCAAAATGCATAGCACCCCCGGGGCAAATTGCTTCGTCAAGATGCGAAGCTCACGAACTGTCGCGGGTTTGCCCGCCCCACGACAGTTCCATACTAGAAGACTCATTGCGTCCGGCGGTACTCCTCTCGGGAGCCCGCCGATCTCACATCATCAGTTTTTGTCATCACTAGTTCATCACCTTCCTTCACACCACTAGTCTCTTTATCATGCATCCCGTCCTTTCCATGTCCATCTCCTTTCTTTGGCCTTTTAATATTCTCCCTTGATGAAACATACACCGGGGTGCACACCCCCGTGTTTTGTTCACTGACTGCTAGTACCATTAAATTATGTCCTCTCAAATCACCCTTCTCAGCCTGCGAGGTATTCACATTCAGCTGGCTTGTTACTTGCTCACTAGACGCCCTTTTTTTAGACGAGTTGCTCCCCTGTAGTGACTCCTTTTCTGCACAAGTATTCCTTTCCCTTTTCGGATCTGCATCTTCCTTCTCCCCCTCTTCCACTACAGCGTTGGTCGCATGGTTCCTTGGTTGAGCATTAAAACGCCAGCTGTTAGTTGGGTCGTAGCCCTCTCTTCCCCTTCCCCTTCCACGGGAGGTCCATGAAGCACTACGTCCCCCTTGCGATCCAGTACCACCACGGCCAGTAGCAGTTCTTGGCCGAGTAGCATCTGCCAGCACAAATTCGCCCCATTCAAAACTCGACTCGTCATGTTCACCGTCTCCGCACTCCTCATACCAATGCCCAAGTTCACCACAGTTAAAGCAAAAGGTGGGTAGTTTTTCATACTTTACTTGATATCGTGTTCTCTCCCCTCCTTTCTTAGCAGTAACAAACCGCTTAATCTTTGCATTCACATCAATCTTCAGTCTAACCCTTACAAACTCGCCAAAGAGTCCAGCCGGAAGTGTGAGCTAGACTTCCATAACTTCGCCTATCCAGGAGGCCATCCCTCTCACCGCCGGGTCAATGTGGAAATTATCCAGAAGCCGGTGGATTTGTGCCCAAATAGCAAGACTGTCCAACTTTATTGCATCTGGATTCTTAAACCCATCATACTCCTCCAAGATCAGCGCCTGGCCACGGAAGAGCGACGGTCCATCGTTCATCGCTTTATTCCAATCTGCCAAACACCCAAACTGTGATGTGCATAGATTCTCCTTGATCCTTCTCCATGCAACCGGTCTTGCCGGGTTGCACGCTGCTCGCATGTCTCCGTACAGTGCGCTAGGGCTAAAGGTCTTTGGCGTGTGGACTCTTGCAATAGCCAGCCACTTTGCTGGCGCCTCCCTATCCGGCAGATCCTTTTCTCATACAAAGTCGTCGTCCTCCTCCTGAAGTTTCAAGCGGGCGAGAAGTTCCTCCATGCTCTCCTTCTTGGCTCTCCTCTGCGCTCCTGGGTCCTCACCAGCCATCTTTACCCAGACCGAACAAAAAAACTAGAAACCCTAGCCGACAAAGAGACGTACTCACGACCTCACCAGAATCCAAGGCCGGCCAGGTTCGCAGGGAACCCCCTTAGTCAGCCCGAGAGACGCGGAGAGCGGCGGACGTCCCCGGCGTGGGCTCGACGTAGATTCACGGCTGAGTCGCCGGAAGAGATAGAAACCCTAGCCTACCTATGCTTGGCTCAGCCGAAAAGCTAACGTTCCGATCCATGGATCAGAAAGGCCACGTTACTCGCGACTGCCACCTATACGAATTGGGCCCATTCCTGCACCATTGTTCTGTACAGTATTCAACCCGTACGCCAGATTACTGGATTTACTCGTGCCCCTGTCAGACCGAATTGTTCACATCGCGAGACTACACTAGACAGTGGTGATTTCGGGAGCATCTAAGCTCGGGCACCGAATCGCCGTGTTGAGTATCATATCATGATATTGTATCATAATAAATGCTATACTACTATCTGTCATGCATGTCAATTAATGAAGTGATCTATGATACTAATACTTATATGATATTATGCATTAGGAAGGTTGTATCATACACTAGTATCATATGCATGATACTACTACACATTACAAGCCTAGATTACCTAATTCTGGGTCCATGCAAGAGTTGGCTTTTAGGAACGCGTGTTGCATGCTCCTAATCGCATTAATTACCAAAATTCTAGGCCAATCATAGGAACCAGCCCTTGTGCATGTGGCCTAATAATCGACCATTGGCTCTAGGGCCCTTTAAATCTGGACGAAGGTACATTAGACTGTCCACATTTAATTTAGAGTGTGTCTAGCTCTCATCTAGATGAGACTTAACCAAGTCATATCTAACTCCTACACCATTTGATTTTGATGAAGATTCGTACAGGTTTATTACTTCTATTTTTTGTTTGGTTACTCAAATGATGTGTAGGAGTTAGATGAGACTTTGCCATTTCTCATTTAAATGAGATTTAGCAAATCCGTTTAATTTACCCCTCTGAATTTCACCGTGTGGGCATGTCCCTTCAATTAAATCCCAACCCTTCAATCCTGTTAAGCCCGTAACGATTACTTAAAGCGTACGTAGGTGTAGCAAAGCAAAGCTCCTTCGTAGGTGTATGTAGTATCTTTATATTGAACCTCCACTTTTCCAACTCACAGCCTCACCCAACCACACTCACTAAATTATCCTACCTATTTCACACATTTCATCAAATAGTTCAAGTGCGGTACGGCCAGAGCATGCGCACACGCTGTGACGGTCGCACGGACGACACACGCACGTCGAAGCAGCACCGCCGCCGGGAGGAGCAAGCTCGGATGGCCTCGTCGGAGCGGCGGCTAGCACACACGCAGGCACGCGCCGGCCAGCGGCGACCTCGCGTGGATGCAGTCGCACGGATCTCATGCAGGCCCAGCAGGGCTGCCATCCTTGTGGCCGGAGCACACACCCCGCGCTCCACACGCAAGGTGCTGGCCAGAGCATAGACACCGCGCTGCATAACACTGGCCGAAGCATGCAACAAGCACACACGGTTGCGCGCACATGCCACTCGTCAAAGCATGCAGCACGTAGGTAACACACAACGCATGCACGAGCCTCAACCCAACCAACTTATCCATGGCCAACATGCAGGCGTCCGACGCTCATGGACGAAGCTCGTGCCTACTGTCTAGAGAGGAGCGATGACAGGCACATCCAAGCACATCCGATGCAGGGATAGGAGGCGACAGCAGGCACATCCGATGCAGTGATAGGAGGCAACGGCGGCCAAATCCGGTGCGGCGAAAGGAGTCGGCGAAGGCCATAGCCGGTGTGCAAAGGCAGCGCAAACCATGCGCATGACACGAATCGGCCACCGCATGAGCTCGGGCAGCTTCGGGAGGGAGTTGCGCGAGCATGCGTATCAGAGGACCGCAAGTCCGCAACCATGAGAGCTTTGCCCGGCGGCACATTAGGTCGGTGGCTGTGGCCATAGGAGCTTCGGCCGATGGCCTGCGAGCTTGGAGACGGGTGTGCGTGTCCACAAAAACGAGGGAGAAAAGAGAGAGGTGGTCTGGGTGGCTGCAGGTGGGGCTAGATAGTTTTGGTAGGATGTTAGCTGAGGTGCAGGAGGTGTCCGGTCAGTCAAGGCAATCCTCATACCCAAGGCATTTATTAGTTGAACTAGCACATATGCCCGTGCGTTGTAACGGGATTACACCTATTAAAATGCTGCTCCCAATCATAATAAGCTTAAACATACCCTATATAATATCAAGTAGCTTATCTAGGACCTCTCATGCGGTGTGCTTATGCACAAAACTCAGTTTACAGAGACACCATGGACAACTTTAACAAATAAACGTATGCATTTGCAGTATCATGCGCATGAGCAAATCGACCAAGATGCCTGGAAAGGTGGAGAGTGTGAAAGGATAGACTACAAATACCTCAGGCTATTTTGTTTTTGTAGCATTCCATCGATTCATGACCAAGCCTTACAAAAAAACTGAGAATAGCTTGCCATTGGATCAAGTAAATCAAGAATACCATAAGCAAGTCCGTAAGGAAAACTGTAGAATCATGACAACAAAGTCCAAAAACACACACACAAGAATAGCTTACTGTTGGAGCAAGGAATCTGCAAAAAACCTGAATTTATTTATGTTGTACAATGACCGGTCAAGTGACATACACTGATACACTACAGCAGCAGATCCAGTTCAGACCCAACCAGGCAATGCTTTTTCATGCACTAATAATGATGAATGTTGTTCTTTATCCTCCATCTAGACGTCGGAATAGCAAAGTCTTTAGGAGAATTACACTGGAGTATGTCAGTTGGAGAAGGTTGTTCTTTATCCCCCATCTAGATGCTTATATCATCCAAACCCATCTTCTACACAGAGAACGCATGAAACAGAAGATAAACTGTACTAGTGACTATCATGAGACAAACTGAGAAAGTAACACAAAAAGATAACGTTAGTGTGCTGCTGTGCTCTAACCTGCAATTGCATGTGTATCCTCAGAATTTCATTGCACGAACATGTGTTTCGAGAGCAACAAATATTCATGGTCCTGATAGTAAGACCTCACCTTGAAATCTGGTTCAGGAGGCAACACGCTTGCACACTGACCGACGGCAATGTAGACTGGGCAAGCACCCTGATGGTCGCGATGTGGGCCGCTCTTACGGTCGGTGGCGGCATCGGCGACGGTGGAGAACAGCAAGGGCGGCCCCGATGATGACGGGCGAGCGACTCAGAATCATCCTCGATGGTCGGCACTCATGATGCATCGTTTTCTTCTATATGACCAAACCATCTTCGTGTTTATCAGCCATCATAAGGTCATCAAATTCAACAGGGTGGCCTCTTCGAGTCCGGCATCTCCACCCTCTCCGACCTCTTCGTCCACTCTAACCCCTGCCCTCTGTCCTCGTCGCCGACCTCTCCCTCCTCGCTCCCCTCGGGGTACCACAAATAGATAAGAGGAGAGAAGGTCAGATTGAAGAACGAAAGCCTACAGGGTGAAGGATTCCAAGCCATGAAAGAGGTGTCGAGCTAGCGCCGATGCGTGGCGGTAAGCTGGCGAAGCAACAAGGCGATGCAGGGACGGGACGTGAGCGCCGAGATCTAGTCTAGTGCTCCCCCCGCCCACTCGTCGGCAGTCGTGTGTTCTCCTCCTCGTGAGGCTCCGTCGCCACCATGGCTCTACCTCTTCTCCCGTTTAATAGTTGTATATACCGTATACGACATGGGCTGGACGTCTTTTGGTAGCAACGTAGCAAGGGTGCATTCCTAGTTTTATACAACACGTCCCAGCAAAATATACAACACGGGATGAACGTGGGCTGAACATTGGAAGAAACCAAGAGTATCACGTGGGCCAACGAGATGAGATCGGTAGCAGCAGATGCGTCCTGTCCGATTCAGAAACGCTATCGGATTCTATTTTTATTTTGCAGGAACGGATTGATCCATCGACGTCGTCTTTTGCCGGAGCGGATCGATCATATCAATCTTTTTTCTCTTGCAGGAACGAATCCATCCATCGATGCGTCGTGCTACAGGAAAGATCAATCTATTTTTTCAGGTACAGATCCATCCATTTTTAAATCTCAACCGTCAATCTTTATAATTAACATAAAATCAAGGGGTAACGTATAGAGAACTATAAAAGTATCCTCCCTTTAATATTAGGTATAGATATAAATATAGATTTTTGGACCGTCTGTCAGTCTTAGTCATATACTTTCTCCGTCCTTAAAAGAATGTACTTTCAACTTTATTGAAAAGTCAAAAAGAATTATGTTTGACCGTATTTATACAATAATACATCAACATTTATGCCATCAAAGTAGCATTAGATTCATGATAAAATATTATTTAATCATATACCTACTTGGTTTCATAAAAATTGATATATTTTTGCACAAACTAGGTAAAAAATTGAGATAGTTTCACTACTAGGGAAAAGCCTAGCAGTAGCGCTGGTTTTAGGTATAGCAGTAGCGCTGGGAAGCGCGCTACTGCTAAGGCGCTACAGCTAAAGTGTAGCAGTAGCGTGTGTTCGCCCGCGCTACTGCTATACCTGCTTAACAGTAGCGCTTTTTGTAGAAAGCTCTACTGGTAGTTACTAGCAGCGCACCTCTCTACCCGCGCTACTACTATTATTACGTATTTCTTTTTTGTTTTATGTCATATATTCATACGCCATTATACAAATTTTCATACAGTATCAACATAATACATCATTGTCATATAACAACTCCTCATCATCATCATTTTCGTCCATGAGACATCATATAACAACTTGGTCACTAGTTATAATAACAACTCCTCATCATCATCATCATATAACAACTCATCATCATCATCAACTTGGTAACTAGGTCACTAGTCATATATAATCAGCACTAACTAATTGTTACTAATAACTAGGACCTACTCCTGCTGCTCTCTCTCAGGTAAAATAGCATAAAACATGTGTAGCACTCCTGCTTCATCATATTGGAGAATGCAGATGAACCTGTCTCCTAATTGTGGGATGCGCTTCTGATTGCTGCCCCCTAGTACTTCTCTGCTGCGATCCTTCACAATTTTGCTCCAGTCTTTGACTATTAAGACTTGCTCGCTTCGAGAAATGATGAATGCACTCATGTGCAATACAGGATATCTTGGCCGTAAGCTAACCATTGTCATGCGACCTTTAGACTCGATCCAACGAGGCACAACACTCATCGGGAGTCCCTGTTGAAGAACATCGTAGTAACATACTTAGCAATGAAGTTTAGCTTAAAAAATAATGTATGCAAAAGATGCACTGAGGACAAATAGTAAAAATCTTACCATCTTTCCTAAATAGATGTGACTGTAGTTCAATACGCACACAAGTGGTCGCACGTTTTGACTACTGATATCTCGAAGTCCAGGAAAATAACCTGTCTTGACAATATCAAGATCCTCAAGCCATGAAACATAATGACCTATCTCTTCGCAGTTTAGTTTAGCCCCGGGACAGTAGTAGGTGCTGTCTACCAAGCGCTGGACATGTTTGCTTGAATGGAAATAAGCTGTCAATAGAAATTAGTTGTCAACTATTTTTAAATAAACAATATAAATTACTTAATAAATATGGTTGAGAAACTCACATAATGGTAGAACTGGAGGCGTCTGCACATCGACCCAGATGTCGATATTACCTTCAATTTCATCTTCTGGACGAATATCAAAGGTGATAAGCATATTAGGCTCAAATGCATAAGCCTTGCATAGTGCTCTCCAATTTTTGCATTCAAAATAGGAGTAGGTGTCTGCATTGTACAATTTTACGGCAAAAGTATAACCATGCTCGGTCCTCAAGTGAACTCTCTTTACCTCCATACTTTTTTTAGTACTGAACCAATCTTATCCAAGACATAAATTCTTGCATGGCAGGGGATACGCTAGTAGAATAGTAAAAAATTAAAATTATAAGTTGAAGCAAAAGAAGCAGAAGTCATGCTTAATTACGAAAAAAGACTTGTCGTTGTGACTTACTGTATCCACTTCGAAGGTCTCATCCAGCATGATGCCGAAGCGCCTACCACCAACTAGGTGAGGCTTGTCGCACAGGCCGCACTCGTCTTCGCAGCATTCGCACATAACGAATTCCCTTTCGTCGTCAGACATTTCCTATGTTCATAGTTGAAACATTTCAAATCGATCAAAGGCAACTACCAGGAAACTAAACACACAGATCACTATTACTCAATATGCAATGGGTTGACTTTAGGTCTGTCGAGTCTTCCTTCCTAAACTCTTATCTCACGTATATGGTGGACACTCCCTCACCGATTTTTCGACCGTCGATGATGGTCGCTACTCCTCCTTCCCCTAGTGCATAACAAATATCTAGCACAAGGAGAAGAAGGAGAAGCGACCCCCACGACAACAGTCGGCATTCTTCTTCTCTCATATATGGTGGACACTCCCTCACCGATTTTTCGACCGTCGATGATGGTCGCTACTCCTTCTTCCCCTAGTGCATAACAAAGGTCTAGCACAAAGAAAAGAAGGAGAAGCGACCATTATACAAGTTCTATTATGCACTTACTATAAATAAACTAGTTCTATTAACCACTTCCTAAATAAACTATTTCTATTAAACACTTACTAAAAAACAGTAAAAAAACTACATTATACAAGAATAGTAAAAAACAGTTTAGGGTTTAGGAGAGATGGAGGGAGGAGGGGGTGGGAGGAGGGAGGAGGAGGAGGGAGGAGAGAGGAGGAGGGCGGTGGGAGGAGGGAGGAGGAATGAGGAGGGGTGGGAGGAGGGAGGAGGGAGGAGGAGGGGGAGGAGGGCGGTGGGAGGAGGGCTGCCGGCGGAGGGCTTGGCCAGAGGAGGAGGGAGGAGGGGGCGGCCGGAGGAGGAGGGAGGGGCGCGGAGGGGGAGGAGGGCGGTGGGAGGAGGGAGGAGGGGGCGGCCGGAGGAGGAGGGAGGGGCGTGGAGGGGGAGGAGGGCGGTGGGAGGAGGGAGGAGAGAGGAGGGAGGAGGACCAGGAGCGTCGGCGGCGGCGGGCGACGACGGTGGTCGGGGAACGGCGGCGGCGGCGGACGACGGGGGGTGCGGGGGAGAGTGAGAGTGGAGTGGAGAGGGGAGAGTGAGGGGCGGCCGGTTGGAGAAGATAAGCTTTAGCAGTAGCGCTCTTCGGCATAAAGCGCTACTGCTAAACGACATAGCAGTAGCGCGTTTAGGAAACAGGCGCTACTGCTATACCTAGTCTGGCGGCAAGGTCGTGGCAATTGTAGTAGTAGCGATGTTTCCTCCTGCCGCGCTACTGCTATGCGTCTAGCAGCAGCGCCTGTTTTTAAACCGCGCTACTAGTACGATTCTGTCTATAAGGTTTTCCCTAGTAGTGTTTGACCCTCCAATAAAGTAGAAAGTATAGTTTTTAAAGGCCGGAGGGAGTAGGAAGAAAGCGAGGAGGTTGGTTCGGTGGCTTTTTTCTTTTTTCTTGTTTGGGATGTCCGTCCACTCAATTTGAGGGGTCTGGTTCTAGATTCTTTTAGGCCAACTTTAACGAACCACTTCAAATCGAAATCCGTTTTGTCTGGGTTTTGTACGTTTATGTAGAGCAAAAGGACACATATGACCCTTTCTACATTTGCGCTGAACGTGGGCACAACGGATGGACGCATTTCGTCGGGCCGCCTGAAACTTTTCCAAAGGGAATGAAAACTGAAATTTAGGCATCGTGGCCGCCATAGTTCATGTCGGCAACAAAGCCAGCGGTCGTCACATATGTCAGCCTACAATATGGTCAACCCTCATAGTTTATGCCTGCAATAAAGTCAGCGACCGACACACTTGCCAGCGCATAAAAAACGGACATAGTTCATGTCTCGCGGCCCCCTAGTTCATGTTGGTAAACAAACCGGCATACAAAAATGATGTCGTTCTTGACCGTAGCTCAATTATCTTGCTTCTTCTTGAACCAACTTTTTTTGGGTCCGGCCGGCGGCCCGATGCCTTCGCCCCCCGTGAGGCTCCCACGCGGGGGCGGAGTGGAGCTGGGCGGTGCTCTTAGGCGACGACAGTTCGGCACGGTGGCGGGGTGACCTGGCGCTGGCGTGGGTGGTCGTCTGCGCGGCCGTTGGTGGCGGAGCGACGCGGTAGTGCGAGATGGCGGCGTCCGCTTGTCCCAGATCTGGGCCCCTTCGGGCCCCATCTGGACCTAGCCGTGTCAGCGCCTTCCTCGTCGTCGGCGAAGCTTCCTGGAGGTGGAGATGGGGCGTAGGGAGTTTGGGTGATGGATGGGTCGTCGCCGGCTTGCTGCAGTGTGGCTACAGCGGCTTTGCGGGCCCATTTTGGGTCCGGCCGGGCCAGGGAGGCCTGGTGTGTCACTGTGGCCACGTCCGGCCGGCTACCGTGACGGTGCTGGAGGCAGTGACCTCCCACGCAATGGCGGTGGAGGTAGTTCCGTCCCACATGGCCTCGGTGCTGCCGTCCCCGATTCCCGGTGCTTCCATGCACCATCCTCTAGGCCTCGTGATGGTGACCACAGTGAGACGGCGAGGCTGGTGTCAGTCCGTTGTGGCGCATGCTGGTGCGTGGGATCGGGTGGGTTGTGGTGTTTGGGTGGTGAACTTGACAATGTCTCCCTGGGTTGAGTAATGAAAAGTTCTTTTTCGAAGAAAGAGAGCATATGCGTGCGTTGGCTAAAGTTAGAATATCTGAAATAGAGAAATAAATCACGTGGACAAAACGATTGCAGACTATATTATTGAGTCGATGGAGTCAAATCTGCGTTGATGGAAGGAAACTAATTAGGAAACAAAGAATTTGTTTTGAAGCAGCAACATACAGAAACCAACTACTACCGGGCGCATCCCGTAAAAAAGGAACTGCCACCACCGGGCCATGCACACAGCAGTTAAGACGAATGAGCCAATTAAGGCTTCAATCAATCCAGCAAATCACGCGCGGGGTTTGCTGACAACAGAGATCGGACGATCGATGGGTGTAAATCCTATCGGATGTCTGATTCCGGAGACGACTCCAAGGAAATATATAAACGGAACCGAAACGAAAACAAGAGGTAGAACCGCCCGACGCGCGTGAGATCAGCGGTTTCAGTTTGCCTCCGTTCGCACGCATGGACGTCGCTCCCGTTGCGCCGTCGAGGGGGCGGAAGAAGACGAGGGCAGCCGCCGACGCCGACAACGCCGCGCTCCCGGAAGACGTGGTCAGTGAGATCCTCAGCGCGTGGCCGACGCCGCCGCCCTCTTCCGTTGCGCCGTGGCGTGCAAGCCATGGCTGGGCCTCGTGGCCGACCCCGCCTTCCTCCGCCGCCGATGGCCCGACCTGCCCTCTCTCATCGGCTTCTTCGCCCAGCAGCGGGGTGTCGTCTCCGCGGATCCTCTCGCCGGTGCCCGTTCGCCGGCGTTCGTACCTGCGCCGCGATCGCCGCTCGGCACCAACCGCCTCTCCCTCGGCTCATTCGTCTCCGGCGTCATGGGCTTCTTGGACTTGGACGACGCGGTGCCGCTCACGTCGCGCCATGGCCTCCTCCTCGTGCGCCTCGCCCCAGCCGGCGGCACAGGCCAGACCCTCGTCCACCTAGCGGTCTGCGACCTGCTGGCCGGCACGTGCGAGGCGCTACCCCCGCTGGAAAGCAACGCCTCCTCCAGCATCAACAACTCCGCCATTCTAACCGACGCCGACCGGAGCTTGCGCGAGCGACAGCGGTCGCCATTGCCGGGCCACTCATCCCTGTTCAAGGTGCTGGTCATCATCTTCGACCGTGATACGTCCAACTACAACCTCTGCACTTTCTCGTCCACCAAGTCGACCTGGAGCAAGCCAACGCTGTGCTTCAGCAAGACGGCGCTCGAGATCACGGCTGGCAGCGCCGTTGTGCGCCGCGGCATGGCACACTGCACTACTGGAATTTTCTTATACGCCGGGGTGTCAGGGTCTTCGCCGAGAGCCAAAACACGGGCACTCGGCAATCAAATATATGCCGAGAGCCACCCTCGGCAAACGCGGGTTCACGGCAACTAAGAACCTTTGCCGACAGTGGCTCCTGGCGAACAAAACCGAACGGCAAACGGGGAATACGCCGAGAGCCACTCTCGGCAAAGAGAATCCACGTGGCTTGGCCGTTGGGAACTGACGGCGCCGTCACATAGTTCAATTATACCGAGAGCGGAGAAATAGCTCTCGGTAAAAACACGTCACATAAACGTTTTCTTACCTGACATGTGGTCCCACTGGTGACATTTATCAGTAAAAGTTTTAAATTATTTGCTAAATATATAAAATGAATAATATGACTATGTCTTTGCCGAGAGCTAATCTCGGCAATGCCCTCGGCAGAAGGTAATTTAGGGTTTGCTCTTTACCGAGAGCAACACTCAGTACAAAGGCGAACCTAGATTTAGGGTTTTATCTTTACCGAGAGCAACCCTCGGCAAAAGGTGAACCCTAGATCTAGGGTTTGACCTTTGCCGAGAGCCGCACTGACAGACTCTCGGAAAATTTCTGCGGGACACTTAAGTTTCTTCCCCGTGGGGCTTTCATTTTAGTTACGCTTCCACCGGCCGTCCTCCCCTCCCCAACCGGCGCCCTCCCCTCCCCTCCCCTCCCCTCCCCGATTGGCCGGCGCCCCCCTTCCCCGTCCGGCGCCCTCCCCTCCCCGCCGGCACCCCCACCCCTCTCCGGCCGGCGCCTTCATTTTTTTGGTATGTTTGGATGAATGCTAGATATATGTTAGATGAATGCTAGATGGTTAGATGTTTACTAGATGTTATGAGTGCTACATGTTGGATGAAATGTTAGATGAATGCTAGATGCATGTTAGATGAATGCCATGTTGGATGAAATGCTATATGTTAGATGAATGCTAGATGAATGTATGCTAGATGTTTGTTTGCATGAATGCTATATGGATGAGTGCTATGTAAGAAAATCGACTTTTGCCGATGGCGGTCAATCTGCGCAAGTTCGTCCTGTGATGTACATTTGTCACGCACGATGGACTTGCCCAGCTTGACCATCACCGAAAGTCGAAATGCCTGTGAGACAGTGTCCACCATATATACCATCACCAGAGAGAGTGTCGATGAGAGTTGTTCTTGGAGGAAGAAAATCGACTTTTGCCGATGGCGGTCGATCTGCGCAAGTTCGTCCTGTGATGTACATTTGTCACGCACGATGGACTTGCCCAGCTTGACCATCACCGAAAGTCGAAATGCCTGTGAGACAGTGTCCACCATATATACCATCACCAGAGAGAGTGTCGATGAGAGTTGTTCTTGGAGGAAGAAAATCGACTTTTGCCGATGGCGGTCGATCTGCGCAAGTTCGTCCTGTGATGTACATTTGTCACGCACGATGGACTTGCCCAGCTTGACCATCACCGAAAGTCGAAATGCCTGTGAGACAGTGTCCACCATATATACCATCACCAGAGAGAGTGTCGATGAGAGTTGTTCTTGGAGGAAGAAAATCGACTTTTGCAGATGGCGGTCGATCTGCGCAAGTTCGTCCTGTGATGTCCATTTGTCACGCACGATGGACTTGCCCAGCTTGACCATCACCGAAAGTCGCAATGCCCGTGAGAGAGTGTCCACCATATATACCACTACCAGCTAGAGTGATCTTTGATGTTTGATTCTTATGTTATTTTTCATTGTGTGAAGCAAGGTGTTAACACCGATCGATTTCATTGTGTGAAGCAAGGTGTTAACACCGATCCATTTCATGGCTATGGCTATGGATTCACCGTGGCCTACCCCCTCTCGGTGCCGGTCAACGCCCTAGACCGCCGGGGCCACCGGATGGGTGCACGGCCAGAAACCGCCCGAGGTACTTTCGCCCCCTGGTGCCATGGCATGCCCCTCCGTCGTCTGCGCAAGGACATCACAAAGGATTTCCCATGCCGCTTCCGGGCATGATTTCATGTGGTGCCTTGCAGGTTTGGAACTTCCGGCGATGAAACCCATTGAGAGCAATAAATTTCTCGAATATTGCACGCGGGTCCGAAAAATGCGGGGGCATGGCACGTGTCATGCGATGGTCTCCTTTGAGAGCACGAGAAGTTTCGAGGTCAACGGAGCAACAGGACCCGCACTTCCTGCACAAACCGGACACGTTCCCTCTCGATACCGAGAGACTAGCTCGGAGATGGTGTGGTTTACAAGCGGCCCGAGGGGAGGCTTATTCGAAACGTGCCCAAAACTTTTACCACACCCTACATGGGCCATGTGATGACACCGTGCCAGCTCTCGAGGAATTCCGGCATCGTACGATTTTCCGAGTGAGTGAAGGGAGTGGTAGAAAGAAAGGGGGTCGGTAGAAAGAAAGGGGGTCGGCCAGCTCTCGAGCAATAAATTTCTTAAGATAAATGCAAAGCTAGCTACTAAAAATGATATCTGAAGTGAGTGAAGGGAGTGGTAGAAAGAAAGGGGGTCGGCTAAGAACTAGGTTTAGGTAGTTTACCGAGAGTAACGCTCTGTAAGCGTACACATTACCAAGCGCCGCTCTCGGAAAAAGGTGAACCCTAGATCTAGGGTAAGACCTTTAACGAGTGTCGTCTATCCGCTCTCGGCAACTATTGTGCCACTACTTTATTTTCCTTCTTTTTTTGTGTTTTTCTTTTGGCACTTCATTTTTGTGTCTGATATTTCATACCTTTTTGTGACTAAAGTTTGAAAATACCATGACTTTTGATGACTTATATATGTTTTCGTTTAGATCTTTAAAAATCTCAACTTCTAAGCATTTGTAAACTAAAAAACATGACGACGGAGAGCTTTCGTAACACGGAGAAGGAGGTATTCACCGTGGCCTACCCCCTCTCGGTGCCGGTCAACGCCCTAGACCGCCGGGGCCACCGGATGGGTGCACGGCCAGAAACCGCCCGAGGTACTTTCGCCCCCCGGTGCCATGGCATGCCCCTCCATCGTCTGCGCAAGGACATCACAAAGGATTTCCCATGCCACTTCCGGGCATGATTTCATGTGGTGCCTTGCAGGTTTGGAATTTCCGGCGATGAAACCCGTTGAGAGCAATAAATTTCTCGAATATTGCACGCGGGTCCGAAAAATAAGGGGGCGTACGATTTTTCGAGTGAGTGAAGGGAGTGGTAGAAAGAAAGGGGGTTGGTAGAAAGAAAGAGGGTCGGCCAGCTCTCGAGCAATAAATTTCTTAAGATAAATGCAAAGCTAGCTACTAAAAAATGATATCTGAAGTGAGTGAAGGTAGTCGTAGAAAGAAAGGGGGTCGGCTAAGAACTAGGTTTAGGTAGTTTACCGAGAGTAACGCTCTGTAAGCGTACACATTACCAAGCGTCGCTCTCGGAAAAAGGTGAACCCTAGATCTAGGGTAAGACCTTTACCGAGAGCTTCTCTCGGGAAAAGGTGAACCCTAGATCTAGGGTAAGACTTTACCGAGTGCCTTGTTGAAGTGACTCTCGGAAAAGGTTCCCGCGGGGACTTATCCAAAATTTCTAAATCGTGCGCGCACTCATCTCTCACACTCCCTCTGTCCCCGTCCGCCCCCTCGTCCGCCTCCGCCCTCAGAGCCGGCGCCGCCGCGGCTGTGCTCCACCACCGCCGCCACCGCCCCGTCCGTCGTGCTGCACCACCGCCCCCGCCCCTCAGCGCCGCCCCCGCGTCCAACTCCTCCCCTCACAGCCGCCGCCGCCGCCGCCGTGCTCCACCACCGCCGCCGCCCCTCAGAGCCGCCGCTGTTGCCACCGTGCTCCACCTCCTGCGCCGTCCCCTGCCCCGTTGGTGATTCCAGGAGTGTGAGTGTGTGTTGTGAGTGTGTGTTGTGTTGTGTATGTGTATGTGTGTGTGCAGAGGCAGAGGAGTGTGAGTGTATGTGTGTGTGAGTGTGTGTTGTGTTGTGTAGGCAGAGGCAGAGGAGTGTGAGTGTATGTGTGTCTGAGTGTGTGTGAGTGTATGTATCACTGTGCATGGCTAGGACACCGCAAATTAACAGTCAAGCAAAGCAATGCTAGGTAGAAAAACCCATTCATAGTCAGCATGGATCAACAGTGCCATTTACAAGAACAGGAGATGAAAAATACATGGATAAACCATATTTTGTCACGATAATCATAGCTGTCAAGGTGTATACACCAAACTAGTGAGCGTGTGCCTGTGCTAGCCATTTTTTGCAGCGAGCAACAACATTTATTCATCCCTCAAAAAAATTTCTAAAAAAAGCAACATTTATCCATAGGCATAAAATATGTTTGCTCCAAATCAAGGTGTGGCGGCTGCCACACCTTGCCCATAGGGGTCCTCCGCCAGTGTGTGTGTGAGTGAGTGTTGTTGATGTGTATGTGTTGGACATATGATTGACACTACTTCATTCTTTCGTGCAGGACATGCATCTATTTTGACAATAGAGAGTGAATTCCGTTGCACATTTCAAGGGTAATCTCTTCCCGTTCATGTGTAGGTTTCCATTTTTTGTAGATCACCTAAATAGTCGCGTAACCTAGGCGTCTCCCGTTCAGAAGGGTTGTATTTATAAATATGCAAGTCTTTGCAAATTTATAACCTCAACTCTTTCGAATTGTCCACGTTTTCCATGGACTGCCCGAGGATGTGTAGGCTGGTCGTTTTCATGCCGTACTTCGATCTAAGACAGAATTTCGACGGTGTCTCCTTGTTGTTCTCTGGATACACATCCTCTCGTCTTATTGCCGAGACGTGTATTTGGAGAACAGCGGGGAGGTGCTGTCGAAATTTTGTCTCGGATCGGAGTACGTCATGGAAACAGACCCAGCCTACACATCCTCGGGTGGGATTAGGACATATCTTTACCTATTAGATAGCTCAGTGCATGTCGTAAATCTTGATGGAACCACTTGTTAGATAAAAAACATTATGTGTGTGTTTCACATTATATCAGAGGATGGAAGATCGTGAGTGGATGTACACCGGACATCCCAGCCTAGAGGGTATGACCCCTGAGTGGAGGTCGAAGACCAATGATTTCCTGGAATTAGTATTTGCTGGAGAAACGTCAGTTCGTGGAATTTGGTGCCCATGCACGGATTGCGATAACTAGGTTGAAGGAGATAAGATTACTATGAGTAAACACTTAGGCAAATATGGGTTTACGCCAGGCTATTACCGGTGGATCTTTCACGGTGAGACAGAACAGTCCAGAGCGGAGGTGGTGCGACAGCGCACCGGCGAATATGATACTCGGATTGAAAACCTGTTAGATGACATCCGCCGTGCAGATCCGCGGGAGGACCCGAACTCCGAGGATCCGCCGAAAAGCCCAGAAGAGTATCATGCAGCTTTGTTTGCGGCACAAAAACCCCTTCACGCCCATACAGATGTTACTCAACTAGATGGCGTCGCACGCCTAATGGCCCTGAAGGCAACCCACTACATAAGCATAGTTTGCTTCAATGAGTTATTGTCAGTTATTGCTAGCCTGCTGCCTAAAGAAAACATATTGCCAAAGAACATGTACGAGTCGAACAAAATCCTCGGTTCACTTAAGATGACGTATTTGCAAATACATGCTTGTCCAAACGGATGCATGTTATTTAGAAATGAACATAAAGATACGAACTACTGTGTCAAGTGCAAATCCTCTAGGTATATTGAGGTACAAAATGATGACGGTAGCAAGAGGCAGCTCAAAATTGCCGTCACTATCCTTCGATATCTTCCATTCACAGAAAGGATCCAGAGGCTTTATATGACCGAGGAAACTGCCCAATATATGAGATGGGCCGCCGAAGGGAAGATGCACAATACAAAAAAGATACAACATCCACATGATGGTGAAGCATGGAAGAAATTTGTTCAAATTCATAAGAAAGTGGATGACTCGAAGAGTGCAGCTGTTGGGATAACAACTGATGGGTTCAATCCATATGGTTTGATGGCTGCCGTATACAGTTGTTGGCCAGTATATGTTATCCCCCTGAATCTGCCCCCTGGCGTTTGCATGCAACGACATCACATGTTCCTGACGCTAATAATTCCAGGGCCTAACTATCCGGGGAAGAATATGAGTGTGTACATGGAGCCACTGGTGGATGACTTACTTGTTGCTTGGAACACTGGGGTAAGGACATACGATGCCGTTTCAAAGAAGCACTTCAATATGCATATCTGGTACCACACATCGCTACATAACCTACCAGCACGTGCGATATTTTGTGGTTGGTGTGTAAAGGGGAAGTGGCCTTGCCCAGTGTGCCGACAGCGTGTGACTTTCAGGTGGCTGGCTAAGGGTCGCAAGTACGTATGCTTTGACCAACATCGGCAGTTCTTTTGTCTTGATCACCCATACAAACAAGACACTGTGAACTTTCGGAAAGGTGTTATTGTTGATGACCCGCCACCACCTATTATGACCGGTGCCGAGCTTAAGGATGAGTTAGATGCTCTCGAGAAAAATCCCAATGGGAAAGGTTTTGTGGGATATGGAGAGACACACCAGTGGACTCACATTCCAAGCTTATGGAGGCTCCCTTACTTTAAAGATCTTGTCCTTCCACACAACATTGATGTAATGCACACTGAAAAGAATATTGCGGAGGCTTTACTCGGCACACTCCTCGACACGGACAAGACAAAGGATAACATTAAGGCTAGGATTGATCAAGCCCAGCTATGCAACAGGCCAAAATTACAATTGGTGCTTCGTGCAAAAGGTAATTCTTGGAAGAAGCCATTAGCCCCTTTCACCCCTTCAATCCCCCAAAGGAAGGAAATTCTCCAATGGATTGTGAACAAGTTGTACTTCCCTGATGGATATGCAGCTAATATCATGAGGGGAGTGAATATGGCTACAAAGCGAATAGGAGGCCTCAAGAGTCATGACTACCATGTATGGCTTGAGCGGATAATGCCCGTGATAATTCGAGGGTATGTCAGAGAGGATATTTGGCGAGTGCTGGCGGAGTTGAGCTACTTCTTCCGTCAGCTTTGTGCCAAAGAATTAGATTATGAAGTGGTTGCAAAGTTGGAGGAACAAGCACCTGGCTTGCTATGCAGGTTAGAGAAGGTATTTCCGCCAGGTTTCTTTAATCCGATGCAACATATGATCTTACATCTCCCGTATGAGGCTAGAATGGGAGGACATGTGCAGTTCCGATGGCAGTATGCACCTGAACGGGAGTTCAAGCATCTTGGTGGCAAATGTAAGAATAAAGCCCGCATCGAAGCCTCCATAGCCGAGGCATACCTGAACGAGGAGGTGGCAACGACCACGACAAAGTACTATCATGATAGTATTAAGACTAGGTTAAATCCAGCTCCTCGTTACAATGAAGAACCCACCAGAAATGTTCCCGACCTTAGCCTCTTCGAAGGCCATGGTGGCAAAGCAAGTGGACCGAAGCGGAAGACCTTTTCACCTACCGAGTGGTCGACTCTTATGATCTATGTCTTAAGCAACATGGAAGAAGTGAAGCCGTACATAACATAAGTGTAGAACACCTTCATTGACAAGTACTCACTATTCTTAAGTCCTAACTCGAATTCTTCAAATTGCTAGGGAATTCCAGAACGAATTCTGGAAGCTACCATGGCCCCCTAGCGACGAAGAATCAGCAAACCTTCTTGAAGATACCAATGTTGATGGCGGTTTCATTTCTTGGTTCTCACGAAAAGTAACTTCCCTAACTTTATGTACACTTCAAGTTGTTCTTACTTGCCGTTAATGCTTCCACTAATGAACCAGACAATCTCCTATTAATCTTGTAGGCATACCAGGAGGTTGATATGGACGCCAAAATGAGAGAAGTAGCCAAAGGTTTTGAATACGAGGCCAAGTCATTTAAGGCTTACGACATGAATGGGTATCACTTCCACACTGATAAACACACGCGTGAGAGGCCCAATCGAAGGTCAATAAATAGTCGTGTCCATTGTCTAGGGACATATGGACGTCACTACTATGGAACTATCGAAGAAATATATGAGCTGCAATACTGTGGTTTACAAGGTGTGAAGCCCATCGTATTCAAATGCAGTTGGCTCGATCATGAGAAAGTGAGACGGACCCCTAGTATTGGCTGGGTCGAAGTTGAACGAGCATCGAAATATGCAGGAAATGATGTCTATATTATGGCTCAACAGGCTACACAAGTGTTTTATCTCCCGTACGCGTGCACATCTACGGAACATATCGATCTCTTGAAATGGGATGTCGTGTACAAGGTACCCCCGCATACCAAGGTACCTACCCCAAACAAGGACGATTACCACATAAACCTGACACATACGAGGGAGAGTTCTATCAAGAAGCAAACAATCACGACGACGAAGATGATGCAGAGGAAGATGATGGCGTGCATCACGAAGATGATGCTATGGAACATGAGGCCATGGATGACATGGAAGTAGATAATGCGGAGGACGAATACGAGGATGTTTCTGACCCTCAAGATTTGGCATTACTTCTGCGATGGCAAATGGGGCAAGATGATGATGAGGGTCCCCCTGAAGACTTCGAGGATAAATGTATGAACTGGCGTGATAGCGATGATGACAGCCCTGATCCAAATGGTGCACCTACTATTGACCCCTATTTCTAACAACTCCATGTAATCGTGTGAGAACTATGTATGCGTGTCACAACTCCATGTATTCGTGTAACAACTCTTCGTATTTGTATGTGCAACAACTCTATGTATTCGTGTGTGTAACAACTCTACGTATTCGTATGTGCAACAACTCTATGTATTCGCGTGTGTAACAACTCTATGCATTCGTGTGTGCAACAACTCTATGTATTCGTATGTGTAACAACTATATGTATTATTGTGACAACTCCATTTATTCTTCGTATGTGATATATTTAATGTATTTACATCAAGTTGTATCATCTGTACTAACTGGTTTGTTCCTCGTCGTATCAGGTGATTGAAACATGACAGGTGGCAAAAAGAATGCAAAGGAAAGTTTGAAAGATGTGGCAGCTCTGTACAATGATCAACTTGCTCGACCGGTGAAAGAGGTGGCCACTCCTGCATCGGTTGCCACAGCCGCCAAGAAGGCCAAACGACCGGCAGGTCTAGACCCCCCTTCAAAAAGCCGGGTGAAACGAGGTCGAGTAGGACGCGGGGGAGGAGGAGTAGGAGGCGGAGGAGGCGGGGTAGGAGGAGGAGGAGGCGGAGAGGAGGCGGCTCGAGGAGGTAGACGAGGTTGCGGAGAGGAGGTGGCTCGAGGAGGCGGACGAGGAGGAGGAGTAGATGAGGTAGGAGGAGGAGGCGGGCGAGGAGGGGGACGAGGAGGATGAGTAGGGGGGCGAGGAGAACGTAGAGCAGCCCGTAGTAGAGCACCTCTTTCTTCTCCTGGACCCTCTGATGCGGTGCTTCGCCAGCCTCAGGAGGAGGATGCACGACGGCTGGAGGAGGAAATAGAGGATGGGGAGGAGGCGGGTCAGGATGAGGAGGATGAGGAGGAGGTGGTGGAGGACGACGCCGCCGAGAGGAGGCTGGTTGTTCGTCAGGTTTCTGAGGGTGGGGATGGACCCACACGAGTGACGGAGCACCACGAGGTGAGCGGCTCACAGCCGGGCGGTTCGACTATCAGCACTACTTCCACACGGAAAGTGTGGCTGCGTGGTCCTTCAAAGCTTCCAAAATGTCCATATGTGCATAGAAACATGTTGATTAAACCAGTGGGAGAAAAGTAAGTGGTTATATCGACTCATCCCATTTAAATTGTACCTTTGTCATTTCATCACATATAATATGACTTCACTCTTCCTAATGCAGGAGCTTAATAAAAGCTGGTGAGAGGCGTCCGCCACGTCCGCCGAGGCATCATTGGGGGTCTTTGTAGGTTAAATTATCCTGGACTGGTCACTTTGCCGAACGGTGTCATTGAGCCAGCTTGGTCATGGGATCACTACAAACTCGCTCCGGATTTCCTGGATATGCGTCAGAGGGTTTATGATACCAGAGCCTTGCGAGTGGTCAACGATTTCTGGGTAAGTCCTTTCAAACACCGCAATGTCAATACAAAAAGGCTTAAATTTGCCATAGTCATGATTTTACCCTTCTCACATGTGTGCATGTTTATAGGATTTCTTTACATGCATAGATGGTGAGAAGGATCGTGCCAATGTGGTGGTTGAGAATATTGCCAAGAAACTAGTCCATGACATGCACTATGAGGAGCGCGTCCGGTTAGTGGTCAAGTATCACGGGGACTATCTCAACCAGAAGATTTCCAAAGAGGTGGCTCGAGGGAAGCATCTTACACGGGACATGTACTTCAAGGCAAGTGACGATGGATGCTTGTTATTCCCTACATTCCAACAAATTAGATTCCTTACTAAGATGCATTTGTTTACTTATTACAGGTGATTCCTCGGTGGTGCGCTGACAAACGTCCGTGCTGGGAGAAGATCGTCGAACGGTGGACAGATCCAGGGTGGCAGGATGAACACAAGACCATCGGGGACCGACGTAAGTTGATGGGTTGTCCAAGACACCGTCAAGGCAACCTCACCATCCCAGGTGTTGTCTGCAAACATGTAGGCAACAACATCCTTTTCTTTTCATCATGTTTCTCTTTCATTTGTGAGCATTTCCTTGATTGTTTGGATCGCTTTCTTTTGCAGAAAGAAGACACTGGCAAGGATATCTCTTACTTCGAGGCATGGACCGACAAACGTACCAAAGACGACAAGGACAAGGACCCTCTCCACCCGGAGAGGGATTGGATCAGCTCTAAAGCCCGGTCAGATGGGGAGAACTACACCAAAAAATTGAAGGAGACGTACGGACAAGAGGCTGATCCTCATGTGTTGCCGTTTGACCCTCTTGTGGCCATTGCCGCGGCAGGCGGTAGACCGAAGGGCCGGATGGCGGTTCACCTTGATTCTGTCATAACCTCCTCCCTTCCGAGAGTGAACGCGCTCCATGCTATGAGTACTGGCTCTGCTCCTAGCATAGAGCATCACGTACCACATACCGTGTCCATTATTGAGGAAATTCAGGTCAGTGCTTCTTCATTGATCCTTCATGGTCCTGCATGTTTGCATTTCAACACGAATGACATTTTCATTGCCATATTGTAGACTCGACTGAATGACACCCAGAAAGAACGAGATGAAGACCGGGCTAAGCTGAAGGCACAAGATGATCTAGTGAAGTCTTTACAACAAATGGTGGTCAATCTTTATTCTATGCAAGGCAAACCAGTGCCAGAGATGCCACCGACGCCAGAGTGGAACATTGTGAGTTTTGTTTGAACTATTTCTATCACCATTTTTGGCATTACCATATGCATTCATCTTATTGGGTCAATCCATCACAGCTCAATCCATCACAAGGGTCGAACAATGTTCCGGTAGTTCCACCTCAAGTTGGTGGAGTTGGAGAACCAAACGTAATGACGGCTTCTGATGTTAATGTTACCACTCCGATCTCCAAAACCGTGTGAACTTCATGTTATATTGTGTTTGAAACTGTTCCTTATATGTGCTTGAGAACTATTGCATCTTGTGTGATCTTGAGACTTGTAAACTTGTGGTAGTCGAGTGTGCTTGACAACTATTGCACGTTTTATGCACTATTAAATTTATGTGGGCTGTTCTTGAGAATCATTTCTTTTTTTGTTCAATGATGCCTATATGTGAGATGTTCTATGTGGGATGCACTATATGCTGCTGCTGTATATGTTTTGCTGCAGGAAAGGAACAAAACAGCCAAAAGAGGCTGTTGGGCAAAACATTGCCGAGAGTGGCTCTCGGTAAAGTCTGTGAAACTGGGCAAAGATACAATCTTTACCGAGTGGCCTCTCGCAAAAGGATACCAACCAGTAGCGATGTCTGACATCTTTACCGAGGGCCCCTCTCGGCCAACATGACTCTCGGCATATACTGTGGACCCACTTGTCAGGCGCGGACACGTGGCACTTTCCTATTGGGTATCTTTGCCGAGGGCACCTCTTGGTGACGAGGATATGTACCTAGGGTAGGGTATTAGGCCTGTCCTACATACCTCACCTAAGGACACCACATTGGAGAACTACAAGACTACAAGACTACAAGAGAGATTCCGACTGAACTAGCCATGGCATATGAGTCACTCGACATATGTTCACTCGGAAGACCCCCCCCTACACTCGACAGTAAACTCTCACTCGGAGCGGTCGCCAATCACTCGACTGCAGAAGACCGGGAGTCTCCCCAGGGAGGCCAACGGGCAGGCGTTACGCTCGCCGCCTTAACTGGCATTTATTGTATACGTTACCAGTAACGTCCCCCTTTACTCCCCACAATCAATCCCTTAGATGCCGGACGTTTATGAGGGGCAGCGCACTCTATATAAGCCACCCCTCCCCACTGGCACAGGGGTTCGCATCTTTTGTAAGACAACATACAGATCACTCGACAGAGAAAGCTCCCCGGAGCACCTGAGACGTAGGGCTATTGCCACTTCCGAGTGGGGCCTGAACTCATACATCTGTGTGTACACCCTCGCCGTAGCTAGGACTCTGCCCTCTCCATACGTACCCCTACCTTCTACTGTCAGGCACGTTCCCACGACAGTTGGCGCCCACCGTGGGGCAGGCGTCTAAGCGACTTCCGGCGAGGTTGCGTTTTTCATCTTCATTATGACTTCCGGCGGCGGTCTGGTCCTGGGCTGCGAGATCCGTCTCGGCGCTTTCACTTTCATCGCCGATGACTCCGCATGGCTCCAGGAAGCCCCTCTCGACGTTGAGGCTCTCCCCGTCCGCGGGGCGACGCACTTCAACGCGAGTTCGTGCGGCGTTCTTCTCCGACAGCCGTCGACCCCGTACATATCGGCTCCAGCGTCGTCCGCCCATCCCGCTATGCGTCGCCGCAAGCGATCTGGTCGTTCGCGGCTCCAGCGATGGGTGAGGCACGCGGCGGCGCGCCAGGCATCGACTCCGCAGATTGCGGCCATCGAGCCCGCCGAGTCACTTCATGGCGCGTTCGATTCGGCATCAGATCGATCCGAGCTCCCTTCCGAGTGCGAGAGCTGCGATCCCGCAGCAGAAGTTTTCATGGCTGGTTCTCATCAGAGCCCACCTGGTTACGGCCGTGGTGGCCGCGAGCGCGGTGGCCCGTCGAATGATCAGTAGCGCAGGGATGAGGAGGTCCTTCAAACCCCCATCATCGGCGCGACTGCAGAAGCCCAGGCTCTGGAGGCTGCGCGTCTCGCCACTTTGGCGGAGCGCACGCGCCTCGAGGAGATGCAGAGGTCACTCGACGAGCGCACTCGACAGCGTCAGTTGTTCCCTCCAGTCAACGACAACCGTCAGGTATACCGTACTCCGATCCAGAATGTTGCAGCAATGGCTAGGATTGCAGATTCTATACAGTTGTCCGATTCAGAGGCCGGCAGAGGACTCGAGCAGATCCGAACCCTGCTTGGGGCGGCTCGACAGCAGAACTCCGCTGTCTCTCAGTCGCGCAACAGGATACACAGCAGATCAGTTAGAGCAGACACAGTCCAATCGGCCCACAGTCCAGGGTCACCTCAGCGTCGCAGAGGCGGAGATTATCGTGATGATCAGTACAGAGATCAGAGGCGAGATCAGTTTGCTCCTCAACATCACCGTGATGACCACCGTCGAGTGCCTACTCCCTCACGGAGTGGTCCATACGTGCCCCGGCACTATGATGATAGGCGCCCGTACGGTGATGAGCGGGACCCTAGGTTTGACGCGAGATCCGTTCTCGTTCAGAACCGGGTCGACAGGGTCAGATATAACAGAGGTGGCTATGGCAGAGATTTTCTGAGTGGAAGTGGTACAGCTGTTTCGGGTCCTGAGTGTTTCAGCAGAGCCATTCGATCTGCTGAGATTCCCCCCAACTTCAGGTTGGCAGCTGGGGTAAGCAAATTCACCGGCGAGTCGAAGCCAGAAACTTGGCTAGATGATTACCGAGTGGCTGTTCAGATCGGCGGAGGCAATGACAACGTAGCTATGAAGCACCTGTCCCTGATGTTGGATGGTTCGGCCCGAGCATGGCTGAATCAGTTGGCTCCTTCTAGCATCTATTGCTAGGAGGATCTTGCCCGAATATTTGTCAAGACCTTCGAAGGCACTTGTAAGCGTCCTGCTGGTTTGTCCGAGTTGCAGCATTGTGTCCAGAAACCGAATGAAACTTTGAGGGATTACGTTCAGCGTTGGACCACTCTTCGTCACACAGTGGAAGGTGTTTCCGAGCACCAAGCTGTTTGCGCCTTCAAGGCCGGCGTTGGATACAGAGAGCTCTACTTGAAGTTTGGTCGGACAGGAGATATGTCTCTTAGCAAGATGATGGAAATTGCCACTAGATACGCCAACGGTGAAGAAGAAGATCGTCTCCGTAACGGCAAAGGGAAAACCTACTCCGAGTCACGAGCGACCCTCTCACTCGGGAAGATGATGAGGTGTAATAAAAGTACTCGAGTGATACTTGATGAATAAAAGCATAACTTTTCCAGTTCCACGTTGGATTCACTCGTACGCATTCTCTGGCTTACAACCCCCAGTGGGTTTACGCTTTTTAGCTTGGCTGCGAATCTGCTTCGCCCAAGTTCAAAAATTACTCCGAGTGATGAGCGATCCTCACACTCGGGGGCTTAGCCGCGATTCCGCATCGCCTAAGTTCAAAATCTCTTCGGGTGATGGGCGATCCTCATACTCGGGAGCTTAGCCGCGATTCCGCATCGCCTAAGTTCAAAATCACTCCGCGTGATGAGCGATCCTCACACTCGGAAGCTTAGCCGCGATTCCGCATCGCCTAAGTTCAAAATCACTCCGAGTGATGAGCGATCCTCACACTCGGGGGCTTAGCTGCGATTCCGAATCGCCTAAGTTCAAAATCACTCCGAGTGATGAGCGATCCTCACACTCGGGAGCTTAGCCGCGATTCCGCATCGCCTAAGTTCAAAATCACTCCGAGTGATGAGCGATCCTCACACTCGGGGGCTTAGCTGCGAATCCGCATCGCCTAAGTTCAAAATCACTCCGAGTGATGAGCGATCCTCACACTGGGGGCTTAGCCGCGAACCAGCTTTCGCCTAAGTTCAAAATCACTCCGAGTGATGAGCGACCCTCACACTCGGGAGCTTAGCCGCGATTCGGCATCGCCTAAGTTCAAAATCACTCCGAGTGATGAGCGATCCTCACACTCGGGAGCTTAGCCGCGATTTCGCATCGCCTAAGTTCAAAATCACTCCGAGCGATGAGCGATCCTCACACTCGGGAGCTTAGCCGCGATTCCGCATCGCCTAAGTTCAAAATCACTCCGAGTGATGAGCGATCCTCACACTCGGGAGGTTAGCCGCGATTCCGCATCGCCTAAGTTCAAAATCACTCCGAGTGATGAGCGATCCTCACACTCGGGAGCTTAGCCGCGATTCCGCATCGCCTAAGTTCAAAATCACTCCGAGTGATGAGCGATCCTCACACTCGGGGGGCTTAGCTGCGATTCCGCATCGCCTAAGTTCAAAATCACTCCGAGTGATGAGCGATCCTCACACTCGGGAGCTTAGCCGCGATTCCGCATCGCCTAAGTTCAAAATCACTCCGAGTGATGAGCGATTCTCACACTCGGGAGCTTAGCCGCGATTCCGCATCGCCTAAGTTCAAAATCACTCCGAGTGATGAGCGATCCTCACACTCGGGGGCTTAGCTGCGATTCCGCATCGCCTAAGTTCAAAACTACTCCGAGTGATGAGCGATCCTCACACTCGGGAGCTTAGCCGCGATTCCGCATCGCCTATGTTCAAAATCACTCTGAGTGATGAGCGATCCTCACACTCGGGAGCTTAGCCGCGATTCCGCATCGCCTAAGTTCAAAATCACTCCGAGTGATGAGCGATCCTCACACTCGGGGGCTTAGCCGCGATTCCGCATCGCCTAAGTTCAAAATCACTCCGAGTGATGAGCGATCCTCACACTCGGGGGCTTAGCTGCGATTCCGCATCGCCTAAGTTCAAAATCACTCCGAGTGATGAGCGATCCTCACACTCGGGGGCTTAGCTGCGATTCCGCATCGCCTAAGTTCAAAACTACTCCGAGTGATGAGCGATCCTCACACTCGGGAGCTTAGCCGCGATTCCGCATCGCCTAAGTTCAAAATCACTCCGAGTGATGAGCGATCCTCACACTCGGGGGCTTAGCTGCGATTCCGCATCGCCTAAGTTCAAAATCACTCCGAGTGATGAGCGATCCTCACACTCGGGGGCTTAGCGGCGATTCCGTATCGCCAAAATTACAAGTTACTCCGAGTGATGAGCGATCCTCACACTCGGGAGCTTAGCCGCGATTCCGCATCGCCTAAGTTCAAAATCACTCCGAGTGATGAGCGATCCTCACACTCGGGGGCTTAGCTGCGATTCCGCATCGCCTAAGTTCAAAACTAATCCGAGTGATGAGCGATCCTCACACTCGGGAGCTTAGCCGCGATTCCGCATCGCCTAAGTTCAAAATCACTCCGAGTGATGAGCGATCCTCACACTCGGGAGCTTAGCCGCGATTCCGCATCGCCAAAGTTCAAAATCACTCCGAGTGATGAGCGATCCTCACACTCGGGGGCTTAGCCACGATTCCGCATCGCCTAAGTTCAAAATCACTCCGAGTGATGAGCGATCCTCACACTCGGGGGCTTAGCTGCGATTCCGCATCGCCTAAGTTCAAAACTACTCCGAGTGATGAGCGATCCTCACACTCGGGAGCTTAGCCGCGATTCCGCATCGCCTAAGTTCAAAATCACTCCGAGTGATGAGCGATCCTCACACTCGGGGGCTTAGCTGCGATTCCGCATCGCCTAAGTTCAAAATCACTCCGAGTGATGAGCGATCCTCACACTCAGGGGCTTAGCGGCGATTCCGTATCGCCAAAATTACAAGTTACTCCGAGTGATGAGCGATCCTCACACTCGGGAGCTTAGCCGCGATTCCGCATCGCCTAAGTTCAAAATCACTCCGAGTGATGAGCGATCCTCACACTCGGGGGCTTAGCTGCGATTCCGCATCGCCTAAGTTCAAAACTACTTCGAGTGATGAGCGATCCTCACACTCGGGAGCTTAGCCGCGATTCCGCATCGCCTAAGTTCAAAATCACTCCGCGCATCGCCACTCGGCGAGACATGTCGTCATCACTCGGCAACTCCGCGCATTGCCACTCGGCGAGACATGTCGTCATCACTCGGCAGCTCCGCGCATCACCACTCGGCGGGACACGTCGTCATCATTCGGCAGCTCCGCGCGTCGCCACTCACGCCTTCGTCACTCAGCGGGACGCGTCTTCATCTTCACTCAGCAGCTCCGCGCATCGCCACTCGGAGAATCTCTGCCATAACCACTCGGCGAGACATGTCGTCATCACTCGGCAGCTCCGCGCATCGCCACTCGGCGCGACACGTCTTCGTCACTCGGCAGCTCCACGCATCGACACTCGGTGGGACACGTCGTCATCATTCGGCATCTCCGCGCGTCGCCACTTATGCCTTCGTCACTCGGTCGCTCCGGACGCCGTCACTCAGCTGGACGCTCCTTCGACACTCGGCCGCTCCGCGCATCACCACTCAGCCGGACACTCCGTCATCTCTCGGCGGCTCCATGCATCGCCACTCGGACTTGAACCTGCATCCAAATTCATTCGGAAAAGCTGACGAGCTGAATATATCAAGGCAGAAGTTGGAAGGCCCAGTCGTCACGGGTATCGGAAAAATCTCGAAGCTCATTCGGAACGCTGAGTTCAGCAGAACCTGCACTGCCCCTTCTCCACTCGAGCCCTGATCTATTCGGGGGCTAATGACGAGGATATGTGCCTAGGGTAGGGTATTAGGCCTGTCCTACATACCTCACCTAAGGACACCACATTGGAGAACTACAAGACTACAAGACTACAAGAGAGATTCCGACTGAACTAGCCATGGCATATGAGTCACTCGACATATGTTCACTCGGAAGACCCACCCCTACACTCGACAGTAAACTCTCACTCGGAGCGGTCGCCAATCACTCGACTGCAGAAGACCGGGAGTCTCCCCAGGGAGACCAACGGGCAGGCGTTACGCTCGCCGCCTTAACTGGCATTTATTGTATACGTTACCAGTAACGTCCCCCTTTACTCCCCACAATCAATCCCTTAGATGCCGGACGTTTATGAGGGGCAGCGCACTCTATATAAGCCACCCCTCCCCACTGGCACAGGGGTTCGCATCTTTTGTAACACAACATACAGATCACTCGACAGAGAAAGCTCCCCGGAGCACCTGAGACGTAGGGCTATTGCCACTTCCGAGTGGGGCCTGAACTCATACATCTGTGTGTACACCCTCGCCGTAGCTAGGACTCTGCCCTCTCCATACGTACCCCTACCTTCTACTGTCAGGCACGTTCCCACGACACTCGGCGTACTCTGCGGACCCACATGTCACGCCCTAGACACGTGGCCATTTCCTATTGGTTCTTTTTGCCGAGGGCCACTCTCGGCAAACACGGCACCCGGCGTACTCTACGGACCCACATGTCAGGCTGCCGACACGTGGCCCTTTCCTATTGGGTCTTTTTGCCGAGGGCCACTCTCGGCAAACACTGTGCCCGGCGTACTATACGGCCCCACATGTCAGGCTGCCGACACGTGGCCCTTTCCTATTGGGTCTTTTTGCCGAGGGCCACTCTCGGCAAAAACGGCACCCGGCATACCCTGCGGGCCCACATGTCAGGCGCCCGACACGTGGCGCTTTCCTATTAGGTGTCGTTGCCGAGGGCCACTCTCGGCAAAAACTGTGTGGACCCCACATGTCAGGTTGTGGCCACGTGGCAACAGCCGGCCCCGTCTGCCATCCGTTAGCTACTTTATTTTGCCGAGGGCCGTGTATCCCTCTCGGCAAACGTTTTGCCGAGAGTCCGTGGATTGGCTCACGGCAAATTCCTGTTTGCCTGAGAGGTGTACGGCGGGTGCCCTTTGCCGAGTGCGGCCCTCGGCAAAGCCTTTGCCGACGGTTATTGCTCCTTTGCCGAGTGTCCGTGGCACTCGGCGTATATGCCGATTCCAGTAGTGCTGGTTCGCTTGCGACAGTTGGGAGACCTGCCGCACGCTCGATGTGAACACCAAGACTGGTCGTCGGTCATTGGCGGAGGTTGTTATTCCACATTTCTCCTACGACTTCGATCTCTACATTACACCATGGCTCGGCGTCGCCGAGTACGGAGCACTGTCATTGTTCCACCTGCACAGTGGCTGCCGCGCGCTGCAAGTCTGGACACGTCGAGGCGACAACGGGTGCTGGTTCCACAGCAAGGAGATCGAGCTAAGACCGCCCGACCAGATGGCGATTTGTCAGGAGGTGATATGCATGTGCGCAGACCAGGGCAGGAGCATGCTGCTCGTCAAGGATCGCCTCGAGGAATTTTTGTCCAAATAGACCACGTCGCGAGTCAATTTGTCAAAATAGACCACCTGGGAATAAAAATGCCGGATCAGACCCCCCCGGCCGCCACCAGCGCGGGCGGCTGGGACCAGCCGCCACTGCCAGTGGCGGCCGGCACTGTTCCTGGGCCCGGCCGCCACCGTAGACGGCGGCCGCTACTGTGCCTGGGCCCGGCCGCCACCGTAGACGGCGGCCGCCACTGTTGCCGCTTCGGCCACCGTTTGGACGGAACGGAGAAGGGGTTGCGGGACCGGCCGCCAGCTCCCCTGGCAGCAGCTACTGTAGCGCCTGCGCGCGCCGACAGCCGCGCCTGACGGCGCTGAATCCAAGGCGGGGCGCTGATTCCCATGCCATGCAAGATGCTGCCAGTGCGCTAGCTTAGCGGGAAACGGCCGCACGCGCTGAAAACCGACGTGCCGCTGCCGCTGCTTTCGGTGGAAATCGCGCTGAAACCGACGTGCCGCTGCCGTTGCTTAACGTATTCTGCCGACACTACAGTGCTCCTATTCTTCTTATAAACGATGCTGCCTGCTGCTGCTCTATCTCACACACACTCAGCCTGCTCTCTCGCTCTCTCACGCACACACACTCTGCCTCAGCCTGCTCTCTCGCTCTCTCGCACAGACACATTGCCTACTCTCTCGCGCGGACACACCGCTCCCTCTCCTATCTTCGTCCATCGTCCAGCCACACTTCAGAACACCAACGCACTAGTCAGCATGAGTTTGCCTTGCTCGGATCAAAGCATTAGGCCTAAGAAAATGAAGAGTGCGACTTTGCCTCGGGGGGTGGAAGTACTTCGTTGTTGGTGTGGCGATCTCTGCAAGGTGAAGGAGGTGACGGATTTTTCAGATTGGTTGGGCATGAAGTTTTTTATGTGCGCTAATTATGAGGAAGATCCACCCGTTTCTATTTCACCGTACATCAGGCCTCCGGTATGTTTCAGTCATCAAGAATAAACACGTTGTTGATATTATTGTTGATTTAATATTTATATTTCTATTTTTGTTGTAGTCTC
Organism: Elymus sibiricus; assembly: GCA_039707655.1. Classification (NCBI taxonomy): domain Eukaryota; kingdom Viridiplantae; phylum Streptophyta; class Magnoliopsida; order Poales; family Poaceae; genus Elymus; species Elymus sibiricus. The sequence goes on from CM077663.1 coordinate 378,587,034, forward strand.
CTCCGCCTCTGTGCATGTACTATCGTTGGATTGACACGAAAAAACCGGACTGGGCGGTGACCGAGATTCGTGAAAGAGGTCGTCGTGCATGGGCAAGTTTGGACGCGGAAGAGCGCCGCGCGAAGGCGGCAGCAGATGAGAAAGCAGAGCAGGAGAGAGAGTGGCAAGAGTATTGTGTGAAGCAGAGGGCTTTTCTTGATGAGATGAAGAAGAAAAACCGAGAAGAGGGACTTCGACTGGCGGAGGTTTACCGACAGCGAGAGGAGGCCCGTGAGGCTGAGAGGCAGATGAAGAAAGAAAGGGCTCGTGCAGCCAAGGCAGCAGAAGAAGCTGGTGGTGGAAAAGGAAAATATCCACGTTGGACTCAGTAGATTTATGTTATTGTATCCTAAAATTCGCATTGCAGCAAGTTGGATCTTAAAATTCGTAGGAAGTTGTATCTTAATTTGAACAAGTATCTTATTTTATGTATCTTATTTTAGGCATGTTATTTTATGTATCTTATTTTATGTATGTTATTTTAGGCATGTTATTTTATGTATCTTATTTTATGCATGTTATTTGATGTATCTTATTTTATGCATGTTATTTTGAAAGCATCTTAATTTGCTAAAAATTTTCATCTTCCCATGATCTATCATTACTTTCCTGCACAGAAAAACCGTATGTAAATAAAAGGCATGTAAATGTTGTACGCTTGTAATTGCTTATTATGGTTGAACATACCTGAGCGGTGTTGTAGCTTCGTGATCCCTCGCCCCTAGTGTGCTGGTTTATGTCAGGAAAACGAGTGTCCTCGGGCTGAGATCCGTCGCCTTGGGTGTATGCGCCATATCCTGTGTCCGCATTTTGGTCCACGAAATGAGTCTGCTCGGGCATGGAATCCAAGCCTGCAACATTTACCTGGGATGTATGCCCCTGTAGTGGCAGAGACGAGTCATGTCGTGGAAATGTCGTTGTAGTATTTGGACCCTCTCCACACCGCCTGGATGACGACGGCGCTGCACTCGTTCTAGCTGACCTCGGTTCCGGCATGTTGTACGCTCCAGTGTCAACATCGTTCCGTCTACCGCATCTCATCGTTTTGGCGATGAATTCACCAAATTTTTTTAAGGCAGACGTTCGACCTGGTGTGTCTCGGGCTTGCATGCCTTCCCTCGCCATCTCCCCTACTTCGTTGCAAATATCGATCTAAAAAAACAGGTCGTTGGTTGCTTGAATTGTTAATGAAATGATGGTCGTGAATAGTAAGTTGTTGATGATTACCATGCAGTCACGATAGTAAGCTGATGATGTGTCTATCCGTCTCTGCAACTGTTCCATATGTGTGGGATGTGTTGGCATCGTAGGTGGTTCATACGTCAGTCGAGTACGCGTCCTCATGCAGTACCACTCGTAATACGCTTGTGTTGTAGTCGCGTGGTACGGTCTGCATAATTAAATAATTACATCAACTTGTTTATGTACATAAATTACCGTAAATAAAATTTACCTATGTTCGTGCACTATCATTTCCAGTGCTTCATTATTCCACTGGTTTACCCATTGAATGTTCTCTTGACGGTAATCGACACCAGTTCTGCCACTATTGCTCATCCTGAAATTTACGTAATAGAACGTAAGTTTTATGAATTAAAAAGACATTAACTATTTAGGGAGGTCACATCTTACTTATGAGTATATTCGTCGATACATCTTGGAACAGGTGGTGGAATATCTTGATGTAGACCGAACTGTCTCATGACTCGGTCAGGATTGTACGGTTCAACAAACCACAGACATAGTAAATTGCAACGAGTCATCCAGAAGCCACTATCTCTGACGCACTCCACTGGGATGGGTTGCGAACCAAATACCATGTTAATGTGTGCCTCGGTCCACGGGTTCCATGTGATTAGTGAGTCCTCAAGAAGCTCAAACTGATCATGGTATATGGGGTAACAACTTTTCGCAATTTTTGTAGCCCATTTTTTCCGACCGAGCGTCCACCGGCTGGACATAGTTACAATGCCCTCACCAAAGTCGAATGGGGTTACGTGATTTACTATCTGGGGTCGTCCACCAGGTAGGTATTCCCATGACCACAATTGTAGAAACTCGTACGAGACACATAGTAATGGAGCTTTAGCTGCTAATGAAGATTTCTGAGTGGCATCACACAACCCTCTATATGTGTGAGAAAGTATAGCAGAACCAAAGCTGTATGTTGGAACCGCGGGTAAAGGTTCGTCCACTATCTTTGCGGCGAAGTAGATGAGACCAGGGAGGACTACCTCACCATGAGAATTAGGAAACATCACACCAAATAGCCACAACAAATATGCAAACAAGTGTCTCTTCCTCGTCTCAAGATCAGCGTAGCTAGATAACGTTTCAAAGTTATCAAAAAGCCAGTTGAGTGGGACACCCCGAGGCAGACCAGTACGATTTGATTTTGGCATTGTAAGCCCAAGACGGCCCAAGACATATTCTGGCCAAGTTGCAGGAAGAAGTGGAGGGACCACTGGCTCACCTCTAATTGGTAAAGCTGTGATCATTGACACATCTTTTAGCGTAGGTGCGAGCTCTCCACAGCGAAAGTGAAAGCTGTGGGTCTCAGGTCTCCATCGGTCAACGAGGGATGTCAGAAGCGATGGGTCAGAAGTGAAAGTGCCTCGACGAGTTGCGAGGTTAGCAAAATGAAGGAGTCCATAAGCCTGAAGGTGTTGTTGGAAATAATTGTGTATTGGCCATGTGTTCTTTACGGTTCGAAGCCTGAAGGTCTGAGGAGGATTTTCATGGTTCGGGTTTAAGAAAAGGTGGCAACGGTGGTGGGCGTCGTGATGCCGCTGCAAAAGCGCTGGCAATTCGGCCATAACCTACAATCACGATTAAATGAAATTAAATATCCGAAGATTACATCAAGATTAAATGTAATTAAATATCCGAAGATTACATCACGATGAAATGAAAGTAAATATCCGAAGAGTACATTACATCACAATTAAATGTAATTAAATATCCGAAGATTACATCACGATGAAATGAAATTAAATATCCGAAGATTACATTACATCACGATTAAATGAAACTAAAATACATAGCATGATTAAATATCATGCGGTGTTGTTGGTACGATACGGACATTCCCTACGCGAGTGTCCAGGGCACCTGCAAACGCGACATCGCCTTGGTTCTCCCGACTGGCTATGGTCCATGTCATTGCGATGACGCCTAGACTCACGCCGTCCCTTGGAGGTTCTCATCAACGCGGGATCAGGAACCCATTTGGACCCTTCTGGCCACAATAGCTTGTAGTTCATATCAATGCCCCATGCCCAGAACTCACCGTTCCAAGTGTTGTATAAATTGTGCATGTTAAAGAACGGCGATACGTAAGGTTCGACACTGATTTTTTGATCGGCAGCTGCCCGGAGTACGTGACTGCAAGGGTATCCCAGAAGCTTGGGCTTGTTGCAAGTGCACTCACACGAGGTTGTGCCAAGGGTCACAGCTTGTTTTCTTGATCCTCTGTGGTGACCCTTAACATACTTGGCTCGCACATTGACTTCCCATTTATTCCTAAGTGCATCTACCTTCCTGCAACCATGGCTTTGCGACTTCTTTGCTTTCTCATCAAGATGTCTTTGCATCTTCTCAGACCATGGCTTGTTCAAATCAACCAGTGTCTTGGCGACTGTGACTCTGTCTGCAAAGTATGTCACAGTCCGGTTCCAAGTTTCATCGATTAGGGCTGTGATAGGTAGGGACCTCACCCCTTTAAGAACTCCATTGTAAACCTCTGACATGTTGCTTGTCATTATACCGTACCGAGCCCCACTGTCGTGAGACTGCGCCCACTTGTCCAAATGGGGACAATTCTCGCTGATCCACTGGCTCAGATTTATTGCTGTCCGACGACCCCTCCGGTCTTCTCTCTCCGGCAGGGATGCGCGCTCGATCTCACCATTGATACCTGCCCAGATAGCATTCATTTTGGCTACAGTTTTCTGCATGCACATCCTCTTGAATAGCTTGAACCAATCTTTGTTTTTGAATTTGGAATAAAAATTAGCTGCCAAATGCCGCATGCACCACCTTGTCTCCAGATCGGGCCACCTCCAGTCTGGATCTTCTGAAGCCTTAATTATCTCGAGCGCGCTTAATAGCCCAGTGTTGCGATCAGAGATGATGCAAATCCCTTCGCGATCTTTGACGACCCCCATCTTCAGGCAACTCAGGAACCACAGCCAGCTATGTTTGTTCTCGCTCTCGACTATTGCATACGCAATAGGTAGAAGTTGATTATTTGCATCTGCAGCAATTGCCACCAACAATGTGCCCTTGTACTTTCCAGTGAGAAATGTACCATCGATTGATAAAATCGGACGACAATGCTTGAATGCTTGTATAGTCTGGGCGAATGCCCAGAATAAGCGGTCCAGGATTAGCTCGTCCCGTTTCATTGGGTTTGGACGTTGTTTCCGGAAAACTTGAGTCCCTCTGTTAGCAGTTGCTATCTGATGCAGCATTCTGGGGGCAAAAGAGTACGCCTCCTCATAGGTTCCATACAACCTCTGGAATATCTTTTCCTTTGCATGCCTTGCCTTGCTGTAGCTGACATTGAAGCCAATCAGATCAGCTGCACTTTTTTGCAAAGCCCTAATACTAATATTAAGACTTTCCTGCACAGTGGTTTGCATGATCTGTGACACATATTCTGCAGTCACATTGCGGTGGTCTAGAAGAGTGCCGGTTTGCTCGCAGCCATGTTCCACTATTTTTGTGACATGCCATGGCTGACATACCCCAGGCTTCCGGCGAGCAATAACTCTTCCGCGGCAACCATCTTCGCGATGGATGCATATGACCTTCAACTCCTTTTTATCAGACTGCATCACTTTATGCTGCCGGTGTATGGCAATTGCATAGCTATTCATTGCTTGGTAAGCAGATTTCTTATCTGGGAAAATCTGCCCAACGGCCAGACTTCCCGCTTCCAGGCCAGAAACAGAGTGAAATTCATTGGTGATGCTCATAACCTGTAAAAACTCTGGGTTCATTGGTGGAGCGACCGCCTTCTCAGGAGGAACAACTTCATCATCATCTGATTCCGAAGAGGCGGAAGAATGACCATCATCGTCATCATCTAGCGCCTCCGGCAATCCCTCCACGTGTTCGCTCATGTCAACGACCGCAGACCAATATCCTGTGTCATACACTGGTTGGCCTCCTGTTGGTTCCGATGGACCGGCGCTGGGGGCTACTGTCATTGCCAACTCGGCCTCACCGCCCCCGCTACTGCACTCGGCGACATCAGTGACAGAAATGAACTCCAAATACACCATGGGCTGTCCAAACATGGAGTTATTGGGATTGCTTGCAAACCCCATGTACGACGCCCAGGCTTTTTCACCAGTAACCCGCCGCAGACCCCAACGGGATACTGTCCCATCATTTCCTCCGTCAACCACGAAAGCCTCCATGGTCATTTTTTTTCCATCCATCGCTGAACCAAACACCAATCGGATGCACCTTCTGACTGCCGCATACCCTACATTAACCATGTCTCTCACTACAACCGTACTCATCTCGTACCTAGACACATCCACACCGGAAGGACCGTCGCGTACGATGTCCCCATAGAACACTACCAAATTTTCCATAGTACCTAACGAGCAGCCATATTTACATCGTTAGTCGATTAAAAAAGTTTTTTAAAATAAAACGAGCATATTTTTTTACTTGCAAATAGCAGTTGCATGCATGAACATATCACCGGTAATATATCAAATGGAGTCACCCTATTATCACATGAACAAAAATATTACACACACAATTTTTTTTTCCTGCCAAAAGTTTCAAAATGGCAATTGCATGCATGAATATATCACCAGTAACATGTCAGCGAAGTCGCCCTATTATCACATGAACAAAAATATTACACACACAATTTTTTTTTCCTGCCAAAAGTTTCAAAATGGCAATTGCATGCATGAATATATCACCAGTAACATGTCAGCGAAGTCGCCCTATTATCACATGAACAAAAATATTACACACACAATTTTTTTTCTGCCAAAAGTTTCAAAATGTCAGTTGCATGCATGAACATATCACCGGTAACATATCAAATGGAGTCACCCTATTATCACATGAACAAAAATATTACACACACTTTTTTTTTTGCTGCCAAAAGTTTCAAAATGGCAGTTGCATGCATGAACATATCACCGGTAATATATCAAATGGAGTCACCCTATTATCACATGAACAAAAATATTACACACACAATTTTTTTTTTGCTGTCAAAAGTTTCAAAATGGCAGTTGCATGCATGAATAAATATTCGCAAAATTACACGATGAAATTTATACCTCTGCTTCAATGAGGATATCCTTCCGAATAATAAATATCCGTCAGCAGTAATATATGAACGAAGTCGACCTATTATCACATGAACAAAAATTTCAGACACACAATTTTTTCTGCTGCCTAAAGTTTCAATATAGTAGTTGCATGCATGTCAAAAAATATAGTAATATATGAACGAAGTCTAAATTCCGGCTCTAACTCAATCTAGACATTTAATAGAAGTCCTAATTATTACTTAATGACCAAAAAGACATCTTGCATGTCAAAAAATATAGTACTACTAGACACAGCTAACATTGATCTATAACATCCTCAACATATTACTATAAATGCAAAATATCGCTTACGAAATGCAAAATATCGCTTACGAAATTAACCTCTAAGCAGTAAACATCGCATAGCTAATGTCGGGTTACAAAGCTAATTAATTTCCAACGTGCATGAACAAGAAAATTCATGTACTGCAAAGATCATACCTTGATCTTCAACTCAGTACTTCACTTCACACGGCAAATCGTTCTCCTAAAGCTCCAAATTACCCCATAAAGTGACGAAATGCTGCCTGTAACAACAGATAATACACACTTAGACACAAATCAAACGGATGAAAAATGTTATGCATGCGAACACAATCAACAAAAATGGACAGCTCTTACCTTGATATATCGTTTCCTCAACTACAACTTCTTCAAAATCCAAATGTGAGGCAGTGTGTGTGCGTGAGAGAGAGCGAGAGAGCAGAATGTGTGTGCATGAGAGAGAGCGAGAGAGAGAGCAGAGTGTGTGTGTGCGTGAGAGAGAGCGAGAGAGAGCAGAGTGTGTGTGCGTGAGAGAGAGCGAGAGAGCGAGAGAACAGCAGCGTTTATAAGAACAATAAGAGTATTGTACTGTCGGCAGAAGACGTTAAGCAGCGGCAGCGTGCGGAATTTCCACCGAAAGCAGCGGCGCCGTGCGGAATTTGCACCGAAAGCACCGACAGCACCGGCAGCATCTGCCATGGGAATCAGCGCCCCGCCTCGGAATTTGCGCCGTCAGGCGCGGCTGTCGGCGCGCGCAGGCGCTACAGTAGCTGCCGCCAGGGGAGCTGGCGGCCGGTCCCGCAACCCCTTCTCCGTTCCGTCCAAACGGTGGCCGAAGCGGCAACAGTGGCGGCCGCCGTCTACGGTGGCGGCCGGGCCCAGGCACAGTAGCGGCCGCCGTCTACGGTGGCGGCCGGGCCCAGGAACAGTGCCGGCCGCCACTCGCAGTGGCGGCTGGTCCCAGCCGCCCGCGCTGGTGGCGGCCCGGGGGGTCTGATCCGGCGTTTTTATTCCCAGGTGGTCTATTTTGACAAATTGACTCGCGACGTGGTCTATTTGGACAAAAATTCCGCCTCGAGCGCGTGTACATTATCGATCTCGAAAGTGGAGAGGTGGACGAGGTAACGGAGCAATTTCAGAGACTCGAACTGCAGACTGTCGTGCCCTTTGAGATGGATTGGCAGACTTTCTTCTTGTCTCGTCTCGAGGGCCACAAAGGTAAACCATGAGAATTCCTATGAGTATTATTTTTCTCTCGTGTGCCATTTGTAAGTTATCTGGAATAAATGTAAAGGGGATTTGATAAGGAGCAACGCTGAGCCGAAGACGGGATGATGTGCCGGCGCTCTCTCGATGACGCCTTCTCTATTTCTACCCAGGCGCTGCCATCCACTTGCCGACGTCTTCTTGCCGCATTGCATGGGGCTATGTTGATCTCTGTTGTTCTCAGGTCTTAGTCATGTTGTACAGATCTTTGGTGTTGGTTATGATGTGGCTTGGTTGCTCTGTGGTTCACCTCATTAACATTGGCATGAGGTTGATATAGGTGTTGCATGTCTCGTAATAATATGGTGTTCGACTATTAATCCTAATGATTAGCGTTGTAATGGCCGAATGCATTGTATCTGGCTTCTTTGCCGCTTCCTTATCTAATGTAATGATATGCATGTTTATATGTATTCTAACAAAAGGAAGCGGTTGGACATTGTGTCGTACTAGAGGCGGGGAAGAAGGTTGACTGGGTAGGAGGGGGTTTCATTTTGGCCCCGCTTGAATTAGACATCGGTTGACACCACACACAAAGAATCTTAAACTCTTAATAGTGAACAACAACTTTGTGTTGCATTTATAATTCTTGTTGATAGCAAAGCCGTCTCCTCAACTCACGTAGTCGCCGTCATCAGTCCACCTCATATTCGGTTGCCCTAGGTTCATGAAGGCAGGGTGGACCGTGGCCCTCGTGGGCGGAAGGGATCTTGCCCGTTTATAGGTTCGTTTATAAGGTTTGTGCCCTATTCAGAAAAACGAGATGGCGGCGGTTGTTTGAAGATGAAATAAGGTCCTCTTCACCTAGCTCATGTCCTAGTGATGCGCCTAGCATTGTTGGAGGATGTGTGGAGGTGTGTCTTCGGTGGATCGGATCTCACATGATTCGGTCGGTGTGGTCTTCAGGGTCTGCTTCGATCTAGTCCTTGTTCGTCTTCGTATGTGTACTTCTCTTCAGCGGCGATTATTGATGTTCTGGTGATAATAAGTTTGATCTAGGTGTAGTATGTATTGGTGTGTATGGTTATCAATTCTAGTGAATAGCGTTTTAACGACTGGAAGACATTGTAAGTCATTGTATTCAGGTTCTTTGCCGCTTTCTTATCTAATGTAATGATACGCATGTGTATATGTATTCAAACAAAAAGAAGCGGTTGGTCGTAGCGTCGTACTAGAGGCATTGGTCGTCACCACCAAAAAAATCAGACTGACTTAAAAGTTAGTCCATCTTCTATTGTTTGACTTGAATTTGTCAATTGTAACTTAATGCTATTTGTAAGACATGTCGAGTCATGTAAGAATCTTAAACTACCAACAACTTCGTAGTGCATTTATAATTCTTGTTGACATCAAAGTTGTCTCCTCAACTCACGTAGTCGCCGCGACCGGTCCACCTCATCTTCGATGGCCCTAGGGTCATGAAGACAGGGTGGACCATGGTCCTCGTGGGCGGGAGGGATCTTACTTCGTTGGTAGGTGTTTTATGTGTCGTTTAAGGTTTGTGTCATATTCAGGAAAACAAGACGACGGCGGTTCTTTGAAGATGAATTAAGGTTCTCTTCACCTAGCTCATGTCCTAGTGATGTGTCTAGCGTCATCAGATGACGTGTGGAGGTGCGTCTTCTACGGATCTCACGTGACTCGATCGGTGCTGGTCTTTGGGGCCTGCTTAGATCCAGTCCTTCTTCGTCTTCGTCTTCGTATGTGTGTCTATATATAGGTTGGATCCATTCGATCTATACTTCTCTTCATCGACCATGATTTATGTTTTGGTTATAACAAGTTTGGCCTGGCTCCGATGAGGAAGGGGTGATGACAATGGTGCGCCTTTAACTCACTTCAGTGTTTGTAGTCGTCGCTGGATGAACTAACATGGATGTAATTTTTATTATTTTTGTGTCTTTGTACTGCCATGACGATGATGAATAGATCGGAAATTTCTAAAAAAAAAGTCTTGTTGACATCGGTTTGCACCCGCAGTAGGATTGCTAGGACGCTGGCATCCGAAGACGAGGCAATCCGTACACGAGCTGGATAAGAAAACTAGGTGGTACTGTAGTATATAGTACGTAGCGGAGGGTGGCTGGCGCGCAGAACGAGATCCTCTGACGTAGTGAAAACTACTGCCGAGGGAAGTACTTCCCGTATCACCGTTGGCTAGCCATCCGACGGTAGCAGCCGGAAACCAGCAAAATAGAGATGTGAAGCTGTTGAGAAGCTGTCAGCCCACATGCACGTTCCAGCCAGCCCAATGAATCGGGGAGAGGGAAAACAGCTCGAGAGGATGAAAAGGGGACGAGCTGCTCTCCTCGCCAATCTTTAGAGTACTACGTCATCACTCTGTCTCTATCTTGAAATTTACAGTATTAATCTTCCACAGCAAATTGCTTCGAAATTGATCAAATTTTTACCATCTGGTTGCTTTGTAACTAATCCATCTTCCATTACCAGATTTCTTTGAACTCGATCAACCTTTCCCTACTGTCATGAAATAATTATCTAGTTGAAATTCTATCATATGCCACTGACTGACACTGACACGGAAGAAGAGGCAAGCACAGTACGCCATGATTCCAATACGTAAGTGATACAACACCCAATATGTTATTTCTCATGAGAGATCAACTGTCCATCATCAATCTTACCTACAATCAACTGTTCGTGCTAATATTCCTCATATGATGTGAAAAAATCTCACTTTTTTAACTTAATTTATAGGATCCAATCATAGATAATGCTTTTACTGGGTTACAGACAAAACACGCGCGGGCGAGGGAGTAGGGTTTTGGGTGGGCCAGGATGGTTTGCACCAGACATGTGTGTTATCCGAACGCCCGCAAAGCCTCCCCTCACCCCAGAGTTTGTCGCTGGTTTGAGGAAAAAAACACGTCCGGACCGCTCGACCGTCTCTCCCCGACCCCAAGGCCGAGCCCACGCCCACGTCCCCCACGGAGCCCCTGGAGAGAGCTAGGCGTGGACCGGCGTCCTCCGCGAGTGGGTGAGCGCGCCGGCTATCGCGCTGGGGGCGACGCTGGAGCATGAGGCTGCCTACTTGAAACACTGGCGCCAGCGCACCGATGACGAGCGCCAAATGCAGGTCGAGTGCGCGGAGGAGGAGGGTCGTGCCCATTGGGCACGGGTGGAGGAGGAAGAGCGTCGGGAGCGGAAGGAAGAGGAGCGCGCGCCGGGCAGCATTGCCGCCGGCGGAGCAGACGACAGAGGAGTCGACACGAGCGGCATGGCAGTCCGCAATCCCGTGGGCCGGGCAGCCGCCAGCCTTCGTCGACCTTTTTTTTTCGAGACTGACGGGGGGATAAACCCCACCGCTTGTTATATTCCAACTCGAAAGATGACTTGGTAGTCAACACAAATACATGAGTGTGCACACGAGGTGCAAAAGAAAAATACAGAGGTGGGCACCCAAGACGAGAGCCAAACACAAGAAGAAAGACAAAGACGGAAGGGGAGGATGGCTTGAGAAGCCACACCGAACCCCCCCGATAGCTGACACCTGAAGCCAAAGGCTAGACCCCCATACAAACTACCGCCTGACGGGCAAGGGAGAAAAAATAGGCACCATAGCAGAGATCACAAAGGAACGTCACTGGCACGATCGAAGGGCGTCGGATAGCCGAGATCGTGCGGCAACACCCGTTGTGTCGCCGGCGAAACCGAGAGACAGAACGCCACCGAGACCGAAGGGCGTAGCACCGGTGTACTGCCACCGAGGTCGAAGGGCAACGCACCACTCGTGGCCACCCCAGGACGTCCAAGCAAGCAACGCCCGAGCCACCATGAAATTAGCCCTGCAAGACAGAAACACCAGAGCAGACGCGCGCCGAGGAGCGTCAATGGCACAATCGAAGACCTCACCTAGGGCAGCGTGCTGGGGGACAAATTCACTGTTTTGGCCTTTTCCGTTAGTTTAGCACGATCCGAAAAACTTTTGCACATAGGCGATAGACAATGACGGTAAAAAAAGAGTCAGACCTAAAAAACTTTTGCACATAGGGTCACATCAAGCGTAAGTTAAGGAAAAGAGTCGAAACATGGATGTCGCTAGAGTCGCCCTGTGGAGGACGCAGAAGAAGCCGAGGGCAGCCGCCGGCAACGCCACGCTCCCGGAAGACGTGGTCCTCGAGATCCTCGTACGCGTTGCCGATGTCGCCGCCCTCTTTCGCTGCACCGTGGCGTGCAAGCGATGGCGGGACCTGGTGTCCGAGCCCACCTTCCTCCGCCGCCGCTGGCCGGACCCGCCCTCTCTCATCGGCTTCTTCGCTCGCCAGCGGCGCTACAGGGCACGAGCACAGGGCGCCGCTTCCGTCGCCGGTGCCCGCCGCGGCCCGGCTCTCATTCCGGCGCCGGGATGCCCGCTGGGCCCCGCGCGGCCCTCCCTGCGCTCCTTCGTCTCGTGCACCGCGTGCCTGCTGGACGACGCGGTGCCGCTCGTCTCGCGCGACGGCCTCCTCCTCTTGCGCCTCGTCGACGCACCGGCCGACGTAGACGCAGCAGGCCAGGCAATCGTGCGGCTAGCCGTGTGCAACCTGATCGACGGCACGTGCGACGTGCTGCCCCCGCTGCAATGCGGCTTCTCCTTTGCCATCAGCAGCTGCGCCGTCCTGACCTTCGCCGACGGCTGCTGCTCAGGCTTAGCGTTCTTCAGAGTGCTGGTCCTCGTCTTGGACCGCAACAGCCTCTGCGCTTTCTCGTCCACGGAGTCGAGCTGGAGCGCGCCAGTAGAGTGCTTCAGCAGCGCGGAGCTGGGCGTCGTGGACGGCGGCGCCGTCGTGCACCGGGGCACCGCGCACTGGCTCGTCAAAGACACGTTGAACAACTTGTACACCCTCGAAGTGAGCGACGACATCTTCCTGGTAGGAACCCAGATTCCACCAAGCGACCATGACTACGCTCTTCACCACACGCCGTGCCTCAGCGTCGCCACTGACGGGGCACCGTCGCTGCTTCGCCTGTGCAAGGACTGCCTCTGGCTAGAGGTCTGGACACGTCGAGAAGGGAAAAGGAGCGTCGCTGCAGAGTGGCTGCTAACTAAGGCGATGGAGCTCAAAAGGCCAAAGGACAAGAACAAGATTGAGAAAGTACAAAGCATCTGCCTGGACGAGAGAAGCGGCGAATTGTTCGTCGAGGACAACCTCGAGCGCATGTACGGTGTCGATCTCGAAACCGGGGCGATGGATGAGGTGACCGGCCAGTTTTGGAGACTCAAATCACAGACGGCGGTGCCCTTCGAGATGGATTGGCCGGCTTTCTTCGAGTCTCGCTTGGGCGGCGACAGACGAAACCGAGAGAGAACCCGTGAGAATGCCTACGCCTCCTAGTGTTTGACTAGTAGGAAGAAGGAGCGGCGACACGCCGCGCCCGTGGTTGAGCCCATACAGTGCGTACCTGTGTATTGTTATTTTTATTTTCTAGTAAGTGGTCGAGCTGGTTGCAGACATTATTCATATTTCTTACATAAAAAAGAACATCCAACTGAAAAAGGGAGTAATTTAAAATTCTGCATGATACATCCAACAAAAAATAAGAGTATTAAGTAAAGCTATTCAAACTCATCACCGTTATTATTATTTTTCGTCTAAAATAAGCATAATATACGGGACTGAGCATTTAACGACAACTGCTTACACATTCTTTCTCTATCTCTCTGCATGTAAATTAATATCAAATATCTTTGGAAGCAAATGAATTATTTCTACGTAGAGAGAATAACCAGAATTCATGAATTTTCTAAACTGAGAAGTACAGACTTGACTATTGAACTCAGTTTTTTGAAGAATGGCCCCTCATGGGAATCACAAGGAAAACCATTAATATTCCTATATAATTATATGTATTATAAAATGTTAGCTTGAACAGTCGGAGCTTAGCGAGCAAATGAGCAAACTACTGGAAAACCAAAAATTGAAATAGGACTTCCAACATGCATGATCTTGCGGTTGCACCTGTAACTGCTCAATACCTCTTTTGGATTCCGAATATACTCCATGCTTCAATTTATAGAGACAAAAGTTTAATTTCAATCTTATGAGAAGCCAAATTGTCCGATAAGAATGATCAGCAAGCTGCAAAACAAAAATGCACTTTGTGATTTGAAAATGAAAAGAGAAAGAATTGGAAAATCAACACGAACCATACAAACAATCTACATTTCATCGCCTTCCTATGAATTTTTATGACTGAATAGATAAAAATCACAGCAAAATTGACCGTACAGTAACAAAAACACCAGGCAATGGAGCATTTTACAGTGCTCCACTCACAAAAATCTAAAGCATCGAATCACCACTATCATCACGCCACTTGTAAGCTTCAAAATGTGGTACTCATAGATGAATATATCTTAGTAGATGCAATTTTAATTAGTTTTGAAGACATAAAGTTGTTGATTTAAACATCTATAGATAATCACTCAAGTAGCTGATTTTCATTTATTGGATTCAACATTTTCTTTTGTACACAGTACCATGGCCCATAGCAAAAAAAAAAACATTGTACATAGACAACCCGGAGTTATTAAAATATCATGAAATGCTAAGCCCAATTGGCATGGAGAAATCATTTATCAACAAACTATACTGACATATTAGCAAACAGGTTATGTGTTGTAGTATTGTTCTAAATTATAAGGGTTCCTTCAGACTTCAGTTTTTCATTATTGGCTTATGTTCTTATAGCGAAGCTGCTGCTGCATATAATTTCTAAACATTAGCATGTGAGCCCTCTCTGTTCTACTTGTCATTTCATAAAACTATGCATATCTAGTTTACTCTGGTTGTGACTGACGCCATCTATTACAGACAACATAGGCCCAGAATATGGATCTCAGAGGTAAAGGGGACACATATAATAGACAAAGGGTCATACAATTTAAAACTTTAAAATCAATCTGGAATGATGTAGCTGAGGCTGTTAAATTTCGACCGGAAGTTGTTACTTATTAATTGAATTATGTCTCTAATTTCAGTTTCTACAGTTGGCCAGCAATACACATAAATATGGGTCTCAATTGTAGTTTGATCAACATGTTAACAAACATACAAACAAAATGCTCTAACACCACACTTGACTTGATACAAACAAAATATCCACATTTTTCTAGCTAGTCTTCCAAGTTTTTTATTCCAGTATCCTACGTCAACTACCTCGCCATCTTGCACTCAGGCAGTGCTCAACAGCATGATTTGGTGGCTGACACCGGGCCTCTTTCGCGTTGTCATCCTCCGTGCCCTTTTGTGCTGCGCTAGCAGCCCCGTATGTTCATCTCCCTCCAACGGCAGAAATGAACATGGCTTGTCATCTTACTTGTAAAAGAAAACGCAAAGTTTCCTCGTGTACATTCTAAAAAATGTGTTGATGTATATCACAACAAACACGTGAGAAGGTCCAGATTGTCTTAATGACACCAAGACACCATGGAACATACCTTTTTTAATTACCTTTTGTGCATATTTTCAGCCATAAATGAATAATCATTTCTCTCATAGTATGATTTGTATAGCATCATTTCAATAGTTTCAAGATGGCAAATCTTACTGCAAAGCCACTCTTTAACTATATATCCTTCTCTGAACATATATTTGGGCAGATTAAGCCAAGTGAATTTAGGAGTTTCCTAGGTCTGGTTCCGAGTTCAAACTGCTGCTGATAGCAAGCAAACAGGAACTGGGTACGCTAAGTAAGGTTCACACTTTTTAAGTTAAATTGTTACTACTCCTTTAGATCATTAGCCGGTCCTTTACTTCACACTTTTTAACTGGAGCTTAAAACATGACAGTAGAAGCATGAGCCTCCAGTGCTTCTGAACTTTCTTTTAAACTCTACTTCTAAGCTTTCTATGTTACTGATTATCACTTTGTAGATAGACACACATTGACTTCTTAAATAATAGAACTGGACAACTGCCATGCCATCCAACATCGCCATGACAATTAAGGTGTGACTCCACATTTTTTGTTGACAGAAATACAAAAGGAATGAAACATAAAAGGCCATATGACCACAATAAAGCATACCAGAGGAATAGCTTTGCATACCTAGTGCATATGGTAATGATATATCCGCACATTGATTTTTCACCGCCGCTTGGTCGTTGTACAATCTGCGGACACCGCTCTCCAGCTTCTACTCTCATCCTCTGCCTCCCTGCAACCAGATGTGTTAACTCTCCAAACTGTCAGAGTAGTTGCTTCCTAATTGGGTGCCTCCTCCACTAAAAAGAGTAGTGTTGTTGTGTACAAAATATTTAAATTTTAAAACGAAGAATATAGTGAAATCAAAGCTTCTCTGAATTGTGATGTCAATAATCTGTTGTGAGAGACACTCTGTAAATATCACACCAAAGACAATCTGTGATGAATTTTCTCTTAATGTTATTTTCCATGGGAGTGAACATATAATTCCTAGTATAGGGAGGTATGATGATATTCTTGAATAACACAGTGATAGAAGCACCAAACTTGCCACTAAATATTCCATTTCAGCATGCACAAAAAACAGAACAATAACCTCAGAAGGACAAAAAAAAACAGGCCAATAAACTTGGGATAGAAAAACAGGTCAACTAACTTGGAAGGACACCTATCATGGTGCAGGCATAAATATCTCTTAGTACTGAAGTCTTTGTTGCTATTTTAGACGATAACAACACATAACCTATCAGATTTCCTTATTGGTAAATGTCTGTTTTTTAAAGTTAATTTTGAAGTCAGTCTGGTCAGGAAAAATATTACAACATCTTATTTGGTGGAAGAAAATACAAATAATCCTGGCAGAGCCTCTACAACATCTTAGTCACCTAAGAAACTGCATATATCTAAAAATACATGAAAGTAACCATATGTAGAATACATGTTTACCTTCTCCAAAGTCTGACCTTAGCCTTTACTGATTGTCACTCCCCTGTAGTGTGAAGGGCAATTTGGAAACAGGAGCACTGAGCACTATCCATGGTACTTGGCACATATACACACACACAGGGCCATTTGGAAACAGGAGCACCGAGCACTATCCATGGTAGTTGGCACACGCACACGTTGTTCTTCGTTATTTCTTGTCGCAATCTCTGTTTTGTAAACCGATTCACCTAGACGTTAGGGATACATCCCCTGGAAAGTCAATATCAGTAAGCATTAAGATTCTAAGCTGTAAACACAAACAATATCAATAGATGGATATTGTCACAAACGCCATCCTGATCCCATGGTTATAAAGTACATATTTTCAGCTCCATTTGTCATCACGAATTCATGATCAGTAGATGCATATTGTCACAAAACCTATAACATGATATGTGGGCCATAAGATAAAACAAAGTATGGTAGAATTAGCAGGGTGGTGTCCTATCTTATAGATTTCACAAAACACCTGAGTAAAAACAGCATAGATTACTGAAAAATAACACTCCCTTCTGCCTATGACAGCAAAACAGAACTGAACCCCTAAACAGATTGAAAAGATGAACAGAAATAGAAAGGGGATTACATCACCTTCTTGCTATCATGTCATCCACAGTGACCACTGGTCCACACCAAACCTATCTAATCATCCAGAAGAGCACCTTTATCCAAACCCCAATGGTCTTCAATTAGGCAACACGTGAAGATGCACACAGAAGCATCCACCACTATGCCCCCTACCCTGTAATCCCCGCATCCAACCAACTGGAAAATCGAGCAAACAAAACCAAAACACAAAGGAAGGAAGAAAGTAGGAGGGAGCAAATAGAACGTACCAGTCTGTCGGGAGACGGTCGCATCAGCCAAACAAAACCAAACCCCAACAGGACGGGTCAAATAGCAAGTTAGCGATGGCGCCGGCATCGTCCACCCCACCGCAACAGCCGTACAGAAGAAGCGGCGCCGGCGCCGTCCACCCCACCACAGCAGCCATACAGAAGGAGCCATGAGAACCTACAACCAGGAGGGCCAGCGGCGACAAACCCTGGACGGGAGGCGGCCGGTGCGGTCGGTGGAGAGGCGACGTGATTTGCGGGTACGGACCCGTGGCCGAGCAGATGCAGAGAAGGGGCATGAGGAGAGGAGATGGCAGACGGGGGCGAAACGGCGGCGGCATGGGACTGGTGGCGGCGGCCCCTTTCTTTTGTGTCATCCCCCTCTCCCGTTCTCTCGTGTGTAGACGAAAGAAGAAAGCGGTGGCCTCGTAGGTAAATAAGTAGAGGCTGTAAAAAAAGCAGAACACGTGCCGTGCTCTCCTTACAGGAGTAAGGCAAAGACGTGTTAAGCCCGTGAGAGGCCATGCCCAACACTTGGAATGAACGACATGAGGGCCTGCTTAGTAGCTTTAATTCTTTGATATATTTGAACCTGACATTTGTAGCTTACCACTGTTGTTCGTACGGCATGACAAGCCAGGCAGTAAGAGCTACAGGAATCTTAAAATTCTTGACAATGAACAAAAAACATGATGGACACCAGTTTGCAGTTTACAGCTGTGACTCTTCTTGACAACCTTTTGCACCCTTCGCTCTACCATAACTCTTCTTTTTTTCCTTTTACACGAGGAACCCTACAGTGTTGATAGGCTATCATATTCATATATATCTATACCTTTTTATCTCACAGATAGGATGAACTGTTAATGTGTGCTAGCTCCATCTGATCTAACAAGCCTCCCTAAAAATTACAAGGGTAGAACCAGTGGTTTAATGAAAACCAGAGTGGTATTATGCTGGATGGCACTGCTTGCCTTGCCTGTGGTTATCTATCTTCTTGCAGACCCTGATGAATAAGCAATAAGTATCAGCATAAACATGACCATCTATTTGAGAAAGGGGTCTACGAACTAGGGCTGAAGTTGGACGAGGTATTCAAATGCACAGTATCATGTGAGCATTGGAATTAATGGACGTCATTTTAAACTACAGCTATGTAAATATGTTGTCTAAAAAACTCTAGGCATTCAGGACCACCTAACCACACCTACATACCAGAATATGCGTACCAATTAAAAAAAATGCCCAAGGCCGCTACATTATATAGCAAGATAAACCGCTATGCAATGCTGATACATCAGCAAGAAAATGAACTTCTGCAAATAAGAGAGAATTTAGCAAGGAAATAACACTGTATTTTCTTCTTCTTCTTCTTTTTTCACATGACAAGGAAATAGCACTGTAGGAGTGAAAAAGCATAAAAGGAAATCTGAATAGCACATTGAACTTACAATCTTACTGTCAGAATGAAGTTGCTGAATTGGAAAATGATGCTTAGGTGTAGTCACAACAAAAATGTGCAACATCCTGGATGTCGCCACGTCTGCTGTACCATTCTTCTCATTCAGGTCTGGTGCTAGTTTCTGTCAAAATGAATAAAAATGAGCAAAGCTAGCGGCAGATTGACCAGCCATGCAATTATATGGTGTTGATTTGATAACATTAGGGGGTTGTTTGGATAGCGATGATTAGTGGTGAGTTTACAGAAAACTAGCTTTTAGCCGATTTTTAGTAAAATCAGTTTTACTAGTTTTTTTTATGAATAATCAGTTTGTGAGCAATCGTGTTTGGAGTAAGAAAAGTTAAAGCTGGCCTGCCGTGTTTCTTGTTTGGATATTGATCTCTCCCATGAGTTTAGGAAGAGCTGGCCGTGACAAAGGAGCATGGCGTGCGTCAATCGGTTAGTATCCAGGATTCTCAAAACGCGTTTATGGAAAACCACTAACTCTCGTTTTTTCAGAACCTTGAAATTATGGGTTTCTGAGAACCACGTTTCTTATATCCACAGATTAGTTAGAGCAGCCAAACAAGATTGTATTCGGTTAGACGGTTTTCCTAATTTATAGAGATTGCATTTTGTACATTCTATCTATCCAAACAACCCCTAGAAGGCACAACATAGCCAAAAAAATTCATTTAATCGAATGGACAGAGGAATTCTCAACAAGGAAAATATATTTTTGCTAGATTTATTATGCATAGCATTTATTTGCAATTCCATTTTGCTAACCATCAGTACATAACTACTAACGTCTTACATGGTATTCAACAATGTCAGTCAGAAATAACAATATCGAACCTGCATGTTCTCATTTTATTACAAAGGAAAACATCTCACCTACATAGGTCTTATCTCAGAGAAAGGGCAGCTCGGTGCACGTAGCTCCCGCTCTCGGAGAATGAACAACAATTTCTAATGTTCACCGGCAAATTTTGAAATAAGGTACATTCTTCGGAACAACATTGGTTGGGCTAAAAGATAAAATAATCTCACAATCATACTGGTGAAGTTGAATGAAATGTAGGAGATTAGGAGACTCTGCAGAATAGCTGCTTGTGGAGTTGTAATTTCTTTTCCAAGTCGCACTCCTCTAACGTACTGGTGTAAGTGTTGGAATCAACTAAGAGTATTTCATTTAGGCATACAGTAGTACAGTACAAGATGAAGTAGCAGCAAGGAGGTATTAGTAAAAGTGTATGCCTAAGTCACAGCATCCAAGCTCAAGCAAGTAATGATGTATTAGTAAAGCAGTATGCATAAGTACCACAATCTTTGTCAACTCAATGTAATAATCAATCCTCAAGCAAGCAAAGAGGTATTAGTAAGAATGTGTGCGTAAGCACCATAAATGTTTGTTAACTTACAGCAGTGATCAAAGCTCAAGCTGACTTTTCCGAGCCTGCTACCTCCTGTCATGGAAGTGCTTGAAGAGAGGAGTTGTCCCCTGCATGAAAGAAAATGCGTGAAAATCATGAGTTGTTCACCATAACTAAAAGATTAGAACAAGTACCAACTAAATAAGGTAAAGTACAAGCTAACTATTTCATGCTAACCTGTTTAACATTCTTGATCTATTCTTCCATGCAACTAAACCATCCAACGGTTGGAGAACTTCATAGCAGTGTTTGGTTGCTTTAACTTGGTGTAAACATCTCCCATGAAAATGCAGAGAAATTGAGTTTTCATGGTCATATGGTGTGCATCATGTGAAAGTTCATAGATGTGATGTGCATTTGAGGAGTGAATGATGCATGAACTCATAACCCAACTCAGAGTTTGCTTCCCTTGCATGTTTTTCTGATATGCCAACATGATGATTCAGTTTGTTGCATGAGAAATAACAAGGCCAGTAAGTAGTTTTTGTACTGCACAATAACTTGTCAAGGAGGAATGCCGAGTGCTGGTGCAACACCAGATCTTATTAACTCGGTACTAACAAATCTTGTATCCTTTATCTTAAGGCTATTGTCAATGAAGACAACTAGGACAAATTGGTCAGATCCAGTGCTGTCCACGTGTAACAAGTTAAACAGCTTGCGAGATCCACCTCTGTTTCCCTGATATCCTGTATCTAGAAAAACACTGCTTTCATTGCCCTTCTCATTTCTTCCACTCCACATGATAGTGTTCATCCTAAGTTCCTGTCCAACCACATGGATGGGAAGTGGAGTCCCGTAGTACTGAGAAGCAGCACCAAGAGAAATATTCCGCATATGAGAATAAGTTTCATGATTTTTCTCTTCTTCCAACGTAAACAGCCCAATTTCTTCAAGGTCGCTACTTCCATCCCTTTGTTCTGAATAGCAGTTATCTTCAGTATTTTGTTCTGGATCATTTCCTGCCAAAATTTCTTGAGAGTCTCTTCTTGATTCCATCAAACCGTCAGATCTTTTATACATTCCTACAAGTGCATTTGCGACATATACATCAGAGATCAAACCCATCTTTATAATAGAAGTATGCACTTGTCTCCCTAGATCAATAGCACATAGGTCAGCACATCCGCGCAAAATTCTTGCAAAGGTAACACGGTTTGCACGCAATCCACTGTGCTGCATTTTGGAGAAAAGATGAAGAGCTTCATCACTGCATCTGTTCTGAATATAACCCAACATTAGCATTGCATATGAATTTATACTCCAACTTCTCATGCTATGGAAAAAACTACATGCACTGGCAATGCATCCACACTTGACATAAAGGTCTATGATAGCATTTCCAACAATGGCATCCATGTATTCAGAACCAATCTTTACAAGATAGCCATGAACCTGTTCACCAGCCTCCTTAGCTCCTATATCGGAACATGCACTGAGAACAGTTGAGCAAGTGAAATGATCAGGACGCAGACCAGAATGATATTCACTGCAGAAGAGCAGAAGAGCTTTCTCTGGCAGGAAATTCCAGCAATACCCCGAGAGCATAGCATTAGTTAAAACTAGATTTCTCGGAAAAGGTGTGTGGGAATATAGCTCAGCAGCACACTTAATGTGATGGCATTTTGCATACATGTTCACTAGGGAAGCACTAACGAAGTCAGCAGCCAATATCCCAACTTTAAGAGCCAGAGCGTGAATCTGCTCTCCCTTATCCATGTCTTCAAGTCCTGTGCATGAATTTATGATAGTAGCAACACAGTGCTGATCTAATAGTGCTCCAGAATTTCTTAACCCTCTAAAATAACCAAATGCTTTTCCAAACTGGAGGTTCTTGACACAGCCTGCCATGACTGCAGCCCATGATACAACATCTCGTGACTCTGAAATTCCGAAGATTGCTTCGGCGTGCATCAGCGATCCAATTTCAGAGTATACCGATATAAGAGCATTACATACATTAATATAAGAGAAGCTTCCAGATTTCAATGTATAAGCATGTACTTGCTGAACTTCCTCTTTGATATGACAGACATCTAGAACGGTGACCAGATCCCCTTCCCTTAAACTGAGGCCCGAAGAAAGAAGATGTTCAACTAGCTTGACTGCTTTATCCTGGCAACCATTTGAGTGATAGCCTGATATAGCTAGAGAATACAAAGATGCATCATGCCTTCTAGCTGCAGCAACAAGTTGTCCAATGTACTGAGTATCACCTACCCTCCCGGCTGACTTAACCAGCTCAGACAGAACATAACAATCTCTTTCCAACCCCACTTTAAGTGCATAAACATGAACATTCCTACAAAGCTCAAACATTCCAAGAAAAGCAGCGACGCCAGCAGCTAACCTCAATGTCACCACATCCATTGCAATGCCAACTCTATGCATATCCCTGCAAAGCTCAGCAGCCTCCACAACACAGCCATTCTCAATAAAACCTGAAATCATTGCATTCCAAGCAACTGAGCTCTTCACGGGAATTTCACAGAAGATCCTAAAAGAGCAGCCCACATTGCCACATTTCGCATACATATCAACGAATCCCACTTCCACGAACCTATCAACGCCCAAGCCAGACTTGATCACCACTCCATGTACCATGAGCCCCAGCTCTATGACACCAGACCTTGCACATGCATTCAGCGTCGTGGAGATGACAAACCGGTTTGGCTTCACCTCAGAGGACAACAGCCCCTTGAACACCCCAATGGCATCAACCCAGAGGCCCCGGCCGGCGTGTGCGGAAATGACGGTGCACCAGGACGCGACGTCCCTATGAGGCATTTCGTCGAACAGGTGGCGGCAGGCCGCCAGGGAGCCGCCCTTGGCGTAGGTGTCCATCAGGACATTGGACACGAGCGTGTAGGGGGCGAAGCCGCGCTTGAGGACGTGCCCGTGGACGGCGCCGGCGCCGGCCGCGAGCGCGTCGAGCGCGCAGCGCCGCAGGAGGCGCACGTAGAGGCGCGCCTCGGAGGACGGGAAGAGGAGCTCGATGGGCCCCACGATCTCCAGCACGGCTGATATGGTGCCATGCGCCCCGCCGCCCCGCGCAACGGAGCCGGTGGAAGCAGCGGCGGCGGCGGCGGAAGAGAGAAGCCTAGATGGGGTCGGCTTGGAGGAGAGCGCGGAGTGGAGGAGTAGAATGGGGAGAGACCGTAACATAAGCGAGGTGGCGGGTGGGTCGCCGGGGATGGGCGACGGCGGCGGCGGCGGCGGTGGAGAAGGACGGGATCTCCACGCGCATAGTCGCCGGCAAAATGGGCTTGGAGGCGAGGGCCCAGATTGGTAAGAGAGTGATGGGCTCCTCCAGCCACTGGCAGTAAATACTATTGGAGCTTCTTCTGACCGTCTGATCAATGTTTGGAGGGCCTGGATTGAAACGAATGAATCTGGTGAGAGTTTCACTGAAGAGGAAGAAGAAAAATGGCCTCGAACGATCGTACAACAGTTTATTTGGCAGTAAAAGTCAGTATGTTCCCAACTAAAAAAAACTGTATGTTCCATGGTCACTATTGGTTACATTGCACGTCGCTGATAAACTCGCTATGTTCATTTTTTTTTGTGAATATTTTTTTTGAACACAGTACAGACGCAAGCGCTCATATACACGCGCATACACTCACCCCTATGAACGCATGCACGCACACCCTACCCCTATGAGCACCTCCGAGAGACTGAGCCGACATATCATCTTGAAATTTACGAAGTCACCGTAGGCACCTCGTCATCGACGGGAACGTCTCCTCCCACTGAATGCGCATCGCCGGAAATCCTGAAATAAATCCAGGAATAAATGCGAGCACCAGGATTTGAACCCTGGTGGGCTGGGGATACCACAGTCCCTCTAACCATCCAACCACAGGTTGGTTCGCTTTTTTTTGTGAATATTACTGTTCATATGTTGAAGATTCACTTGCCACTTTTTGTTTCATCTCTCTTCATTTTTCTGTTTACCATTTTAGGATTTTTTTTATGTTTTTCTACTTTGAGTTTTTTTAAACCGTTTTAGGATATATTTTTCTGCTGGTTTATTTTAATTTGAGTTGACTTTTGTGAAATAAAGACTCATATATTTGTTGTACAGATTCATAGAAGTACAAAGCACCTTAAACATAAATGAATCTTATTTTGAGGCCCCTGAGTCATTGAACAAACATTGTCGCCACCATAATGTGTCGTCGATGTGCCGCTGTTTCCGCTCCCATATTGAAGTCAGTGTGACCTTACCGATGACAACATGGAAATTTTTGTGCACATACCCCTTGTTGAGTAAATAGGCAATTTTCCGATCAGATTAATCCACGAAATAATAACTATCATGGCATTGACTAGACTAATAACATACTGATGACGAACCAGACTAGCATGTACTCCCTCCGTTCCTTTATATAAGGTGTATTTGTTTTTTGATAAAATTCCAGAATGTAAGGTGCATTTCTTCTAATTCCTCATAATTCCCTTGTTAGCCCTACTAAAAAAGGAAAGTATCTCTTTTCTGATTGTCTGTATCTCTCCTTATAGCAAGAGAAGGAAACTATCTCTTTGTCGATTGCATGTATCTCATACTTTTCTGGACTAATTGATTCACTTTCCACTAACCAACAAATTTGCCAAGGGTAATTTAGTCTTAACATGTCTATAATTATGTGCCTTGGTCACCGTGCCGGAAATAATACACCTTACATAAAGGAACGGAGGGAGTACTACATAAATAGTAGAGACATCTACGCATATAGCTAGTACTGGTAAGACTAACGTAAGCAGGAGCGGGATAAACGATTTATACCCTCCAATAGGCCAGTTGGCCGTAGCAGCAGCAGTGGCGGCGGCGGCATCCTCGGCCGCCTTCTTGTCGGCTTCGAGCTTCTTGGCAGCGGTACGATCGACGTCGGTTGGGGGCGACATGGTGATCACGACGAAGGCGATGCGGACGTAGATGAGGCAGACGAACGGAAGCGAGCAGTCGCGTAGTCGCTCCCCAAAAACCTAATCGCCCCTCTCCCCGTACAGGACCCGGAGAGGCGTGGTTTCGGAGGCCTGCTCTCCCGTCAACCGTGTACGCGGTGAACGGGACGGAGTCGCCGGCGGCAGCAGCAGCAAAAGGAACGATGGGGCGGTGCGCGCGTGGAGGCGGATGTGATCTGTTTTCCGTGGCGGCTAGGGTTGGCCGACGCCTTGCTTATGTAGGCGGAGTCCGGGTGGAGAGACGTGAGACGGACCCACGTCCGAGTCGGTAGCCTACGATCCAACGTCTCAGATCGTGGCGTTACGTATTCTCCGTTCCCGACCGGCAAAAATAAGCGCGTAGGAGTGCGCGAGGGCCTCTTCTCTTCTCATGCTCCAATAGCATGTAGAAAAGAGACCCTTATAAAGAGGTCCAACTCCCTCCCCACTAGCAAGGTGGTACTAAACTTCCCACCCCCTTGTCATGCCACCTACATGGGCCCTTAGAGATTTTTCTGAAATTGTCTCATGGGCCCAAAGCCCATCTCAGATTTCAACAATCCCCCACCAGATCTCAAGGGCCCATTTCGTCCTCTGTTCTAGTTACTGTTTTTGATATACCAGCATTTCAGTGAAGACCTGTTAAGGTTGAGCTTCACCTAGAGCAAGTAGCTACACTCCTTCACAACTGAACAATGGACTATGCCTTGAATTGTCAGTTTGGCGTAAAGATGTTTCACTACATGTCTTACTAGTACTAGGCTGCCGAAGGCTGACCCCTCGGGTGGAGCATATTAGTCATACTCCTGGCCTATTCGTGAGTTTACTAGAGATCACCCCAATCTCATAGACTGTGACCAGCAGTCGGGCTCATATAGGTGTGTTCCTCCGAAGATCGCTCTGTAGGACAGCATCTTGCTTACATATAAGCTTTAGAACACATTAAGACAGTAGTCATCCTACCATACAGTAACCGAGAGTATTGCATCTCCAACGGAGTGGGTTAGTAAAGTTACTCTCCTCAGTTCACCACTGGCTTGTTTTCCCAGGTCCTACTTCACGGGATCTCCGATCACATAGGTTGGGTTATTACCAAGGCAACTCAAGTGGGTCTCATACCCATCTCCCTCGATGCATTATCTATCACAACACGTGATAGACCTTTAGTAAAGGGATCTGCCAGATTGTTAGCCGTTTGGATGTAATCCAACGCTATCACTCCGGAGCTTCTTAAACGTCTGACAGCTTTCAATCTCATTCTTATATGTTTGTTGGACTTCATGTTGTCCTTTGAACTCTTCACTTTGACAATGACTGTCTGATTATCGCAGTTCATAAGGATAGCCGGAACCGGCTTCTCAACCACAGGCAAGTCCATCAAAAGATCTCGAAGAAATTCTGCTTCGACACCAGATGTGTCTAATGCTGTTAATTCTGCTTCCATTGTCGATCTCGTTAAGATCGTTTGCTTGCAAGACTTCCAGGAAACAGCACCACCTCCAAGGGTAAACATATACCCAGTAGTGGCCTTCATCTCATCAGCCAACACTATTCTTAGCGTAGCCCAAATTAACGCAGTCCACGGTCTTTGGTCCAAGCTTACGCTTTTTGGGGATCGGCACATTGACTTTCGCCAAACAGCCCCAAGTACGTAAGTAGGAGAGCGTCGTCCTTCTCTTCGACCACTGCTCATATGGAGTGACCTCATTATCTTTTGTCAGAACTTTATTCAGGACATGACACGAAGTCAATATAGCCTCCCTCCACCATGCCTTGGATAAACCCGATGTATCTAACATGGCGTTAACCAAATCAGTTAGAGTACGGTTTTTCCGCTCGGCAACCCCGTTTGACTGGGGCGAATAGGGAGGCGTCCTCTCATGAATAATGCCGTGTTCCGCACAGAAAGAATCAAACTCATTGAAGAAGTACTCTCCACCACGATCAGACCGGACTCGTTTAATTTTCTTTTCAAGTTGATTCTCAACTTCCGCCTTATAGATTTTTGATACGTCTCCGTCGTATCTATAATTTTTGATTGTTTTATGCCAATATTCTACAACTTTCATATACTTTTGGCAACTTTTCATACTATTTTTGGGACTAACATATTGATCCAGTGCCCAGTGCCAGTTCGTGTTTGTTGCATGTTTTTTGTTTCGCAGAATATCCATACCAAACGAAGTCCAAACGTGATAAAAACTTACGAAGATTTTTTTTGGAATATATGTGATTTTTGGGAAAAAGAATCAACGCGATACGATGCCCGAGGGGCCCACAAGCCATAGGGGCGCGCCCCAGGGGGTAGGGCGCGCCCTGGACCCTTGTGGTCACCCCGTAAGGCGGTTGGTGCCCTTCTTTCGCCGCAAGAAAGCTAATATCCGGATAAAAATCGTGTTAAAATTTCAGCCCAATCGGAGTTACGGATCTCCGGGAATTTAAGAAACGGTGAAAGGCCAGAATCTCGGAGGGCAGAAACAGAAGGAAACAGAGAGAGAGATCCAATCTCGGAGGGGCTCTCGCCCCTCCGCCGCCATGGAGGCCATGGACCAGAGGGGAAACCCTTCTCCCATCTAGGTGGGAGGACAAGGAAGAAGAATAAGGAGGGGGGCTCTCTCCCCCTCTCTCCCGGTGGCGCCGGAACGCTGCCGGGGCCATCATCGTGACGGCGATCTACACCAACAACTTCGCCGCTGTCATCACCAACTCTCTCCCCCTCTATGCAGCGGTTCAACACCTCTTCTCCCCGCTGTAATCTCTACTTAAACATGGTGCTCAACGCTATATATTATTTCCCAATGATGTATGGCTATCCTATGATGTTTGAGTAGATCCGTTTTGTCCTATGGGTTGATTGATGATCATGATTGGTTTGAGTTGTATGTTTTATTATTGGTGCTGTCCTATGGTGCTCTCCATGTCGCGCAAGCGTGAGGGATCCCCGATGTAGGGTTTGCAATATGTTCATGATTCGCTTATGGTGGGTGGCGTGATTGACAGAAGCACAGACCTGAGTAAGTTGGTTGTTTGCGTATGGGAGTAAAGAGGACTTGATACTTAATGCTATGGTTGGGTTTTACCTTAATGGTCTTTAGTAGTTGCGGATGCTTGCTAGAGTTCCAATCATAAGTGCATATGATCCAAGTAGAGAAAGTATGTTAGCTTATGCCTCTCCCTCATATAAAATTGCAATAATGATTACAGGTCTTGTTATCGATTGCCTAGGGACAAATAACTTTCTTGTGACAAAAAGCTCTCTACTAAAACTAAATTAGTTGTTTCTTCATCTAAACTGCCCCTAGTTTTTATTTACGTGCTCTTTATTATTTTGCAAACCTATCCCACAACACCTACAAAGTACTTCTAGTTTCATACTTGTTCTAGGTAAAGCGAACGTTAAGCGTGCGTAGAGTTGTATCGGTGGTTGATAGAACTTGAGGGAATATTTGTTCTACCTTTAGCTCCTCGTTAGGTTCGACACTCTTACTTATCGAAAGAGGCTACAACTGATCCCCTATACTTGTGGGTTATCAAGACCTTTTTCTGGCACCGTTGTCGGGGAGCAATAGCGTGGGGTGAATATTCTCGTGTGTGCTTGTTTGCTTTATCACTAAGTAGATTTTTTTTGCTGTTCTAAGTTGTTCTCTATCTTTAGTTATGGATATGGAACATGAAATACCAAAAAAATTAGGTGTACTTGCTACTCATGGAGATGGGGAACCTCCTAAAACCCTCGATGCTCATTATCTAAAAGATATTATGCACTACTTTAATAATCCTGAGAAAACCCCATTCAATTATATAATGGGAGACACGTTGGATCAACGTGAATACTTTAGGGATTATCGCTTGACTCAAAAAGGGAAACTGTTATGGGATCAAATTCATATGTTGAAATGGTATACTTGGAATCTATGCTTGAGATATGATATTACTTGTTGCTCTGGGATGAAGGCTAAACACCTTCCCTTTTCATGTAAATTTAATGATAATGAAACCTTGGCTTCTTATGCTAATGGTATATATGATTACTATGATGTGGAACAAATAGAAGAGTTTGTTGCTTTTAAGGGTGCTTATGAAATTGAAGCTTTGTTTGAAAAGTATGAAGATTATGATGAAGCTGTTTACCGATCTCAAAATTTGGCTATGCTTCGTTATTGTTATGCCAATTATGAATATAATGCCCATATTGATCAATTTATTGAGAAAGTCTCCGCTATCCAAGAAGAGACTAATATTTTGCAGGAATCTATGGAAGAAGAAATTGATGACACTGTGAGCTCATTGGATGAAAAAGATGAGGAGGAGAGCGAAGAACAAAAGGAGGAAGAGCGGATTAGCTACCCGTGCCCACCTTCTAATGAGAGTAACTCTTCAACTCATACATTGCTTAATTTCCCTTCGTTCTTACCGAAGGATGAATGCTATGATAATTGCTATGATCCCTTGGATTCGTTCGAAATATCCCTTTTTGATGAACTTGATGCTTGCTATGCTTGTGGCCATGATGCCAATATGAATGATGCTTATGGAGATGAACTTGCTATAGTTCCTTATGTTAAACGTGAAATTGTTGCTATTGCACCCACACATGATAGTCCTATTATCTTTTTGAATTCTCCCAACTACACTATATCGGAGAAGTTTGCACTTATTAAGGATTATATAGATGGGTTGCCTTTTACTATTACACATGATGATTTTGATAGATATAATATGCATGTGCTTGCTGCCCCTACTTGCAATTATTATGAGAGAGGAACTACATCTCCACCTCTCTATGTTTCCAATATGATAAAATTGCAAGAAATTGTTTATACTATGCATTGGCCTTTACTTTGTGTGCATGAATTGTTCTTTTATGACATGTCGATGCATAGGAAGAGAGTTAGACTTCGTTGTTGCATGATATATGTTACTTTGTGCTCACTACTAAATTACAAATCATTGTTAATTAAAATTGGCTTTGATATACCTTGGGATCCGGGTGGATCCATTACTTGAGCACTTTATGCCTAGCTTAATGGCTTTAAAGAAAGCGCTGCCAGGGAGACAACCCAGAAGTTTTAGAGAGTCATTTTATTCTGTTGTGTGCTTTTATATAGTTCAAAAAAAAGAGGGGAACCTAAAACTTTTTCAACAAGAAAAGTGAAAGTGAGAGAGACAAGCATTGTTAAAATGGGAGCATGCCTTGAACTTTGTTCATGCCCATGGAAACCTTGTGAATCTTAATTACAGAAACTTTTCAACAAAAATAATTATCCCCTTGTATAAATCCATTGTATTATAAAAATAATGTGCCAAGATTTGCCTTTAGGATGATTAAATTGCTTGTTTGGTGTGTGCAGTACAAAAACAGAAACTTTGGCTGTAGTGCGTGAATTTACATTTTTTACTGGAATGTCAAAAGTTTCTGAAATTTTTACACAGTACTTCTATGCAAATTCTTTATTTTGTCCTAATTTTTCAGAATTTTTAGAGTTACAGAAGTATAGTAAATGTTCAGATTGCTTCAGATTGTTCTGTTTAAGACAGAATATGTTTTTGATGCATTGTTTTGCTTGTTTTGATGAAACTACCGATTGTATCGGTGGTATAAGCCATAAAGAAGTTATAATACAGTAGCTACAATGCAAAAATAAAATGTGAATGGGTTTGCAACAGTACTTAAAGTGGTAATTTGCTTTATTATACTAACGGATCTCACGAGGGTTTTGTTAAGTTTTGTGTGATTGAAGTTTTCAAGTTTTGGGCGAGATCACGATGGATGAAGGAATAAGGAGTGGAAAGAGACTAAGCTTGGGGATGCCCGAGGCACCCCAAGGTAATATTCAAGGACTCCCAAGAAACTAAGCTTGGGGATGCCCCGGAAGGCATCCCCTCTTTCTTCTAACAACCATCGGTAATTTTACTTGGAGCTATATTTTTATTCGTCACATGATATGTGTAAATCTTGGAGCGTCGTGTGCTTTTTTATTTTTATTTTAATAATACACCATGCTGGTATGAGAAAGTTCTTGGTTGATTTATAGAAGGCTCTTTGCACCTCACTTATATCTTTTGAGTATGGCTTTGTAGAATGCTTCATGTGCTTCACTTATATCATTTGAAGTTTGGATTGCCTGTTTCTCTACACATAGAAAACCGCCATTTGTAGAATGCTCTTTTGCTTCACTTATATTTGTTAGAGCGTGGGCATATCTTTTGTAGAAAGAATTAAACTCTCATGCTTCACTTATATCTATTTAGAGAGTTAACAGGAGTTGGTCATTCACATGGTTAGTCATAAAATCCTACATAAAACTTGTAGATCACTGAATATGATGTGTTTGATTCCTTTCAATAGTTTTGCGATATAAAGATGGTGATACTAGAGTGATGCTAGTGAGTAATTGTGGATTGGTAGAAATACTTGTGTTAAAGTTTGTGATTCCCGTAGCATGCACGTATGGTGAACCGTTATGTGATGAAGTCGGAGCATGATTTATTTATTGATTGTCATCCTTTGTGTGGAGGTCGGGATCGCGCGATGGTTAACTCCTACCAACCCTTCCCCTAGGAGCATGCGTGTAGTACTTTGTTTCGATGACTAATAAATTTTTGCAATAAGTATGTGAGTTCTTTATGACTAATGTTGAGTCCATGGATTATACACACTCTCACCCTTCCACCTTTGCTAGCCTCTCTAGTACCGCGCAACTTTCGCCGGTGAATTAAACCCACCTTCCTCAAAATAGCCACCATATACCTTCCTCAAAACAGCCACCATACCTACCTATTATGGCATTTCCATAGCCATTCCGAGATATATTACCATGCAACTTCCACCGTTCCGTTTATTATGACACGCACCATCATTGTCATATTGCTTTGCATGATCGTAAGATAGCTAGCATGATGTTTTCATGGCTTGTCCGTTTTTTGATGTCATTGCTACGCTAGATCATTGCACATCCCGGTACACCGCCGGAGGCATTCATATAGAGTCATATTTTGTTCTAGTATCGAGTTGTAATTCTTGAATTGTAAGTAAATAAAAGTGTGATGATCATCATTATTAGAGCATTGTCCCATGTGAGGAAAGGATGATGGAAGCTATGATTCCCTCACAAGTTGGGATGAGTCTCCGGACTTTACAAAAAAATAAAAGAGGCCAAAGAAGCCCACCAAAAAAAATGAGAGAAAAGAGAGAAGGGGCAATGCTACTATTCCTTTTTCCACACTTGTGCTTCAAAGTAGCACCATGATCTTCATGATAGAGAGTCTCCTATATTGTCACTTTCATATACTAGTGGGAATTTTTCATTATAGAACTTGGCTTGTATATTCCAATGATGGGCTTCCTCAAATTGCCCTAGGTCTTCGTGAGCAAGCAAGTTGGATGCACACCCACTTAGTTTTCAGTTTGAGCTTTCATACACTTATAGCTCTAGTGCATCCGTTGCATGGCAATCCCTACTCACTTGCATCGATATTGATTGATGGGCATCTCCATAGCCCATTAATTTGCCTAGTTGATGTGAGACTATCTCCTTCTTTTTGTCTTCTCCACAACCTCCACCATATTCTATTCCACCTATAGTGCTATATCCATGGCTCACGCTCATGTATTGTGTGAAAGGTTGAAAAAGTTTGAGAATACTAAAGTATGAAACAATTGCTTGGCTAAAACCGGGGTTGTGCATGATTTAATACTTTGGTGATGAAGATGGAGCATAGCCAGACTATATGATTTTGTAGGGATAACTTTCTTTTAGCCATGATATTTTGAGAAGACATGATTGCTTTATTAGTATGCTTGAAGTATTATTGTCTTTATGTCAAATGATAGACTATTGCTTTGCATCACTCGTGTCTTAATATTCATGCCATGATTAGATTATATGATCAAGATTATGCTAGGTAGCATTCCACATCAAAAATTATCTTTTTTATCATTTACCGGCTCGAGGACGAACAGGAATTAAGCTTGGGATGCTGATACGTCTCCATCGTATCTATAATTTTTGATTGTTTCATGCCAATATTCTACAACTTTCATATACTTTTGGCAACTTTTTATACTATTTTTGGGACTAACATATTGATCCAGTGCCTAGTGCCAGTTCCTGTTTGTTGCATGTTTTTTGTTTCACAGAATATCCATACCAAACGAAGTCCAAACGTGATAAAAACTTACGCAGATTTTTTTTGGAATATATGTGATTTTTGGGAAAAAGAATCAACGCGATACGATGCCCGAGGGGGCCACAAGCCAGAGGGGCGCGCCCCAGGGGGTAGGGCGCGCCCTAGACCCTTGTGGTCACCCCGTAAGGCGGTTAGTGCCCTTATTTCGCCGCAAGAAAGCTAATATCCGGATAAAAATCGTGTTAAAATTTCAGCCCAATCGGAGTTACGGATCTCCGGGAATTTCAGAAACGGTGAAAGGCCAGAATTTGGGAGGGCAGAAACAAAAGGAAACAGAGAGAGAGATGCCCCTCCGCCGCCATGGAGGCCATGGACCAGAGGGGAAACCCTTCTCCCATCTAGGGGGAAGGACAAGGAAGAATAAGAAGGAGGGGGGCTCTCTCCCCCTCTCTCCCGATGGCGCCGGAACGCCGCCGGGGCCATCATCGTGACGGCGATCTACACCAACAACATCGGCGCTGTCATCACCAACTCTCTCCCCCTCTATGCAGCGGTTCAACACCTCTTCTCCCCGCTGTAATCTTTACTTAAACATGGTGCTCAACGCTATATATTATTTCCCAATGATGTATGGCTATCCTATTATGTTTGAGTAGATCCGTTTTGTCCTATGGGTTGATTGATGATTATGATTGGTTTGAGTTGTATGTTTTATTATTGGTGCTGTCCTATGGTGCTCTCCGTGTCGCGCAAGCGTGAGGGATCCCCGCTGTAGGGTTTGCAATATGTTCATGATTCGCTTATGGTGGGTGGCGTGAGTGACAGAAGCACAGACCCGAGTAAGTAGGTTGTTTGCGTATGGGAGTAAAGAGGACTTGATACTTAATGCTATGGTTGGGTTTTACCTTAATGATCTTTAGTAGTTGCGGATGCTTGCTAGAGTTCCAATCATAAGTGCATATGATCCAAGTAGAGAAAGTATGTTAGCTTATGCCTCTCCCTCATATAAAATTGCAATAATGATTACCGGTCTAGTTATCGATTGCCTAGGGACAAATAACTTTCTTGTGACAAAAAGCTCTCTACTAAAACTAACTTAGTTGTTTCTTCATCTAAACTGCCCCTAGTTTTTATTTACGTGCTCTTTATTATTTTGCAAACCTATCCCACAACACCTACAAAGTACTTCTTGCTTCATACTTGTTCTAGGTAAAGCGAACGTTAAGCGTGCGTAGAGTTGTATCGGTGGTTGATAGAACTTGAGGGAATATTTGTTCTACCTTTAGCTCCTCGTTGGGTTCGACACTCTTACTTATCGAAAGAGGCTACAACTGATCCCCTATACTTGTGGGTTATCAAGACCTTTTTCTGGCGCCGTTGCCGGGGAGCAATAGCGTGGGGTGAATATTCTCGTGTGTGCTTGTTTGCTTTATCACTAAGTAGATTTTATTTGCTGTTCTAAGTTGTTCTCTATCTTTAGTTATGGAAATGGAACATGAAATACCAAAAAAATTAGGTGTACTTGCTACTCATGGAGATGGGGAACCTCCTAAAACCCTCGATGCTCATTATCTGAAAGATATTATGCACTACTTTAATAATCCTAAGAAAACCCCATTCAATTATATAATGGGAGACACGTTGGATCAACGTGAATACTTTAGGGATTATAGCTTGAATGCAAGAATGCAATATGATCCTAAGTTTTCTACTTCACCTATCTTTGTTACTGATAAGGATTACGAATGCTCTGTCGATCCTGAGTTAATTACTTTGGTTGAATCTGATCCTTTCCATGGTTATGAATCTGAAACTGTTGTGGCACATCTTACTAAATTGAATGATATAGCCACCCTATTCACTCATGAGGAAAAAATTCGATATTACTTTATTCTTAAGTTGTTTCCTTTCTCATTAAAGGGTGATGCTAAGATATGGTTTAATTCTCTTGCTCCTAGTTGTGTGTGTAGTCCCCAGGATATGATATATTACTTCTCTGAAAAATATTTTCCTGCCCATAAGAAACAAGCTGCCTTGCAGGAAATATTTAACTTTGTGCAAATTGAAGAAGAGAGTTTCCCACAAGCTTGGGGGAGGCTTCTCCAATTACTTAATGCTTTGCCTGATCATCCTCTCAAGAAAAACGAAATACTTGATATCTTTTATAATGGACTAACCGATGC
Organism: Elymus sibiricus; assembly: GCA_039707655.1. Taxonomy (NCBI): domain Eukaryota; kingdom Viridiplantae; phylum Streptophyta; class Magnoliopsida; order Poales; family Poaceae; genus Elymus; species Elymus sibiricus. The sequence goes on from CM077663.1 coordinate 378,622,838, forward strand.
TTCTAGGGACCACCTAGATAGTTGTGCTGGTTGTGTTTTCAGGGAACGAATTGTTGAACAGGCTGAACTACTATTGAATAATATATTGAGCAATGATAATGATTGGACTATTCCCGAACCACCTCCAAAGCCCACTCCGAAGAAAAGAGGTATTCTATTTCTCAGTCCTGAAGATATGCAAGAGGCAAAGAAATCTATGAAAGAAAAAGGTATTAAAGCTGAAGATGTTAAGAATTTACCACCTATTGAAGAGATACATGGTCTTGATACCCCGACACAGGTAGTAGAGGTAAATTCTCTCCGTAGATTTGATGAAGGTGATATTCCTTATAATAAGTCTGCTAGCCAATGCTTGGATGAGTTTGATAACTTTATTGTTAAGCAAGAAAATTTCAATGCTTATGTTAGTAGACAATTGAAACATAATGCTTACATGCTTGATCGCTTAGGTGATTATATGAGTAGAACTATCTGTGATCTTAAGCTTATTAGTAAACATGCTTCCATGGTAACTACTCAAGTAGAACAAGTACTTAAGGCACAAAATGATTTGCTTAATGAGATGAATGGTAAGAACAATGATCATTCTGTTAGAGTTGTGACTAGAGGTGGTAAAATGACTCAGGAACCTTTGTATCCTGAGGGCCATCCTAAGAGAATTGAGCAAGATTCTCAGAGAATTAACACTGATGCACCTAGTCGTCCCAGTAATAAAAGGAAAAAGAATGATGATGGGACTTTGCATGCTGCTAGTGAACCTGTTATAGATACACCTGAGAATCCAAATGATATTTCTATTTCTGATGCTGAGACACAATCTGGTAATGAACATGAGCCTAGTGATAATATTAATGATGATGTGCATGTTGACGCTCAACCTAGTAATGATGTGGAGATTGAACTTGCTGTTGATCTTGATAACCCACAACCTAAGAATAAAAGATATGATAAGAGAGACTTTGTTGCTAGGAAGCATGGTAAAGAAAGAGAACCATGGGTTCAGAAACCCTACCCTTTCCTCCTAAACCATCCAAGAAAAAGGATGATGAGGACTTTGAGCGCTTTGTTGAAATGCTTAGACCTGTCTTTTTGCGTATGCGTTTGACTGATATTCTGAAAATGTCTCCTTATGATAAGTATATGAAAGATATTGTGACAAATAAAAGAAAGATACCGAAAGCTAAAATTTCCACCATGCTTGCTAATTATACTTTTAAGGGTGGAGTACCAAAGAAATTAGGAGATCCAGGAATACCAACTATACCATGCTCCATTAAAAGAAACTATGTTAAAACTGCTTTATGTGATTTGGGAGCCGGTGTTAGTGTTATGACTTTCTCTTTATATCGTAGACTTGATTTGAATAAGTTGACACCTACTGAAATCTCTTTGCAAATGGCTGATAAATCAGCTGCTTTACCCATCGGTATTTGTGAGGATGTGCTTGTCGTAGTTGCAAATGTTACTATCCTAACGGACTTTGTTATTCTTGATATTCCCGAGGACGACAGTATGTCGATCATCCTTGGTAGACCCTTTTTGAACACTGCAGGGGCTGTTATTGATTGCAACAAAGGCAATGTCACTTTTCATGTTAACGGTAATGAGCATACGATGCACTTTCCGAAGAAACAACCTCAAGTTCATAGTATCAACTCTATTGGACAAATTCCAACAATTGCTATTGGAGGTTTTAAATTCCCTCTCCCTACTGTCAAGAAGAAATATGAAATAATCATGATAGGGGACATGCCTGTCCCCGTTGAGGTAACTTAGTGTTATTCGAAAATTCTCCAGTTTCATGTTACTCGGAAGAAGTTTGTTAATAAGACTTGATCAACCTTGTTAATGAATTCCTTTTGACGGGCATGAGATGGATGAATTTAGAAAGCACAACCTTCTGTACCCAACTTTTACTTTCTGTTATTTAGATTAAATAAAGTAAAAATGTTATTATTTTTCTGTTTTCTGAATTATCCGTGCAATAAAAAATGACCTGAAAATAAAAGTTCTCCAAATGCCCTGAAAATGTAGTATGATTTTTTCTGGAATATTTAAGAATTTCTGGTACTGAGAACACATCAGGGGGCTGCACCAGTGGGACACAAGCCTACAGGGCGCGCCCACCCCCCCTGGGCGCGCCCCCCTGGCTTGTGGGTCCCACGCAGGCCCCCCCTCACTTATTCCAGCACCCATCCACTTCGTCTTCCTCCAGAAAAAATCCCACCATTGCTCAAGCCCGTGTTCTAGCTCATTTTGCTGCCATTTTCGATCTCCTTGTGCAAAGCTCCATTTGCAAAACTGTTTTGGGGGACTGATCTTCGGTATGTGACTCCTCCAATGGTCCAATTAGTTTTTGTTTTAGTGCTTTATATATTGCAAATTTTTGCTGCTGTGGTGACCTTGTTCGTGAGCTTGCATGTCAAATTTGTATGGTCCCAAGTAGTTTTGATGCATGATATAGTCTCTAGGCACTTATTAGAGTAGTTGCTATAAGTTTTGTTGAGTTTTGTTCACCTTTATTTCGAGTCACTAAAAATTTCAGAAATTTTTCAGAGAAAGAAATGATGAGGAGATTGTTAAGAGGCTCTTCAAGCCAGGGCTCTAAAGAAAATGAAAATGAGAAGAAAGAGAAGCACAAATACAATCTTCCCCGCACCGCGGAGGTTCGGCCATGCGAATGGCCAAGTGATGCACTCTTGAGGGCGGCCAGAACTTATGAAGATTTCTATTATTTGGCAGAGAATGCAGGCATCACCGACTTTCTCAACGATAAGTGTGACCAGTACCTCCTACTCACTAATATCTTCGTGCAAAACTTTCACTTTTATTCTAGGAAGGATCCTCCCATGGTAGAGTTTTACTTGTATGATATGCCTAAGAAGATGACACTTTACGATTTTTGCAATGTTTGCAAAATACCTTATGAGGGCAGCATTAGTGAACCACGTCCTAGAGACATGGAGGACTTTATTGCCGCAACCACTGTGGGGGAAGAGAGAGGGGTGTCAAAGGCAAGAGCAGCTAGTTTACATTTTCCTGTTCTACGCTATTATTCATTATTTGCGGGGAGATGTTTGGTTGGTCGTGGGGAGAGTGGAGGCCTTAGTGCTCCTGACCTCGCCATGCTGCGCCACACTTTACTTGTTGATAGAACTTTTAGTCTGGGCGCTATGGTGGCCCAACGGATGAACTTAAACCGTTCGAAGGGCCCCATATTCGGAGGTATCTATGCATCTCGTCTAGCCAAACACTGTAAGATACCCATTAGGCTTGACGAGGAAGAGGAAATGCTGCTACCTAAAAGATATTTAGACTATGACAGTATGGTAGCACATGATTTTATTAGGAAGGTTAATGATAGGAGGCTGCTTTACAACTTAGTATTTAGTTAGGGTACTTGTGAGATTATTGCTCTGACTGCTTCTTCTTTGTTCGATATCCATTCAGGCAGGTACACTATTATGCCCGAGGACATCTACAGATATTGGGGTCTGTCGCAACCCCCAGCACCTGAGCCGGCATCAGCCCTTGATCCGTATCAGGATCCAGTTTTTCAGTGGGAGCCACAGGAGCTCGCCAACCAGTGGAACCCTCAGGACCCTCCGGAGTATCCAGGAGATGGTTATTTTCAGCCATGGCCCTAGACCAACTTAGGCCAAAAGCCTAAGCTTGGGGGAGTACGTATTTCTCACCGACATTACATTCATGTTCACACACTCATCTTAGTAGTCGGTGCTTATACTTTTTCATTGTATCATCCATGGTAGTTTATTTCTTCTTTCCGCTTTCTTCTTGTGTGCTTAATTAACCTTGAGAAAATCCAAAAAAAATTAGTTCTAGCTTTACCTTTTAGTTTGTTTAGTTGTAGCATTAAAAGAAAACCCAAAAAGATTTCTCGTTCTTCTTTTGCTTGTTGGGAGCTTTCCCGTGTAAATAGTTTTTCTCGTTCTTGTTTTGAAATTTCTTTTCTTTGGGTCGTAAGGAGAAGACCACAATGAAAATGTTGAGTGGCTCTCATATGCATTATTGTTTATCTATCAGAGAGCCCATATTACCTTGCCTTCTCCTTTGAGTTATTGTTTGCAGATTCCAGCTTAGTCCAATGCACGTGTGATGTCTACTACACAACCTTCTTCTTGTAGACTCGTGTTGGGCCTCCAAGCGCAGAGTTTTGTAGGACAGTAGCAATTTTTCCTCAAGTGGATGACCTAAGGTTTATCAATCCGTGGGAGGCGTAGGATGAAGATGGTCTCTCTCGAACAACCCTGTAACCAAATAACAAGAGTCTCTTGTGTCCCCAACACACCCAATACAATGGTAAATCGTATAGGTGCACTAGTTCGGCGAAGAGATGGTGATACAAGTGTAATATGGATAGTAGATATAGGTTTTTGTAATCTGAAAATATAAAAACAGCAAGGTAACTAATGATAAACGTGAGCACAAACGGTATTGCAATGCTTAGAAACAAGGCCTAGGGTTCATACTTTCCCTAGTGCAATCTCTCAACAATACTAACATAGTTGAATCATATGTAAATCCCTCTCGTGCGACAAAGAGTTCACTCCAAAGTCACAAATAGCGGAGAACTAACGAAGAAATTATTGTAGGGTACGAAACCACCTCAAAGTTATCTTTTCCGATCAATCTTATGAGCTATCCCTATAAGGGTCACGAACAGCCCTAGAGTTCGTACTAAAATAACACCTTAAGATACACATCAACCAAAACCCTAATGTCACCTAGATACTCCAATGTCACCACAAGTACCCATGGGCTCGATTATACGATATGCGTCACACAATTTTAGATTCATCATGTTCAATCCAACACAAAGAACTTCAAAGAGTGCCCCAAAATTTCTACCGGAGAGTCAAGACGAACATGTGCCAACCCCTATGCATAGATTCCCAAGGTCACGGAACCCGCAAGTTGATCACCAAAACATACATCAAGTGGATCAATAGAACATCCCATTGTCACCACGGATATCCCATCGCAAAACATACATCAAGTGTTCTCAAATCCTTAAAGACTCAATCTGATAAGAAAACTTCAAAGGGAAAACTCAATTCATCACAAGAAGATAGAGAGGGGAAAACTCCATATGATTCATCTATATTAATAAAGCTCGCGGTACATCAAGATCGTGTCATCTCAAGAATACGAGAGAGAGAGAGATCAAACACATAGCTACTGGTACATACCCTCAGCCCCGAGGGCTAACTACTCCCTCCTCGTCATCGAGACCGCCGGGATGATGAAGATGGCCTCCGGTGATGGTTTCCCCCTCCGGCAGGGTGCCGAAACGGGCCCCCGATTGGTTTTTCGTGGCTCTGGAGGCTTGCGGCGGCGGAACTCCCGATCTAGGTTTGTTTCTGGGGGTTTCTCTATTTATAGGAATTTTTGGCGGCGGTCCCATGTCCAGAAGGTTCCCGAGGAAGTCACAAGCCAGGGGGGCGCGCCCCCCTGGCTTGTGACCAGGTGGTGGCCCCTCTCCGGTGACTTTTTGCTCCAATATTTTTTATATTTTCCAAAAATATTCTCCGTAAATTTTCAGCTCATTCCGAGAACTTTTATTTCTGCACAAAAACAACACCACGGTAATTCTGCTGAAAACAGCGTCAGTCCGGGTTAGTTCTAATAAAATCATACCAAAATCATATAGAATTATTGTAAACATGGCATGAATACTTCATAAATTATAGATACGTTGGAGACGTATCAACGTGCATTCTTATTATTATTTACACAGTTCGGTCGTGCAAGTGAAAGGCAATAATGACGATATATGATGAAGTGATTGAGATGGAGAAAAGATGGTATGAACTCGACCTATTTTGTTTTTGTAAATATGATTAGCTCATCGTTCTGAATTCAGCTCATTATGGATGAAACATGTTTGCAATGACAATTAGAGATTATAGTTACTCATGCCATGCTTAATCAGCTAAGAGTGTATAATGGTTTGTCTTGAGTGCCAACATGCAGTTTAAAATGGTTGTGATGTAGTATGATAGGATGGTATCCTCCTCTGAATGATTCAAGTGGCTTGACTTGGCACATGTTCACGCATGTAGTTGAAACAAAATCAACATAGCCTCCACGATATTTATGTTCATGGTGATTTATATCCTACTCATGTTTGCATTCAATGTTGGTTAATCTCAATGCATGTTTATGACTGTTGTCGCTCTCTAGTTGGTCGCTTCCCAGTCTCTTGCTAGCCTTCACTTGTACTAAGCGGGAATACTGCTTGTGCATCCACTTCCTTAAACCCAAAGTTGTTCCATATGAGTCCACCATACCTACCTATATGCGGTATTTACCTGCCGTTCCAAGTAAATTTGCATGTGCCAAACTCTAAACCTTCAAATAATATTCTGTTTTGTATGCCCGAATCACTCATGTAGCGACTGGGGGTTGTCAGTATCTTCCATGCTAGGTGGGTTATTCTCACGATATGTGTTGATTCACTATCATTCACGAGAAAGTGGCTGGTATTCGGGATGCCCAGTTCCATGCTCAAAAATCAAATCAAAATATAATGAAATAAAACTCCCCCAGGATTGTTGTTTATATGGACGGTACCCGTGGATTCGGCTCGCCGTGGAGTGTGATTGATCGGTGGAGGGGGAGTAAAAACTTTACCATTCTGTTTGGGAACCGCCTATAATGTATCTAGCATGGAAGATGGTGAAATCTCTCGGTTGTTATGTTGACAATGAAAGCATACCGCTCAAAATTATTATTCATCTCTGTTTTAAAAGCTCGAGCTCTGGCACCTCTGCAAATCAATGCTTCCCTCTGCGAAGGGCCTATCTATTTTACTTTACTGTTGAGTCATCCTCCTCTTATAAAAAGCACCAGTTAGAGAGCACCACCATCATTTGTATGCTTTGTTATTAATTGATATTGAGTATGACTGTGACTGAATCTCTTTTACCATGAGTTACAATTTCCAGTCAGCCCTTGTTCTTCAGAGGTGCTCTGCATTTATGTTTTGCGGTCTCAGAAAGGGCTAGCGAGATACCATTATATCATATTGTATCATGATTGTTTTGATAAAATTGTTGTCATCCGAGATTTGTTATTATTGCTCGCTAGTTGATTATGCCATTGATATGAGTAAATGTGAGACCTAAATGTTATTGTGAATGTGGTTAGTCCATGATCTTTGCTGAAACCTGAACATCAGTTAGACATATTTACAACAGCAAGATCAAACAGAGTTTGTAAAAGTTTTTCTTTGTCACTTTCAGTTTGTCAACTGAATTTCTTGAGGACAAGCAATGGGTTAAGCTTGGGGGAGTTGATACGTCTCCATTGTATCTACTTTTCCAAACTCTTTTGCCCTTGTTTTGGATTCTAATTTGCATGATTTGAATGGAACTAACCCGGACTGACGCTGTTTTCAGCAGAATTGCCTTGGTGTTATTTTTGTGCAGAAATAAAAGTTCTCGGATTGACCTGAAAATTTACGGAGAATATTTTTGGAATTAATAAAAAATACTGGCGAAAGAATCAACCGGAGGGGGTCCACCCATTGGCCACAAGCCAGGGGGCACCCCCCCTAGGGCGCGCCCAGGTGGCTTGTGGGCCCCCTGCAGCTCCTCCGGCCTCAACTCCAACTCCATATAACCCTATTCGGGGAGAAAAAAATCAAAGAGAAGAGTTCATCGCGTTTCACGATACGGAGCCGCCGCCACCTCCTGTTCTTCCTCGGGAGGGTAGATCTGGGGTCCGTTTTGGGCTCCGGAGAGGGGAAATCGACGCCGTCGTCATCACCAACCATCCTTCATCACCAATTTCATGATGCTCTCCACCGTTCGTGAGTAATCCCATCGTAGGCTTACTGGACAGTGATGGGTTGGATGAGATTTACCATGTAATCGAGTTAGTTTTGTTAGGGTTTGATCCCTAGTATCCACTATGTTCTGAGATTGATGTTGCTATGACTTTGCTATGCTTAATGCTTGTCACTAGGGCCCGAGTGCCATGATTTCAGATCTGAACCTATTATGTTTTCATGAATATATATGTGTTCTTGATCCTATCTTGCAAGTTGTAGACACCTATTACGAGTTATGATCCGCATCCCCCAGGGTGACAATAACTGGGATTCTTTCCGGTGATTACCGTAGTTTGAGGAGTTCATGTATTCACTAAGTGCTAATGCTTTGGTCCGGTTCTCTACTAAAAGGAGGCCTTAATATCCCTTAGTTTCCATTAGGACCCCGCTGCCACGGGAGGGTAGGACAAAATATGTCATGCAAGTTCTTTTCCATAAGCACGTATGACTATATATGGAATACATGCCTACATTATATTGATGAATTGGAGCTAGTTCTGTGTCACCCTATGTTATAACCGTTGCATGATGAATGCCATCCAACATAATTATCCATCACTGATCCGTTGCCTACGAGCTTTTCATATATTGGTCTTTGCTAAGTTACTTTTCCGTTGCCACTGTTACGATTGCTACAAAACCGCTACTGTTACTTTTGCCACCGTTACCGTTACTTCCATACTACTTTGCTACTAAATACTTTGATGCAGATATTAAGTCTTTTAGGTGTGGTTGAATTGACAACTCAGCTGCTAATACTCGAGAATATTCTTTGGCTCCCCTTGTGTCGAATCAATAAATTTGGGTTGAATACTCTACCCTTGAAAACTATTGTGATCCCCTATACTTGTGGGTTATCAATACACATGGCAATATCCAGTGGAATCATCTATCAATGTCATGAAGTATTTATTTCCACCTTTAGTAAACACACCATTCATCTCACAAAGATCTGAATGAATGAGTTCTAATGGCGCCAGGTGTCTTTCCTCCGCAGCCTTGTGAGGCTTGCGAGGTTGCTTTGCTTGCACACACGAATGGCACTTAGAACCTTTGGCTAAAGTGAAACTCGGGATTAAATTCAGTTTTGCTAGCCGCGACATAACACCGAAACTAATGTGACAAAGACGTGAATGCCAAACTTCAGATTCATTAACACTCGAATGAATATTGTTCACGACTTTATTACAAAAATCTGCAAGGGAAAGGCGGAACAGACCTCCGCATTCATAACCTTTTCCAACGAAAAGTCCATATTTCGTAACATCTACTTTATTAGACTCGAAGACCAACTTAAACCCTTCTCTACACATAAGGGAGCCACTAACGAGGTTCTTCTTGATGGCGGGGACATGCTGCACGTTCTTCAGCTGCACGATCCTTCTCGAAGTAAACTTCAGATCGACCATGCCAACACCAAGAACAGAAGCACTCGCGCCATTCCCCATCAATACGGACCCGCGTCCTGTGACCTGATAAGAAGAGAACAATGAGATGTCAGCACACACATGAATATTTGCACCCGTGTCCACCCACCAATCGGTGGACTGACAAACTGAAAATACAGTAAATAAATTACCGTACCCAGATGCACCACTTTCATTGTTGCCCACAATCATATTGGCAGACTTGGAGTCCTGCGCTGGCTTCTTGTACTTGTTTGGGCACTTGTTGGCCCAATGTTCCTCTGAACCACAAGTGAAGCAGCCATCACCCTTCTTATTCTTTTTGAAGGTCTTCTTTCCCTTCTTCTTGAAGTCGGTATTCTGTTGGACAAGATTCTTTCCCTTGGGTTTGTGGGAATTGAAGTTCCTCTGATGTACCACATTGGCAACAGAAGAGCTTTCAACCGCTTTTCCATGCGAGTCCTTTGCTCTCGAGTTCTGCTCAACACTCAGATGGCCGATGATATCCTCTACTAAGAATTCACGCCTCTGATGTTTCAGAGTGGTAGCAAAGTTCCTCCAGGAATTAGGGAGCATAGCAATTATACACCCCGCGACAAATTTGCCCGGTAAATTGCACTTAAGAACCTCAAGTTCCTTAGCAATGCATATTATCTCATGAGCTTGTTCCAACACAGAACAGTTGTCAACCATTTTGTAATCATGGAACTGCTCCATAACATACATCTCGCTCCCAGCATCGGTGGCCCCGAATTTAGATTCGAGCGCCTCCCACAAATCCTTGGCGACCCCCACATGTACATATGCGTCAACCAGCTTATCTCCGATCACGCTAAGAACTGCTCTGATAAAATAGACAGTGGCCTCCTTGAACGCCTTCTCCTTTTCAGGAGTGATCGTTCCTGTGGGAGTGACACCGGCTACCCAGAACACGTTCATAGCCGTGAGCCATAAGGTGCTTTTGGTCTGCCAACGCTTAAAATATGTACCGGTAAACTTGTCCGGTTTCAGTGCAGCAGCAAAACCATTACTCGAAAAATTCCTACAAAAATTAGGTTTTTGGATTGTTGAGTAAATAGGCAATTTTCCGATCAGATTAATCCACAAAATAATAACTATCATGGCATTGACTAGACTAATAACATACCGATGACGAACCAGACTAGCATGTACTACATAAATAGTAGAGACATCTACGCATATAGCTAGTACTGGTAAGACTAACGTAAGCAGGAGCGGGATAAACGATTTATACCCTCCAATAGGCCAGTTGGCCGTAGCAGCAGCAGTGGCAGCGGCGGCATCCTCGGCCGCCTTCTTGTCGGCTTCGAGCTTCTCGGCAGCGGCACGATCGACGTCGGTTGGGGGCGACATGGTGATGACGACGAAGGCAATGCGGACGTAGATGAGGCAGACGAACGGAAGCGAGCAGTCGCGTAGTCGCTCCCCAAAAACCTAATCGCCCCTCTCCCCGTATAGGACCCGGAGAGGCGTGGTTTCGGAGGCCTGCTCTCCCGTCGACCGTGTACGCGGTAAACAGGACGGAGTCGCCGGCGGCAGCAGCAGCAAAAGGAATGACGGGGCGGTGCGCGCGTGGAGGCAGATGTGATCTGTTTTCCGTGGCGGCTAGGGTTGGCCGACGCCCTGCTTATGTAGGCGGCGTCCGGGTGGAGAGACGTGAAATGGACCCACGTCCGAGTCGGTAGCCCACGATCCAACGTCTCAGATCGTGGCGTTACGTATTCTTCGTTCCTGACCGGCAAAAATAAGCGCGTAGGTATAAGCTCGGCTCGGCTCAATCCCACAACCCGCGGCGCATCGTGATGAGGCGTGGCGAGGCGGGCGGCGGAGGAGGAGTGCGTGAGGGCCTCTTCTCTTCTCATGCTCCAATAGCATGTAGAAGAGAGACCCTTATAAAGAGGTCCAACTCCCTCTCCACTAGCAAGGTGGTACTAAACTTCCCACCCCCCTTGTCATGCCCCCTACATGGGCCCTTAGAGATTTTTCTAAAATTGTCTCATGGGCCCAAAGCCCATCTCAGATTTCAACAATCCCCCACCAGATCTCAAGGGCCCATTTCGTCCTCTGTTCCAGTTACTGTTTTTGATATACCAGCATTTCAGTGAAGACCTGTTAAGGTTAAGCTTCACCTAGAGCAAGTAGCTACACTCCTTCACAACTGAACAATGGACTATGCCTTGAATTGTCAGTTTGGCGTAAAGAAGTTTCACTACATGTCTTACTAGTACTAGGCTGCCGAAGGCTGACCCCTCGGGTGGAGCATATTATTCATACTCCTGGCCTATTCGTGAGTTTACTAGAGATCACCCCAATCTCATAGACTGTGACCAGCAGTCGGGCTCATATAGGTGTGTTCCTCCGAAGATCGCTCTGTAGGACAACATCTTGCTTACATATAAGCTTTAGAACACATTAAGACAGTAGTCATCCTACCATACAGTAACCGAGAGTATTGCATCTCCAACGGAGTGGGTTAGTAAAGTTACTCTCCTCAGTTCACCACTGGCTTGTTTTCCCAGGTCCTACTTCACGGGATTTCCGATCACATAGGTTGGGTTACTACCATGGCAACTCACGTGGGTCTCATACCCATCTCCCTCGATGCATTATCTATCACAACACGTGATAGCCCTTTAGTAAAGGGATCTGCCAGATTCTTAGCCGTTTGGATGTAATCCAACGCTATCACTCCGTAGCTTCTTAAACGTCTGACATCTTACAATCTCATTCTTATATGTTTGTTGGACTTCATGTTGTCCTTTGAACTTTTCACTTTGACAATGACTGTCTGATTATCGCAGTTCATAAGGATAGCCGGAACAGGCTTCTCAACCACAGGCAAGTCCATCAAAAGATCTCGAAGAAATTCTGCTTCGACACCAGATGTGTCTAATGCTGTTAATTCTGCTTCCATTGTCGATCTCGTTAAGATCGTTTGCTTGCAAGACTTCCAGGAAACAGCACCACCTCCAAGGGTAAACATATACCCAGTAGTGGCCTTCATCTCATCAGCATCAGAGATCCAATTCGCATCACTATACCCTTCAAGTACTGACGGGTATCCGGTATAGTGATGTCCGTGGTTCATAGTACCTTTCAGATAACGCATAACTCTTTCAACAGCATGCCAATGAACATCACCCGGATTGGCTACAAACCGGCTCAGTTTGCTCACAGCAAACGCGATGTCAGGCCTCGTTGCGCTAGCTAGATACATTAGTGAACCAATGATTTGAGAGTATCTCAATTGATCCTTAGTTGTGCATGTGAACTTGCGCACCAGCACACTAGGATCATATGGTGTTTGAGAAATTTTGCAGTCCGAATATCCAAAACGACTCAAAATCTTCTCAACATAGTGGGATTGCAGAAGTGTAATCCCACCCTCATTATCTCCCAAAAGCTTGATGTTCAAGATAACATCAACCACTCCAAGGTCCTTCATCTCAAAGTTCTGAGACAGAAAGGACTTAACCTCCTTAATCACTTTGAGGTTGGTTCCAAATATCAGTATGTCATCAACATACAAGCACAGTATAACTCCTTCGCCCCCACCATGGCGATAGTATACACATTTGTCAGCTTCATTGACAACGAAGCCAACAGATGTCAGAGTTGTATTAAACTTCTCATGCCATTGCTTAGGTGCTTGTCTCCGGCCATATAAAGATTTCAACAACTTACACACCTTTCCTTCCTGACCATCTATCACAAAGCCATCTGGCTGTTGCATATAGATTTCCTCCTCTAGCTCTCCATTTAGAAAAGCCGTCTTGACATCCATTTGATGGACGAGAAGACCATGCGAGGCTGCCAACGAGAGTAGTACTCGAATGGTGGTCAGTCTGGCCACAGGTGAATAAGTGTCGAAGAAATCTTCTTCTTCTTTCTGGGCATAGCCCTTGGCTACAAGCCTAGCCTTGTACTTTTCAATTGTACCATCGGGCCTAAGCTTCTTTTTGAACACCCACTTACATCCCAATGGTTTGCAACCATAGGGATGCTCAGTAATTTCCCATGTTCCGTTAGCCATGATGGAATCCATCTCGCTACGGCCCGCATCTTTCCAGTAGTCAGCATCAGGAGATGCATAGGCTTCTGAAATAGAAGTGGGATTATCATCCACGAGGTACACAAGGAAGTCATCACCAAAGGTCTTTGCAGTCCTTTGTCTCTTGCCCCTACCAAGGGTTTCCTCGTCATTCTCCTCAGGATTTTCATCATGTGTTTGTTCATAATATTCCATAGGAATGGCAGGCTCAGGAGTCTCCTCAGATTCCTGTCTAGAGGTGCTATGCATATCTCTCATGGGGAAAATGTCCTCAAAGAATGTAGCATCCTTAGACTCCATAAAGGTACCGACCTTCACGTCAGGTACCTCAGATTTCACTACTAGAAATCTATAGCCAACACTATTCTTAGCGTAGCCCAAATTAACGCAGTCCACGGTCTTTGGTCCAAGCTTACGCTTTTTGGGGATCGGCACATTGACTTTCGCCAAACAGCCCCAAGTACGTAAGTAGGAGAGCGTCGTCCTTCTCTTCGACCACTGCTCATATGGAGTGACCTCATTATCTTTTGTCGGAACCTTATTCAGGACATGACACGAAGTCAATATAGCCTCCCCCCACCATGCCTTGGATAAACCGGCTGTATCTAACATGGCGTTAACCAAATCAGTTAGAGTACGGTTTTTCCGCTCGGCAACCCCGTTTGACTGGGGAAAATAGGGAGGCGTCCTCTCATGAATAATGCCATGTTCCGCACAGAAAGAATCAAACTCATTCGAGAAGTACTCTCCACCACGATCAGACCGGACTCGTTTAATTTTCTTTTCAAGTTGATTCCCAACTTCTGCCTTATAGATTTTAAAGGAGTGTAGAGCGTCATCTTTAGTATTTAATAGATACACATGGCAATATCTAGTGGAATCATCTATCAATGTCATGAAGTATTTCTTTCCACCTTTAGTCAACACACCATTCATCTCACAAAGATCTGAATGAATGAGTTCTAATGGCGCCAAGTGTCTCTCCTCCGCAGCCTTGTGAGGCTTGCGAGGTTGCTTTGCTTGCACACACGAATGGCACTTAGAACCTTTGGCTAAAGTGAAACTCGGGATTAAATTCAGTTTTGCTAGCCGCGACATAATACCGAAACTAATGTGACAAAGACGTGAATGCCAAACTTCAGATTCATTAACACTCGAATGAATACTGTTCACGACTTTATTACAAAAATCTGCAAGGGAAAGGCGGAACAGACCTGCGCATTCATAACCTTTTCCAACGAAAAGTCCATATTTCGTAACAACTACTTTATTAGACTCGAAGACCAACTTAAACCCTTCTCTACACATAAGGGAGCCACTAACGAGGTTCTTCTTGATGGCGGGGACATGCTGCACGTTCTTCAGCTGCACGATCCTTCCCGAAGTAAACTTCAGATCGACCGTGCCAACACCAAGAACAGAAGCACTCGCGCCATTCCCCATCAATACGGACCCGCGCCCTGTGACCTGATAAGAAGAGAACAATGAGATGTCAGTACACACATGAATATTTGCACCCGTGTCCACCCACCAATCGGTGGACTGGCAAACTGAAAATACAGTAAATAAATTACCGTACCCAAATGCACCACTTTCATTGTTGCCCACAATCATATTGGCAGACTTGGAGTCCTGCGCTGGCTTCTTGTACTTGTTTGGGCACTTGTTGGCCCAATGTTCCTCTGAACCACAAGTGAAGCAGCCATCACCCTTCTTATTCTTTTTGAAGGTCTCCTTTCCCTTCTTCTTGAAGTCGGTATTCTGTTGGACAGAATTCTTTCCCTTGGGTTTGTGGGAATTGAAGTTCCTCTGATGTACCACATTGGCAACAGAAGAGCTTTCAACCGCTTTTCCATGCGAGTCCTTTGCTCTCGAGTTCTCCTCAACACTCAGATGGCCGATGATATCCTCTACTGAGAATTCACGCCTCTGATGTTTCAGAGTGGTAGCAAAGTTCCTCCAGGAATTAGGGAGCTTAGCAATTATACACCCCGCGACAAATTTGCCCGGTAAATTGCACTTAAGAACCTCAAGTTCCTTAGCAATGCATATTATCTCATGAGCTTGTTCCAACACAGAACGGTTGTCAACCATTTTGTAATCATGGAACTGCTCCATAACATACATCTCGCTCCCAGCATCGGTGGCCCCGAATTTAGATTCGAGCGCCTCCCACAAATCCTTGGCGACCCCCACATGTAAATATGCGTCAACCAGCTTATCTCCGATCACGCTAAGAACTGCTCCGATAAAATAGACAGTGGCCTCCTTGAACGCCTTCTCCTTTTCAGGAGTGATCGTTCCTGTGGGAGTGACACCGGCTACCCAGAACACGTTCATAGCCGTGAGCCATAAGGTGGTTTTGGTCTGCCAACGCTTAAAATATGTACCGGTAAACTTGTCCGGTTTCAGTGCAGCAGCAAAACCATTACTCGAAAAATTCCTACACAAATTAGGTTTTTGGATTGTTGAGTAAATAGGCAATTTTCCTATCAGGTTGATCCACGAAATAATAACTATCATGGCATTGACTAGACTAATAACATACTGATGACGAACCAGACTAGCATGTACTACATAAATAGTAGAGACATCTACGCATATAGCTAGTACTGGTAAGACTAACGTAAGCAGGAGCGGGATAAACGATTTATACCCTCCAATAGGCCAGTTGGCCGTAGCAGCAGCAGTGGCGGCGGCGGCATCCTCGGCCGCCTTCTTGTCGGCTTCGAGCTTCTCGGCAGCGGCACGATCGACGTCGGTTGGGGGCGACATGGTGATCACGACGAAGGCGATGCGGACGTAGATGAGGCAGACGAACGGAAGCGAGCAGTCGCGTAGTCGCTCCCCAAAAACCTAATCGCCCCTCTCCCCGTACAGGACCCGGAGAGGCGTGGTTTCGGAGGCCTGCTCTCCCGTCGACCGTGTACGCGGTGAACGGGACGGAGTCGCCGGCGGCAGCAGCAGCAAGAGGCAGATGTGATCTGTTTTCCGTGGCGGCTAGGGTTGGCCGACGCCCTGCTTATGTAGGCGTCGTCCGGCCACGATCGTGGCGTTACGTATTCTCCGTAACCGACCAGCAAAAATAAGCGCGTAGGTATGAGCTCGACTCGGCTTAGGCGAGGCGAGGCGCGGCGGTGGAGGAGTGCGCGAGGGCCTTTTCTCTTCTCATGCTCCAATAGCATGTAGAAGAGAGACCCTTATAAAGAGGTCCAACTCCCTCTCCACTAGCAAGGTGGTACTAAACTTCCCACCCTCCTTGTCATGCCACCTACATGGGCCCTTAGAGATTTTTCTGAAATTTGTCTCATGGGCCCAAAGCCCATCTCAGATTTCAACACCCCTAAGAACCAACTTCTCGGGGCCGCAGTCGTTAATGTTAAACCCTTGAATCAATCCAAAGAAACTGACACCAAATTTCCTAGTCATGTATGCAGAAAGAGAAATTCTAACCTCGTCGTTCTGAGGAACCAACATGAATCTATGTCGGAACTGCATGTAATATATCCCAACGGACGAACTCGAGGAGGATCGAAGATCAGAAGACTGATTCAAAGATGAAGCGCAGCCATCCGCTCGGCTCTACGAGAACTAAAACCCTAACATATCTAATAACCGGAGTCGAGGCAACAAGATTCCTCTCCTACCATCGGCTGCAGAAGCGACGGATTGGGGGAAGGCTGGTCCACGGGCTCATGGACGGAGATCGTGGGGAGGGAGACTTTACTCTAGGCGCCTTGCGAGTGGAGGACAGAAGAGGGTTAATTTGAGTTGACTACCCAACGCCAAAACATAGGTGCAGGTTCGAAAGGTTAGTCTTTTTTTTTTTTTGCGAGAATAAAATTTGTATTACTCAATCAAAGTATCATTACAATCATCTCTAACAATCTCGAGGACCTCCTGCGGCCCTGACCCCAACCAGGTCAATGTTCTATCAGTAATTCTAGCAAAGGATGCCAACTTATCACTAGCTTTATTACAACCAACTTCAAAAACTTGAAAAAAAAATGCCTAGTCAGCTAAACTTCTAGAACCCCCAAATCACACCTAAATAGATAAATAACCATAGGCTTTCCTCACCAGCAAAAACCGAAAAGAAGAAGGAAAGAAAAGAAAAGAAAGAGGCCTGGTCAGCTACACTTCTAGCACCTGACACCTAATTAGATCAAAAATGGTGCACAGCAAAAAAGTGAGAAGAATCAGATGAATCACACAGCACAGAAATGGTGACTTCCACCTATTAAATTCCTATTGGTGCTCGGTGTCATTAGGCCTGGACCATTCCTCCTCACTGACCCGATCACTACGCTTCAGGCACTGATATTTCCATGCCCAATAGGGCAACAAGTGTACATCAATTTACAAAGAAAAAACAGTATTGTTTTTCTATTTCCAGACAATAAATATGCTATAAATTGACAAATCATGGATATCCCAGCTTCATATCCATGTAATTCCTACACAGATAAGTCTGTTCCTTGCTCATGTACCCAGAAGGCGATCAACAAATTTTTACTAGAGAAGAGGAGAGAACGGCAAAAAAAAAAGTATGGAGAACCATCTAATAATACAATGCCCAACCAATGGGCAGATCAGTAGTGTTTATTGGTTTAGCTGATCAAGGGTCTCCAGCAGCACAGGCTTGAACCGGTTGCAGTCAAGCCTGACATTTTGCTTATCCATGAAGGTCTCCTTGATGAACTCGAATCCCTTGTGGAAAGCGAGCGGGTTCTTGAAGATCTCATGGTCCAACGGGTACTGGTCGGTGAGGCTGCTTTCATGCACGGCGATGCTGTACTGCTTGTACCGCAGGCCCATTTGCTCCGCCGGGTCGCCGAAATCGATACGGCACACGCCTTCTATGCCACCCCACGGCACGATCTGAATTAACGTTGCATTGTGTGGCAGGAACACACAGTTTGTGAGCCCGGCACCATGGACACCCATCATCACGTCGACGGAGTTAACCACCTTGGAGAACTGGGAGAGGTCGGAGCTCACATTGGCTTCCTCAACCACAACCACAAAACCCAACCCCTCGGCCATTGCGATGATTTCTGGGAGGTTGAGGAACATTCTTGTTCTCTGCCTTGAGATGATGAGCAGTCTCGGCTTGGCCTTGGGGATCTCGCCGAGTGCAGACACAGCCTCCCTGGGCAATTCGTACGTCCTGCGCATGAATCTGTTGAAATCCACCATAGTGTAGTTGTGAGGAGCCTTGGAGGGGTCAATTGTGAACTCCATGTAAGCATGAAGGCCAACAATGGCATGCTTGACGCAATGCACATCAGTATCTTTGTTGAAATCAATCAACGGGTACTTGGATAGCTTCTTAAACACCACATGGTACTTCCTTGTCCACCAGATAGCCATATCTGTGATTAGGAACCGGACCTCGCCATTGAACTCGCTTGCGGTCGTGAAGAGGGGGACAAGCGCGTCGGTGAAGTCGTGGAACAGATTTCCAGTGTATCCAGTGAGTGCAAAGACCACAACAGGCACATTGTGGTATTTGGTACACTCAGGTGCCACTTTGCTTGATTTCACCGTCAGCTCTGTAACTTTGCTGAGGCAGAGTTCATCGCCTTTACGAGGGTAGGGCTTAAGTTTCCAGAGCTCATTTCTCTTTGAGCTGGCAGGTTCCATGTACATCACCGAACTTGCATTCGGGTGAATCCTGATGTTGCCCCGCATCTCGCAGACATTAGCTCTGAAGTTTGAGAAATCACAAAGTGGTTTTGTCTCCCATTCTGCATTATTCCAATCTGCAAGATCATGAAGTATATAACTGAATCAGAGGAAATAGAAAGAGTCGGGCATATTCATATGTCAATATATCATTGCAGATGTGCAAAGTGCCCATCACAACCTATGGATGAATCAATAGAACAGTGTGCTCTGAATTAGGAACACAACCACCAGATTCAGATGATCAAATGATGAATTGGTCTCATGGCATATATTTTTATTTTACTGAGCTACACTAACCTTGTTGCTGAGATCTGTCACTGCCATCATTTTTGCCGGCGACCATTTGAAGCTTAGTTTCTGCTTCTTGTTTGCTATCTGCAGACACATCAGTAGAGTCAGCACACCCACCAGAAAGAGCAAGGAAGTACCATCACAGTTAACAAATAATAATTCTCAAACAGATTTGTACCAAATTACCAACAGGTAGACCAAGAAACACGAGAAGTATCAATCAGCTACCTTGCTGCTTGGCATTGTCGCTGTCCTCGGCGTCACGGATAGTATAGTTAGAAACGGTTGGCAGGGTCACCTTGCGATGCCCTTTCTTCTCCCCTTCACCGCCACTACCTACAAGATGGTAAAGTTCACACATAAAGCAGGAAGTTGAGCATCGATTCAAGGAGGCCAAATCTGTTGCAATCTGGAGCCCGTAGATGGGATCACAAGGCAACAAGCTCGGTGGGCATCGGACAAAGAAATTATTGGGGGATTGGAGGGCAACGGCTCACCTAACAGCCGGGATTCAGGCTCCTTTTTGCCGCTCTGCCGAGGATCGCTGCCAGTGAGTGCCCTCTTCTCCCCCTCCTCGGTGGTCACTGTCGCCAAGGGACATCTCAGTCGAGAAATTCCAAAGATAAAACAGTACTGCTAGAGGAGGCTAGGCCCCAGGATTTGATTTGGAGGTGGTTAATTGGGTGGAACCCTTGGCGTTGGCGTTGGCCTCGGCGTCTTCGAAGTCGTCCAGCACCTTGGGGTCCTGGGCGGCGGCGGATCTCTGGGAGACGTCGGCGCCGGCGTCCGTGGCCTGGCGGATCAGGAGCGAGCGCGGCGCCTCGTCCACGGACAGCCGGCCGTTCACTGCGAATGCAGGCGAGCGCTCCGGTCAGTTACCATTTTTACCAGCGAACGAACAAACGATTCCTTGCTTGCTTGCGAGAAGAGAAGGAAATGGAGAAACGAAGAAAGGAAGAAAGAATGAGTGTGGCGTACGGTTGAAGAGCAGGGCGTCGGGCTTGGAGAGGACGACGAAGGTGAGGGTGACGAGGAAGAAGCCGATGACGAGCACGAGCAGGCGCAGCCGCCGCGACTCCTGCCGCAGGCTCCGCACCAGCTTGGCCCGCTCCACCGCCTTCATCGCCGCTCTAGCTTGGCTGGCTAGATGCGGGCGCTCGTCCTCCGGCCCAGATCCGCCGGCCGAGCTGGCCGGATGCGTGGAGCTCGGTGGGGACGGACGGGACCGGGGGAGGAATGAACGCGCACCCACAGTGGGAGGGGGAGAGGAGAGAGATGTGAGTTGTGCTGCTCGCGCTCGTGCTCTGCTCTTGTCTTGCCGGGTGTGGGGTGCGGGGTGTGGGTGTGGACGAGGGGAAGGAGCGCACACCGCCGCTTTTCGTGTCGATCGACAGCTTTCCTTTCCCGGCCCTTAGGGCATGTCCAATGCGGGCGCTTGTAGCGGGGCGCCAGGATTTATTCCCTAGCCAAGCAACGGTTACATCGCTGAATCCTGGCATCGGGTGCTCCGTGGGCGCAAAAGAAGGAGGCGGGCGCTAGGCCCTTTTGCTTCATGACCTGCATTGTTCCAGTCCGGCTATTAAGCATCGGTGGTTAGCGTCTTGCATTGGAACAGATGGTGCTTAGTGTTTTTTATTCTTTTTGTTATTTGTTTTTTTCTGTTCAAGCGCCCAGATAAGCGTCTCCCAATGTACATGCTCTTATCATTCCCGCATGTCCCTTCTTTCCACCCAACCGGCTTTCCTCGTCTCCTAAATTAAATTAAATTTATTTTGCTACTACTAGTACTACTACTAGAAAAACCACCGGCTTGTCAGACGGTGCGGCATCCAGCACACCGGCATGGCACGCTACACGTTGCGGCCACCGGACCGACGGCCCAGATCGTCGCCTGCCTTCCCTTTCACTCCTGTTGGCATCTGCCTTTTTTTTTTTTTGAGGGGACCTGTTGGCATCTGCCGACGGCCCGACGCCGCAGTCCAAGAGGCGACGACGCTTGTTTGTCCGCGTGGTGTTGGTTGCCGATCACTCAGATCCGATCGGCCTGATCTGGCCGTCTGGGGTCTCCGTTCGTTCGGCGCCGGTTGTCGGCGCTCGTTTTATTTAGGAACGTGCTGACGGTGGATCAGTTTCAGCTCGACGGACGGGAGGGGAGCCTGAGTTTTCGTCCACGGGAAGACTGTCGGTGATAAGCATATGGATCTACTTTTTGGTGCTGGTTCGGGCCCGATTGATTGATCGATCGATCGATCGTCGGAACGTGCCACCCAAGTCCGAGCAACAAACAGGGAGCGTGCTACTAGCGGTAGTAGTACAGCTCTGCTGTTCTCGCAAAAAAAAAAAAAAAAAAAAAAAAAGTAGTACAGCTCTGCTTGTGCTATGCCTATGCATGCACTCGCCGTCCGCTTTTCTGGAAATTCTGGCCATTAGTTCGGCACGGATTTGTTACGTGGTACGTAGCACGAAAAGGACCTGATGCGCCACGGGTGATCGACGCTGACGTGTGTCCACACCGGTCAAATATGGGCTTGACAGCGACGCCAGAGGTTGTCTCAGGGTTGGTGCAGAGCAGTGAAGTTCGTTAAACAACGGACCTCACAGCTGCTGCTAGATCCCCTTTGCGCGTCGGTAGCTTGGACGTTTGCGGCGGAACGGGCTGGCCCCGGTGCTGCGCCGCCGCCGGCCGACGCTGCGCTCCGACGAACGGCAATAGCCTAGCCAAGCCAGAGATGCTGCCGCCGGTGTTAGGCGGGGCGCGCTTTTTGGCTGATCCTGTCTCGCATAGAGAATGGTAAAACGGGAAACATCCTTCTGCGCGTGAGTGCATCGCGGCTCGCGGGAGATTAAACAACAGCGAACCACGTGGGCCTCTTGGTTGCAGTGTCCTAGCGTTAAGTAATAATTAACTGAACAGAGGAGTATCTTTCTTGTACGAGTATCTGATAACCAAGACATTTACCGAAACCCAACATAGATTACTCCTCCAAGTGCTTAATGAACATATTAATACACTGATCGTGTCGATTGGCGTATCATGCAGTCGGGCATATGTGCATGTGCCCAGCAGAAAAGAAAGGGCCGTGTACATGTGTGACCACGTGTGCGTGTACGAACTATACTGTACAAAGCAATGTGTGACGTTAACTTGTTCTCAAACTGAGGTTGTTGTTGTAAATAATACTAAGTGTGCGATTCACGAATAAGTAGCGCCCTAGACATAACGTCCAACCACAATCAACATCATTTGTGTGGACACATTAGTTGTACAACAGTATTACGTACTACTTCTATAATGATAGTATTCCCTCCGACTCATAGATAAAGATATTTCGAGGTTATTTATTATTTTGTCGGGGTTTATGCATAATTTTTTTGTTGGGGGTGTAGGGGTGGGGGTGGGGATGTTATACATGGTTGAAAATAGTGGTCAAGTCTTACCTATACTAATAAAGTCATTAGTGCTTCTGCCTGTCCGCCGCCAGTAATTTTATACAACCCTCCATGTAGTTTTGGTTATTTAACCCGCAGTCCATTTTTAAGTTAGAAAACTTTTTGTTTTGGAATTTTGCCCTAGAAACCCTCTAGTTTCCTGTATTCAATATGCGGTCCTTTTTAAGTGAGAAAAACGTTTGCGCGAGGAAGACGTGAATCCGGGCATGGCGTCAAGGGATCCGACGGCTTGCTCCAGTGGCAGCGTCGGCGTCGGCGTCCTGCTCATCCAGAGAAAGAGAGACGCGGGGCGTGAGGAGAAGGCGAAACAGAGGAAGAAAGGAGAAGGGGCGCAAGGTGAGGGAGGCGGTCGTTGGCAGTGGCGCCTTCGGTGACCGGCCGGGGGGCAGGACGGGGAGGTCCTGTTGAGGTGGCAGGGCTCAGCGCGGGCCGGTTCCTCGGGATTGATCCTTGGCTCTCCCGAGGCGTGCGGTTGCGAGCTTCGACCGGGGTGATCCGGATGAAGAGTTAGGTGGCGGCGCTAGGTGCCAGACGCCTCCAGAGTCTCACATCCCCGAGCTCGACGGGATTGCCAGCCATCTGGTGAGGTCCTCGGCCCTCGACGGGCTCTTCCACCACTTCTGGTTCCCCTACGGGGTGCCTCTCCTCCACATCCCGCCCTTCTCCTCTTCAGGTTTTCGTCAACGGTGGCCCGTGCCACCCGCCTGGACGAAGTGCCTCATCCGTTGAAGAGCCCGCGCGACCGCTGACTTTCAGCGTGTGTTGACTGCTACTTGTAAACTGCGTTGGGTTTTTTTCCCGAAGAGGAGAGGAGATGCAACACAGTAGAGATAAGTATTTCCCTCAGTGAGAATCAAGGTTATCGAACCAATAGGAGAATCACACGAACCCCCGTCAACAGCACCTGCACACAAAGAATAAAACACTTGCACCCAACGTGGGCAAGAGGGTTGTCAAGCCCCTTGAACTCGTTATTTGCAAGGATTAAATCTTGATAGATAGATATTATAAATGCAACATAAAATAAAAGCAATAAAAGTACAGCAAGGTAAATAAGGTTTTTTAGTTTTTATATTTAAGTAGACCCGGGGGCCATAGTGTTCGCTAGAGGCTTCTCTTTCGAAGAAAGCATACGGTGGATAAACAAATTACTGTTGGGCAATTGATAGAAAAGCGCATAGTTATGACAATCATTCAAGATAATGATCATGTATATAGGCATCACGTCCGTAAGCAGGTAAACCGACTCCTGCCTGCATCTACTACTATTACTCCACTCATCGACCGCTATCTAATATGCATCTAGAGTATTAAGTATTAAGATTATCGTTGTTAATAATAAGTGTGTGATTCACAAATAAGTAGAGTCCTAGACGACGTCCAACCAAAATCAACATCATTTGTGTGGACACTTTAGTTGTACAACAGTATTAGTACTTCTATAACGATAGTATTCCCTTCGACTCATAGAAAATATTTATTTTGAGTATTTTTTTTTGGGGGGGGGGGGGGGGGGTATGCATGGTTTTTAGGGGGTATACATAGTTGAAAACAGTGGTCAAGTTACATCAAAAAGTCGTGACAATATCTAAAATGCCAACTTATTTATAAATTGGTAGGAGTATCCTTACTAGTATAAATTAGTAGAACGCCCGTACGTGTCTACGGGCAACAATACATATATTTTAGAAAGCATATCTGGTCTGAATTCTTAGTTCAATTATGGCCCTTAACCTAATTTGTACATCTATTGTTTTTTTAAATGCACTCCTTGTCAATTTTGGTTGTTGGTATATCATAGAAAAAACATGAGCTACGAAATATAATTCACTAATTAGACATACATGACCATGGTATCAAGAATGATTGCTTACATAACTTTGCACCGTGTGTTGCCGCACATTTCCATTTTAACAAAAGAACAATATTTATATTAACAAAAATCTAAGAGTTTATACAATTCGTGAATGTATGCGGTTAACATGTAATTGTGAAAGAAAAAAATATTCTATAAGAAGTCATTTACTAATGAGATGGCATAACCGATCTTTTGATTTCTTGGGATAGCATGCAAGATCTGTCAATACAAATCAATAATAATTGCCCACCCTCCTCTTGTGAATGTCTTCTCTGATACGCCCTACAACCTAGATAACCGTCGCCTATCGGAATCAATGGATATCATCTACTGCAACTATATGAGGCATCCTTGCTTATGATGAACCTACATAAGATGAAATTAATCAACGAAAGCATCATACAATTGAATCTTGGTAATCACAACATGCATGACTACTTTATAGCAGAGGTTAGGTTACTACAGATTAGAACATATCATGCTTGGCCTATGCTTTTTAACTATTAATCACTTCATTGTCCTTCGTACCTATACTGACATGGTATGATTGGATAATAAACCTGATTTTTTAAATTGCAGAATTGAAAAGAAATCATAAACTATAGGCAAAAGAATGACAGATCAAGCATTACATGTTAGACACAACATGTGACCTTCATTAACATGCATGCTAGTACTAATCAAAAAATATGTGTGCCTTAGGACCTACTATAGGAGCGCTCCTGTGGGCGGCGGCTAGTGGCCGACATCTCATCATGAGATCATAGCATTCTTCTCTCTTAAATTTTCAGTTTAGTTTCCATTTTCTTTCTTTTCCCTGTATAATTGGCGTGTGCTCGCCCTTCCTCTATCAATGAAAACGCAGTTCTCCTGTGTATTTTCCATGTTACTTTCCTGTGTGTTTTTAAAATTTGATACATGAACTTAAATCCTAAGGTTGAATAGATAGTATATGATGCAAGGATAGAAACACGTACAACCTCAGCTTAGCTCCCTAAAGCACTTACTTGTCTAGCTAATCATACCAACTAAAATAACTTTGGAAAATCTATATAAAGCTACATGTGATATGTAAACATCTCAGCACAGTCAAACAGAAAATGAGTGGCAATAAGTAATATCTATATTTTCTTACCTTGTGACCCAACGGCCTCATTGTTCAGAAATGGTGTTCCTTTCAAATGCAATCAATAGAAAATGAATCATACGGTTACACAATAAATAGTTCTATTGGAACTGAACAACTGTTTTGTTTTATACCGACATTTCAGTTTATCAGTAGTTTTTGATGGAACATGTTGCAGATGGCATCAATGCGTTACAATGTTGATTGGGTTAGGTAGATGGAGGTAGAGGTCTGATGGGATACGTGTGTGATGGTAACTGCTAAGGGAGGTCATTGAAGTGGATGTCCAAGGCGGCCTCCTTCCGAGCCTCGACACATGACCTCATCTGGTGGTGTCACACCGGCGCGTGCAGATTCCTCATAGCTCGCTTTGTGCTCTCAAGGTGGTGGTTGTTGGGTTGATCGATCTATACTCGTACGGTCGTGTGCTGCAGCACTCTCCCCATGATGGAAATAATGCATGGATAGGAAGATGATGCTACGAGGGAGATCGATTGGGTGAAAAAGGTCGCATGCGTGAGGACTCTTCCCGCAACTACCACTCCACGGACATCGACACAGCCTATCTCACCGCGTCTCATCCTCCTACCAGCGTCGCCCTCCTCATCGTCCCTCTTTCACCTGCTAGCGTCAATTATTAAAGGTAGTGGCGTGGGATCCTGCTTGGATACTCTACTCATATTGCTCTGAATCGTTTGTGGGTTACTCTTCCCGACACGGCTCCGGCCATGACCACAAGATCTAAGGAAGTGAGTGATAGGTCTCCAACGTATCAATAATTTATGAAGTATTCATGCCATATTTGCCTATTTTATATGGTTTTGATGCACTTTATATGATTTATTTAGAACTAACCCGGACTGACGCTGTTTTCAGCAGAATTACCGTGGTGTTGTTTTTGTGCAGAAAATGAAAGTTCTTGGAATTGCCCGAAACTTTTTGGTGATTTTTTCTGGACCAAAAAAGCAATATTGGAGCGAAGAACCACGGAGGGGAGCCACTCCTGGGCCACAAGCCATCAGGGCGCGGCCCGGGGGGGGGGGGGGGTCATGGCCTGTTGGCTTGTGGGGACCTCGTAGCTCTGTTGCGCGTGATTCCAACGCTGAAAAATCCTATAAATACCAAAAACCCTGGAAATAAACATCGAACTCTCCATTCCGCCGCCGCAACTCTCTGTATCGACGAAAAACCAATCTGGAGGCGTTCCAGTACCCTGCCGGAGAGGGGAAACCATCACCGGTGGCCATCTTCATCATCCCGGTGAAGGCCATGATGAGGAGGGAGTAGTTCACCCTCGGGGCTGAGGGTATGTACCAGTAGCTATGTGTTCAATCTCTCTCTCTCTCTCTCTCTCTCTCTCTCTCTCTCGTGTTCTTGAGATGGCACGATCTTGATGTATCACGGGCTTTGTTAATATAGTTGGATCATATGATGTTATTCCCTTGCTATCATGTTGTGATGAATTGAATCTTTACCTTTGAGATCTCGTTATGTTGGATTGAATATTTTGGTTTGAGAACACTTGATGTACGTCTTGCGTGGGATACTCGTAGTGACATTGGGGTATTCTATTGATTCAGTTGATATATGTTGAGGCATTAACTTGCGGATTCCGGTGACCTTGGGGATCTATGCATAGGGGTTGATTGCACGTTTTTATACCATGTTCTCCGATAGAAATCTTGGGGTGCTCCTTGAAGTTCTTTGTGTTGGATTGAATATGATAGATCTGAAATTGTTTGATGCATGTCGCATAATTTACCCACGGATACTTGAGGTGACATTGGAGTTGATTGATATGTATCATTGGTGTTGTTATAGTACGAACTCTAGGGCTGTTTGTGACACTTATAGGAATAGCCCAAAAGATTGATCGAAAAGAATAACTTTGAGGTGGTTCTACTACCTACACCAATTTCATTTTATTGATCTCCGATAGATAGGAACTTTGGAGTGATTCTTTGTTGCACATTGAGGGATGATGATATGATTCAACTATGTTAGCATTGTTGGGAGATTGCACTAGTGAAAGTATGAACCCTAGGCCTTGTTTCCAAGCATTAATATATCGTTTTGCTCGCTGTTTACCATTTATCACCTTGCTGTTTTTATATTTTCAGATTACAAAAACCTATATCTACTATCCATACTACACTTGTATCACCATCTCTTTGCCCAACTAGTGCACCTATACAGTTTGCCATTGTGTTGGGTGTGTTGGGGACACAAGAGATTTCTTGTATTTGATTGTAGGGTTGTTTGAGAGAGACCATCTTCATCCTACACCTCCCACGGATTGATAAACCTTAGGTCATCCACTTGAGGGAAAATTGCTACTGTCCTACAAAACTCTGCGCTTGGAGGCCCAACAAAGTTGACAAGAATAAAGTTGCGTAGTAGACATCAGTGAGCACACCACAGCCCCGGTGGCAGCCTATCCCTACCCCAAGATGTGTCACTCGATGGTGGCAACGTCTCTCCCGGTCATCGCATCCTTAGAGTTGCGCTGGCGGGCCACTGCTCATGTCCTGACACACCCTCTCTTTCCACACTGGATCCATAAGGATGATGCATGGCGGCGGCCGAATCGAGCCATAGGTGCACTCCTTGGGCACACCTCTGATCACGCACGGCAGCGACCGGATCAACCGTGAGGCATGTCGTTATATAAGAGGATGTTAGCCCAGCGGTGCAGCAGGCAGCGGATCATGGTGGTGGGGAGATCGGGAGGAAGACGATCTATTTTTTTATTTTTATTTTGTTTTTGCGTGAGGCAAGGGAGGTACTTTTTTGTGCGTGTACGGAGGTGGGAGGGGATGGTTTTTTTACATCGAGGGGACCGTGGGGAGGGGAATTAGACGTACCACGTATAATCCACAACCCCCCTTTAATAGTAGACATACAGTTGAAAAAAATTCCTACTACTAATTATCTACATCCCTAATTAAGTGTATGATTAATTAATTAATTGCATTAATGGCTTTATTTCATAATTGATTCAGCGTGAAAAAATCCTCACTTAAACAGACTTAATTAATTGCACGTGTAATTAATTGTGTGTCGATTAATTGCATTAATGGCTTGATTTCCAAATTGATTCCATCCTCGGTTTCTTTATTATTTTTGCATTAATGACTCGATTTCATAATTAATTTTGGGTGAAAATCCTTACTTAAATAGACTTAATTAATTGCACACGCAATTAATTGTCCACCTCTTAATTGCATTAATGGCTTGATTTCCAAATTGATTTGAGGTGAAAAAATCTTTACTTAAACAAAGGTAATCAATTGAATGTGTACTTAATTGTCTGTCTATTAATTACATTAATGACTTGATTTGTAAATTGATTCGGTGTTCGGTTTCTTTATTGTTTTTGCATTAATGACTCAATTTCATAATCGATTTGGCGTGAAAAAAATCCCTATTTTAATAGACTTAATTAATTGCAAGCGTAATTAATTGTCTGCCTATTAATTGCATTATTGGCTTGATTTTGAAATTGATTTAGTGCTCGTTTTTATTGTTTTGCATTAAAGAATGGATACCAACGACATACAAACTCCTCCTTTAGGAGTAGAGATGGTAATATATGATGGTCGTAATGGTTGGTACGCCTCCACCACGTGAGACACGGAAGAAAATAATACGAAATAAATGCATGATGTTGAGTAAAGGAATCACCTAGTACAAATAAGAAGAAAATAAATACATGTTTAATGAGTGATGTCAAGTAAGGAAATAATAAAGGTAGTCAATGATATTGATTAAATAATTGGTTTTCCCAACATGACTCCACACAGCGTAGCTACCAGTGGCCAACAACCAGTACGGTCGTTGCTTTGATCCTCAACGCCCTCTAGCTTGAAGTCAACGGTTTTCCCCTCACCGAAATCAAATAATGTGATCAGAAATTCAAAACCATATGTATAGTTTGTTTAGGAACTTTTAGTGAATATATATTGTATTCTTGGGTCGTGTACATAGTTGAAAATGGTGGTCAAGATATATATAAGGGACCATGACAATATCCAAAATGTCACTTATTTATACACTAGTAAAGGGTTGCATAAGCCTTGTTTGTTTCAGCTTCAATTGGCTTTGAATTACATGTGGATTCGCTTCAGTAGCAAAGCTGAGTCCGCGCCACTGGGATACATCTAGAGGTGCATGCATTGAAAATCTAGCTTCAGATTCACCAAATAATTGTTCGTTTCATTTTTTGATTTTTACTACGATAATATGCTGCCTAAAGCTGAAACAAAATGGTAGTTCTTATGGTTGGTACCCTCCATCCAGTCTAAACAAGCAAGAAAAATAAAGATAACTACGACAATGCTCGTCCGTTGCAACGGGATATAAATATTCTAGTACGTTTGCTTGTGATTTATATTTCCATATTAATTGTATAAATAAATGTTTATCAAATCATGCTCGTCATTTAGCTTATACTCCCACCGTTCCTTTATATAAGGTGTATTTATTTTTTTGATAAAATTTCATAATGTAAAGTGCATTTCTTCTAATTCCTCGTAGTTCCGTTTATAGCCCTCCAAAAAACGAAATGTATTTCTCCCCTTATTGCATGTATATCTCCTTATAGAGAAAAATGGAAAGTATCTCTCCACCGATTGCGTGTATCTTTTTCTTTCCTAACCTAAATAATTTACTTGCCGCTAATCAACAAATTAGCCAAGGTTAATTTGGTACTAAATTGTACATATTTATGTGCCTAGCCACCGTGTCAAAAATAATACACCTTACATAAAGAAACGAAGGGAGTATTGATGAGAAGTTTGGTAAGTAAACTAAAATGAAATTGATTCAGAAGGTAAGTAAATTAAAATGATTGATTATTATACGGGAAAGGTTGGACAAAAGGGTGATGAGAAAAAAACGAAACATGAAACATTACATTCTTTTTAAGTAGTATATAGATAGATATATAGATATAGATGTAGAGTAGATAGATATAGATATAAATATAGATATAGAAAAGTTAGAGATAAATGCATGATGATAGATAAAGGAATCCAGATCGTAGAAATAAGAAGAAAACGATACATATTTAATGTGTGATGATAAATAAGGAAATAATAGTCATTGATAATTATTATATGCCTTGTTTTCCCAACATGACTCCTAGTGTCGTCGCTATCGATGGCCTAAGGCACCAACAGTAGACAATGGCCAGGACGACCGGCGCTCCGAGCCTCGGCTCCCTCTAGCTCGACGGTAATGTTTTTTTCCCTCGACGAAACTGGTAATTGCGCGAACAAGAGAGGAAATTATCCTTTGGCTATTTATTTTTATTTTAACCCTTCCATTATATTTATGTGATAGTCTATATTTCTCACATTTAACCATTGTTTTCAGAACCGGTCGACAGGTGGTTTGATGTGGCTGTGGCCAGCGGCGGACCTAGGAATGGGCCAGGCCCCAGGCGAACCGGACCAAGGCCCAGGCAACCTTCATTGACTGTACCATTTACTGTAGCTATATTGCTACAGTATACAAAGGAAATGGGCCTCACCCCCAGGCCGCCGCCCCTTCTGCCTGGGGCCTGAATCCGCCCATGGTTGTGGCTGTGGATTA
This sequence comes from Elymus sibiricus, assembly GCA_039707655.1. Classification (NCBI taxonomy): domain Eukaryota; kingdom Viridiplantae; phylum Streptophyta; class Magnoliopsida; order Poales; family Poaceae; genus Elymus; species Elymus sibiricus. The sequence continues at coordinate 378,654,182 of CM077663.1, forward strand.
GTTCTAGCTGGACGGGAGGATGTTTTTGTTGACAAGAAAACTGTCGGTGATATATCGACCTACTTTTGCTGCCGCTTCGGACCTGATCGATTGATTGTCTGGATGTGCCACCCAAGTCCAAGCAACAGGGTCAGCATTCTGCTATCAACGCACTGTTCCCTTTTGGAAGTTTAGGCCTCTAGTTCGGCACAAGTTTGTTACACCACGACAAACACCTGCCAGGGCCCACGGGGTGGTCGATCGATGCTGACATGTGTCCACAGTACACCGGTCAAACATGGGCTTGACAAGAACAGCAAAGCTTTACTACAGTACTGTACTTATCTACTTCCTCCTCGTTCCTAAATATAACTCTTTTTAAAAATTTCATTAGAGGACCACATACGGAGTAAAATGAGTGAATCTACACTCTAAAACATGTCTATATGCATCCGTACGTAGTCTTGTAGTGAAACCTCTAAAAATTCTTATATTTAGGAGTTAAATACACCTACAGTACACGAAATGGGATAAATGCAGTCGTTTGGGTCTATTCCGACGGCAGTAAGTAACTGACCTTTGTACCTTCTTTTCAAGTGGCATCCATCGACAAAAATGATAGGCCTACATCCATTTAAGAAACCTCTCTTACAAGCATCATACGACCAATACAACGACGACAAATGATCCTTTGGGTCCTCATTTTCATTCTCCTTAACAGGAGTAGTGCTAACAAGAAATGTACTACCAGGATTACTCCTCCTCAACTCTTTACCGTGATTCCATAGCTGTTGATATTGAGCTGCTTCGTCTCCATGTATCAAATCCAGTGCAGCTCTCCTTGCCCTTCCTAATTTGACTCTGTGAGGTATGATCTTGAATTCTCTCTGAATTTTGTTTCCAAAGGTGACCAAGTCCATCTTTTGGTTGTCTCTGAATTCGTCAATGAACTTTCTGGTAAGAAATTTAACGGATAAACACTTTGCATCCCAAGATTTCTGACATGTGTGATTGCCATTGTATCTCTTAATTACAATGCTTCCTGTTCTATTGTCCTTAGATGCCTTCAAAAGCCAGGGGCATCCAGTAGAGCAAGATGCATTCAACCTCTTTGCCTCATTTCTTCCTTTGTTAATCTTAACTCTGTTTCTCACACTGTATGCAACCAATGCATCTCTAAGCTCTTTCATTTCCCCATAAACTTGTCCAACTCTGAAAATTGGATTATTTAGGTCCACCTCTGGGTTAAATGCCTTGAAAGAGTACTTCAACCTTTCTAGCTCTTTCTTAGACAAATTCAGATCATCGTCATCTTCCACTGGGTCTTCTTCTTCTATGTATTCCTTCTGCTCATTGTGGTCATTCACACTCTCATCAACATTCTGCAAAAACAGATCATCATCCCCTTTGGGAACATCATAATCACTTTCATAAAAATCTTCATCTGTGCCACTGTCCTCTCCATGCTCTTCATCTCCTCCCTCTTCATGCTCATCCATTGCTGCATCTCCATTTTCATCATCTGCTGCCTCTCCATGATGTTCCTCTTCTTCCTCTTCATGTTCTGGATGGACAAAACTAGTGCTTCCAGAGGTGCCTTCTCCAGGCCTAAATCCACTTGGCATTTTCCTTGGAGTCATTACCTTTGGGAGCACAGGGCAACCTCTGTATATGATATCATCCCATGCTGATTTCACATGATTTCTCTCATCTACTAAAACATGCAAACTTCTGTTCTCTCTACCGGCCATTGCCATTGAAGCAATTGCTTGTTCATTATCTAAACAAACCATGCCATCCAACATGTCCTTCCCAGGCAAACACCAGTACACTTGTAGCTCAGGACTAGTGATGTCATATCCCAAATGCTGCAATATGTAATTAATCACATCCCTTGACCATGTGTTGGCATCACAATAGTCATACTCCTCCTGAGTGCTTCCCCAAAATGTCCTTCCATCATCCAGCCCACAGAATATGCCATTATGTTCAAACACTGCTGTAAAGAAATTGGAGATTTCTTCTGCAAGTACAAGTACACAATTGTTACTTACCACTAAAACTGATAATTGTTGTTAATGAAAATGCATATTCTTTACTGTATAATGTTTTACAAAAGCACTCCCAAATCTGCACCTAACAAACTACATTAAAGGTAATTTCTGCCACTCAATTCTGAACATATAACAAAACTGCACTACAGTATTTTTCTACCTCTCAATTCTGAAAATATATCAAACTATATTGACTATATTAACAGAAGTCCGAACCCCATATTATGAACATATATCAAACTATATTGACAATAGCAGTCTAAACGCCAAATTTAGTACTCCCTCCGTTCCTAAATGTAAGTCTTTTAAGAGGTTTCACTAGGGGACTACATACGGATGTATATAGACACTTTAGAGTATAGATTCACTCATTTTGCTCCGTATGTAGCCCCCTATTGAAATCTCTAAAAAGACTTATATTTAGGAACGGAGGGAGTAGTTTACATTCTGAAACTGAACCCCATGCGTAACATTCTGAAACTGAAACTGATTAGAACAGATTCAACTGCATCAATTTGTCTTAACTGCAGCATATATTAACAGCAATCTGAAACTCAAAACTACATTACATGACTATATTAACAGCATCAATTTTCTTATTTTGCTGATCAAAGCATGCGACAACATTACATGACAACGCGTTACATCTATGCCTAGTCTGATCAAACACCGAATCTTAACCATATGCCGTCCAAAACTCCCCCAAGAGCTCACACTTCCATCTATGCTGCGGGCGCATATACCGTCGATCACATCCCCTCAAAACCCTAGCGGAACACGACCAAACAAGGGAGCAGAGAGGGCGCACCGGCGGACAAGTCCATTGCTTACCGTAGTCCGGAGGAAATTCGCCGATGCCGCGAGGGCGTGGCTCCATCCAGCGTAGATCGCCATGGCGAGGCGATGCAGTCCGCCGCCGTGCGTCTCCGTGGAGACGAACACGCGACGACGAAGATAAACAGTCGAAGGGGTTTGGGAGGGTTACGAGTGCCAAACTGCCAATGTGACTATTCGCGCATAAGTACAGGGTTCGTCACAGGATGGCTTGGTGCTTGTGGCACAGCAGGGGCCGGTACGCTGCCCGGCGCCCGGCGGGTCTCGTCCGGGCTAAGCTGCCGCCGGTGTTCCGCGCTGGTTTACGCTGCGGCGCACGGTACGACACTGGCACACTTTTCGGTTCATGATCCCGAATTATCAGGGCTTCTCCTATTTAGCGCGTAGGTCAAGCTTTAGTAACCTACTCCGGGCCCGAACAAGAGAGTAGTGCGTACACCCTCGAGGGCCTGATCCTCTATTTGGGCCGGCCCATTCCTGGTTTTATGTCTAAACCAGTTTCCTTGTTTTTCCTTTCGGTTGTTTTTTTCCTTTTCCTTTACGTATTTCTATTTTTATTTCGTTTTTTGGCCATCTTTTAAATCAGTGAAGATTTTTTGTAATCGTGAATATTTTTTGAAATTGTGAACATTTTCTTAATTCCTGAAAAAATGAATTATGAAAAAAATCGCATTCGAGAACTTTCCACAAATTTGTGAATCTTTTCAAAACTCGTGAACAATTTTTGAAATTTTCGCGATCATTTTTTTGAAATGCATGTGATGACTCAAGAAATTGTCACTTTTTGTACAGAGTTTGACTTTGTTTCCACCTGTTTTCGTTATTTTTTGGTTATTTCTAACGCTAATCTTTTGAGAGTGAAGAAAATTCATATTTTTCAATGTTTGGTATGAAAAATACACTTCTAGAAGGAAAACCAATTAAGATTACACCTCATGAATCCAATTGAAGTCATTTCCATGTTGGAGGAATTTGAACCAGCGCCAACCGAATGCAAGACGACGCTCGTATCGCGAGAATAATCATATAATCGCGTCGCCGGTGCAAGGGGGTGGTCTTCTTCTTCCTCCTTGCCCCCACCACCTGTCCCCCCTCTCTCAAACGCTATCAAAAATCATCCAGAACCTCTTATTCTTTGCGAATTTCGTTCCGACGGTCTGTTCATCTCATCTCCGGTATGTTTCTTCCCCGATCTACTGTTCCTTTTTCGTTTTCTCGCGGTTGTTTTGTTCTAGTTCTTGACCTACTCCCTCCGTTCCTTTATGTAAGGTGTATTATTTTCGGCACGGTGACCAAGGCACATAATTATAGACATGTTAAGACTAAATTACCCTTGGCAAATTTATTGGTTAGTGGAAAGTGAATCAATTATTCAGGAAAGTATGAAAATAAATTCGATTTTCCATTCAATTTGTGTTAGGATTGAAAGTAATTGGTTAGGTTCAATCCTAAGGAGCATTTGAACTCGGTCCCACTAAACATATATTTTTTGGTGTATTTTTGTTGTAAGCCATGATGATGGCGGCAATCACGGCGAGAAAGAAGGTCGCGACTGGAGGCTCGAAATGCGCACGAGGCAAGGGTGAAGGCCTCAAGGCCGATGTTGACAAGAACTACAAGGTGCATAGCTGCCACAAGGTGCATCCCACTATGTGGAGATGTGAAGTGTTCTTGCGGGGGCAAGGGCTCTTTGACGACTTTGCTTGGTTAGCCACCAATGCGGGCCTTGGGGTGTTCAACACTTTCCAAAGAATAAGGAGCTCACGCATGAGTTCAGTATCAGCTTCCAGGACATCGACCCCATGTGCACTTCATCCTAGGAGGATTTTTGCGAGCACTCACACTCCAGGGGATGTGTGACTACTTCGGTTTCGAGAACGTGGGCTTCACCGTCACAAATGGGCAGCTCGTGGCCGACGTGTTCGGTGCTTGGCATGTCATCTCTGTTGAGCACAAACATGACTTTGGTAAGGCGAATATAGCTAGCACCCAGAACCTCGCTATCTGCTACTTTAATATTTTCCTTGCAAACACTACTTTTTGTAGCCAACATATTGGGCGTGTGTCCAACTCAGACATGTGTGTGCTTCATGTAGTACTCCACCCCAAGTCGGACCCAAAGCCGAACTTTAGTTACTCGCATAGTTGAGCGGCTCCACATTGATTTGGAACGTCTCAGTCATGTTCTTGGCTACACCGTGATTAACAGGAGGGTCATGATAAGATGTAAGTTCATTGGGCCCGATCCTGCTCATAGAGGTGATCATTCTTATAAGTGCACTTTGCCTGGTACTGCAGGCGTGCTTGTTCGCTTGCCTCTTGTGGAAGCTTTTTCGGTGAGCACTTGGAATAAGTGGGCGCTCACCCTTGCTGAGGTTAACGAGTTTATGAATGCAGCCGACTTCAGGGGCGCTGCCCAAGCCGAGCCTGCACCTGAGTGGAACGCTGCAGTAGAGGGCGTTTGTTGAAAATATGCCCTAGAGGCAATAATAAATTGGTTATTATCATATTTCCTTGTTCATGATAAATTTCTATTATCCATGCTAGAATTGTATTGATCAGAAACTCAAATGCATGTGTGGATACATAGACAACACCGTGTCCCTAGTGAGCCTCTACTAGACTAGCTCGTTGATCAAACATGGTTAAGGTTTCCTAACCATAGACATGAGTTGTCATTTGATAACGGGGTCACATCATTAGGAGAATGATGTGATGGACATGACCCAACCGTAAGCATAGCATCTGATCGTATCACTTAGTTTATTGCTACTGCTTTCTCCATGTCAAGTATATGTTCCTAAGACCATGAGATCATGCAACTCCCTAACACCAGAGGAATGCCTTGTGTGTATCAATGGTCACTTCGTAACTGGGTGATCATAAAGGCACTCTACAGGTATCTCTGAGGGTGTCTGTTGGGTTGGCATGGATCGAGACTAGGATTTGTCACTCCGTTTGACGAAGAGGTATCTCTGGGCCCTCTCGGTAATACAACATCACAAGAAGCTTGCAAGCAATGTGACGAAGGAGTTAGTCACGGGATCTTGTATTACGTAACGAGTAAAGAGACTTGCCGGTAACGATATTGCACTAGGTATGGAGATACCGACGATCGAATCTCGGGCAAGTAACATACCGATGGACAAAGGAAACTGCATAGGGGATTAACTGAATCCTTAACATCGTGGTTCGACCGATGAAGATCTTTGTGAAATATGTAGGATCCAATATGGGCATACAGGTCCCGCTATTGGTTATTGACCGGAGAGGTGTCTCGGTCATGTCTACATGATTCTCGAACCCGTAGGGTCCGCACGCTTAACGTTCGATTGACGCTAGAGTAGTATTGGGATATGTACATTGGTGACCGAATGTTGTTCGGAGTCCCGGATGAGACCCCAGACGTCACGAGGAGCTCTGGAATGGTCCGGAGGTAAAGATTTACATATGCGAAGTCCTATTTTGGTCGTCGGAAAAGTTTCGGGCATTACCGATAGTGTACCGGGGTGTCGAAAAGGGTTCCGGGGGTCCACCGAGGGGTCCACCTGCCCTGGGGGCCCACATGGGCCATAGGGGGTGTGCCCTAGCCATCATGGTCCAGGTGCACCAGCCCCTAGAGGAGCATGAGGCTTGGGGGCAAGAGTCCCAAAGGGACAAGACACTCCGGAGGTGCCTTGGAGGAGGGGGACTCCTCCCTTCCTTGTGGAGGGAGGACTCCACCTTAGCCGCCAGCCCTCCTTGGAGGAGGGGCCGAGGTCTACGCCCCAACCCTACCCCTTGCCTCGTATATATAGTAGAGGAGAGGGGGAGGGCTGCACACAACAATCCCACGCCCCGGTGGCAACCCTCCCTCTCCCGTTACTCCGTTTTCTCCTCAGATCGCATCTACGGTAGCGCTTGGCGAAGCCCAGCCAGGATTGCTCCACCACCATCCCCACCACGCTGTTGTACTAGTTAAGATCCCATCTACCTCTCCTCCCTCGCTTGCTGGATCAATAAGAAGGATACGTCATCGAGCCGCACGTGTGCTGAACGCGGATGTGTCGTCCGTTCGACGCTAGATCGGATCAGATCGCGATTGGATAGTGAAGAGCACGACTACATCAAACGTGTTATATACGCTTCCTCTTAGCGATCTACAAGGGTATGTAGACACACTCCCCATCTCGTAACTATGCATCTCCATGGATAGATCTTGCGTGTGCGTAGGAATTTTTTTGTTTCCCATGCAACGTTCCCCAACAGTCGCATCATGAGCTAGGTCTATGTGTAGATGATATGCACAAGTAGAACACAAAGAAGTTGTGGGTGTTGATGTTCATATTGCTTACCTCCCATGTCTTATCTTGATTCGGCAGTATTGTGGGATGAAGCGGCTCGGACCAACCTTACTTGTCCTCGCACAAGTGACCGGTTCCACCGACTGACATGCAACTTGTTTGCATAAAGGTGACTGGCAGGTGTTTGTCTCTCCCACTTTAGTTGAATCGGATTCGACAGAGGCGTTCCTTCTAGAAGGTTAAAAGGCAACATAAATATCACCGTTGTGGCTTTGCGTAGGTAAAAACGGTTCTTGCTAGTTGCCCATAGCAGCCACGTACAACTTGCAACAACAAAGTAGAAGACGTCTAACTTGTTTTCGTAGGGCATGTTGTGATGTGATATGGCCAAGACGTGATTTGATATATGTGATGTATGAGATGATCATGTTTTGTAATCATTATCACGACTTGCATGTCAATGAGTACGGCAACCAGCAGGAGCCATAGGGTTGTCTTTAATTTATTTTGTGCCATTTGCTTTACTTTATCGCTATGAGTTAGCAATGGTTGTAGAAGATATAGTTGGCGCGACAACCACATGATGACACGATGATGGAGGTCATGGTGTCATGCCGGTGACGATGGAGATCATGCCGGTGCTTTGGAGATGGAGATCAAAAGCACAAGATGATGATGGCCATATCATGTCACTTATATGATTTGCATGTGCTGCTTATCCTTTTATGCATCTTATTTTGCTTAGGACGACGGTAGCATTATAAGATGATACCTCACTAAATTTCAAGATAAAATTGTGTTCTCCCCAAAGTATGCACCGTTGCGAAAGTTTGTCGTTTCGAAGCACCTCATGATGATCGGGTGCGATAGACTCTTCGTTTGCATACAATGGGTGTAAGCCAGTTTACACATGCAGAATACTTGGGTTAAACTTGACGATCCTAGCATGTACGGACATGGCCTTGAAACACAGGAGACCGAAAGGTCGAACATGAGTCATATAGTACATATGATAAACATGGAGATGTTCATCATTGAAACCACCTCATCTCACATGATGATCGGACTTGGGTTGGTGGATTTGGATCATCTCACACTTAGACAACCTGAGGGATGTTGATTTGAGTGGGAGTTCATTAGTAATTTAATTAATTGAACTAATTATCATGAACATAGTCTAAAGTTGTCTTTGCAAATTATGTTGTAGATCAATAGCTCGCGTTGTAGCTCCTCTGTATTTTGATATGTTCCTAGAGAAAAGCTAAGTTGAAAGATAGTGTAAGAAATTGTGCGGCCTGGGTCCGCAATCTGAGGATTGTCCTCACTGGTGCATAGAAGGCTTATGGCCTTAATGCACCGCTCGGTGTGCCAACCCTCTATCATCGTCTGTGGATGTTATGAACATCTGGCAGACACGTTCTGATGACTACTCGATAGTTTAGTGCGCCATGCTTTACGGCTTAGAATCGGGGCTCCAAAGACGTTTTGAACGCTATGGAGCATATGAGATGTTCCAAGAGCTAAAAATAGTATTTCAGGCTCATGCCCGTGTTGAGAGGTATGAGACCTCTGACAAGTTCTTTGCCTACAAGATGGAGGGGAATAGCTCAGTCAGTGAGCATGTGCTCAGAATGTCTGGGTGCTACAATCGCTTGAATCAAGTGGGAGTTAATCTTCCAGATAAGATAGTGTTTGACAGAGTTCTCCAGTCACTGTCACCAAGCTACTAGAGCTTTGTGATAAACTATAATATGCAAGGGATGGAGATGATGATCCCTGAGCTATTCGCGGTGCTTAAGGCCGCGGAGGTAGAAATCAAGAAGGAGCATCAAGTGTTGATAGTTAACAAGATCACTAGTTTCAAGAAGGGCAAGGGCAATAAGGGAAACTTCAAGAATGGGAAACTAGTTGTTGCTCCAGTGAAGAAACCCAAGGTTGGACCCAAACCCGAGACTAAGTGCTTCTATTGTAAGGGGAACGGTCACTGGAAGCGGAACTGCCGCAAGTACTTGGTAGATAAGAAGGCTGGCAACGTCAACGAAAGTATATTTGATATGCATGTTATTGATGTGTACCTTACAAGTACTCATAGTAGCGCCTAGGTATTAGATATCGGTTCAGTTGCTAATATTGGTAACTCGAAACAAAAGTTGTGGAATAAATGGAGACTAGCTAAAGGCGAGGTGACGATGTGTGTTGGAAGTGTTTCCAAGGTTGATGTGATCACCATCGCACGCTCCCTCTACCTTTGGGATTAGTGTTGAACCTAAATAAATGTTATTTGGTGTCTGCGTTGAGCATGAACATGATTAGATCGTGTTTATTGCAATACGATTATTCATTTAAGTCAGAGAATAATTGTTGTTCTGTTTACATGAATAATACCTTCTATGGTCATGCACCCAATGTGAATGGTTTATTGAATCTCGATCGTAGTGATACACATGTTCATAATATTAATGCCAAAAGATGCAAAGTTAATAATGATAGTACCACATACTTGTGGCACTGCCGCTAAAGGTCATATTGGTGTAAAGCGTATGAAGAAACTCCATGCAGATGAATCTTCGGACTCACTCGATTTTGAATCGCTTGAGACATGTAGACCATGCCTCATGGGCAAGATGACTAAGACCCTGTTTTCCGGTACGATGAGCAGGCAAGTGACTTATTGGAAATAATACATGCTGATGTATGAGGTCCAATGAGTGTGGAAGCACGCGGTGGATATCCTTATTTTCTTACCTTCACCGATGACTTGAGTAGATATTGGGATATTTACTTAATGAAACACAAGTCTCAAATGTTTGAAGAGTTCAAACAATTTCAGAGTGAAGTTGAAAATCATCGTAACAAGAAGAAAAAATGTCTATGATGTGATCATGGTGGTGAATATCTGAGTTACGAGTTTGGTATGCATTTAAGACAATGTGGAATTTTTTCACACTCATGCCACCTGGAACACCACAGCGTAATGGTGTGTCCGAACATCGTAATCGTACTCTATGATGTCTCTTACTCCCTCTGATCCTCTTTTGTCTGCGTATAACTTTTTTCTGTTTTTCTCCATTTAGTCTGTGCACTTCAAGTTTAGAGCGTCTGTTTCCAAAGATGCCCCGCTTCCGGCGTATTAATTAGCGTTGTTTTGGCAGCCCCAGCCACCCCTCAACCAATCAATCATGCCATGCAAGGGGCCCATACTGCGCATGCAGCAGAAAGAGAAGGAGACCGTAGCAACTGGCCAATCCATCGCATGCAGCCATTAAAATAGTTCCCATCCTTTCATGCATGCACAAGGGCAAAATAGTCTAGAAAACAAACACGGAGGCCTTCCTTGGTATGCGAGTTGCATCTTACACGCAGAGAAAAAAGGATCGGAGGGAGTACTTATTTGCCACTATCATTTTGGGGTTATGCATTAGAGACAACTGCATTTACTTTAAATAGGGCACCATCTAAATCCGTTGAGACGACACCGTAAGAATTATGGTTTGACAAGAAGCCTAAGTTGTCATTTCCTAAAGTTTGGGGCTGTGACGCTTATGTCAAGAGGCTTCAGCCTGATAAGCTCGAACCCAAAGCGGAGAAGTGCGTCCTCATAGGATACCCTAAGGAAACAATTGGGTATACCTTCTATCACAGATCCGAAGGCAAGTCTTGTTGTCAAGAATGGATCCTTTCCAGATAAGGAGTTTCTCTCGAAAGAAATGAGTGGGAGGAAGGTAGAACTTGATGAGGTTATCGAACCTTCACTTCAGTTGGAGAGTACCGCAACATAGAAAGATGTTTCTGTGATGCCTACACCAGTTGAAGAGGAAGCTAATGATAGTGATCATGAAACTTTGGATCAAGTTACTATCGAGCTTCGTAGGTCGACAAGGACTCGTCCTGCCCCTAAGTAGTACGGTAATCCTGTCTTGGAGGTCATGTTGTTAGACAACGGTGAACCTACGAACTATGAGGAAGCGATGGTGGGCCCAGATTCCGACAAATTGCTTAAGGCCATGAAATCCGAGATATGATCCATGTATGAAAACCAAGTATGGGCTTTGGTAGACTTGCCCGATGACCGGCAAGCTATTAAGTACAAATGGATCTTTAAGAAGAACACAGACGATGATGGTAATGTCACCATTTATAAAGCTCGACTTGTCGCAAAGAGGTTTCCGACAAGTTCAAGGAGTTGACAACGATGAGACTTTCTTAGTCGTAGCGATGCTAAAGTTTGTTGGGATTATGTTAGCAGTTGCTGCATTTTTCGATTAAGACATCTGGCAGATGGATGTCAAAACAGCGTTTCCTTGACGGTTTCCTTAAGGAAAGGGTTGTATATGATACAACCAGAAGGTTTTGTCAATCCTAAGGATGCTAAAAGGTATGCAAGCTCCAGCGATCCTTCTATGGACTGGTGCGAGTATCTCGGAGTTGGAATACGCGCTTTGATGAGGTGATCAAAGCTTTTGGGTTTATACAAAGTTTATGAAGAAACTTGTATTTACAAGAAAGTGAGTGGGAGCACTATAGCATTTCTGATAAGTATATGTGGATGACATATTCTTGATTGGAAATGATGTAGAATTTCTGGAAAGCATAAAGGGTTGTTTGAAAGGAGTTTTTCAAAGGAAGACCTGGGTAAAGCTGCTTACATATGGGCATCAAGATCTACTGAGATAGATCAAGACGCCTAATAAGACTTTCACAGAGCACATACCTTGACAAGATTTTGAAGGAGTTCAAAATGGATCAGTCAAAGGAGGAGTTCTTGCCTGTATTGTAAGGTGTGAAGTTGAGTAAGACTCAAAGCTCGACCACGACAGAAGAAAGAGAAAGGACGAAGGTCATCCCCTATACCTCAACTATAGGCTCTATAATGTATGCCATGTTGTATACTACACCTGATATGTGCCTTGCTATGAGTCTGGCAGAGGGAGTACATGAGTGATCCAGGAGTAGATCATTGGACAACGGTCAAAATTATCCTTCGGCACCTAAAGATGACTAAGGAAATGTTTCTCGGTTATGGAGGTGATAAAGAGATCGTCGTAAAGGGTTACGTCGATGAAAGCTTTGACACCGATCCGGATGACTCTGAGTCATAAACCGGATACGTATAGTGGAGTAGTCATTTGGAATAGCTCCAAGTGGGCATAGTAGCAGCATCTACAATATGACATAGAGATTTGCAAAGTACATACGGATCTGAATGTTGCAGACCCATTGACTAAAACCTCTCTCACAAGCAAAACATGATCAAACCCCAGAACTCATTGGGTGTGAATCACTGATACATCTCCAACGTATCTATAATTTTTGATTGTTCCATGCTGATATATTATCATTCTAGGATACTTTTTGGGTTTTTATTTACCAATTTATAATATTTTTTAGCACTAACCTATTGACCCAATGCCTAGTGCCAGTTGTTGTTTTCTACATGTTTTTCACTTCTCAGGTTTACAGTACCAAATGAAGTCCAATTGCCATGAAACTTTTTGATGATTTTTTCGGGACTAAAATAAGACCTGGGAGATTCGGAAGAAGGCTGGGGGCCACACCAGGGCCCCACAAGCCAACAGGGAGAGCTCCGTTCCGGCATCTTGCCGGAGGGGGGATCGATCACGGAGGGCCTCTACATCAACCTTGCTGCCCTCATGATGATGTGTGAGTAGTTCACCACAGACCTAGGGGTCCATAACTAGTACCTAGATGTCAATCTCTCTATCTCTTGATCTTCAATACAATGATCATCGCATCTTTGCTTTGATCTATCCGATGTAATCCTATTGTGCGGTGTGTTTGTTGGGATCCGATGAATTGTGGGTTTATGTTCAAATTATTCATGAAAAGTATTTGAGTCACCTCTGAATATTAAGATTCTTATTTGCATGATCATTATAGCTTCGTAATGCTCTCCGATTTATTGACGTGCTTTGGCCAAGTAGATTGATTTATCTTTAGTGGGAGTGGTGCGTTGTGGTAGGTTCAACCTGACGAGTTTCTGTATCCCAAGTGAAAAGTAGGGGCCAAGACGCGTCTTTGTGTTGTTGCTACTAAGGATAACACGATGGGGTTTATTCATATTGCTTGAGTTTACTTTGTCTACATCATGTCATCGTTCTCCATGCATTACTCTGTGTTACTTAATACTCTAGATGCATGCTGGATAGCGGTCGATGAGTGGAGTAATAGTAATAGGTGCAAGCAGGAGTCGGCCTATTTATTTATGGACGTGATGCCTATATATACATGATCATTTCCGTGAAAATCGTATAACTATCCGCTTTTCTATCAATTGCCCAACAGTAATTTGTTACCCACCGTATGCTGCCTACATGAGAGATGCCGCTAGGGAAAACTATGGCCCCCGGGTCTATTCACTTATAAATTTACAAACACTACTATTACCTTGCTGCCTTTATTTACTTTTTTTTGCAATTTACAATTATCTACAATTATCTACACAACTCTTTTGCTTGCAATTAACGAGATCAAGGGGATTGACAACCCTCTTGCCCGTGTTGGGTGCAAGTTGTTTGTTCTTTTGTGTGCAGCCGCTGAAGACGGTTGAGGATTAATATCCTATTGGTTCGGTAAACCTTGGTTTCATAACTGAGGGAAATACTTATCCACTTTGTGCTGCAATAACCCGTTCCTCTTCACGGAAAACCCAACGCAGATCTCAAGTATCAATCACATGGCGATGTGAACTAGATTATTGACTCTAGTGCAAGTGAGAGACTATTGGAAATATGCCCTAGAGGCAATAATAAATTGGTTATTATCATATTTCCCTGTTCATGATAAATGTCTATTATCCATGCTAGAATTGTAGTGATTGGAAACTCAGATACATGTGTGGATACATAGACAACACCGTGCCCCTAGTGAGCCTCTACTAGACTAGCTCGTTGATCAAAGATGGTTATGGTTTCCTAACCATAGACATGAGTTGTCATTTGATAACGGGGTCACATCATTAGGAGAATGATGTGATGGACATGACCCAACGGTAAGCATATCATATGATCGTATCACTTAGTTTATTGCTACTGCTTTCTACATGTCAAGTATTTGTTCCTAAGACCATGAGATCATGCAAGTCCCTGACACCGGAGGAATGCCTTGTGTGTATCAAACGTCACTTTGTAACTGGGTGATCATAAAGGCACTCTACAGGTATCTTCGAGGGTGTCTGTTGGGTTGGCATGGATCGAGACTGGGATTTGTCACTCCGTTTGATGGAGAGGTATCTCTGGGCCCTCTCGGTAATACAACGTCACAAGAAGCTTGCAAGCAATGTGACCAAGGAGTTAGTCATGGGATCTTGTATTACGAAACGAGTAAAGAGACTTGCCGGTAACGAGATTGAACTAGGTATGGAGATACCGACGATCGAATCTCGGGCAAGTAACATACCGATGGACAAAGGGAACTGCATACGGGATTAACTGAATCCTTGACATCGTGTTTCGGCCGATGAAGATCTTTGTGGAATATGTAGGAGCCAATATGGGCATCCAAGTCCCACTATTGGTTATTGACCGGAGACGTGTCTCGGTCATGTCTACATGATTCTCTAACCCGTAGGGTCCGCACGCTTAACGTTCGATTGACGCTAGAGTAGTATTGGGATATGTACGTTGGTGACCGAATGTTGTTCGGAGTCCTGGATGAGACCCCGGATGTCACGAGGAGCTCCGTAATGGTCCTGAGGTAAAGATTTATATATGGGAAGTCCTATTTTGGTCGCCGGGAAAGTTTTGGGCATTACTGATAGTGTACCGGGGTGCCAAAAAGGGTTCTGGGGGTCCACCGGGGGGTCCACCTGCCCTGGGGGCCCACATGGGCCATAGGGGGTGCGCCCTAGCTATCATGGGCCGGGTGCACCAGCCCCTAGATGCGCATGAGGCTTGGGGGCAAGAGTCCCAAAGGGACAAGGCACCAAGGAGGGGGACTCCTCCCTTCCTTGTAGAGGGAGGACTCCACCCTAGCCGCCGGCCCTCCTTGGAGGAGGGGCCAAGGGTTGCGCCCCCACCCTGCCCCTTGCCTCCTATATATAGTAGAGGAGAGGGGGAGGGCTGCACACAACAATCCCATGCCCCGGTGGCAGCCTTCCCTCTCCCGTTACTCCGTTTTCTCCTCAGATCGCATCTACGGTAGTGCTTGGCGAAGCCTTGCCGGGATTGCTTCACCACCATCTCCATCACGCCGTCGTGCTGGTTAAGATCCCATCTACTTCTCCTCCCTCGCTTGCTGGATCAATAAGGAGGAGACGTCATCGAGCCGCACATGTGTTGAACGCGAAGGTGCCGTCCGTTCGGCGCTAGATCAGATCGTGAAGAGTACGACTACATCACCCGCGTTATATATGCTTTCGCTTAGCGATCTACAAGGGTATGTAGACACACTCCCCCTCTCGTAGCTATGCATCTCCATGGATAGATCTTGCGTGTGCGTAGGATTTTTTTTGTTTCCCATGCAACGTTCCCCAACAGCGTCAACGTCGCCTATGGTGTAGGACCGGGGCATAATTGCGATATGCTTGGCTAGGAGAGGCCAAGTGGGCCGTACCACCTCAACAGTTCGTTTAGCGTGTTGGAGGTATCTAGACTGACCTCCAGATCGCTAACAACAACATAGGGTTGCTCTCGCGGAACATGTAGTCCTTCCTATCTTTTTGGCCACCCATCGGATAGGACGACATTGCACCATCGTCCTCTAGTGACCCATTACACTTTTAGTGGCCTAGTGCCGCACCTCGTGACCACGATGATGAGGACATGGACTATAGAGTGTTAGACAAGAAGCCTGAGCTTAGGGGAAGCTCATTCCCCTAGTTATCCTTGCATTCATATTTTGTTCTCTTCTTCTTGTTTTGCCTTTTCTACCATCATGTTTACTTTCAGCTTTGCATAATAAATTTTTAAGAGGAGATCTTTGTTTTGTTCCTTGGAATTCTCTTCAGTGGTGTTTTTCTGTTCATGAGCTGACATGTCTGAATGTCGCTAGCAAGTTGGAAATGAGAAGAATGAAATGAAGAAGTGACATGAGAAAATAGCAAGCCAACACGAGAAGGTATACCATATTCATACTTACTTTCCTCGCAAATTTAACCGAGTTAATGCTTTTATTTGGCTGGTTGCACTTAAGTTTTTCTCCCCGCGTTAGTTGAATATCATTTAGATATACTTTCCATTTTTGAATCTTGCTAGTGACTTTGTTGTAAAGCATGGTTTTGATTTTCAAAATAAAAATTGAGGAAGATTTATTTTAAAAGGAACTCAGGGGCTCGGAGTTTTGAGGAGAACTAGCACTTACAAGTAATTCAACTCCATATAACTGAATTTCATTGTCCCGATGACACCAATTGAGAGAGTTGTTTATAGGAATAAATATTTGAGGTGGTCGAGGTTATGCCAAAGTTTGTCCTTAACTCAAAACCGCGGTGCTTCAGCTTCTCACCGGTGCCACGTCATGTCGCTATGCATGGGTGAACGCGCGTAAATGTGACTCTATCACCGCTTTGGAGCTTTGACTTGAAATTGATCGGACTTCTCTAGGGTGGTGTGTATGTGGTAAATGCAAACACTGATTGTTACACTTGAAAGAGACTAATTTTTGATCTATAGTGTACAAAATTAAGCCACAAGCAGAAAGTAATTGCATCTATCATATTTTGGCATGACCCTGTCACCAAAGATTGAAGTTCCAAAGAACAACGATTGAAGAAAGTATTTGAGAGCCATCATCTGAAGGGACTTGTGGGTGTTAATGAAATATTTAAGTACTATGTTTTCTTCTCATCCAAAACCACTTGGTTGAATTTGTGTTGAAAAAGCTACAAAAAAATCCATTAATTCTATTAAGAGAATAAAAAGTTTTCACTTGCTCCGCACCTAGTTAACTATTGATATGAGACTATATGTGGCTAGGCAGCGAGCTTAAGTGCAAAAATCCAAATGCAAGTATTCTCTTAATTAAAATTGCAGGATTTGTGAGAATGGACATGTTATATCTTCGTGAGTCGATAAACTTCTTTCTACTCAATCGTCAAACTCTCTTTCATCCTTCTAATTTCTTAGTTGCTCGAGGACAAGCAAAACTTAAGCTTGGGGGAGTTGATGGATCAAGAATTTGTCACATTTTATAAAGAGTTTTGACTTAATACGTTAACGCTTCGAGAGAGAAGAAAAACTGTTCTTCTATGTTTGACAGAAAATACATTTTTAAAAGGAAACCAATCAAGATTACACCAAATCAAGCCAATTGAAGTCATTTTCATGTTAGAGGAATTTGCACCCGGGCCAACAGAATGCAAGACGACCACTTGCACGAGCACGACAATGTTTTCTTTTCCGACATGGCAACGACAATGTTAACTCGAGTTTCTTTCCCTTTGCATTCTAGCATTAACAATCAGTGGCGGAGACAAGGGAGGGCGAGCAGGGCCTGGCCCCCCAACAATCGAGCAAAAGCTGAACAGGTAGTACGTAATTAGGATAACACAGGGGATTACGTGTGTACTTGGCCCTCCCTATTTTTTCTCTAACATAATAAGGTAGAAAAAACGGAAGGCCCACTTTTAAGCATGTTGCTATGAGTTCTCGAAGTAAAATGATAAACGGCGGCAGCGCATGACAATGTATGACGTAAGAAAATTAGCATCTAAGATCTCTTTTGATAATTTGATAAAAAAACCAATCATATTTGCGATTGTAGAGGCAAATCTAAGGTAATACATTTTTTGGAACAAGCTAATGCAAATTTTATGGTATTTTCTTCACATGAAGCAGAATGTCATGATAGTTATTTTTTGAACTGGTCTTTTGAACTAGCTTCACTTGCCCCCCCCCCCCCCCCCCCCCTACCCAAATCCTGGCTCCGCCCCATCAAGATTAACCTCACTAAGAGGCATAGTTGACTTCCTGCTTAATCCATCGCAAACAGTGGAAAGAAAAAGAACCTAAGTTTGGTCAATGCCAAAAAGAAAAACATACAGCTCTATGACCGCACCGCGTGCGTCACCCGTCCGACAGAGCGCCCAAAACAGGCGTGCGGGCCAGCCGCGTCAGCGTCACGAACGGTTATCGTCAGACTCCAACTCCAACTCAACCGCCGCAGTGCCGGTGCGTGTCCGATGGTGTCACCAAACGGCGACAGTTTTTCCCCCTTCTTAAAATCTCATCCACCCTCCTCCTCCACGGGAAGCTTCCAGATTCCGTCCAATTCCGCCGCCGCCGAACCCTAATTCCCTCGCCCGGTCGCCCCGATCCGCCCCGCGCTCTCCCGGATCGCGGCGCCAATGGCCGACAGGGAGGAGGAGAAGGCGGAGGCCGTGCGGGTGGGAGAGGAGGAGCAGGAGCATGAGGAGGAGTACGAGAGCGACCTCGACGACGCGCCCCTCCCGGCGGTCAGGCGCCGGGCCGCGGCGAGCGACGAGGAAGAGGAGGAGGACGAGGAGGACGGCGGGTTGCCCTTGCCGCGGAGGGGGCCTGGATCCGGCGCGGAGTCCGACGGGCAGGGCGCCGCCGAGGAGTACGATGAGGAGTATGAGGAGTACGAGGAGGTGTACGAGGATTTCGAGCAAGGGCGTGGTGGGGCGGCCGCCCAAGCGGGTGCCGCGCCGAGAGAGGCAGCGGAGGGGGTCGAGCAGGATGGGGAAGCAGGGAAGGAGGCGGCGGTGGAGGGGGAGGAGGGGAAGAAGGAGAGCGAGCCCTACGCCGTGCCGACGGCGGGCGCCTTCTACATGCACGACGACCGCTTCCAGGAGTCCCGCGGCGGCCGGGGCCGAGGAAGGTACTCGCCTTTCCGTCATCAGATTGATTACCGCTTACTTTTTGGCTATTGACTCGCGGCTTAGGATGTAGACCAATTGCTAATTACTGGACATAGGCTGTGTTTGCCATTGTGCTGAATTATGACTATCCTGTTTTGCTTAACCTGACTCTGCTTATTTAACGGGCATTGCGGTGAATTATGGCAATCCTTGTTTGCCCAACTAGATTTCGTGCATTTTACCGTGTGGTTAACCAACTTTTATCCGCTTTCGTGGATAATTTCTACAGCGAATTCTAAAATAAGTCCAGGGCAACACAATTTAGCAACCGCAAAGTAGGCATTAGTTGCATCTAAACTTCAGCTTGGGGGGATTTATGTTCGATTACTTTCACCCAAGTTTCCGCAAAAACTTATCATGGTTGTGTTATATTCACAAAAAATTTACCAGGGTTACTAGTGTTGTAAATATATGTCAGAAGAGACCAAACACTCATAGCAGTAAACTAGTACTACTTGATTTGTGGTCTATTGCCCTAAATACTGACCCATAAGAGTCTGTTGTAAATAGTTGCTCATTGCATATGGAAACATGAAGAAAACAAACTTAAGAGTATAGGGTGCTTATGTTTCTCTAAGGTGGCCTTTGTTTGGGCTGCAGCTACTGATTCTAGATTCTAGGCCTTCCAAAATCACAATCTGAAACAAACACATCAGATTCCTGTCGAGCTTCGTAGAATCGATTCTAGAATATGAACTACGAAGCGAGCGAATCCGTAAGCTGCGATTTTGGAGATTCCTCCGATTCTGGAGCTTCCCACAAAAGAAAACGATTCGTCCACAGCCCTTGCCCCTATTTGCAGTCCAAATTACAACCAAATTGCCACTGCAACCTTATCCAAGTGAACCGTCCCAGCAGCTATTCCTCTCGCCGCCGCGGCCGCCGCTCTCAGCTCACCCGTCCATGGCTGTTGCTCGACCCGTCCTCCTCCATCTCTCCCATTCGACCCCGCTACGGCCCGCCGCTGCCGGCACCCGCCTCCATCCTCCCGTTGGAAGCACGAGAGGGCTGTCCCGAGATGGTCCGGCTAGGCGCCGCCTTGGGGGCTGGCCTCGATCTCCGGGTACGACGCCCCTCTCCGGCGTCAGGTGCTCCATCGTCGTTCCAAACCTCACCATCGCGAGCTGGTCTCCATGTTTGTTCACTTGGCCAAGGTCCCGACGTGCCTGACCTTGCTATCGTCTCCATGTTTGTTCACTGAATGTTATCAATTCTGCAGATTTTGTGATTGGCCATACATTCGGGGTGTTGTAGACATTTCACAACACTTTCAGATTTTCTAAAGCTGGGAAACAAACAGTCGGCTTTTGATTCTTAGAATCTGCAGCTGTAGCTGATTTTAGAAATCCAAGTTATAGCTGATTCTTGAGAATCTGTAGCCCAAACAAAGAGGGCAGTATATATTTAGAATTTATGTTCAAAAAAGTATATATTTAGAATTGAATAGGGAATTTTAGGACTTGAATTCAACTAGAATTGCAGTACCGAGCTGAAACACACTTTACTAGGCTGTTTTGTACCTGAAGTCCTTCAACCAGAATTGCACTACCGAGCTGAAACATGCTTTACTAGGCTGTTCCAGTAGCATTTTATGCATATACAAATAAATATTGCCCCTGCCACCAGCGAAACCTGTAACCCCACAGGCCACAGCTCCTAGCCTCCCTCTGCCGTTGATTGGCACCAGTAGTACTGTTCATCATGGATACACTGATAATCTAATGTTGCATCATACCAGAAACACTGATGAATACAATGATGCAGAATTGCAAATAGGCAGTAGCAGGAAAGCATCAACCTAAAACATAATGTGTGTGAAACTGTGAATGCATGTAATGTCTAACAGTTGAATCTAAGCATAGTACAAATTACACTCTCTGAGGACTGGGGAAGGTGGTTATAAAGTGCTTGGATCAAACTGGTGATGTTTCGTGCACTAGGGATTTGACATAGCCAGCTTAGAAAGTACAGACATTTCCAGATTGGGTGTACTTTGGCTAGTGATGTCAACCAATAGAAACATGCCCGGTGTCAACCAATAGAAACATGCCCAAATTGACTACATGTTGAACCTTATGTTGCTGGACTGGACTTGTTGCTTGTGGTGTTCTTCATCCACTTCCCAATTCCCATGCATTCATTTATATTGTATACTGCTTGTAGGACAACAACACAAAACGAGGGAGTTATGTGCTGTAAGTTCAGTACTACAGTACCATGTCGACTAGTCTCGCACTAGTCTAGACTAGTCACGATTAGTCTATGAGTCTCAACCTTAGAACGACTCGACGACTCTTCGACTCGTAATTCTTGATGTGTTACTGAATCACACAATTTCATGGAAATAGTTGGTACACACATGAAATTCATGTTAACTAAATTATTAAATTTATTCACATGATCAAGAATTCAAGATGCATACGCAAAAACAGAGGTTTTCCCATGTAGCTTTGTAAGTTTCTGTCGTGCCTGTGTAGGTACCTGGAAAGTGTGGAAGTGCCTTTTTCTTCTCTTCTGCCCTGGAGGGTGTTGTATTACCATAACTTATGTAGTCCTGGCTTCTTCTTTAAATGAAATGGGAGTTCCTCAACCACCCCTGCATAGAAAATATAGATAATTCAGCTATTAATGATGCTTAATCTGTAATTCCGTATCATGATTACATGATCCAGGTTTCAACTGCTTCCTAATCTATCCATATTCTCAATTTAGGAGAACACTGAGTAATAGGAACTTGTGGAATCCTAAAGAGGAGGAAGCTTGGGTCCATGACAGATTTGATGAGATGCATCCACGTGGTTATCATAATGGCAATGTGAGTAACTGAGTACTATGCTTTCTTTTATTTTCTAAAACGTGCATTGAACTGCTGATGCATGTTTCCTTACCAATATGCTTTTTTTCTCAATTGGGCTTTCAGATAAGAAATCCAAGGGGCCGCTCTGGAGGGCGTGTTGGTGGACCTGGCGGTAGGACTCGTGGTGTTGGTCGTGGTAATTTCAGAGGCAACAGGTCTCGAGCGCATAATCATGATGGTAACCAGAACTACAGCTATGTTCCAAAGGGATCTCATGTTCCCCTTGATACTACAAAAAATGCTGGACCTGTACTGCGTGAGCACAGGAAGAATAGAGCTCCTAAATCCTCTCATGCTCGCAATGATGATGTTGATAACTTTGATGCGGTTCCAAAAGAATCTCACACGTACTATGACGGTTCCAGAAGTCGTAAGGCCACACCAAGCGTAATTCGTGGCAGAGGCTCTAGACGTTACCAACCACGGCGCAGTACCACCGAGATATCTTCGGAGCAAAATGATAAGTGAGTGGAAGGTTTATTTTTATTCAATCTTTGCACATTTGTTTTGCTAGAGAACTAACAGTAGCATGTTTGTTTTTCAATCATATTTCAGATCACAGAAACCTGAAAATGCTTCGCCAAATGCAAATTTTGGGAAACACCAACCTCAGAATTCAAATTCTCGGCCTGAGCAAGGTTTTCCTAATAAGCAATCCTTTGCATCAAACTTGAATTCAGCCTCGCCACCATTTTACCCTTCAAGGCCGTCCCACCAAGAGCAACTGATTGGTCAAAGGGGGGATGCACAGCCTAGTACCACTAGTAGACCCTTCTCACCCCCCATTGGTATGGAACATGTTTCTCCAACCCCACAAAATGCCCCCCTGTTGAGAGGGAAGGCTTTTGTACCGAAGGGCACAAATATGCAGTCATCTCCATCATCATCAAATACCCAATCCACACTAAGGATGCCAACCCAGATGTTGGGTGCACAATTTGGTAGTAGTGGTCGAATGCCATCTTTCACACAACCCACGTCTACAGTTTTGACTGAAGACACTGGTGTTTCTTCACCTAGTGGATCAAACAAAGCTGTTACTCGATTGACGGTGAAGGGGCAACCTGGTGACCAGGGAGAAGAGCGTGCTTCTTTTCCCTATGGTGGAGGTCATGTTCTCGGAGCTACAGGAGGCCTTTCACTTGGTGACAAAGGTTTCCATGGCACTCCAGCACTCTTTCCAGGTTCGTAGTTTACACTGTGAAATTACAATGTAATAACATGAGTACTTACTGATAACATGCATTAAAAATAAGTAATTAATGATACTAGTAAGTAGTAACTGTTTTCTATCATACAGTTATGCAGTTTGGAGGCCAGCATCCAGGTGTGCCTGGTGTTCCTTCCATTGGTATGGCTTTACCAGGATTTGTGTCTCAGCAACAACTTGGCGTCAGCAATTCTGAGATGGCTTGGTAAGGAGTTAATTATCCTTTTTTTTCTGCATCTCCGTCTAGTATGATGGTGCTGCATTACTGTTGTCTGTGGTATGATGATGTGAGAATTTTCATTGTCATTAATATGCAATTTTGATTGGTATTAACATGGATGTATACTACTTCCGCAGACTGGCTTATTGATGTAGCATTTATTTATTTGAATATGGCATTCAAGCTTGTCTAATTATTTGTTTGGCCTGATCTGACTGAAATCAGGCTGCCAATATTGTCCGGTTCCGCTGGAGGTTTAGGAGCAACTTATGGCTCACCTTACTTTGCCATGGATGGCAGCTATTATTCCCGACCTTCTGAGCAGGCATCTTCTTCAGTTAATCCTAGGTATGTCGGTCCAGTACTATAACATGATGCATCGCAGGGCTTTAGATTTCTTATTGCAGCTGTACTCGTATATACCTTTGAGATGAGTTACATCAGTTTAATTATAAGTTCATTGTCTTCTTGCATAGAACAACAGTCCTACTAGTTTTGTGACGGGGTTAAAGCTTGACAGCAAAAGCTGCAAAGCTCACCAGCATGTTCACAACAGTGATATGCTTTATTTTTTAAGCAACTCAGTTGGCCTTAGGACTTGTATTATGTCAATTTACCCTACCAATGTGCCTGCTTGCTTTGTCTTCCAAAGTAGTACTGACTGACCAGTCGGATCTCATTGTATTAAGCTTTTTCTCTGTCACCCATCAAACTTCATTGAATGAAACAAGGATGAATAATTTTGTTTTTCTGTTTTTTGCTGCTCTACAGAGAACCTAGTGCAAGTAATGCGCCTTCTCAGTTGAAGCCCCCAGAAATAACAGGTAAAACAGCTTGGTTCCCTTTTCAATATCGTATCTTTACCTTGTTAATTTTACTTGTGTGTAATTTCAGATATATTAGAAGTTTCTGCTCTCTTTTGTGATCCTAGAAAACTAGGAATGTTTTGACACATTTGTCCCTTTTGCAGAAGTTGTAAATGATGAGCCTAGTCAACGCCAAAATAAACCTCGCCGGTATTGTTAAAAAACATATCCATTCCGTCCACTGTATGCTTTCTCATAATATAACTATGTGTTGATCTCATGTCATATCTTGTTACAGATACTCGCAGATGAACCTTGGCCAATGACCATAGGATGATGTTAACAAGCACTTCATGAGCTTTGGGTCTTTGCAAGATTTGGGCAAGACTTGTTATCTCAACAAGGTCTTACTGAGTAGCTGAAGCACTTCGGTGTCTGCTCTGTGCACTTTGGGTTATTTAGTATCCAAAAGATGTCAGGTACATGTGTACAATATATGGTGCAGATCAGCCATTTTAGTTCCCTTTCATTTTCTGTTTGTTTATATGAACTGGTGATGACCTGTGCTCCTGCCCTTTCACCTGAGCCTTGAGATTATGAAAATTATTTGTCTGTAATTGGTTACATGGAAGATGCGGGTAGCATGTATATCCTGCTCTATATTTCCTGCATGGACATTTTGCAGAATATTAGGATATGCAGTTCTCAGTTGGCCACAGTCCATCCCATTGTTAACACACCTTACACTGCTACTTTGCAGGTTGACAGTTGAAGATGTCCATGTCACTATAATCACTCACAGTGATTGTTCTGATGGGTCGCTGCCAGCGGTTCTGTTGCTCTATCACGTAAGATTGTCGACTGCGGGAGGCAAAAGATTATTTGGTCGTGTTTGGTTGGGGAACGAAGTTGTAATAGAATGTCATGGTTCCACGCCGCTGGAATAGGTTGGTTCCGTTCATGTGTCTGGTCAGAGTTTGGTTTGAGAGTGCGAGATGATGTAATGGAGTGGATTTGGTTGAGCTCACCGTAGAAATGGTGGGATTACCTCGTATGCATATGTACAATATGAACAATTTGTTACTCTGTACTTTTAGCAAAGGATTATCCGAGTCCTAGGCAGCATTTCAGTTGTATCCACAGCATCAATAAACAATTTAACTACAGAGACCACACCCTGCACTGCGTGTACTAGCCTTTTCTTGCTGCAGCAATTGCCAAACATATTTTCCCTGTACATGTACTATGTAGGTGGCAAGGGCACTGCAACTGCATCAAGCCAAATCCTGTACCGATTGATGGAGTGTGTGTTGCGAATTTGTTTGCCAAACATGCATGGTCCAGGAAAGTAAATAGATTCTACAGTCCCAGCCCTGCCTTTACCGTTTACGCATTTATTTTGTCTGAGACAGGAATTACTACTCCTATCGGGATACATGCTAGTACTCCTATGCCTAAAATCCCATGGGTTTGCGTGCCGGATCTCCGTGCCATGCACAAAATCGGCCGTATCCGTGCCGGAGCAAGTTTTGTTTTGCTTTCGAAATTGTAGAAGCAAGCAGCGAGACCTCCCAGAATCCTGTAAAACATCCAGGGCAGGGCTAGATAGCTATGGGACAATCATCCACCGATCGATCCATCCATTGGCAGCGAGATTTCACTATTATATCAGTCTTTGGAGCCAATGATTAAGCTTTTCTCCCATGACATTGGCATCTAGCACACCCGTGCATGCATCTCTCCAACATTGCATCGCCGGAGTCCAGGCTATGATCGATTTGACCACTATACCACATGTTCTCTTTTGAGAGGTGTGATTTTTTAAATTTATTTATTTTCGCGGGGTGAGAGGTGTGATTTCACTATTGGTGTCACCTCTCACTAGTGCTTGTCTTGAGGCGCACATTGCCACATGGAGAGTCCGGCAACTTGTCCCCCCTATAGGCACAAGACAAAACCGAAAGAGCACATTTCACATGTAGCTAGTAGCACATTATTGGATGGATCAAGTGCATGCGGACCTCATCAACAATCGGGCAGCTAGAATACAATGATCCTTAGAGCAACTTCAACCGGACGATCCAAACGGACGCGCGTTTTGTCAGTTTGGATCGGCATATCCGCCCCGTTTCTCGTTTGGGTCGGTCGTGCGCTCAACGCGTCGACTCATTTGTCGTCCGCGCGGCAGGCATGCGGCCAATTTTAACATTAAATATAAACATTGCATAGTTCAAGAACCACATAATAAATATCTCATAGTTTACAAACCAAATTAACATTAAATTGTCTCAAATACATTTGAAAGAAAATGTTGCCGATACATCTATTGGTTGCCAATATGAATCCACATATGCTCAACCAAATCATTTTGCAGCTGCATATGAGTTTCCCACTCACGCATCTGATGATGAAACTCGGTGAACCGTGCAAACGTTGCCGGTCCTGCATGCTCAGGCACAACATTGTCACCCTGAAACTGAAACCCTTGATCACAGAGACGTTTTGGATGCTCATCCTCTACGATCATATTGTGCATGATCACACAAGCTATCATCACCTCCCACAACTTTTTGGTGCTCCAAGTTCTAGCAGGATATCAAACGATGCCCCATCGAGATTGAAGAAGGCCAAAGGCACGCTCTACATCCTTTCTAGCACTCTCTTGCACTTGAGCAAATCTCTTTATCTTCTCTCCTACAGGGTTGGAGATTGTCTTGACAAGAGTAGTCCACTGTGGATAGATACCGTTAGCTAGATAGTATCCATTGTTGTATTGGTGGCCATTGATCTCAACATTGACCTCCGGTCAATTGCCTTCTGCCATCCTAGAAAACACCGGAGAGCACTGGAGCACATTGATATCGTTGTGAGATCCGGCCATGTCGAAGAAAGAGTGCCAAATCCAGAGATCTTGGGAAGCAACGGCCTCAAGTATGACAGTGCAAGCTTGGATATGGCCTTTATACTGCCCCTGCCAAGCAGAAGGGCAGTTTTTCCACTTCCAGTGCATACAATCTATGCTACCAAGCATCCCTGGGAACCCCCTAATGGCATTCATCGCCAACAACCGTGTTGTATCAACACCAGTTGGCTCTCTCAAGTACTCCGTCCCAAACACAACTATGACAGCCTTGCAGAATCTATACATGGACTCACTCATCCGGACATACTCATCAATGAGATTCACTGGGAACTCCATATGCAAGCATCCGAATGGCAACGGTGCATTTTTGATAAGAGGAGAAGCCAATCTTTCCAAGGGCATCCGTCTTGCACTTGAAATAGTTATCGTACTCAACCACCCCCTCCCGAATATGGTTGAACACATGCCTATCCATACAAAAACGGCGTCGGAACATGTGATGTTTGAAGAGTGGGTTTGGGGTCTCGAAGTAGTCCTTCCAGAGTAGGAAATGGTTACTCTTCCGGTTGCGATTTAGTGCCGGCATGTGCCCTAGTATGGAGCCCCTAAACAACGGCCGCTCCATACTTAGGTGGTCATGGACGACCAATGCACCTGCCACGATCTCCTCATCATCGGATGAAGAATCATCCGAATCACAAAGAACGTTTTAGAAAGAAAACTCATCACCGGAGTCCATTGATACCTTGCGGGCAAACCGTCGAATAGCTTGCGGGCATCGTGGAAGAAGCCGGCTGGTGAAGAGCCTCGCCTCCCACCGAGAGAAGGTAGCGTACCTGGGCAACGACAGCGGCGGGAGATGAGGAGGCCGGCGGGGAAGAAGGAATGAAGAGGGAGTGGGCGGCGTCGGCGGAAGTGGGCGGCGGCGGCAGGAGGTGGGGCGCCCGGGTGAGCCGGGGAGAAAGAAGGTAGAGGAGAGTGGCCTGTGTGGCACCGACTGGCGGGCCAGGGGGAAGAGAAGGGCGGGCGTCGCGGGCTTCCGTCCCGTGTCCGCGCTGACGTAAATGCGGCCCAAATTTGGACCTGGAATGGGTCCCGGGCGGACAAAAAACGGACGCGCGTCCGTTTGGTCGCCGCGTTGGGCCGAGTTTTGTGTCCGCGGCGACCCAAACGGACACGCGCGGACGAAATGGGTCGTCCGGTTGGAGTTGCTCTTATGATCCAAGAACAAAATAGTTGTACTAAATCAACGACACTTATTTTGAGACGGAGGGACTAGATTTGTCCCAAGTCAAATTTCAAAAAGTTTGACCAAATTAACATGAAAAAGCGAACATTTACAACAGTAACAAATATATACAATATGTGAAAATATGTTCAGTGAAGAATCTAATGATACTGATTTGTTATTGTCGATATTAATAAGTTTTTCTACAACTTGGTCTGAGCTTACACAGTTTACTTCAGACAATGCTAACATGCGGAATGAATAAAAATGGGGGAGGCGAACCAACTAGTGGTTGGATAGTTAGGAGGATAGTGGTATCCCCAGCCCATCAGGGTTCAAGTCATGGTGCTCGCATTTATCCTGGATTTATTTCAGAATTTCCGGCGATGCGCGTTCAGTGGAAGGAGACATTCTCGTCGACTACGATACACCTACGGTAACTTTGTAAAATCTCAAGATGATATGCCGGTTCAATCTATCGAAGGTGTTCATAGGGATAGGGTGTGCGTGTCAAGCCCCATGCCGTCCAGGGAACCTTCAGCTACCCGGGCTACCTGGGCCTGAATTCGTTTCTGTGTGTGTGCGCGCGTTCATAGGCGTGAGTGTATACGTGTTGCGTGTGTTAAAAAAAAATGGAGGAGGTTACAAAATTAATTGCCAGCGCACCCAGCGAGTACGTACAAATGCACGGTAGGCATAATACTATGGCTAGCTAGCCGGCCCCATGTCATGTACCAGCCTCGCCGATCCACCTCCTGCAGCTGCAGGATCAGTGGATCACTACTCCCATCACGTACACTTGTACCGTATCCATCATTGATCATGGACATCACTCGATAGATCCCAGCCGATCTTGACGCCAGAGCGACAGGAGAAGCCAAGCCCACTGCCTGCACTGCACCGCGGCCACCCAGCATGCTCTTTTAATCACCAGCTCCGGTCACTCTCTCCCCCAGCGAGTGTGAGAGTGACACAGGCAAGCGGAATGGCGATGAGGCGGCGGCTATGGCGCATGGGCGGCAGGGTGCTGGACTGCTTCGCCGGCGCCGGCTGCGGCTGCCTGTGCGCGCGCGCGCTGGGGGACGAGGTGGAGGAGAGGAGGGCCCTGGTGACCGGGAGCAGCCAGGTGGTGAGGCTCAGCGACCTCCTCGTCGTTGACAGCACGTCGTCCAGGACGCTGGGCTTCCATCTGCAGCCCAAGGTATATATGCAGCTGGCATGTTGATCCATCCATGGTCCATGCATCTTCGACCTTCTCCGATATGCATGTGTTCGCTCTCTGGGTGTTCTGATCTTGATTTGTTTGTTGGTGGTGACTGGTGAGCGTGCGTAGACCGTGGAGCTGAGGGTGTCCATGCACTGCCATGGCTGCGCCAAGAAAGTTCACAAGCACATCTCAAAGATGGAAGGTAAGCAACATCATTACATCAACACGTACTGGTACTCTTATAGCATGATCCTTCCGTTCTTCATTCAAGACAAAGTTGCTCTGTTTATACTACAAAGCAAAAGGTTGAAGAAAGTTCAGCTGAGAAACGGAGCACCTGCTTCCTCTGAACGGAAACAAACAGAGAGAGCGAGGCTGTGTCGCATGGCACGGGACTCAACATTAAGCACTGCGTTTTGTGCATCTACGTTCCTGCCACTGCCATGTCACTACTCCACTTTGGATCTTGGTACAATCTGCGTATCGTTATCGTTGGCCGGCCGCAGGTGTGGTTCCGTTGGGCGACATGGGAGGCTTCAGGCTTGCCTCTCGCCACATGCGTGTGCTGCTCCGATGCGATGGCCCGAATCATGCACCATGGAAGATGCCTCACGTTTTACCCATTTTTTACATGTCCTTTTCCTTTTCATGTGTTTTTTACCAGTAAACTTTGAAAAATATCAATTGTTGTAGAATTGCTCGCACAAGCACCAACAGTTGTTAAAATGTTCATCAACTCCAGGATTTTCATCTTCAATATGTTCTAATACGAATGCAAAAATCAAGTAACGTTGGCAATTTTCTGTTGTCGTCGGTTTTGAATCTACAATTTTTTTTTGTTGGCAAGGTTTATTTATGGTGTCTACTTTGGCTGGCTTTGTCATGAAATTCAGAGTGTACTTTTTTGTTGGCAGGGGTGACGTGGTTCGAGGTGGATCTGGAGCGCAAGAAGGTGGTGGTGACCGGCGACGTGACACCGCTGGAGGTGCTGCAGAGCGTCTCCAAGGTCAAGCTCGCCCAGCTCTGGATGCCACCACAACCATGCTAACGCACGGGCTAGTCGATCACCGCCGTGACATGCAGCGGCAGGAGAGGAGACCATTGTCTCCGACGACCGACCCTCCGTTCCCCAGCCTTCTCTTATCATACCACCTTCTTCTTTTCTTCAAAACCGATGTATTCTCCGATCACAAAGGATTACCATGAATGGTGTGTGACGCGCATAGCGACATTTGCCAAAAAATGATGCTAAAATCGGTGGCTGACAAGGAGTAATATTTGGCCGCGTGCATCGGTTTCAGGATGCGCGCGAAGGCCGGGAGTTGATACCAACATTTGTTCTGAGGGTCGGTATTTTGTCAAGTATATATATGTTCACAGTCCACAAAGAAGAAATGTTGTCACCCATGTAACCTTCAACGAAAGAGAAGGTTTGTCAGGCCATTATCAGTTTTCCAGTACAATCAATGGCCACTTGCTAGTCACAACTTCGGTGACCTCTGCGTACTTCAGCCACCGTCTTATCATCTGTTATCTTCTACCGGGTTTCCATCTCTTGATTTTTTTTAGAAGGAGAGCTCCCTCCTTGATTTCATATTACTGAAACCACGTTGTATGTTACAAACGGCAGCTAAAGCATACTAGAAGCTAAAAAGCTAACGATGCATGAACTACCGGTCTTGGGCTTCCACATGTCGGATCTTATAGCATCTACAGCCGGACCCCTCAAACCCACCTCAAACGCCTGACCAGGCCGCCCGGTCACGAAAAATCGATCCAGACGAGCCTCTCAAACCAGCCCACGCGTTCGCTCCTCATCCGCCTCAGGTCCGCCTGTCGGCCACTCATCTGCCTGTAACCTCCCACATTTACGGCACACACGTGGGCAGGCCCACCTACCAGCCATCCATCCATCCAGTTGTCGTCCTTCTTAATGTGGAAGTCGTGAACCGGTCAGTCACGGTTCCACTCCCGCCCCCGCGTGCCTCCTCGAACCTCGTCACCAAACCCTAGATCCTCCGGCCGCCGCTCCTCCTCCTCCTCCTCCTCTCCTCCACCTCCTCGCCGGCCGCCATGGTCTGGAAGCTCATACCCGGCCGCAAGGGGAGGCACAACCACGAGGTTGGTTCCTCCTTCGGTCGCCGCCGCTCCGCCAGCCCCGTGTCGCCCGCATTTAGCCTATCGCCGGCGACGGCCCCGCATCGCGCTCGGCCGTATGTCAACGCCGAGATCTGCTGGCGTTATTGGGGGACAGGGACGCCAGTTTCATGGAGCGACGCCCACATCCCCAATAACTGGCATCTCTCCGTGGACCGGCTGCCCATTCCGTCGATCCCGGTGAGCGGCCGCGCCCGCCGTGTGGAGATCGATCGTCGCCGCGCCCACCTGCCACCAGATCTGGCCGACGACCCCAGATACGTCGTCCACTCCCCTATGTGGGATACGTGGCTCCGCGACGAGCATGACCTGGAGAGGCAAACTTTCTTTGCCGGTCGTGCTCCGAGCCCTCCGTGGGCACACCCCAGTCGCGCGGGCATGCGCGGATCTCCCTCCCCGGCCCGTGTGGGTGGGCGCCAACACGTGGTCACCGTCCCCGCCACGGGAAGAGGTTATGCAGGCGCCTACACAACCACCTTCACAGGCGCCTCCCGCCTGGCAGGTTCCGCCTGCCCACCTATGGACGCCTCTGCCCTACTTCGACCTCGCGGGCGACGAGGACGACGACGGCAGTGCGGGCGACGACCCTTATCTAGTTTTTTCCAATGCACTTTTAATTTTAAGTTTAGTTAGGATGTGATGGAGTGGACTTTGTGGATGTTTATGTAATATATTAATGTTTTTAAATTATTTGAATGTCTATTTGTGTTTATATTTGGACCAAATTTGCAAGTCCAAAAGGGGACAAAATTTGGGATGCGGCGACCGGTTGGATGCACCGAAGGTCAGACGATGGCAAACGGACGCGCGTGTCCGTTTTGCTGGCCCAAACGGACGAAATCTGGACAAAACGGACGTCCATTTGGGATCAACGGTGGGAGTTGGCCTTAAGGCATAGCAGTTCACGAAAGGTAACGAAGTAGTTCACCAAAGACTAACACATCAAAGCAGTTACGACATACACTATATGACTAATCTCCCTAGGATTGGAGGCCTCACAATCAATTGAGGTCTCCAATTGAAATTTGGTCATCCGATTTTGACAGGGTCAACAATTTCTCAATCCATCTCATTTAATTTCTATACAATACAGTATAATAATATATTGCAACCAATGATGAATCTAATAACACCACAATCAATTGAGGTCTCTAATTGGAATTTGGTCATCCAATTTTGACCGGGTCAACATTTCTCAATCCCTCTCATTTAATTTCTATACAATACACTATATTTTCTAATTTTTAAATCACTATATTTTCATCGACCCATATTTTCAAAATATATATTGCAACCAATGATGAATCTAATAACACCGACTTGATATTATGAATTTTGGTATATTTCTCTATAAATGTGATCAAACTTAAAGATGTTTGACTTTTCAGAAAAGTAATGCACCATATATTTTGAAATAGAGTGAGTAAAGAAATTTGAGAATCCCAACAAATTCAACGGCGCAGCAAAGCGCGCACAACCCTTCTAGTATAGGCTATATCACAATAATCAACAAGTACCCAAAGAGCACAGTGGAGTACAAACCAGCAACTAATTAGGATAGATAGAGCGGGGGAAAAAGAAGCTTCGGCTCGCCATGATTCTATTGGCCTCCATCCGCCAGCCATGCATCACTTTGCAGACTTTTTTTTTTGAAAAAAACTTTGGATCCATTCATCTTCAATTACGACGGTGCAACAAATATCAGAAATAATAAAAATTATAACCTGATCCATAGACCACCTAGCGACGACTACAAGCACTGAAGCGAGTCAAAGTCACACCGCCGTAATCGCCCCTCCATCGTTGGAGCCGGGCAAAACTTGTTGTAGTAGACAGTCGGAAAGTCGTCGTGTTAAGGCCCCATAGGACCAGCACACCAGAACAGCAATCGTCGTCGATGAAGAATAGCGTAATCGGAAGAATCCAACATGAAGACACACGAACATGCACGAACGATGACCAAATCTGAGCAGATTCACCAATGACAGATCCACCAGAGACACACTTTCACACGCCTACCGACGATGCTAGACGCACCATCGTAACGGGGGCTAAACGAGGAGAATCTTATTCCATCTTTAGGGAGTCATCGCCTTTTCGTTTTCCTGAGTAGGACACAAAACCTAACAAAACTCAAAGAAAGATCTAAAAATGAGGCCCTCCCGCCGACAAGGGCCGGGATCCACCGCGCCCCATGGCCCTAAAGCCACCGGAGACGAAGCGGACCGGCGGTGACGTTAGCAGGAGGAGAAGGAACCCTAAGATTTTTGGAGGAGAGGAGCCAGAGGCGGCGGCGGCGGCTGCGTCCCCACTTTGAAGACTTCGCTTGCTATCATTATAAACATTTGTAACCCCCGCTCCCGCCGCCCACCTCATAGTTTCTTGTTTTTTTGGTCTTTTCTCCAAAATCATTAAATCATTGAGCAATCAAATCAACATGTTTGCGTAACTATATTTGATTTTCTAATGAGTTGGGTCTATTTTGCGCAAGTTAAGGTGGGGAATACACGACATTGTTACTTATGGGGATGAATTGCACATTTGTATGCAGATTGCAAATCAAACCAAGAAAAAACCACAACTTTACACATTTCCTTGTAAATAATATTATTCTATTCTACTATGTGGCGAATATGTGAGCGACATATCAACTTTTTTAAAAAATAGAGGCATTCGATACAAGTTGAATGATCCTATTTCTAGAACTGATGCATGCGATGTCGACTGATTGTTGAACCCAGAAAAAAAAAACAATTAACATGCAATGCTGACAAATTCGAGTAAAGACCCTTGCAGATATTTTTTTTCTACTATACATTATCCTTTCTAATTACTTACAATTTAAACCATGCACTCAATTAACCTCTATCAACTTTAGTACTTTCTGCTATGATATTTAAGGATGATAAAATAGACACAAAGAAATACATATAGATGTAATTCATCTAAGTTCAGCAAATTAATCTGTGAAGACATGTGATTTTATTATTTTCTATTTCCCCCTCATCTAGAAAAATCGGTTTAACCAAAAAAAAGACAATGCCTCTAAATAAAATTAAAAGCGTCATTTTATTTGTTTTAACATTAGTGTAGTTTTCAATATTGACACTACACATATAATAAAAACATTGTACCTTATGATATGGCCGCACTGTTATGTGGTTAATTTAACTAAGATAATAGAAAATATTAGTGTTTTAGGATTGTATGTCAAGGAAATAAGTTACTACAAATAAAAAAATTTGGTATAAATATATATTTCTTACTTAACTCGCACTGGATTTGCTAGCTTGGTGGACCGAAGTTAGAGATACGGCTAGCGCTGGTGGAGGTTGCGGTCAGAGGGTGGTGGCACATGGGTGCCTCTGAATTGAAATTTTGGAGGATGTGTCCTAGTGTTTAGGGTTTGCCGTTTTAGGAAGAGACCACCTGCTATTTATAGCAGAATTTTCTTTATTGTACATCCAGTTTTGGGACATGCAACGTCAACCCAAGCGTATTTTTTTAGATTGGCTACCCTGGCCCGCCCAAGCTTTTGCAAGCTCCGCCACTAAATAAGAATGATGCAAGCGAGGGGGAGGGGGGTGGAGACATCCTATTTCTCGCGTGAGGCGCTGGCTAACGAGCCAACGCACACCCACTTCCCCCGTGCGTCCTATTGGTCTGGCCCAGGACCGAGGCTGGATGCCCTCTGTTTTTTTTTATTTCTTTGTATTTTTCTATTCCCTATTTGTTTTTATGTTTCTACGTTTTCTTATTTAATATAAGTATGGAATTGGGAAAATATCGAAGATTGAAAAAATGTGAACTTATAAAAATGTTTCGTAAATCATAATATGTTGGTTTAATTTGATAAATGCCACTCGAATTCTAGCGATTCCGAGAAATGTCACTGCAATTTCGAAACTTTGAAAAAGTCTGCAATGACATTTCTCATAGTTTGCAAAATTGGCAGTGGCATTTTTCAAACTTTAAAAATTGCAATGGCGTTTCTAGGAATAGCCTGAATTCGAGTGGCATTTATCTAATTAACCCTTCAAGAAATGTCATCAAATGCAGAAAAATGGTCATAAATTGTTAAAAATTGTTCACAAAAATTTAAATGATTGTGAATTACAAACAAGTTCCTCGACTATAATTTTTTTTCACAAATTTAAAAAATGTTCATCAATTCAAAAAAAATTCACATATTCAAAAATAGCCGTGTACTGAAAAAATGTCCATGAGTTCAAAAAATGTTTGCAAATTTGTAAAAAATGTTCTCGAAGTTGAATAATGTTGAAATTTTAAGAAAAATAAATGTTAAATCGAAGAATGATTGCGTATTTAAAAAAGTTCTTTTAAAAAAAATGCAAATTCAAAAAATGTTCACAATTTCTTGAAAACACGAAATTGAAAAATGTTCATGATTTAAAAAGTGCTTACAAATTTGAAAAGATGTTCATAAATGATAAAATGAAAAAGGAAATAAAACGGTAAGATAGGACTAACATGAAGAAAACGAAAAGCAAAAAACGAAAATGAATACAAAATAAATAGAGAAAATAATAAAAGTAAGTAAAAAACCCACAACGTGAAACAAATAAACCGGAGTGGATCTTGTTCGGGCCGGCCCAAAATCTGTGTGTGGGGGTATGCGCCAGTTCGCTAACTAGTGACCAATGCGCGGAATAGGGTTGCCCGGGGGATGTGTGGTGGTTGTAAATTAGCTTAGGCGCGAAATAGGGTTTAGGTGTCGCTACGGCTTTAGGCCAGCCCGGTTGCTCTGTGTTCTGTTCCTTTTCATGTGTTTTTTTTTTACTTGCCATTCTTACAAAATCTGCATTCTGTTCCTTTTCCTGTACTATTATTTTTTACCATGGACAAAAATGAGTTATCAATTGGTATTCTAAAGTTCAACAACGAGCAAAAGTTTGTAAAAATATTCATCGACTCATAGATTTTCGATATGTTTTGTCCATCCAAATTGGATGTCGGCAGAGCTCAAAGAAAAAAAAGAGCTGAACCAAGCAACCAACAGCGTTTCCACGCATGATGGAAATTTCCAGTGCACGGAAGAAAGGTGGAGTGATGCAATCTACACAACTTTCTTAAAAGTGAATGAAACATGGCACCACCTTCCTAAAAACGGGGGACACACGCGTGCATCCGTCGGAGCATCCTGTCGTGGAAATTTGCTGCACAAGTCCAGCTAGTCTGCTGTTGCGCACCACCAATGTCACTTTCAGAACAGTTGGGTAAAGAAGAAGCAAAAACACGAGCACAAAACAAAATCAACTTTTCCTTTTTGGATGTACCCTATACAATAGAAAAATTTGCCCATTTGTTTGCCCTCCCTGGCTTTCCTGGCAAAGGCTGGAAACTTTGTCAAACTATCAACTTGTTCTCTGTCGCTTTATTTTTTGAAACTCGATGGGAGCACGAAGGATGGTCATATATGAATGGCGTATAGCGCGGACAGTGACATTTGCCGGAAATTATGACCCGGAAAACCTTGATCGAAAGAAGGTTTACAAGTCAACGAAAGAAAAACAAGGTTTACAAGTCGAGTTACTGATCTATACAATCTATGTTAACCGCTACTCACTGCCTAGTCACTGCTCCGTGTTTCGATAACCTCTCTGCACACTTGAGGTAGGTACAGAGCCCCTTTCTCATACTCTGACGCCCATCTCGCATCAGCAAGAAGTCATTGTCTGTCTGGTCATCGTCTCACGCTCACCGGCCACCAGATTGATTGCCGTGTTTTCTCCTCCGGTTCGAGCTCCGGGGATTTTCTAGTTCCAGCTCACGCACTTCTGAATGCATAGCCTCCCGGCAGTGCATTCATATATGGCCCGGAACGGATCTTGTGGCAGGCACGGTTCTTATTTGCTGACTCCGCTGTAATCGTCGACTTCCGAATGCATCACGAAGCTCGGAAACGCCGTCGTGATGTCCCTGAGCAAACAACATCACCCACAGCAGCAGTCAGGTCGCTTGAAAATTGGTAGATGGCAAAAGCAAATGAAGATCTCTACTGCTCTCTAGTTCGCATATGGCGTTTGTGTTTCAGAACAAGAGCGCCAAGTGTGTTATAGACCATCCAGCCCAAAAAGGAGAAGCTTTAAAGCCTGGGAAGCTGAAGAGTAGATCAGATGATTGAGTACTCACTGGAGATAGGGCAGTGACATGTTCCTGAGCGATGCTGGGTTCTTCTTGACGAAATCCTCCCACTCCTTGGGGTCTATCCTGTCATCGCCATTCGAGTCTGCTTGACTGAACGTCTGAAAGTCCAAAAGGAGCAGAGCAGCACAGAACATGTTAAGAAGGAAATATGGAAAACAGTTCCCAAACAAAGACTGAAGAAATACTTGGTGAGAAGTACAGTATCTATCCATCTATCTTGTTGTTCACATACATTGTCGACGATCTCCTCGACGGCGCTATCGGAGAGGCATAGGTCGGACTCGTCGAGGAGTGCCACCACCATCTCCCGAAGCTGCAAGTGCCAATTGTTGAGGGAGGCAATTAGTTAACCGATATATAGCTCATATCCTCATAGAGAATGCAAATAAGGCGCTCAACTTATTTAGTACTAGTACCTCTTCTTTCTCGATGTAGCCTGTCCCCCTCAAATCATACAACTTGAATGCAACTACAAAATAGCATAGTGACGAATAAGGACAGCAACTATATATAGAATTAAGCATAGTGACAAAGCAGAGATGGTGATTTTTGGTGAGCAAAGAGGACGAATGGACAGGAAAAAGACGAGCAGATGGGAGGCATGGAGGCATACACGCGGTCTTGTCCGATTCAGGCGCTTTGGGGTGGAAGATGCTGAGCGAGCGCACGAACTCCCCGAACTCGATCACCCCGTTGCGCTTCAGATCGAAGAGGTCGAACACCCTGTCGGCGAACAGGCTCGGCCCTTTGCTGGTCCGGAAGAGGGCGAGCTGGAACTCCTCCTGTCGAACGAACCGACCAACCACACAGATGAGATGGAAGCCGGTTTCTGAAGATGGATCCATGGCGGCTGTGGTGTGGAGCTTACCTTGTGGATGAGGCCGTCTTTGAAGATGGAGTAGCTGAGCTTCTTGTAGAGCTCGTACAGCGCCTCCACCTCGTTCACCGTGACTGCAACCACGCACACGCAATGCAACATCAGCTTCCATTCAGTTTTGAGTTACAGAGGAAATCAAGGTGAGGTAGTATGGAGTGACGAGACGTACAGGAGGTCTGGGAGGCGAGGACGGCGGGCTCCTCGTACCCCGGCGCGCGCCTGGACCGCCTCGGCGACGACGACACGCAGCCCATCCGCTGCTTCTCCGGCTCCGGCGGAAGCTAAGCCGATCGAGCACAGCACGCCTTGCCCGCGAGAGAAGAGGCTCCGCACTCTACCGGCGTTGACCCTAACAGAAGCAGAACCATCCATCAAGCTCCGACGCAACACGCAAACCCATAATTATTACCAGGAAACAGCAAGCAATCCGACTGACCTGAGGCGAAGACGATCGAGCACCCAACCCTGCCGTCGGCGGTGGTGCTTCGGCCGGAAGGAAGGGGGAATAGAAAGATCTTTCGGCCGGCGGCTCCGTCCGTCGATCGTCGTCGGCGGCACGGCTCTCCCTTGTCCTCTCTTTCCGCCTCTACGTCTGCGTGCCCCCTGGCTGGACTCCGCTCGGGCCTCGGGGCGTAGTAATATAGCATTGGGGGGCAAGTCAAATGGGTTCTTCCCGTTGAGCGCTCGCCGGGGCATGCGATCGGGCTGGGTGGGCTGCCGGGCTTCCGGACGGCGACAGGTGCGCCGAATCTCTATCTATAGCTACACACACAGAGAGGGAGAGCTGCTGTTGCGGTAAATAAATAAAAGCGTGGTGCGAAAAGGAGTTTGGAGCGGTTGGTTCGTTTCGTCCACGGGATGAGGGGACACCAAAGCGTCTCGTCCGGCCACGTCGTGCCTCGCCTTGGGGCTCCTCCGCCCGTGCTCGCCTTTCCGTCGCCGTCCGGTGGCCTCTGATCTAAAGCGGCGTCCCACCGTCAGCCGAAAGCGGCCCCCGGATTGCACGGGGGCTCGAGATTGGATCCCCTTGATTCCCGCTGATTTCAACTGTTTTTCCCTTTCTCGGCCCAGATTTTTTTTAAGCACTTGGCTTTCCAGAATGTTCTGTCTTTGCAACTCTTTCCAGAATGCTCCTTATATTTTCCTAGGGACGGTCACCACCATCCCGGTGCCGATCGAGCCACGTGCGGTGCGGGCGCGCGCTCGCCGATCCCGACGTGGCAGGTGACACCCGGGCCCGGCGGGGGCGGGTGGGTGGGCGGGCGTGGTCGGGACTCGCGCGGGCGGACTTTTTTTGCCCGGTGACCATCCTACAGACAAAAGACAAAACAAGACAGCTGACCGGGTACTCTTATTTGTTCTGCTATGCTACGATATGTCACATAATACTCCTTTGTAAATGTGCATCGTATATGTTTTTTTTAAACTATGACGTTTTTTATAGCAAATTCGGAAACTATACCACCTAATTCAAAAAAAAAAAAAAATCAAAACTATGACCCCGTCGGCCGCGGGTTGGCCGAAGAGGGCCTTTTCGGCCAACCATTGGCCGAAGACATCTCTTTGGTCAACCGTTGGCCGAAGAGTGGCCAGCTGGGCCGAAGTTACTACTCTTTGGTCAACCGTTGGCCGAAGAGTAGTAACTTCGGCCTACTGTTGGCCGAAGAGTGCTGAAGTGTTTTTTTATATTAGGCTGAAGTGTTTTTTTATATTTAAAAGTGGCTTACAAATCCTGTACAACCATTGCCGTCTTATACATAGATAATGACTCACACATGAGAAAAGTCTGAAACTAACATAGATAATGACTAATACATAGATAACCATATCACTGCTGGGGACGACGACGAATCTGGGTCTTCCTCGGGCGAGGACCGGAAGGCGATAAGCGCTGAGGCGGTGGGCGAGTCTCACGGTGACCA
The DNA here is from genome assembly GCA_039707655.1 of Elymus sibiricus. NCBI lineage: Eukaryota > Viridiplantae > Streptophyta > Magnoliopsida > Poales > Poaceae > Elymus > Elymus sibiricus. The sequence continues at coordinate 378,694,683 of CM077663.1, forward strand.
CGACCGTAGATAACATCGTCTGACACGGTCTGTGTCTCCTGCGTCGCTGCTGGTGGTGGAGTGTGAAACACTGTCTGAGAGAAGTCATAAGTTGCAGCTTCGTTATCATCATCGCCGTAGTCCTCTAATCCACATCCAGCACCACTAAGTATCGGTGACTGCACTGAATGCATGAACTGTTGCGACTGGTTGCCGCCTGCAGTATAGCAAAACATGTAAAATTGATTTGCGAAACTACAATGTTTAAAAGAATGTACAAAGTAGTGTTACCTAGTTCCATTTACTGATGCCAGGACGAGCTCCCTAGTTGTGAAGGAGGTGGCTGATGCCAGGACGAGCTCCCTGGTTGTGAAGGAGGTGGCTCTGAACGCTGCACGGAGTGGCGTGGCTCTGAACGCTGCACAAAGTGTCGTGGCTCTGAACGCTGCACAGAGTGTCGTGGCTCTGAACGCTGCACAGAGGGACGTGGGGGACGATGTGCTGGACGAGGATCTGCAACATCCGAAGATCGTCTACATGTAACAGCTGCGTAAATCCCTCGTAGCTTCTCATCAAAACGCCTCAACCATGAGAGGTGCTCTGGCGGTGGGATAGTATCCCCCCTCTCAACCCGCCGCATTAAAGCGGAAACCTCCTCTCGCGCCTCGACTGTCAAGTCACTCTGTACATGAAGAGTTAACCAATTGTATATGTTCAGGTTATGATAAAACTACACATATGAGAACCATGGCACGTACCGCGTGGTGTCTGGTTCCCACAACAGAGGCAGTTGGGAACATATCGCTGGTCTGAGGGGCGTCCATCTGATCAGGAGCAGCTGATGGAACCAAGTAGATCCTCGTGCTATGCCGGTAACTTCGTAGATACAACCCGAACTTGTGCCAGTCAAATGGCCGAACCTCATGCCAGATATTTGTCAGCGCGTTATCCCATTCCTGTACGTAAGGGCCAATGGTCTGAAGCCAAACATCAATGGACTTGTTTCCTCCTACGCGGCTTTCCCTGAGATTGACATGCGTTTTACATGGTTAGCTATGTTCGGAATGCAGTGTTGAGAACTAAATTACAATTACTTACTTGTGCACGTGTGCTGGTATGTGTGGAATAACTGGAATTTCAGGCTCTTGACATAGACCGAACTGTCTCATCACCCTATGAAGAGCCATCTCCTCAACCGTCATGTCGAACACCACTCTGGCCTTGGTCATCCAATAGCGCTGATCTCTAGTGCACATTCCAGAAATCCCAACTGGATACCTGGATGATATAGCCTGATGCGAGTATGGCTCCCAGATAACTTGATCCTCGTGCAAACTATCAAACTGCGCCGTGAAGGACGGGTAGCAGCCCCTAACCTGGGTATGCGAAAACTGTCTCTGTACATGACAACAAATAAACATTAGTAATACTTTTGCATGGAAATAATTAATTGAATAAATTGGTACGTAATATATAAGTACCTCTCTCCGTGCCCAAACAGATCCCACAGTAGGCAAATCGCCGATAGCAGACACGTAAGCCCCTGTTATGTCCTCCATCCCAAAAGGTCTATCAACGTATACATAGGGTCGTCCAATAGGGAATCTCTCGTATGACCAGAGCTGCAACAGTAGTGGACATCCAACCAGAGCTGATTTTCTGGACTTCAACGAGCAAGCTTTGCACAGGCCTCTGTACGTAGCTGCTAACACAGCAGAACCAAAACTCCTCTGCACAATGTCCCCAGGGCAACGTGCGTCAGCTATCTCTCGTGCAATACCGATGAGTCGCGCATCGAAAGTAGTCACGTGGTTCTCCGTGAACATCGTCTTGCCGAACAACCAAAGAATATATGCCTCTAGGGATCGATCAATCTGTGCCTCTGACAACTGAACTCCGGGGTATCCTAACGAGACAATCTGTATAGAAACCATACGATTGTGTAAACTATCTAGTAAGGGCTACTAGGAAAACAAAATATGTTCAGCTCACTGAGAAGGTTACCTGAAACTGGCTCAACCACCTAAAACGAGGCCCGTGAGGATCGTCGTCTAAGGGCAGAGTAGTTGGCAACGCAGCTAGAAAACGTGCCTGCATCAGTGCTAGCCAGCCAGGTTCTGGCTCTAAAGGACCTATGGCAGCACCGGCCAAAGGTAATCCCAACAAGAAAGACACATCCTGTAGAGTAGGAGCCATCTCTCCCCAGGGAAAGTGAAATGTATGTGTCTCTGGTCTCCATCTATCTAGTAAGCAGGTAAGCAGTGACCTGTCGTAAGAGAAACGTTTCACTTGCCTCTTGCGTAACTGCATTGGTTCACCTTCCTCATCCAAGTCCGGATGTTCAACCCACTCATCCAATGTACCCTCAACCAGCCGTGCCAAGGATAGAAGTCCATCCCAACTTAATAATAAGTATCACCTAGTCCTAACAAATTATATAGCTTGTGAGTTATTTCTTCCTCGTCCTCCCCTTCGTCCTCGACTGCCTCGACCACGTCCGCCTCTTGCTCCTATTGTCACACTCGTCGATGTGGAAGCACCGTCTTTCTTGCGGTTGGGACAATATTTCATCCTATGCCCATAAGCCGCGCATAGCAAACATTGTCTGGTTGCTCCACCAGCTTCAGATTAGTCCATATCGTTTCTGATGCGTTTGACCTTACGTCTACCCCTGCTTGTTCGCCGAAGAGCTGGATCCGGGATGTATACTCTCTCATCGTCGTTTACCTTGTTAAAATTGCCGACGACTCTAAACCCTGTCATCTCACCGGTCCAAACATTGAGTACCGCCTCTTTTGAATAGTATGAGGACACGAAGGAGATGGCGTCCAACTCAATCTGGCCACATGCAGCCAACACATGTGAGCAAGGCAGGTGCAACAACTTCGGTTTGTTGCATGTACACTCACACGTTGGATAAAGTTCCGTTCCAATTTTTACCTCGTGCGTCTTCACCTCATTTGCAGAACCAAAACCATCGGTAGGAAGCTGAACCTCATACCTCCTTTCCTGATTACCTATGAGTCTGACAGTGTGCTTCTTTGCTTTCTCTATCTTCTTAGCCATGTACTGCATGACACGGCTACAATAAGGTGTGTTCTGATTATCTGCAATATGCTTCTTTGCTAACTCGTGCCTTTCTCTGAAATATCTCAAAGTGCCATGAAATACAGCCTCCACAATAGCTGTGAGTGGCAATGCTCTATTCCCTCTGAGTACAAAGTTATACACCTCTGCAAGGTTGGTTGTCATGTGGCCATACCTAGCTCCATGGGTGTCATGTAGCAAAGACCAATTCACGGGAGGCTCTTTCTCTATCCATTCAGAAAATTTCTTTATTGCCCTTCCCTTCTTTCTCTTAGTATTAGGAGGGTCAATTGCTGGCAAGTCACAAAGACCTACTGGCTCCTCTAGCTCCGCCATGAGTGTTGCTAATTTAACCTGATCTGCTTCCATTTGTAGGAGATATGCCCTAGAGGCAATAATAAATGTTATTGATTATCTCCTTGTTCATAATTAGGTTTATGTTCCATGCTATAACTGCTATGGTTCTCGAGTCTACAATAACCACGAGGCTCGGAGGAAGACTCATATGCACGTGTGGGATAATAAACGGTAAAATGTATTCCTAGTCAAGCCTCTATGACTGGCTCAAGTATTGCATGATGATCCTGTTTTCCTGATCATGGGCATGGCTATGCCGGCAATTTTGAGGGCACAATTGTTGGTAGAACACTTGTGTTGAATCGACCCGATTGATGTTATGCTATGAGATACATTCGTCATAAGTTTATGGTTAATAACACAGAGAAGTTAATGTTTGCATAATTCCTTAGACCATGAGAGTGTCGAGTTTCTTCATGCTTGCTTCATGAACTTTGGGGTTTGTTAAACGTCATCCGTAAATGGGTGGCTATTACGGCGGCTTACGGGTTCATGGAAAAGTATGTCAAGGGACTTGATAGCTCAAGATTGGGATTTGCTCCTCCGACGATGGAGAGATATCTCTGGGCCCTCTCGGTGTTACGGTATCCATCATCGTCTGGCCAGACACAGGGTGATTTGATCACAGGGATGCCGAAACACGGGAACGAGAAAAGAGAACAATACCGGCAACGAGGTAACTGGCATTGTGGACAAGTGTTGATCCACGAGGATGCCGATGTTTCTCACCTCGGGTATTTGTAACATATCGCGAAGCAACAGGAATAGCACACGGCAACTGGAGGTTCACTCGAATATTCATTCGTGTGGGTATAGGGGTCAATATGGGTGTCCACGGCTCCGATGTTGATCATTGATCGGAAAGTGTTCCGGGTCATGTCTATACTTCACCGAACCTATAGGGTCACACGCTTAAGGGTCATCTATCTGCTGAATACTAGACGGGGAGTCTGAGAGAAATTCATCGAAAAAGTTTCGGACGAAACGGAAACGTTCCGGAGAGGATATCGGAATAGTTCCGGTAAAACTGAAAAGTTGTTTCAGAGGATACCATAAAGTCAGATTGTTTTCGGCACATGCCTGATAATTCTTGGAGGGTGCCAGAATCGTTCTGGAAACTTTCTGGAATTTTCCGGGATGAAAACCGGAAATGTTCCGGAGCTGCCGGAACCGCTTCAGATGCTTTTCGCAGATGAAAATCACTAAACCGGAATTGTTCCGGATCGCATTGAAACTTATTTTAGTGGGTACTGGAATTGTTCTAAGCCCACATAAATATTTTCAGTTCGACCGGACGCTGAAAAATGTCGTCGTGAATAGTGAAATCAGATTTATGGATTTGGTTGGAAGTTGGCTTTCCACAAATATCTTCCCAAGATATTTTGGGATGACATGGCATTTTGGATATGCCCATCCTACCCCTTGTTTTTCCTATAAATAGAGGGGAGGAGGCAGCCCCATATGCTTCATCCTTGCTCTCACATACACATGCCATGACATTTCTGGCTTCTCTCTCCCTCCCAGCGAAATAGTTTCGTAGAGCCGAAAGGCTGTCTGGGTTCCGGTGGGAACTAGTTCTGGACGGCGAAGCCCTGCCGGATAGATGACACCGTATGTGTGCAACTCTGTAGAGAGATCGTAGTTTCGGTCTTAGTTCGAGAGTGCCTCCCGAAGGGTTGTCCGAGTTACAGTTTGAGTTTCGGGTGTCCTCCCGAAGGGCTGTCCGAGTGACCCGCCCGAAGGGCTGTCCGTGAGGCCTCCCGGAGGGCTGTCCGAGGATCCGTCCGGTGGGACTATCCGAAGGACTGTCCAGAGGCCTCCCGGAGGGCTGTCCGAGGATCCGTCCGGTGGGACTATCCGAGGGACTGTCCAGGGGCCTCCCGAAGGGCTGTCCGAGGATCCGTCCGGTGGGACTATCCGAGGGACTGTCCCGATGCCTCCCGAAGGGCTGCCCGGAGATCCGTCCGGTGAGCTGACGTGGGAGTACATCCTCGCGGTTGGGAGGTTGTAAATCCTAGCTGCGGGGATCTGCACCGCCGTTCGTCATCGACTCTACTTCCGCTGCGCTACGAGTCGGTAACGAAATAGATCAAACCTTGTATGCAGTCTCCATAGTGATCCTGGGCTGGTACGTAGGTCGGAATTTTTTTTTTTCTGCTGCGTTCCCCTACAGTGGCATCAAGAGCCGTGCTATGCGTAGATGCAGGTTGCGATCTAGAATACATGAGATGTATGGGTGTTGCACAATATAATTAGGTAGTAGATGAGTTCTATTGCTGAAAATTATTTGTGCGGGTAGCAGATGAAATCTGTTACCCGATGTTCTTGTTGCTTCCCTGGAATTTGCATATTTCTGATCTTGATAACAGTATGGTGGAGTTTCAAAGTTCTGGCAATCCGCGATCCTGATTGATCAACGAAGTGCTAACAGTTCTTTGAATTCCACCATAGTTAAAAAGAAAGATGAAATTTCGCAGACGAAAGGGCAATGCAGATATGATCTGCACGGGGGTCACGCGTATGACGAAGTTTAGTATGGGGCTCGAGGTTTTATTATCTCGTGTTTCATACACCCCGCAATGTTAATCTAGCGACTTGGATTATCATGCTTGATGATGGACGTTGGTAGCTTCGGTTTGTTTCGAAACCTTAGAAGCCACGTAAAATAAAATTTTGCATGAACCGATTAGAGGCATCTAACTTGGTTTTGCAGGATGGTTTACATGTGCATATGATGTGGTATAGCAGTGTTCATAATAATTTGATTATGTATGAGATGACTATATGATGTAAATTGATTAACATGACCTGCGTGTCATGATTCGGCATGATGGCTGGAGCCATATGATTGCACTTTAATGACCTGCGTGTCAACCTTATGTAATGCACTTATTTTATTAGCTATAGAGATAGCAATATTATCTGGTGCATCGACAAGGTGGTGGCAATCTTCGCGAAGGTGAACACCGACGCGAATGCCGAAGACGTGGAAATGAAAGACTTCTCCGTCAGAAAGGGCTATACCATATCATGCTATTATGAATTGCCTGAGATGTTTATCCCTTACGATGCACCCTTCTTGATTGCGCGGTAGTCGCTTTTATTAGGGTGATCTCTCACAAAAATATCAAGTAGATAGTGTTCTCCCAAGTGTAGCACCGTCACGGCACCTAACTTTTCGGGGTACGCCATGGATGCATGGGTGCGAACGATTAGGGATGTGTGAGGCGGGTGAGTTGAGACCTCGCAGCGAGATCACTTGGTTGTCTTGACGTTCAGGCATGAGTGTCATGAGCTCGGAACACACGCATCGAAAGATGAACAAGAGTCACATGGAGATGTGATCGGCAAGTTGGCCTACCGATTAAAATTCCTGTCATGAGATGATGATTCTATGGCGATGAATTGAAGTCTGGATCTTGTATCACTCAAAATCAATTATGAGAGATATTGATTTGAGTGGGAGCGCACTATAGAATTAATTTGTTTAATTCTCAGTGCAATTAATTTTGAACACTGTCTAAGTGTGGTTTGCATAATAGTTGTAGAATAATGGCTCGCGTTTCCACCTTCCCTATTAAAATTGAATAGCTGTTAAATATCTGGTTAAAACTTTACGGTTGGTAACGTAATGTGAGGATTGTCCTCTAGAGTGCCGAGAAGGATTTTGTCCTATCGCATACTTTTGGTATTCTCCCGCTAATGCTATGGATCATGTGACTCTCGTCCTTCGATCCAAAAGCTAGAATTCCTTTTCAGTCAAAGTGCAATATGTTTGCTTCCATGAGACCCGAACTTCGAAAGTTTGGATAGTTATGTGATATTCATGGAATCTGAAAATCATTTTCAGAGACAGACAAAAGCTAAAAGATATGAGATATCCAAAGCAATGTTTGTTTGCAAACTGTTAGTAAAGGATATTACTATGCATTAGACTGATAAAAGAGGGATCCAGGAGAACGCCTGTCATATGATGAAAGGTGAATAAAACAAACAACTTAAAGAGAAAGGAAGTGTCCGAAGGGTGTTAGTAAGACTTTCACGCCTAGGAAGTCCGGGGCTAACGCCAATCTTAAGTTGGATGCTTCTTCTGAGAGTAGGAGAAATACTGAAAGTTAAACTGTTAGAAGTATAATGGCAAAAGCAAAGAAGACTGGAATATCCAGCTCATGTATGAATGTCATACAGGTTTTTGATGTTGAAGGCTGGTCAAAGAAATAGTTCTTGGGAATTATGATTAAACCTGTTAATCACTGATTCTTGGGTATTGTGAGTTGATCACAGAGATACCCGCTCGATTGCATTCCGTTGCAACTCGATGCAAGAACTACTACGGCCTAAAAGGACTTGCCGGAGTGAGGTTTAGATAAGCGCTGGGAATATAGTAAATGTTACTATACCTTCCATCGGTGTATTTCTATCTGTATTAATTTTCATAATTCATTTAGAGTTTTTACACACTCTAGCCCATTGCATAAGGTATCTTGCAAGAGGGTTGTTCATAAGAGAACTTTTAATGTTCGATGTTATGAATAACTTAAGGGCCATACTTTCATTATGAATGAGATGTATGTTATGAATATTGATAATAATACATTACCTCTGTATTTACTTTCATAAATCATTTTAGAGTTTTATACACTCTAGCCCATTTGCATAATGTTTTGTTGCAAGGGTGTTGTTCATAAAAGAACAATCGTTGTTCAGGATTATGAATAACATAAGGGCCATACTTCCATCATCGATGGGATGTATGTTATGAATATTGATGGTAATATGATACATCCATAACACTGACGCTAAATGTCACGAGACTAAGGGAATACCACATATGTGTGGCACTGCATTTGGTCACATTGGAGAAACCCGCATGGAGAAATTCCATTATAATGGATTTTTGAAGTCATTTGATTATGAATCATCTGACACTTGCAACTTTCCTCCGGAAAAGTGAAGTGACTAAAATACCGTTCACAGGCCATAAGGAACGAGCAACGAACTTATTGGTGATCATACATTTTGATGTATGTAGTCCGATAAAGGTTATTGCTAGCATTGGATTTTGTCTATCTTCAAAATGACTCAAGTAGATATATGGATATTTACTTGATGAGACGTAAGTCTGGATCTTTTTGAAATCATTCGAAAGGTTTTCAACATGAAGTAGAAATTATTGTAACAAGAAAGATTATGTTTCTGCAAACTAGATTGCAGAAAGGAATATCTGAGTTACAAGTTTAGCGAATGTCTGATGAGTTGTGAAAAGAGTTTCATAACTTACACCTCCCGGAACTCCACTGAGAGTGGAACGTCCGTGAAGATGTAATCAAACCATTTTCGACATGGTAAGATCAAAAATGACATAAATCAATTTGCCATTATCCCTTTTAAAGTAATGCTTTAGTGACTGTGGTTTTTACACTGAAAAGAGCATCATCAGGTCTGTTGAAATGACGCCATGGTATGGTACGCACAACCATGCTTGGTCTTTTCTTAAACATTTGGAATATGGGGCTTGTGTAAAAGGTTACAAACCTATTCCAAATCAGACAAGTGCTACTTTGTAAGGTTATCCCAAGTCATTGGGTATTCCCCCACCACTATACCGAGGCAAAGAATTTTGCCGCAAAACGGTATGCTTTTAAAGAGAATGGTTCTTGCAAAAAGGTGAGTGGGAGAGCAGTGCAACTCGATGAGATAAGCAGTATCTTCGTCATCAGATCAAAGAAAAGAAACCTTGGAAGTGATTCCGGAGTTTCCTACTGCGACTGATACGGAAGTCTCTACAATAAAATGTATGGACTTCGGTCGAACTTGCAGCTGAACCACGTAGGCAAAGCTCGTGCAAACCTATCAGGTGCGCAAACGAGATATTGTTGTTAGACAACAGTATACCTACAATACACAAGGAAGCGTTGATGGGCCCTGACTCCAGAATTGGCTAAATGCAAATACAATCCGAGATAGTTTCCATATAAGTGATTCAAGATTAAAATCTTGATACACCTTTCGGAAGACTTAGAGTCTAACGAATATTTATGGAACTAAAGACTGATACGGATAAAATGTTTTATCAATAAAGCTCGACTTGTTGCAATAACAAGTTCAAGGAGTTGACTACGATGAGATTGTCTCACCGTAGCGATGCTTAAAGTCGGTTCGGGTTGAACTAGCAATTAATACATATTTCAATCATGAGATATGAAACATGGATGACAAAAGGATTTCCATCTGATGGAAATGAAACCTAGGACGTGTATGTGATACAGTCAAAAGTAATTTGTCGATCCAGAGGATGCTAGTAAGTATGCAAACTTCAGAGTTCCAGCGATGGACAGAAGAGAGCAAAGTGGAGTTGGAATCTTCGTTTTTGATGGAATGGTCAAAGGGGTTTGACTTCATCAAATGGGTAACGAAGATGCTTGTGATTCAAGAAAGTAAGTGGGAGCATAATAATATTTCTAAAAACCTTGTGTGCTTGACACATTGTTAATTGGAAATAAAATTTCTTGACACGAATTATTACTTCATTTGAAAATAGTTTTTCGATGAAGTACTTAGGCTAAATAGCCTCAATATTAGGCATGATGATCTATGGAGATAGATTTACCTAATGGGGCTAAGCAATGAATACATATTGACAAGGTGCTAAAACTTTTTAGCATTGAAAACCCGTCAAGGAGTGATTCTTGCCGAAGTCACATGGAAAGAGTTTTTGCAAGACTTGGTGTCCCAAAACACTGATGAGCAAAATACATGATGGTGATTCCACACACTCTTGTGTTTGGATTAATCATGTATTCCATGGTATGTAAAACAACCAGATATGTCCAATACTCCAAAGTTGTTGCGAGTATAGATACCAAAGTGATCAAAGTACTGATCATGGGACAACAGTGAAAGATGTCATTGAGTACTAGAGCAGTACTGATGACATGCTTTCTCGCAAGCAGAGATTATGAAGTGCTCGTTGTAAGTAATTACATCGATACAGTCTTCATCAATGCTCCATGCGATTTTTGATTTAAGTTAAGGGTTTTGTGTAATACACAATATGGTGGCACGGTAGTTGGAAATTGTTCCAAACAAGATACTGTGGCGAATTCTATAACAAAGGCTAAGTATGTTGACGCTTGAGAAGCGACAAAGAAGTTGTTGAATCATATAGTTCATTCATGAACTTAGTATGGTTCCAAGATGGCTTTGGTCTATGGGACACTATGGCAGATAGTTGCTCCATAGCTCAGTCTGAGGAATCAGGTTTCGACCAATGATTCACACATATGCAAAGCCAAGTCCACACAAAATATGAATTTTGTGAAAGCGTGAAAACGCGAGGATATGCAGGGTTACACACGGAGCTGAAGTCGTCAGATCCGTTGGATATCAGGCTATACCACATGCGAAGCATATTTTACACCAGTATGCCAAAGGTGTAAAGTGCATTAGCATTGACTAGATTATTGACTCTAGTGCAAGTGGGAGTCTGTAGGAGATATGCCCTAGAGGCAATAATAAATGTTATTGATTATCTCCTTGTTCATAATTAGGTTTATGTTCCATGCTATAACTGCTATGGTTCTCGAGTCTACAATAACCACGAGGCTCGGAGGAAGACTCATATGCACGTGTGGGATAATAAACGGTAAAATGTATTCCTAGTCAAGCCTCTATGACTGGCTCAAGTATTGCATGATGATCCTGTTTTCCTGATCATGGGCATGGCTATGCCGGCAATTTTGAGGGCACAATTGTTGGTAGAACACTTGTGTTGAATCGACCCGATTGATGTTATGCTATGAGATACATTCGTCATAAGTTTATGGTTAATAACACAGAGAAGTTAATGTTTGCATAATTCCTTAGACCATGAGAGTGTCGAGTTTCTTCATGCTTGCTTCATGAACTTTGGGGTTTGTTAAACGTCATCCGTAAATGGGTGGCTATTACGGCGGCTTACGGGTTCATGGAAAAGTATGTCAAGGGACTTGATAGCTCAAGATTGGGATTTGCTCCTCCGACGATGGAGAGATATCTCTGGGCCCTCTCGGTGTTACGGTATCCATCATCGTCTGGCCAGACACAGGGTGATTTGATCACAGGGATGCCGAAACACGGGAACGAGAAAAGAGAACAATACCGGCAACGAGGTAACTGGCATTGTGGACAAGTGTTGATCCACGAGGATGCCGATGTTTCTCACCTCGGGTATTTGTAACATATCGCGAAGCAACAGGAATAGCACACGGCAACTGGAGGTTCACTCGAATATTCATTCGTGTGGGTATAGGGGTCAATATGGGTGTCCACGGCTCCGATGTTGATCATTGATCGGAAAGTGTTCCGGGTCATGTCTATACTTCACCGAACCTATAGGGTCACACGCTTAAGGGTCATCTATCTGCTGAATACTAGACGGGGAGTCTGAGAGAAATTCATCGAAAAAGTTTCGGACGAAACGGAAACGTTCCGGAGAGGATATCGGAATAGTTCCGGTAAAACTGAAAAGTTGTTTCAGAGGATACCATAAAGTCAGATTGTTTTCGGCACATGCCTGATAATTCTTGGAGGGTGCCAGAATCGTTCTGGAAACTTTCTGGAATTTTCCGGGATGAAAACCGGAAATGTTCCGGAGCTGCCGGAACCGCTTCAGATGCTTTTCGCAGATGAAAATCACTAAACCGGAATTGTTCCGGATCGCATTGAAACTTATTTTAGTGGGTACTGGAATTGTTCTAAGCCCACATAAATATTTTCAGTTCGACCGGACGCTGAAAAATGTCGTCGTGAATAGTGAAATCAGATTTATGGATTTGGTTGGAAGTTGGCTTTCCACAAATATCTTCCCAAGATATTTTGGGATGACATGGCATTTTGGATATGCCCATCCTACCCCTTGTTTTTCCTATAAATAGAGGGGAGGAGGCAGCCCCATATGCTTCATCCTTGCTCTCACATACACATGCCATGACATTTCTGGCTTCTCTCTCCCTCCCAGCGAAATAGTTTCGTAGAGCCGAAAGGCTGTCTGGGTTCCGGTGGGAACTAGTTCTGGACGGCGAAGCCCTGCCGGATAGATGACACCGTATGTGTGCAACTCTGTAGAGAGATCGTAGTTTCGGTCTTAGTTCGAGAGTGCCTCCCGAAGGGTTGTCCGAGTTACAGTTTGAGTTTCGGGTGTCCTCCCGAAGGGCTGTCCGAGTGACCCGCCCGAAGGGCTGTCCGTGAGGCCTCCCGGAGGGCTGTCCGAGGATCCGTCCGGTGGGACTATCCGAAGGACTGTCCAGAGGCCTCCCGGAGGGCTGTCCGAGGATCCGTCCGGTGGGACTATCCGAGGGACTGTCCAGGGGCCTCCCGAAGGGCTGTCCGAGGATCCGTCCGGTGGGACTATCCGAGGGACTGTCCCGATGCCTCCCGAAGGGCTGCCCGGAGATCCGTCCGGTGAGCTGACGTGGGAGTACATCCTCGCGGTTGGGAGGTTGTAAATCCTAGCTGCGGGGATCTGCACCGCCGTTCGTCATCGACTCTACTTCCGCTGCGCTACGAGTCGGTAACGAAATAGATCAAACCTTGTATGCAGTCTCCATAGTGATCCTGGGCTGGTACGTAGGTCGGAATTTTTTTTTTTTCTGCTGCGTTCCCCTACACCATTTTCTTCCTGGCACCGACCTGCTTCTTAGTAAACTCATCAAGTTTTGACCAAATAAAATGGTATTTACGCTGCTGGTTCTGCTTGCATAATTTTTTGAACAAGTTCATCAACCGCTTGTTCTTGAACTGTGAGAAAAAATTAGCCCCAAGATGGCGCATGCACCACCGGCTCTGCAAGTCCTTCCAAGGTGTTCGTTCATCTTCTGTTGGATTCCTTAGTGTCTTCACGGCCTTCAATATACCAGCATGTCTGTCATGAATGACACACACGTTTGGTCGGTCCTTCACGATGGCAATTTTCACTTGCCGGAAGAACCATACCCGGCTAGGAAAGTTCTCAGCCTCCACAAATGCCATGGCAAGTGGGATAATTTGATTGTTCCCGTCCACACCAATAGCAGTCAGGATTTGCCCTTTGTACTGACCAGTCAGGAATGTACCATCCACAAACATCACAGGAGGACAATGCAGGAAAGCTTCGATGCACATAGCGAAAGAGAAGAATACTCGTTTCAAAACCTTGAAATCTGGTATACTCTCCAACCTCGTGTGTTGTACGTTAACATAAGTGCCGGGATTCCTCTCCTTCAGTATGTCAAGGAGACGGACAACATTATCATATGAGTCGAAGAACGTCCCAAACCTTTCCTCCATAGCCTTCTGCTTAGCCCTCCAAGCCTTCCCATAAGGAATGTCATAATTCCATCTGACCTTGACTGCTGTCTGGATATGTTTTGCTTCCATATCTTTCTTCTGCACTATCTCAATATACATGAGTTGTGCAATGAGAGTTGAAGTCAGGTTTGGATGATTCACCAGAAGGTTTTTCCTCACACAATTATGTGGGACGACATCGGTCACAACCCAGTGGATGTTATACTTCGGCACGTGCCCGTGCACCTTCCCAGGACAACCTGTTTCAACACATTTCACGGTATAGTTTGTTGGACTTGAAATGTGTGTCCGGAAAACCCTCTGCGTAGACATAGCCCACTTGATCACTGCATACTTCATTTTTTTTCTTTGTATCAAACATAGCCCCTATCTGGACTTGGTTCAGGTTATACTGCCATGGAACTTCATGGCCATCGTTGACCGTAAGACCGGTGGATATGTCCTGATCCCATGCAGAAGGAATCGGTACCTCCACTTCATCCTTGGAATTTTCAGAATCCAGATCCTCCGCCAATCCATCCTCGTCCTCTTCCTCCATCACCCTCAGCATTTTCTCCTCTTCCTCATCAGCAAAACCAGAACCAGCTAATATTATCGACTGACTACTCTGCCCAGTATCATGACCACACACATTGTGTGCCACGTAGTCTGACTCTTTCTCGGGTTGGCTACCATCCACATCCAGTGGCTGTGACCCGGATAAACAAATATCGGTAGCCACTTGACTGCCCTGATGGGGATATGTACCTAGGGTAGGGTCATAGGCCTGACCTACATGCCCTACCTAAGGACACTGCCCCAGAAAGCTTAAGAGCTACAAGGAAGTCTCCGACTGAAATCGCCAAGACATACAAGTCACTCGACAATATACACTCAGAGGTACCTTTCACTCGACACTTACCTTTCACTCGGAAGGACCAGAAGACAGTCGACCACAGAAGCCCAGAAGTCACCCCAGGGAGGTTAACGGGCAGGCGTTCATCAAGACCATTAATAGCATTTATGTTGTACGTTACCAGTAACGTACGTCTTTATAGCCACGATCTGACCCTTAGATGCCGGACACTTATGAGGGGCAGCGCACTCTATATAAACCGCCCCTCCCCTCTGGCACAAGGGTTCGCACCCCCTGTAATGATACTCCTATTACACTCGACAAAGAGCTCCCGAGCACCTGAGACGTAGGGCTATTACCTCCACGAGAGGGGCCTGAACTCATACATCTGTGTGTACATCTTCGCCGTAGCTAGGACTCTGCCCTCTCCTTACGTACCCCTACCTTCTACTATCAGACTCGTTCCCACGACAGTTGGCGCCCACTGTGGGGCAGGCGTCTAAGCGACTTCCGGCGAGGTTGCATTTGTTTTCCTTCGTCATGTCTTCCGGCGGTGATTTGTTCCTGGGCCGCGAGATCCGTCTCGGAGCGCTCACCTTCATCGCCGACGGTTCGGCATGGCTCCAGGAAGCGCCTCTAGATGTTGAGGCGCTCCCAATACGCGGAGCGACGCACTTCTGCGCAAGCTCCTGCGGTGTTCTTCTCCTTCAGCCGTCGACTCTGTACGTGTCGGCCCTCCATGCTGTTCGCCGCCGCAAACGATCCGGTCGTTCACGGCTACAGCGTTGGGTGCGACATGTGGCGGCCCGCCAGGCTTCGTCCCCGCTGATTGCGGCCATTGAGCCCGCCGAGTCACTTCTCAGCGTGTTCGACTCGGCGTCAGATCGGTCTGATGTTCCCTCCGAGTGCGAGAGCTGCGATCCTGCGGCTGAAGTTTTTATGGCTGGCTCTCATCAGAGTCCGCCGCCTGGCTTCAACCACACCAGGCACGAGATTGGTGGAACGTCGAATGAACAGCAGCGCCGGGATGAGGATGTTCTCCATACTCCCATCGTCGGCACGACTGCTTAGGCCCAGGCCATGGAGGCGACTCGCCTTCGACTCAAAGAGATGCAGAAGGCACTCGACGAGCGTGCTCGACAGCGTCCGCCGTGTCCCAATCGACATCAGCGACAGTTGTTTCCGAGTGGGTCTCGGAATAACGTCGAGGTATTCCGTACTCCAGTGTTGAATGTTGCAGCTGCGGCTAGGATTGCAGATTCTATCCAGCTGTCTCGGTCAGAGGCTGGTAGAGGTTTGCAGCAGATCAAAACGTTGCTCGAGGCAGCGCAACAGCAGAATGCGGCTGTTTCTCAGTCACAGAACAGATTACATAGCAATTCGCCCGGGGCGGAGACAGTTCAGTCGGCCCACAACCCTGGGTCACCTCTGCGCCACAGAGGCGGAGGTTACCGTGAAGATCGGTACAGAGATCAGAGGCGAGATCAGCTTGCTCCCCGTTATCACCGTGATGACCGCCGTCGAGTGCTTTCTCCTCCGCGGAGTGGTTCATATGTGCCCCGGCACAATGATGATAGGCGCCCATTCGGTGATGAGTGGAATCCTGGATTTGACGCAAGAGATATCCTTGCTCAAAGGCGGGTCGACAGAGGCAGAGCCCACAGAGATGGTTATAACGGAGACTATCCGGGTGGAAGCAGTGCTGTTGTTTCTGGGCCCGAGTGTTTTAGCAGAGCCATTCGCTCTGCAGAAACTCCCCCCAACTTCAGGTTGGTGGCTGGTATTAGCAAGTTTTCTGGCGAGTCAAAGCCCGAGACATGGTTAGATGATTACCGAGTGGCTGTGCAGATTGGTGGAGGAAACGACAACATAGCCATGAAGCATTTGTCCCTGATGTTAGATGGTTCGGCCAGAGCTTGGTTGAATCGTTTGGCTCCCTCTAGCATCTATTGCTGGGAGGATTTGGCCCGAGTGTTTATCAGAACCTTTGAAGGCACCTGTAAACGTCCGGCTGGTTTGATTGATTTGTAGCATTGTGTTCAGAAGCCCAATGAGACCTTGCGAGACTACATTCAACGCTGGTCCACCCTGCATCACACGGTGGAGAATGTTTGCGAACATCAGGCTGTTTGTGCTTTCAAGGCTGGTGTTAGATACAGAGAGCTCTATCTGAAATTTGGTCGCACTGGTGATATTTCTCTGAGCAAGATGATGGAGATTGCCACTCGGTACGCCAATGGTGAAGAAGAGGACCGCCTCCGAAGCGGTAAAGGAAAAGCAGTCGACAATGATGCAGGCGGAAATTCCAATCGGAAGCAGAAGCGCAAGGCTGATCCCCCTGCTACGGCAGAAGCGGCCGCTCTGGCGGCTCAGGCCAAAAATAAAGGAAAGTCCAAAGCTAAGTTCACTCCCAAGAAGTCAAAGAATCAGTCGGGTACAGATGTTATGGATTCACCGTGTGCAATCCACATGAGGAAAGATGAAGAGGGCAATTTAATATTGCCAAAGCATACCACTCGACAGTGGCGTTTGCTGATCCAGCAATTCAAAGAGAGCCAGTCGAGTGAGAAAGAAAAAAAAATAAAAAAAATAAAAAAAAATGGCGTTGTCCGTGGGGAAAAAGGCCCGTTCACTCGGTCAAATAGCATTGGATGTTGTGTTTGGTGACAATAAGCATTTTCGCAAGGAAAAATTGACATTTGAAGTGGTGGACTTCCAGAGCGCATACCACGCTATCCTTGGTCGTCCGGCTTATGCCCGTTTCATGGCCCGTCCATGTTACGTGTATCTCAAGCTGAAGATGCCCGGACCCAAGGGTGTGATCACAGTCACTGGCAATCGACAGAGGGCTGAGGAGTGCCTTTAGCAGGTCTCCAAGATCGCCGATCATCAGATGGCTATGGTTGAATTGGAAGAATACAAGAAAAATGCTGATCCTTCCGACCTGTTGCGCGCTAAGAAGCACGCTTCTGAGTCAGCTTTTCAGTCGGCAGGAGAAGTGAAGAAAGTGAACATTCACCCGTCAGATCCAACTGCTGCCCCGACCAACATCTTGACGACGCTCGACAGCAAATAGGAAGCCGAGCTCATCCAGTTCCTCCGAGAGAACTGGGACATCTTCGCATGGAAGCCTGCTGACATGCCTGGTGTACCCAGGGAACTGGCTGAGCACCGATTGAGAGTTGACCCGAAGGCCAAGCCTGTGAAGGAGCATTTGCGTCGGTCGGCAACGGAGAAGCGAAAAGCAATCGGCGAGGAGGTGGCTCGTCTCTTGGCAGCTAAGTTCATACGTGAGATTTACCACTCCGAGTGGTTATCGAACGTCGTTATGGCCCGTAAGAAGGACAAGTCACTCTGCATGTGTATTGATTTCAAACATATCAATCGGGTCTGCCCGAAAGATCATTTTCCACTCCCCCGTATTGATCAGATTGTCGACTCAACTGCGGGGTGTGAGCGTCTATCTTTTCTGGATGCTTACTCTGGTTACCATCAGATCCGTCTGTTTGGTCCAGATGAAATAAAGACAGCATTCATCACCCCTTTCGGGTGTTTCTGTTATATCACCATGCCTTTTGGTTTGAAGAACGCTGGCGCTACTTTCATGCGCATGATTCAAAAATGTTTACTCGCTCAGATCCCTCGGAATGTTGAAGCGTACATGGATGACATTGTCGTCAAGTCTCGCAAAGGTTCCGACCTGTTGTCTGACTTAGCTGAAACATTCGCCAATCTGAGGAGATATGACATCAAGCTAAATCCGACTAAGTGCACTTTCGGTGTTCCAGGCGGCAAATTACTCGGTTTTCTCGTTTCCGAAAAGGGAATCGACGTTAATCCTGAAAAGATTGGTGCCATCACCCGAATGAAAAGCCCTGAGCGTGTGCATGATGTCCAGAAGGTCACAGGTTGCTTGGCAGCATTGAGTCGATTCATTTCTCGTCTCGGTGAAAAGGCATTGCCTTTATACCGACTGATGAAGAAGTCTGATACATTCGAGTGGACTCCAGAAGCTGAAGCAGCGTTTGTCGAGCTCAAAGCTCTGCTTTCCACCCAGCCGGTGCTTGCTGCTCCGCACAGTAAAGAGCCATTGCTATTGTACATAGCGGCTACTAATCAGGTCGTCAGTACAGTTCTCACTGTCGAGAGGGAAGAGGAAGGTAAAGCTTACAAAGTCCAGCGTCCTGTTTATTACATCTCTGAAGTGTTGACTCCTTCAAAGCAAAGATATCCACATTACCAGAAGCTCGTGTACGATATATATCTGTCAGCTAAGAAGGTGGCACATTATTTTCAAGATCACTCAATTTCAGTCGTCAGTGATGCTCCATTATCTGAAATTCTCCACAATCGAGATGTGACTGGTCGAGTGGCCAAATGGGCTATTGAGCTCCTCTATTTTGACATTAAGTTTGAAGCAAAGAAAGCAATCAAGTCTCAAGCCCTCGTTGATTTCCTGGCCGAGTGGACTGAACAGCAGCAGCCGATCCAAGTTCACTCGGCACACTGGACCATGTTCTTTGATGGCTCAAAGATGCTGAATGGGTCTGGTGCTGGCGTAGTTCTGGTGTCCCCAAAAGGCGACAAACTCAGTTATGTCTTACAGATTCATTTTGATTCCTCCAACAATGAAGCTGAATATGAAGCACTCTTGTATGGGTTGCGTATGGCTATTTCACTCGGCGTCCGGCGCCTGATGGTATATGGCGACTCTGATTTGGTGGTCAATCAAGTGATGAAAGAGTGGGATGTCAGGAACCCCGCTATGACAGGATATTGCAATGCAGTAAGGAAACTCGAGAAGAAATTCGAAGGCTTGGAACTCCATCATGTTCCCCGAGTGAAGAATCAAGCAGCTGATGACCTGGCAAAGATTGGATCCACTCGGAAGCCTGTACCCAGTAATGTATTTCTCGAGCACCTTCATTCTCCTTCAGTGCAGGAAGATCCTTTCACTGAAGAGCCCCCGCAAGCAAAGAGCGCCTCAGATCCGACTGAAGTCGACGTCCCAGCAGTTATTGATCTGGTCATGGAGATTTTAGTGATCATCCCCGACTGGACTGTTCCTTATATTGCGTATATTCTGAGGCGAGAACTCCCAGATGATGAAGATGAAGCTCGACAGATAGTCCGCAGATCCAAGGCTTTTACTGTTATGGATGGACAACTTTTCAGAGAAAGTGTGACTGGCGTGACTCAGTGGTGTATTTCTCCCGAGGAAGGTCGACTGATTTTGGAGGAGATTCACTCGGGAACTTGTGGTCATCATGCGTCTTCTTGGACGATTGTTGCCAAAGCATACCGAGCTGGTTTCTTCTGGCCGCGAGCCAACGAGATGGCTAAAGATATTGTCGATCACTGCGAAGGGTGCCAGTTTTATTCGAATCTGTCACACAAACCTGCATCTGCCTTGAAGACTATTCCACTCGTCTGGCCGTTTGCTGTATGGGGCTTGGATATGGTTGGACCCCTTAGAACGGGCCAGAGTGGATTTACTCACTTGCTGGTAGCAGTCGACAAGTTCACTAAATGGATTGAAGCTAAACCAATTAAGAAGCTGAACGCCCGCACTGCTATCAAATTCATTAAAGAAATAACCTTCAGATATGGAGTCCCCCACAGTATCATTACAGACAATGGCTCTAACTTTGACTCGGAAGAGTTCAGATACTTTTGCTCCTCTCAAGGCACTCGGGTGGACTACGCATCCGTTGCACACCCCCAGTCTAATGGTCAAGCTGAGCGAGCGAATGGCCTTATCCTCCAAGGACTGAAGCCTCGGCTCATGCGAGATCTTGATCATGCTGCTGGAGATTGGGTCACTGAATTGCCGTCTGTTCTGTGGGGCTTGAGGACGACTCCTAACCGGTCGACTGGACGCACTCCTTTCTTCCTTGTGTATGGAGCTGAAGCCGTTTTGCCAAGTGACGTCCTTCACAATTCTCCCCGAGTGGATCTTTACTCTGAAGACGAAGCTGAGCAAACAAGACAGGATGGGGTGGATCTCCTAGAGGAAGAACGAGAGATGGCCCTGATCCGGTTGACTGTATATCAACAAGACCTTCGCCGCTTCCATGCGAGACACGTCAAGAGCCGTTCGTTCCACGAAGGTGATCTGGTGCTCCGAGTGGATCAGCAGCGACCCCACAAGTTGGCCCCAGCGTGGGAAGGCCCATTCGTCGTCACCAAGGTGCTGAACAACGGAGCGTACCATCTTTTCAACTTGAAGAAGAATATTGATGAGCCACGCGCCTGGAACGCGGATTTGCTTCGACGCTTTTATACTTGATGACTGAGTTATTTTGATGTAATAAGAGTGCTCCAGACGATGTCGCTTGTTAAGTTATGACTTCTGCAGTCTATTGTCAATTCCGATCGCACAATTTCGCATTCAAAGACTTCTCCGAGTGAAGAGCAACCCTCTTGCTCGGGGGCTTAGCTGCGAACCCATTTCGCCTAAGTTAAAAACCCTTCCGAGTGTATAACATTCAATACACTCGGAGACTTAGCCGCGAACCAATCTTCGCCTAAGTTCAAAAACTTCTCCGAGTGAAGAGCGATCCTCTTTCTCGGGGGCTTAGCTGCGATTCCGTATCGCCTAAGTTAAAAACCCTTCCGAGTGTATAACATTCAATACACTCGGAGACTTAGCCGCGAACCAGTCTTCGCCTAAGTTCAAAAACTTCTCCGAGTGAAGAGCGATCCTCTTTCTCGGCGGCTTAGCTGCGAACCCGTTTCGCCTAAGTTAAAAACCCTTCCAAGTTTATAACATTCAATACACTCGGAGACTTAGCCGCGAACCAGTCTTCGCCTAAGTCTAAAAATTACTCCGAGTGAAGAGCAATCCTCTCTCTCGGGGGCTTAGCGGCGAACCCGTTTCGCCTAAGTTAAAAACCCTTCCGAGTGTATAACATTCAATACACTCGGAAACTTAGCCGCGAACCAGTCTTCGCCTAAGTTTAAAATTCTTACGAGTGCAGAACACCCGTTCCATTCGAGAATTAAATAAATTCAGCCAAGAAAAATGTCGGAAAGCAGAATGCGAGTAAGACTAGAATCTCTAGCGCAGCAAAAACTTGTTCGCGCAAAGGGAAGTTCTCAAGCTTAAGGCTTGAACGAAGTTTTAATCGGTTACACCATCACTCGGCATACCGAAGCAAATAAAGTTTTAACTGAAAGCAACGTACTTTTTCAAGCTCCGGTAGGGCTTGAAGGCTCGACAAAGGTATCCAGGTCAATTCCGTCGGCAATCCGAGTAGCTGCTTCGATGAAAGTCTCCATGAAATCTTCAAATTGAAGTTTCTTTGTGTTGATCACTCAAAGGGCCTTCAGTTTGTCCTCCCTGGCCTCCTTGCAATGAACCCTGACGAGTGAAAGTGCCACATCAGCACCACAACGAGCAGCGGATTTCTTCCACGCCTGCACTCGACTGGGGATTTCGTTGAGGCAAGTCATCATAGACTCGAGGTCAGTCTGGAGAGAATCTTCAGGCCACAACTCCTTGTCGACCTTCTCGAACACAGCCTTCAGCCGAGTGACATATCCTTGGACA
The DNA here is from genome assembly GCA_039707655.1 of Elymus sibiricus. Taxonomy (NCBI): domain Eukaryota; kingdom Viridiplantae; phylum Streptophyta; class Magnoliopsida; order Poales; family Poaceae; genus Elymus; species Elymus sibiricus. Next base: position 378,716,819 of record CM077663.1, read on the forward strand.
CTCTTAAGACGAGCTTCGAGTCGAAACATATCCATGGCCACGGCGTCTTCGACGAGTGACTTCGTGGGGTCCAGATTGGGCTCGATCTCTTCAGTTTCCTTCTCAAAGTCTTGACAGAATTCTGCATGAAGAGAAAGGGAAAAGGTGATCACAATGCCGTTTTGAAGAAATCAAAGAAATTCATTCGACAGAAGAAAGTCACCTTCAAGCATGCTAAACATTTTCTTCGCGAAGTCTCCTAAGTGTTTCTCCAGAGCACTCTTTCCCTTGGTTTGCACTTCAAGTTTTTTGATCCAATCGGATCGTTCCTGCTTGAGTTTGGCGTTCTCTTCTTCCAGTTTACTGGCTGCAGCAAGTTTCTTCTCAGCAGCTTCAGTTTTCTCCTTCGCTTCCTTCTGAGCATCAGCAAGTGATTTGTCCTTGTCCTCGAGCGCCTTCTTCATGGTATCTAAAGAAATAACATTGTTGAGTCGCGCTCGGAGACGACGGTTCTCATCACGTACGTCTGTTCGAGTGGATTCACTTGGTTCAAAGGATGGAAGATGAAAGTGATAATGCAATTGATCGACAAAGATTACCTCCCAAAGTCTTCAATTCGGTCTGTGCACGGTCCAGGTTGTTGTTCGTCAGCTCCAGATTCAGCAGAAGTCGATTCTTTTCCTTCTCCAGCTCGACGTACTTGGTCCCGAGCTCACAGGCTTTCTGAAATTAACAAAGAAGGGGTTCAGTCGACATGGATATTTCTCTACTCCCGAGTGGAAAAGTACAAGTGCAGTCGACTGATAGATGGCTCGCCGCCCCACCCCACAACCCTATACAGCGTCATATCATGGTTGATGGAAATGATGTCCATGAAACCTGCAGAATGGTTCTTAAGACTACTGCCCATCGTCAACGATCGACAGTAGTCTCGGGGACTACACCCAGTGGGTGCACTCAGCGTGCCCCCACTGGATACAAAAACACTCGACCAGGTCTGGCCTGTTAGAGTATAAACAAAGAAGCAAGCAAGCGAACATTGTCTCTATCAGACCCCCGCCGATGCAAGCACTCGACGGCGGTCTCGGGGACTACACCCAGTGGGTGCACTCAGCGTGCCCCCACTGGACCTACTATCACTCGACCAGGCCCGTCCTGTCGAGTGACAAGCAACTTTCAAATCAACTCTAAGACCCCTGCCGATGCCTTCGTCATTTGACAGCGGTCTCGGGGACTACACCCAGTGGGTGCACTCAGCGTGCCCACACTGGACCAGAAACTACCTGATCTACTTGCGAAGAAAACACCCAGTGGGTGTAAAATCAAGATGGATAGGAATTCAATCGGAAATGAACTTACAATAGCACTTACTCGGACGTTGGCCTGAAGCGCTGAGCTGGCATCATAGGCTAACTTGCTGGCTTCATACGCCTCTTTTGTTCGCAGCATCATCTGCCCAGCCTGAATCATGGCTTCCTTGGCAGCTCCAGTTTGGTCCTCCGGGACGTGATACAAAGGGTATGCGGGCGTCGAATGAGTTGGTGCTGTAACTGAGGCAGCAGGAGGTGCTTCAGATTGTCCAATAGGTGCTGAAACCACCAGAATTGAAGTGGCTGGCGGAGCACTCGACAGCGGGGCCACAAGGGCCGGAGGTGTCGCAGCAGTCGACCCACGGGGCGTCTGTCCTGACGATGTTCTCCGAGTGCGTACGCGTGGAGCCCCCAGAGGCACAGCTTCATCCTGCGTTCCTCGCTGCAGCTCCTCGTCATCTTCCAGTTCGATGACTTCGTCAGCTATCAATCGGCAATTTTAATCAAGTCACTCGACGATTATTCTTCAAAAAACAGAGTAGAGTGTGGGTTTGTTATACCTCGTTGGGAGGTGGCCGCATAAGGAGTGTCCACTTCCATATGGTCCCCATCATTTCGCTGGGGCGACATCACAGAGGTAGCAGCTCTGGCGGATAAACTCCACTCGGTCAGCAGAGACATGAAGTGCCACAATCACAATTGCAGGAAAATAAACACTCACGTTGAGGCAACAGGCACAGCAATCTTGATGCGAGGCAAGGCCTTCCGAGGTTTTGGCGCGTCCGGCTTGAGTTGTTTCGCAGCTTTTTCAGTCGACCCCGATGTTGCAGCACGGTCACGCTTTGGGTTCCTTGTACTCGACGCCACAATTTTGCTCGGAGCAACCTCTGGGTCTTCCTGCTGCTTGGTGCGACGCCCGGTGCGCAGAGGGACCTGAGCTTCCACCTCGCCTTCCTCCAGGTCGTCATCGCTGCTCTCGCTGTCGTCGGCGCAATCGCCGTCTGCGCTGCCATCTACGCTCCCTTCTTCTTCTTCGTCAGGCTGTTCTCCGTTTGGCACGGGCGAGTACATGTTTGTAAATTCCTGCAAGATACAAGCTTCAAAGTCAGTCGACTGAAGATCCAGTTACTCGACAAATATTAAAACAATCGGCAGAGGTATAACTCACCAAGTTCTTTGGTGGGTTCAAAGCAGAGAAGGGCGGAATTCGTTTGGCCCCCTCAGGATTATCACAGGCTCCGGTGATGCTCTTGAGCCACTGAGAAACAGTCTAGTCGGAAACTTTCTCAGGATGAGTCCGAGTGGTATCCTCAGGGCCTGAATAATGCCACATGGTGTGATCCCGGGCTTGGAGAGGCTGGATCCGTCGACTGAGAAACGTTTCAAGGAGATCCAAGCCAGTCACTCCGTCGCGGATCAGATCAGATACAGCGTTCACTAGGATCCCTACTTGGATTTTCTCTACCTTTGTCACGTACAGTGGTTTGGGGGTGGTAGGTCGATCCAAGGTGAAAGGAGGAAGTCCAGTCGACATATTTGGTGATGCAACGTCCTTGCAATAGAACCATGTCGACTGCCAACCCCGGACAGAGTCAGGAAAGGTCATAGATGGGAATGCACTCCTACCTCTCTTTTGGATCCCTAAGCCACCACACAGTTGGATTACGTGGGTTTTGCTATCACTGGGATTGGCTTTCTTGACAGATTGGGATCTAACAGAGAATATGTGTTTAAACAAACCCCAATGCGGAGGACAGCCCAGGAAGCATTCGCACAAAGTTATGAAACAGGAAAGATAGGCAATTGCATTCGGAGGGAAATGGTGGAGCTGCGCCCCAAAATAGTTCATGAAACTACGGATGAATGGGTGGGGTGGCATGGAGAAACCTCGTTCGACGTGGGTGAGAAGCAGAACTCGCTCGCCGTCGCGTGGTTCTGGCTCGGTCTCCCCCTTCGGCAATCTCCAGGACTCCGCAGCAATCAACCCGTCGTCGACGAGATTTTGCACATCCTCCGCCGTGACCGTCGATTGGAGGAAATCCCACTGGATCCACCCCGGCGGCACCGTCGACCGGGCGCCCGACGGCTTCTTCGCCTTGGCTCCTCCCTTCTTGGTGCGCTCGAGCTTCTCCGTCTTTCCCTTCGTCATGGCGGCGGCGGTCGTTGGAGCGGAGTTGAGCAGAGGAGGAGGTGGAGAAGAGCAGATTTGGGGGAAGAATACTGTACCAGCACCAGCGTCGTCGCCCCTTATATCCGACCGTGTGGGTCTCTGACCTGCGGGCCCGCCAGATCTCTGAGTATCCCGAATTCAGAGGAGGCGCACCGCGTGGCGATTTTGGCGGCGCGGTAATCGAGGCGTCATGTGCCCACTTGCCTTTGCGGTTGCGTCATCTCCGCTCGGCGCATGTTTATCCAATTTTTGAATCCCGTAAAATCCGGACCCGACGGAGCGAACCGTCACATCAGAAGACTCTGCAGACCACTCGAACCTGATTTCGAGCTCAGTTTCACTCGGACCTGATTTCGAGCTCAGTTTCACTCGGATATACTTCAAGACAGAATCGATCAGGGCGAACGATAAAGGTTCCAATCGACGCAGATTTCTAAGAAGCCTCAAAATGCACTCGGAATTTTTGTGTCTTGTCAGAACCTGCATTGACACTTTTTACACTCGAACCCCGATCCATTCGGGGGCTAATGATGGGGATATGTACCTAGTGTAGGGTCAAAGGCCTGACCTACATGCCCTACCTAAGGACACTGCCCCAGAAAGCTTAAGAGCTACAAGGAAGTCTCCGATTGAAATCGCCAAGACATACAAGTCACTCAACAATATACACTCGGAGGTACCTTTCACTCGACGCTTACCTTTCACTCGGAAGGACCAGAAGACAGTCGACTACAGAAGCCCAGAAGTCACCCCAGGGAGGTTAACGGGCAGGCGTTCATCAAGACCATTAATAGCATTTATGTTGTACGTTACCAGTAACGTACGTCTTTATAGCCACGATCTGACCCTTAGATGCCGGACACTTATGAGGGGCAGCGCACTCTATATAAGCCGCCCCTCCCCTCTGGCACAAGGGTTCGCACCCCCTGTAACGATACTCCTATTACACTCGACAAAGAGCTCCCGAGCACCTGAGACGTAGGGCTATTACCTCCACGAGAGGGGCCTGAACTCATACATCTGTGTGTACATCTTCGCCGTAGCTACGACTCTGCCCTCTCCTTACGTACCCCTACCTTCTACTGTCAGACTCGTTCCCACGACATGCCCTGGCCGGGTTCATACCCCCCGTCGACTTGTACGGTATTCTCCTCCTTCACCACAGGTTGCACTAGGGCATATGGGTGGATTTTTCGGTCTCGGCAACGACTTAACAGCTTCAACCAATGCTGGCTCCTTTCTATCGGCATCAACTCCCACTTGACATTTTTACAGGATTTGGTCCACAATGCATGAATACTGACGGAACATACTTCAGGATCCAGCCCAAAACTAGTAGTCAACCAGTACTTCAACTGTCTAATGTCCAGTCTGTCCGGGTCTGGCAGTGTCATGATGCCATTTTTATACTCGCTAAGATCAACCCCCAACTCATTGTATCGAACATTACCAGGGCCGTAGTAAACAGTCAAATTTACTGATTCAGACATTTTCAACTGTCAGACAGTTTCATCTTCTCATTAATCACAACAAACAAAATTATTACCCGCTACACTAACTAACCGCTAAAATGACACCACAGACAAATTAACACTTCAAGTACACAAAATTATTACCCGCTACACTAACTAACCGCTAAAATGACACCACAGACAAATTAACACTAACTAACCGCTGTACAACTTAGAGAAAAAAATATGACGACATTGTTATACCTTCGACGCGTGTATCCCCTTCTTCTTGCACCGGCCACCTCGCGGACTACTTGCACCACCGGACAACACCACCACCTCCTCCCAGGCGCACCTCCTCCTCACCACCACTGCCTCCACAGCCGCACCTCCTCCACCCCACCACCTCCTCACCAGCCACACCTCCTCCACCCCACCACCTCCTCACCAGCCACACCACCTCCACCCCACCATGGCTCCTCCTCACGCACAAAAAACTAGCCCATAGCAAAAAAAATTACCATAGGCCGGTGGGGAATGCTATGATCTATTGTTTCTGCGGATTGTATATGAAAACGGGTGGACAAGAGAAGAGATCGGCGCGGGGTGGCGAGGAACAGAGAGCTACGAGAGAGAGCAAGAATGAGCGAGCAGAGGAAGAAGAAAGCCGTCGGTGGCCTTATCCACGCTTTTCGGCCGATGGGTGGCCGAAGAGGCTTTTCGGCCGGTGGTTGGCCGACGGGCCCCTCTTCGGTCGCCAGGCCACCGACAGCCTGTCTTCGGCCCACTTCTACGTATCTTCGGCTGACGCGAGACCAAAGACCTGTCTTCGGCCAATGGTTGGCCGAAAAGGCCCTCTTCGGCCAATCCGCGGCCGACGGGGTCATAGTTTTGATTTTTATGCATTAGGGTGTATACTTTCCGAATTTGCTATAAAAATCATCATACTTTAAAAAAAAATCTCGTATATGGTAGTAGTACTAGAATAAGAACGTTCCCGATATAACTGTGTCGTCTTACGTGTGGTGTCTAAAAATTAATCATGTCATAGATTCTCCAGAAATTTTGTGTGACGCATAGAGACAGCTCAGTAAACCCGGAAAGGGGCCTCCGGACTTTCCAAAACCCGACCTAAGAGCACATACAGCCGGACCTAGCAAATCTGACCCCTTAAACGCCCGCGGACGCGCCCAGTCAGTGACCGGGCGTGTCCGTTTTGAGCCCCTATAATTTGGTCCGCGCAGCCACACTTCTCATTTTTCTTCTCATATGTCCGGTCACTTGCACGTGATTGGTGGAGAAGAAGAGAGAGAAAGAAAATAATGAATAAGAAAAGAGAAAAGGTGGTCCGGAGTGGGGTCGCGTCCTACGTGGTGGACTGACCGGGCGTGTCCGGGCGCGTCCGCGAGCCCTCATATCGTCCCCATATTTGAGATGGATATGAGGGGTGCCGGCCAGTCCGGGCGTTTGAGACGGATATGATGGGTCCGGTTGGGTCGCATTTTTGTGACCAGTCATTGACCGGGAGGGCGTTCCGGGCGTTTAAGGAGCATATAGGGGGTCCGGCTGTAGATGCTCTAAGAGCATCTAGCCGGGCGCCCGGACTCAAACACCCGGGCGGTCCGTCCGTTGTGATTGATCGGTCATGAAAATCTAATTCAGACGAGCATTTTAAATGGGTCACAAACGTTAGGTTGATAGGTATCCATCATATCCAGCTTAAATATGGGGCGTCTAGGCCATCCACCACGTAGGACTGACGATGGGGTCCCACGTGGAATCTCCGAAAATCCGGCGGTCCGACGGACCGGACGCCTCCTCCGTCGTCGTGATGTGAACGCCACGTGGCGGCGCTCCGGACCGTCGCCCGATGCCAAATCCGTCTATTTAAGCCGGCCAACGTCCCCCAACCCTAGCTCATCCACCTCCTCTCTCTCTGCGCCGCCACCCGAGCCCATCCGCCTCCTCTTCCACGCTCTTCGGCATCGTCATGGTCTGCTAGAAGATCACCACCTACGCTATGCTCACGCCAGAGCCCCGGAGGCAAATCGCGAAGAAGATCCAGGCTAGACGCGCCGCCCGCATCGATGTCAGGCTGCCTCCAGACTCGCCGGAGCCGGAGGAGGACGAGGAGGAGCAGTAGCCGAAGGAGGAGGAGGGAGAGTAGCTGCCGAAGCCGATTGAGGTGGCGGATCCGGAGGAGGACGAGGCGGAGTAGTCTGCTCCGGGGTTCAACATAGTGGAGGCGGAGTTCGCCATCGCCCAGGCCGCGGAGATGGCGGAGCAGCAGGCCATCCTAGAGTCCATCCATGATGAGGCCTATGTGGAGGCCAATCGGCATGAGCAGGCGGCGTTCGATGCACTCTTCGTTGAACTCGAGGCGGAGATAGAGGAGGAGGAGGCCGGAGCGAAGCAACCGGAGGAGCCGGAGCTGCAGCTGTCGCCCATGTACCCGGAGCCGGACACAGAGATAGTCGACATCTCCGATGAGGAGTAGCTAGGTGATCTACGTAGTACGTAGATTTTTTCGTTTGCATGCTTTTATATGTATTTAAGAATCTAGTATGAGATGTGCGGACGCTGTTGTGCTAATTTCAGGCGTGCCCGGACACTCCCTGCGGATACACCCGGCGCGTCCACCGTCCTCGGACGTTTGTGGGGTCACATTTATCATACGTGGTTGTAGATGCTCTAAAGAAGCCAAATAGTAGGCTAAAAAAGTCCCACTTTATATTTTGAAAGATAAGTAAATCGTGTTTGGCATAAAGAATACCATTTCTAAGAAAAAAGAACTCCCTCCGGTCCAAAATAAGTGCTGCAGTTGAACCAAGGTAGGTTCAAAACTGGGGCACTTATTTTGGATCTGAGGGAGTTATACAGAATTCTCCCCTTCTAAATATTTTTCAGGCTTTCAGGCTGGGATTCAACCAAAAAAATCGAAGGATCGGACGTCCTCTTCGAAATATTCCCTCCTACCATATGTCCATGTGTGCGGCGTCAACACGTGCTTTCCCCTAAAAAATCTTGTGCCATGTTGTGCGCTTCTACGAGCCCACACGTGCCATGTGTCACATGTTCGCGCCTCTAACTCGCGCAAGCACGGATAACCCAAGACTGGCAATCGTTACTCGTCTTATGTAGACCAATGTTCACAATATACTATTCCTCCGTCCGAAAATATTTGTCTTACAAATGGATGTATCTAGACTTATTTTAGTTATACATACATCCATTTTATTCATTTTCGGGACAAGTATTTCCGGACAGAGGGAGTATATCACTAGGCTCCCTAGGATTGAAGGCCTCTCATTCAATTGAGGTCACCAATTTGAAATCGGGTTACCAATTTTGACCGGGTCAACAAACTCTCACTCAATTCCACTAAGCTCCCTAGGATTGAAGGCTTGTCATTCAATTGAGGTCATCAATTTGGAATTGGGTTACCAATATTGACCGGATCAACAATCTCTCACTCAATTTTTTAATTCACTATGCTCCTTAATTTTGGAGCTCTCTCATTCCATTGAGAAATTCAATATTGGATTTGGTTCATGATTTTTACTGGGTCAACAAATTTTCAAAGCAATCGGAAGCAACTGGCCCAAAAAACCATGCCAATCCCGTGCACGCTCTCATCACATAAAAAAAGAAACATCAACATGTAACAATATAGCACCAATATAGTACACGTAGCCATAGATGCAGAATATTTTCTCACATAAGTATGAGTTGATTAGCAGACACCACAAAATCACACCGAGAAAAGGCCCATCAAAACATCGCATTATATGAATAAAAAAGAAACACACTCCATCATTTTTCCCGTTAGCCAAACCAAATACGGACTATGTTCCAAAAGATAAGGTGTGTTAGTTTATTGAAAAGTCAAATTCCTTTAACTTTGACCAAGTTTAAAGAAAAAAAATATCAACATCGACAATAGTAAATAAATTAAATATAAAAATTCATTTCATGATTAATCTAAAAATCTGATGTGATATTATGGATGTTGATATATTTGTACACAAATGTGGTCAAACCGAAAGAGGTATGCCTTTTCAAAAAACTAATACTCCTTATATTTTAAAATAAATGAAGTAAAAAAATTATGAAAACAAAATAGCATCAACGGCGCGGCAAAGCGCGCCCAAACCTTCTAGTTTGAAGGTGATTGAGAGGGAAACACTCAAGAACACAAAGACTCCCATCAAGGAACAACACTCAAGAACAAGCTTCAATGACACATGCACACTTTAGGAAAATCTAAGCAAGATCTACAAGAGCCAAACACAACATGGAGAAATAGATAGGTAGGGTAAAAATCAAGTCCTAACAACGTGTTTTACAATCTTAGGGAAGGGGAATGGAAATTAGTGGTGGGAGTTTACTGCGGGGTTAGACTTGGGAAATAGACTTTTGGTCCCATTCCTTTGTTTGGTGCACGCTGGGAATTACCTGTGAGAATTGAGAGGGGGTGTGCGTACAGTGTAGACATGAAAAAGCATCAGTTTGTCGTTGCACATAATATTTGGCCTAATTAAATACTGCAGCTCTGATCGAGTTTAAGCAGATTCATACAACTAGCAACCAATACACTTCTCAGACCTGACTTTCCATATGACTAGATTCTTGTTTATGATTTGGATCGATCTCAAGGGAAAAATCACAAGAATCAGTATTAATGTAGCCCATTAGATGGTATGTTTGTTACCCCAGAAAAAACTTAAGAAATTTGGATTGGGAGAGGAAGAGAAAGCCTGCCAGCTTTTTGTACCAGAGTCGCGTCATTGCCTCTACAAATCGGAAGGTTAGACCATCTACAGTCGGACGCCTTAAACGACCTTTCATGCGCCCGCGAGTGCGTCCGGTGAGTGACCGGACAAGAGAGAAGGAAAAAAAGTAATCCAACCGGACCCCTCATATCATCCCTATACATCTGGGCTGTCCGCGAACCCTCATATCCATCTCAAATATTGGGAGGATATGAGGGCTCGCGGACACGCCCGGGCGCGCCCGGTCAGTCCGCCACGTAAGACGCGACCCCACCCCGGACCACCTTTTATTTTTCTTTATTTATTCTTTTCTTTCTCTCTCTCCCTCTCCACCAATCACATGCAAGTAGACCTGGCCATGGGAAACCCGGCCCGACCTTGCCCATGGGTCGGGCTCGGGCCTAGATTTTGAACCCGGTGGGCGGGCCGGGCCGGGCCTGGGCTTGGCGTTTTTGCAATTTAGGAAAGAATCCCGGCCCAAGGCCCGACGAGCTTTTGGACCGATGGGCTGGGCTTGGGCCTCAAAATCAGGCCCGACGGTCGTGTCGGGTCGGGCTCGGGCCTGTTTTTTTTGCCACGGGCTTTGTCAGGCCTGGCCCGACCCGAGGTATGTCCTGGTATACATGCAAGTGATCGGAGTGTGGTTGCGCGGACGGACAAATAGGGGACACACCCTGTCATTGACCGGGCGCATCCGCGGGCGTTTAGGGGGTCATATTTGCTAAGTCCAGATGTAGATGCTCTTAGGCTGCGGATTTATGTGCGAAAAATCATGCCGCTGCTAGAGGCTTAGTTTTTTGGTGCTACATGCGCAACGAACTAAACAATATTTTTTCTTTGTTAATTCTGAGTCTCAGCTGAATTACACCACCCCCCCCCCCCCCCCCCCCGAGGGAATAGATACGCGGGAGTTGCCCCTCTTAATTCCTCTTCCCCTTCCCATCTCAACTCCCATACCCTCCAAGCAAACAAGAGATTTTTAGGCTCCTACCCTCTTAATTCCCATTCCCTACTTTTAATTCCCCCCAACCAAACACGTTGCAAGGGAGATGAGGTCTTGTTGGGTAGTTATTTTCCAAATCGCAAAGAGAAGAGGAGGTCTTGGTGATTGACGTAGGAATCCTTCTCCCTGTATGAGACCTTGACGATCTAGAAGGATCCTTCTTCAAATAGGAGGTCTTGTTCCTTCAAAGAAGGAGGTACAACGAGCACATCACTTTCTTAATTTGTTTAGGTACACTATATGCTGACCCAAAAAACTAAGAGGCGCACCGAATATACACTAGTGGAGAAACGGGCTTTAGTTCCGGTTGGCGGAGGCCTTTAGTCCCGGTTCGCCAACCGGGACTAATTAATCGGGACTAAAGGCCCTCACCCTTTATTCCCGGCTGGCCACAAACCGGGACTAAAGTCCTCCATGTGGCCGCCTACGCGCGCCGGGGGCTGGAGGACCTTTAGTCCTGGTTGGTGTCACCAACCGGGACTAAAGGGTGGTGATTTTTTTTGGGTTGGGGTTTAGGGGTTTATGGTTTATTTTTCTTTTCATTTTGTGTTTTCCATTCAATTCATTTTGATTTCAAACATATTTTATGGTACTACATACTGTACACGTTATGCATATATAATATAATTTCTCATATAACCATACATATATCATATAATTTCTCGTACGACCATGCATGCATACACACACACACACACACACACACACACACACACACACACATATATATATATATATATATATATATATATATATATATATATATATATATATATATATATATATATATATATATACAATTTCTCCTATAGTTTGCAGATCATTATATGCAGACATTAGCCGAAATGGTATTCTCCTCTTTCATCTATGACCTCCTCCAGCAAAAATCCCACGATTTCCTCTTGAATTGCTTTTATGCGGTTCTCTGGTAGGAGCCTATCCCGCATCTCTGTCATCTTTGAAGAAGGAGATCAATATGAATATATTAGTTGTGTGTATATATATTAGATCATGATAAAAAAATTGTGAATAGTGTTTACGTACCCGAAGTGCTCTTTGATCTCTGCACCGTTCGGTCGTCATGCGAATGGTCTTGCAAACGTAGTATGCACATAAATTCGTCCCCTTTGCTTGTTTTATGCACTATGCGAGAATAGAATTCAATCAGATAACAATCAAGCATGATAATGGTATTGATACTGGAATTAAAGAGGTGCGCGGACCTAGCTAGTACTACTCAATTACCTTGCCCAGTCGCCATGTCAGGTTCTCTTTCCAAGCATCGACAATCTCTTTGGTGAACCGTTTCCAAACCCTGCCCCGCAAAGAAAATGAATAAAGGAGTTATTAATTACTTGATATCAGGAAATGAACAAAAGAAGCTGATACTGATTGAAATTACCTATCGAGCATCGAATGCAAGTTTCTGTACTGTTCTTGGTCTTTACCTAGTGAGTCAAAGACTACAACAGTTCCAGCGTCAACTTTAATGTACAGCAGGATCCAGTGGAACCTGTGCACACGTTTATATAAGCAGGCATGCATAACTCAACTAGACTTAACATCGAGTAAGCAAAATAGAATTTGTAGCACAAGACAGTAACACTCACTGGAAGTTGTAAGGAAATAGTATATCTGTTTTGGTATTTTGTTCCTTGAAAAACATTAGCAAGTTATTCTCTGTTTCATCGGCGAAGTCTGTTACCGTCACTTCATGAATGATATGTGGGTCAATGAACCCAATGTCAAAGACTCCCTGTTTTTGGCATTCGAGAATCTTCATTCTGCATAATAGCATACAAAAGAATATAGTGAGGATAATTACAGGCAATGAATGAGTTGAGCTAGAGACTTAAATTACAGAAAGAAATCACTTACAAAAAAATAGCAACTGACGATAGATTTGTCAATGATTCTTTGAAGAACAGCTCTTTCTTGACACTCACCATGAGCATCTGTCGCCCCTGCTTTGCTTCTCTCATGTACCACTCATGCAATCTTCACATTTGTGTTGATAGAAGATCAACCTGCTCAGGTTTGACCAGAGTGTCCCCGGGGACATATTTCCTTGCTAATTCAGCCATGGGGAATTCGTCGGTACTGCCTCGGAGTTGTTCAACGTCGGCCGTTACCTTATCGGTACTCACCTTAAGCGGGGGGATCGACTGCACTGCCTGTTCTCCGAGCTGGGGAACTATTTTCCCACTTTTATTACCACTTGTATTTGTCGACGATCTTCGCACTTGTTCATGATATGAATTGGTAATAGCGCGTTCATAGTCTGAAGGCCTATTCAGTAAATGTTGCGGGGGTCGCTCCAGAAGTTCCTGAAAGTGCTGTACGGTTTTCTCTGGTATTTTCTCCTTTGGCGGCGGGGGCGCCTTCGGTGCAAAATGGGCCTTCACTTGGGCAGTCACGATCGCAGCGTTTTCCTCATCATTCATGTCATAAGCTAACTTCTTTTTCGTAGCAGGCTCAGGTTTTTTCTTTGGTGCTCTCTTCCGCTTTAGGCCCTGCTGCTGCTGGGACATAAGGGGTGGAGTTGGCTGATGCGGCACAGATCAATATGGCGGAATCGAGTTGGGCTCCGTATCGAGGTGGGGTGGAGTCGGCTGACGCGGCGGACTTAGATGTATATTGCCAAATGGCCTTGGGGCCGAGTTTGGAAACACGATGCATTCCTTTCTCCATACAATGACACCACGTATGACTTCTCCCAGTGTCCGCTCCCCTTCACCTCCAGGGAAGTCAAGCTCGAGTGAGGCATATTCCGACAGAACTTCATCCACCCCGACACGAGCATAGCCAGCTGGAATCGGATTGCCATGGATGGTTGCTTCAGGTGCATTTGGTCAAGCAAAGCCGACCGCCACCTTCATGGATATGTTCTTCAATTTCATGTGTAGCTCACAACTTGTCCTCTCTTCGATATCATCCACGGGGTAGCGAGCCAGCAATGCATCATCGGCCGGGACCCCCGTGGAACCCACGCTGCTTTTCTGCAAAGACGGAATGGTACTATCCAATGGTGGATCTGCAGCTTGCTCCTGCCGCGTAGACGGAATTTGCTGGCTAATGCTGGCCAATTGCTCGTCATGCCGCTTACAAATGCGTTCCAACTCCGCGTTCTTTCTTTCTAAATTTTGAAGCCGGTCTGCATCCTGCTTCTTTTTTCTATGACAACTTCTGTAAGTCGTTCCAGTCCGCAAACCCCTGAACCCACGGGACAACGCCTTTGCCTCGTGTTCGTCCTCCGTGTTCAGGATTCCCGAGGGCGCGTGTAAGCTCGTCGTTCTCTCTCTCGGGGATGTACACCCCCTCTTGAGCATCATCTATTGCTTTAAGTAAAGCCTCCATGGCATCTTTAAGAGATGCCAGTTCAATAATCTCCCCAGTTTTTGGATCCAACTTTTCCCCATGCGCATAAAACCATGTCCTGGCCCTCTCGGGGCCAATTCTGTGTTTTTGGAATGACCCCTTGAGCAAGCATCTAGGCCTCAGATAAATTCCACTTAGGCAGGCCTGTCTTGTAGCCACCTGGCCCCAGAACATGGTGATACTTTTTTTGTCAGCATTTATCTTATTTTTTCTCGATCTTTCCTTAGCTTCATCCGATTCCTTGTACTTCACAAATTCGTCCCAGTGATCTTTTGCCTTCTCTAGTGCTCCAGTGAATTCTGGAGTCTTCCTTCCTTGATGTATTCGGCGTATAATCTTTTCTTCCAGGTCTGGAATTGTGTGGCCATCTTCTTAAGAGCCCACTTCTTGACCTTCAACCGATCGCCATCTGTGAAACCCTCTGGTAGGTGGAAATATGATATTAGCGCTTCCCAAAGACCATCTTTCGCTCTTTCGTCGACATAATCAACTCCTCGACTTTCCTTTGTCTTATTCCATTCTCGAACGGTGATCGGAATGGTGTCCCTAACAATAACTCCACATTGATTTTTAAATTTACAGGCATTGTCTAAAGGAGCAATCGGTTCGTCTTCTGCTTTGCATTCATCGATGTTGTACTTTATGCCATCAGGCAACTTTTTGGCCGGGCCTCATACTACTCTGCTTGTAGAAGATTTGCTCGAACCGGAGGGCTAAAAGAAGAAGAAAGATTCGTTAATATATATGTATATATATACACATACAAACAAATCAATTAATACATCTAATGATCACCAGAGGCCTAATATATATACCTCGCCGGACTTTGTTAATTGGAGAAAATTTTCCCCTTCGTTTCTTGGTTCCCCTTCGTCTCTTGGTTCTTCCTCAATTCCCTCACCGGATGCGTTAATATATTGTGAACCATCATCTACTTCTTCATTCTCTTCGTTTCCGGGGGAGCGTATCATGTCAAACATGATATCCTCTTGATCATGGTCCCTGCCGCTATCAGCCATAGCTTAACTAATCCAGAAGAAAGATAAAACAAGTAGAATCATAGTATCGAGAAGAACAATACCGGAGATGCAATCAATACACAACAATGCAACAATACGATCATATAATATTATCATATAATATCACTAATACATCGTCTCGAATAATCCAGTTAATGCATCATCGAATATTATCACTAATACATCTCGAATATTATCATATATTATCACTAATACAGATCGAATATTATCGAATAATCCAGTTGACTCGCGGTTCCTGAGCCGCGGGCGGTGGACACCCAAAGAGAAGGAACCATCACAGGATCATAACTCGGGTGAGATCCCTGAAGAACCTGCCAGGTATTGGAGAACCTGATGTCCAACGCAACCATGTAGCGACGGACGTGCTCGTCCTCCTCCCTGACACGGTGACGTACCACCTCCGCGGGGGCCGGCTCCCTCCGCACCGATAGTGGCCCATGCGACCGCCACCAAAGAACCTCCGGGTCGACGGCGAGACCCGGATTACTCACCAAGCTGCGCGCCCCGGAAGGTAGCACGTCCTAGTGCCAGCCCGGCGGAGCCCAGTCCCGGACATGGCGCCTGTCAAGGATGTCGACGCTGAGTCGACGACGAGGATGCGAGCCGGGCATCATCGACGTCGAGAACAAATTCCTATGAGAACATTTTCTTATTGTTTAATGTTTTACTTTCTGGTTATCTTCTTAGAAATAGGAGAACAATTTCTTTTTTCTCATAAAAAATATTATATAAAACATGTCCAAATTAATACTGCATGCCAAAATTTAAATGCATACGAAAAAGATACAACCATCAACTTTGTTGCACATCTTTAGACTACTGTTTCTAACTGGATTGATCCCTAAGAATAATAACAAGCATAAATGGGATAAAAGGTCTTGCACATGCATATACAAGCGGCACCACTTGACGGTGAACTTCTAGGGGCAATATATTCGATTTATGATAAAATACCTCCCGATAGAAACGATAGAAGCTCAATAATACATGTAAATTTCCATTCAATCTTAAGCATTTTGGTTTCACTAACAGATATGTGCAACATTTTCTAATTGCTTAGAAAGTTATACTTCCACCACTTGACAACTAATACTTTAGCCCACTCTCTGAAATAAGAGTAATTCGGTCGTCCCTAAGTACAGATTTTTTTACCATTGATTTCTAGAGATAAAAGGGAAATTGGAAATTGGAAATAAGTGTGTGTGTGTGTGTGTGTGTGTGTGTGTGTGTGTGTGTGTGTGTGTGTGCACCAACGGTGAGGTCTTCCGGGGCGGCACCGGCGGGGCTCCTACGCCGAAGATGGACGGGGCGGCGGCTCTCGGGCATCTATGGGCATTCGGTGGCTAGGTGGGGGGATGGGCCGAGGATGGGGAAGGGCCATGGCTGCGAGGGCGAGGACGGCGACTGCCATATCGGTTTGCTAGACATGTCCTTCACATAGAAAACCTGCGCCACATCATTGGCTAGGACGAATGGTTCCTCTGTGTACCCAAGATTGTTGAGATCCACTGTTGTCATTCCGTACTGCGGGTCTACCTTAACCCCTGTCAGATTGACCCATTTGCACCGAAACAAAGGGATCTTAAAATCACGTCCATAGTCAAGTTCCCATATGTCCTCTATGACCATAATATGTGTCCTTTTCCCTATTGTTGCTTGTTGCATCAAAGCGGACACCACTGTTTTGGTTGGTGCTCTTTTTATCTTGGGCGATCATGTAAAATGTATTCCCATTTATCTCGTACCCTTGAAAAGTGAATACAGCCGAAGATGGTGTCTTGGCCAAAGAGTACAGCTCATCTCCAACAGTGTTGTTATTCATGAGATGTGTTTGCAACCAACCGCCGAAAGTCGCCATGTGTGTACATTTAATCCAGGGGTCAGACTGCTCAGGGTTCTTGTAGCGTGCAATATCCATGTGTTCCTCGATATACGGAGCCACCAAGGTGGAATTTTGTAGAACTGTGTAGTGTGCTTGAGTGAAAGAATGCCCGTCCACACATATTACTGCTTTCTTTCCTAGCTTGCCTTTTCCACCCAGTCTCCCCTCATGCCACGATTCAGGAACACCAATCGGCTTAATGTCAGGAATAAATTTAACAAAAAACTCAATAACCTCCTCTGTTTCATGGCCCTTGGAGATGCTTCCTTCTGGCCTAGCACGGTTATGAACATATTTCTTTAGGACTCCCATGAACCTCTCAAAGGGGAACATATTGTGTAGAAATACAGGACCCAGAATGCTAATCTCTTCGACTAGGTGAACTAGGACGTGCATCATAATATTGAAGAAGGATGGTGGGAACACCAACTCAAAACTGACAAGACATTGGACCAAATCATTTTGTAACCTTGGTAGGATTTCTGGATCGATTACCTTCTGAGAAATTGCATTGAGGAATGCACATAGCTCCACAATGCCTAATCGAACATTTTCCGGTAGAAGCCCCCTCAATGCAACCGGAAGTAATTGCGTCATGATCATGTGGCAGTCGTGAGACTTTAGGTTTTGCAATTTTTTCTGTCATATTTATTATTCCCTTTATATTCGATGAGAAGCCAGACGGGACCTTCATACTGAGTAGGCATTCAAAAAAGATTTCCTTCTCTTTTTTGGTAAGAGCTGTTGGGGAACGTTGCATGGGAAACAAAAATTTTCCTACGCACACACAAGATCTATCCATGGTGATGAGCATCTACGAGAGGGAGAGTGAATCTACATACCCTTGTAGATCGCTAAGCGGAAGCGTTAAGAAACGCGGTTGATGTAGTCGAACGTCTCCGTGATCCAAATCGCAAGTCGTCCCTCGATCCGATCACGAACTAGTGCCGAACGGACGGCACCTCCGCGTTCAACACAGTTTATATGTTGAGCCTTGGGGTCTAAACTTGGAGTAAAAGCCTCCTCCAGGTCGGTTTTGCCCGCACAAGGTCGGTTTGGCCCGCAGGGAAAGAGTCCAACTCGGATCCCTGCAGTACCGCGCACAAGCGGTAGTACCGCTCACGAGCGGTAGTACCGCTTGAGCGGTAGTACCGCTTCACACAAGCGGTAGTACCGCTTACGCGGTAGTACTGCCTTACCAGCGGTAGTACCGCTTAAGACAGCAGCAAAATTTCCTTTTGCACTTTCCAATACCTCGTGGGCTTTACCCCTTTGGCTCATATAAAGTGTTGCTGCACCCGAACACTTCGGTAAACATCCGGAACCCCTTCCGGTGAATTCCGGAACTCTTCCGGAGATCAAAACACTATTATCACATATATCAATCTTTACCTCCGGACTCTTCCGGAGATCCTCGTCATGTCCGAGATCTTATCCGGGACTCCGAACAACCTTCGGTCACCAACATAATAACTCAACTATACTAATCGTCACCAAACGTTAAGTGTGTAGACCCTGCGGGTTCGAGAACTATGTAGACATGACCGAGACACCTCTACGATCAATAACCAATAGCGGGACCTGGATACCCATATTGGCTCCTACATATTCTACGAAGATCTTTATCAGTCGAACCTCTATGTCAAGGATTCAGTTAATCCCGTATACTGTTCCCTTTGTTCTTCGGTATGTTACTTGCCCAAGATTCGATCGTCGGTATCTCTATACCTAGTTCAATCTCGTTACTGGCAAGTCTCTTTACTCGTTCCGTAATACAAGATCTCGTGGCTAACACTTTAGTCACATTGCTTGCAAGGCTCATTGTGATGTTGTATTACCGAGTGGGCCCTGAGATACCTCTCCGTCATACGGAGTAACAAATCCCAGTCTTGATCCATGCCAACCCAACAGACATCCTCGGAGATACCTGTAGAGCACCTTTATAGTCACCCAGTTACGTTGCGACGTTTGATACACACAAGGTACTCCTCCGATGTCAGGGAGTTGCATGATCTCATGGTCATAGGAACAGATACTTGACATGCAGAAAACAATAGCAATAAACTGACACGATCATATGCTACGTTCGTAGTTTGGGTCTTGTCCATCACATCATTCTCCTAATGATGTGATCCCGTTATCAAATGACATCTCATGTCAATGGCTAGGAAACCTTAACCATCTTTGATCAACGAGCTAGTCAACTAGAGGCTTACTAGGGACACAGTGTTGTCTATGTACCCACACATGTATTTGAGTTTCCAATCAATACAATTATAGCATGGATAATAAATGATTATCATGAACAAGGAAATATAATAATAACCAATTTATTATTGCCTCTAGAGCATATTTCCAATAGTTTCCCACTTGCACTAGAGTCAATAATCTAGTTCACATCACTATGTGATTTACATTGTAATGAATCGAACACCCATGCAGTTCTGGTGTTTTTCATGTTTAGCCCTTGGAAGAGGTTTAGTCATCGGATCTGCAACATTCAGATCCGTGTGTACTTTGCAAATATTTATGTCGTCCTCCTTGATGTAATCGCGGATGGAATTGAAACGTCGCTTTATGTGTCTGGTCCTCTTGTGAAATCTTGGTTCCTTGGCTAGAGCAATGGCACCAGTATTATCACAAAACAGAGTCATTGGGTTAAGCGCACTAGGCACTACTCCAAGATCTGTCATGAACTCCTTCATCCAGACACCTTCCTTCGCCGCCTCTGAGGCAGCGATGTACTCCGCTTCGCATGTAGAATCAGCTACCACGCTTTGCTTGGAACTGCACCAGCTAACCGCACCCCCATTAAGAATAAATACGTATCCGGTTTGCGACTTAGAGTCATCCGGATCAGTGTCAAAGCTTGCATCGACGTAACCCTTTACGACGAGCTCTTGATCACCTCCATAAACGAGAAACATGTCCTTAGTCCTTTTCAGGTACTTCAGGATATTCTTGACCGCCGTCCAGTGTTCCATTCCTGGATCACTTTGAAACCTTCCGACCATACTTATGGCAAGGCTGACATCGGGTCTTGTGCACAGCATTGCATACATGATAGAGCCTATGGCTGAAGCATAGGGGATGACACTCATCTTTTCTCTATCTTCTGCAGTCACTGGGCATTGAGTCTTACTCAACTTCACACCTTGCAAAACAGGCAAGAACCCCTTCTTGGACTGATCCATTTTGAACTTCTTCAAAATCTTATCAAGGTATGTGCTTTGTGAAAGTCCTATTAAGCATCTCGATCTATCTCTATAGATCTTGATGCCTAATATGAAAGCAGCTTCTCCTAGGTCCTTCATTGAAAAACTCTTGTTCAAATATCCCTTCACGCTTTCCAACATTTCTATATTGTTTCCAATCAGTAATATGTCATCCACATATAATATTAGAAACGCTATAGAGCTCCCACTCACTTTCTTGTAAATACAAGCTTCTCTGTAAACTTGTATAAACTCGAACGCTTTGATCACTTCATCAAAGCGAAGATTCCAACTCCGAGATGCTTGCACCAGTCCATAAATGGATCACTGGAGTTTGCAAACTTTGTCAGCATTCTCTGGATCGACAAAACCTTCTGGTTGCATCATATACAACTCTTCCTTAAGGAAACCGTTAAGGAACGCTATTTTGACATCCATCTGCCAAATTTCATAATCGAAAAAGGCAGCTATTGCTAACATGATTCTGACGGACTTAAGCATCGCTACGGGTGAGAAGGTCTCATCGTAGTCAACTCCTTGAACTTGTGAAAAACCCTTTGCCACAAGTCGAGCTTTATAGACGGTGACATTACCGTCCGCGTCCGTCTTCCTCTTAAAGATCCATTTGTTCTGAATGGCCTTATGCCCTTCAGGTAATACTTCCAAAGTCCACACTTTGTTTTCATACATGGATCCCATCTCGGGTTTCATGGCCTCTAACCACTTCTCGGAATCCGGGTCCATCATCGCTTCTCCATAGCTCGTAGGTTCTTCGTTGTCCAACAACATGACCTCTAAGACAGGGTTGCCGTACCACTCAGGAGCAGTACGCGTCCTTGTCGACCTATGAGGTTCGATAGCAACTTGATCCAAAGCTTCATGATCATCATCATTAACTTCCTCTTCAGCTAATGTAGGCTCTACAGAAACATCTTTCTGCGCTGCGCTACTCTCAGGTTGAAGTAAAGGTTCAACAACCTCATCAAGTTCTATCTTCCTCCCACTCAATTCTTTCGAGAGAAACTCTTTCTCAAGAAATGTTCCGTTTTTAGCGACAAACACTTTGCCTTCGGATCTGAGGTAGAAGGTATACCCAACTGTCTCTTTTGGGTATCCTATGAAGACGCATTTCTCCGCTTTGGGTTCCAGCTTTTCAGGCTGAAGCTTTTTGACATAAGCATCACATCCCCAAACTTTAAGAAATGACAGCTTTGGCTTCTTGCCAAACCAAAGTTCATATGGCGTCGTCTCAACGGATTTCGATGGTGCCCTATTTAAAGTGAATGCAGCTGTCTCTAATGCATAACCCCAAAACGATAGTGGCAAATCGGCAAGAGACATCATAGATCGCACCATATCCAATAAGGTTCGATTACGACGTTCGGACACACCATTACGCTGTGGTGTTCCAGGCGGTGTCAGTTGTGAAACAATTCCACATTGTCTTAAGTGACTGCCAAACTCATAACTCAGATATTCTCCTCCTCGATCAGATCGTAGGAATTTAATCTTCTTGTTACGATGATTCTCAACTTCACTCTGAAATTGTTTGAACTTTTCAAATGTTTCAGACTTGTGTTTCATTAAGTAAATATACCCATATCTACTTAAGTCATCGGTGAAGGTGAGAAAGTAACGATAACCACTGCGCGCCTCAATACTCATCGGACCGCACACATCAGTATGTATGATTTCCAATAAGTCACTTGCCCGTTCCATTGTTCCAGAGAACGGCGTTTTAGTCATCTTGCCCATGAGGCATGGCTCACATGTGTCAAGTGATTCAAAATCAAGTGACTCTAAAAGTCCATCAGCATGGAGCTTCCTCATGCATTTTACACCAATATGACCTAAACGGCAGTGCCACAAGAAAGTGGTATTATCATTATCAATTCTACATCTTTTGGCATCAATGTTATGAACATGTGTATCATTACTATCGAGATTCAATAAGAATAAACCCCTCACATCGGGTGCATGACCATAAAAGATATTACTCACATAAATAGAACAACCATTATTCTCTGATTTAAATGAGTAACCGTCTCGCAATAAACAAGATCCAGATATAATGTTCATGCTTAACGCAAGCACTAAATAACAATTATTCAGGTTCATCACTAATCCCGATGGTAATCGAAGAGCGAGCGTGCCGACGGCGATCACATCAACCTTGGAACCATTTCCCACGCGCATCGTCACTTCGTCCTTTGCCAGCCTCCGTCTATTCCGCAGTTCCTGTTTTGAGTTGCAAATGTGAGCAACCGCACCGGTATCAAATACCCAGGCACTACAACGAGAGTTGGTAAGGTACACATCAATAACATGTATATCATATATACCTTGTTTGTTGTTGGCCGCCTTCTTGTCAGCCAAATACTTGGGGCAGTTCCGCTTCCAGTGTCCAGTTCCCTTGCAATGAAAACACACAGTTTCTGGTTTGGGTCCAGCCTTGGGTTTCTTCACGAGAGGAGCAACTGCTTTGCCACTCTTCTTGGAGTTACCCTTCTTACCCTTGCCATTTTTCTTGAAACTAGTGGTTTTATTGACCATCAACACTTGATGCTCCTTCTGAATTTCAGACTCAGCGGCTTTCAGCATCGCAAACAGCTCGGCGACTGACTTGTTCATCCCGTGCATGTTATAGTTCAACATGAAGCTCTTGTAGCTAGGTGGCAATGATTGAAGAACTCTGTCAGTGATAGCCTCTGGCGGAAGGGGCATCCCCAATTCAGCCAGACGGGTGGAGTACCCAGACATTCTGAGTACGTGATCACTGATAGACCCGTTCTCCTCCATCTTGCAAGCATAGAACTTATCGGAGATCTCATATCTCTCGATCCGGGCATTCTTCTGAAAGATAAACTTCAACTCCTGGAACATCTCATATGCTCCATGACGTTCAAAACGTCTTTGAAGTCCCGGTTCTAAGCCATACAATATTGCACATTGAACTATTGAGTAATCTTCAGAACGAGCCTGCCAGGCGTTCACAACGTCTAGAGACTCAACTGGAGCGGGTGGATCACCAAGCGGTGCATCAAGGACATAAGCCTTCTGGGAAGCCGTAAGGATAATCCTTAGATTACGAGCCCAGTCCACAAAGTTACTTCCATCATCTTTCAACTTAGCTTTCTCTAGGAACGCATTAAAATTCAGGGGTGCTACTGCGCGAGCCATGATCTACAACATAAATTTTGCAAAGACAACTTAGACTATTGTTCAAGATAATGAGTTTAGTTAATCATATTACTTAAAAACTCCCACTCAAATTGACATCCCTCCGGTCATTCGAGTGTAACATGATCCAAATCCACCAACTCAAGTCCGATCATCACGTGAGTTGAGGTGGTTTCAATGGTGAACATCTTCATGTTGATCATATCTACTATATGACTCATGTTCGACCTTTCGGTCTCTTGTGTTCCGAGGCCATGTCTGTACATGCTAGGCTCGTCAAGTTTAACCCGAGTGTTCCGCACGTGCAACATGGCTTACACCCGTTGTATGTGAACGTAGAGTCTATCACACCCGATCATCACGGCGTGTCTCGAAACGACGAACTTTCGCAACGGTGCACACTCGGGGAGAACACAATTTATCTTGAAATTTAAGTGAGGGATCACCTTATAATGCTACCGTCGTCCTAAGCAAAATAAGATGCATAAAAGGATCAACATCACATGCAAATCATAAGTGACATGATATGGCCATGAACTTGTGCTTTTGATCTCCATCTCCAAAGCACCGGCATGATCTCCATCGTCACCGGCATGACACCATGATCTCCATCATCTTGATCTCCATCAACGTGTCGCCATGAGGTTGTCGCGCCGACTGTTGCTTTCACGACTATTGCTAACGTTTAGCGATAAAGTAAAGCATTACATAGCGCTTAATGATTGACACGCAGGTCATACAATAATTAAAGACAACTCTATGGCTCCTGCCAGTTGCCGTACTCATCGACATGCAAGTCGTGATATTCTATACAACACATGATCATCTCATACATCACATATATCTCATCATGTAATTGGCCATATCACATCACAACATACCCTGCAAAAACAAGTTAGACGTCCTCTAATTGTTGTTGCAAATTTTACGTGGCTGCTACGGGTTTGCAAGAACCGTTCTTACCTACGCAAAACCAGAACGTGGTGTAGTGATTGCTTTTTGATCTTCTAAAAGAACCCTCTTCATTGAAATCGATTCAACTAAAGTGAGAGAGACAGACACCCGCTAGCCATCTTTATGCAACGAAGTTACATGTCAGTTGAAGGAACCGGTCTCTCGTAAGCGTACGAGTAATGTTGGTTCGGGCCGCTTCATCTCACAATACCGCCGAATCAAGTATCAACTAGTAACGACAAGCAATATGTATACACCCACGCCCACAACTCGTTTGTGTTCTACTCGAGATCTCATCTACGCATAGACCTAGCTCTGATACCACTGTTGGGGAACGTTGCATGGGAAACAAAAATTTTCCTACGCACACACAAGATCTATCCATGGTGATGAGCATCTACGAGAGGGAGAGTGAATCTACATACCCTTGTAGATCGCTAAGCGGAAGCGTTAAGAAACGCGGTTGATGTAGTCGAACGTCTCCGCGATCCAAATCGCAAGTCGTCCCTCGATCCGATCACGAACTAGTGCCGAACGGACGGCACCTCCGCGTTCAACACACGTACGGCTCGATGACGCCTTCACCTCCTCGATCCAGCGAGCGATGGTGAAGTAGTAGATGAGTTCCGACAGCACGACGGCGTGGTGATGGTGGTGAGGAACAATCTCTGCAGGGCTTCGCCAAGCACTACGGAGATTATGACGGG
This sequence comes from Elymus sibiricus, assembly GCA_039707655.1. NCBI lineage: Eukaryota > Viridiplantae > Streptophyta > Magnoliopsida > Poales > Poaceae > Elymus > Elymus sibiricus. Next base: position 378,741,860 of record CM077663.1, read on the forward strand.
AGAACTAGAGGGTTAGGGTTGCCGACACACGGCTTGGGAAATCTTAATGTGTCCCGTGTGCTAGCCCTGCCCCTCTATTTATATATTGAGCCTTGGGGTCTAAACTTGGAGTAAAAGCCTCCTCCAGGTCGGTTTTGCCCGCACAAGGTCGGTTTGGCCCGCAGGGAAAGAGTCCAACTCGGATCCCTGCAGTACCGCGCACAAGCGGTAGTACCGCTCACGAGCGGTAGTACCGCTTATGCGGTAGTACCGCTTCACACAAGCGGTAGTACTGCCTTACCAGCGGTAGTACCGCTTAAGGCAGCAGCAAAACTTCCTTTTGCATTTTCCAATACCTCGTGGGCTTTACCCCTTTGGCTCATATAAAGTGTTGCTGCACCCAAACACTTCGGTAAACATCCGGAACCCCTTCCGGTGAATTCCGGAACTCTTCCGGAGATCAAAACACTATTATCACATATATTAATCTTTACCTCCGGACTCTTCCGGAGATCCTCGTCATGTCCGGGATCTTATCCGAGACTCCGAACAACCTTCGGTCACCAACATAATAACTCAACTATACTAATCGTCACCAAACGTTAAGTGTGTAGACCCTGCGGGTTCGAGAACTATGTAGACATGACCGAGACACCTCTACGATCAATAACCAATAGCGGGACCTGGATACCCATATTGGCTCCTACATATTCTACGAAGATCTTTATCGGTCGAACCTCTATGTCAAGGATTCAGTTAATCCCGTATACTGTTCCCTTTGTTCTTCGGTATGTTACTTGCCCGAGATTCGATCGTCGGTATCTCTATACCTAGTTCAATCTCGTTACTGGCAAGTCTCTTTACTCGTTCCGTAATACAAGATCTCATGGCTAACACTTTAGTCACATTGCTTGCAAGGCTCATTGTGATGTTGTATTACCGAGTGGGCCCTGAGATACCTCTCCGTCATACGGAGTAACAAATCCCAGTCTTGATCCATGCCAACCCAACAGACATCCTCGGAGATACCTGTAGAGCACCTTTATAGTCACCCAGTTACGTTGCGACGTTTGATACACACAAGGTACTCCTCCGATGTCAGGGAGTTGCATGATCTCATGGTCATAGGAACAGATACTTGACATGCAGAAAACAATAGCAATAAACTGACACGATCATATGCTACGTTCGTAGTTTGGGTCTTGTCCATCACATCATTCTCCTAATGATGTGATCCCGTTATCAAATGACATCTCATGTCAATGGCTAGGAAACCTTAACCATCTTTGATCAACGAGCTAGTCAACTAGAGGCTTACTAGGGACACAGTGTTGTCTATGTACCCACACATGTATTTGAGTTTCCAATCAATACAATTATAGCATGGATAATAAACGATTATCATGAACAAGGAAATATAATAATAACCAATTTATTATTGCCTCTAGAGCATATTTCCAACAAGAGCATAGCTGGCAGGACCTTGATACTGCTTTGGATGCATGCCGTCTTTTTCGTTCATACGTTGCTGGTCCTGTCGTGCCTCCGGTGTATCTTTTGTCTTCCCATACACGCCCAGGAAGCCTAACTGGTTCACGCAAAGATTCTTCGTCACGTGCATCACGTCGACTGCAGAGTGGACCTCTAGGACTTTCCAATAGGGTAGCTCCAAAATATATTTTTCTTCTTCCACATGGGGGCGTGTCCGTTAGCGTCATTCGGAACAGATTGACCGCCAGGACCCTTTCCAAAGATTAATTTTAAATCCATGACCATATCAAGTATATCATCACCAGTACAGTGGCCAGGCTTCTTCCGGTGATCTGCCTCACCTTTGAAATGCTTGCCTTTCTTTCTTAAGAGATGTTTGATCGGAAGAAACCGACGATGTCCCAGGTACACAACCTTCTTACATTTATCCAAATATATACCTTCACTCTCATCTAAACAGTGTGTGCATGCATTGTATCCCTTGTTTGTCTATCCTGAAAGGTTAGTAAGAGCAGGACAATCATTGATGGTTACAAACAGCAACGCTCGTAGCTCAAATTCCTCCTGTTTGTGCTCATCCCACACACGTACACCTTTTAAATCCCACAACTGTAAAAGTTCTTCAACTAATGGCCTTAGGTACACATCAATGTCGTTGCCAGGTTGCTTAGGGCCTTGGATGAGCACTGGCATCATGATGAACTTCCGCTTCATGCACAACCAAGGAGGAAGGTTATAGATACATAGAGTCACAAGCCAGGTGCTATGATTGCTGCTCTACTCCCCAAAAGGATTAATGCCATCTGCACTTATACCAAACCATAAGTTCCTTGCGTCATCTGCAAAATCCAGCCACTCTCTCTTGATTTTTCTCCACTGCGACCCATCAGCGGGTACTCTCAACATCCCGTCTTTCTTACGGTCTTCTTTGTGCCATCGCAACAACTTGGCATGCTCTTTGTTTTGGAACAACCGTTTCAACCGTGGTATTATAGGAGCATACCACATTGATACGTCTCCGTCGTATCTATAATTTTTGATTGTTTCATGCCAATATTATACAACTTTCACATATTTTTGGCAACATTTTATATGATTTATTGGACTAACCTATTGATCCAGTGCCCAGTGCCAGTTCCTGTTTGTCGCATGTTTTTTGTTTTGCAGAATATCCATATCAAACGAAGTCCAAACGCGATTAAAATTTACGGAGATTTTTTTTGGAATATTTGTGAATTTTGAGAAGTGGAATCAACGCAAACGGAGGCCCACAGCCCCCACGAGACAGCAGGGCGCGCCCCCAGGGCCCAGGCGCGCCCTGCTGGGTTGTGCTCACCTCGTACGTCGGTTGGAGCTCTCCTTCGGGCGCAAGGAAGCTATTTGTTGGATAAAATCCCCTCAAAATTTCAGCCCGATCGGAGTTACGGATCTCCGGGAATATGAGAAACGGTTTTCGGCCAGAAAACAGGAACGCGAAACAGAAGAGAACAAAGAGGGAGATCCAATCTAGGAGGGGCTCCTGCCCCTCCGCCGCCATGGCGGCCATGGACCAGAGGGGGAATTCTCCTCCCATCTAGGGGGGAGGCCAAGGAAGAAGAAGAAGGAGGGGGGGGGCTTTCTCCCCCTCTCTCCCGGTGGCGCCAGAACGCCGCCGGGGCAATCATCGTGACGGTGATCTACTCCAACAACTTCGCCGCCGTCAACACCAACTCTCTCCCCCTCTATGCAGCGGTGTAACCCCCCTTTTCCCCGCTGTAATCTCTACTTAAACATGGTGCTCAACTCCATATACTATTTCCCAATGATATATGGCTATCCTATGATGTTTGAGTAGATCCGCTTTGTCCTATGGGCTAATTGATGATCGTGGTTGGTATGATTGTATATTTTATTATGGTGCTGTCCTACGGTGCCCTTCGTCTCGCGCAAACGTGAGGGATCCTTGCTGTAGGGTGTTGCAATGTGTTCATGATTTGCCTATGGTGGGTGGCGTGAGTGACAGAATACACAAACCCGAGTAGGTGGGTTATTGCATATGGGAGTAAAGAGGACTTGATACTTAATGCTATGGTTGGGTTTTACCTTAATGATCTTTAGTAGTTGCGGATGCTTGCTAGAGTTCCAATCATAAGTGCATATGATCCAAGTAGAGAAAGTATGTTAGCTCATGCCTCTCCCTCATGTAAAATTGCAAGAATGATTACCGGTCTAGTTATCAATTGCCTAGGGACAAATAACCTTCTTCTTTAACAAAAGCTTTCTAATAAACAACTAAATTTTATTATCTTGCAATTTACTCGTAGTTTTATTCCCGCTAAGTACTTCTAGTGTTATTCGTGCAAACTATCCTATCACCTACAAAGTAGTTTCATACTTGTTCTAGGTAAAGCAAGCATTAGCGTGCGTAGAGTTGTATCGGTGGTCGATAGAACTTGAGGGAGTATTTGTTCTACCTTTAGCTCCTCGTTGGGTTCGACACTCTTACTTATCCAAAAAGGCTACAAATGATCCCCTACACTTGTGGGTTATCAAGACCTTTTTCTGGCGCCGTTGCCGGGGAGCAATAGCGTGGGGTGAATATTCTTGTGTGTGCTTGTTTGCTTTATCACTAAGTAATTTTGATTTTCTGTTATTAGTTGTTTATATCTTTAGTTATGGATATGGAACACGAAACACCAAAAAAATTAGTGGTACTTGCTACTCATGGAGATGGGGAACCTCCTAAAACCCTCGATGCTAGTTATGTGCAAAGTATTAAATACTACTTTGATAATCCTGAGAAGACCCCATTCAACTTGATAATTGGAGTAATGTTGGATCAACGTGAATACTTTCGAGATTATCGCTTGACTCAAAAAGGGAAATTGTTATGGGATCAAATTCATATGTTGCATTGGTATGCTCAGGAGCTATGCTTGAGATATGATATTACTTGTTGCTCTAGGATGAACGCTCCACACCTTCCCTTTTCATGCAAATTTAATGATAATGAAACCTTAGCTTCTTATGCTAAAGTTATTTATGATTACTATGATGTGGAACGAATAGAAGAATTTGTTGCTTTTAAAGGTGCTTATGAAGTTGCTTCTTTGATGGAAAAGTATGATGATGTTTCTTACGAATCTGAAAATCTTGCCATACTTAAATACCGCTATGAGAATTATGATTGCAATGCTGATATTATTGAATTTATTGAAAGAATGACCGCTGCCTTGGAAGAGACTAATATTTTGCAGGGACCTATGGAAGAAGAAGTTGCTGAAACTGTGAGCTGATTAGATGAAGAAGATGAGGAGGAGAGCAAAGAACAAAAGGAGGAAGAGCGGATTAGCTACCCGTGCCCACCTTCTAATGGGAGTAACTCTGCAACTCATACATTTTTTAATTACCCTTCGTGCTTACCAAAGGATGAATGTTATGATAATTGCTATGATCCCGTGGATTCATTTGAAATATCCCTTTTTGATGAACTTGATGCTTGCTATGCTTGTGGCCATGATGCCAATATAAATTATGCTTATGAAGATGAACTTGCTATAGTTCCTTATGTTAAGCATGAAATTGTTGCTATTGCACCCACACATGATAGTCCTATTATCTTTTTGAATTCTCCCAACTACACTATATCGGAGAACTTTGCTCTTATTAAGGATTATATAGATGGGTTGCGTTTAGCTACTATACATGATGATTTTGATGAATATAATATGCATGTGCTTGCTGCTCCAACTTGCAATTATTATGAGAGAGGAACTACATCTTCACCTCTCTATGTTTCCAATACTATAAGATTGCAAGAAACCGTTTATACTATGCATTGGCCTTTACTTAATGTGCATGAATTGTTCTTGTATGACATACCGATGCATAGGAATAGAGTTAGACTCTATTGTCGCATGATATATATCACTTTGTGCTCACTACTAAATTACAAATCATTGTCAATTAAAATTGGCTTTGATATACCTTGGGATCCGTGTGGATCCATTACTTGAGCACTTTATGCCTAGCTTAATGGCTTTAAAGAAAGCGCTGCCTGGGAGACAACCCGGAAGTTTTAGAGAGTCATTTATTTATGTTGTGTGATTTTATAAAGTTTAAAAACAAAAAAAAATATAGAGGGGAACCTAAAACTTCACAGAAGGAAAGGTGAAAGTGAGAAGAGATGATGAGCATCGTTGAAGTGGGGGCTAGCCTTGAACTTTGTTCATGCCCATGGAAACTTTGTGAATCTTGAATCACGGAAATTTTTCCAACAAAAATAATTATCCCCTTGTACAAATCCATTGTATTATAAAAATAATGTGCCAAGATTTGCCTTTAGGATGTTTGAATTGTTGTTTGATGTGTGCTGTGCAAAAACAGAAACTTTTGCCGTAGTGTTTGAATTTTAATATTTTACTGGAGCGTGCAAAAATTATGAAATTTTTACACAGTACTGTTATGGAAATCATTTCTCACTTCCTAATTTTTCAGAAATTTTTGAGCTACAGAAGTATACGTGTATACGAATCTTTACAGACTGTCCTGTTTTTCACAGATTGTTGTTATAGCTGCTTTGCGTGCTTATGTTTGAATTCTTGTTGAGCCCCATTGACTTGGGAGCCATAGAATTGTGATAGCATACCGTGGGTAATGTTAGATTATAATTATGCAATAATGTTATGGCAAGACATGATGGGATTTGGTGTTATGTGTACTAACGGATCTCATGAATTTTCTGTTAAGTTTTGTGTGATTGAAGTTTTCAAGTTTTGGGTGTTATCATGATGAGAAGGAATAAGGAGCAGCAAGAGCCTAAGCTTGGGGATGACCATGGCACCCCAAGGTAAATATTCTAGGAAGACTCAAGCGTCTAAGCTTGGGGATGCCCCGGGAAGGCATCCCCTCTTTTATTCGAAATCATCGGTATGTCACTTGGAGTTATATTTTTATTCATCACATGATATGCGTAAAATCTTGGAGCGTCTTTTGTGTTTAGTTTTCACTTTTATTTTATGCACCATGCTAGTATGAGATAGTCCATGGTTGATTTATAGAATGCTCATTGCACTTCACTTATATCTTTTGAGTATGGCTTTATAGAATGCTTCATGTGCTTCACTTATATTATTTGAAGTTTGGATTGCCTGTTTCTCTTCACATAGAAAACCATTATTTGTAGAATGCTCTTTTGCTTCACTTATATTTATTAGAGCATGGTATTTTGTAGAAAGAATTAAAATCTCTTGCTTCACTTATATCTATTTAGAGAGTCAACAGGAATTGGTCATTTGCATGGTTAGTCATAAAATCCTACATAAAACTTAGTGATCACTGTATATGATACGTTTGATTCCTTGCAATAGTTTTGCGATATAGAGATGATAATATGTGGGAGTTACTAGTGGATGATCGTGTTTAGTAAGATATTGCTGTTAAGGTTTGTGATTCCCGAAGCATGCACGTATAGTCTCCCGTTATGCTAGGAAGTTGGAGCACAATTTATCCTTGATTGTCTATCTTTGTGTGAAGGTCGGGGGCGCGCGATGGTTAACTCCTACCAACCTCCCCCCTAGGAGCATGCATAGTAATAATTTGCTTCGAGAGAGCTAATAAAACTTTTGCAATAAGTATGTGAATTCTTTATGACTAATGTGTGTCCATGGATTATACGCACTCTTACCTTTCCGCAATTTGCTAGCCTCTACGGTACCATGCATTGCCCTTTCTCACCTCGAGAGTCGGTGCAAACTTCGCCGGTGCATCCAAACCCCGTGATATGATACGCTCTATCACACATAAGCCTTATTATATCTTCCTCAAAACAGCCACCATACCTACCTATTATGGCATTTCCATAGCCATTCCGAGATATATTGCCATGCAAATTCCACCGCCTCTGTTTTGATGACTTGAGCATTCATTGTCATATTGCATTACATGATCGTAAGATAGCTAGCATGATGTTTTCATGGCTTGTCCGTTTTTTGATATCTTTGCTAAGCTAGATCATTGCATTCATATAGGGTCATACTTTGTTCTACTATCGTTGTAGTATTGAGTTGTAAGTAAATAGAAGTGTGATGATCATCATTATTCATTATTAGAGCATGCCCAGTGATGAAAGGATGATGGAAACTATGATTCCCCCACAAGTCGGGATGAGGCTCCGGACAAAGAAAGAAAAAAAAGAAAAAAAGAAAAAGGAAATGAAAAAGAAAAAGGAAAAAAAAGAAAAAAAAAGAAAAGAAAGAAAAAAAATGAAAGAAGAAGGAATAGGGGCATGCTAATTCCACACTTGTGCTTCAAAGTAGCACCATGTTTTTCATATAAAGAGTCTCCTATGTTGTCACTTTCATATACTAGTGGGAATTTTTCATTATAGAGTTAGATGCACACCCACTTAGTTTTCATATTGAGCTTTCATACACTTATAGCTCTTAGTGCATCCGTTGCATGGCAATCCCTACTCCTCGCATTGATATTGAAGGTGCTAGTTATCGACTAGAGGGGGGGGTGAATAGGTGATTTTTATGAAAGGCTTAGAAACAATGAATGTATTCGAAGTATGCGGAAGCGAAACAGGATCAGGTAGGGATAGTAATCAATGATCTAGTCAAGGCATGCAATGTAGTGAAGACATACAGGCAGGTTAAGCATTATCATCATGCACACTAAGATGAGTCGAAGACAAACTTAGATAGAATGAAGATAAACAGCAGATATGAATGTGTTTAGGATAAGTCTTCAAACACTGAGCAAGCAAAGGCTTCACGATACAGAACAGGAATGTAAGATAGTGAAGGATAGAACCAGTTGCTTGACGAAGACACGGGATTTGTTGGACCAGTTCCAGTTGCTGTGACAACTGTACGTCTGGTTAGGGAGGCTGAGATTTAACTCAGAAGACCTCGTCTTCGCCTTATTGCCCTTGAGCCGAAGTCACTTAGACAGTGCCCAATCACTCAGGTAAGTCTTCAGGGGAGACTTCCGAAACCCGTACAAACTTGGTCACCCGGCGATCCACAATGACTCTTGGATTGCTCTAGACCCAGACGCCTAACCATCTGGAAGATCACAGTCTTCAAGTGTAATAAGTCTTTAGTTCTCTCAGAACAGAATGACTTCGGTGATGCTCAAACACTCTAGCTCTAGGTGTTTAGGTTTATCCTCGCAGGATGTTTCTCTCTCAATGTCTTCGAGGTGGGTTGCTCCAAAACGACAACAGCCGTATCTCTCTCTGAGCAACCACCTTCTCATGGTGGAGGGGTGGGCTATTTATAGCCAGCGGGCAACCGGACCTGATATGACCGAAATGAACCTGGGTCAAAGGCCAACCGACACGTGTCACAACAGTCGGATTTCAAACACACGCGGCAGCTTTACTTGGGCTACAAGTAAAGCTGACTCAACCAACTCTGAAAGAGATTTCCTCTCATTGTCTTCGCTCGAAAACATAGGTATGGGTTGAGCATCACGTCAACATCTGACTTCAATCACATCAACCCCACTTAACAGTATGGTGGTTCCTATGACTCAGGAAAGAAGAAACAAAACTACCAAAAGACTTCGTCTTCGCGTTTCATTGTCTTCGGACGAATGTCTTCGCATACCACCAATGGCTTCAGCCGTCATCAATGTCTTCGAACATTTTTGGGGGTCGTCTTCGACGGCTAAACCGAAACTCCAGGGACTTCTATCTGTGTTAACATGTGAACTCTCACAAACACATTAGTCCCTCAACCATGTTTGTCTTCAATACTCCAAAACCAACAAAGGGTGGCACTAGATGCACTTACAATCTCCCCCTTTTTGGTGATTGATGACAAACTGGTTGAAGTTTTCAACGGGAATAAATATATGTGAAGATAAGGTTTTGAAGCTAGTGATTGCAAGATACAGAGAGCTCCCCCTGAAGATGTGCATATGAAATTTTTGCTTTGAATGCAAGTGCACATGGCAGGTTGTAGTTTGTGGAGATCTCCCCCTGTATCTTGTAATCCATTCACTATGCATTAACAGATATGTCGAAGATAATGAAATGCACAATGAAAAATGGGCGTCTGCAAAATAACCTTAAGCGCATAAAAATAACTTGAGGAAGCGCCAAAGTGTACTGTAAACATAAAGTGCAGACGTCCATCAGGACTTAAGTTTTACAACTCAAAGCAGCAAATATTCAGAAAACGAGAGTTGTAAACTTTAGCAAAAGATAACACCCAGCCCATATTATTAGACCCGTTTGAAGACTATCATCCAATGCTTCTCCCCCTTTGTCATCGAATGACCAAAAAGGGACGAAGACATTGAAAGTCTACACTTTCCCAGCAGATGTCGATGAAGACGGTGCAGTGGAGTCTTGGGGTGCTGGTGCAATTGAGCTTGGTGCAGTGTCGCTACGCCGAGTCGATGGAGGCAGGGAGGTGGCATCATCAGCTTCATCTCCAAGCCTGACGTTGGCGGATGGAGCTGAAGAGGAGAAATCACTGTCTTCGAGGGATGGAGTCTTGTGCCATTTCTCCGCACTGGGAGGTGGTGCACCAAATCTGTAGCGAGGGTAAAATCCATCTTCTCGAAGCTCGTCCTCAGGAGCCAACATAGTCAAAGTTCTCCATGAGTGGTGACTGGTTTTATAAGCCACAAAAGCATTCTTGGTGGTGAGGTTGCGAACGTGATTGATATCTTGCATCATGGAATTCATCTGGCGCCAAGTCCATTCATTGTGCCTATCTTGCTTTTGAATCAAAGAGATAATAAGTTCACGATCAGTGAGAGCACGTTCTCTTCTTGGTAGGTGTTGACGAGGCAGGGTGCTGGCAGTGGCTTCAGTGTTGGTAGCACCGGATCTTGGTTGTCGAAAAGCACCAATAAGTCTTGCCCTTGATGGATCAGAAGGAATGTGAAGACCTTCAATATCAGCAGTGCCACTAGTGCCTTCGACAATTGGATTCTTGCTCTTGGATGGATACAGATCAGCTGGCACAACTTCAATATCTAGAAGATAAACGCCATGGTTGCGAGCAGATGGAAGAAATCTGGTGTTGGTTCTGTAGTTGATGAAGCGCATGATCCAGGGAGCATATATCTTCGGCTCGAGGACATTGAAACCATTGGCAGCAAGGTTGCGAAGGAACAAGTCTTGAAGATTGAACCTGATGCCATACACAATGTTGTAGAGCAATGTCTTCAGAGGCCCTTCAATCTTGCGAGATGAGTTGTGCCCTTTAATTGGCCACATGGTGTGCCGAAGAATGTGATAGAGAGTCCAGGACAAGTACTGAAGATCATCCACAAAGAATGAAGTGGCCAAATCTGCATCTTGAGCCAAAGGTTGCATCAGTGTGAGCATCTCAGTCATGTTGGCAGTGGCGGAGCGTGAACCAAATTGAAGGAGGGGCCAAAAAGGCTGGGAAGATTAAAGAAGCCGGAAGATTAGCAGAAGGTTTAGCACTAATGCAAGCTTATCCTTGCAATTTCGTCATGCAAGGGGGGGGGGGGCCAGGACCCTCCTTTGTCCCGCCGACACTCCGCCAGTGCATGTTGGGTTCTCTCATATGGAAGAGGCTTCGAGTGGCAGCCACATAGGCTTCAGAGCGAGGATCCAAGTCTTCACCAGAGGCAGCAAGTGGTGTTGTGGGAACGAATTCTAGTGGTGAAGTAGTGACATGTTTGTCCCGTATCATGAAGTCCACCTGCCAAGTGTTCACATCACGACCGAAGCCAGAGATGTGAAGGGTTGCATAGAACTGGAGGATGAGTTCCTCATTCCAGTCTTCATGGTCGGTGCAGAAAGGCAGCAATCCCACATCTCGAAGACAATCCAGTGTTTGATCAAAACAGGGAAGACCTTTCATAGCTTCAAAGCTGAGATGTCTGTGGGGAAAGATCCTGTTCTGACCATAGAGCACACAAATGTAATACTGACGTTGTGGAGCACTCCAGAACCTGTCAGACTGTATTCTTGCACGCTTGTATGGATTGCGGTCGGAGTCAAAGAAGGTGTTGTTCAGCCTGAACCTTTCCAACTCGAAGACCAAGGGTCTTGCAAGGCCAGACTAGCGAAGACTTGGAAGACGTGGCATGGCGTTCATGACATTGGGGCGTCGATCAAGGTGGAACTCATACTGAGATCCCATTCTTGGTGGTGCAACAAGGCGAGGCCATCTTGTAGGAACCATCTCGCCTACCCGATTGCGAGCTGATACGTCTCCAACGTATCTATAATTTTTGATTGTTCCATGCTATTATATTATCTATTTTGGATGTTTTATATGCATTAATATGCTATTTTATATTAATTTTGGGACTAACCTATTAATCTAGAGCCTAGTGCCAGTTTCTGTTTGTTCCTTGTTTTTGAGTATTGCAGATAAGGAATATTAAACGGAGTCCAAACGGAATAAAATCTTCGATATGATTTTTCTTGGACCAGAAGCAACCTGTCAAGCTTGGAGACCAAGGCAGAAGAGCTGTCGTGGCGTCACAAGCCACAGGGGCGCGCCCTAGGGGGGGGCGCCCCTGGCTTGTGGGCCCACGGTAGGTCTCCTGCCCTACCTCTTCGACCTATAAATTCCCAAATATTCCCTGGATACCAGAGAGAGTCACAAAAATACTTTTCTGCCGCCAGGAGCCTCGGTTCCCGTGAGATCCAATCTTGGAGCCTTTTCCGGTAATCTGCCGGAGGGGGATTCGATCACGGAGGGCATCTACATCAACTCCATTGCCCCTCCGATGATGCGTGAGTAGTCCACCACAGACCTTCGGGTCCATAGCAAGTAGCTAGATGGCTTCTTCTCTCTCTTTGCTCTTCAATACCATGTTCTTCATGATCTTCATGGAGATCTATTCGATGTAATACTTTTGTGCGGTGTGTTTGTCGAGATCCGATGAATTGTTGGTCTATGATCAGCTTATCTATGAATATTATTTGAGTCAAATCTGAATTCTTTTATGCATGATTTCATATCTTTGCAAGTCTCTTCGAGTTTTTGGTTTGGCCAACTAGATTGGTAATTCTTGCAATGGGAGAAGTGCTTAGTTTTGGGTTCAATCTTGCGGTGTCCTCACCCAGTGACAAAGTAGGGGTAGCGAGGCACGTATTGTATTGTTGCCATCGAGGATAAAAATATGGGGTTTTCATCATATTGCTTGAGTTTATCCTTCTACATCATGTCATCTTACCTAATGCGTTACTCTGTTCTTCATGAACTTAATACTCTAGATGCAGGCAGGAGTCGGTCGATGTGTGGAGTAATAGTAGTAGATGCAGAATCGTTTCAGTCTACTTGACACGGACGTGATGCCTATATGCATAATCATTGCCTTGGATATCATCATAACTATGCGCTTTTCTATCAATTGCTCGACAGTAATTTGTTCACCCACCGTATCGTTTTCCTTTAAGAGAGAAGCCTCTAGTGAAACCTATGGCCCCCGGGTCTATTTTCCATCATATATTTTCAGATCTATAAACCAAAAATACCTTGCTGCAATTTTATTGACTTTCCTTTTAGTTTTACTTTTGGCAATCATCTATATCTATCTCTATCAGATCTCATCCTTGCAAGTAACCGTGAAGGGATTGACAACCCCTTTATAGCGTTGGGTGCAAGTGTTTGATTGTTTGTGTAGGTGCAAATATTGCTGTCTTGCTTGTTCCTCCTACTGGATTGATACCTTGGTTCTCAACAAACTGAGGGAAATACTTAACCTACTTCGCTGCATCACCCTTTCCTCTTCAAGGGAAAACCCAACGCATGCTCAAGAGGTAGCAAGAAGGATTTCTGGCGCCGTTGCCGGGGAGGATTCAAGACAAGATCTACATCTACCAAGTACCCATCACAAACTCATCTCTTGCATTTACATTATTTGCCATTTGCCTGTCGTTTTCCTCTCCCCCACTTCTAAAACGATTTTCAGAAAAAAAACCAAAAAGATTTGCCTTTTTATTCGCCCTCTTTTCCGTTTGCCTTTTTGCTTGTGTTGCCATGTGCCTCCTATTTGCTTGCATCTCCGCTTGCTAAAAATCTATTGATATGGATCCTCATCCACTTGCTAATCTTTTCAAAAGACTAAATTATGATGAACCAATTGCTAGTGAGTTGAGTGCACTTGATTATCTCTATGAAGCTTTGCTTGAAAATCATGAATCTGAAAATTTTGATGAAGTGTTGAAAGAAGAAATTTATAAGGTGATTCATGATAGCTCCTTGATTGAAAGGCATGATTGCAATGATGTTACTATAAATTCTATTAATGTCAATTGTGCTAATGATATGCAAACCCACAAGCTTGGGGATGCTATATTTTATGAGTTTGCCATGACCACTACTTATTGCAATGATCATGATTGGGGTGATAATGCTTCTTATGATCTTGATAATTTATTTAATACTCATGATGAATATGATATTGAAAGTGGGTTTGGAAGAGTGTCAACTTTAGGCATTATTGATCCCACTATTTTGGAGAGTGTTCAATCTTATGAAATTTTTGATAAAAGTGGGTTTGGGGAGGTCATGACTTTAGTTAATGATAATCCCACTATTTTGGAAGAGTGTCAACTTTGCATGCATGTGGATTATGAAGAGAAAATTTTATATGATAGTTATATTGTTGAATTCCTTCATGATGCTACTGAAATTTATTATGAGGGAGGAACATATGCTTGTAGGAATTGCAATAATATCAAGTTTCCTCTCTATGTGTTCAAAGTTTTGAAGTTATGCTTGTTTTGCCTTCCTATGCTAGTTGATTCTTGTTCCCATAAATTGTTTGCTCACAAAATCCCTATGCATAGGAAGTGGGTTAGACTTAAATGTGTTTTCCATGTTATTCATGATGCTCTTTTGCATATCTCAATTACTACTTTTTATGTGAGCATCATTGAAATCGTTATGCTTAGCTAGGGGCGTTAAACGATAGCGCTTGTTGGGAGGCAACCCAATTTTATTTTTATGCTTTTGTTTTTGTTTCTGTTTTGGTGTGTTTTCCACATTACTACCTCTGTAGTAATTGTGTTTTGGTGTTTTAATTAGTGTTTGAGCCAAGCAAGACCTTTGGGATGGTCTACGGTGTTTGTTGATTTGATTTTGCTGAAAAACATAAACTTTTGCTCTCAGTCCAGGAATTTTTTAAATTCACTGGAACGTGCTTTTGATCTGAAATTTTTACAAAAGATTGATATGCAAATTACCCTGGTTGTCCTAATGTTTCAGAATTTTTTGAGTTACAGAAGTATTCGAAGTTTACAGATTGCTACAGACTGTTCTGTTTTTGACAGATTCTGTTTTCTATGTGTTGTTTGCTTATTTTGATGTATCTATGGGTTGTATCGGGGGGTATGAACCATGGAGAAGTTAGAATACAGTAAATATTACACCAATATAAATAAAGAATGAGTTCACAACAGTACCTAAAGTGATGATTTATTTTTCTAATACTAACGGATCTCACGAGTTTTCTGTTGAGTTTTGTGTTGTGAAGTTTTCAAGTTTTGGGTAAAGATTTGATGGACTATGGAATAAAGAGTGGCAAGAGCCTAATCTTGGGGATGCCCAAGGCACCCCAAGTCATATCCAAGGATGCCAAAGAGCCTAAGCTTGGGGATGCCCCGGAAGGCATCCCCTCTTTTGTCTTCAATCTATCGGTAAATTTACTTGAGGCTATATTTTTATTCACCACATGATATGTGTTTTGCTTGGAGCGTCTTGTATGATATGAGTCTTTGCTTTTTAGTTTGCCACAATCATCCTTGCTGCACACATCTTTTGGGAGAGACACGCTGAATCGTGAATTTATTAGAATACTCTATGTGCTTCACTTATATCTTTTGAGCTAGGCAATGTTGCTCTAGTGCTTCACTTATATCTTTTTAGAGCACGGCGGTTTTTTATTTTATAGAAATAATTGAACTCTCGTACCTCACTTATATTATTTTGAGAGTCTTTTAAACAGCATGGTAATTTGTTTAGGTTATGAATTTATTCCTAATATAATAGGCATCCAAGAGGATATAATAAAAACTTTCATATAAAGTGCATTGAATACTATGAGAAGCTTGATTCCTTGCATAAAGTTTTGAGATATAGAGATGGTGATATTAGAGTTATGCTAGTGAGTAATTGTGGATTGGTAAGAATAATTGTGTTAAGGTTTGTGATTCTCGTAGCATGCACGTATGGTGAACCGCTATGTAAGGAAATTGGAGCATGATTTGTTTGATGATTGTCACCCTTTGTGTGATGGGTCGGGAGCGCGCGATGGTTTACTCCTACCAACCTCTCCCCTAGGGGCATGCGTCTAACACTTTGCTTTGATGACTAATAGGCTTTTGCAATAAGTATGTGAGTTCTTTATGACTAATGTGAGTCCATGGATTATACGCACTCTCACCCTTCCACCTTTGCTAGCCTCTCTAGTACCGCGCAACTTTCGCCGGTGCATTAAACCCATCTTCCTCAAAACAGCCACCATATATCTTTCCTCAAAACAGCCACCACACCTACCTATTTATGGCATTTCCATAGCCATTCCGAGATATATTGCCATGCAACTTCCACCGTTCCATTTATTATGACACGCACCATCATTGTCATATTGCTTTGCATGATCGTAAGATAGCTAGCATGATGTTTTCATGGCTTGTCCGTTTTTTGATGTCATTGCTATGCTAGATCATTGCACATCCCGGTACCTTGCCGGAGGCATTCATATAGAGTCATATTTTGTTCTAGAGTTGTAATTTTTGAGTTGTAAGTAAATAAAAGTGTGATGATCATCATTATAGAGCATTGTCCCGTGTGAGGAAAGGATGATGGAAGCTATGATTCCCTCTCAAGTGGGATGAGTCTCCAGACTTTACAAAAAAATAAAAGAGGCCATTGAAGCCCAAATAAAAAAAAGAGGCCAAAGATGCCCACCAAAAAAAAAGAGATAAAAAAAATATGAGAGAAAAGAGAGAAGGGGCAATGTTACTATCCTTTTTCCACACTTGTGCTTCAAATAGCACCATGATCTTCATGATAGAGAGTCTCCTATTTTGTCACTTTCATATACTAGTGGGAATTTTTCGTTATATAATTTCGCTTGTATATTCCAATGATGGGCTTCCTCAAATTGCCCTAGGTCTTCATGAGCAAGCAAGTTGGATGCACACCCACTTAGTTTCTTTTTGAGCTTTCATACACTTATAGCTCTAGTGCATCCGTTGCATGGCAATCCCTACTCACTCACATTGATATCTATTGATGGGCATCTCCATAGCCCGTTGATACACCTAGTTGATGTGAGACTATCTTCTCTTTTTCCCTTGCAACATCCACCATATTCTATTCCACCTATAGTGCTATATCCATGGCTCACGCTCATGTATTGCGTGAAAGTTGAAAAAGTTTGAGAACATAAAGGGTGTGAAACAATCGCTTGACTTGTCATCGGGGGTGTGCATGATTTAAATACTTTGTGTGGGGAAGATGGAGCATAGACAAACCATATGATATTGTAGGGATAACTTTCTTTAGCCATGTTTTTTTTTAGGGTTAGCCATGTTATTTTGAAGGTACACGATTGTTTGTTAGTATGCTTGAAGTATTACTGTTTTTATGTTGATATTAAGCTTTTGTTTTGAATCTTACGGATCTGAACATTCATGCCACAACAAAGGATATTACATGGATATATATGTTAGGTAGCATTCCACATCAAAAATTCTGTTTTTATCATTTACCTACTCGAGGACGAGCAGGAATTAAGCTTGGGGATGCTTGATACGTCTCCAACGTATCTATAATTTTTGATTGTTCCATGCTATTATATTATCTGTTTTGGATGTTTTATATGCATTAATATGCTATTTTATATTAATTTTGGGACTAACCTATTAATCTAGAGCCTAGTGCCAGTTTCTGTTTTTTCCTTGTTTTTGAATATTGCAGATAAGGAATATTAAACGGAGTCCAAACGGAATAAAATCTTCGATATGATTTTTCTTGGACCAGAAGCAACCTGTCAAGCTTGGAGACCAAGGCAGAAGAGCTGCCGTGGCATCACAAGCCACAGGGGCCCGCCCTAGGGGGGGCGCCCCCTGGCTTGTGGGCCCACAGCTGGTCTCCTACCCTACCTCTTCGACCTATAAATTCCCAAATATTCCCTGGATACCAGAGAGAGCCACAAAAATACTTTTCCGCCGCCAGGAGCCTCGGTTCCTGTGAGATCCAATCTTGGAGCCGTTTCTGGTAATCTGCTAGAGGGGGATTCGATCACGGAGGGTATCTACATCAACTCCATTGCTCCTCCGATGATGCGTGAGTAGTCCACCACAGACCTTCAGGGTCCATAGCAAGTAACTAGATGGCTTCTTCTCTCTCTTTGCTCTTCAATACCATGTTCTTCATGATCTTCATGGAGATCTATTCGATGTAATACTTTTGTGCGGTGTGTTTGTCGAGATCCGATGAATTGTGGGTTTATGATCAGGTTATCTATGAATATTATTTGAGTCAAATCTGAATTCTTATATGCATGATTTCATATCTTTGCAAGTCTCTTCGAGTTATTGGTTTGGCCAACTAGATTGGTAATTCTTGCAATGGGAGAAGTGCTTAATTTTGGGTTCAATCTTGCGGTGTCCTCACCCAGTGACAAAGTAGGGGTAGCGAGGCACGTATTGTATTGTTGCCATCGAGGATAAAAAGATGGGGTTTTCATCATATTGCTTGAGTTTATCCCTCTACATCATGTCATCTTACCTAATGCGTTACTCTATTCTTCATGAACTTAATACTCTAGATGCAGGCAGGAGTCGGTCGATGTGTGGAGTAATAGTAGTAGATGCAGAATCGTTTCGGTCTACTTGACACGGACGTGATGCCTATATGCATAATCATTGCCTTGGATATCGTCATAACTATGCGCTTTTCTATCAATTGCTCGACAGTAATTTGTTCACCCACTGTATCGTTTTCCTTTAAGAAAGAAGCCTCTAGTGAAACCTATGGCCCCCGGGTCTATTTTCCATCATATATTTTCAGATCTATAAACCAAAAATACCAAAAATACCTTGCTGCAATTTTATTTACTTTCCTTTTAGTTTTACTTTTGGCAATCATCTATATCTATCTCTATCATATCTCATCCTTGCAAGTAATCGTGAAGGGATTGACAACCCCTTTATAGCGTTGGGTGCAAGTGTTTGATTGTTTGTGTAGGTGCAAATATTGGTGTCTTGCTTGTTCCTCCTACTGGATTGATACCTTGGTTCTCAACAAACTGAGGGAAATACTTAACCTACTTCGCTGCATCACCCTTTCCTCTTCAAGGGAAAACCCAACGCATGCTCAAGAGGTAGCACGAGCCATCACAATGTTATATTCATTGTCTTTAGTGGATGGTGTGGCCGGGACAGGAGATGCATTAGGGGTTGGGGCATTGGCATCGCCCATGGTGGTATCGACAATAGTGTCTTCGGCAGTCGCGCCTTCTGGTGCAGGTTGGCTGGGAGGAACATCTTCAATCCTCGGCACTTCTTCGACTGGTGCAGTCGGTGAAACACGTACTTCGTCTTCAAGAATTGGAGACATGAGAGCTCGAGGTCCTCGACGAAGACGTTTAGTGGTGAACAACTGGTGGTGGTTTCAATCTCCATTGGAGAAAACGGAGATTCTGGAGAGGTTGACACTGGTGGGAAGAATGGAGGTGATGGTGTACCGGGCTCAGCTTCAGGTACTTCAGGCCGGAGAGGAGTCCCAATGTCCACAAATTCACTCGTTGGCTGTGGGGAGGAAACCATTGGGGCATCCACCTATGGAACATGTTCTGGCTCAACATTGTCTTCAGCACCAATGTCATCATGAGCAACGTCTTCAGCTGCTGTAGTGTCTTCAGCAGCTGGAATATCTTCTGGTTTCTGAGTCTCTGTAGAAGCAGACTCATGTAGAACAACTTGTCTCTCCAAGTTTTCTGAGGCGGGAGGAGCCACTGAGATTGGCTTGATGAGCAGGGGCTCTTGTTGAGTAGCGGGGGTTGATGACGGAGCAGTAGGGGGAACTGGTTCTTGCGCCGGCTCCGAAGACTTGGATTTTCTTGTCTTCAACCTCTTCGGAGGTTGGGCTTCAGAGGCAGCTGCCTTGCGCTTCTTGGCTTCAGCTTCGGCCTTCTTGGTCTTCTTGCTATCTGCCACAGAGGAAGACGGAGGTGCGCGAGTGCCAGAGAAGCCAGCCGGAAACTCAATGCCACGGTGCTCAGATGGTATGGGAGCAGGCACATCCGAAGACATTGAAGCTTGCCTGGAGCGTGCAATGATTTCGGGAGGAAGAGCAGGCTGACCAAGAGCCTTTGTTTTCAGCATGTCATTGTGAGCTTGGACCATAATCGTAGTCTTTCTCTTTAGGCGCGCTAGGGCACCTTTAATAGCTTCACACTTCCTCTCAAATTCAGGAGTGGAGAGCCTATGCACATTCTGCTTGAACAACTCCTTTTCATGGCTAATCTTGGCCTTCATCTGCTTGGCTTTCTGAGCCACAGTCAGTTCCTCATTGACCAGCCCTTGGAAGGTGACACTTAGTCCAATTGGAAGATGGAGGGCATCAATGGTGAGAGAGGGATCTGCGAACCATTCATCAATGAAGTGTTCGAAGATGCAGGATCAATGAGAGGTAAGTCTTCGAGCAGCTTGGCTTCCTCTTCTTTCTACTGGATGAGCCTAGCTAAGGCTTCATCGTCGAACTCATCGTCAGATAGTTCAATCATATTTGCGGCGTCCATTAATGATAGAGTTGGCTTCGGACCTCTGGAGGCAACAGCTTTCCTTTTCATTCGCCTATGAAGGCGATCTTCTTCCTCGGGCTCTTTTGGATTAACAGAGGGAGATCGCGAAGCTTGAGGTGAGGGGACAGACTGCTTGGGAGGCTTTGAAGCCAATGACTTCTTCAGAGGCTTCGGCCTAGGGGCTGGTGGATGCTCTTCATCATCTTCATCAGAGTCAGACTGTGTATGATCTGGGCAGCCAGGAATGCTTGATGGATGAGGATTGCTAGGCATTGGGGGCCTGAACATGCACGGATAGAACCCCATATTGATGGCTTCTGCCTTAGTCTTCGGATGAAGATTTCTATAGACAATGTCCGTCCATGGTGCTTTTTCAGCACACTTCTCAGCATACTCCTTAGTCACAAAGTGGTAGTTGAACCTCCACACTCCAATATCTTCGAATCCATTGGATTCGAGTCTTGCGCTGATGATAAGTTTCCCCCTCATCTGAGTTGTATTGCTCATATAGATCTGGAGGAAGATCTTTAGCTGTATTGTTTCGTCTCTGTTTCCCTCCCTTCTTGACTGGTTTATCATCTGCCATTGGCTTCGACACAGGCTTCACAGGGGTGCGCAGATAGGAACAAGTACCAGGCGATTCCAGATGTATCTGCAAGTAGTCTGCAAACGAATTCAGACTATGAGATCCAAGCGATTCTGCTGCGGACATGTACCTGTGAAAGAGTTAGAGATGCGAGGGAAGAGGAGAGGTCATATGCATTCTCAGAAGATTTGGAAGATAGCACAGTGTTTTGAAGACATTGACCTTTTACCGAAGACATTCACTTTTATAGTACATATGGTGATTTCAAATTTGTACAAGTCCAAGGATTCGTACAAGTGAGGAATCAGACCAATCTTTAGATCAAAAAAGTGAAAGTATTGGGCAAATAGGGATCTAGATCTAGATGCGGTTGAGTGGAAAGAGAAGAAACAACAACCGACTATATTCAGTAAGAATTTCAGATCAAAGCATGCGGTATAAATCACCTTTTATTTACCGCAGTGAAGAACGCGATGAACAGCTCGACGAGGCGGAGAGGCCAAGATGTTCGATCTGCCTCACCCTAACTTGGTGGAGACAGACATATACGGCGATGGCGTGAAGGAGATGTACGCGGGTGGCGTGAGTACGTCGTCGGATAAGGCATGGCAGCTAGGCACTTCGTCTCCGACGGCGATGGAGTCCAGCGACGGCGCTAGGGTTTGAGCACGAGGGTGGCGGAGGTGGAAGGTAATAATGGAGCGGTGGCACTTGCATTTATAGAGGTGAAAAACATCCGAACCGTTTGGACGGATATGCCCCCGACTCCTCGGTTTAAGTGGACACGCGGCATGCATGCAACCCACCTGACAAACCACTACCATAATCGAAGCGGCGGCGCGAGAGTTGTTGCTAAAGACACGGAGACAGTTGAGATTTTAGAATTAAATATGTGGTTGATTTGTCTTCGACTGACAAGGACACAGTGAAGACAGTCAACACGTGTCAATATAGAATGCATATGACTGGATTAGAACAGACTTAGACGAGGTAAGAACATATGAGAACGTTGGGTCCGATCACATTTGCCTAGGAAAAAGTTGAAGACAAAGCTATAGGACAAATGATGTATAGGACAAAGCTCTAATCCAAATGTAGATCTGCAAATAGTTTTCAATTGAAACACATATGAAAGTAAAAATTTTGTTCCGAAGACATTCTGCTCTCGAAGACATGTGAAGAAGTTTGAGATAAAAACAATGTCTTCGAGTTTGGTTGGTGGCGTTACCCACCGTATAAGAATGTTAGACTCAGACACGGCACACAATTATCGTGGCGCTCTGAAGTCATATTCTTTGTTAATGTATTCACACTCAGATTGTATGTCTTCATGATCAAAGTCATCAACATGCATAAGTGTTAGGATGTATTCCCATTCAAAGGACATTCGAGGATTCTAAGATATTTAACTCACACCGCAACTTGCAAAACCTCTTATCATCCAAAGGCTTCGTGAAGATATTCGCCAATTGATCTTCAGTGTCAGCATGCTTGATGTTGATGTCGCCCTTCATCACGTGATCCCAAAAAAAATGATGTCGAATCTGTATATGCTTCGTCTTCGAATGCTGTACTGGGTTGTAGGAGATCTTGATTGCACTCTCATTGTCGCAGTAGAGAGGTACATGCTTCAGGTTGATGCCGTAATCCTTGAGAGTCTGCTTCATCCAGAGAAGCTGAGTACAGCATGCGCCAGCAGCAATGTATTCGGCTTTGGCAGTGGAGAGTGAAACACAGTTCTGCTTCTTCGAAGACCAACATACAAGAGATCGTCCAAGAAAGTGACAAGTGCCTGATGTAGACTTGCGATCAACTCTGTCGCCAGCGAAGTCAGAATCTGAATAGCCAATGAGCTCAAACTTCGAACCCTTTGGATACCATAGTCCTAGTGTTGGGGTGTGAACCAGATATCTAAGTATTCGCTTCACCGCTAGGTGATGCAACTCCTTTGGCGCCGCTTGAAATCGGGCGCACATGCAGCGATAATATCTGGCCTGGATGCACATAGATACAATAGAGAGCCAATCATGGAGCGATATACCTTCTAATCGAAATATTTACCATTTTTGTCAGTGCAGAGGTGACCATTGGTTGGCATGGGCATCTTGTAGCCTTTGGCTTCATTCATGCCAAGTTTCTTGAGGCAATCTTTAAGGTATTTCTCCTGAGATATGAAGATGCCATTGGGTTGTTGTCGAATCTGAAGCCCTAGGATGAATTTCAGTTCTCCCATCATTGACATTTGATACTTCTCTTGCATCATATAAGCAAACTCATCACTGTATTTGTTGTTAGTACAGCCGAAGATAATGTCGTCCACATATATTTGGCATACAAACAATTCATCATCATAGGATTTAGTGAAGATAGTGGGATCGAGTGAACCAGGTTTGAAGCCTTTCTTCTTGAGGAATTCCTTGAGTGTGTCATACCAAGCTCTTGGTGCTTGGTTGAGGCCATAGAGTGCCTTGTTGAGCTTGAATACTTTGTCAGGATGCTTTGGATCTTCAAACCCTGGTGGTTGAGCAACATATACTCCTTCCTCAATCTTACCATTGAGGAATGCACTTTTGACATCCAGTTGATATAAGCATATGTCATGATGGTTAGCATAAGCAAGTAGTATGCGAATGGCTTCAAGTCTAGCTACAGGTGCAAAGGTTTCACCGAAGTCAATGCCCTCGACCTGTGTGTAACCTTAGGCCACAAGTCTGGCCTTGTTTCTGACGACTTGACCGGACCCATCTTGCTTGCTGCGGAAGATCCACTTGGTACCGATGATGTTGTGCTTCCTTGGATTAGGACGCTTTACGAGCTCCCACACAATGTTCAGCTCAAACTGGTGAAGCTCTTCCTGCATGTCTTGAATCCATTCTGGTTCCTTGAAAGCTTCATCTACTTTGGTGGGCTCTGTGATGGATACAAAAGCAAAGTGCCTACAAAAGTTAGCCAGTTGAGTAGCTCTTGAGCGAGTAAGTGGACCTGGTGCATTTATGCTGTCAAGCATTCTCTCAATTTGGACTTCATTAGCCACGTGTGGATGAGCAGGGCGAAGACTTTGTTCTGGCTGCTGAGCATTGTCTTCATCAGCAGCATTGTCTTCAGGTTCAGCATTGTCTTCACGCTGACTGGATGGGGGAATGATGACCTCTTCAATCACGGGTTCTTCAGGCACAATTTCTCCAGTGCCCATCAGTCGGATAGCTTCATCGGAAGGTAATTCATCTAGCACAGGAGGTAGGTGCTCTCTTTGCGAGCCATTAGTTTCATCGAATCGCACATCTACAGTTTCAACAACTTTGTTGTGGAAAGTGTTGAAGACCCTGTTGGTGTGCGAATCCTTTCCATAACCAAGCATGATACCTCGTGTGCTTTCGGTGCAAATTTTGAAGTGTGGTGTGGATCCCTTATCCAGCATCTTGCACCGAAGACTTTGAAATAACTTACATTGGATTTCTTACCAGTGAGAAGCTCATATGATGTTTTCTTGAAGAACTTGTGAAGATATACTCTGTTGATGATGTGACATGTAGTGTCAATGGCTTCAGGCCATAGCTTCCGTGGTGTCTTGTATTCATCAAGCATGGTGCGAGCCATCTCAATAAGAGTCCTGTTCTTGCGTTCCACGACGCCATTCTGCTGAGGAGTATATGGAGCAGAGAACTGGCGTGCTTGGATTGCGTCGGTATTTCCCCAAAGAGGAAGGGATGATGCAGCACAGCGATGGTAAGTATTTCCCTCAGTTATGAAACCAAGGTTACCGAACCAGTAGGAGGATCACCACCACCCAATAAGCAGCACCTGCACACAAACAACAAATACTTGCAACCCGACGTGAAAGAGAGGTTGTCAATCTCTCTACGGTAATAAGATAGATTAGGTAGTGATAGATAGGAGAGATAGATCTCTCAAGAACACAAATAAAAAGAGTAAATATGCAGCAATATGTTTTTGGATTTTTGGTTTTGTAGATCTGAAAACAAAGATTGCAAAAAATGTAGATCGGAAAGCAATATGATAAAAAAGTAGACCCGGGGGCCGTAGGGTTCACTAGTGGCTTGTCTCATGAGTATAGCACACGGTGGGTGAACAAATTACTGTTGGGCAATTGATAGAAAATCGAATAGTAATGACGATATCCAAGGCGATGATAATTATATACGCATCACGTCCAAGATAGATAGACCGACTCCTGCCTGCATCTACCTCTATTACTCCACACATCGACCGCTATCCAGCATGCATCTAGTGTATTAAGTTCATGGAAAAACGGAGTAATGCAATAAGAACGATGACATGATGTAGACAAGATCTATTCATGTAGGAATAGACCCCATCTTGTTATCCTTAATAGCAATGATACATGCGTGTCTTGCTGCCCCTTTTGTCACTGGGAAAGAACACCGCAAGATCGAACCCATCAAAAAGCACCTCTTCCCATGGCAAGAAAAATCGATCTAGTTGGCCTAACTAAACCAAAGATTCGAAGAAGAAATACGAGGCTATAAGTAATCATGCATATAAGAGATCAAAGAAGACTCAAATAATATTCATGGATAGAAACTGATCATGAACTCAAAATTCATCGGATCCCAACAAACACACCGCAAAAGTTTACATCAAATAGATCTCCAAGAGACCATTGTATTGAGAATCATAAGGGAGAGAGAAGAAGCCATCTAGCTACTGCCTACGGACCCGTAGGTCTATGGTGGACTACTCACGCAGCATCGGAGAGGCACCTATGAGGAAGATGAACCCCTCTGTGATGGTGTTTAGATTGGATCTCGCGGTTCTGGAACTTGCGGCGGCTGGAATTGTGTTTCGTCGACTCCTCTAGGGTTTTTGGATTTTCTGGGAATTTATAGGCACGATAGTCGGTTGAGGGGGTGCCCGAGGTGCCCATCCCCCACCAAGCCGCGCCAGGGGGCCTCTGGCGCGCCCTGGTGGAGGGTGGCCACCCTGGGCCCCCTCTTCTGGTGTTCTTTGCCGCGTCTTCTTTCTTCTGGTCCAGAAAAAATCCACAAAAATCCCCGTAGCGTTTGGTCTCCGTTTGGTACTGGTTTTCTGCGAAGTGAAAAACAAGCAAAAACAGCAACTGGCACTTTGGCACAATGTCAATAGGTTAGTCCCAAAAAATGATATAAAGTTGTAATAAAATGATTGTAAAACATCCAAGAATGATAATATAACAGCATGGACAAGCAAAAATTATAGATACGTTGGAGACATATCAGCGTCCCGAAGCTTAATTCCTACTCGTCCTCGAGTAGGTAAATGATAAAAACAGAATTTTTGATGTGGAATGCGGTCTAACATGTTCATCATATTCTTTTCTTCTTTGTATAGCATGGAAATTTAGAGATGGCACATACAAATTTGCTTGAAAAGGCATGGAAATACCACATATAGGTAGGTATGGTGGACTCATAAGGCAAAACTTGGTTTAAGGATTCTGGATGCACAAGTAGTACTTCTACTTAGTACAAATGAAGGCTAGCAAATAGATTGGGAAGCAACCAAACCAAGAAACGAAAAATCACATAAGTGAGCATTGGACATAACTAACACCGAATAATGCACCAGAAGTAGTATGTAACTTCATTGCATAACTATTGACTTTCGTGCATGCATAGGGAATCACAAACCTTAACACCAATATTCCTACTAAGCATAATTACTCACTAACATGACTCACATATTACTATCATCATGTTTCAAAACTATTACAAGGAATCAAGTTTAATTTGTTCAATGATCTTCATGAAAGTTTTTATTATATCCTCCTTGGATATCTATCACTTTGGGACTAGTTTCATATATTGCCATTGCTTTTTGGCAAGCTCAAACAAATTTAAGTGAAGCACATGAGCATAAAGATTTCATCTCTCAAAAAGGTATAAGTGAAGCATGAGAGGATTTCTTCAAAAATTTACTAACTCTCAAATTAATCTAAGTGAAGCATGAGAGTATTTCTACAAAAGCTTCCAAGCACACCGTGCTCAAAAAGATATAAGTGAAGCAGTAGAGCAATTTCTATAGCTCAAAAAGTTTAAGTGAAGCACATAGAGCAATTCTAACAAATCATAGCATGATTTTGGCTTTCTCAAATAGGTGTGTACAGCAAGGATACAAAGGAAAAACTAACAAACAAGGCAAGCAAAGGTACAAGACGCTCCAAGCAAAACACATGATATGTGACGAATAAAAATATAGCTCCAAGTAAAATACCGATGGTCGTTAGAAGAAAGAGGGGATGCCACTCGGGGGCATCCCCAAGCTTAGTTGCCTGTTACTCTTTGGATATATCTTGGGGGTGCGGTAGCATCCCCAATCTTAGGCTTTTGCTACTCCTTATTCCTTCATCCATCGTGATCTCACCCAAAACTTGAAAACTTCAATCACACAAAACTCAACAAAATCTTCGTGATATCCGTTAGTATAATAAAGCAAATCACTACTTTTGGTACTATTGTAAACCCATTCAAATTTTATAATTGCATTATACCTACTGTATTGTAACTTTACCATGGCTTATACCCCCCAATACAAACCATAGATTCATCAAAACAAGCACACAATGCAACAAAAACAGAATCTGTCTCAAACAAAACAGTCTGTAGTAATCTGTACTCTACCCATACTTCTGTAACTCTAAAAATTCTGAAAAATTAGTAAAACGTAAGGAATTTGTATAGAAACACTGTGTTAAAATTTCAGCTCGAGATCACGTTCCAGAAAAAAACAAAAATTCGTATACTGGACGCAAAGTTTCTGTTTCAGATTCGGCATCACTTCTACTCATCCTATGAATCATCCTAACAGTTCTACTTGGCACAAACACTAAATAAACCATAAAAACAGAATCATATCAGAGGCATAATTGTGTCAACACTCAAAAACAGAAAGGAAAAAGCAAAAAATTATTTATTCATTGTGTTGCCTCCCAACAAGCGCTATCGTTTTACGCCCCTAGCTAGGCATATTGGATAGATTCAAGTATTGTCATCTTTGGTTTTGGATCCATAGGATGCCCTCATGATTGATTCATATGGTGGCTTAATTATAGTTCTAGGGAAGTGTTCCATACCCTTTCTTAAGGGAAATTGAAAACGAATATTGCCTTCTTTCATATCAATCACGGCACCTATAGTACGTAAAAACGGTCTACCAAGTATAATGGGACAAGACGGATTGCAATCAATATCAAGCACAATAAAATCAATGGGCACATAATTTCTATTTGCAAGAATAAGAACATCATTAATTTATTCCAACTGCTTTTTAATAGTAGAATCCGCCAAGTGCAAATTAAGAGAACATTCTTCAATGTTGGTAAGACCAAGCACATCACATAGAGATTTCGGAATCGTGGAAACACTAGCACCCAAATCACACAAAGCAAAGCATTCATAATTTTTAATCTTGACCTTAATGGTAGGTTCCCACTCATCATGTAATTTTCTAGGAATAAAAATCTCCAACTCCAACTTTTCTTCAAAAGATTTCATCATGGCATCAACGATATGTTTAGTAAAAGCTTTATTTTGCTAATAAGCATGGGGTGAATTCAACATTGATTGCAACAAAGAAATACATTCAATCAAGGAGCAGCTATCATAATTAAAATATTTGCAATCCAAGATAGTGGGCACATCACTACTTAAAGTTTTGACCTCTTCAAATCCACTTTTATCAAAAAATTCATCAAGATTTTCACCCTCCAAATTATTGGGACGCCTTCTTGATAAAGTTGACTCTACTTCAGTCCCTTCATTATCAATTTTAATATTACTAAACAAGGAATCAATAGAAGAAACACCAATCACTTTAAGATCTTCATCACTTTTATAACGGCAATCACTAGAAGACGATTTTTCTAAGATTTCTCTTTTAGCTCTAAGCATAGCGGTTCTTTTCTTACTTTCATCCATAGAGACATATAAAGCTTTAATAGATTCATCAATCTTAGGCACAAAAGCTTTCAACTTGAGATTTTCAACATCATGAGAAATTCTATCAATGCTTCTAGACATATCATCAATCTTATTCAACTTTTCTTCTATCGTAGTATTGAAAGCTTTTTGCGCATTGATAAATTATTTAATATTACTCTCAAGATCAGAGGTGTTCCTATTATTATTGTAATAATAATTACCATAGGAATTACGATAATTATTAGAGGAATTTCCAGGAAAAGGCGTAGGATTAAAATTACCTCTATAAGCATTGTTATTGAAATTGTTGCGCGAGACAAAATTCACATCTACGGATTCACTATTTTGCTCAATAAAAGTAGACAAAGGCACATCATTAATATCAATAGGAGCATTTTTACTAGCAACCAATTTCATCAAAGCGTCAACTTTATCACTCAAAGTACTAATTTCCTCTACCGAATTAACTTTTTTACTAGTAGGTGCTCTTTCGGTATGCCATTGAGAATAATTAGCCATGATATTATCTAGCAATTTAGTAGCTTCATCCAAAGTAATCTCCATAAAAGTACCACCCGCGGCGGAATCTAAAAGATTTCTAGAGACAAAATTCAATCCCGCATAGAATTTTTGTATGATCATCCAAAGATTCAAACCATGTGTAGGACAATTTCTTATCATCAACTTCATTCTTTCCCAAGATTGGGCAACATTTTCATGCTCAAGTTGCTTAAAATTCATGATTTGCGTCCTAAGGGAAATAATTTTTGCGGGCGGAAAATACTTAGTGATAAAAGCATCCTTGCACTTATTCCAAGAATCTATACTATTGCGAGGCAAAGATGAAAACCAAATTTTTGCACGATCCCGCAAGGAAAAAGGAAATAGTTTCAACTTGACAATATCATTGTCCACATCTTTTTTCTTTTGCATATCACACAATTCAACGAACGTGTTTAGATGGGACACGACATCCTCATTAGGATTACCCCCAAATTGATCTTTCATGACAAGATTCAACAAAGCGGCATTAATATCACAAGACTCCGCACTAGTGGCGGGAGGAGCAATAGGCGTACTAATAAATTCATTGCTATTAGTATTGGAAAAATCACACAACTTGGTATTCTCTTGAGTCATCGTGACTACGCAAACAAGATTGCAAGCAAGGAAGATATCCGACTAGAAAAAGGGCGAACGAAAAAGAGGGCGAAGAAAACGACAAATTGGTGAAGTGGGGGAGAGGAAAACGAGAGGCAAATGGAAAATAATGTAATTGCAAGGAGATGAGATTTGTGATTAGGAACCTGGTAGATGATGATGGAGTCCCCTCGGCGCCTACGATAGGCACGTAGAAGAGACCGCTTCCTCCCCGGCAACGGCGCTAGAAATTCCTTTGACGTGCTTGGACTGCGTCGGTATTTTCCCAAAGAGGAAGGGATGATGCAGCACAGCGACGGTAAGTATTTCCCTCAGTTATGAAACCAAGGTTATCGAACCAGTAGGAGGATCACCACCATCCAATAAGAAGCACCTGCACTGCAACAACAAATACTTGCAACCCGACGTGAAAGGGAGGTTGTCAATCTCTCTACGGTAATAAGATAGATTAGGTAGTGATAGATAGGAGAGATAGATCTCTCATGAACACAAATAAAAAGAGTAAATATGCAGCAATATGTTTTTGGGTTTTTGGTTTTGTAGATCTGAAAACGAAGATTGCAAAAAACGTAGATCGGAAAGCAATATGATAGAAAAGTAGACCAGGGGGCCGTAGGGTTCACTAGTGGCTTCTCTCATGAGTATAGCACACGGTGGGTGAACAAATTACTGTTGGGCAATTGATCGAAAATCGAATAGTCATGATGATATCCAAGGCGATGATCATTATATAGGCATCACGTCCAAGATAGATAGACCGACTCCTGCCTGCATCTACCTCTATTACTCCACACATCGACCGCTATCCAGCATGCATCTAGTGTATTAAGTTCATGGAAAAACGGAGTAATGCAATAAGAACGATGACATGATGTAGACAAGATCTATTCATGTAGGAATAGACCCCATCTTGTTATCCTTAATAGCAACGATACATGCGTGTCTTGCTGCCCCTTCTGTCACTGGGAAAGAACACCGCAAGATCGAACCCATCACAAAGCACCTCTTCCCATGGCAAGAAAAATCGATCTAGTTGGCCTAACTAAACCAAAGATTCGAAGAAGAAATACGAGGCTATAAGTAATCATGCATATAAGAGATCAAAGAAGACTCAAATAATATTCATGGATAGAAACTGATCATGAACTCAAAATTCATCGGATCCCAACAAACACACTGCAAAAGTTTACATCAAATAGATCTCCAAGAGACCATTGTATTGAGAATCATAAGAGAGAGAGAATAAGCCATCTAGCTACTGCCTACGGACCCGTAGGTCTATGGTGGACTACTCACGCATCATCGGAGAGGCACCTATGAGGAAGATGAACCCCTCTGTGATGGTGTTTAGATTGGATCTCGCGGTTCTGGAACTTGCGGCGGCTGGAATTGTGTTTCGTCGACTCCTCTAGGGTTTTTGGATTTTCTGGGAATTTATAGGCACGATAGTCGGTTGAGGGGGTGCCCGAGGTGCGCATCCCCCACCAGGCCGCGCCAGGGGGCCTCTGGCGTGCCCTGGTGGAGGGTGGCCACCCTGGGCCCCCTCTTTTGGTGTTCGTTGGCCCATCTTCTTTCTTCTAGTCCAGAAAAAATCCACAAAAATCCCCGCAGCGTTTGGTCTCCGTTTGGTACTGGTTTTCTGTGAAGTGAAAAACAAGCAAAAACAACAACTGGCACTTTGGCACTATGTCAATAGGTTAGTCCCAAAAAATGATATAAAGTTGTAATAAAATCATTGTAAAACATCCAAGAATGATAATATAACAGCATGGAACAAGCAAAAATTATAGATACGTTGGAGACGTATCAAGAACTCATGAGTGATGCCAAGAGTATCAAGATAGGTGTCCAGGCCTGTGTTCTTGAATTCAGTGCCATTGTCACTCCTGATGTGCTTGAACTTGATGTTGTAGTTGTTCATACACCTATTTGAGAAGCGCCTGAAGACATCCTGCACTTCAGTATTATAGAGTATGATATGCACCGAGGTGAATCGAGAATAGTCATCAACAATTATGAAGCCATATAGATTTGCAGTGGTAGAGAAGGTGGAGTAATGAGTAGGGCCAAATAAGTCCATGTGGAGCAGCTTGAAGGGACGAGAGGTCGTCATAACTGTCTTTGAGGGATGTTTGGCTCTAGTCATCTTCCCGGCTTCACATGCGCCACAGAGGTGATCCTTCTTGAACTTGACACCCTCGACGCCAATGATTAGCTTCTTCTTGGCGAGTGTGTGCAAGTTCCTGATCCCAGCATGTCCTAGCCTTCTGTGCCAAAGCCAGCACTCCGAAGCTTTTGCTAGAAGACATGAGGCAACCTGTGGTCCTGTAGAGAAGTCTACCATGTACAAGTCACCTCTTCGAAAACCTTCGAAGACTTTGGTTTTGTCAGAGGCCATTAGTACCACACATCGAAATTTGCTGAATATGACTAGCATATCTAAGTCACAGAGCATTGAGACAGACATCAAGTTGTCACCAAGGGATTCGACAAGCATGCCATTTTCCATGTGCCGGTCCCTTGAGATAGCAACCCTACCTAGCCCCAATACTTTGCTACTGCTTTTGTCAGAAAAAACAATGTGATCCTTCGTTGGAGGTCGAAGAGTTTGCTCCATCAATAGGCTTCGATCACCAGTCATATGACTTGTGCATCCACTATCCATAACCCATTCAGTGGCATTGGATTTGTCTTCCTGCATTGAGAATTAGTCGAGTTCACCAAAGCATGTACGAACAACATGCTAAGTTGAAGATATAGCAGTAGATAGTGGTAAGTATTCTGAACGAGGTATGCATTAGTTATCTTGCGTTCAGACAAGAATGTTTTCGGGTCTCCAGAGTTGATCTTCGGGACAGGCTTCTTCCTATCTGGAGACCCGATGCTGCATAGAAGATATTAGTTCTTCTTAACCACCCACATGCGAAGGGGTGGCTTAGAAGCAATGAGACGTAAGGCAGCATCAGAGAATTTAGGCAAGGATGCCCTAATAGTACGTTTCACAGGAGGGTTAGTGTACTCAAATGAATAAGCAGAGAAATTCTTGGTTGGATGAACATAGCGGTTCATGCCATTGTGTACATATTCATGAGTCATCTGAGTCTTTTCCTGCGAAACAGAATGATTAGTGCCATCATATGAAGACTTATGTCTTCTCGAAGACATTGATCTAGAGTTTGTCTTCTTCTTGGGAGATGTCGTCAAGACATTCACGCGAAGCTTCTCAAGAAGACATTTGGGAACCCAGATCTTCTTCATAGGAGAACCATTCCTGCAGTTAGTTCCAATAAACCTGGCAAACACTTCACCATTTTGGCATTTGAACAGTTTATAGTTGGAATCAAAGGATTCATTAATAGTGAGAGGATTCGCACAGTTGAAGCCTGATAATGTGGAAGGATCGACTGAGGGACCTTTTGCAGCAACCCATGTGGTTTTGGGGTACTGCTCAGGTGTCTAGTAGGATCCATCAACATTGAGGTTTCTTTCGAATCCCACACCCTCTTTCCTAGGGTTTTTTTTCAGTATAGTATTCTTCAGGACATCACAAAGAATCTGATGTACTTTCAGACTCTTGTACATGCCAGTTTCAAGCAATGTCTTCAACCTGTCATTGTCATCAGTGATAGTAGTGGCTTCCTCAGACGAGGGGTTAGGTGCCACAGATATAGTTGAAAATAAAGCATTCTCAGAAGCATTAGAACATTCAGAAGTTGAGTCATTAGCTTCACGGGCAATACACTTTAAGCATGGAGCACCAAATTCATCCTGAGAGGTACTGATCTGTTGTGCTAGGAGTGAGTCATTTTCCTTCCGTAGGTCATCATGTACTTCCCTCAAATTCTCAAGATCAATCTTTTTCTGAAGATATCTCAGAGAAAGCTTCTCGTGATCAGTTGAAAGAGCATCATGACGACTTTGGAGATCCTCAAACCTTGAACGAAGACTACGCATGTCTTCAGCCATAGTTTCGTTCAGACTCATCTCTTCGCGTAACAGGTCATCGCTTTTCTCTAGAGTAGTTTGCATTTTCTCCATGGCACTTTGTTGTTTAGTGGCATTTTTTACAAGTTTAGCATAGCTAGGTTTCATGTCATCATCAGATTCAGCTTCGGACTCAAAGTCATGACGTGAGGGTTTTGAGGATACCTTGGAGGCTTTCGCCATGAAGCAGTAGGCTGGAGTGGCATCATCATCACTGGCTTCGGTGTTGAAGAAGGGACCATTGTCTTCGGGTTCGAAGACAGAGTTGGAGAGATATTATGAAGCCATTGCTAGTCCACCTACTTCAGCGTCAGATTCCTCCTCAGATGCTTCCTCAACTTCAGAACCGGATTCAGACTATGAATCCATCTCCTTTTCGATGAAAGCATGTGCCTTGCCAGATGAACTCTTCTTGTGTGATGAAGACTTTGCATACTTCTTCTTCTTCTTGTCATCGGAGTCATAGTCCTTGCTCTTCTTCTTGGATTCCTTCTCCCATCGGGGACAATCAGCGATGAAATGGCCAACTTTCTTGCACTTGTGACACGTTTGCTTCTTGCTGTCTCTTGAAGACATTTCACCAGACCTCTTGGAATCACGCTTTGAAGATTTTGCATAGCGCTTTGACTTGGCAAACTTTCAAAACTTCCTGACAAGCAGAGCGAGTTCTTTTCCAAAGTCTTCAGCACCATCAGAACTGCATTCAGAGTTGTCTTCGGATGACGACACAGCCTTGGCCTTCAGGGCACGAGAACGACTGTAACAGGGACCGTAGATATCCCTCTTCTCGGCTTGTTGGAACTCATGTGTGTTCAATCTCTCGAGGATATCAGCGGGATCTAAACTCTTGAAGTCAGGGCACTCTTGGATCATGAGTGCGAGAGTATCAAAGGAACTGTCGAGTGATCTGAGTTGCTTCTTCATGAATTCATGTTTGGTGATATCAGTGGCGCCAAGTGCGTTCAGCTCATTTGAGATGTCGGTGAGTCGATCAAATGTGAGCTGAACGTTTTCGTTGTCGAGTCTCTTGAAACGGTTGAACAGGTTGCGAAGCACAAAAAGACGGGAGTCTCTTTGAGATGAGACTCCTTCATTAACCTTTGGACAGCCATTCCCAGATTTGCTTAGCAATGTTAAGTGCACTCACACGGCCATACTGTCCTTTGGTCAGATGACCACAAATAATGTTCTTGGCGGTGGAGTCCAGTTGTGCGAACCTCTTCACATCAGCAGCAGTAACACCTTCGCCAACCTCAGGAATGCCTGCCATGATGACATACCATAGGTCGTTGTCAATGGCTTCGAGATGCATGCGCATCTTGTTCTTCCAGTAGGGGTAGTCAGTGCCATCGAAGACAGGGCACGCAGCGGAGACCTTGATTATCCCTGCAGTCGACATAGCTAAAACTCCACGGTGGTTAAACCGAAACACAGAACAAGGGAGTACCTTGCTCTGATACCAATTGAAAGTGCTAGTTATCGACTAGAGGGTGGGTGAATAGGCGATTTTTATGAAAGGCTTCGAAACAATGAATGTATTCGAAGTATGCGGAAGCGAAACAGGATCAGGTAGGGATAGTAATCAATGATCTAGTCAAGGCATGCAATGCAGTGAAGACATACAGGCAGGTTAAGCATTATCATCATGCACACTAAGATGAGTTGAAGACAAACTTAGATAAAATGAAGATAAACAGCAGATATGAATGTCTTCAGG
Source organism: Elymus sibiricus (assembly GCA_039707655.1). Taxonomy (NCBI): domain Eukaryota; kingdom Viridiplantae; phylum Streptophyta; class Magnoliopsida; order Poales; family Poaceae; genus Elymus; species Elymus sibiricus. The sequence continues at coordinate 378,777,462 of CM077663.1, forward strand.
ATAAGTCTTCAAACACTGAGCAAGCAAAGGCTTCACGATACAGAACAGGAATGTAAGACAGTGAAGGATATAGAACCAGTTGCTTGACGAAGACACAAGATTTGTTGGACCAGTTCCAGTTGCTGTGACAACTGTACGTCTGGTTAGGGAGGCTGAGATTTAACTCAGAAGACCTCGTCTTCACCTTATTCCCCTTGAGCTGAAGTCACTTAACCAGCGCCCAATCACTCAGGTAAGTCTTCAGGGGAGACTTCCGAAACCCGTACAAACTTGGTCACCCGGCGATCCACAATAACTCTTGGATTGCTCTAGACCCAGACGCCTAACCGTCTGGAAGATCATAGTCTTCAAGTGTAATAAGTCTTCAGTTCTCTCAGAACAGAATGACTTCGGTGATGCTCAAACACTCTAGCTCTAGGTGTTTAGGTTTATCCTCGCAGGATGTTTCTCTCTCAATGTCTTCGAGGTGGGTTGCTCCAAAACGACAACAACCGTATCTCTCTCTGAGCAGCCACCTTCTCATGGTGGAGGGGATGAGCTATTAATAGCCAGCGGGCAACCCGACCTGATATGACCGAAATGACCCTGGGTCAAATGCCAACCGACACGTGTCACAACGGTCGGATTTCAAACACACGCGGTAGCTTTACTTGAGATTTCCTCTCATTGTCGTCGCTCGAAGACATAGGTATGGGTTGAGCATCACGTCAGCATCTGACTTCAATCACATCGACCCCACTTAACAGTATGGTGGTTCCTATGACTCAGGAACGAAGAAACAAAACTACCAAAAGACTTCGTCTTCGCGTTTCATTGTCTTCGGACGAATGTCTTCGCATACCACCAATGGCTTCAGCCGTCATCAATATCTTCGGACATTTTTGCGGGTCGTCTTCGACGGCTAAACCGAAACTCCAGGGACTTCTATCTGTGTTAACCTGTGAACTCTCACAAACACATTAGTCCCTCAACCATGTTTGTCTTCAATACTCCAAAACCAACAAAGGGTGGCACTAGATGCACTTACACATATCTATTGCTGGGCATCTCCATAGCCTGTTGATACGCTGAGTTGATGCGAGACTTTCTTCTCCACTTTTACCCCTTTGAAACCTACCACCATATTATTTTCCACCCATAGTGCTATATCCATGGCTTGCGCTCATGTATTGCGTGAGAGTTGAAAATGCTGAAGCACGCTAAAAAGTATGAACCAATTGCTTGGCTGCACCGGGGTAGTACATGATTTATACTTTGTGTTAAGAAGACAGAGCATGACAAGGCTATATGATTTTGTAGGGATAGCGTTCTTTAGCCTTGATATTTTGAAAGACATGATTGTTTGTTGGGATGCCTGAGTATTGATGTCTTTATGTCAAAACTAGACTATTGCTTTGAATCACTTGTGTCTTAATATTCATGCCATGATTAGATATATGATCAAGATTATGCTAGGTAGCATTCCACATAAAAAATTATCTTTTTTATCATTTACCTACTCGAGGACGAGAAGGAATAAAGCTTGGGGATGCTGATATGTCTCCATCGTATCTATAATTTTTGATTGTTTCATGCCAATATTATACAACTTTCACATATTTTTGGCAACATTTTATATGATTTATTGGACTAACCTATTGATCCAGTGCCCAGTGCCAGTTCCTATTTGTTGCATGTTTTTTGTTTCACAGAATATCCATATCAAACGAAGTCCAAATGCGATAAAAATTTACGCAGAGTTTTTTTTGGAATATTTGTGAATTTTGAGAAGTGGAATCAACGCAAACGGAGGCCCACAGCCCCCACGAGACACCAGGGTGCGCCCCCAGGGCCCAGGCGCGCCCTGGTGGTTTGTGCTCACCTCGTACGTCGGTTGGATCTCTCCATCGGGTGCAAGGAAGCAAATTTTTTGATAAAAATCCCCTCAAAATTTCAGCCCGATCGGAGTTACGGATCCCCGGGAATATAAGAAACGGTTTTCGGCCAGAAAACAGGAACGCGAAACAGAAGAGAACAGAGAGGGAGATCCAATCTAGGAGGCATGGACCAGAGGGGGCACCCTCCTCCCATCTAGGGGGGAGTCCAAGGAATAATAAGAAGGAGGGGTTCTCTCTCCCCCTCTCTCCCGGTGGCGCCAGAACGCCGTCGGGGCAATCATCGTGACGGCGATCTACTCCAACAATTTCGCCGCCGTCAACACCAACTCTCTCCCCCTCTATGCAACGGTGTAACTCCCGTTATCCCCGCTGTAATCTCTACTTAAACATGGTGCTCAACTCCATATACTATTTCCCAATGATATATGGCTATCCTATGATGTTTGAGTAGATCCGCTTTGTCCTATGGGCTAATTGATGATCGTGGTTGGTATGATTGTATATTTTATTATGGTGCTGTCCTACGGTGCCCTCCGTCTCGCGCAAACGTGAGGGATCCTCGCTGTAGGGTGTTGCAATGTGTTCATGATTTGCCTATGGTGGGTGGCGTGAGTGACAGAATACACAGACCCGAGTAGGTGGGTTGTTGCATATGGAAGTAAAGAAGACTTGATACCTAATGCTATGGTTGGGTTTTACCTTAATGATCTTTAGTAGTTGCGGATGCTTGCTAGAGTTCCAGTCATAAGTGCATATGATCCAAGTAGAGAAAGTATGTTAGCTCATGCCTCTCCCTCATGTAAAATTGCAAGAATGATTACCGGTCTAGTTATCAATTGCCTAGGGACAAATAACCTTCTTGTTTAACAAAAGCTTTCTACTAAACAACTAACTTTTATTATATTGCAATTTACTTGTAGTTTTATTCCCGCTAAGTACTTCTAGTGTTATTCGTGCAAACTATCCTATCACCTACAAAGTAGTTTCATACTTGTTCTAGGTAAAGCAAGCATTAGCGTGCATAGAGTTGTATCGGTGGTCGATAGAACTTGAGGGAATATCTGTTCTACCTTTAGCTCCTCATTGGGTTCGACACTCTTACTTATCAAAAAGGGCTACAAATGATCCCCTACACTTGTGGGTTATCAAGACACATCACCTTGGCAGGAATCCTCTTCCTGGGGCGCTCGCCCTCAACATCACCAGGGTCATCGCGGCTAATCTTATAGCGCAATGCACCGCATACCGGACATGCATTCAAATTCTCGTACTCACCGCGGTAGAGAATGCAGTCATTAGGGCATGCATGTATCTTCTGCACCTCTAATCCTAGAGGGCAGACAACCTTCTTTGCTTCGTACGTACTGTCGGGCAATTCGTTTCCTTTGGAAGCATATTCTTTAACATTTTCAGCAACTTTTCAAATCCAGATACATCATTCTCTGCCTTCCATTGCAGCAATTCCAGTGTGGTACCCAGCTTTTTCTTGTCATCTTCGCAATTTGGGTACAACAATTTTTTGTGATCCTCTAACATGCGCTGCAACTTCAACTTCTCCTTTTCACTTGCGCAGATTCTCTTTGCATCAGCAATGGCCCGACCAAGATCATCAGCGGGCTCATCTGATGCCTCTTCTTCATCTTCTTCCCCCATTGCAATACCATCGTATTCAGGGAACCCAGGATAGTTGTCATCATCCTCTTCTTCTTCATTGTCTTCCATGATAACCCCTCTTTCTCCATGCTTGGTCCAACGGTTATAGCCGGACATGAAACCGGACTGAAGTAGGTGGATGTGAAGGGCTTTTAAGGTAGAGTAATTCCTATCATTCTTATAGACAACACATGGACAACACATAAAACCTTCCCGCTTGTTTGCCTCAGCCGCACGCTGAAAACTATGCACGCCATTAATGAACTAGGGAGAGCATCGGTCATCGTATATCCATTGCCGACTCATCTTCATTACACAATATCAAAGTGACCAAATTAATACAAGTTCATACACACTCATTCTCATAAAAACATACAACTATCTAGCTAAAGCATTTAAATGCAACAACAAATGCGATCAAAATCGCAACTAAGGTAATAATTGATCCAACAGCATAATGATACCAAGCCTCTTTAGTAAATGCATATTTTCTAATCTTTCTAATCTTCAAGCGCATTGCATCCATCTTGATCTTGTGATCATCGACGACATCAGCAACATACAACTCCAATTTCATCTTCTCTTCTTCAATTCTTTAAAAAAAAATTCAAATAATTGTTTTATTTTTCAACTAAATTTAACTTCTCGACAAGAGGGTCGGTTGCAATTTCTGGTTTCCATACCTCCTAGATAAAAATATCTATGTCAACTTGATGGGCATAATTGTTATAAAAACACGAAATGAAAGAAAATAGTTATAAAAGATAATATACCACATCCGAATCATAAACTGGACGAGGGCTGACGGGGACGGATATCAAACCATGGCACTATATATAACAAACAATCATACAAGTAAGAAAATTATACATGTTAATTTGAGCTCAAATTGCATATAAATCAAATAAACTTCACACAATTGCTCCCAAAGTAAAACACATAAATCACTATACTTATATAGCATGAAACGAGCTAAAATAGCAATGAGGGATGAAAGGATGAAGTTGCTAACCTTTTAGAACGATGGGGTGCCTCCAATCTTGACAAATCTTGGCAACAATGGATGATGAGCTCGAGCTAGGGGAAGGTAATAGAGAGGAGAGAAAGGAGAGCTTGGGCTCGGGCTGGAAGAAGCATCTATATATAGGGACATCTTTAGTCCCGGTTGGTGATACAAACTGGGACTAAAGGTCCATCTCTAGTCCCGGTTGGTGTCACCAACCGGGACTAAAGGGTCTCGCGGGGGCCCCAACCTGGCGCAACACTGACACAACCCTTTAGTCCCGGTTGGTGTCACCAACCAGGACTAGAAGTCCCTCACGAACCGGGACTAGAGGTGGCCCTGCCCCCATCCGCTCCTAACCGTTGGAACCGGGACTAATGGTAACACTAGTCCCGGTTCCAAACCCGGTCGGGACTAAAGCTGCGGACGAAAGGTCCGTTTTCTACTAGTGATAGTCTAGGGATCACTACTAGGGAAAACCTTATACACAAAAACTTATCAGTAGTGCTGCTTAAAATAAGGCGCTACTGATAAGTAGCAGTAGCGCGTCTCCACAAGAGGCGCTACTGGTATCCACATAGTAGTAGCGCGGCTGGTATAAAACGCGCTACTAATATAATTGCCACACCGTTGCCGACACGCTAGGTATAGTAGTAGCGCGCATCTGCAAACAGCACTACTGCTAACAGTATAATAGTAGCGCGTTTTTACGGTAGGGCGCTATTGCTAAGTTTGACCGGTCGCTGGAACTAAATCTGTGATGTGCCATATTGTGGGCCCCACTTAGCAGTAGCGGTTCACGTAAACCAGCGCTACTGCTAAATGTGTATCCGTAGCGTGTTTTCCTAGACCGCGCTACTACTAGGTCGTACCTTATCTTCTTCCCCCCGGCCCGCGCCCCCTCACTCCTCACTCTATAGATCTCCCTCTCCACTATCTCCCTCGCGGCGGCGCTCCCGCATCCCGGCCGTCCGCCCCACGCGGCGGCCCTACCCCGTCCCGTCCCTCCCGTCCCGGCCATCCACGCAGCGGTAGCTCTCCCTCCCTCCTCTCTCCCACTCTCCCCCCTTCTCCCTCCTCCCTCTGTTTTTGCACTGCTAGAAAAGCTTAATGGATGGATGGATTGATGCATTTAGATGGTTATGAATGGATGCATTTAGATGGTTAGATGGATGTATGATGCATTTAGATGGTTATGGATGGATGCATTTAGATGGTTAGATGGATGTATGATGCATTTAGATGGTTATGGATGGATGCATTTAGATGGTTAGATGGATGTATGGATGCATATCGGAATTCATCCACATGCTGTAAATTGTGTTACAAAGGTGCTTCACGTCGTAACCAAATGTCCATTGTTAGATTCCATGTCTAACACGCTGTAAATGGTTAGATTTGTTGGCGCAGGGAAATTTACAGGGATTCCATGTCTCCTAGACGTTGTGCTATTTAATATGTCCATTGTTAAGCAAATGTCATGCCAAATTTACAGGGATTCCATGTCTCCTAGACGTTCTCGTGAAGAGGAGTTGGAGTGGCGGAGGAAGTTGCTGGCGCGGGGAAAAAGGATTGACGATGCAGTGTTCGGATGGAGAGATTGCATGCGGGAGCTGAAAGAGGCGGAGAATATGTTTCGGAAGACTCAGTCTAGTCACTGGGAGTACGAAGTCAAGGAGTGCAAGAGTTATGCCCAAACACAACTACAAGTTGCAGCAGACGTCATCTTCGCGGAGGCCAACGCTGCAGAGCATGCTCGGATGCCACCTCAGAGTAGTCCCCACTTGGTTATGGAATGGGCACTAAAACAAGTGACATCTTCATGCCCGACTCAAAGAGCCCGATGGGGAAGTGTTGTCGGGATACTTCCGCCAAGAATGCCCCCACCACCATCAGATTCTGCACCACCAGATTCTGCTCATTAATAGTATTGTAGTAAGATTAAGCTCCAGTTTAAGGTTTAATAGTTTTATCATTATTGGTCTCGATCTAGCAGTTCGGTCTAGACTTGTAAGGTTTTTGAAATCTAGTTATGTGTTTGAACTCAAATTGTCATCAATAATGATATATATATGCCCATCCTCTTCTGCTTACTACTGACACTGCTGCTACATTGGGCCCACCACGGTACTGCTAATTACACTAGTGATGTCATTAGTAAACAAAAAAAGCATAAAAATAGTAGTGGCGCGGGTTAGAGACCAGCGCTAATGGTAAGTAAATTATCAGTAGCGCGGGGGAGAGACGCGACTGCTACAAGTTAGCTGTGGCGCCATAGCAGTAGCGCGGTGCCGCGCGCTACTGACAGGCCCTTAACCCGCGCTACTGCTAGGCTTTTCCCTAGTAGTGGATGGGGCTTCAGCCCCGAAACAGAGCGCAGACAATGCTACCTGATTGTCCGGTCGGTCACAATGGACTGTCAGATGGTGTATTTTTAGGGAGGTGCCAGGGTTGGACCAGACATTTTGATCCTGGCGACCGGACGGTCCGGTGTGTCCAGAGCGGTCGATCGTGCATGCAGACTGGATCGCATTATCTGGTGCGAGGGACCGGAAGAGTGCGCGCGCACACACACACATGACATATCGAAGACCGGATCGCAAAGCGCTTCAAGATTGATAAAAATCACCAAAGGTGCATGACTATTGATGGAAACATAACCTCCCACCCCCACTTCAAGAATTTGTCTGATTAACCAGTTAACTTGCCGATTAATTCCTATTTATAGGGTCACCGAGTAGCCGATCAACGGATAATCGTCCGATTAATTGATTAATGGGTTGATTAACTTGTCAATAGCATAATCCATTACTCGCCAGCCAAGCACTAGTAGAAAAATGACCTTTAGTGTCGGTTCGTAAGGGCCTTTAGTGCCGGTTCTCCAACCGTCACTAAAGGGTGGGGACTAAAGCCCCCCCCCCCTTTAGTCCCGGTTCAACACGGCCCGACACTAAAGGCCCACCACGTGGCACCTGCCGGCGCCGTGGGCTGGGGGACCTTTAGTCCCGGTTGGTAACACCAACCGGGACTAAAAGTATTTAATTCTTTTAATTTTGGTTTATTTTTCCTTCTAATCCTTTAGGGGTTTATGAATTATTTATGGTTTATTTTTCCTTTTAATTTTTTGTTTTCCATTTAATTATTTTTCATTTCAAACATATATTACGCTACTACATACTGTACACGTTGTAGATATATATCATCGATTTTCTCGTACGACGACCATTCACATACATATATATATATACAATTTGGTATATACAATTTCTCCTACAATTTGCGGATCATTACATATGCAGGCATTACTGCTTGATCTTGTAATGGTATTCTCCTTTGGGATCTATGACCTGGTCGAGCAGAAATCCAGCTATTTCCTCTTGAATTGCTCGTACGCGAGCCGTTGGTAGGAGCTGGCCCCGCATCTCCGTCAGCTATAAGAAGGAGATCAAGATGAATATATTAGTTGTGTGTATATATATTAGCTAGATCATGATAAAAAAATTATGGATAGTGTTGTGTTCTGGCAAACGTACCCAAAGATTTCTTTCGTTTCTGCTCCTTTCAGACGTGATCATGCGAATGTTCTCGCAAACGTAGTATGCGCATAAACTATTCCCCTACTCCTGCCTCATGCACTTTACGAGAATAAAATTCAATCAGGTAATAATTAATCAAGCATGATAATGGTATTCAAACTAGAATTAAAGAGATGCACGGACGTAGCTAGCTAGTACTACTTAATTACCTTGGGTCGCACCCATGTAAGCTTTTGTTCCCAGTCGCCTGGGACCAGTTTGACGAACTTGACCCAAGCCCTGCCCGCCGGCAAAGAAAATGAATAAAGGAGTTATTAACTAGTTGATATCAGGAAATGAAGTAAAGAGGCCGACATAGTGCGATAATGATTGAAATTACTTGTCGACCATCCCCCTCACGGTTGCGTATTCGGATGGATTATTATATAGTGAGTCCAGTACTTCAACTTTTCCCTTGTCAACTTCAATGATTAACAAGATCCAGTGGTAACTGCATGCACACACGTTTTGTATAATTAAGCGGGCATGTGCATAACTCATCAACTACACTTATTAACATCTAGTAAGCAAAAAATAGAATTTGTAGTACAAGATATAGTAACACTCACCCGAAGTTGTAAGGAAGTAGTATTTCTGGTTGGGTGTTTAGTTGCTTCAAAAACTCTAGCAAGAATCTCTCTGTGTCTTTTCTCGAATATTGATCTTCCCATATCGCTTGATTAACCGTATTTGGGTCAATGAACCCAATGCCATAGCGTCCAGCCTTTTTCATTTCATACATCTTCATTCTGCATAATACCACAGAAAAGAATATAGTGAGGATAATTACAGGTAATGAACGAGAGCACAGCTAGCTAGAGACTTAAATTACAGAAAGAAATCACTTACAGACAATAGCAACTGACGATAGATTTGTCGAGTGCGTCTTGATTGAATAACTGAAACAACTATGAATAATGAATCCACAAATCTTTTTTATGGAAGTAATGCTTTCTCTTGACTCTCACCATGAGGGACTCTTGATTGGTATTTGCTGTTTCTTGCATGTACCATGTATGCAAATTGTACATTCTCGTTGGTAGAAGCTTGACATCGTCAGGCTTGACCAGAGGTTTGCCGCGGACATATTGGTATTTTACTTCCTCCTCTGTAATCCCGGGGATTTCCTCAAGGCCTAGGAGTTGTTCAACAGTGACACCGGCCTCTTTAGCCTGCCTTTTATGATCGTCGGTTATTACCAGCCGATCGGCGGTACTCACAGGTGTTTGTACAATGAGCGGGGGGATCAATTGCACTGCCTGTTCTCCCAGCTGGGGAACAGTTTTCCCGCTTTTTTTGCCAACTGCTTGGCTCGAGCTCGAGCTTGATTCCTTTTGTCCTACCAAATATGACTTCTTGATAGACCGCACATAGTCGGAGTCCTTCTGATTGTCAGCCGGTCGAGCCATATCAATAAAGTGTTGTGAGACATGCTCAGGTACTTTCTCCTTTGGCGGCGGGGGCGGTTTCGGTCCAAAATGGGCCTTCACTTTGGCATCCACTGCGGCGTCGAGTTCCTCCTCATTCAGGTGGTAAGGCAACTTCGGAAGAGGCTTGAGGTTTGGACCATATTTGAATTTCTTGCCTGTTGTACCGCTAGCCGTCGTAGCTGCGGCCTCTCTCTTCCGTTGTTGCTTACGCGACGAAGCACGATGAGTCGGCCGAGACGGCAGACGTGGTGCCGGACTTGGAGGAGGAGGAGTCGGCTGACGCCGTGCCGGACTTGGAGGAGGAGTCGGCTGACGCGGTGCCGGACTTGGAGGAGGAGGAGTTGGCTGACGCCGTGCCGGACTTGGAGGAGGAGTCAGCTGACGCGGTGCCGGACTTGGAGGAGGAGTCGACTGACGCGGCGGCGGACTTGGAGGAGGAGGAGTCGGTGGCCTTGGAAAGACGATGCAATCCTTTTTCCATAGAATGATACGATGTATGGCCTCTCCCAGTGTTCTCTCCTCGTCACCTCCAAGAATGTCAAGTTGTAGCTCGTGATATCCTGACATCACTTCATCAACCCCGACACGAGCATAGCCAGCTGGAATGGGATTGCAATGGAAGGTTGCTTCAGGGGGATTTGCTAAAGCATAGCCATCCGCCACCTTCATGGATAAGTTCTTCACTTTCATGTGTGCTCACAGTTAGTCCTGTCTTTGATATCATCCACAGGGTAGCTAGCTAGCAGTGCATCATCGATATAGGCCGGGGCGGAACCCACGCTGCTTCTCGGCATAGATGGGACGGTGCTATCCAATGCTGGATCGATCTGCTCATGCTGCCGCTGAGACGCCCTTTCCTGGCTGAGTGAGTCGATCTGCTCCTGCTGCCGCCTGAAAGCGCGTTCCAACTCCAGGTGCTTTGATTCTAAGCCTTCAAGGCGGAGTGCTTCCTCCTTATTCTTCTGCTCCTCCTGCTTCTTCTTTCTCGCACGGCTTCTGTAGTCGTCGTTCCAATCCGCAAACCCCTCATACCACGGAACAACGCCTTTGCCTCGTGTTCTTCCCGGGTGTTCACGATTCTTCAGAGCGCACGTAAGCTCGTCGTTCTCTCTGTTGGGCCTGAACACCCCCGTTCGAGCTTCTTCTATTGCAATAATTATTTCGTCTGTCGCTTCTTTAAGACTTGCCTTCAACATAACCAGCCCTGTCTCTGGGTCCAACTTCCCCCCATGCGCATAAAACCATGTCCTGCACCTGGGGGGCCATGTCAATGTAACTGGAGTGACCCCTGCACTAATCATCTCTTGCTCAGATTGATCCCACTTAGGCAGGGCCACCTGGTAGCCACCTGGCCCCAGAGTATGGTGCCACTTCTTTTTCGCAGCATTAATCTTGTTTTTTCTCGACCGTTCCTTAGCTTCTTCCGATTCCTTGAACTTCACGAAAGTGTCCCAGTGATCTTTTGCCTTCACCAGTGCTCCCTTGAATTCTGGAGTCTTCTTTTTTGATTTGACGTACTTAGTCCATGCTTTTTCTTGAAGGTGTTGAATGCGATCGCCATCTTTTTAAGAGCATAGTTTCTGACTTTCTTCAGATCTGCATCTGTCAAATTATCTGGTAGGGTGAAATGTTCCATGAGCGATGTCCAAAGCACATCTTTTGCTCTTTTGTCGACAAAAGTAACTCCTGCTCGATCTCCCTTTGCTGGCTTTTTCCATTCTTGAACAGAGATCGAGATTTGGTCCCTGACAATAACTCCGCATTGATTCTTGAACTTGGTCGCATTTTTCCTAGGTTCAAGCGGTTCGCCATTTGATGTTTTGATGGAATCGATGTTGAACTTTACGCCAGCATCCAACTTTCTGGCCGGGCCTCGAACTACCCTGTCGCTTGTAGAAGATTTGCTCGATCCGGAGGCCTAAAAGAAGAAAGATCGATTCGTTAATACATACAAATCAATTAAGACAAGTAATGATCACCGGATGGCTTATATAATAAATATACCTCGCCGGTATTTGTTATTTGAAGAACATTTTCTTCGTCAACATCGTTGTCGTCACCTTCATCTATTCATTCGTCTTCATCAAATATCATACAACCCTCACCGGAATTGTTCAGATATTGCGAGCCGTCATCATCTTCAGGTTCATGCTCTGGGCTCGGGGAGCGTATGATTTCGAACAAAGCCTCTTCTCCTTCTCTGCCGGTATTGTCCATAGCTTTTATTTAACTAATCTAGAAGAAAGATAAAACAATTTAGTATTCAAATTAGAATGCATGCAATCAATAAGGAAAAACTGAATCATAGTACATAATATGCATCTCGAATAATTCATATAATATGCATCATCGAATATAATCTCGAATAAATCGTCTCGAATATTATCGAATACATCTCGAGTATTATCACTAATACATCTCGAATGTTATCATATATATAACATCACTAGCTAATACAGATCGAATATTATCGAAGAATCTAGTTCACTCACGGTTCCTGAGGCACGGGCGGTGGACACCCAAAGAGAAGGAACCATCACAGGATCATAGCTCGGGTGAGATCCCTGAAGAACCTACCAGGTATTTGAGAACCTGACGTCCAACGCATCCATGTAGCGACGGACGTGCTCGTCCTCCTCCTTGACACGGCGACGTACCACCTCCGGCGGGGCCGGCTGCCTCCGCACCGAAAGTGGCCCACGCGAACGCCACCAAAGAAGCTCCGGGTCGACGATGGGACCCGGGGCCGGGTTCCTCACCAAGCTGCGCACCCCTGAAGGTAGCACCTCCCAGTGCCAGCCCGGCGGAGCCCAGTCCCGAACGTTGCCCCTCTGAAGCAGGACGTCGTCGCGAACGAGTCGACGACGAGGATGCGGGCCGGGCATCGTTGACTCCGAGAAGAAATTCTATGCAAATTTAACATTTTTTAAATGCTTGATTGTGAGTTCTTATATACGAGGAACCTTCAGAATCATAACGGATTCTCTTAACCTTTAAGGGATTTAACAAAATGGCGCCATTGTGGATGTGCAGAAAATGGTCCATATTTTTCCTGATATCATCTACCCTTCTATATGTCACGTTGTCTAGCTAGTGTCAAAGGAAGAAAATCATGGCTTCATCATTAGCCGGAAATAACAGGCGCATGATGGTACGAAGCTGTCCAAAGTTGTTTTAGAACGGAGTCTCGGATAGGATAATTAGCTTTTTGGTACGAAGTTCAGCAAGAGCCTTCCGAATATCGCTATTTGGAAGGCCTTTTTGCTGAACTTCGTACCAAAAAAGCTAATTATTCTATCAAGAACTCCGTTCCAAAACAACTTTGAAAAGCTTCGTACCATCATGCGCCTGTTACTTCCGGCTAATGATGAAGCCATGGTTTTATTGAATCCTTTGACACTAGCTAGACAAAACGTGACATATAGAAGGGTAGATGCATGAGATCAGAAAAAAATTGGATCAACTTGTGCACATCCATAATGGGGGCATTCCTAAATCGCTTAAAGGACTAAGAGAATCTATTGTATACATACATGTACTAATTGCAAATCTAACATTCATCTAACATTTCTATATCTTTTTTATATCTAAAATTTATATAGCAATAAAAAAGTATAAAAAACTAAAAAACATTTCTATATCTTTTTTATATCTAACATTTATCTAGCTATAACTAAAAGTATAAAAAAACTAAAAAACATTCATCTAACATTTATATATGTAACATTTCATGTAACATTTATATATCTAACATTTCATCTAACATTTCTATAACTAAAAGTATAAAAAAACTAGAAAACAGAAAAACAGAAAATAAGAATGTGTGTGTGTGTGTGTGTGTGTGTTCATGCATGTGTGTGTGTGTGTGTGCGGGCTCGATGGGAGGGGCGGCCATGGCGGCAGGGGCTCACAGTGGGGCGACGGCCGGCGAGGCGAGGCGAGTCGTCGGCGATGGCGACTGCGACGGCGACGGCGACGGCGCACAAGGTCGAGGAGAGGGGCGGCGCGATGGCGCGCGTGTCGGGGCAGGCGGGCGCGGGCGGGGATCGGCGAGGAGGCGCGGGCGGCGTCGGGGGGGAGGCGCGAACGGCCGGCGTCGGGGGCGGCGGCGATGATCTCCGGCGTCGGGGGAGGCGACGGCGTTGCGCAGCAGCCTGGCGGCGTCCTCGTTCGGCGTCGTCGAGAGAATGGAGAATCGATCTGAAATTTTGCAAACTGCCGCTTATATACAACGACCTTTATTCGCGGTTGGTGGCTCCAACCGCGACTAAAGGTAGCCTTTAGTCGCGGTTGGAGCCACCAACCGCGACTAAAGGTATTTTTCGCCAGGCGAAGCGGCGGGAAGCGCAGAACTTTAGTCGCGGTTGGTGGCTCCAACCACGAGTAAAGGTGCCGCGCAAGTTTAGTCCCACCTCGCCCACCGAGGGGCAGTGATTCTTTTTTCTGCTGTTTAATATTAGTGTGTTTTATCATTATATTCAATTTGGTAATTCTTAGGTTATTTAAAAAATGAAATGCCTTTGTAACAGACGAGTTTTCGTCTGAAACCCTGATACTTCGAAAGAGATTGTCCATTTTGTACACGAAGTGCATCCAGTTTTTGCCGTAACCCTCTCAACTTTTTAGCACACATGCTATGTGGGTGAAATGGTGATACCATGCCAACTTTCAACATTTTCAGAGTTCATTTGTAGTGCTTTTCAATTTTAGGGTCATTTAGCTCAAAAAAATTCAGGAAATGCATGAAAAATAGCAAATGAAGTCAGAAAGGGTTGAAAATTGATGACGTGGCTTCGAATGGTGCATACTGAACACACAAAAAGTCTGGAGTTGAAATAAGTTTAAAAAATGAAATGCCTTTGTAACAAACGAGTTTTCGTCTGAAACCCTGATACTTCGAAAGAGATTGTCCATTTTGTACACGAAGTGCATCCAGTTTTTGCCGTAACCCTCTCAACTTTTTAGCACATGCTATGTGGGTGAAATGATGATACCATGCTAACTTTCAACCTTTTCAGAGTTCATTTGTAGTACTTTTCAATTTCAGGGTCATTTAGCTCAAAAAAATCAGTAAATGCATGAAAAATAGCAAATGAAGTCAGAAAGGGTTGAAAATTGATGACGTGGCTTCGAATGGTGCATACTGAACACACAAAAAGTCTAGAGTTGAAATAAGTTTAAAAAAATGAAATGCCTTTGTAACAGACGAGTTTTCGTCTGAAACCCTGATACTTCGAAAGAGATTGTCCATTTTGTACACGAAGTGCATCCAGTTTTTGCCGTAACCCTCTCAACTTTTTAGCACATGCTATGTGGGTGAAAGGATGATACCATGCCAACTTTCAACCTTTTCAGAGTTCATTTGTAGTGCTTTTCAATTTCAGGGTCATTTAGCTCAAAAAAAATCAGTACATGCATGAAAAATAGCAAATGAAGTCAGAAAGGGTTGAAAATTGATGACGTGGCTTTGGACATAATATTTCTTCGCGTTTCAAATGCCAAAACACATAAGTACACTACTATTACAAAGATTCCCCGGGGTTTGTCCGAAGTGGGACTTTCCAGATATATAAGTCCGGAAACTAACTAGAGAAGCCGGTCACATCCCAGAGTGGGATCTTTGGGTATAAAACTTTTTCTTCGCGTGTGTCCCTTTGCGCCGTAACCATGGACAATCTTCATCGTTTAACTTGATGCTCGGGTCAACATTCACTGTGAAGGGAGCAATTTCATGAAACTTTTCATAATCTTCTGACATGTCTGTCTTGTCCTCCACTCCCACGATGTTTCTTTTCCCTGAAAGAACTATGTGGCGCTTTGGCTCATCGTATGATGTATTCGCTTCCTTATCTTTTCTTTTTCTCGGCTTGGTAGACATGTCCTTCACATAGAAAACCTGCGCCACATCATTGGCTAGGACGAATGGTTCGTCTGCGTACCCAAGATTGTTGAGATCCACTGTTGTCATTCCGTACTGCGGGTCTTCCTTTACCCCGCCTCCTGTTAGATTGACCCATTTGCACCGAAACAAAGGGACCTTCAAACCAAGTCCATAGTCAAGTTCCCATATCTCCTCTATGTAACCATAATATGTGTCCTTTGGCCTATCGGTGTTTGCTGCATCAAAGCGGACACCACTGTTTTGGTTGGCGCTCTTTTTATCTTGGGCGATCGTGTAAAATGTATTCCCATTTATCTCGTACCCTTTGAAAGTCAATATAGTCGAAGATGGTAACTTGGACAGCAAGTACAGGTCATCTGCAACAGTGTCGTCATGCATGAGACGTGTCTGCAACCAACCGGCGAAAGTCACCGTTTGTTCATGTGTAATCCAGTCGTCAGACTGCTCCGGGTGTTTGGAGCGTAGAATATTCTTGTGTTGCTCGATATACGGAGCCACCAAGGCGGAACTTTGTAGAACTGTGTAGTGTGCTTGCGCCAAAGAATGCCCGTCCTGGCATATTACTGAATTATTTCCTAGCGTGCCTTTTCCACCCAGTCTGCCCTCATGACGCGATTCAGGAACACCAATCGGCTTAATGTCAGGAATAAAGTCAACACAAAACTCAATGACCTCCTCTGTTTCATGGCCCTTGGAGATGCTTCCTTCTGGCCTAGCACGATTACGCACATATTTCTTTAAGACTCCCATGAACCTCTCAAAGGGGAACATATTGTGTAGAAATACAGGACCCAGAATGGCAATCTCCTCGACTAGGTGAACTAGGACGTGCGTCATGATATTGAACAAGGATGGTGGGAACACCAACTCGAAACTGACAAGACATTGCACCAAATCATTCTCTAACCTTGGTAGGATTTCTGGATCGATTACCTTCTGAGAGATTGCATTGAGGAATGCACATAGCTTCACAATGGCTAATCGAACGTTTTCCGGTAGAAGCCCCCTCAATGCAACCGGAAGCAGTTGCGTCATAATCACGTGGTAGTCATGAGACTTTAGGTTCTGGAACTTTTTCTCTGCCATATTTATTATTCCCTTTATATTCGACGAGAGGCCAGACGGGACCTTCATACTAAGCAGGCATTCAAAGAAGATTTCCTTCTCTTCTTTGGTAAGAGCGTAGCTGGCATGACCCTGAAACTGCTTTGGATCCATGCCGTCTTCTCCGTGCATACGTTGCTGGTCCTCCCGTGCCTCCGGTGTATCTTTTGTCTTCCCATACACGCCCAAGAAGCCTAGCAGGATCACGCAAAGATTCTTCGTCACGTGCATCATGTCGATTGCAGAGCGGACCTCTAGGTCTTTCCAATAGGGTAGGTCCCAAAATATAGATTTCTTCTTCCACATGGGTGCACGTCCGTCAGCGTCATTCGGAACAGATTGTCCGCCAGGACCCTTTCCAAAGATTACTTTTAAATCCTTGACCATATCAAGTATATCATCACCCGTACGGTGGCGAGGCTTCTTCCGGTGATCTGCCTCACCTTTGAAATGCTTGCCTTTCTTTCTTACGGGATGCCTGCTCTGAAGAAATCGACGATGCCCCAGGTACACATTCTTCTTACATTTATCCAAATATATATTGTCGGTATCATCTAAACAGTGCGTGCATGCGTGGTATCCCTTGTTTGTCTATCCTGAAAGGTTACTGAGAGCAGGCCAATCATTGATGGTTACAAACAGCAACGCTCGCAGGTCAAATTCCTGCTGTTAGTGCTCACCCCACGCACGTACACCTTTTCCATTCCACAGCTCTAAAAGTTCTTCGACTAATGGCCTTAGGTACACATCAATGTCGTTGCCGGGTTGCTTGGGGCCTTGGATGAGCACTAGCATCATAATGAACTTCCGCTTCATGCACAACCAAGGAGGAAGGTTATAGATACATAGAGTCACAGGCCATGTGCTATGATTGCTGTTCTGCTCCCCAAAAGGATTAATGCCATCTACACTTAAACCAAACCATACGTTCCTTGTGTCCTTTGCAAAGTCCTTCCACTTTCTCTCATTTTTTCTCCACTGCGATCCGTCAGCGGGTACTCTCAACTTCCCGTCTTTCTTACGGTCTTTTTTGTGCCATCGCATCAACTTGGCATGCTCTTTGTTTTGGAACAAACGTTTCAACCGTGGTATTATAGGAGCATACCACATCACCTTGGCAGGAATCTTCTTCCTGGGGCGCTCGCCCGCAACATCACCAGGGTCATCGTGGCCGATCTTATAGCGCAATGCACAGCATACCGGGCATGCATTCAAATCCTCGTACTCACCGTGGTAGAGGATGCAGTCATTAGGGCATGCATGTATCTTCTGCTCCTCTAATCCTAGAGGGCAGACAGCCTTCTTTGCTTCGTACGTACTGTCGGGCAATTCGTTGTCCTTTGGTAGCTTATTCTTCATTATTTTCAGCACCTTTTCAAATGCCTTGTCAGATACACCATTCTCTGCCTTCCATTCCAGCAATTCCAGTGTGGTATCCAGCTTTTTCTTGTCATCTTCGCAATTTGGGTACAACAATTTCTTGTGATCCTCTAACATGCGCTGCAACTTCAGCTTCTCCTTTTCACTTGCGCAGTTTCTCTTTGCATCGGCAATGGCCCGACCAAGATCATCAGCGGGCTCATCTGATGCCTCTTCTTCAGCTCCTTCCCGCATTACCGGCTCAGCTTCTTCCCCCATTGTTCTACCATCGTATTCATGGAACCCATGGCCAGGATAGCTGTCGTCATCCTCTTCTTCTTCATTCTCTTCCATTAGGACCCCTCTTTCTCCGTGCTTGGTCCAACAGTTATAGCCGGACATGAAACCGGACTCAAACAGGTGGACGTGAATGGTTCTTGAGTTAGAGTAATTTCGATCATTCTTACAGCCAGCACATGGACAATACATAAAACCATCCGCCCGCTTGTTTGCCTCAACCGCAACCAGAAAAGTATGCACACCATTAATGAACTGGGGAGAGCATCGGTCATCGTACATCCATTTCCGGCTCATCTTCATTACACAACACCGAAAAGACCAAATTAATACAAGTTCATACACACTTGTTCTCATAAAACAACATACAAACTCTCTAGCTAAAGCATTTAAATGCAACAACAAATGCGATCAAGATCGCAACTAAGGTAACAATTGATCCAACAGCATAGTGATACCAAGCCTCACTATCAAAGGCATATTTTTTAAATTTTCTAATCTTCAAGTGCATTGCATCCATCTTGATCTTGTGATCATCGACGACATCGGCAACATACAACTCCAGTTTCATCTTCTCTTCTTCAACTCTTTTCAATTTTTCTTTCAAATACTCGTTTTCTTTTTCAACTAAATTTAACTTCTTGACAAGAATATCTATGTCGGTTGCAATTTCCGGTTCACATACCTCCTAGATAAAAATATCTATGTCAACTTGATGGGCATAATTGTCATAAACACGAAATGCAACAAATAGTTATAAAAGAGAGTATATACCACATCCGAATCATAAACCGGACGAGGGCCGACGGGGACAGATATCAAAACCATGCCACTATGTATAACAAACAACCATATAGGTAAGAAAACTATACAAGTAACTATCTAAATCTTACAAACATGATTTTTTTTATAAAAAGGATAAGAACAAGAGGCTCACCAAGGTGGTGCCGGCGATGGGACGGTGCGGGCGATCGACGGTGGTTAGGACGGGGACGGGAAGGCACTAAGTAAACCACACCTACACATGCAAAGTAAGAAGTTAATTTGAGCTCAAATTGCATATAAATCAAATAAACTACCACATATAAATACTCCCAAACTAAAACCCACAAATCACTATACTTATAGAGCATTGCAAGAGCTAATCTAGCAATGAGAGATGAAAGGACAAAGTTGCTAACCTTTGTGAACACTTAGATGGATGGGGTGCCTCCAAATCTTGACAAATTTTGGCAAAAATGGAGGTGAGCTCGAGCAAGGGGAAGAACAAAGGAGGGGAAGAAGGGGAAAAACATGGAGGAGTGTGCTCGGGCTGGCCGAAGGGTTCATATAGGGGATCTTTAGTCCCGGTTCGTGGCACGAACCGGGACTAAAGGTGAGCCTATAGTCCCGGTTTCGTGCCACGAACCGGGACTAAAGGTGATCGTGGGGCCCCAGGCTGACACGAGCCTGCCACCACCCCTTTAGTCCCGGTTCGTGTTACGAACCGGGACTAATGATGCCCGTCCCGAACCGGGACTAATGGTCACATTAGTGCCGGTTCAAAACCAGACCGGGACTAATGCTTTGGACAAAAGGTCTGTTTTCTACTAGTGAAGCGAGCACCTACATTTAATGGTTACCTCAACAATGCCTCCCACTAAAAGTAAACCACGTTAATAAAGACATCAAAGCATCAAACATAGTGTCTGATCCCTAGTAGGTTGATCACCAGTTAGTTCTTCACTTGGTATCACTTCTACTAAATGAGAGTTCGTGGTAGCTCCTTTTGTTAGATACCCAGCCCGCACAACCACCTCCCCACCGATCATTTTTACAACCGATCCCTTCACAATTTTTTTCACCCCTTCTATGGTTTATTAAAGCATCTACAACCACAATCGCAAATCCGGCCACAGACGGTGACCGGGCAGGCCGCAAATTTTGCAATTTGCAACCATGTACCCTATTTTCAAAACATCAGATACATGCAATGACATGCACGTTGATCATCAGGTCTTAGTTGGGCCGGCTGGACACAACTTCGGTCACCATTATACCCTTTGTGAAGCATATGGACCGTGAATCTTTTTAAATTACAAAATAAAAATCTCTGTTATTGTAATAGGCCATCAACGTATACATATGAGATGAACTTGACACTCAATGAACACTCATCAGTTGATGAAATGCAATCTAGTGTCATGCCCCCTCATACATACAGCGAGAATTGATCCACCTACACAATTAACAGAGAAGCTTGTAGATGTCCGACGATGCAACAATTTAAGTCGGTCCACCTCTAGCTGGCGCGGCGAGGTGGGACTAAAATTTGAGTTGACTGGCTCCCGGGCGGCAAAGGTCTTCTCGCCATGTCGCTAGCAAGTGGGACCGTGCGGGCCAGGCGGACGTGCTCAGGCGCGCCCGGGCGCCCCCATATCCGCCCCATATTTGGGCTAGATATGAGGGGTGCCGGTCAGCCCGGGCGTTTGAGGCTAGTTTGAGAGGCCCGGCTAGGTCGAAATTTTGTGACTGGTCAATTACCGGGAGGCCTGCCCGGGCATTTGAGGGGAGTATGTGGGGTCCGGTTGTAGGAGCATCTACAACTGGACTTGGCAAATCCGCCCCCTATATGCCAGTGGACGTGCACGGACACGCCCGCCGGCCCCTCATATGTTCCGCCGCACATCTACATATCTCAAATGCCAAACCTCAAATCCATGCAATCCATGCACGTCGATCATCTGATACAAATTGTCCAAATTCAATAGTTTGAAATAAAGCAAATCAAATCATAGTTCAAACTGGACATGCCAAAATTAAATCAATGTCCGAGCGAGAAAGGGTGCTTGACGGATCACTGGCCGGACGCGGCCATCCATGCCGCCTACTCGTCCTGCTCCGCCTGGGAAGCCAGCTCCGCTGCCGTAGCCGCCCTCGCCGCCTCGTGCGCCCTATGGTCATTGATCTCCTTCTTCCTCTCTCGAAGCCACTTTTTTTCATGCTCATCCATATAGGTGTCGTCCGCCAACATGATCTTGGCATCCTCCGCGTCCCATGCGAGTTGCAACCTCTCCTTTTCGAGCTCAATCTCTCCAAATGTCTTGGCCTTCTCGAGTTCCCATTTGATCGCCGCCTCTTGCTTCTCCAATTCGATCTTCTCCCTCTCAATTTCCAGCTTCTTCTCTGCCCTCCTCCGGTCCCAATCCATCCTCTCCTTTTGCGCATCCAACATGAGCTTGTACCTCTCCTCCTTATTGTTCTCCCACACCGAAAAAATGCTTGACATGTACGCCTCCAATTTCAGTGGTGGCCTCCAATTCATACTCCATTTCGGTGGGGGTCTCCAATTCATACTCCATTTTGGTCGGATCTTCATTGTCATTTATCATGCTTGACATGTATGCCTCCTAGATAATAATGGCTTGCAAGCATTCATCAATTGCAAGCATTTGACATGTACAAATTGACCATCAGATGGGACATGAGCAAACAAAATGTACCCGCTCTTGTTCTGTCATTCCGTCGAACATGTCGAGTGCGCCCGGGCGGTGCCGGTGCCCGTGCTCATCCGCTCCCGAACGAGCTGCGGTGAGTCACATTCGTCGACCGGCGGCATCTGCATGGGCGGAAAGGTATACGGAATGGCCCAGCTGGCCGTCGAATCCTCCTCTGTCCCAAGGAAGCCAAACGGCATAAACCGCGTCGGCGTCAACGCTCGGATGGACGGGGTGCTGGGTGCCGGGCGTGGCATTGGATACAGCTCCTTGAGCATATCCTCACCTCCCTGCGCCGCTGCAGCCTCCCTCTCTCGCTGCCGTCGACACCGCAACTTTCGGGCAACATTCTCCGCCTTACAAGACGGAGGGGAGGAAGGCGCCGACGGACGAGGCAGACTGTTTCTCCATCGCGGCGGTCGGGGATGGTCTAGAAGACATCTACGGTGGCGGATTGGGACCGGTGGTGAGGATGGGGAGGAAGGGTGGCGGACGACGAGGGTTCGGGCGCGGTAAAGGTTGGAGGGCGGCGGCGGAGGAGGAAGGGTTTGGAGGATTTGGTGCAATTTGTGGTGGGCTCGGGCACCCCCATATCCGCTTCATATTTGGGCTGGATATGAGGGGCGTCGGTCAGCCCGGCAATTTGAGGCCCATTTAAGGCGCCCGTCCAGGTTGAATTTCGTGATCGGTCAGTGACCGGGCAGCCTGCCCGGGCGTTTGAGACGGATATGAGGGGTCCGGTTGTAGATGTTCTTACGACGCCCCTTCATGGATAGATATTTTATCACTTATATTAGAGGTTTTGATGTGGTTTTCACCGGCTTTTGATATTCTCATGTGTTTCTCAAGTGAGGATTTGGATGAATATTTTTCTCTTTTTGCGGGGGAGGTTTTTGATGAAGTTGCATCAGTGTCTAGAGCGCAAGACTTCCCTTAGAGCAACTCTAGCAGACCCCATAAAACCTCGCGGCCCGTATAATTCTGGCGAGTATACGGGTTTGGCCCGAATTTTTGGCGAGATCAGACCCCGTATACTCGGGTCGGGCCATAAAGTTTTTACAGAGGCTCGCAAACGAACCCCCTCGCGCAGTATATATCCGGGTCCGCGGCCGCGATACGGGTCGAAACCCTATCCCTCTGCCGCTGCGATTCCCTATCCCCCCTTCGATTTCCCGCCACCCCGTCCATCGATCCTCCATGATGTGGGGCGGGAGTTGGCGCTCCGACCGACGCGGTGGCGACGACCCCGAGCGGAGGCGATGCGTCATGGCCGATGCAGCGAGGAAGCGCTCCGCCCTGCAGTACACCAACCGTGGACTTGATCCGCCGCCGTCGCTCCTCCGTTGCGAGATGGAGGAATACGACCTCGCACGGGCACGACTCTTCTCCGGCGCAGGCAGGTCCTCCGTCGCGGGCAGCTCCACCGGGGCGTCGAGCTCCCGTTCGTCGCTCACCCCGATGAAAAGGGAGCTGGAGGAGCTCCTCCCACTCCGCGCGGTCAAGAGGGAGCCGACGGCGAACGCGGAGCCGGTGCGACGGGGCGGTGGCGTCGTCAGGCCGGAGGACTTCTCCCACCCGACGGAGGTGGACGCCATCGAGGCTGCCATTCTCGCGTGCAGTGCGTAGGAGTAGGAAGAGGAGGCGCAGCGCCGCCGGCGGGAGGACGAAATCGACGCCTTGCTCTACGAGCAGGGGCTCGTGAATGCGCGTGCGTTCGACGAGAAGGAGGAGTGGCGCCGTGAGGCCATAGCCCAGGAGACAATGTACATCAACCTCACCTCCGACGAGGATTGAGCGCCGCCGCTGGGCTCCAGTGAGCTCGTTTTGGTCAGCTACCGCACCCGCTGGGCTCCGGCGAGCTTCATTTTTTTCAACTTAGGGTAGGGTAGGCATCCGGCGAGCTATATATTCATATGTATGTATGAATCTTCCGCATGTATGAATGATCATCCGCACTGTTGCGTACTGCTCTCGTTTATTTCTCGCACGAAACAAGTTTTTCAAAATTTATGGTTTCAGTGAGATTTTCGTTCTGCCGCAAAGTTTTTGAACCTTATACGACCTGTTGCACGAACTGTAAATCCCGTGTGCTAGAGTTGCTCTTAGGAGTACAACCACATGCGCTCGTAGTTACCGTACGACCTGTCATCATCCCGGTCCCGATCACGCCGGCGAGGTTTCACGTGGCAAAATTTCGTGTTTTGACCCTTTTGGAGAAGTTGTTCAAGATCTGACCCTAGTTTGCAAAAAAATCGGGATCTGACCCTTTTCCTACCGCCAGGGGTATGACGGTAGGGTATGGCAGCCTACCGCCAAGGAATGTGGCGGTAGGAAACTTGGCCACCGCCACAGGGGTTGGCGGTATCATGTGCAACCCTACCGCCAAGGTGCCCGGCGGTAGGTGCGCACGCGCACTGTGTTTGAAACATCATTTTTTTACGGTAGGACATGCAACCCTACCGCCAGGGACCTCAGCGGTAGGCTGCTATACCCTACCGCCAACCCCTGACGGTAAGAAAAGGGTCAGATCTCGATTATTTTTGCAAACTAGGGGCATATCTCAACGGTTTTGCTATTTTACAGTCGAGTGTTTTTCAATTCGCTGTCATTCAATTTTTTGTCCGTCCGATCTGGCGCTAAGATTCGCGCTGAGAGCTTTGGTTTTCGGGCGCTGGTTTCTTTGTCGGGCGTGTTTTTATTTTGGGCTAGCCCGTTAGCGCCCCAGGTGTCTCTCAGTTTTCCTTTTTCTTTGCCCCCCTTTTGAATTTTTTTCCCATTTCATTTTAGGCGGCACTCTTTCGATAAGGCAGCGGGGCAGAGAGGAGTAATAGGAGGCGGCGCTCGAGCGGCGGAGGAGAGGAGGCGATTCCGTCGGATTCATGGCGTTTTCGAGCCCCCTCTCTGCTCAAGTTTGATTTTCCCTTTGATTCTCGGCTCACTCGGTTGGTTGTTACTGTCTCTCCCTCTTTCTCGCGTTCGATTTGCCCTGTCTCTGTTCGTGTAGCTTCCAGATCTAGGGTTGTGAATTGTTGGTAGTCGTTTTTTTATGCATTGTTGTAGGTTTTGTGTGATATTTGAAGATTTAGCGGCTGCTTCTGCTTCTTCCATGGATGCCCGGCTGCTTTGTGATTCCTCTGTTAGGTTTTAGGTGTCCTTGTTTTGATATGCTCGGTGGAGGTGTTGGTAGGTTGCTCGTTTTTGTAGCTTTGTTGATATTTTGGTCTTCTGATGGGGGGTTAGGGTTTGTGATTTCTGTTGTAGGTGCATGTTGCTGCCGTATTGTTGTAGTCCGCCATTTTGCTCCCCTTCTGCTCGCCTAAGATGTGTGTTTTGTGTTGTTAGTCATCGGTGTAGCCACTGGTAGGTGGGTGTTCTAGGTCATCTAGTGGTTGTGGTCGTTTCGCCCCTGCTAATTTGTTTCTTCTACTTTAGATTTAGAGGTAGACGATTTTGTAGTTGTAGCACTGGATTCCCCTGTTTTCTGATGGCCTGGGAGTCTAATCCACGTGCATTTTTTGTTTGTAGATGTAGTTGTAGACTGCTTGGCCTGAGATTCTGCTGGCTTATGCGATGTAGATGTAGTTTGCCATTTGTAGTTTGATTTTGGCCGGCCCTTTCTTATGTAGATGTAGTTGTTTTGTTTCAGTATCCTGCCCTATTATGGTTTCTGATGTGTTGACTCCTTATGTGTTCAGTTTCCTGCTCATGTTAGCTCTTGTAGTCCCAGAATCCCTCTTGATTTTTGTTGTTAGATATAGGTGTTTAGTTTCCCTGGTTCCATGTTAATATACCCCAGAATTTCTCTGAATTTGTGTGTACTAGGCAGAATGTCTTTGAATTTGTGTGTACTAGGCAGAATTTCTCTGAATTTGTGTGTACCAGGCATGTAGTGCTGATGTAGGCCTGTAGTGTTGTTGCAGTGTTAGCCAAATGGATTTTCTTGCTTTTGTCGTTGTAATTTACCCCAGAATCACAGTGTAATTTTACTTTGAATTTGAGTGTAATGCCCATGCTTCTTTATTGTAATTACAGTACAATATACCCTAGAGATATAGTGTAATTTAGCTCAGATTTGCACTGTGATATGCATAAAATTGCACTGTAATTTTCCAACCCCAGATTTACAGTGTAATTTACCCCAGATTTTCACTGTTTTTTATGCTTCAGGACTGTAATTATTGCATGGTTACACTGTATTATTTAGTAGTTTTACACTGTAATTTGCATGGTTCAGCGCTGTAATTGTTGTAGGGCTTTTTGTTTTTTTGTTTGATAGATTACTTTCAATTGCTTCATCACTGTAATTTATCACATATTTTCTCCGTAATTTATACGCTACAAGTCTGTAATTGTTATATGCTTCATATAGATTACAATGATTTACTGCAGATTCTTGGTGTTCTTCAGTTAGTTTTAGTAATGAATTGTTGTATGGCTTACACTGTATTTTACTGCGGATTTACACTGTAATTTGAATGCTTCAGCACTGTAATTGTTGTAGGTTTATGTCAGATAGATTACAGTGGATTTTACTGCAGATTTACACTGTAGTATGTGTTCTTCCTGTGACATTCTCAGTAGATCCTCTTCAGTTACTGTCCTTATCATGCTCCTTATCTGGCATATTTGAAAAGTGGAATGTTAGTGTAAGCATAATTATGAGCAGCAAACCGTTTAGAAATAGATGGAAAGAGTTGGGTAATTAAAATGTTGCTTTGCATGTATTTACGTTGTAAATTGTAGTACATTACCTCTGAAGTTCCATTGTAATTTTGTTGTGCTTTTATAGCATATGCTCTCTGTATATGCTCGCATACTTTCAACTTAATCTCCTGTGTATGTAGTATGTATTTTTGGACTCCAGTAACAGTACTTCTTTGGTATTTACACTGTGCTTCTTGGTGATTTACATTGTACTCCTTGGGTATTTACAGTGTGAATTCATCAGTTTTTACAGTGTAAGTCCCTGGGTTAATGTATAATGTATTTTTCCAGGGGATTTACACTGAAATTCCTGGGTACTTATAGTGTAAGCTTATCAGTTTTTACAAGTGTAAATACCTGATAATAACAGTGCAATTCTAGGGGATTTAGAGTGTAATTCGTGGGATCTATGACTGTAATTCGTGGGTGTTTACAGTGTAACTTCATCAGTAATACAATTGTAAATCCCTGGGAACTTGCAGTGGCATTTACTTTGTATTTTACAGTGTAAATTCACTGTATTTTTTCAGTTGCAGTGTAATTTCCATGCCTTTGCTATTGTATTTTTTGACATTAGACAGCAAAATTTCTGTAATTATGGAGTTTTGCAATTGCTGGCGATCACGCATTCCAGAGTCTCCTGTTGTCTCTGGAATTTCTTTGTAACTAGTTTCTCTGATGGTTCTTTTTATAGTTGTTTTTCTCATGTAATAGGTCAAGCGGGGTGAAGGGGATGAAGAATTGGTGAAGCTGGCGAAGGGGGTCAAGAATTGATGAATGGCAGCCGTTTGGTGTGTTTTGTGGTCCCTCCTTTTCTGTTTTTGTGGAACCGGGTTGTGGTCAGGTTTTGTTGAATCAGGTTTATTTCCTGACCCGTTTTATATTGGAAATACAGGTACATACAGTGCCGGCTGGGATGGGTTTTGGACATACAAGTGCCATATGCTTATTAGTCAGAAAATTTGACTGTTTTTCAATTGTAAAACAGTCAAATGCTAAATAGACACTCCCCTCAAAAGCCTTTTTAAAAAGATCAAAACACGAAATTTAGCCGTTTCACGCAGGCTGAGATGCACGCCTGACGTGACACCCGGCTGCGTCAGTGATGTCGCGCGGCCGGTGGGCGGGCGTGATCAGGAGTCGCACGGACGGACATTGTTGGTGCGGTGTCCAGTCCTAGACAGAGGACAAAACAAGAGAGCTGACCGGACGCCCATATGCTGTATGTATGTGACAAAATAATTAAATAATCTGTACCGTACGTAGGTGGTGCTAGAACAAAAACGCTCCCGATCTACCGTGTCGTCGTATGTGTAGCACACATGTTATAAATAGATTTTCCACTTTTGTTTGTAAAATATTTCGTGTGACGTCCAGAGACAGCTCATATAAGCCCCATCATACGTAGGAGGCTGCGCAAAAACATAGAATTGTTGTAAATATAGTCTTTTAAGAGATTCCTTTATGTGGACCCGTAGCATTGACTTAAGGAGATCTATTTCTTTTCCATCTCATCAAACACCAATTGAAGATTAAAACTTGGTTTCAACGTCGATTCCTAGTACGAGTTCAGTTACAATATCTTGTACTTTCTCCGTCTTAAAATAAATGTCTTAATTTTATACTAACTTTAGTATAAAGTTGTATTAAAGTTAAGACATTTATTTTGAGACGGAGGGAGTATGATTTTAGCAACATAATTAATATTATTCCAAAAAGACTTGAAGCTCTGAAAACATTGATTTATTCTCCCGTCTAGCTCGGGCCCTTGGTCCGTTTGTAAGCGACCTCGCAGGTGGGCCTGCTTGGGCGGCTTCCACTTCCGCCGCCACACGGTCTATGGACTTCTGGACGTCCTCGACGAGGCTCCAAGTGACGACTTTGCGGTGTTGCGTCAGTGCGACGTCCATATTTGTGAAGTCAACGTTCATTATGCGGCAAAGGTAGTGGTGGGCGGTGGGAAGGTTGTGTGGCCCGACTGTTGATTCATGCTTATGAAGCGTGTCCTCCTCAAGCCACTCGGACTAGTCCCAAGCCGTCTCCTAGAACTCCCTCTCGACACAATTCTCTTCTGTGCCGCCAAGGAAAGGTTCGCGTGGAAGTGGAAGATGGAGGCTAAAGTGGGGCGCCGAATGTGAAGGTGGGTCCTCATCGGCGAATAGTAAAGATGGATGAGGAGTGGAGTCAGCGAGCAGGGTGTGCCGATTTATATCCCCGCGAATGTGTGCGCTGATGAGTGTAGTTTCACACTCATTTATACCCATGTTTGAACCAAACAATCTCATTTTTTTAATATAAAATCACTTCAATATGATCACTAATGATTAATAAAAGCAAAGAACCTCAAATCTTTTTGTTTATTTTGTTCCTAGTAAGAATTGGCTATTTTCGGTGATAAATCAAACCAAATATGGAAGTTAAAGGGTGAGGTGATTAAGTTCAATAAACTGATGTCTGAAGGTGCACAAGAGGCACCAAAGGAGAAGAGTGTGCTACGAGAGCGCCTGCTCGTACCAGGGCTATTACCACCTGCAAGTGCCTCCATTACATCAGCACATACATCTTTTGTGAAGGCACTCAGGCCCAGAAAACCCTATCCCGCACATCAGGACCATGTAAGGAGAAGAAAACTGTTCGCAGTTGTCACCATTTTCCATCTGCAACTATCAGTTTCATCTCCATATATAGTCATCATCCCCATAGCCATAATCATAAACTGGTAATCAAAAGTACTTCACATACAACGATTGTAAGAGTGTTTTCAATCATTCATATTCAAGTACCATCTACAATGTTTAATTCCTATGATTTATTTGCGATGTGTGAGTAGTCCCTTCACGCTAAGGGCTAAGGTATGGACTCGCAGCCCCATGCGCTCGTGCAACGGGATTACTGGTTTACTTTAACAGTAACATTATTTCTATCTGTAATGCAGTCTTTCTCTCTACCTCATTCTAAGGCTCCGTGGGCACTGGCGGAGCTAGGCAAGAAGTCGGGGGGGGGGGGGCTAAACTTAAACTAGGAGTGTTTGGGGGGCCAAAAGCCTATGCTTTTCCTAGTCTGACCTCCCTCTAAAAATTTCTTCAAGTAATTTAATCTAGGTTGGGGGGCGGGGGGCATGGCCCTGCAGCAATCAACATAGCTCCGACGTTGTCCGTGGGTACCGACGATACTTAGGATCGATCTTGGTGAGGAAAAGTGCAGAGAGGAATGGAAGGCTATACTGAACGTTAGTTACAGTAAAACTAGTGATGTAGCTGAAAACAATTTGCTAGGGTATAGACAATGCAGTCATTAAACAACCAATGCGTTGGTACGAATTAATCCTTAGTAATCAAGGTAACCCCCAAGATGGTAAGGGACAACACAATGACAATGCGGTTGCATATCAGTTGCAGAGTTATTTTGACACATCTCCAGCAAAAAAACTAACTACATATATGTAACGGTGTCTACTAATGCCATGTTGAATACCCATATAGGATCCCAAGCACAAGTATACAGCTGCACGTAAACACCTTGAGCCCTAGCTTATTTGCCTTATTAGTGTATCCACTTTAAATTGTGTGTTTTGGTCCGGGAAACATGAACTATCCTGCTAACAGGAGCTTGCAGAAATCACCTTATATATGGCTAAGCTTTCCATGGGTTCGATAACATAGGGTCACCTCTAGATAAAAAGGGAAGATGCGGCCACCTCCGCCGCCATCACCATTTCCCTAGTCTACTGCCTCTCGCAGCAGGTAGCGCACGCCTCCGATTTGCGTGTCCGCGGTGCTGGCGGCGTTGGTGCGAGCACCCACCGATGCCAGTGACCGAAGGGATTGGAGGGTGTCGGGCTAGAGAAGCACGCTGAGTGTGCAGCGAGAATCGTGGTCTACCAGGACCATCAAGCATGAACCCTGATAGCCCCGCTTGTCGGGGAGGTGTGAGTTTCCTCCCAGTATTACAAACCTAGTCCCCCGCTGAGGTGCCATGAAAATCTTCGTGAAGATCCAAGACAAAGGAGACGTACTCCCTACAACAATAACATCTTGTCTCTACTGGCAAGAAGTTTAACGATGGCAACACCATTGCTGATGACAACATCGAGAAGGAGTCCATACTCCACTTTTCCTCCTAGCAACGTGGTGGTATGTACACCTTCGTCAAGACATCTCCTCAAGATGCAGATCTTTGTGAATACGCTCACGAAAAAGACCATCACCCTTGAAAAGGAATCCTCTGATACCATCAACAACGTCAAGGCCTAGAACTTGCTTTTTTCCGGGAACACCCTCCCGGCAACCGACGTAGGATTTTCAAAACTAAATCTTGCCTTTCCACCTTGGAGTATCCATTAAAAACGTATCCTCCCGTCAACAACAGCTTCCACGGTGAATACCCGTCAATGCTGCCGATGTGTCTAACATGCGTGACAGCCGTCTCTGCCAAGGCCTATGATAGTGGGGCCAGATTGCAAGCCTGCCACATCCTACAACTTGGTGTGAACTTTTGCACGACAAGCACCGCTGTAGAGTGGTTAGGTATAGATCAGGGTGAATCACCACCCCTTTTTACCAGGCATATGACACCTCACCTCCGACGTGTCACGGTAAAAAAGGAGTGCACCCATATGCAGTACGACAAGACATGTGTCTCGTCCTCCCGTCAAGGCTCTAGACGACACATATAACCGCTTTTAATATGGTAAGTACACCACTTTACTAGACATTGTGGTAACCCCTTACGTGTATAAAAGGAGGTCCATGGCTATGTAGGGAAGGGTTCATACCCTTTGCACTTCAACACACCATAGAGCTACGGCTTTAGTTACCCCCGCTAACAAGGAGCACCACTTCTTCTTCCTTCTCAAGCACTTAGGAGCGAAGGGCTCAATTATGATGGCCAAATTCTCCTTTATAGATATTTTTATTAAAAATGACTCGATAGGAGCTAACTCCAAAAAGCGGCCCTTAGTTTGGATTGCAGGATGCAACTCGCCTGCATGAAGCAGTAATCGCTAGTAATCACCCGCTCCCTTGGGTCATTTGGGACTTTTGAATTGGAAAGAATTATAATCCTCGGATTTTCTCATCGATAAATGTACGAAACAAATTCAATTTGTAAGAACTTTTCCTCCTCGTGTCCAGGATTTCATCATGGGCCGTGTCTCGGTCCCAGTGTGGCTGATCATCCTCTCAGACCAGCTATTGATCATCGCCTTAAAATTTTTTTGTTTAATCCCTTTCTCTTTTCTTCAATGATGAGATATTTTCTTGTAAGCGGTGTAGACTCATAATATTTCTTATGATAGCAATGTTTAATATGATGTTGTGCCTATTGAAATAACATGGCAGCGGAGGAGGGGGGAACAAAGGAGATATTGTCTGTGGTATGATCGGCCTGTAGCGGGAATATAATGAGCCGATGCCCAGTCAAGGCAGAAGTTACGGGTTCGAGCCTTGTTTATCATGTAGTCTAATTCAGTTTTAATTTCTATGTATTCTACAATGTAAATACAATGAAATTAATTGTATAAAAATGAAATTTCAATAAAATAAAAAAGGAGTCTTTTCGTTCTCGTTGTGTCAATCTTGTGACTTGCGTCGTATCAGGTTTGCAACAGCTTGTATCTAGTTCATCCATTGTAATCATATCCACTTGATTATATAGACAAGACATCGTAGGTGTTAAACCTCATTGTGGCCCGAACTTTGATAAAAAAACACTATGTCATCGTTTTTCCCTCGATAATGAGTTAGGACAGGATCGTGTTAGCCTCTTGCCAAACAAAAAGGGGCGTCCCTCGCCCCTGCGTGTAGTGCTTGTACGCACGACAACGTTGCGACAACTGGCGACAGGGGATGGAGCAGAGCCTAAGCTACCGCCCGCGACGACCCTCGACCGCAGCGTGATGTGGAGGGCCAGCTCCTTGTTGTCGCTCCCCTCCGCCTCGCGGATGAAAGCGTGCCAGTTGTCCTTGGTGCCGGATTCAACGTCGTGTGTTCGACATTGAGACGAAGCAGGGAGAAGAACAGACGGAGAGTGAAGAGGAAGCTACGCAGAGAAGAGCGGAGAATGATAAAGTGAAGCTAGGGTTTACTTCAGATTTTAGTAGGGACTCGATGAGGTTCGGGCCATGGTGCACCGGGTTGATGTGGCGGCCACGTCACGGGTAGCCTCATATATATATATATATATATATATATATATATATATATATATATATATATATATATATATATATATATATATATATATAATGTATATGAGGCGTTGGGAGGGTCGGACTACAGGAATCAACTTATTTGCCGTATGTGGATGTCTTTGCCGTCAGTTTTTCGTCGTGGCAGACGACAAAGACCAAATTTGCCGTCAGCTATAGACGACAAAGAAAAAATGATGGAAAAATAGACTTTTTTGTCTGGCAAAAAAAAAAACACAGACGACAAAATAGACTTTTACCATCTGCCAAAACAAAATACAAACGTCAAATAGCTCACTTTGTCGTCTGCCAACAAACCAACAGTATTTTGTTTTGACAAAGGGCAAAGAGAGAACACACCACGCGGATCAATGACATGCCCAGATCTAAAACGCACATCCCATCCACCGCGGCCGTCGGACCCCAGCCCCAACCCACGGACCCCCACCCACCCACCCAGGAGTTCCATGCAGGCGCCCCCACGACCCGGCATCACCCACGACTGCGCATTTCTCCTCCCTCCCTCCTTCTCTCCTGAGCTCCCTCTCCTCTCCTCCTCAAACAGACCGCACACCTCTGGCTAGCGCCCCCCCTCAACTTCCCCCTCATCTCTCCTTCTGCCCCAGCAACCGACCGCCGCTGGCCAGCGCCCGCCCGTTCGGCGCCCTTGAGCAGCCAGAGTCCCCGCCCCTCACCCGCCCGTCCGACGTCCCCGAGCAGCTGTGTTCGCGCCCCTCGCCCATCCATCCGGCGCCGCGCCCCTCATCTGCCCGTCCAGCGCCGCGCCCTTCGCTCGCCTGTCCACCGTGGCCAACGGGCTCACCTCGTGCAGCTTCGCCGTTGTCGCCGCGTGAAGCCACGTCGCCTCGCCAACGCCATGCGAAGCTCCGCCCTCCTCTCTTCGGGGGCTCCTCCTCCCTTTTGCATGGCCTCCAAACAACAACAGGGCACGACCGGCCGTAGACGATGACGACACGTGACGCGGCCCTCTCGACGCGGGCGGCGAGCAGCTCTGCTCCGGTGAGCTCCGCCTAGATCCGATTTGGATCGACTATGGCGGTTGGGCGAAATGCTCTGTTGTGATGTCATGTTTTTTAGAAAAATTCTTTGTCGTCTACAGTTCGGTCCGGCTGACGGCAAAGAGTATGTTTGACTTACAGCAAAGACTGCATTTTGTGTCGTCTCTTATTTTTTCGACAAATGGCAAAGCAATAGTTTGGCTGACAGCAAAATCTTTGCCGTTTGCCCGATGAAAAGCTAACGGCAACGAGTACTTTGCCGATTTGGGTTTTGCTGGCACTTTTTGCTGCCGGCCAGCTGACGACACAAATTTTGTTGTATGTATTCCTTCCTTTGCCGTTTGTATTTGACTGACGGTAAACTGCCTGATTCCTGTAGTGTCGATTGGGTCGGCCAAAAGTTATCAGTCACTCATCGGGAAGCTCTTTGGATCCGAAGGACGATGGAAACCACGAACAGGGTTCTGGGCGGGCCCGTCTCTCGCATCCCTAACCTAAAAATGACCAAAGCATATATCCTCGGTGGAAACATTGTTGGTCACAGATGAGACGTCCCTATTGTTCCGCGACGAAAGTAGCTATGACTAGTTAACATCCCCGTGAGAGCAACTCCAATGGGCTGACCCAAATCATCCACCCATATTTATTTGGGTTAAAACGGACAAAAGCGTCGGCCCAACGCGCCGACCCAAACCCAAAACGCGTCCGTGCCGTGTCCGCCTGGATGCATTTCAGGCCCAAATTTGGGCCGCATTTGCGTCCACGCGGACACGAAACAAACACGACGCGCGTCTCCTTGGTGTTTGCTGCGGCCCCACTTGTCGGTCGCCCAACCATCGCCCGCACTTGTATTAGACGCGACCACCTAACCGCCTGGCTGTGGCTGGAAGCTACCGGTCGTCGTCCTTTTTAATGGAAGCATGCGGCGGGGCCGGCCTCAGCCACTTCTCTCCGTCCCCATCTGGCCACCCTTGCACCCTCGCCGGTGACAACAAACCCTAGCCCTAGCGCTAGCCCACCGTCCACCCACCATGCGGCTTTTCAGGAAGAAGGTCAAGCTCGCCCCAGGCACAAGCTCTTCCGGACGCCGCCGCCTCCTCGCCGTGGAGCGCCGCCGCGGGAACGCAAGCGCCTGTACAACCCAAGGTCGTGGGGCAGGAGCCCGTGTCGGACCGCTACGAGTGGACCGTCCAGCTCCAGGAATGGGTCTCCGCGCCACCCGTGTAGCTCGGCGCCAAGCCGGAGCAAGAGACGACCTATCTCCTGCATTGGAAGGCGCGCGCGTAGGCCGAGCGGCAGATGGAATTGGAGCGCCACTGGGCGCGGGAGGAAGAGGAGGAGCGTCGGGAGAGGGAGGCGGAGGAGCGCGCCCGACAGCCTGCACCCCAGCCGCCGGCGCTACCATCGCAGGATGCTTCTCGGGCCAGGGAGGCGACATTCCCCTGGACTGGCCCGGCGCCGGAGCTCATCGACCTCACCGGCCCGAGGGAGGATGACGACGCCTAAGGCAACGCACGGGGCGGCGACTTTTTTTATGTTTAATTATGTTTATGTGGACTTGGGCCGGCGTTTGATCGATGTTTTAATGTTTAGTTATGGTTGTCTGGGCTTTTAAAATTCTATTTTTTTTTAAATCCACGTTGAAAAATTTACCTTCACCTATGTTGGGTGTACGCGCCGATTCAAATAAAAAGTGGACTCAAACGTCCACTCGGCCAACCCATACGGGTAAAAAATGAAT
The DNA here is from genome assembly GCA_039707655.1 of Elymus sibiricus. Taxonomy (NCBI): domain Eukaryota; kingdom Viridiplantae; phylum Streptophyta; class Magnoliopsida; order Poales; family Poaceae; genus Elymus; species Elymus sibiricus. Next base: position 378,812,789 of record CM077663.1, read on the forward strand.
AAATTGTGTGTCCGTTTGATTCGCCAGTTTGGTTGCTCTGAAGACCACGCCGAAACTTCTGCATGCAATCGTAAAGGCTAACAGGCGGACCGAAGCTGTGCCGCACGACATATACGTACCTGCCGGCAGCAGTGCGATGCTTGACTTGGTGCGCCGTTGAGACGGCCAGGATCAGGATCAGGCCGAGACAAGAGGAAAACGGCACGGCGCTCGCTGGTTGTCGTTTCCCACGTGCGGATCCACCACCACGAACCGCCTCTTCTCCGTCGCGTTATCACAGGCATCGTGCGACCATCCGCCAGTATTTTGTATGCGACGGTAGGTTTTTCTGCGTGTTGTGCACGTTCTCGAGTAGTTCCATCACCGATTTTTCCATGTCATCGCAGCGTGGATGGCCCCCCTGCACTGGTGACGCGTGATTGCACGTTGGATCTTCCTAGGAAGAATCTCTAATGGCCGTCCACATCACTGTAAGCAAAGGGTGGTCCGAACTCCAAAATGCGTCTTTTCAAGAGGGGTCCCCTTTGTAGTGGTACTTTTAGTGTTTTCTAAGGATGCATGCAGCATCTCTAATGGTGGCAACATTATTGTTAGCAAAAACTGTAACGTGCGGCGCATGTTGGTTGATGTAGATAAAAGGAAAGCTTGTTTCATGACTACACAGCTGGCCATCACAGTCGGATCATAACGCCCATCATACAGTAGACTGTGGCCGACATTGATTGTACTGGCTATCTTTTCTATGTATAAGATCAACACATTTGTTTGGTCCCGATTCCGGAAGCGTTTAATATTGGGGAAAATTTAAGGAAAAACAGTCTACGTGGAGTACTTTATTATCCAGTTTGTGTCATTTTTAAATCGCCTGAATTATTTTCCGTGTAAGTCACTTCTTTTACTTCTGTTTAGTCTATTTTTTCTTTTTTGTTTCAGTTTTTCCTGTGTGTGGCCATGTGTATGTGCGCATTCCCTTATACTCCTTCGGTCCCAAGTTGAGTCACTTATTTTGGAACCGAGGGAGTATGTGCGTGCATACACATGTGTGCGCGCGCGTGGGTGTGCATGTCCATGCGTGTATTTATATGCAACGATGCTACACCTACGGACGGGCAGCTTACGGACATGTGTGGTCTTTTTTCGTTGGAGGAAAAACAGGGAAGGGGGCCCACAGTTAAATTCACGGGGTGGAGTGATTGGTTAGAAGGAGAGGTTCGTAGCTCAAGTGCGTAGGTAGTCCGTAAGTGTATCATTTTCGATTTATTTGTGCAGGTCCATGCACGTGTGTGAAACAGATGGGGAGGGGACACCACAAACAATGAGATCCAACTGATATAGTATTTTCAAGAGAAAATTAATCTTCATGTTATTGTTCGAATATTGAGTACTGTATCAATGTATACATGTAAATTACATGCAGTTTGTGTGCAAATCATATTGTTGCCCGAAAATTACACCACTATATGGTTGTTGTCGCATGTTGTGAAATAGTTCAAGATCTATGCAACATGCATGCAAGTTTTTGTTATCCTTTGTTTTGAGTTTTTTCTTTTAGGTAATAACAATGATCTTAACTAATTAAATTGTACAATATTTTTATATGCATATTTTTGTTTTCTTTAATTTATTAATATGTGTACAAGACTAAGAAGAAAAACATGATTGTAAGCTTATAAGTGAGCCAGCTCATAATAGTTAAGAGTATTATGCAATTGTATAGTTTATATTTTTCTTTGTTTTTAAAAATTAAAGTTAATTTGTTCATGGGCATAGGCATTTTCACCAAATGCATGTGCATGCTAACTAACACTAAATCGTATCTTTAAATAATTAGTCTTGTGGAAAAGTAGATATGGGTTATACTTAACATGGGAAAGAGAAAAGATGTACAAACATCATGTGTAAATAATTTTTTTAATAGTACACAACGAAGAAAAGAATGACTTACACAAAACAAATCAAGGGACTTAACAATTGCCGATATTATTTCATCACAAACTTGATTTTTCACTTATACCATCCAATGGGAACCCTATATATCCGCTTAGCAGTCGACCGGGTTCCAGTATCCTAGGAACAAATGTGGTGGAGCTTTACCGGAGTCGGGACATGCACTTGACCAACACAAAGCCATGAGTGGTCCTCCTCACTTCTCTCTCTTCACATGCATAGCCCCCCTCTCCTCTCTTTCTTTCCATCCGGACACCACATCACAATATCCTGCCATATGCATGGTCCCCCTCCACTCTCTCTCCTCCCAACCGGATTAATTTTTGAATATCGTTGGATGGCTCTTTCCCGCTTCATGTCTGCGGACCACGTCCGGATAAAAATGAACATTTACGGTGTCCATTTGCGGGTCAGCATTGGAGATTTCCTTAGTACCACCACGAAAGTGGAGGAAATTTTGGACCCCTTTATAAGGGATCCTCTTCTACATGCTATTGAAGCATGACAAGAGGAGTGGTTCATGAGTGCCTCCTCTTTCGCCGTCCGCCTTGCCTCACACACATCGTCTTTCTTGATCGAGTTGAGCTCAAACCTATGTCATGCATAGGCTTAATTTTTGTTGGTCTGAATGGTTAATTAATTATGAGTCATTAACAGACGCCCACGAAACTGTGATATCAGATCGTGGGTTGTTGTCAACTTGTGCGTGGGTCTAGAACACGTCTCCCTCCCTATACATTGAAGGCGTCGACAACCATAGCCGTCACGTAAATCATATCGCATATGCTCTACGTCCTCACGCACACCCACCGTCGTTCTGCTCCCTGCCGCTGCTTCCAGCGAACCCATCCCGCTCACCACGTGCATGGCTGTACGTGAGAGCAGGCCTCTGAAACCCCGTCCTTCATGATCCTGCACCGGGAGAAGAGCATTCAAGTTTTTGAGGAGCGTTTCCTACGCGACTGCTCGTTGTTGTTCGTCTTCATCCACTACTTGTTTTCCTTCGAAATCACCATTTATATCAAAGCCGAGAAGAAGGCCCCGAGGACAACGCTGCTGCCGCTACAGCTACGACCTGGCCTACTGAAGGGTATAATTTGTTTATCCATCTTCTAGTTATTCTGCGTTTGCCATGCTTACTCTTTATGTAGATTTATCCTATGTATGTGTAGGACAAGCTTGTATGGTTAGATATCAGTACAATATTAATATTACCAGCAGAACGCTCGTGCATTGCTATGAGCTATGATGTCTGCTACACAACTTTATTCTTGTAGACTCGGTTGGGCCTCCAAGCGCAGAGTTTTGTAGGACAGTAGCAATTTTCCCTCAAGTGGATGACCTATGGTTTATCAATCCGTGGGAGGTGTAGGATGAAGATGGTCTCTCTCAAACAACCCTGCAATCAAATACAAAAAATCTCTTGTTTCCCCAACACAACCAATACAATGGCAAATTGTATAGGTGCACTAGTTCGGTGAAAAGATAGTGATACAAGTGCAATATGGATAGTAGATATAGGTTTTTGTAATCTGAAAATATTAAAACAGCAAGGTAGCAAGTGGCAAACAGCGAGCAAAACATTGTATAAATGCTTGTAAATAAGGCCTAGGGTTCATACTTTCACTAGTGCAATCTCTCAACAAATGCTAACATAATAGGATCATATGATGATCTCTCAACGTGCAACAAAGAATCACTCCAAAGTTCATATCTAGCGGAGAACATAAGATGAAATTGTTGTAGGTAGTAGAACAACCTCAAAGTTATCCCTTCCGATCAATCTATTGAGCTATTCCTATAGGTGTCACAAACAGCCCTAGAGTTCGTACTAAAATAACACATATGATACATATCACATCAACCCTAATGTCACCTAGATACTCTAATGTTACCTCAAGTATCCGTGGGTTAATTATGACATGCATCAAACAATTTCAGATTCATCATATTCAATCCAACACAAAAAACTTCAAAGAGTACCCCAAGATTTCTATCGGAGAACGTAGTATGAAAACGTGCAATCAACCCCTATGCATGGATCACCAAGGTCACCGGAATCCGCAAGTTGATGCCATAACACATATCAAGTGAATCAATAGAATACCCCATTGTTAGCACGGGTATCCACATGCAAGACATACATCAAGTGTTCTCAAATCCGACATAACAAAATCTCAAAGGGAAAGATTCAATTCATCACAACAAGCTAGCAAGGGAAGAACACCATATGATCCAACTATATTAACAAAGCCCGTGATACATCAAGATCGTGCCATCTCAAGAACACGAGAGAGAGAGAGAGAGAGAGAGAGAGAGAGAGAGAGAGAGATAAAACACATAGCTACTGGTACATACCCTCAGCCCCGAGGGTGAACTACTCCCTCCTCGTCATGGCCTTCACCGGGATGATGAAGATGGCCACCGGTGATGATTTCCCTTCTCCGGCAGGGTACTGGAAAGGCTCCAGATGGGTTTTTCTTCGATACAGAGAGTTACAGCAGCGAAGCGGAAGTTCTAGGTTTATTTCTGAGGCTTTCAGTATATATATAGGATTTTTCAGCGTTGGAATCACGTCAACCGAAGCCACGTGGGCCCCACAAGCCATGAGGGCGCACGGGGTGGGTGCGCCCTATTGGCTTGTGGCCCACAGGTGGCTCCCCTCCGGTGGTTCTTCGCTCCGGTATTTCTTATTTCCTCCAGAAAAAATCACAAAAAAGTTTCGGTCGATTTCGAGAACTTTTATTTTCTGCACAAAAAACAACACCACGGTAATTCTGCTAAAAACAACGCCAGTCCGGGTTAGTTCTACATAAATCATATAAAATGCATCAAAACCATATAAAAGTATTAAAAACATAGGCAAACATGGCATGAATACTTCATAAATTATCAATACGTGGGAGATGTATCAGCATCCCCAAGCTTAGTTCCTACTCGTCCTCGAGTAGGTAAATAATAAAATAAATAATTTATGAAGTGTGAATGCTAGCATAGTATATAAGTTTGATCAATGATAATTCCAATCACCTTTTCTAGCTGTTGGAAATATGCCCTAGAGGCAATAATAAAAGTAGTTATTATTATTTTTCCTTGTTCATGATAATCGTTTATTGTCCATGCTATAATTGTATTGATTGGAAACACTAATACACGTGTGGATACATAGACAACACTGTGTCCCTAGTATGCCTCTAGTAGACTAGCTTGTTGATCAAAGATGGTCAAGGTTTCCTGGCCATAGACATGAGATGTCATTTGATAACAGGATCACATCATTAGGAGAATGATGTGATGGACAAGACCCAAACTATAAATGTAGCATATGATCGTGTTAGTTTATTGCTATTGTTTTCTAAATGTCAAGTATCTGTTTCTACGACCATGACATCATGCAACTCACTGACACCGGAGGAATACCTTGTGTGTATCAAACGTCACAACGTAACTGGGTGACTATAAAGATGCTCTACAGGTATCTCTGAAGGTGTCTGTTGAGCTGGCATGGATCGAGACTGGGATTTGTTACTCCGTGTGACGGAGAGGTATCTCAGGGCCCACTCGGTAATACAACATCACAATAAGCCTTGCAAGCAATGTGACTAAAGTGTTAGCCACGGGATCTTGTATACGGAACGAGTAAAGAGACTTGCCGGTAACGAGATTGAACTAGGTATAGAGATACCGACGATCGAATCTCGGGCAAGTAACATACCGAAGAACAAACGGAACAGCGTACGGGATTAACTGAATCCTTGACATAGAGGTTCAACCGATAAAGATCTTCGTAGAATATGTAGGAACCAATATGGGCATCCAGGTCCCGCTATTGGTTATTGACCGTAGAGGTGTCTCGGTCATGTCTACATGGTTCTCGAACCCGCAGGGTCTGCACACTTAACGTTCGGTGTCGTTTCGGTAGTATTGAGTTATGTATGGTGGTGACCGAAGGTTGTTCGGAGTCCCGGATGAGATCCCGAACGTCACGAGGAGCTCCGGAGGTAAAGATTGATATATAGGAAGTCCCGTTTTGGTCACCAGAAAAGTTTCGGGTATTTCCGGTAGTGTACCGGGAGTGCCGGGAGGGTCTCGGAGGGCCATCGGGAGGGGCCACTCACGCCGGGAGGCCACATGGGCCTTAGGCATGGCGCACCAGCCCTTAATGGGCTGGGCAAGCCAGCCCCTAAGGGCCCATGCGGCTGGGGTGAGGGGGAAAGGCAAAAGCCCAAAAAGGGGAAGGGTTTCCAAGTGGGGGAGGAATCCTACTAGGAGTAGGATTGGAGTTGGACTCCCTCTCCTCCCCACTTCGGCCGACTCCTAGGGGGAGCCCTAGGGGCGCCGGCCCCTCCCCTCCCTCCTATATATACTAGAGGGAGAGAGGGCCAAAGACACTCAACCCTAAAGGCCACGGTGCAGCCCTCTCTCCCAATAGATCGTCTCCTCCAGTTTTCGGCGGTGCTTAGGCGAAGCCCTGCCGGAATAGTTCCACCACCACCGCCGCCATGTCGTCGCGTTGCATGAGAACTCATCTACCTCTCCGCTCCCTCTTGCTGGATCAAGAAGGCGGAGATCGTCATCGAGCTGTACGTGTGCTGAACGCGGAGGTGCCGTCCGTTCGGCGCTAGATCGTGATTGGATCGCGGGACGGCTAGCGATTTGGATCGCGAAGACGTTTGACTACATCAACCGCGTTTCTTAATGCTTCCCACTTAGCGATCTACAAGGGTATGTAGATCCACTCTCCCTCTCGTAGATGCTCATCACCATGGATAGATCTTGCGTGTGCGTAGGAAATTTTTTGTTTCCCATGCAACGTTACCCAACAGTGGCATCATGAGCTAGGTCTATGTGTAGATGAGATCACGAGTAGAACACAAAGGAGTTTGTGGGTGTTGATGCTCAGTTTGCTTCCTCCCTTGGTCTTTTCTTGATTCAGCGGTATTGTGGGATGAAGCGGCCCGGACCAACATTACTCGTACGCATACGAGAGACCGGTTCCATCAACTGACATGTAACTTTGTTGCATAAAGATGGCTGGCGGGTGTCTGTCTCTCCCACTTTAGTTGGATCGGATTCGACAAAGGCGGTCCTTGAGAAGGTTGAATAGCAATTTATGTATCACCGTTGTGGTTATGCGTAGGTAAGAATAGTTCTTGCTAGATACCCGTAGCAGCCACGTAAAATATGCAACAACAATTAGAGGACGTCTAACTTGTTTTTGCAGGGTATGTTGTGATGTGATATGGCCAATTACATGATGAGATATATGTGATGTATGAGATGATCAGGTATTGTATAGAATATCACGACTTTCATGTCGATGAGTACGGCAACCGGCAGGAGCCATAGGGTTGTCTTTAATTTATTTTCGCCATTTTGCTTTACTTTATCGCTATGAGTTAGCAATAGTCGTGGAAGCAATAGTTGGCGCGACAACTTCATGGCGACACGTTGATGGAGATCAAGATGATGGAGATCATGGTGTCATGCCGGTGACGATGGAGATCATGCCAGTGCTTTGGAGATGGAGATCAAAAGCACAAGTTCATGGCCATATCATGTCACTTATGATTTGCATGTGATGTTAATCCTTTTATGCATCTTATTTTGCTTAGGACGACGGTAGCATTATAAGGTGATCCCTCACTAAAATTTCAAGATAAAATTGTGTTCTCCCCGAGTGTGCACCGTTGCGAAAGTTCGTCGTTTCGAGACACCACATGATGATCGGGTGTGATAGACTCTACGTTCACATACAATGGGTGCAAGCCAGTGTTGCACGTGCGGAACACTCGGGTTAAACTTGACGATCCTAGCATGTACAGACATGGCCTCGGAACACAAGAGACTGAAAGGTCGAACATGAGTCATATAGTAGATATGATCAACATGAAGATGTTCACCATTGAAACCACCTCATCTCACGTGATGATCGGACTTGAGTTGGTGAATTTGGATCATGTTACACTCGAATGACCGGAGGGATGTCAATTTGAGTGGGAGTTTTAAGTAATATGATTCACTAAACTCATTATCTTGAACAATAGTCTAAGTTGTCTTTGCAAAATTTATGTTGTAGATAAATGGCTCGCGCAGTAGCACCTCTGAATTTTAATGCGTTCCTAGAGAAAGCTAAGTTGAAAGATGATGGAAGTAACTTTGTGGACTGGGCCCGTAATCTAAGGACTATCCTTATGGCTTCCCAAAAGGCTTATGACCTTGGTGCACCGCTTGGTGATCCACCCACTCCAGTAGAGTCTCCAGACGTTGCGAACGCCTGGCAGGCTCGTTCTGATGATTACTCAATGGTTCAATGTGCAATGTTGTATGGCTTAGAACAGGGACTTCAAAGACGTTTTGAACGTCATGGAGCATATGATATGTTCCTAGAGTTGAAGTTTATCTTTCAGAAGAATGCCCGGATCGAGAGGTATGAGACCTCCGATAAGTTCTATACTTGCAAGATGGAGGAGAACGGGTCTGTCAGTGAACACATACTCAAAATGTCTGGGTATTCCACCCCTCTGGCTGAATTGGGGATGCCCCTTACGGCAGAGGCGATCACTGACAGAGTTCTTCAATCATTGCCACCTAGCTACAAGAGCTTCGTGTTGAACTATAACATGCACGGGATGAACAAGTCAGTCGCCGAGCTGTTTGCGATGTTGAAAGTCGCTGAGTCTGAGATTCAGAAGGAGCATCAAGTGTTGATGGTCAATAAAACCACTAGTTTCAAGAAGAATGGCAAGGGTAAGAAGGGTAACTCCAAGAAGATTGGCAAAGCAGTTGCCCCTCCCGTGAAGAAACCCAAGGCTGGACCCAAGCCAGAAACTGAGTGCTTTCATTGCAAGGGAACCGGTCACTTGAAGCGGAACAGTCCCAAGTATCTGGCTGACAAGAAGGCGACCAACACAAAACAAGGTATATATGATATACATGTTATTGATGTGTACCTTACCAACTCTCGTTGTAGTGCCTGGGTATTTGATACCGGTTCGGTTGCTCACAATTGCAACTCAAAACAGGAACTGCGGAATAGACGGAGGCTGGCAAAGGACGAATTGACGATGCGCGTGGGAAATGGTTCCAAGGTTGATGTGATCGCCGTCGGCACGCTCGCTCTTCGATTACCATCGGGATTAGTGATGAACCTGAATAATTGTTATTTAGTGCCTGCGTTAAGCATGAACATTTTATCTGGATCTTGTTTATTGCGAGACGGTTACTCATTTAAATCAGAGAATAATGGTTGTTCTATTTATATGAGTAATATCTTTTATGGTCATGCACCCAATGTGAGGGGTTTATTCTTGTTAAATCTCGATAGTGATGATACACATGTTCATAACATTGATGCCAAAAGATGTAGAATTGATAATGATAGTACCACTTTCTTGTGGCACGGCCGCTTAGGTCATATTGGTGTAAAACGCATGAAGAAGCTCCATGCTGATGGACTTTTGGAGTCACTTGATTTTGAATCACTTGACACATGTGAACCATGCCTCATGGCCAAGATGACTAAGACCCCATTCTCTGGAACAATGGAACGGGCAAGTGACTTGTTGGAAATCATACATACTGATGTGTGTGGTCCGATGAGCATTGAGGCGCGCGGTGGTTATCGTTACTTTCTCACCTTCACTGATGACTTAAGTAGATATGGGTATATTTACTTAATGAAACACAAGTCTGAAACGTTTGAAAAGTTCAAGCAATTTCAGAGTGAAGTTGAGAATCATCGTAACAAGAAGATCAAATTCCTACGATCTGATCGAGGAGGAGAATATCTGAGTTATGAGTTTGGCAGTCACTTAAGACAATGTGAAATTGTTTCACAATTGACACCGCCTGGAACACCACAGCGAAATGGTGTGTCCGAACGTCGTAATCGAACCATATTGGATATGGTGCGATCTGTGATGTCTCTTGCCGATTTGCCTCTATCGTTTTGGGGTTATGCATTAGAGACAGCTGCATTCACTTTAAATAGGGCACCATCGAAATTCGTTGAGACGACGCCATATGAACTGTGATTTGGCAAGAAGCCAAAGTTGTCGTTTCTTAAAGTTTGGGGATGTGATGCTTATGTCAAAAAGCTTCAGCCTGAAAAGCTGGAACCCAAAGCGGAGAAGTGTGTCTTCATAGGATACCCAAAAGAGACAGTTGGGTATACCTTCTATCTCAGATCCGAAGGCAAAGTGTTTGTCGCTAAAAACGGAACATTTCTTGAGAAAGAGTTTCTCTCGAAAGAATTGAGTGGGAGGAAAATAGAACTTGATGAGGTTGTTGAACCGTTACTTCAACCAGAGAGTAGCGCAGCATAGAAAGATGTTTCTGTAGAGCCTACATCAGTTGAAGAGGAAGTTAATGATGATGATCATGAAGCTTCGGATCAAGTTGCTATTGAACCTCGTAGGTCGACAAGGACGCGTACTGCTCCTGAGTGGTATGCCAACCCTGTCTTAGAGGTCATGTTGTTGGACAACGATGAACCTACGAGCTATGGAGAAGCGATGATGGGCCCGGATTCCGAGAAATGGTTAGAGGCCATGAAATCCGAGATGGGATCCATGTATGAAAACAAAGTATGGGCTTTGGAAGTATTACCTGAAGGGCGAAAAGCCGTTCAGAACAAATGGACCTTTAAGAGGGAGACGGACGCGGACGGTAATGTCACCGTCTATAAAGCTCGACTTGTGGCAAAGGGTTTTTCACAAGTTCAAGGAGTTGACTACGATGAGACCTTCTCACCCGTAGCGATGCTTAAGTCCGTCAGAACCATGTTAGCAATAGCTGCCTTTTTCGATTATGAAATTTGGCAGATGGATGTCAAAACAGCGTTCCTTAACGGTTTCCTTAAGGAAGAGTTGTATATGATGCAACCAGAAGGTTTTGTCGATCCAGAGAATGCTGACAAAGTTTGCAGACTCCAGCGATCCATTTATGGACTGGTGCAAGCATCTCGGAGTTGGAATCTTCGCTTTGATGAGGTGATCAAAGCGTTCGGGTTTATACAAGTTTACGGAGAAGCTTGTATTTACAAGAAAGTGAGTGGGAGCTCTATAGCGTTTCTAATATTATATGTGGATGACATATTGCTGATTGGAAACAATATAGAAATGTTGGAAAGCATGAACGAATATTTGAACAAGATTTTTTGAATGAAGGACCTAGGAGAAGCTGCTTTCATATTAGGCATCAAGATCTTTAGAGATAGATCGAGACGCTTAATAGGTCTTTCACAGAGCACATACCTTGACAAAGTTTTGAAGAAGTTCAAAATGGATCAGGCCAAGAAGGGGTTCTTGCCTGTATTGCAAGGTGTGAAGTTGAGTAAGACTCAATGCCCGGTGACTGCAGAAGATATAGAAAAGATGAGTGTCGTCCCCTATGCTTCAGCCATAGGCTCTATCATGTATGCAATGCTGTGCACAAGACCCGATGTCAGCCTTGCCATAAGTATGGCCGGAAGGTTTCAAAGTGATCCAGGAGTGGAACACTAGGCGGCGGTCAAGAATATCCTGAAGTACCTGAAAAGGACTAAGGACATGTTTCTCGTTTATGGAGGTGATCAAGAGCTCGTTGTAAAGGGTTACGTCGATGCAAGCTTTGACACTGATCCGGATGACTCTAAGTCTCAAACCGGATACGTATTTATTCTCAATAGGGGTGCGGTTAGCTGGTGCAGTTCCAAGAAGAGAGTAGTAGCTGATTCTACATGCGAAGCGGAGTACATCGCTGCCTCGGAGGCGGCGAAGGAAGGTGTCTGGATGAAGGAGTTCATGACAGATCTTGGAGTAGTGCCCAGTGCACTGAATCCAATGACTCTGTTCTGTGACAACACTGGTGCCATTGCTCTAGCCAAGGAACCAAGGTTTCACAAGAGGACCAGACACATAAAGGGACGTTTCAATTCCATCCACGGTTACATCAAGGAGGAGGACATAAATATTTGCAAAGTACACACGGATCTGAATGTCGTAGACCCGATGACTAAACCTCTTCCAAGGGCTAAACATGATCAACACCAGAACTGTATGGGTGTTAGATTCATTACAATGTAAATCACATAGTGATGTGAGCTAGATTATTGACTCTAGTGCAAGTGGGAGACTGTTGGAAATATGCCCTAGAGGCAATAATAAAAGTAGTTATTATTATATTTCCTTGTTCATGATAATCGTTTATTGTCCATGCTATAATTGTATTGATTGGAAACACTAATACATTAGTGGATACATAGACAACACTGTGTCCCTAGTATGCCTCTAGTAGACTAGCTTGTTGATCAAAGATGGTCAAGGTTTCCTGGCCATTGACATGAGATGTCATTTGATAACAGGATCACATCATTAGCAGAATGATGTGATGGACAAGACCCAAACTATAAACGTAGCATATGATCGTGTCAGTTTATTGCTATTGTTTTCTGCATGTCAAGTATCTGTTTCTATGACCATGAGATCATGCAACTCACTGACACCGGAGGAATACCTTGTGTGTATCAAACGTCACAACATAACTGGGTGACTATAAAGATGCTCTACAGGTATCTCCGAAGGTGTCTGTTGAGCTGGCATGGATCGAGACTGGGATTTGTTACTCCGTGTGACGGAGAGGTATCTTAGGGCCCACTCGGTAATACAACATCACAATAAGCCTTGTAAGCAATGTGACTAAAGTGTTAGCCACGGGGTCTTGTATTACGGAACGAGTAAAGAGACTTGCCGGTAACGATATTGAACTAGGTATAGAGATACCGACGATCGAATCTCGGGCAAGTAACATACCGAAGAACAAAGGGAACATCGTACGGGATTAACTGAATCCTTGACATAGAGGTTCAACCGATAAAGATCTTCGTAGAATATGTAGGAACCAATATGGGCATCCAGGTCCCGCTATTGGTTATTGACGATAGAGGTGTCTCGGTCATGTCTACATGGTTCTCGAACCCGCAGGGTCTGCACACTTAACGTTCGGTGTCATTTCGGTAGTATTGAGATATGTATGGTGGTGACCGAAGGTTGTTCGGAGTCCCGGATGAGATCCCAGACGTCACGAGGTGCTCCGGGATGGTCCGGAGGTAAAGATTGATATATAGGAAGTCCCGTTTTGGTCATCGGAAAAGTTTTGGGTATTTCCGGTAGGGTACCCGAGTGCCGGGAGGGTCCCGGAGGGCCATCGGGAGAGGCCACTCACGCCGGGAGGCCACATGGGCCTTAGGGGTGGCGCACCAGCCCTTAGTGGGCTGGGCAAGCCAGCCCCTAAGGGCCCATGCGGCTGGGGTGAGGGGAAAAGGCAAAAGCCCAAAAAGGGGAAGGGTTTCCAAGTGGGAGAGGAATCCTACTAGGAGTAGGATTGGAGTTGGACTCCCTCTCCTCACCACTTCGGCCGACTCCTAGGGGGAGCCCTAGGGGCACCGGCCCCTCCCCTCCCTCCTATATATACTAGAGGGAGAGAGGGCCAAAGACACTCAACCCTAAAGGCCACGGTGCAGCCCTCTCTCCCAATAGATCGTCTCCTCCAGTTTTCGGCGGTGCTTAGGCGAAGCCCTGCCGAAATAGTTCCACCGCCGCCGCCGCCGCGCCGTCGCGCTGCCGGAGAACTCATCTACCTCTCCGCTCCCTCTTGCTGGATCAAGAAGGCGGAGATCGTCATCGAGCTGTACGTGTGCTGAACGCGGAGGTGCCGTCCGTTCGGCGCTAGATCGTGATTGGATCGCGGGACGGCTAGCGATTTGGATCGCGAAGACGTTCGACTACATCAACCGCGTTTCTTAACGCTTCCTTCTTAGCGATCTACAAGGGTATGTATATCCACTCTCCCTCTCGTAGATGCTCATCACCATGGATAGATCTTGCGTGTGCGTAGGAAATTTTTTGTTTCCTATGCAACGTTACCCAACACTAGCATCATAAACAACAAGTCTTTTCTCATAAAACTTCTCATGATCAAGTAGCAATCAATTCACATGACATGGTCCAGACAATGAATTCTCTTGAAACTTAACAACCTATGTCCTTAGTCACCAAACAATTTCAATGCATCATCAAGTCTAAGTAAGAGCTCCACATACTCAATTATCATATAGTCTTCTAAGATTTCTAATAGTCAAAGTATATTTTTAGAACAAACATCATCCATCGAACACAGAGAAAGATAGGGGCTTAATGTTTCGCCTCCCAATGTACTTATCATGAAGATATTGTCAACAGTAATGAATCATGATCAAATATATTTGACTGGATATATCTGTTTGGATCTTTCCCCACCACATGGTGCTTGCCAACTAATAGATTGAGGTTGGAATAAGACGTTGACTTAACAGGAAAAGTAAATAACATAAAAGGAAATAGATTGTCCCTTCATAGAGGGGAGTAGGGATTTGCAGAGGTGCCAGAGCTCATTGTTTAAAACAGGGATGAATATAGTTTGGGTGGTGTGCCTTTCCTGTCAACGTTACGACAAGAGATTTCAATATCTTCCATGCTAATCACATTATTGGCGGTTCCCAAACAGAATTAAAATTTACCCCCCCCCCCTCTACCATTCAAACACATTCCATGGCTGGCCGAATCCATGGTTGCCCTCCAAACAATCAACCTTCTAGGGGGAGTTCTTGTTTATTAATTTTTTGTATTATGCAGGACTGGGCATCCTTTTTACCAGCCTCTCTCTTGCAATGACAAGTGAATAAACACTCATCTTGAGAATAACTCGCTTAGCATGGAAGATAATGACCGCCCCGTCGCTCCATGAGCGGTACGAGCGCGCAAAACGGATGTTTATTTGAATGTTTTAGAGGTGGCACATGCAAATTTACTCGGAATGGCAGTGAAATACCATATATAGGTAGGTATGGTGGACTTTCATGGAAGAAACTTGGCTCAAGGATTTGGATGCACAAGTAGTTTCTCTACTTAGTACGAAGTTTTGGCTAGCAAAAGGTTCTAAACAAGCACCACATGTTGGAGGATCCATAACAATATAACTTCTATGCAAATATACCCAAACATAACCATTACATTGTCTTCCTTTTGCAACTTCAACTATTTGATCACGGTTGAAAATAATTAATGGGTATTCACAATCATAAAAGATATCCAAGATAATATATTTGTATGTGAACGTTCTCTTCCTTATACTAATCAGTCATGAATTGCTTGTATGACCAATATTGTGATTGTCAAACTTCAATATATTTTACTTTCTAAACTAAATTTGAACCTGCTACTAAGAATATAACACATTGATAATTTCATATTTATGATATTTCATTCATTCACAATTTACTCTTAGGATATAAGTGAAGCACAATAGTAAACATCAAACTACTATCGAAGATATAAGTGAAGATCAATGAGTAGTCAAACAATTAAGTAGCTATGTGAGGACTCTCTCCCTCATTAAAGATTTTCAGATCTGAAATTTTTATTCAAACAGCAAACAAAACAAAAATGGCACTCCAAGAATAGCACATATCATGTGAACGAATAAAAACTTAGGATCAACATAGGCTAACCGATATTTGTTGACGAAGAGAGTTTGGATGCATAGCATCCCCAAGCTTAGATGTCTGATAGTTCTTCTAATTTTTACTTTGGGTGCCTTGGGCACCCCAAGCTTGAGCTTTTGTATCTCGTTCAATCCTCTCATATCATAGTTTCACCTATTCTCAAAACCTTCATCCACACAAAACTTGAAAAGAACCCATGAGATAGGTTAGTGCACATAAGAATAAATCAACGCTTTATGTACTGCCAAGACAAGTTGCATAATAATTTTAAAACATTATCTACTGTTTACTATCATTTCCGCAATTTATATCCACCAATATAAGCCATGAAAACTCTAGGATAAGTTGATAACAAAACTATGACAGCAATCTGTCTAAACAAGACAGTCTATAGCAATAAATTTACAAAGTGCACTTCTCTAACTCCAAAAATTTGAAAATTTAGGAAATGATAAAAAAAATGAGAATACCGTGTAAAAATTTTAGAAACTTTCCATGTTCCAGTAAAATATGAAAATTCAAACACAACAGCAAAAGTTTCTGTTTTTACACAACACACATCAAACATGTAATTCAAACATCCTAAAAGGCAATTCTTGGAACTTTTTATTGGAAAACAATATTATAAATAACGGCAAGAAATTTTTAACAAAATCAAACGACACTCCAAGCAAAACTCTAATTATGAGATGAATAAAAATATAACTCCAAGTAAGATATACCGATAGTGTTGAAGACGAAAGAGGGGATGCCTTCCGCGGAATCCTCAAGCTTAGAAGCTTGAGTCTTCCTTGTATATTACCTTGGAGTGCCGTGGGCATCCCCAAGCTTAGTGTCTTGTCACTCAATATTCTCCTCATATCGATATCTCACCCAAAACTTGAAAACTTCAATCACACAAAACTTAACGGAACTTCGTGGGATGGGTTAGTGTAATAAAGATATACCATTCACTTAGGTACTGTCAATACAAGATTCATAATTGTTCACACTTAATACCTACTGTATTGTATCATTCCAATAATTTATATCACTAAATATAAGATATGGAAACACTAAAACAAGCAAACTATGCATGCAAAATAGAATCTGTCAAAAACAGAACAGTCTATGAAGATCTGAATGAAAACCATATTTCCCTATCTCTACAAATTCTGAAAAATTAGGACAACGCATAGGATTTGCATAGAAAAACTGTGTAACAATTTCATATTTTTTTGACTCTCCAGTAAAATCAGAGAAATTCTGCACTGGACATAAAAGTTTCTGTTTTTGCACAGAATTAAACTACCAAGTATCCACACTATCCCAAAGGCTTTACTTGGTAATTTATTGAAATAAAAGACACAGAAAATGATTACTACAGTATCTTAATGATGTGAACACACAAAAACAAAAAGTATAAATAGTGGGTTGTCTTCCAACAAGCGCTTTTCTTTAAAGCCTTTTAGCCAGGCATGATGATTTTAATGATGCTCACAAAGGAATGGTATTTGAAACATGCAAAAGAGCATCATGGATCACATGACAAGCACATTTAAGTCTAACCCACCTCCTATGAATAGGGATTTTGCAAGCAAATAATTTATTGTAGCAAGAATCAACTTGCATAGGAAGGTAAAACAAGCACAACTTCAAAATTGTGAACTCATAGAGAGGAAACTTGATATTATTGCAATTCCTACAAGCATATGTTCCTCTCTCATAATAATTTTCAGTAGCATCATGAAGGAATTCAACAATATAACTATCACATAAATCCTTCTTTTCATGATCCACAAGCATAGGAAATTTATTACTCTCCCCACAAGCAAACTTCTCATACATAATAGTGGGAGTATCATAGGAGACTTGAATGCTATAAATTGTTTCCACATTAAAAGAATAATGTTCACAAAAAGGGTATTCGTAATTATGACAAGTTTTATAATAATAATCATCACTACTTTTTATAACATAAGTATCATCACAATAATCATCATAAGTAGTAACTTGGTTCTCATCATAAATAGGAGGCATGCAATCATCATAACAAATTTGATCATTCGAAGTAGGGGGACTAAAAAGACCATCTCCATTATGCATAGCATCCCCAAGCCTATAACACACATCAATTGCAGCAAATATATTCTCAAATATCTCGTTATCATCAAGTATAGCATCCCCAAGCTTGTGGGGTTGCATATCATTAGCATAATCATCAATAGCATGAATAGCACAAATAGTGTAACAAATGTTATCATCATAATTTTCCAAGTTGGTGCCAACAACATTTTCAATATTATAAGGAGTATCATTATCATCGCAATCATCCTCATCACAACAAGTAGTAGGCATAACAAAATAATCATCAAGTGTATCATCATCCACAGTACTTTCGTATTCATTTTCAACAATTATAGGAGCAACACTACTGGAATCAGAGGATTTGCCATCTGCCAGCTCTTTGCCGTCTGCTGGCAGATGGCAAAGAGAGTCTTTGCCGTCAGCTCAGCAGAAATGGACGGCAAAGAACAGGCTGATGGCAAAGATACTATTTGCCATCAGCCAAGGCTTTGCCGTCTACCAGGTGACGGCAAAGAGCCGGAAGGCAGACGGCAAAGAGCCCACCTGGGCCCCACTGGCCTGTGGGGGTGGTGGGCCGCATGCTGGCTCTTTGCCGTCTGCATGGGGACTCTTTGCCGTCCGCCAGCAGACGGCAAAGAGCCTCTATACCAAACAACGTCAACGGCCACCCCACCTCCTCTCTCTCTTTCATTCTCTCTCTCTCCCTCTCACCCCCGAGCCCCCGAGCTGTGCCGCCCCGCCCCACCGCTGCCCCGCCGCCCGGCCGCCCCCGCCGCCGCTGCCCCTCGTCTCCCGGCCGCCACCGCCGCCCCTGCCCACCGCCGCCCCGCCACCCCTGCACCCCCGCCGCCCGGCCTCCACCGCCGCCTAGACGCCCCCGGCGCCCCTGCGCCCCTGCCCTCCGCCGCCCCGACGCCCCTGCCCCACGCCGCCTCGACGCCCCTGCCCCCCGCCGCCCCGACGCCAATGCCCCCCGCCGCCTCGACGCCCCGGACACCCCCTGGCGCCCCTGCCCCCCGCCGCCCGGCCGCCACCGCCGCCGCGGCGCCCCCGACGTCCCTGCGCCGTCCCCGTCCCCCGCCGCCCACGCCGCCCACGCCGGTGAGTACCCCCGCCGGCTGCCCCCATTTTTTTGTTTTTTCTGTTTTTTATTTCTGTTAAATTACTTAGTATATTAGGTTAGTTTTATTATTTTATTAGGTTAGTTTATTAGGTTAATTAGGTTAGTTAGTTAGGTTAGAAGAAAAAAAGAAGAAAAGAAGAAGGAAAAAAATGAAAAAGGAAAAAGGAAAAGAAGAAAAGAATAAGAAGAAGAAGAAGGAAAAGAAGAAAGAAAAGAAGAAGGAGAAGAAGAAGAAGAAGAAGAAGAAGAAGAAGAAGAGGAGGAGGAGGAGGAGGAGGAGGAGAAGAAAGAAGAAGAAGAAGAAGAAGAAGAAGAAGAAGAAGAAGAAGAAGAGGAAGAGGAAGAAGAAGAAGAAGAGGAGAGGGGGAGAAGAAGAAGAGGAAAAAGGAAAAGAAGAAGAAGAAGAAGAAGAAGAAGAAGAGAAGACCCCGGACCCCCGACGCCACCGACCCCCGACGCCACCGACCCCCGACACCACTGACCCCCGACCCCCGACACCACCGACCCCCGACGCCACCGACCCCCGACGCCACTGACCCCCGACCCCCGACACCTCTTATGCCTCCTGTTGACCGAAAAGGTGCTCTTCGGCCTTCCAGAGGCCGACGGGGTCATAGTTTTGTAAATTATGAGTTAGGTCACATATTTCCCGATTTTGTTATAAAATACATCATATTTGTGTTGATCGGGTGGATTTCAATGTGTAGTTGTTTGATGACCTCACCGTACGTTGGACGAGCCCCACCCCTGCGTTCGTGGGTAAGCACAAATGACTTCTCCTCCTCCCCCCTTAATTTGCTCTGTTCCGGTCTTCGTGCCGATGAAACTTGCTAGCTATAGGTGTCTTCAATCATCAGTATGCATGACCAGTATGCGTCTCCCTTTTGAAAGGGCGGCATCTATAAATATGCATGTCTTTGCATATTTATAACCGCCATCCTTTCGAATTGTCCAACGTTATCCATGGACAGCACGAGTATGTGTAGATTGGGTTTGTCTTCCCGTATGCTCTGCTCCCGATCCGATGCATAATTTCGTCAGTGCCTCCCTGTTGTTCTCCGGGTACACATCCTCTCTGTTTATGTTGGAAATATGCCCTAGAGGCAATAATAAGATGGTTATTATCATATTTCCTTGTTCATGATAGTCGTTTATTATCCATGCTAGAATTGTATTGATCGGAAACTCAGATACATGTGTGGATACATAGACAACACTGTGTACCTAGTAAGCCTCTACTAGACTAGCTCGTCTATCAGAGATGGTCAAGGTTTCCTGACCATAGACAATGAGTTGTCATCTGATAACGGGATCACATCATTTGGAGAATTATGTGATGGACAAGACCCAACCGTAAGCATAGCAGTTGATCGTGTCAGTTTGTTGCTACTCCTTTATCCATGTCAAGTATATGTTCCTACAACCATGAGATCATGCAACTCCCGGACACCAGAGGAATGCCTTGTGTGTATCAAACGTGACAACGTAACTGGGTGACTATAAAGGTGCTCTACAGGTATCTCCGAGGGTGTCTGTTGAGTTGGCATGGATCGAGACTGGGATTTGTCACTCCGTATGACGGAGAGGTATCTCTGGGCCCACTCGGTAACACAGCATCACAAAAAGCTTGCAAGCAATGTGACTAAGGAGTTAGTCACGGGATCTTGTATTATGGAACGTGTAAAGAGACTTGCCGGTAACAAGATTGAACGAGTAAAGAGACTTGCCGGTAACGAGATTGAACTAGGTAACAGTTTATTGCCGAGACGTGTATCAGGAGAACAGCGGGGAGGTGCTACCGAAATTCTGCGTCGGATCTGGAGCAGAGCATGGGAAAACGAACCCAATCTACACATACTCGGGTGGGATTAGGACCTATCTTTACCTATTAGCGTGTAGGTTGCATGGACGTAATAAAACTTACAAACTTGATTAACTGATGAATATATATGCTGAATTATATATATATTTCTTGTGTCTCTAGTAGCTAGGCAAGATAAGTGATCGTGCGTGGATGTACACCGGTCACACTAGTTAGAAAGACATGACCAATGAATGGTTTACAAAAACCAAGGGGTTTGTGAGAGCCGCATTTGCAAATGGCCAGGAAAGAACCTGGTGCCCCTGTGTCCAGTGCGACAACTTTAAAAAGAGGTCAGAGGGTGTAATGGGTAAACACCCACAGAAGTGGGGTTTTACGCCTAATTATACGGTGTGGACTTTTCATGGTGAGTCTTCCCAACGTGCCAGAGCTGAGGTGGTTCGTCGTCGCACCGACGAGCATGGTACCGGGATCGAAGACATGGTGCAAGACTTTGATGATGCTCGGGATTCGGACGATGAGATGGAGGAATCTGCAAAGGCCTTTTATGAAATGTTGGAGTCTTCAAAACGTCCTCTCCAAGAGCACACTGAGTTTTGTCAGCTGGATGCCATCGCACAAGTAATGGCTCTGAAGGCTCAATTCAACCTGGGAAGAGAATGCTACGAAACGATGATGACAATATTTGGACGCTTTCTACCCGAAGGCCATGTACTGCCTGCAAACCTGTACCAGCCAGACAAAATCCTCCATGTACTTAAGATGCCCTATGAGAAGATAGATGCCTGTGAGAATGGATGTGCCTTATTTAGGCTTGAGTATGCGGACTTGAACTATTGTCCCATTTCCAAGTCTTCCAGGTATATTGTGGTAGACAACGGTATGGGTGAGAAGATTCAGACCAAAATCCCGTTAATGTTCTTCGGTATATGCCAATCGTACCAAGACTTCAACGTCTTTTCATGGTCGAAGAGACGGCCAGACAGACGACATGGCACAAATTGGGCAAAAGAACCGAACTAGATGCAGATGGGAATCAGATGTTGGTACACACTTCAGACGCTTTTGCGTGGAAGCACTTCGATGCATTACATAAGGATAAAGCGGCAGATCCAAGGCATCCTCGAGTGGCCACCAGCACGGATGGGTTCAATGTGTTTGGTATGACGGCAACCCAATACAGTTGTTGGCCTGTATTTGTCATTCCACTCAATCTCCCCCCCCCCCCCCCCGGAGATGCAAAGAAAGAACATTTTCCTGACGTTGATAATTCCAGGGCCCAACTATCCGGGGAAGAACATGAATGTGTACATGCAGCCGCTTAAGGATGAATTGCAAGAAGCTTGGGATAATGGGATCAAGACATACAACGCCGCTACAAAACAAAACTTCATGAGCACTACAGGAATCAGAAATTTTGCCGTCAGGCTGCTACAGACGGCAAAGGCAGGATTACAGACGGCAAAGATTTTGCCGTCAGCCCCTGACGGCAAAGCATGTCGGCATACACTAAGTCGGGAAAGGGGGATTTTGTCGTCAAAATTTTGTCGGGAAGACGGCAAAGAATTTGCCATCAGTCAACCAATTTTGCCGTCAGAGAAAATTGCCAGACGGCAAAAAAAAGCGTCTGACAGAACGGCGTGACTGACGGACGGCGTTTGTGCCTTTGCCGTCAGCTGGCAGAAATACCAGACGGCAAACATGGTCGCTTTGCCATCTGCCGGACTACAACACAGACGTCAAAGATTTTAATTTTTTAATAAAAAAGCATGAGCCAACAGTGAAAGTGCAGTGGGCAGAGATGGTCGGAGAGCACCAGATATTTTCCCGGTAGGCAGACCCATCACTTGCGTTTATGCGTTTTAGTACTTTGACAACCATTCAATACACTGACAACCATTCATCTATAGAGAAAAAAATACATATTACAGGGCTGCCAAATTCAGATTACACACGGCCACGAGTAGAGTATGACACGGCTAGGAGTGGCCGGTGTAGCGAGGCGTCAACGCGGAGGAGGCCTGCGGCGTGCGGTTGCTTGTGGTGGCCTTCCGAGCACGACCGGGGACGGGCCGGCCACGCCGGGATCGACGGAGGAAGGGCCCGCCGCCCCGGGTTCGACGGAGGAAGGCGCCGGCCGTGCGGGGGTCGACGGAGGAAGGGGCCGGCCGGGCCGGGGTCGACGGAGGAAGGGGCCGACCGCGCGGGGGTCAACGGAGGAAGGGGCCGGCCGCGCCTGGGTCGACGGAGGCGTCGACGCGGAGGGCCTTCCGACGCGTAGAGGCTGGCGCGGTGGGGGATCCGGCCGGCTGCAGCAACGGTGGCCGCCGGCGGCCAGTGGCGCGGGCAGATGCGGAGGAGGGGTGGTCCCCTAGCAGGAAGAAGGAGGAGGATCCGCGGCCGCCCGACCCAGCCGTGCTCGCCCGCACGGCACGCCCGTGCCGTCGCCCAGCCGAGCTCGCCCACGCTGGCCGCCGCCCTCGGCCGCGTCAGCTGCCCTCGTCCGCACCGGCACCCAGGTGCGCTTGCCCATGCTGGCCGGCGCCCTCGCCCACGCCGCCACACAGGCGCGCTCACCCGCGGCTGCACCGGCCGCGCCGGTCGCCCTGCCCGCCGCTGCCTCCCTGCTCTCCATCCCCGTCGTGGGCATGGGTGGTTGGGGAATCTGTGTGCGTGCGTGGAAGGGTGTGGATGGCGTGCGTGGGTGAGTGGACAGGGAGTTGAGGTGGGTGGGTGGATAAGGGAGAGAGATGGTAGGAGAGAGAGAGAGTAGTGGGGGCCGGACGGGTGGGGGCGTGGGGCGGTCAGACGGTGAGGTGGGTCGCGTGTCATCTGCGATGTGCGGTCCAGATCTTGCCATGTCATCGATCCGCGTGATCGATCCGCGTGCTGTGTTTCTTCTTTGCCGTCTTGTAAAATAAACCGCAGACGGCAAAGATTTTTTGCCTTCAGCAGTTTTTATCACAGACGGCAAAATATGTCTTTGCCGTCATCACTTTTTTACAGACGGCAAAACATGTCTTTGCCGTCATCAGTTTTTTTTACACACGGCAAAATATGTCTTTGCCGTCAACAGTTTTTTTCTACAGACGGCAAAATATCCTTGCCGTCAGCAGTTTTTATTACAGACGGCAAAACATATCTATGCCGTCAATCATTCTTTGCCGTCAGCAGCTGACAGCAAAAGTGGTCTTTGCCGCCAGTCCCGACGAAAAGCTGACAGTAAAAAGCTCCACGGACGGCAAATTTTCTAATTACTGTAGTGATCGATGCATTTGTGGTACATGTACTCAATGCATGACTTGCCGGCGTATGCGCTATTCGTTGGCTGGTGTGTGCATGGAAGGTTCCCGTGCCCCACATGCAAGGCAGCTCTTCAGTTCCATTGGCTGCAGGCGGGTCGCAAGTTTTCTTGCTTCGACTTGCATAGACAGTTCTTGGATCCTCGCCATAAGTTCAGAAAAGACAAGAAGAATTTCATCAAAGGTAGAGTTGTCAAAAACTCCGCACCACCTGCGTTGACAGCCAAGAGACCCTGGATCAGTTAAACGCTCTCGAGCCTGATCCAGAGCGTCCAGGGTATTTCAAAGGGTATAATTCGGAACACGCCTGGACTCACAAGACATGCTTATGGGATCTGCCTTACTTCAAAGACCTCCTTTGCCCACACAACATCGACGTGATGCACACTGAAAAGAATATCGCTGAGGCCCTTTTTGGTACATTATTCGGCATAGAGGGGAAGTCAAAGGATAATCCTAAGGCTAGAGTTGATCAGGAAGCTCTATGTGATAGACCGTTGCAAAACATGCGACAACCGAAAGGAAAGCAGAATTGGACGAAGCCAAAGGCATGGTTCAATCTTGGAAGGCCAGCTATGAGGGAAATGATCTTGTGGGTGAAAATGCAGTTGATGTTCCCCGATGGGTATGCAGCGAATCTAAAGAGGGGAGCGAGTCTTGACAAATTGAAAATATTTGGTCTCAAGAGTCATGATTGGCACATATGGCTTGAGCGGGTAATGCCGGTGATGTTGCGTGGCTTTATCCCTGAGGATGAATGGCTAGTACTGGCAAAGCTGAGCTATTTCTTCCGTTCTCTTTGTACGAAAGACCTATCGCCTGGCGTGCTAGATGAAATGGAAGAGTTGGCACCGGAGTTGATCTGCAAGTTAGAGAAGATCTTTCCACCTGGCTTCTTTAATCCAATGCAGCATTTGATTTTGCATCTCCCGACCGAGGCAAGATTGGGGGGGGGGGGGGCGTGCAAAATCGTTGGTGCTACGCAACTGAGAGGATGAAGAAGACGCTTTGAGCAAAATGTAAAAATAAACGTAGAATTGAAGCATCGATGGCCGAGGCATTCATTACTGAGGAGGCGGCAAACTTCGTGACAGCACATTACGAAGCCAAAAAACGTCATTTGCATAATCCGAAGCCTCGGTACAATGCTGGCGACCCTAAAACAGGTCGATCCAACCTCAGCCTATTCAAAGGGGAGCTCGCACCAGCCGGTGCTTCGAAAGCAATAGCGTTGGATGTCGAAGAATGGCGGACCATTTCGTTGTATATCTTCAACAACCTAACAGAAGTGCGGTCGTACATCGAGTAAGTTCTCGGTACATTATTTCGCAACTTCTAATTCCTTTGAACTGCTCTTATTCCCGGATATTTGATACAGTCAATATGTCGCCAAATTCTCGGATGGAGCGGTGATCCAAAAGGATTCCATCGAAGAGTATGAGCTTCTGGCAAAGCATGGAGGCGGCTATCCCGGTTTCATCTCTTGGTTCAAATAAACGGTAATTTCCATTAGACCATTTCATTTCTTCGTCTAATTTGTGGCTAATGCAACAATCCTTTCGTATGAAACTTGTAGGCTAATTCAGAGTATATGGATGCCGAATTGAGACAAGTCGCTAATGGTTTTGACTATGAGGTCCGTTCATTTGACAAATACGACATCAACAGATATCGCTTTCGTACCTTTGGCAAAGAGCTATCTATGGCCGACCGAAAGTCTACAAATTGTTGTGTCTCTGCTTTCGGCGAAGGAGGTACCGAGTATTATGGAAGAGTTGAAGCAATTTATGAACTTCTATTCTATGGTGAAAACCCACCGAACGTCGTAGTCTTCAAATGTTATTGGTTCCAGCCGAAGGAGACTAGAAGGACTCATGAACATATAGGGCTAGTCGAAATCAAACAAACCACCCATTTAGATGTTCCCGATGTCTATATTATGGCTCAACAAGCGACCCAAGTTTTCTATCTACCCTGGGCCTGCCAAACTGATCCAAATCTGAATGGTTGGGATGTCGTTTATGAAGTTCCGCCACGTTTTAGACCACCTCCCCTCAATGAAGAGGATTATGAACCTCACATTAACCCAGACACATCTGAAGGAGAATTCTTCCAAGAAACACGTCTTTCCAAAAAACGTTTCAAGAACCGCTCTACTTCACCCCAGAACATTGAAGTAGGCAGCGACAGTGAATCCGTCTTCACCCTTGAGCCGGAACAAGAAGAGCCGGAAGAAGAAGAGGTTACTGCTGTGGATGACCTGTCAATGCTTGACCGATTACATAAAGGAGGCCTTTCACATGTTGTTCCCGATAGTGATGATGATGATGCATTTATTGATGATAGTGATGATGATGATGCATTTATTGATCCCGAAGCATATATAGACGATCAAGATTATTATTAGTTCATGTCAGGTATTCAATTTTTATTATATACATGATGATGATACACTTAAATTATATACATATTATTATTCATGTCGGTATTCATTTTTTATGTTGTACTAATTTCATTTACTCTTTGTCATGGCAGGTGCTGAAAGATGGTGGGCGCGGGTCCAGAGCGATCCGCGGCTTCTTCGTCGGCGCGTGGTGGGAGGGGTACTACCATTCCACCCGATTCTCTCCGGAGAGCGTTGCTCGCCAGTTTGCAGACACAGGCAGGCGCTTCTTTGTCGGCGCCGATGCCCACCTGGAGAGGAGGTCGGGGGAAGAAGAGAGGAGGAGGTAGAGGTACACGTGCCCGCGGGAGACGTACGGGGGCTGATACGCCTTCCTTGCCGCCACCCCCAGCTGATTCACCCGAGCACAGGACTTCTAGGGTGGACCCGTGTGAGGTGGAGGCTACGCGGACTCCTGTCCACGAGCCTCAGGTCGACGAGCCTTCGACCCATGAGACTCCTGTCCCAGACGCTTCGTCCCACGAGACTCTGGAGCAGAGCAGGGATGGGCTACGTCCCAGCAGATCCCATGGGATACCTGGCCGGATCTGCGTCAGCAGGAGTCGAGTGGCCATGCTGATGGTGGCGGGGATAGCGAGGACGAGGTGGTTGAGGGGGCCACCGTCTACCAGTGTGGTAGTACACGGCTCCCTCCCGTGCCGGCGACCCATGAGCAGAGGCTGGTGATTAGGCGTAATGGGGAGAAGTAAGTGCATTTACTCTTTTTTAACATTTTGCCTTCATGTTTCTTCAAATATCTAATGCGTTGGCTTTGTCATACTGCAAGGGTTGGGATCACACAGAGGGAGTCCACAGGCCCAACACCGTCCTTGGTGTGCTTTGACGGCAAAAAACTTCCTGGGGTTTGTCACGTTGCCCGATGAGGGTCAGCTTCCAGAGCTAGGATTGACCTGGGAGCACTACTTGGCTGCCCCGGCCCCGCCGGAGGAGATGATCGATGGTGTCTTGTGCCACACGATGGCCGACATGGCGATCAGATAGTTTTGGGTAATTTCTCCTTTACACGATTAAAAATCAACAATAGCTAGTTATTGTACTAATCAGTGTTGTCTCGTTTGATTGCAGACCTTCTACATGTGTGAGGAGGGACACGAGGGGCCACGTCAAAGGTTATCGATGGCGAGTGCAGGCGCCTACTACGGAACTTACGGCACGAGGCTCGGCCGCAGGCTATTCGAGACTACTACGGCTCGTGTGGTGTTAAGAAGGACAAGTCGTCATGCCGCGGAAAGTTTCTGCAGAAGGAGCAGTACATGAAGGTAATTACCTATTCTTAAGGCCTTGTACTTAGTTTCCTTGATTTGATTCGTAGGCGTAGCGCTCAAATTTCTCTTTACTAACTTAGGTGCCCCCGAGATGGTGTGCGGATAAGATGGATTGTTGGGAGGCGTTGGTGGATGAGTGGTGCTCAGACGAATGGCAAGCCATCCACAACAATGCCCAGGACCGGCGTGCCAAAATGGTTGGTGTGCCACGCCATCAAGGCAGCGCCAACTTATATCAGTTCGAGCGGAACTTGGTATGTGGTTTGCTTCATGATTCATGCAATCCATTCTTGATGCTAGTTTGAGCCCTTTACTAATACTTTGTTCCTCTCTCTCTCTTTTAGGCGAACTACAATAAGACAGAGGTGCCAGGAGTGTACGACCTCTATGCCATGGCCCATACTGCCTCGTACAAGAAGGCCAAGGCATTCTCGGAGTCTGGCCTCAATCATCCCGAGAACTTCACCAACATCTCCTCCCACCATAAGCTCATGAGGTACAGAGATGAGGGGAAGGCGAGGAAAGGGGAGGACTTTAACCCGAGCCAGCATCCTATTGATCCAGAGCTGGTGATGATAGCTGGCGGCGGGAGGACCCATGGCTCGATAGCCATTGGATATGGACTTATACGGTCTTCTAGAACTCTCCGGGATATCAAGGCGCGCCAAATGAGCTCCTGTCCTGGGATAAGGCCTCGTCCACGGCCAGTCGAGCTCTCCATCGAGGTTAGTCATACGGACTCAGATATCTTTCCTCCATTACATTGTGTGTGCGGCCATCGATCATTACAATGCTAACGAGGAGTTGTTTTGCAGGCTGCTCTTCAGAAAGAGAGAGAGGCATACCAGGCGCTTCTGGAGGACAGGGACCGGCAAGCGACGGAGAAGGAGAGGGAGTTGGAGGAGAGGACGGCTAGGTTGTTGGAGGAGGAGAGGGCACGGAATGACGCGTCTCACCGGGCCATTTATGAGCTCCTCGTGGTAAGTTTCTTCTTCATATTAGCCAAATCATGCATGTAATGTTCGTTTCATTAATAACTAATATGATTGACTTGTCAAAACAAAATGTGAAGTCTATGTGCGAGAAGTCCGGCCAGACCCCTCCGCCGATGCCAGTCATTACCACGGCGGGAACGGTGAGTTTCATTTGAATGGTCATTAGTTACTAGTCTTAACATTTCAGTGTCACCATGCTAACGAGACATTGCAAATGATATTTGGTGCAGCATAACTCCCGAGCCGCATCGCACGATCCTTCTCCAGGGCATCCTTCTCCAGGTGAAACCGGCCAGAGCAACCCCGGTGCTTGACCTCCGTGATGACGAGGACGGTAAGTTTTCTCTAGTGTTTTGCTTAACAAATGCATAATGACCTATACTTAGCTTATTTAGTTCATTTATGACATAATTAGCTTACTTAGGTAAAAAATGGCATAATAACCTTGGTTAGCTCATAAATGTCATATACTTAGCTTATTTTCGTCTAAAGGGACATAATAAGCTTACTTAGCTCCAATATGACCTAGCTCACCTAAGTTAGCTCTAAAATGACCTATAATTAGCTTTGTTTCCTCCAAAATGATATAATAAGCTTACTTAGCTCAAAAATGACATATTTTACCTAAGTTAGCTCTAAAATGACCTATACTTAGCTTTGTTTATCCAAAATGACATAATAAGCTTACATAGCTCCAAAATGACCTATTTTACCTAAGTTAGCTCTGAAATGACCTATACTTAGCTTTGATTCCTCCAAAATGACATAATAAGCTTACTTAGCTCCAAAATGACCTATTTTACCTAAGTTAGCTCTAAAATGACTTATACTAAGCTTTGTTTCCTCTACAATGAAAATGCATGCATTGGAAATTAAGATGACCAATCCTATTGCAAAGTTCACAAGTAATGGGATGAAGAGAGCATAATCTTGTAGCAAATTCATCTATCACTTTAAGCCACCAATTAGTTTGGTCATGTTTATGCTTCTTACAAAATCTATTGTCCCTATATGGCATGTCTTCACAAATTCTATTCACTCCACAAAAATTGACATGCTTATAGGAAATCTTCTTATCATGACTAGTGCAATCATCATTAGCATCATGGATATTTAGAGAATTCATACTAGCAACATTGTAATCATGCTCATAATTCAAGGAATTTGCATTAAGTATTTTCATAGATTCTTCCTCTACCAATTGAGCACAATTTTCCGAACCATCATTTTCACGAAAGACCTTATAAAGACAAAACAATTGAGGAAACCTAAACTCCATTTTTTGTACTTTTTCTTTTATCATCCAAACTAGTGATAAACAAGAAACTAAAAGATTTAATTGCAAGATCTAAAAATATACCTTCAAGCACTCACCTCCCTAGCAACGGTGCCAGAAAAGAGCTTAATGCTACTACACATATTTATTCTTGTAGACTCTGTTGGGCCTCCAAGCACAGAGTTTTGTAGGACAGTAGCAATTTTCACTCAAGTGGATGACCTAAGGTTTATCAATCTGTGGAAGGTGTAGGATGAAGATGGTCTCTCTCAAACAACCCTGCAATCAAATACAAAAAATCTCTTGTGTCCACAACACAGCCAATACAATGGCAAATTGTATGGGTGCACTAGTTCGGCGAAGAGATAGTGATACAAGAGCAATATGGATAGTGGATATAGGTTTTTGTAATCTGAAAATATAAAAACAGCAAGGTAGCAAGTGGCAAACAGCGAGCAAAACGTTGTATAAATGCTTGGAAATAAGGCCTAGGGTTCATACTTTCACTAGTGCAGTCTCTCAACAATCCTAACATGATAGGATCATATGATCATCCCTCAACGTGCAACAAAGAATCACTCCAAAGTTCATATCTAGCAGAGAACATAAGATAAAATTGTTGTAGGTAGTATGACCACCTCAAAGTTATCCCTTCCGATCAATCTATTGGGCTATTCCTATAGGTGTCAAAAACAACCCTATAGTTCGTACTAAAATAACACCTATGATACATATCAATCAACCCTAATGTCACCTAGATACTCCAATGTCACCTCAAGTATCCGTGGGTTAATTATTCGACATGCATCAACCAATTTTAGATTCATCATATTCAATCCAACACAAAGAACTTCAAAGAGTACCCCAAGATTTCTATAGGAGAATGTAGTATGAAAACGTGCAATCAACCCCTATGCATAGACCCCCAAGGTCACCGGAATCCGCAAGTTGATGCCATAACATATATCAAGTGAATCAATAGAATACCCCATTGTCAGCACGGGTATCCACATGCAAGCCATACATCAAGTATTCTCAAATCCGACATAAGAAAATCTCAAAGGGAAAGATTCAATTCATCACAAAAAGATAGCAAGGGAAGAACACCATATGATCCAACTATATTAACAAAGCCCGTGATACATCAAGATCGTGCCATCTCAAAAACACGAGAGAGAAAGAGAGAGAGAGAGAGAGAGAGAGAGAGAGAGAGAGATTAAACACATAGCTACTGGTACATACCCTCAGCTTCGAGGGTGAACTACTCCCTCCTCTTCATGGCCTCCACCGGGATGATGAAGATGGCCACCAGTGATGATTTCCCCTCTCCGGCAGGGTACTGGAAAGGCTCCAGATGGGGTTTTCTATGATACAAAGAGTTGCAGTGGCGGAGCGAATGTTCTAGGTTTATTTCTGAGGGTTTCCGTATATATAGGATTTTTCAGCGTTGAAATCACGTCAATCGGAGCCATGTGGGCCCCACAAGCCATCAGGGCGCGCCCAGGGTGGGTGGGCGTGCCTTGTTGGCTTATGGCCCACAGGTGGCTCCCCTCCGGTGGTTCTTCGCTCCGGTATTTCTTATTTCCTTCAGAAAAAAATCACAGAAAAGTTTCGGGCGATTCCGAGAACTTTTATTTTCGGCACAAAAAACAACACCACAGTAATTTTGCTGAAAACAGCATCAGTCCGGGTTAGTTCTAAATAAATCATATAAAATGCATCAAAACCATATAAAAGTATTGTAAATATAGGCAAACATGGCATGAATACTGCATAAATTATTGATACGTTGGAGACGTATCAAGCTATTCGTCGTGTTATTTCCAACACGCGGGTTTGACACAAAAATCCCACCCCATGAAACACCCTTCTTTTCTTTCTTTCAGGCCCTCCTATTCCCACTCGGTTTCCCACCGTAGCGTGACATTTCTCGCTAGAGCCTCCTGCTTTAAAACCAGATGACGCCCATCTCACCTTCGCCATGCGTTTCAGTAGGGATGAATTTTTTCCATATTTACAATATAATATAGTGGGTTAAACTAACCTATACAATTGACACTAAACAATAAATAACTATAGAGATCATTCTCAAAGGTCCATTCGACATTGCAAATGTGCACTTACGTGGGAGGCGAGTGGCAACCTGAACGTATTCCTAGTCACCAATAAGCTTCAGCTCCAGCTCACATAGCATTCATTGCTAGAAGGGATAATTGCCGTTCTTCTCTTCCCCATCCTTCATTACATCTTCTACTCCTAGCCTCGTCGTCAACCCATTTCGTTGGCGCCAACCAGCACCATGTCAACATCAGTGCCTTCATCAGCGACACCTTATGTTCAATTTCCACCTTCCTCACCAGGTTTAGTTCTTGTTCCTACTTATTTTCTAGAATACTCTTTCTTTACTTTTTTGCTTTTTTTGAAAACTCATTTCTTCTCCAACATCCTGGATCACTTGATTGCTTTAGTTTCTTCCCTTCTTATTCTTGGAACACACTTCCTTTTCTATTATAGCATGAAACATCTGGCCATTGTTGTGTCGTGTTGTCCTCATCCGCGAATGTTTCGGCAACTGTCAGCGTGTAGACATCCTACAGAGCATGGTTGCCATCCATCTTTGTGAATGCTAGGTTGCCCATGTAGCGAGCACATGACATCCGATGTCGTTGTTGGCAAGCGGTGCCCGGCCATATCTCTGAGAGCCTATTGATCATCATTGCTCACAAGCGCTATCGAAATGATTTAACGTGATTAACTGCTTGCTTAATTAATTACACAAATAATAAATGGTCTATCCAATATTGTGCATGCCTAATTAACTGCCAACTAATCAATTAATTCTCTGCCTGATTGGGAAAGAAAACCTACATGTAATTATCTATAGACATAATTACATGTCTACCTAATTAATTAATTGCAATAATGACTCGGTTTCCAAATTGATTCGGTGAAAAAAAATCCTATTTAACTGTCTAGCTAATTAATTCCATTCATGGTTTGATTTTTGAATAGATTCAACGCTTGATTTTCAAAATACTTTCGCATGAACGACTGGTACGAACAACGACGATGGCTACCTGATGGGGAACGTTGCATGGGAAACAAAACTTTTCCTACGAACACCCAAGATCTATCTATGAAGATGCATAGCAATGAGAGGGGAGAGTGTGTCTACGTACCCTCGTAGACCGTTAAGCGGAAGCGTATATTACGAAGTTCATGTAGTCGTTCTCTTCACGATCCAATCCGATCCAGAGCCGAACGGATGTCACCTCCGCGTTCAGCACACGTGCGGCTCGGTGATGTTTCCTCCTTCTTGATCTAGCAAGCAAGAGAGGAGAAGGTAGATGTGATATCGAGCAGCTTGACGGCGTGGTGGAGATGGTGGTGATGTAGTGCCGGCAGGGCTTCGTTCCGCGCTGCCGGAACTAGGAACAAAGGAGCAACGGAGCAACGAGAGAGAGGGAGCTGCCAAGGGGCTGGTGTGTCCTCTTGGGCCCCCCTCCCCTCTATATATAGGTGGAGGGGTGTTGTCTCCAGCGCTCCAAGCCCTACGGCTGGCGCACCAAGGGGGAGGAGTTGGAGTCCTAGTCCAGTCCCCTCCTTTCCATACACACACGTGGACTTTCCACCTTTCCCAGCCGCATGGGCCTTGAGAGACTTGTGCGCCAGGCCCAATAAGGCTAGGGCGCCTCCCCTAAGCCCATGCTGACCCTTGGGACGCGGTGGAACCCTTGGTGGACTTCCGGACTCCTACGAAAGTCTCCGAAACCTTTTGGAAGCTTCCTGGTACAATACCGGACAATCTCAAAACTTTTCCGGTAGCCAAAATATGACTTCCCATATATAAATTTTTACCTCCGGACCATTTAGGAGCTCCTTGTGACGTCCGGGCTATCATCCGGGACTCCGAACAACATTCGGTCACCAACGTACATATCCCAATATTACTATAGCTTAACCGAACATTAAGCGTACAGACCCTACGGGTTCGAGAATCATGTAGACATGGCCGAGACACCTCTCTGGTCAATAACCAATAGCGGGACCTAGATGCCCATATTGATTCCTACATATTCCACGAAGATCTTTATCGGTCGAACCACGATGTCAAGGATTCAGTCAATTCCGTATGCAGTTCCCTTTGTCCATCGGTATGTTACTTAACTGAGATTCGATGTCGGTATCTCATACCTAGTTCAATCTCATTACCGGCAAGTCTCTTTACTCGTTCCGTAATACAAGATCCCGTGACTAACTCCTTAGTCACATTGCTTGCAAGCTTCTTGTGATACCTCTCTGTCATACGGAGTGACTAATCCCAGTCTCGATCCACGCCAATCCAACAGACACCCTTGAAGATACCTGTAGAGCACCATTATGATCACCCAGTTACGAAGTGACAGTTGATGCACACAAGGCATTCCTCCGGTGTCAGGGAGTTGCATGATCTCATGGTCGTAGGAACAGATACTTGACATGAAGAAAGCAGTATCAATAAACTAAGTGATACGATCAAATTATATGCTTACGGTTGGGTCTTGTCCTCACATCATCCTCCTGATGATGTGATCCCATTATCAAATGACAACTCATGTTCATGGTTAGGAAACCTTAACCATCTTTGATCAACGAGCTAGTCTAGTAGAGGCTCACTAGGGACACGGTGTTGTCTATGTATCCACACATGTATCTGAGTTTCCGATCAATACAATTCTAGCATGGATAATAGACGATTATCATGAACAAGGAAATAAGATAATAACCAATTTATTATTGCCTCTAGGGCATATTACCAACAGTCTCCCACTTGCACTAGAGTCAATAATCTAGTTCACATCGCCATGTGATTAACACCCAATGAGTTCTGTGGTTTGATCATGTTTTACTTGTGAGAGAGGTGTTGAAAATATACCCTAGAGGCAATAATAAAGTGGTTATTATTATATTTCCTTGTTCATGATAATCTTTTATTATCCATGCTATAATTGTATTGATTGGAAACTCAATTGCATGTGTGGATACATAGACAACATTGTGTCCCTGGTATGCCTCTAGTAGACTAGCTCGTTGATCAAAGATGGTCAAGGTTTCCTAGCCATAGACATGAGATGTCATTTGATAACGGGATCACATCATTAGGAGAAGGATGTGATGGACAAGACCCAAACTATGAACGTAGCATATGATCGTGTCAGTTTATTGCTATAGTTTTCTGCATGTCAAGTATTTGTTCCTATAACCATGAGATCATGTAACTCACTGACACCGGAGGAATACCTTGTGTGTATCAAACGTCGCAACATAATTGGGTGACTATAAAGATGCCCTACAGGTATCTCCGAGGGTGTCTGTTGAGCTGGCATGGATCGAGACTGGGATTTGTTACTCCGTGTGACGGAGAGGTATCTCAGGGCCCACTCGGTAATACAACATCACAATAAGCCTTGCAAGCAAAGTGACTAAAGAGTTAGCCATGGGGTCTTGTATTACGGAACGAGTAAAGAGACTTGCCGATAACGAGATTGAACTAGGTATAGAGATACCGACGATCGAATTTCGGGCAAGTAACATACCGAAGAACAAAGGGAACATCATACGGGATTAACTGAATCCTTGACATAAAGGTTCAACCGATAAAGATCTTCGTAGAATATGTAGGAACCAATATTGGCATCCAGGTCCCGCTATTGGTGTCTCGGTCATGTCTACATAGTTCTCGAACCCGCAGGGTCTGCACACTTAACGTTCGGTGACGTTTCGGTAGTATTGAGATATATGTGTTGGTGACCAAAGGTTGTTCGGAATCCCTGAAGAGATCCCGGACGTCACGAGGAGCTCCGGAATGGTCCAGAGGTAAAGATTTATATATAGGAAAGTGGTATTTGGGTTCTGGAAAAGTTTCGGGTATTTTCGGTAGTGTACCGGGAGTGACGAATGTGTTCCGGGGGTCCACCGGGTGGGGCCCACCCACCCCGGGAGGCCACATGGGCCCAAGAGGTGGCGCACCAGCCCATAATGGGCTGGGGAACCGACCCCATAAGGGCCCATATGCCCAAGAGGAAAAAAGGTGGAGATAGGAAGGAATAGGAATCCTTCCTAATATGAATCCACTTCCTAGTAGGAAGTGGATTGGACTCCTCCTTGCCCTGGTTCGGCCGACCCCTAGGGGAAACCCTAGGGAGGCTGCCTCCTCCCCCCTCCCTCCTATATATACTAGAGGAATAGAGCCCCCAAAGACACACGGCCACGTGCTAGTTCTCTATTCTCTAGTTCCTCCACCAAATAGATTCCGGTAGTGCTTAGGCGAAGCCCTGCCGGGATAACTCCACCACCACCACCCCCACCACGCCGTCGTGCTGCTGGAGATCTCATCCACCTCTCCGCCCCCTCTTGCTGGATCAAGAAGGCGGAGATCGTCATCGAGCTGTACGTGTGCTGAACGCGGAGGTGCCGTCCGTTCGGCGCTAGATCGGGACGGATTGCGATTTGGATCGTGAAGACGTTCGACTACATCAACCGCGTTTCTTAACGCTTCCCGCTTAGCGATCTACAAGGGTACGTAGATCCACTCTCCCTGTCGTAGATACTCATCACCATGGATAGATTTTGCGTGTGCGTAGGAAAATTTTTGTTTTCCATGCAACGTTCCCCAACAAGAGGTTCTAGTCAACGGGTATGCAACATTCAGATCCGTGTGTACTTTGCAAATATCTACATGCTGTAGATGTTACCACCACGCTCCACTTGGAGCTATTCCAAATGACTGTTGCACTATACGTATTCGGTTTGCTACTCAGAGTCATCTAGATCGGTGTCAAAGCTTGCATCGACGTAACCCTTTACGACAAACTCTTTATCACCTCCATAACCGAAAAACATTTCCTCAGTCCTCTAAGGATAATTTTGACCGCTGTCCAGTGATCCACTCCTGGATCTCTCTCGTACCCCCTTGCCAGAAACATGGCAAGGCACACGTCAGGTGTGGTACACAACATGGCATACAGTACATAGCCTATGGTTGAGGCATAGGGGACGACCTTCGTCCTTTCTCTTTCTTCTGCCGTGGTCGAGCTTTGAGTCCTACTCAACTTGACACCTTAAAATACATGCAAGAGCTCCTTCTTTGATTGATCCATTTTGAACGCCCTCAAAATCTTGTCAAGGTATGTGCTCTGTGAAAGTCTTATTAGGCATGTTGATCTATCTCAATAGATTCTTGATGCCCAATATGTAAGCAGCTTTACCCAGGTCTTCCCTTGAAAAACTCCTTTCAAACAACCCTTTATTCTTTCAAGAAAAATTCTACATCATTTCCAATCAACAACATGTCATCCATATATACTTATCAGAAATGCTATAATGTTCCCACTCACTTTCTCGTACATACAAGTTTCTTCATAAACTTTGTATAAACCCAAAAGCTTTGATCAAAGCATATATTCCAACTCCGAGATGCTTGCACCAGTCCATTGAAGGATTGCTGGAGCTTGCATACCTTTTAGCATCCTTAGGATGGACAAAACCTTCTAGTTGTATCACATACAACCTTTCCTTAAGGAAACCATTAAGGAAACGTTGTTTTGACATCCATTTGCCAGATTTCATAATCGAAAAATGCAGCAACTGCTAACATAATCCCAACAGACTTTAGCATCGCTACGGGTGAGAAAGTTCTCATTGTAGTCAACTCCTTGAACTTGTCGGAAACCTCTTTGCGACAAGTCGAGCTTTATAAATGGCGACATTACCATGAACGTCTGTCTTCTTCTTAAAGATCCATTTGTACTTAATGGCCCGACGGTCATCGGGCAAGCCTACTAAAGTCCATACTTGGTTTTCATACATGGATCCTATCTCGGATTTCATGGCCTTTAGCCATTTGTCGGAATCTGGGCCCATCATTGCTTCCTCATAGTCCATAGGCTCATCGTTGTCTAACAACATGACTTTCAAGACAATGTCACCGCACCACTCGGGGCAGCACATGCCCTTGTTGACCTACGAGGTACGGTAGTTACTTGATACGAAGTTTCATGATCATCATTACTAGCTTCCTCTTCAATTGGTGTACGCATCACAGGAACACCTTTCTATGTTGAGCTACTTTCCAATTCAAGTGAAGGTTTGATAACCTCATCAAGTTCTACCTTCCTCCCACTCACTTCTTTCGAGACAAACTCCTTCTCTAGAAAGGATCCATTCTCGACAACAAGACCTGCCTTCGGATCTGTGATAGGAGGTATACCCAATTGTTTCTTTAGGGTATCCCATGAAGATGCACTTCTCCGCTTTGGGTTCGAGCTTATCAGGCTGAAGCCTCTTCACATAAGCTTCGCATCCCCAAACTTTAAGAAATGGTGGGCCATCCGTTTTCGATGGGACTCATAGTCTGCCGACCGGTGATGGGGAAGGAGAGATTTTCCGGCTGTCGGGACAGCGATGATCCAGCCCCAGAGGACCCGAGAGTCCGTTGAGCCGACACTATGGAGTCAAGCCGAACATATCCTTTCGTCGGTCGGGCGCTGTCCTCCCGAGAGTGGCGGAGTGCAAGGCGGACATCATTGCCTCCTCCAACCCGCTCGGGATAAAAGCCCAGTCGATGGATCCGGACTGGTCGGCGTCAGATTCGCTGCCCGCCATGCCGACGACGGCCGGAAATCGCCGGAGGTGAGCTTGGGTGGCGGGGGGAGTGCAGTGTGAAGTGACTAGGGTTTCGTTCGGCGAGCAGATGGGGACGAATATATGTGGGGTCGTTGCGGGCCAGCAAGGGCCAAGCCGGAGTGGTGGACGCGCCCGGGCGCATCCATATTCGCCCCATATTTGGTCTGGACATGAGGGGTGCTGGTTAGCCCGGGCGTTTGAGGCCCGTTTGAGGCGCCCATCTGGATTGTAATTTCGTGACAGATCAGTGACCGGGCTGTCTGTTCGGACGTTTGAGGGGGGGGTTGGGGTGCCCGTTTGTCGATGCTCTTACACGGTCAAGGTAAAGGCAGGCGGCGAGAGTGATCATGCCCGTAGTACTCACTGGGTCCGTGACAGCGACATTATCCGGTGGTGGATCAGTTGTCGGCAGGCCGGCGCTAGCAACGATTCTCTATAAAAGATCACTCATAGCTAGCCCGAGAGGACCTGACCGCCCGATGAGCCGACGCTATGGGGTCACGCCGGACAGATCCTTCCGTCGGCCGGGCGTTGTCCTCCCGGGAGCGGCGGAGTGCAATGCGGACCGCCATTGCCTCCTCCAACCCTCTCGGGATAACACCCCAGTCGACGGATCCACACTGGTCAGAGTGAGATCCGCTGCCCACCATGCCGGAGACGGCCA
The DNA here is from genome assembly GCA_039707655.1 of Elymus sibiricus. Taxonomy (NCBI): domain Eukaryota; kingdom Viridiplantae; phylum Streptophyta; class Magnoliopsida; order Poales; family Poaceae; genus Elymus; species Elymus sibiricus. Next base: position 378,851,900 of record CM077663.1, read on the forward strand.
GAAATCGCCGAAGGTGAGGTTGGGTGGCGGAGGGAGTGGAGTGTGAAGTGACTAGGGTTTGGTCCGGCGAGCGGATGGGGACGAATATATGCGGGGTCGTTGCGGGCCAGCGAGGTTCAAGCCGGCGTGGTGGACGCGCCCGGGCGCCCCCATATTCGCCCCATATTTGGTCTGGATATGAGGGGTGCCGGTCAGCCCGGGCGTTTGAGGCCCGTTTGAGACGCCCGTCTGGATCGAAATTTCGTGACAGATCATTGACCGGGCAGTCCGTCGAGAGGTTTGAGGGGGGTTTGGGGTGCCCGGCTGTAGATGCTCTTACACGTTCAAGGTAAAGGCGGGCAGCGAGAGGTGATTGTGGCCTTAGTACTCACCGGGTCCGTGACATCGACATCGTCCGGTGGTGGATCAGCTGTCGGCAGGCCGGCGCTAGGAACGATTCTCTATAAAGATCACTCACAGCTAGACCCCGATGTCCTAGAAGCTGAAGTGATGAGCGCGAACCACGCAGGCGAACCGAAGCTGCGCCGGATACAGGGTACATCTACGGACAGCCGCCGCCTACTTGTTTCAGTCATCCTGTAGATTCGGCACACCAGCCGCGCTCCCGGTCGAGGCCCGCACGGTCGCTCCGCTGCGATCGCGGAGGAGAGAAAGCTCAGCTCTTGGTGAGGGTCCAGCGAGGAGACAAGACAAGAGATGCCACTGCACCTGACAGTTCTTGGTAGGCAGTGACGCACCACGTCGGTATCGGGAGATCGCAACGGCGCGGTGTTGCATCCGCTGTCGACCGGTGCTTTGCCACGCGAGTTTTATTTCCATTTTGTACACTCACTGATTAATCCAGGGTACATTCAGAGGTGGACAACTCGACGGGAAGAAATTTGGGCTGCGGTGGCTGAGACTTTCGTCAAGTGGGAGTGGTGCTAAAGTCAAAGTGCATCACAGATGGCGCTAAAGTCAGACCGAGGGGTACAAGCTACTGATGTCTTGCGTCATTACACGAAGGATACACTAGGAAGAAAGAAACTGTGAAATCTCGGAAGATTTTTTTCCGGAAGAAAATCTAAAATCTACTAGGAGTACTATAAATATTCATTTTTATTGGATGCTATAAAATACGTATTCATTGAAAGTGAAGTACCCTACAACATTATATCGCGATCCTTGGATCATCCAAGTACCACAACCGCCGCCGACACACCATAATCATCACTCCAATACCCAAGTCGGCGTGACTTTGTCGATGACAACCGATAAGTTTTTGTGTACGCCGTCCTAAAGACTAGTCTTCCAGAGCCGTAATTGTCGCTATTAAACCTTGAATAGATTTGAAGAACCTGACATCAAATCTCGTTGTCACGTATGCGGAACGAGAAACTCTATCCTCACCGCATCCAAGGAGCCGACATGAATCTACCTCGAAGCTCTGTCTGCCGTCTTGATGGACATACTCGAGAGACCGGCTCGAAGAGGAAGAACCACTATCCATCCGAGTGCCGCCCCTGTGAGATCTAAAACTCAAACATATCTACTAGCAGGAGCCGATGCACCATAATTTCCTCTTCACCAATGCTGGCCGGAGCTGCAGACAGAAAGGAAGCGAGTCCACGGGGTTCAACGAAAATTGAAGGCAAGAAAGCAGTGTCCTGGACTCCTGGCCGTCTTGCAAGAAGGGAAAAAAAATGTGTTCCGTTGTTTTCAGAGCAAATAACTGGAAGAAACCATGTATTATATTAATAGCCAGTGTCATCAAATACAAAAAAGCAGTTTCCTGGCCGTCTTGCAAGAAGGGAAAAAGAGTGTTCCGTTGTTTTCAGAGCAAATAACTGGAAGAAACCATTATATTAATAGCCAGTGTCATCAAATACAGAGAAAAAAAAAGCTGGGAGAGACGGACGAGTTGAGACATTAATAAGTGAAAGAAAAAAAATCACAGTTTTATATTTGCTTCAAAACACACACCATTGAACAAGAATCTAATACCGATGTAATCGTTCACGAATCACGCCAAATGAAAGATACTCCTCGGTCTTATCCCTAGTTAGTTCTTCCAAATAGACGCATATGCCCTAACGAAGAACCTGGATGCTGCTCGGAAAACATGAATGTGGTTCCGGGTTCCGGTGAACCGTCCAGCGCTTGCATCTCCCAACATATAGGCAGGTGCCTAATTCAATTAGTGAAGCTGCATCTTTTGCTTAATCAAGTGGGCAAAGAAGTTTTGAAGAGAAGCAGGCACTACATGAAGAAGAAGAAGAAGAAAAAGGACAGACATATCCGTGGTGGAAACACTGTTGGGGACGGACGAGAGATCCCTGTCCGATGGCCATCTACCTTGGTTTTCCGTAAAGACGACGCCGAAACTTGTGTGCACATATACTCGTAGAGGCTCAAGGCGGACCCAAGCTGTAGCGCATGACTTATGCTTGACTTGGTGCGCCGTTGACACGGCCAGGCCCAGGATCAGGCAGGCCGAGAGGAGAGGAGAGGAGAGGAGGAAAACGGTACGGCGCTGGATGGTTGTCCTGTTCCACGTTCGGATAACCTGACAAAAGATATAGCAAGATTTACTATCAACATATAAACATGCAAACGGAATCTTTACCTTGATGCGAGCTGCTATGATAACTGTCTTGACAAAATTAACCGCAAGTCTTGTGCTGTCTAGCTAGATAACAATTAATTCCTGCATTCCAAGCTTATTTTAACATACTCTTCAGAGGCAATTTTATCTGACTGGTTCAGGTTTAACACGCCTTAACAAGGTGGAAAATTACTTCTGAAAGGCAACTTTGACCATAGACCGGGCCTCCTCTTTGCTCATAGGAGGATGCTGCTATTGTATTTTTTATTGAAATTTGCAGATCTACCTGGCACATTTTAGTGCTTCTAACTCATAAATGCCACCTTGAAAGTCACACTTCCATTTCTGTCCTGTTATTCTAATGTAGGACAAAACTGTTTCAATGACTGGCAACGACAACAAAGATACTGCTTCAGTCACATCACATGTAAAAGGAGTAGTAGGGGAAATGATGCCCCTCAACCACTGATTTCTTGACTTGTGATGTACGCACCAAATGTACTAGTCGCCTCGCATAGCACGCCTCTACCAGTAGACAATTAATAGGAAATCCGTCTACAATAGCACTTGTACAGTGAAGGGAGGTGGGGGGAGAAATCCAAATCCAAAGGAACTATTTACAACCAAATTATAACACGTACCGATGAATGATCCTTTAGAGCATCTCCAACAGCTCGTCCAAAGGGTCGTCCAAACGCGTATAGACGACGAAAGCGGAAAAAAAGGCCCTCCAACAGCTCGTGTATACGGCCGTGTAAATATACACATCCTCCAAATCGGGCTCCACGACGTCCAGCCCTGGACATCGTCGACCCGTCGTCCACAGCCCAACAGCTCCTGCTTCGCGCCGAGAGGAGGAAGAGGCGCGCCATCGCGAGGACGCCGTCGTCCCGCGCCACCGCCGAGGTACGCCACGGGCTGGATCCCGTGCTCGGGGAGGGGGGGGGGGGTTCGCGGGCACGCTGGGACTCGACGGGCGGGGGGGTGGATCGGCGCCGCCGAGCCGCGGTCGGGGGGAGGGGGGGGGGGGCGCTCGCCTGGGCGGCTTCCCAGGCCGGCCCCGGGCGGGGGGATGGATCGGCCTCAAGGCCGACCGCGAGGCCCGGTGGGGGGGGGTCGCTCGGTGGCTCCTGGTGGTGGCGATGGGGGCTCCTGGTGGTGGCGATGGGGGAATCGCTCGGTGGCTCCTGGTGGTGGCTCCTGTGCTCCAAGAGCTCCAGCAGAATTTTCTTTTTTGCTTAAAATAACTATCATGCTCAAGTACTGCTTCAGCTATGCGATTAAACAAATTACGAGACATTCTATACCTGTGCGGATAAACAAATATGAGATATGGAGATGACAAATAGGCAGATAGAGAATAATGTTGTAATACTAACCTTCGACGAAAATAACTTTCGGGAATGGTTGGATTTTCTTTGAAGTAGTCGTCCCAGAGTAGAACAAATCCGGCATCTCTTCCGCGATACAAATACTGCCGCCCCAGCGTCGAACCGCCGTGACGTCGAGCATTTGCCTCCTCTTCCTCCTTGCACTCCGCAAGTGCTGCAAGAATTAGTTCGTCATCGTCCGATGAACACGGCGACGACGAATTCATGAGCATATCCAAAACGAATCCTGTTCCACTCATTGTATTGTAGGAGAGAAGACACAGGGACTTGGAAGAGAGATTAAAGAAGCACAAGATGGAATGATTTGAGAGAGGTGAGAATGGGTGTTATATATAGGCTTGGAATAGAGCCGTTGGAGGATATAAAATGGTAGTTGAATTGGTAGTTGTAAAATAATATTAAAATATAGGAGAGAGAATATAGACGTTTTGTATATAGACGTTCTGCTGTAAAACTGGATGTGTATAGCAAAGAATCTTTTTAGACCATTGTCTATATAGATATATAGACATCCAAATTTAGACGTGCTGTTGGAGATGCTCTTACATTGTACGTACGCACCAAACATAAAGCGACGGATCAACCAAACGGCTGATGATCAACCAAATGGCTGTCGAACCGGTTGTGGCTACGCGCGCTACAGCTGGTGATTGGCAGATGTCCGATTCGCAGCGCCGAAGACGAGGCTAGGAGCTAAGGCCTAGGGCGAATCCGGATTTTTTTTCAAAAATGGCACTGTATTTAGAGCAAATTCGAAAACTAGCATTGCTAACACGTATATATCAAAAATAGCACCCCGTCGGTCTGCCGTAGGCCGAAGAGAGACTTTTCGGCGTGGCAAAAACCGAAGAGACCATTTCGGCTTCCTGTGGGCCGAAGAGAGCGGCAGGTGGGCCGAAGAGTGGGCCGTCGGCGCGCTGTCGACCGAAGAGCTGTCTTCGGTCTGGCCGCGACCGAAGACCTCTTCGGCCTACCGTTGGCCGAAAAGGCTGGATAAGGCCGCCCGAGCCTTTCTTCTTCCTCCCCTCTGTTCTTTCTCTGTTCTAGCTTTCTCTCTCTCGTTTCCAACCAGAAATCGCCCCCCCTCACCGATCTCTTCGTTTCTCCAGCCATTTTCAAATCCAAACCACAGAAACGGTAGATCGTAGCCATCTCCACCAGCCTACGGTCATTTTTTTCCAATGGGATAGCTATTTGTGTGTACAAGTGAGTTGTAGTCATGGTGGTGTGAGGAGGAGAAACCATGGTTGGTTGAGGAGGAGGAGGTGGTTTGGCTGGGCAAGAGGAGGTGGCCGCCGAGGGGGTGGCGTTGGTGTTGCTCGTTGGTGCAAGTTCTCCGTGAGGTGGGCACACGCGTCGAAGGTATAATCACGCGTCACATTTTTTTGTAGTGTTAATTGGTTTGTGTTGTCATTTTAGCGGTCGGTTAGTGTAGCGGGTAATAATTTTGTTCGTTGTGATAATGAGATGGAAGTGTCTGACAGGTTAAAATGTCTGAATCAGTAAATTTGACTGTTTACTATGGCCCTGGCAATGTTCGATATAATGAGTTCGGGGTTGATCTTAGCGAGTATAAAAAATGTGTCATGACACTTCCAGACCCGGACAGACTGGACATTAGACAGTTGAAGTACTGGTTGACAATTAGTTTTGGGCTGGATCCTGGGGTATGTTCTGTCAGTATTCAAGCTTTGTGGACCAAATCGTGTAAAAATGTGAAGTGGGAGTTGATGCTGATAGATAGGAGCCAGCAGTGGTTGACCCTGTTAAGGCGTTGCAGGGACCGAAAAATCCACCCATATGCCCTAGTGCAACCTGTGGCGAAGGAGGAGAATACCGGACAACCAGAGGGGGGGTATGAACCCGGGCAGGGCAGTGAAGTGGCTAACGAGATTTATTTATCCGGGTCACAGCCAATGGATGTGGATGCTAGCCAACCCGAGGAAGAGCCAGATTACGTGCCACACAATTTGTGTGGTAATGATACTGGGCAGAGTAGTCGGTCGGTAATATTAGCCGGTTCTGGTTTTTCTGATGGGGATGAGGAAGGGGAGGAAATGCAGAGGGTGATGGAGGAAGAGGACGAGGATGGACTGGCTGAGGATCTGGATTCTGAAAATTCCGAGGATGAAGTGGAGGTACCGATTCCTGCCGCATGGGATCAGGACCTATCCACCGGTCTCACGGTCAACGATGGCCATGAGACTCCATGGGAGTATCATCTGAACCAAGTCCAGATAGGTTCTATGTATGATACAAAGAAGAAATTGAAATATGCGGTGGTAAAGTGGGCTATGTCCACGCAGAGGGTTTTTCGGACACACGTATCAAATCAAACAAACTATACAGTGAAATGTGTTGAAACAGGTTGTCCTGGGAAGGTGCACGGACACGTGCCGAAGTATAACATCCACTGGGTTGTCACCGGTGTTGTTCCACATACTTGTGTGAGGAAAAACCTTCTGGTGAATCATCCGAACCTGTCTTCTACTCTCATTGCGCAACTCATGTATACTGAGATAGTGCAGAAGAAAGACATGGAAGCAAAACACATCCAGACAGCAGTGAAGGTCAGATGGAATTATGTCATTCCTTACGGGAAGGCTTGGAGGGCTAAGCAGAAGGCTATGGAGGAAAGGTTTGGGACGTTCTTCGACTCATATGATAATGTTGTGCGGCTCCTTCAAGTATTGAAGGAGAGGAATCCCGGCACTTATGTTAACGTACAACACACAAGATTGGCGAGTATACCAGATTTTAAGGTGTTGAAGAGAGTATTCTTTTCTTTTTCTATTTGCATCGAAGCTTTCCGGCATTGTCCTCCTGTGATGTTTGTGGATGGCACATTCCTGACTGGTCAGTACAGAGGGCAAATCCTTACTGCTATTGGTGTTGACGGCAACAATCAAATCATCCCACTTGCTATGGCATTCGTGGAGGGTGAGAACTTTCCAAGCTGGATATGGTTCTTGAGGCAAGTGAAAATTGCCATCGTGAAGGACCGGCCGAACGTGTGTGTCATTCATGACAGACATGCTGGTATATTGAAGGCCGTGAAGACACTGCGGAATCCAACTGAGAACGAATCAACACCATGGATGGACCTGCAGAGCCGGTGGTGCATGCGCCATCTTGGGGCAAAATTTTTCTCACAGTTCAAGAACAAGCGGTTGATGAAGTTGTTCAAAAAATTATGCAAGCAGAACCAGGCACGCAAATACAATTTTATTTGGTCAAAACTAGATGAGTTTACTAAGAAGCAGGTTAAGGCCAGACGAACAATGGAAAAAGATCAGGCTAAATTAGCAATAGTCATCGCGCAGCTAGAGCAGCCTGTAGCTCTGTGTGACTTGCCAGCAATTGACCCTCCTGGCACTAAGAGGCCGAACGGCAGGGCAATAAAGGATTTTACTGAGTGGATAGAGAAAGAGCCTCCTGTGAATTGGTCTTTGCTGCATGACACCCATGGAGCTAGGTATGGCCACATGACAACCAACCTTGCTGAGGTGTATAACTTTGTACTTAGAGGGAATAGAGCATTGCCACTCACAGCTATTGTGGAGGGTGTATTGCATGGCACTTTGAGATATTTCAGAGAAAGGCACGAGTTAGCAAAGAAGCATATTGCAGATCATCCGAAGACACCTTATTGTAGCCGTGTCATGGAGTACATGGCAAAGAAGATAGAGAAAGCAAAGAAGCACACTGTCAGGCTCATAGGTAATCAGGAAAGGAGGTATGAGGTTCAGCTACCTACCGATGGTTTTGGTACGTCAAATGAGGTGAAGACGCATGAGGTAAAAATAGGAACGGAATTTTATCCAACGTGTGAGTGTACATGCAACAAACCGCGGTTGTTGCACCTTCCTTGCTCACATGTGTTGGCTGCGTGCGGCCAGATTAAGTTGGATGCCATCTCTTTCGTGTCCCCATACTATTTGAAAGAGTCAGTACGCAACACATGGACCGGTGAGATGACAGGGTTTAGAGTCGTCGGCAATTTCAACAAGGTAAACGATGATGAGAGAGTATACATCCCGGATCCTGATCTTCGGCGAACCAGTAGGGGTAGACGTAAGGTCCGTCGCATCCGTAATGATATGGACCAATCTGAAGCTGGTGGAGCAACCAGACAGTGCTTGCTATGCGCGAATTATGGGCATAGGATGAAATATTGTCCCGACCTTAACAAAGACGGTGCGTCCACATCGACGAGTGCGACAACAGGAGCAAGAGGCGGACGTGGTCGAGGCAGTCGAGGCCGAAGGGGACGACGAGGAAGAAATAACTCAGAAGCTATATAATGAGTCGGACTATGTTTTAATTTGTAATATGTCAGACTATGTTTTAATTTGTACTATGTCGGACTATGTTTTAATTTGTAATATGTCGGACTATGTTTTAATTTGTAATATGTCTGGACTATATTTTAATTTGTAATATGTCGGACTATGTTTTAATTTATAATATGTCGGACTATGTTTTAATTTGTAATATGTCGGACTATGTTTTAATTTGTAATATGTCTGGACTATATTTTATTTTCTAATATGTCGAACTATGTTTTAATTTCAGATATGTCTTCGTATGCGTTGCTTAAAGATACGATTGGAAAAAAACACCGGGCCGCACTTATGCAAACGGGCAAGAACTTAGATGTGTTGACCACTCGCACCCCAAAGTCTAACTGGCTGATACACCCTGCATGGGTTGATAGGTTTGTGTGCTTATAATTTTTTAATTCGTATTTTGTAATATATGATGCCCGCTAACTGTTTGCTGTACATTCTCTTTATTTTGTAGGTTAATGTGGGCTGGACTGCTACCCTTGGCACGGCTGGTTGAGGGTACATTGGATGAGTGGGTTGATCATCCGGAAATGGATGAAACTGGTGAACCATTGCAGCTACGCAAGAGGCCAACGAAACGCTTCTCTTACGACAGGTCTCTCCTTACCTGCTTAGTAGATAGATGGAGACCGGAGACACATACGTTTCACTTTCCCTGGGGAGAGATGGCGCCTACTCTACAGGATGTGTCTTACTTGTTGGGATTACCGTTGGCCGGTGCTGCCATAGGTCCTTTACATGCAGAACCTGGCTGGCTAGGTACGATGCAGAACCGTTTTCTAGCTGCGGTGCCAACTGCTAGGGGCTTAGACAACGATCCTCACGGGCCTCGTTTTAAGTGGTTGGGCCAGTTTCAGGTAACCTTCTCGGTCAGCTAAACGAATATTGTTTTTATAGTTGTCCTCAGTAAATAGAATAATACAATCGTTTCTGTTATATGTAGATTCGCTTGTTAGGATACCCCGAAGTTCAGTTGTCAGAGGCACAGGTTGATCGGTCCCTAGAGGCCTATCTTCTTTGGTTGTTCGGCAAGACTATGTTCATAGAGAACCACGTGACCACTGTCGATGCGCGCCTCATCAGCATTGCACGAGAGATAGCTGACGCTCGTTGCCCAGGGGACATTACGCAGAGGAGTTGGGGTTCTGCTGTGTTGGCAGCTACGTACAGAGGCCTGTGCAAAGGTTGCATTTTGAGCTCCCACAGATCAGGTCTGGTTGGATGTCCACTATTGTTGCAGCTCTGGTCATATGAGAGGTTCCCTATTGGACGACCCTATGTCTGCGTTGAAAACCCGTTTGGGTCGGAGGACATAGCAGGGGCTTATGTGCCACTTATCGGCGACTTGCCAACTGTGGGATCTGTTTGGACGCGAAGAGAGGTAATTTTGTATTACCGAGAAGTTCCTTAGATTATTTCTTGCCATGCAATACTATTACTAATGTTTATTTGTTGTCATGCACAGAGACAGTTTGCGGGTCATCAGGTGAAGAGCTGCTACCCGTCCTTCAGGGCGCAGTTTGATGCTTTGCACGAGGATGTTGTTATGTGGGAGCCCTACTCGCATCAGGCTATAACATTTAGGTATCCAAGTGGAATATCTCACTTGTGCACTAGAGATCGGCACTACTGGATGACCAAGGCCAGATTGGTGTTCGACGTGACGGTGGAGGAGATGGCCCTTCATAGGGTGATGAGACAGTTCGGTCGATGTCAGGAGGATGAAATTCCAGTTATTCCACACATACCGGACCACGTGCACAAGTAAGTAATTCTAATTTAGTTGTCAGTTTGATACTTTAAAAATTTTGGTTCTAATATGTGTACTCATGTCATAACCTGAACATTTACAATTGGCTAACTATTCAATGTACAGAGTGACTTGATGGTTGAAGCGCAAGATGAGGTTTTCGCTTTAATGGGGCGGGTTGAGAGCGGAGAAACTATCCCACAGCCAGAGCACCTCTCGTGGTTGAAGCGTTTTGATGAGAAGCTACGAGGGATTTACGCAGCAATGACATGTAGAAGATCTTCTGATGTTGCGGTTCCTCGTCCAGCACTTCGTCCGCCACGTCCTTCACGGCACATGGCTTCACCGGCGCCACCTCCTTCACAGCCAGGGAGCTCGGCATGGCAAGAGCCATCTCCTTCACAGCCAGGGAGCTCGGCATGGCATCAACAAATGGGGCCAGGTAACTTTACTTTTGGTTTTTCTTTTAAGCAGTGTACGTTCGCAATTCAATTTTACATGTGCTTCACTACTACAGTCAGCAACCAGCCGCCTCCGTTCACGCATGTCGTGCAGTCGCCGATGCTTAGTGGTTATGATTCGCTCTTAGACGGCTACGGCGATGACGATGACCACGCTGCAAACACGTATGACTTCTCTCAGCCGCTGCATCATACTCCACCACCACCACCGACGCAGGAGACACAGACCGTGACAGGCGAGGTTATGTACGGTCGTGGACACCGTGAGGCTCACCCACCGCGTCAGCGCTTATCGCTTTCCGGTCCTCGTCCGAGGAAGGTCCAGACTCGTCGCCGTAGTACCGAGCAGTGATATGTTTATATATGTATGAGACATCCATGTTAGTTTCAGACTATTCTTATGTGTGAGGACTTATCTATGTATCAGACATCCTTCATGTATGTGTTACTATCTATGTATGAGCCATTATCTATGTATGAGTCATAATTAAGATAGAAGTACATCTGAATTAAACGGTACGACTATTCTTGAAAAATACATCCCACAAACTACATGAAGTCATCGTCGACATCCTCCGTTCATGCAGCACTCTTACCCTTGGACGATGCGGTAGTCTTGGACTTCGACGATGTGGGTCTCTTGGCCTTGGTGCTCGGCATGAAGTCATCGTCGTCATCCTCCGTTGATGCAGCACTCTTACCCTTGGACGATGCGGTAGTCTTGGACTTCGACAATGTGGGTCTCTTGGCCTTGGTGCTCGGCATGAAGTCGTCGTCGTCATCCTCCGTTGATGCAGCACTCTTGCCCTTCGACGGTGCGGTACTCTTGGACTTCGACGATGCGGGTATCTTGGGCTTGGTGCTCGGCTTGAAAAGATCGTCTTCGTCCTCACTGTCTTGACTCCATAACCAAGTATCTTCTACTGCAGCCCTTTGAAAAGCTTCAATCTTATATTGTACTTTTTTCCACCTACCATGCAACCTGAGAAGTTCTTTCCGTATCTCCTCAAAGGTCCTTGCAGGCCACCCGCTCCTACTTAACTGGTGAGCCAACTCATTCATGAAGATGTCACTACCGAGGAGTTCGTCCCATGGAACTATCCTGTTGTCTATCTTGAAATTGGCGGCTAAACTAAGAAGAGTTTTGGACATATGAGGGTGAAAACAACTACGATCGAAAGGATAACCGGACATCTTCACGAGACTACACTTGCCTGCTCACCCACCTTAGTGCGGAGGGGGTTTTATAGGTTGAGAAGAGAAGATGGCGGGAGAGAATGGCGGGAAAGAAAATGGCGGGAGAGAATGGCGGGAAAGAGAATGGCGGGAGGGAATGGCGGGAAAGAAGGGTGGGAAAGAAAATGGTGGGAGAGAATGGCGGGAGAGAATGCCGGGAGAGAATGGCGGGAAGGAAAATGGCGGGAAAGAAAATGATGAGATATATTGTCGGGAAATGGTTGCGGGAAAGTACAAAGTTGGCATGTCAAAGAGAGGGAATGGTTGTGCAGCAATTATAATGCATTTTTTTGAAAAAAAATAGTCTTCGGTCAGGTGCAGGCCGAAAAGTGCTCCATGCAACTTCGGTCAACGTTTAACGTAAAGAGTATGCATTCTTCGGCCAACGGGAAGCCGAAAAGGCCTCTTCGGCTTACTGCTGACCGAAGACAGGTCTTCGGCCCAGCAGCGCCCATCTTCGGCCCACAGGAAGCCGAAATGGTCTCTTCGGTTTTTTCCAGGCCGAAAAGTCACTCTTCGGCCTACGGCAGACCGACGGGGTGCTATTTTTGATATATACCTGTTAGCAATGCTAGTTTTCGAATTTGCTCTAAATACAGTGCCAGTTTTGGAAAAAAATCGCGAATCCGCTATGCGCGTCGATCGGTAGACAAATGGTGCCATGGTGGTGTCTAATCCGAGAATTTCTCCACGGCAGAGCGGAAAAGAGCATATACTGCATGCGGCCACGCGGGCAGCAAGGCAACGCCCGTTGCTTATTTAAAAAAGAAAAATAGATATATAGCGCGAGCGCGGCGCGACGACGAAGAAGATCGGGCTGCCTGCCATGGGGATGGCCACCCCTCTCGGTGAACAACCCGGACGCCACTGTAGCAGGAGCTCGGGGCGTACGAGCCGCCGCAGCTGTACGTTTGCAAACAGTTCCTGTGCAGCAGGTCGTGTTCTAGTGTCGTGTCTGAGAGCTTTTAGACGAGCGCTACGCTATTTTACTGCTTCTCTTTCTCATGCTTAAGTCAAAATCAACTTCAGGCTCCGAGTTCCGCAAAAGAGAAATGACTTGTACATGAGAAAGTCTGACAGATAGTGTGACAACGAGATTCAGGCAAGCGAACAACTAGAAAGTGACATGTTTCCAGATAGAAGCGAGCGAGCGAACCTTTGTAGAGTTGATCGTAATCTCAGATGGATTCTTGAAGACTTTTTTTTATGGCTCTTACTTCAGCCAAGCCACCACCAGCGAGTATCCAAGTTGCATGTGTGCATTGATGTAGTTCACCCAAAAAATACATTGAGTGGAATCAAAATATGCTCACTGGCAAATTGCATAAGGAATCAAACAAGAATAGAGGAAAAGGTATGAACCTAAAATCACGGCTAAGTATTGAAGATCTCTGCTTCGGTACAACCCCTCCCCCTAAACGTATAAAGTTAGTATATACCCAACTACATACACGTACACGCTTGCCTACCTGAACCACCGGCCCCTCCCGATCCGCAGGTCCTCGTATACAAATGCCCGCAAAAAAAAGGTCCTCATATACAAATTTGTACCATCTTGGACGCTATCCGGCGGCCCTATATATTCCCTGTTTGTGTTTGTACTAACCCTGAAATACATGTGAAGAAAACTCCGAAATAAGCATAGCGTGTCAAAAATAAAAACAAGAATAAAACTCGCGTGGCCGGCAAAGCACCTGTCACCACCAGTTGCAATCTCGCGCGCGAGACCGACGTGCTGCGGCAGCGCCTGCCTAGAGCTGTCAGGCGCAGTGCCATCTCTCGTCTTGTCTCCTCGCCGGTCCATCACCAAGAACTGAGCTTTCTCTCCCGCGCGATCGGAGCGGCCATGGGGGGCCTCGACCGGGAGCACGACAGGCGCGCCGAACCTACAAGAGGACTCAGACGAGACGGCGGCGGCTGTAGCTGTACTGGAGTGTCCTGTTTCGGCGCATCTTCGGTTCGCCTGTGTGGTGTGCGCTCATCGTCTGCTGGCAACCAGGCCATCGGGATCTAGCTGTGAGTGCGATCTGAACTGAGAATCCTTGAGAGGGTTGGCCTGCCGACAGGCGATCCACTGCCGGGCGACGGTGGTGTAGCAGTCTCGGACCCGGTGGCCTCGACGGCCACGCCAATGACTAAGGCGCAGACAAGTCGTGGGCGGACCGAGAGGGAAGCTAAGAGCATCTATGGCCGGACACTCCAAACACCCTCCCCCCTCCCCCCTCAAACGTTTGGAAGGCCGTCCGGTCATGAAATTTTGATCCAGACGGACGTCTCAAACGGGTCTTACATGTCCGGGCTGACCGACACCCCTCATTTTCAGTCTAAATATGAGACGGATATAGGGCGGATATGGGGCGTCCGGGCGCGTCTGCCCGACTCCACCGTAAATTGCACCAACTCCACCCCAGAATAGCCAGATCCATCTGTTCTCTCCTCTTTTCTTCCTCCTCTATGCCATCCGTCTCGCAGCTCCACCGTTGCGCGCGCTCCGCAGCCGTTAGCTTCTGCGCCGCCAGCTCCGGCAGAGCAGTCATCTCTCCCGTCCTCGCCACAGGGGACGTCGTCGCCGGCCCGGACGCCACCGCGGTACGCCCGGCAACTCCCTCGCTCCACCTTACACTTGATGTGTTCGACACATTGCCTTGCCGGATTTTGGTGTGCTTCAAGCTCGTTGCGGAATTGTTCGTGTGGCTGCAATGATGTGGCAATCAGAAATTTGTGGCAGCTCATGACATGTTGCGTTATTTTGCACAATATGATTGTCGAGGATGAGGGTGATGGTGTGAGTGGATATGTTGCGTTATGTTGCGTTATTGTCTCATGGGCGTTCCTGCTTGACACGTTGCGCCATCTCGGCTTCGGTAGACGCTGGTGTGAGTGGATATGCATCCTCCTCGGCACGGCCAGCACGCGCATCCTTATCAACGGCATCCCAGGACCACCGATTCTCCACCGCTGCGGCTTCCGGCAAGGGGACCCCCTGTCCCCCATGTTATTCGTCATGGTCATCGACACCCTCAACAACCTGCTCTGTCGGGCGGTCAACGTCGGCGTGCTCCAACGACTCACCACGCGCCACATGGCGTCGAGCATCTCCCTTTACGCCGACGACGTGGTCGTGTTCTGCCAGCCGGATACGCAGGACCTCTCCGCCATCCGCCAACTTCTCGATACCTTCGGCGCAGCTTCCGGGATGTACACCAACTATGCCAAGTGCGCGGCCTCCCCCATTCAGTGCACACCCGATGACCGCGCCGCGATCACCACCAACTTCGCGTGTCCGCTCAAGGATTTCCCAACGACATACCTCGGCCTACCGCTCTCTATACGCAAGACCAGCGCCGCTGCCTTGCAGCCACTCCTCGACAAGCTGGAGCGCAGACTATCGCCATGGTGGGCATCCATGATGTCACGCGGAGACCGGCTGGCGCTCTGCCGCGATGCCCGTGCACACGCTCCTCGCGATGGCCATCAACCCCCCTGTCCTCAAGCAGTTCAACCGCCTGCTCAGCAGCTTCCTCTGGTACGGGCGTAAAGAAGCGAGCAGCGGCCACTGTCTCGTCAGCTGGCGCCGCGTCTGCCGGCCTCTCGCCCTTGGCGGCCTAGGCATCCCCGATCTCCAGCGTGTGGGCGTCTCCCTCCGCACTCGCTGGCTGTGGCTGCAGAGGACCGATGCCTCACGGCCGTGGCAGCACCTGCACATCCCGCATTGCCCCGAAGTCCAGGCCATCTTCCGGGCCTCCACCTCCTGGTCGATCGGCGACGGGCGCACCTGCAAATTCTGGGAGGACCACTGGCTCGACGGATAGTCCATCGTCGAGATCGCGCCGCTGGTGCATGCTAAGGTTGCCAAACGACGGCGCAAGACTCTCTCTGTGCGCGATGACCTACACGAACGCACTTGGATCGCTGATATCCAGGGTGCTCTGGGCGCGGAGATGGCCATCCAGTACGTGTCCCTATGGCGGCGCCTGAGACAGGTGACTCTCACTGACGAGCCGGACCGGATATCCTGGCGATGGTCTACTTCAGGCTCGTACACCGCGAGCTCATGCTACCAATCCCTATTCGTTGGATCCACGGAGGACCCCCACTGGCGCATCACCTGGCGATCGTGGGCACCCCTGCGCATCAAATTCTTCATCTGGCTGGCCCTGCTCGGACGATGCTGGACGGCCGACCGCCTCGCGCGACACGACCTGCCACACGAGCCTACCTGTCTTCTATGCGACCAAGAGCCCGAGACGATGCAACACCTCCTCGCGGGATGCTCCTTCTCCCGCCAGGTATGGCACGAGGTGCTATCTTGGTGCCGATCCACTGCCGCGATCCCTAGCCAGGACGACGAGTTCATTACCTGGCTGTCCTCCGCCATCGCCACCACGCTGCGCTGTCTTCGACGCGGGCTCGCCTCCATTGCCATCCTCACGACATGGTGGCTTTGGAAGCACCGCAATGGCTGCACCTTCGACGTCGACCACCCCTCTGTGAGCCGAGCCGTTAACGCCATCCGGGAGGAAGCAAGACTTTGGGCACGCGCGGGTGCCACGGGACTAGCACTTATCCTACCAGAGACGTAGACTAGGGCTTATGTGGCCGGCGCACCCACACTTCCCTGTGCGTCGCGGCTGCCGATGCATGCCATCCTTGCACACATGCTAGGCCCGCCTTATTGTAATTTCTTGTACTAAACTTCTCCCTACCTATCAATGCAATGATACGCAAGCCTTTTGCGTATTCGCGAAAAAAAAGGATGAGGGTGATGGTGTATCCCAAATCAATGATTTTGAAGCACCTAAAGAATTAGTTGAAATCCCAGAAGATCAAGATGCATCTTAGCTTATGAACTTTCTGCAGATGCATCAGAATCTTCGAGATCATCAAATACACGCGCAACTAGTCAATGATCTTGTGGAGCATATGCGGACCCACAATGAAAACCGAAAAGCTGATGTTTGATTGTGCACTTAAAATAGATTTTATGTGAACACGAGTTTCGCTTCGTTACAACCCCTCACAATACGTATAAAGGGCAATATGGATTTTTTGACAGATTGTACATATATTCCTTTATACAGTGGGTCGCTTGTATCCACAGAACGTACAGCGAGTAGTCAACTCGGCCGGCCCAGCAGCCTAGAGAAACAGTAGAAAATCTATTCCTAACAAATAGGAATGAGGTGCAAACCAACCCGTGGTTGGATGATTAGAGGGAAAGTGGTATCCCCAGCCCTTCAGGGTTCAAATCCTGGTGCTTGCATTATTTCTGAATTTATTTTAGGATTTTCGGCGATGCACATTCAGTGAGGGATTACGTTCCCGTCGATGACAAGGCGCCTACGGTGACTTCGTAAATCTCAAGATGATATGCCGGCTCAGTCTTTCGAAGGTGCTCATAGCGGTAGAGTGTGCGTATGTGCGTTCAAAGAGGTGAGTGTATACGCGTGTATATGAGCGCTTGCGTCTGTACTATGTTAAAAAAATAGGAATGCGGCGGTCGCTACTTGAACACAACGAATTTTACGTCAAACAGACGGCGAATCGCACAAACGAGACGACCTAGCGAGTGATTTGGGCCAACCCAACTGTAGCATACGTTATGCTTGAAGGTTCTGGTTTTGGAAACCTTCTATAGGATTCCCAGCAGGTTTTTACTAGTTTTGGGAACCGTCTAGAAGTTTCTGAATCGGTTTTTATTTTCATTTCTATTTTTTGTTTTTCTTTTTCTGTCCTTTTCCTTTTTCTTTTTCAATTCTTTCCTTTCCTTTTTTTGTTTTCCTTTCTTTTCTTTTATTTAATTTCCTTTCATTTTATTTTTCACATTTATTTCTTTTTTCAACAAGTTTTTTGGAATTTAAAAATATTCATATTTCATAATTTTGTTCATTTTTCCAGATTTCATGCCTGTTTTCAAATTTCCTTTTCTTTCTCTTCATTTCATTTTCTGTTTCTATTTTCTTCTTTTTTTTCTTTTTATGCTTCAAGGTTATTTTAATTTTTTAAAACTAAGTTCTTGTTTGAAAATTGTTCATAACTTACAAAACATTTCGGGATTTTCAGAAAATGTTCTTGTGTTTCAAAAAATGTTCTAGTTTTTCGTTTTCATTTTTTTTTCTCTTTTCCTGTTTCTATTTGTTTTGTTTGACATTTTAAAAGTTTTGTTCTGAATTTCAAAAAATGTTCTTGCTTTGAAAAGATGTTCATATTTTAAAAAATGTTCGTGTTTCAATAATTGTTCTTTTATTCAAAAAACTGCACGATTTTTAAAAAATTTCCATGTTTTGTAAAAATTTCTGGGCTTTAATAAAATGTTCTTATTTAAAAAAAATCACGATTTCATAAAAATATTTGTGTTTAAAAAATTGTTCTCATTTTCAAAATTTGTTCACGATTTTTATAAAATAGTCGTGTTTAAAAAAAAAGTCTCATTCTCAAAATTTGTTCACGATTTTCATAAAAATGTTTGTGTTTCAAAAAGTGTCCAGGAATTTCAAAAAAATCTGTTTTTTAAAATTTGTTCACAATTTAAGAGAAATGTTAGTGTTTCAAAAAATATTTTATTGAACATCAACTTGAAGCAGCTTAAGTGGTTCATACATATTATCAAGTAGAATTGAAGTTGCAGCATCGTCATATATAAAGAAAAATCACTTCTATTACTAGGAGCTATTTGTATATTATCTAAGAAGGAAATATAAAACCATCTAGATGGATAAGCTATTAGGGGCTCTAGTTAATAAATGGAGGAGCACTACCATTATTCCATTTCATTGAGATGAACATGAACATATTTGATTGGCCTTGATGCCAGCAAGAAGAAATAAAAGAGCATATAGAGTTTGGCAATGGCTAGTCATCATTTATGCTTTCTTTAGATTGTGCTTACTTTTCCGTTTCCTTATTATATGCTCAATGCAAATGTTTGAGTTGTTACTTCAAGCATTAAGTGCCAACATTTATTCCTGGATTCAAACATCAATGGAACTCACATAAGCAATCATAGCATGACAAAGAAGGAAATATATACTTATATACATGAAAATTTAAAGCAAGAAATTACCCTCAAATGTAACAAGAGTTTCTCTTTGCCTAAATCTCTACTGTTTAAAAGTGGATACAACTATATAAAGAATGTGTTAAAAGGTACATGAATAGAAAAATTAGAGGACGGGACAACAGAAGGCAAAACACATCCTAAATTATTTGTACATGTCGATGAAGGTTGTTATGTTTGACATCATCACCTTGATAGTACCAGGTTTTTTCTTTTGAGGAATCACGGGGGGGGGGGGGGGGGGGATAAATGGATAACCCAAGGAAGAAATTGCAAAATCAGTATACTATGTTGACACAAAGGAGAAACTTCCTTGCGCTGCCACGAAATAATAAATTTAGACAAAGATGCATTCATCAATATGCTTGGCAAACTCAGCAATCTACTTTCTGTAGTTCCTTACTAATATGTAGGGGATACATATATACATCTATGTCAAAGGGAGTCATGACCCAAAGTATGTGTAGGGGACACATACGTCTACGTCAAAAGGGTCATGGCCGAAAGTATGTTTAGTAAATCACCAAATAAAAACACCTACCTGAGCGTGCAAACAAATTTGTCAACAACTCGGATGGGCACTGGTGAAGAACATTTCCAATCCACAATTTTAGATCACCAGGCAACCTGCACTTTTCAGAAAAAACTGGCCACAAGAAATCACAAATTTGCTCCAGCTCCCTCCGTGACTGAGATAGGTACAGCCCCAAAAGCGGAGATAAAAACATCCAGCTGAAGCATTAAGGACAGTTACCAGATCTTTAATCTTTCTCCTTGTAAGCTTGTATCCAACAGCAAATGCCACAAGAAATCACAAATTTTCTCCAGCTCCCTCCATGACTGACATAGATACAACCCCAAAAGCGGAGATAAAAACGTCCAGCTGAAACATTAAGGACAGTTACCGGATCTTTAATCTTTCTCCTTGTAAGCTTGTATCCAACAGCAAAACAAATACGTCAGAGGTGGATTCTTATCATTCCTGGTAGTTTAAGACTCCAACGCTTCAGCCAACCATTGTGTACTTCAATCGAAGAAGATGAGCCACTTTTTTTGTCCCTGTTAACAATGAAATTTTCTTGCCTTCTCAGCTTGAACGCAAAAAGCCCTATACACTTGTAGCAGGTTGGTAGTGAAACAAGTCATTGCCTACCTCTGGTGCGGACACGGAAGGCCTTTGCCACGGCTCCTCCCGACTCATCCTCATGGAGTCCCACCAGCAGCGGGCACAGTCTCCACATCGTCTCCTCCTCCAAGCGCCTCCCATCTGTCAAACTCCACCCAAAGAACCTTCGCCTGCTCTACGGCACACTGTCGAGCACCCATGCCGATGGCACCTCGTCCCCTCCTAATGCATCTGGAATTTGTCTACAGTAGGCACTATCAACTTACCTCGGATGTCACACACAGAACACATAATGAAGCTATTCATCTAGAAAAGAAGCAACGCTTACATAAGACATTTTCAATTAACGACTCTATCGGCAATTTTTATTTTCAAGACATGATCAAGTAGTGAGCTACATGAATAATTGATGACATGTATATAAATCATGACATAATTTGGGCCCAACAATAAAATTCTAACTGTTATAGTGTTTGTAAGTTGTCTCTAAACTTTCTTAACCAGCATACACCTTTTCTTATCCTATCAATGTCGTAATATTACAACCATAAACAACTACCATGGTATGAAACATCAGCGTGATAGGGATCAGACAAATATGTAAACACACTGTGCAACTAAGCAAAATTATATGCCAGGGTATCGATTCATGTAGTGAATACTAACACCAACCGCATGAACACCGGCAATCGCCAACCGAGCGCCGACAATCGGGCCACCTCACACACCAGCGATACAAGGGATGGGGAATGGGGGGGTGGAGGAGCTCCGTCCGTATATGAGGACAAGCCGTGGTGGATGGCATCCTGTCGATGCTGGGCATAACGGGATGGCATATAGAGGTCCTCCATCGCACGGATCAGCGCGACCGCCCGGTTCCGGTGTCCTCTTGGTGGATTTGGTTGGAGTGGGGTGGCGGGAGCGACTGCTTGGGCCTGCGGACGACAACCTGGCCACCACATCGGTTCGCAGGCAAAGGGACCAATGGAAGGTTTGGCGGCGGCAGCTGCAAGAGGTGGGGGGTTTGGGAGCGGCGGAAGGGAGGAGGGATCCATCCAGAGGCTGCGAGATAGGGGAGCGATGGCGTCCAGGTCGAGCGATGAGAGTAGGGGAGGGCACGGGCTGTAGGGAGTGATGTGAAAAAAAATAAACATGAATCGGTGGGTCAAATGGATCCGTGCGGGGGCTATCACGAAGGAACGAAGCAAACGAACGGCGTACAACCTACCATCACCGACTGCGGACTGCTCCTTTAGGAGTAGAGATACCGACAATTGATTAAAGATTGATTGTGATTCATTCCTTTCCATATAAAAAATTATACTAAAAAATGATTAAAGATTGAATATGAAAGTTACCAAATATACAGAAAATTAATTAAAGATTGATCGTGATTTATTCCTTTCCATACAAAAGTTACCAAATATACCGAAAATTGATTAAAGATGGAATATCAAAGTTACCAAATATACCGAAAATTAATTAAAGATAGACCATGATTTATTCCTTTCCATACAAAAGTTACCAACTATACCGAAAATTGATGAAAGATCGAATATGAAAATTACCAAATATACCAAAAATTAATTAAAGATTGATCGACATTTATTTCTTTCCATACAAAAGTTACTAAATATACCGAAAAATGATCTTATTGGCAGATAAAATTGATTTAAAAAGATCGTGGGCTAAAAGAAAACCGGAGGAAAAAAACCAGACGAAGGTAACCCAGGAAAAGAAGCTACAACTCCCCCTTTAGGACAAGAGATTAAGCTGTCATCCTACTATTAATAAAAAATGCCATGGTATTCAGAAAAATGTCATGTTATTAATTATTAAGCTGTCATCCTATTATTAATAAAAAATGTCATGTTATTCATAAAACTGTCATGCTATTAATTATTAAACTGCCATACTATTATTAATAAAAATGCCATGTTATTCATAAAAATGTCATGTTATTAATTATTAAACTTTCATCCTAGTATTAATAAAAAATGCCATGCTATTACTCTTAATAATAAAACTGTCATCCTCCTATTAAAAACTAGAAGATACCCCGCGCGTTGCTGCGGAACTTTGTAGTATGCATTGGTTTATAGTTAAATATGAGGAAAAAAAGGTTTTGAAAGTAAAGCAAGAACAAACTGGAACCATGGGAGACCGGCAAGCAAAGAAAATTGGAAGTAGTGAACATCAGTATGCAACAATCAGTTGTGGACTCCGGACAAAGATGACAGGGATGCACACCTAGTAGATGCAGGTAACTGAGTTCAAAATCTGGTACACACATATACATACCCACGCCATACCAAAGAAAAATCCACATGTACCTTACGTCTCATGCAACCCATATGTTTAACATGGATTCTTTGGCATGAAGAAGAAAGCTCGCTTGATAAATATATATATGAAACTGTAATTATACTGAAAATGTAAGGCAATCAGTGTACATGCTGATTTTGTCAACGTATATAGTGAAGATATATTATGTTGGTTTCTCTTGGCTCAAACGAGTAAACATAAAACGATGTACAGATTGAGAAGTAACATATTTTGGAACGATAATTCATAAGGATGTTACGCCCCCTTAGCCTCATGAATTGCCATGGTTTTAGTACAGAACTGTGTAGCAGTATCGGATGGATTAAAGCAACCTGAGAGCAACGTGTGCATAGCTGAATGATAACTGAGAATCACTGACTGAATGTGTTAGGGGAGTACCTGTTGAACTTCTTTGATTCCAAAACTGCAAATTACGATGTACCTGTTGAACTTATTTTATTCCAAAGCTGCAAATTATGAACAGGTATAGCAGAATTAAAAAAATGAACAGCTCTACCAAAGTAGGGAGTGAAATTTAGTAATTTACATATATAGAAATTTTCAAGTGCAAGCCTAATTAGATTTTCATCAAATGCCTTGTGGACACTCTCTGTTGTTTGCGAGCAAGCTTCACTAACATATAACCAATCGAGATGATTATTCAATTACCTGTGCAAGTGCAACCCCAAGGCCGTCGCGAGTCAGGCAAGCCCGGTGCTGGTGATGATGATTTCCTCGACGCCCTACATCCAGAATGGGAGTGTAGGACTTCCCCTGCGTTGGCCGGAAAAGAACAGAACAACGAAGAGTGCCAAGGCAAGAAGGGGGGCAGGTGAGTGGCAGGAGCGGATGGAAGCAGGAGCTTCACTTTGTGACACATTTATAACACCATGGACTGTGGAAGGTGGCTGGAAGGCCGATCGAGGAGGTGATCATCTCATCTTTGCGAGGAAGCTTTGTAGACAAATCTATCAATTTGTGCTAGTGAGGGTTAAGCTCTAATTTCTCATTCTTAGGCTGCATATATATTGGATCTGATGGAGATTGAAGAAGCTGAAGAGGGAGAGGGATTTTAATGGAGATAAGAGAAGACACACATGCGGGAGGAGGGCAGGAGGTGCGATGACCTGATGGGTAATCAGGAGGTGAATCAGTGTGTGAAGAAATGAAGCGGAGCGTGTGAGGAAAAATAAAATTCACCAACAGGCTTGCGTGGACCATGGAGGAGGGAGGTGAAACGCTGGAGGCAAATAGTGGAGGGATCTGGAGCGACGGATGGAAGCCAAAAGACTTATTGCTAACAAATATATAAAGAAAAATGATGACGTGGTATAGTTGATGGACTGGAAAATAAAGATAGTAACGCTGATGTGGCACGGTGATGAGGTAGATAGGCTGCATGTCAAGAGAAATATGATAGTGGGGATGAACTATTTAGGTATTATAGATGCCATTTTATTAATTATTAAAATATCATTTTATTGAAAAAATGCCATGTTATTAATAAACTGACATGTTATTAATTATCAAAATGCCACGTTGTAAAAAAAATGCCATGGTGTAACTAAAGAATTTGCCATGATCTAAAGCAAAATAGTTTTGCCATGGTGCGTAACTTAAAAATTGATATAGTCTAATTTTCAAAAAATGCCATCGTCTAACTAAAAAATTACCATGGTACCTAAGATAAAACTACCACAATAGTCCCTCCGTTCCAGGATATAATGTGTATTGTTTTCCGTGCAAGTCAACCATTTGAATGTTTGACCAAGATTATACAATAAACTAACAACATCCGCAATACCAAATAGATAAAATATGAAACTACTTTTCATGATGGATCAAATGATATAAATTTTGAATTGTGGATATTGATATATTTTTCTAAAAATTCGGTCAAGCATACCTCGTTTGACTTTTTAAAAACAAATACACCTTATATGATGGAACGGGGGAGTATACAATTGTAAAATTGCCATGGTCTAAATAGTGAAATTGACATGCTACATGTAATAAATTTGTATATGGTACTGCTAGCATGAGTCAAAAAATGCCAAAAAAAGGTCGGGCTTATTGTGAAGTTAGACCATATCATTCTAGAAAAATAGCATGCCAAAATACAATCTCGAAAATGCCATATACTGAATTTTGATGTGACACATAGTAAAAAATGTCCATGCTCTAATTAACAAAAGCCTTATTTTTATAAAAAAATCACGTAGAAAATGCCATGGAAAAACAATATCAAAGCTGGCATGTTTTGGTAGTTTTTGCACCTACTTTGCCATCTATTAAAAAATTAAAAGTTACCATACCAAAGTATATTTAGTTGCCATGGTGGATTGTATTTATTTGCATGATGCTTCTTGCAAAAACTACCATCACATGTGATTGTTTAGTTATCATGGCAAAAAGATATCTCTAAAATGCCATGGCAATACAGAGTACATTTTACTAAGCATAGATGGAAAATTTCATGTCTAATATGGTAGAAAAAATATGTTGGTTATGTAATAGTGTGAGAATTAATTCCTGATATTGCACACAAATACTACAAAAAATGATGAGTGCATGACAATGACGAATTAGCATATTGCATAATCAGCTAGCTAGTGTCAGTCTACATAATCCTGGATAGATCGTTCGTACCAGCATATCAACATACTGCTCCAGAAAATCAGATGAACTTCGCAGTGCAATGCAACACGCCATGAGGAAGATACCGTGCCTTACGTAGGGATGGTAGATGTAGAAGTGAACGATGCCTGGTGTCAAAATGCAACCGCACCCCTCTCCCAACAAAAAGCACTTCCATCGCCAAGTTGCTGTCAGGGGGCATCATTTGCAGTTGTGTGCCTAGTGATGAACATGCAACTGCCCCCCTCCTCCTCGAGAAAATACCGCTAAGTTGCAATCGTATTGAAGACATGCAGTTGCAGTTGAGGGCGACGCTTGCATGTTCTTATTGGGCTTAGCCACACCGAAAGAACAAATTTGCATAAAAACTTATGGGCCGACCTTAATTTATTCTATTATTATTTTCATTTCTTGGAAATTAAATTGAGAGCGGAAGCTCCTTAATCAAGAAAAAACATATATGTTCTAAGTTTTGTAACTTGTTGGGGAGGGGGGATATCTATCCACATAGGTCCCTCTGTTTGAACATGAGCCCGGGCCAGCCCATAGGCCGGGCAAACAGGGCGACCGCCCCGGGCCCTTGATATGACCAGGGCCCCAACAATAAATTATACTAATAACCACCATACTATTATTCATTTGCTCAATACATCATAGAATAGGTGAGGATAAAATAAATTCTTAAATTGGGTGAGCAAAGTCCATACTTCATACCAATAGCATGTACCACATATAAACAGACCACTAATGACATCAAGTTTATTTAGGCCCTTTCTGATGGACATCTAATAAGACTGAATGAACACCATGTTAACTAGATTTATCTGTGTACAACTTTTCATTTGAAAGACCGATAGCTACACTACATAAATTGAAACACGATACGTATGTGCATACTACTCAATTTATATTCTATAACTTTCTACGAATTTACCTAATAATATACCAGAAGCAACTTTAAGATCTTTGTTAGACAATATGCTTTAAAAAGCTCTATCATGATATTAGCGATATTAAAATAACATACCCCCCCCCCCCCGCACGATGTATACACTATATAATTTATGCAGATCCTCAAAATATGAATGAACATGAACTTTGAATAAGAGATATAAGTTAAATTTAACATATATTTTTACCGATGTACGTTATAATCATATGAAAAATAATACAATAAATTAATATTTAGCATATCATCGTGTGGTTAACTATGCCATTTAAGTGCATAACATTAGACCTTTTAAGTTGTAGTTTGATAAAATATATGTTTAGAAGATTATAAAAGTTTAGTATAAAAATATTATGTATTTTTATTTCGCCCGGTGTCCAATATATCTTTCTATCGGCCCAACATGAGCCATCCATCTTCAATCTAATAGTCTATCACTAGTAGAAAACAGGGCTTTGGTCCAGGCCGGATCAGAGCTTTAGTCCTGGTCGTGTTACGAACCGGGACTAATGTGAGCATTAGTCCCGGTTCGAGCGGCTAGGACGCCAGCCGGGGTTCGTCACGAATCAGTCCCTGTTCGAATGGGACCTTCAGTCCCGGTTGGTGACACCAACCGGAACTAAAGGGGTGGTGGCAACCGTTCGCCTGGCGCGAGCCCTTTTAGTCCCGGTTCGTGGCTCAAACCGGGACTAAAGGTCCCAACCGTTCAAATCCCGCGCCTTGGAAGTTGTTCCGCGCGAGATCATACATGGGAAACGGTACAGTAATGCGACCGGCCTCCATTTCTGTTCATCTCCCTCTCCTCTCTTCTTCCCCATCCTTCACCATGAATCCAATCACTCGCTACGGGAATGTGCTCGCACATGGCACGACCAATCTCCATGTCGTCTACACGAACGACAGCGCCAAAGTCGAGGGTTTTCTTTCCATGTTCGAGGAATGGCTTCAAGAGGAGAAACACAAGTTCATGGGCCTCGATCTCGAGTACACGATCGATGGTCGCAATGTTGCCGTCGTCCAACTTTGTTTGAAGCAACATGTCATGGTCTTCCAGTGGGCAAGGTAATACGAAACTTGTCATAGTTTTAATTGGGGTTTTTCTTTGATTCATAGGATAGGAAAATTGCATAGGAATAGGAGAGGATTGGGAATGTCGAGAGCATGTCATAGTTTCCTTGATTCATAGGAAAAATGCATAGGAAAATTGGGGCTTTTCTTTGATTCATAGGAAAATTGGGGCTTTTCTTTGATTCGTAGGAAAATTGGGGCTTTTCTTTGATTCATAGGAAAATTGCATAGGAATAGAAAATTGCATAGGAATAGGAGGATTAGGAAAATTGCATAGGAATAGGAATAGGAGGATAGGAATAGGATAGGAAAATTGCATAAGAATTTTCCTTGTAGTTGCATATTGGCCATCGTGGGAGAACATGTCATAGTTTAGGGGCTTCTTTTGATTCATAGGATAGGAAATGCATAGGAATAGGAAACTTTCTATGATTCTTATTATACTTGTTATGATTCTTATTATACTTGTTCCGAATTATACTTGTTATGATTCTTATTATACTTGTTCTAAATTATACTTGTTATGATTCTTATTATACTTGTTATGATTCTTATTATACTTGTGCCGAAATATACTTGTTATGATTCTTATTATACTTGTTCTAAAATATACTTGTTATGATTCTTATTATACTTGTTCTAAAATATACTTGTTGCAGCAGTATTTAACACATTTGTTCCATTTTGTTGTTGCAGTAGTGACAAGCACTGTCCAAAACTCATTGAGTTCCTTCGCAGCGGCATATATTTTGCTAGCATTGATATAACGAATGACAAGATCAAGATGAGGCGCACCTGGGGTATTGAGATACCAGCTGAATGCCACATTGATCTTCAGGGCAGGTTCAGGCTTGAGCATGACAAGGCTTCAATGGCTGATATGGCAGCTGCCCTGATCGACGAGGACTACGCTGATATGAAGACAAAATTCCCCAAGTCAGGGCACAAACATTGGGAGAAGACCCCACTTGACCCTATCAACATTGAGTATGCAACAATAGATCGGTACGTTGCATACGAGTTGTACCGCAGGATTGGAATCTTCAATTATGGGCAGCGTCACCTCGTACCGCTAGTACCACCACCAGTGCCCCATGGGTCTCCTGCTTGGGGGTATTCTGATCCGGACGACGAGTAGTGTTTGCAATGGCGAACACTTTTATCTCTATTATGTTGTGCTTGGGGGTCTCCTGATTCGGACGAGTAGGTTTGCAATCCGGAAGAGTAGGATTGGTATCTTCAATTATGCAGTACTTTTTGTAATGGATATCTGAACTATTATTTCTATTATGTCCCTGTTTAAGTACGGTTTGTGTGTAAGAATATTTAGTATGATGTGAGCAAGCTTTCTGAAGCATTGTGATGTATGTGATGAAGATTGTCCATGGTTACGGCGCAATAAGCAAGGGACACACACGAAGAAAAAGTGAAGACTTTCTCTCCACAACTATTCTGATGATGGCTTTGATCTAGAATATCACTGCAGTTAAATATAATATTAACTAAAATTATCAAAGTATTTATTTGTTAAAAAGAATGAACTAAAAAGAATCAACTAAAATATTAACTAAAAAGAATGAACTAAAAATAATCAACTAAAACATTAACTAAAAAGAATGAACTAAAAAGAATCAAAATAATATTAACTAAAATTATCAAAGTATTTATTTGTTAAAAAGAATGAACTAAAAAAATCAACTAAAATATTAACTAAAAAGAATGAACTAAAAAGAATCAACTAAAACATTAACTAAAAAGAATCAAAATAATATTAACTAAAATTATCAAAGTATTTATTTGTTAAAAAGAATGAACTAAAAAGAATCAACTAAAATAAAATCTTTAATAGAAAACTAAAATAACAGAAAAAAAGAATCAACTAAAATAAAATCTTTAATAGAAAACTAAAAATGAAATCCCTTTGTAATAGACGATTTTTCGTCCGAAACCCTGATACTTCGAAGGAGATTGTCCAGTTTGTACACGAAGTGCATCCAGTTTTTCCCTTAACCCTCTCAACTTTTTAGCACATGCTATGTGGGTGAAATTATGATACCATGCCAATTTTCAACCATTTTAGAGTTCATTTGCAGTGCTTTTCAATCTCAGGGCCATCTTAGCTCAAAATAAATCATGAAATGCATGAAAAATAGCAAATGAAGTCAGATAAGGCTTGAAAAGTGATGATGTGGCTTTGAATGGTGCATATTGAATGCAGAAAAAGTCTCGAGTTAAAATATGTTTAAAAAAATGAAATCCCTTTGTAATAGACGAGTTTTCGTCCGAAACCCTGATACTTCGAAGGAGATTGTCCAGTTTGTACACGAAGTGCATCCAGTTTTTCCCGTAACCCTCTCAACTTTTTAGCACATGCTATGTGCGTGAAATTATGATACCATGCCAATTTTCAACCATTTTAGAGTTCATTTGCAGTGCTTTTCAATCTCAGGGTCATCTTAGCTAAAAAAAAATCATGAAATGCATGAAATATAGCAAATGAAGTCAGATAAGGGTTGAAAAGTGATGATGTGGCTTTGAATGGTGCATATTGAATGCAGAAAAAGTCTTGAGTTAAAATATGTTTAAAAAAATGAAATCCCTTTGTAATAGACGAGTTTTCGTCCAAAACCATGATACTTCAAAGGAGATTGTCCAATTTGTACACGAAGTGCATCCAGTTTTTCCTGTAACCCTCTCAACTTTTTAGCACATTCTATGTGGGTGAAATTATGATACC
Organism: Elymus sibiricus; assembly: GCA_039707655.1. Classification (NCBI taxonomy): domain Eukaryota; kingdom Viridiplantae; phylum Streptophyta; class Magnoliopsida; order Poales; family Poaceae; genus Elymus; species Elymus sibiricus. The sequence goes on from CM077663.1 coordinate 378,881,570, forward strand.
ATGCCAATTTTCAACCATTTCAGAGTTCATTTGCAGTGCTTTTCAATCTCAGGGTCATCTTAGCTCAAAATAAATCATGAAATGCATGAAAAATAGCAAATGAAGTCAGATAAGGGTTGAAAAGTGATGATGTGGCTTTGAATGGTGCATATTGAATTTTCATAAAGTATATTTTGTTACAAGCTTTAATAGAAACTAAAAAGCTTTTATAAAACTCTAATAGCAAAAGGAATCAACTAAAAAGAATCAATAAAAAATAAAACTTATGCAACTAAAATTATATAAAATTTATGCATGATAACATTATATAACTAAAAATAACATATGCAAAAAATAACATTAAAAATCATAATATATGCAAAAAAAAGGCCCACCTACTAGGCACAACGGCCTGCATACGACTAGAAACCCTACAAATGGGCCAGGATGCAGGCCCGCAGTGCTAGCAGGCCCAACAGGGCGTCAAATAGGCATGTACTGCCTGCATTAGAGAGGAGCTCGAGAGGGCAGCGGCAGCAGCGCTTATAAACCACTCCGAGCCCCTCTCGACTAGTGAGGTGGGACTAAACTTTTGGTACGGGAAGCACAACCCTTTAGTCTCGGTTGGTGGCTCCAACCGGGACTAAAGGGGGGCCTTTAGTCCCGGTTGGTGATACCAACCTGGACTAAAGGGCTGTGCTTCCCGCCATTTCGCCTGGCGAAAACTACCTTTAGTCCCAGTTGGTGGCTCCAACCGGGACGAAAGGGGGGCCTTTAGTGCCGGTTGGAGCCACCAACCGGGACTAAAGGAGGGACTATATAAGCGGGACTTGGAAAAATTTCCAAATCCATCTGCTTTCCCTCTCCGCCGACGGCGCCGAAAACCACCTCGACGCCGCCAGGCTGTCGGATTCTGCCTTCGCCTCCCCGAGCCCACTCCTCGTCGCCGCCCCCGACGTCGTCCCCGTCGCCGTCCCCGTCGCTGCCCCGAGCCCGCTCCCCCTCCTCCTCCTCCTAGGTGAGCCGCCGGCCACACCACCGTTCCCCTCCTCCTATTCCCCCTCCCCCCCGCCGTCACCGTCGTCACCCGCGTCCTTCGCCGACCGAAGCAGTGGCGGCGCGCGTGGGATCCAATCTCTATTGTTTGCATAGTGTTTGCATATTTTGTTTTGTAGCTAGATGACACCTTTTGGTCCAGTTTTGAACTTTGCTTTGAAATTCATCATAGAAAAGGATAAAGTGAATGCAGCAAACTTTACCACCTAGTATAGAAATTTAGAAATTATTCTCAAGCACGATAAAAAGAACATTTTCTAGATGATCCACTTTGTATGTAGAGGAACCTACAAAACAAATGTGTTTCGAGGGGAGAATAGTGTATATCGTTTATACCGAGCATTAGCTAGCTCTTGCCTATAGCACACCTTAGAAGGGTCACGACCTGATAAGAGTATGAGATGGGGTGATTTTCTTTCCGGTTCATGCAATGGACGGCTCTCTTCTTGCCCCCCCTTTTTTGCTATTAAACATGCATCTCAAATCCTATGAGTAGGATTAGAAAAAGATATGTCATTTTGGTATTAAATATGGTATTGTTGTTAAATAAAATGATATTTCCTATAGCCACAATTTGTTCTCGTCGACGATGCCAATCCCGCATCTTCGTCGTCGAGTCGGCGCCGACAACCAGTTTGAGAGGCGCCATGTCCGGGACTGGGCTCCGCCGGGCTGGCACTGGGAGGTGCTACCTTCCGGGGCGCGCACCTTGGTGAGAAATCCGGTTCTCGTCGTCGACCCGGAGCTTCTTTGGTGGCGGTCGCGTGTGCCACTATCGGTGCTGAGGGAGCCGGCCCCCGCGGAGGTGGTACGTCGCCGTGTCAGGGAGGAGGACGAGCACGTCCGTCGCTACATGGCCGCGTTGGACGCCAGGTTCTCCAATACCTGGCAGGTTATTCAGGGATCTCACCCGAGCTATGATCCGGCGATGGTTCCTTCTCTTTGGGTGTCCACCGCCTGCGCCGTGAGACGTCAACTCGGTCTGTATTAATTAATGGTATTATATGATAATATTCGAGTTGTATTAGCGATAATATTCGATGCTTCGTTAACTGGATTATTCGAGTTGTGTTTCTTAGGTTGCAATAAGGCATGTCATGTTATGAGTTTTTAAAAGATTCACATTATATATCATAACTTACATCTATGAAGTATTCTACATTCGGAAATGAAATATAAAAAAAGTGTTAATTGCATTTTCTTACGTTTGACAACTGCTTGGGCTTATTAGGGACCATGAGGCGTAAGATCTGCAAGGTGTGCCAAAATTCATGTATGGACAGTCTTGAAACTGCAGTGCAGTTCGGGATATATTTGAGAAAGGGATTTCGAAAATCAGTGGTAACGGTCTTTAACTTTAATTTGTATTGAATTTTGATCATTTGTTTCCCTTTTTTACCGACTTTATTGTTGATTATTAACTGCTGCATAGTGTGTTCCATGCAACATAAGGGAGGACTTCAACAATTCATATGGTAACGTGTTGTACTATGAGGATGATGAGGAGCGTGAATTCGAATTGGATCTGCGCAAAGGAAAGAATAAAACCATCATATATGGTGATGGATGGGAGTAGTACATTGCAGTGAACAATTTTAAAGGAGGAGAACTCGTAGCTTTTTCCTTAATAGGAGAGGTGAATAGGTTAAGGACATTATATGTCCAAAGCGATGATGATGACGATGACGAAGATGACATCGTCAGCCAAGATGACCAAGATGACATCGACAGCCAAGATGAAGATGAGGACATCCAAGATGAAGATGAGGACATCCAAGATGAAGAGGAGGACATCGAAGATGAAGATGATGGTCCTATCCTTTCTGCAATTTTTTCTCAAAGGATGAAGAAGCTTACTCGGGATGATAAAGCTAGTGTGAAAGAAAAGTTACCATCCTCTTCGGCGTTCTTGGGGAAGCCCTTTGTGCACCGTCTAACAAAAACAAACGTGGTCAAAAAAGTTATGGTGAGATGTTTTATATTCTTTCATCTCTTTTTGGTCAAAACCAAGTATGGTGAGATGTCTAACATTTTGTGCTCTCTATTTTCTCTTAATGATGGGGTCTTCAGAAGTTACCTTTGAAGATGCTTTCCGGAGTGGACATCCCCGCCGTCGGCACTGCCGGAGTAATCCATGGACCAAGAGGGCCTGTCACGAACGTCCAATACAAGACAGGCCCCGACGGGGGCATATCATTCCACAAGGCCGGCTGGCAGGAGTTCATCAAGGGAAAGAGAGAACTAAGGGTGGACACCCTTGTGGTAATCACTATAAGGAAGAGCAACCGCAAGGACTATCAGATGATGGTTGTTGTTGACCATGTTTCGAACTAAGTCATGAATATATCAGCTGGAGAACTGTTAGTTAATTAATTAGTATGTTAAGATGAATGTGATACATTCATGTTTGTTTCTTAAGTTGAACAACTTTCAAGTGATACTAATGGTTCTTTCTATATATTGATCATGACGATGTTATGTAATGGTTCTTTCATTGCTATATGTAGTAGCTAGCGTCGAGTTGAATGAAAAGCATAAAATAAAAATGGTAAAAACAAAAAAAAGGGGGAAACACAATATGAAAACCCCTAAACCCCTCCCTGCAAAAAAAACCCAGAGCCTGTCACCTGCTGACGCGTGGTTGCCTTTTAGCCCCTGTCGGTGTTACCAACCGGGACAAAAGGTCCTCCTGCCAGGCGCGGCGACGGCGCCCACGTGGAGCTGATTTAGTCCCGGTTCGTAAGCCAACCGGGACTAAAAGTGATGGGCATTAGTCCCGATCGTTTTGTCCCGGTTGCAGAACCGGGACTAAAGGCCCTCTGGAACCGGGACTGATGCCTTGTTTTCTACTATTGTATTCTCTCACTGTAAGAATTGTTTCTATTGTCCCTCTGTGTTGTTGCCTGGATGGGCCAAAATCACCCTAGGTCATGAGTATAGCACGAAAGGAGAAAATTACACATTTGGTCCTCCAAGTCTCTAGTGCATAACACTTTGGTACTGCAAGTAGAGAAAAGCTCCAATACAGTCCATATACATGAAACTACATTACATTCTGATACGTCTCCAACGTATCTATAATTTTTGATTGTTCCATGCTATTATATTATCTGTTTTGGATGTTTTATATGCATTAATATGCTATTTTATATTATTTTTGGGACTAACCTATTAACCTAGTGCCCAGTGCCAGTTTCTGTTTTTTCCTTGTTTTTGAGTATTGCAGAAAAGGAATATCAAACGGAGTCCAAACGGAATAAAATTCTACGCTGATTTTTCTTGGACCAGAAGGAACCCAGGAGGCTTGGAGAAGAGGCCAGAAGACCTACGGGTGGGCCACAAGCCACCAAGGCGCGCCCCTGGGAGGGTTGGCACCCCCTGGCTTGTTGCCCCCCCGTAGCTCCTCCAACCCTAACTCTTCGCCTATAAATTCAGAAATATTCCTCCAGTACCAAAGGGAGCCACGAAAATACTTTTCCGCTACCGCAAGCCTCTGTTCCCGTGAGATCCCATCTTGGGGCCTTTTCCGACGATCTGTCGGAGGGGGATTCGATCACGGAGGGCCTCTACATCAACACCATTGCCCTTCCAATGATGCGTGAGTAGTTTACCTCAGACCTTCGGGTCCATAGCTAGTAGCTAGATGGCTTCTTCTCTCTCTATGTTCTTCAATACCATGTTCTCCATGATCTTCATGGAGATCTATCCGATGTAATACTCTTTTGCGGTGTGTTTGTCGAGATCCGATGAATTGTGGGTTTATGATCAGATTATCTATGAATATTATTTGAATCTTCTCTGAATTCTTATATGCATGATTTCATATCTTTGTAAGTCTCTTCGAGTTATTGGTTTGGTTTGGCCAACTAGATTGGTAATTCTTGCAATGGGAGAAGTGCTTAGTTTTGGGTTCAATCTTGCGGTGTCCTCACCCAGTGACAAAGAAGGGGTAGCGAGGCACGTATATGTATTGTTGCCATCAAGGATAAAAAGATGGGGTTTTCATCATATTGCTTGAGTTTATCCCTCTACATCATGTCATCTTACTTAATGCGTTACTCTGTTCTTCATGAACTTAATACTCTAGATGCAGGCAGGAGTCGGTCGATGTGTGGAGTAATAGTAGTAGATGCAGAATCGTTTCGGTCTACTTGATACGGACGTGATGCCTATATGCATAATCATTGCCTTGGATATCGTCATAACTATGCGCTTTTCTATCAATTGCTCGACGGTAATTTGTTCACCCACCGTATTATTTTCCTTCAAGAGAGAAGCCTCTAGTGAAACCTATGCCCCCCGGGTCTATTTTCCATATTATATTTTCAGATCTATATACTAAAAAACACAAAAATACTTTGCTGCAATTTATTTACTTTTATTTTAATTATCGTTTTAGTAATCTTTTATATCTATCTCTATCGGATCTCATCCTTGCAAGTGACCGTGAAGGGATTGACAACCCCTTTATAGCGTTGGGTGCAAGTGTTTGATTGTTTGTGCAGGTGCATAGATTGGGGCCTTGCTTGTACCTCCTACTGGATTGATACCTTGGTTCTCAAAACCGAGGGAAATACTTATCTACTTTGCTGCATCACCCTTTCCTCTTCAAGGGAAAACCAACGCAAGCTCAAGAAGTAGCACATTCTACAGCACATCTACGGTCCCGTCGGTGGTAGAGCGCTCTAGTGGTGCCGTGTGGCTGTGCGTTTTTGCGTAAACCCGTCGCGTTTATTTCGAAATCAACTCGTGCTCCAGTTTGGCACCTTACGCCAGGGTCACCATCTTAGTCCCACTTGTCGGTGACACGCTCTGAGTAATCAAATTGCCGCAGGCTTATTTGATAGCCGCATCTACTCCACCACTCCTCTCTCTCATCTATCTCCTTCTCGTCGCGTCCCTCCTCTTCTATGTCACCCTCATCTCTCTCTCTCTCTCTCTCTCTCTCTCTCTCTCAAATCCCTAACCAACCAATCGCCCGTCTCCTAACGTCGTCACCAATGGCGAAGACCAACAGATGGCAGAGGTTGGTCGATGACATGGCCGACACTGATCTGATCAAGGTACCCATTGCCCACGAGATCACAGTCAAGTTCAAGAGTGTGCCATTTATAGTGAATCACACGCAGGGCTTGCTCAAGCAGTTCAGAGCCGATGAGAAAGCTCGTGTGTTCCCAGATGGCACGGGTGTCGTCGCGGTTGCCATTATCACGTAGTGCATGCTCAAGTAGTGGTCCGACGATGCTGCCTAGCGCGCTCGCTGGTGCATGTACCACCCATGCAGCAGGTGCAGCAGGCCGCCGCTCTTGCCGGATCCAGAGGTACAGCATGTCGAGCACGTTCAAGTTGCTATGACACGTCGCGTCGACCCTAACTACATCGCCATTGCCTGCAAGAAGCTGCCACAAGCTATGCTTGTAGTCGTTATTGATGACCACTGATACATCTCCAACGTATCTATAATTTTTTATTGTTCCATGCTATTATATTATCAATCTAGGATACTTTATATGTAATTATATGCTATTTTATATCATTTTTGGGAACTAACCTATTAACCCAGTGCCAAGTGTCAGCTACTGTTTTTTTGCCTGTTTTTGGTTTTCCAAGAAATTTGTACCAAACAAAGTCGAAACGCTACGAAACTTTTTGACAATTTTTTCTGGACAAAAGAGACCCAGGAAGCTTCGGGAGGAGTCAGGAAGCGAGACGAGGAGACGGCAAGGCAACAGGGCGTGCCCAGGGGGGTAGGCGCGCCCTGTTACCTTGTGGGCTCCTCGTGGCTCTGTCTGACCTAATTACACCTCCATAAATTCTCTAAAATTGGTAAACCAACAAAGAGCCACCCGAAACACTTTTTCCGCCGCCGCAAGCCTCTGTTCCGACGGGAGGCCATCTGGAGACCTTTTCCGGTACTCTCTCGGAGGGGGAATCAACCACGAAGGCCATCTACATCAACTTTGCTACCTCCATGATGATGCGTGAGTAGTCCACCACAGACCTACAGGTCCATAGCTAGTACCTAGATGACTTCTTCTCTTTCTTTGATCTTCAATACAATGTTCACCACGATTCCTGCAGTGATCTATCCGATGTAATCTTCTCTTGCGGTGTGTTTGTTGGGATCCGATGAATTGTGGGTTTATGATCGGATTATTCATTGAAAGTAATAGTCTTTATGAATTCTATTATGCATGATTATTATAGCTTCGTATTTCTCTCTGATCTATCGGTTTGGTTTGGCCAACTAGATTGATTTATCTTCGGTGGGAGTGGTGCGTTGTAGTGGGTTCAATCTTGCGGTGCTCTATATCCTCGTGACAGAAGGGGACAAGACACGTATTTGTATTGTTTCCATTAAGGATAAAATGAGAAGTCTAACCATATTGCTTGTCTTATTTTGTCTACATCATGTCACCTTCACTACTGCAGGAATGCCTAGTAGTGGCGGGTGGAAAAATGGCCATCAGTGGCGGACTAGGGGCCCAGACCAGCCCGCCACTGACTTCCCGCCACCACTAACAGGCCACCAGTGGCGGGCCGTGGCCCGCCACTGCTAACAAATTTGCAGTGGCAGGCAAGAAGTAGCACCCCTCACTACTAAATGGGTGCACCATAGCAAGGATACCACTGGCGAGCACTGAGTACTGCCCACCACTGCTAGTAATTTCTTGATTTAAAAAACACGCACTGTACCGTGATGTACACAGTACATTTCATGCATAGTTTGCATCTGGTATTATTCATATTACATACACACAATTTGCATCTAGTTCATATCCATCACTCTGAGCACAAACCCAAAAGGGCTAGAAATACTACATAGGCACACATTAAGCACGCACATGGAGATTAATTTGCCTTTTCCTTGTAGCCCAAAGTCTACTCTTTTTAGAGAAATCTCTAAACAGAAAACAACAAGCTGAACCAAGTAAACTACGGAACCGATGCGGTCTTCACGTAGTGACTGGAGTCGATGTCGAAGTTCTGGGGTGCTCATAAAGTGCCCAGTTCATGCCCGCGCTCCTTTGGATCTTCTGGTCCTTGGCCTCGAGCCGCTTCTCCACCATGGCCTTGGTGGTCAGGAACATACGTGCCTTGTGCGTCCGCATCTCATACTGCAAAGCATTCAAATCGATCATAGTTAAGGGAAGCTAGATAAGCATAAAACACAAAATGTATTCAACCTGTGATAAAGAAGATTCTACTCTTAAACTTGCATAAAGGAAGAATGACATAAAGGTCACATCGTTTAATGTATCATTGTTGTATATATATAGGTCAGCATGTGTGTATATATATAGGTCAGATCGTTCAACGTATCATCGTTCTATAGGAACATATATGTTGTTGATCCACTGCTACACTACAAGAATTTGGCTAGATTTCATATATGTTAAGCAGAGGAAAGAGTTTTTCCTCGATTAATCTGCTGTGCTAGTACTAGTACTCAAGGATGGATTTGACGGCATAGCAAAAATCACTGCTACAATAAGAAGCAAGAAATAAAGATAGAAGCACCAGAAATGGATAGGTCCCAACTTTGTTGTTGGTTGATATATTATTATTCTCTCAGTCGATTGCCATCACAACACAAGTCAAGAAATTTCTAGATTCCAACAAGTACACATGACCATTCATAAGATATGTGTCTCAAGAACTGAAGCACACAAACAAGCTTTAGATCAAATATATTAGAGGATCATCATCTAATTTACATATTAAGATAACAGAAACAAAATGATTCACCTTTGTATTGGGGGTTCTTCTACTTGTGGTAGTTGCCGACACCGGTGATGGTGGTGCTGCTTCCAATCCCTCCCAGTGACGTAGATGTCGACCTGCATACATACAAATCTATGCATGTGCTAGCAGCAAAATTAAGCAAACTGGAGATTGTCTTCTCTAATTGGTTGCTAAGAAAGTAAATAAATCGAACACGCATATACTGGGCTTGTTTGTATATTTACACGGAGTGCTACATCAAAAGAGAAACAAAACCACATAGGTTTTGATCCAAAAAAAGACCTCCTAAACTGAGCATACCATACAGTGAGCTACTAATTAATCCACGTCCTAAAATCATGGCTTTGATGTGAAAGCTATTAGAAACAAAACTGAATCAATGTTGAGTCTTCATAAGTACCCGCCATTAAGTTTGTTGTATAAGAAGAAATATATAATTTTCTTACTACTGCTACTACTAGTTTTTCATTTGATACTTCTTACAACAAATACTTCTTGGGTGTTGCAAACAAAAGCCACGAATTTGCTACCCAGATTTTGCAAGGAGCAAAGAAGGTAATAATGTAGGATTCGGACAAATAGTGGCACAAATCCTGAAGCATGTAGAGTACCGAAAAGATTTTCCACAAAAAAGGAGCACTGGAAGTATAGTTACATCAAATTGGTCTTCCATGAAGCATATAACCATTTAACAGGTACACTTATTACATAATTTTAGGACAGAAGCTTGATGTAAAATCATCAATTCTAGGACAGAAGCATATAACCATTTAATAGTGGTCTGCTCTTATATACGGGATAGAAAGCATAAATGAATTCTAGTGTGCAAGGGAGAAAATTATACTTGAGCACAATCTACTATGTATATTCCTTCAAAAACTATTGCACAATCACAGAACTAAGTCGCAAAATAAATAAAGGGCACTTAGCTAGTTCAAAATATCATATAAAACTCAAGTAAATGAAAAGTTGATTGAGCTAAATATCATATATTTTATACTTTCCTCCAAAGAACATGAAAGCTCAATGATCAATGTACATAATAACAAGCAAGGAATGGATGGAGAAAAGGGCCACCGCTGTCGTAGTCAAAGCTACAGAGCTACGTGCGCTCCTCCTCCTCCTGCTCCTCGAGAGGGACAAATCCGACGGCTGCTGGGCTCCTCGAACTGCAGCTGCACCTTATTCTGGAACTGGATGTTGACCAGGTCCGGCTGCGCGCTCTCTTGCCGTCGTAGGCGTCTCTGCGCCATGCTGATCTACAGCAAAGGTGTGGATATGAGGAGAAGGCGGATCTCGGCACTGTCAATCACAAGCACATACATTACTCTAGGATTTTTCTCATTGTCAATCACACTAGTAGCAGTTGAGAAGACTCACAATAAACTAGCAAATTTGTAGCTCGATCTGGTTACACACCCAAAAGGTCAACAGACAGCTCGATATTTCTCTTTGGTAACTTCATCTACACACAAGTTTCAGTTCACAAATATATCATCATCTAAATTCCATAGAAATTCAATATAGAAAATGGCAATAGCAGTTTATAGAGAGATCACAATTTTAAATTGACAATAGCACTAGAATAGACAGTAGAGCATGCCTCCAACACAAACAGAACAAGATAAAATAATTGACAAGCTCATGTACGGAAGGCTACAGTTTCCTGTAGATCAATTAACTACTAGCTAGCTTGGTTGCTTCTTTGAGCCAGCTTACACGCAGGTCTAAAACTCCTGGTGAATTGATCTGGGGATCACAACAAACCTCTCATTGGGCAAAATAAGTTGATTTTAAATCCCAACTTGTGTACATCTCAGAAAAAGTCCCAACTAATCAGTGAGCTGCAACTATCTTTGTTGTATTGTACATCTCTGAAATCGTCTCTACTAATACAAGGAGTTCTTAACTAATCAGTGAACTGTTTCACTGTAGTATCAAATTGCACATACACATTTAACTGATAAGATCTGCTAGGGGTAAAAAGAGGGAGGGAGGATCTCAACATGTCTTGGGGTAGGAGGAGAAGCTGGAGGGGAGGACAAAGCATCCATGAGGGCTCGTCGGGGACAACCTCGTCCACCTGCAACAACAACTTCTCTTCACTGGCAACACGCGCGCATGCAAAGTCGTGGAAGGACGAGGGCAGCAGCGGTGGCGTCTTCTCCGACGACCTTTGATACGTCTCCAACGTATCTATAATTTTTAATTAATACATGCTATTATATTATCATTTTAGGATACTTTTTGAGCATTAATTTACCAATTTATATTATTTTTGAGCACTAACCTATTGATCCAGTGGCTAGTGCCAGTTGCCATTTTCTGCGTGTTTTTGTCTTTTCAGGTTTACAGTACCAAACGAAGTCTAATTGCTCCGAAACTTTTTTATGATTTTTTCTGGACCAAAATAAGACCTGGAAGCTTCGAGCGAAGTCCGGAGGCCGCACGAGGGAGGCACAAGCCAACATGGCGCGACCAGGGGGAACGGCGCGCCCTGATGGCTTGTCCCTCCCTGGTGGCCCTCCTACCCCCGTTCTCTGGCCTATAAATTCACATATATTCCAAAAACCATAGAGGGCATCCCGAAACACTTTTTTCGCCGCCGCAAGTCTCTGTTCCGCTGCGATCCCATCTGGAGCTCCGTTTCGGCACCCTGCCGGAGGGGGGATTGATCACGGAGGGCCTCTTCATCAACCTTGCTATCCTCATGATGATGTGTGAGTAGTTCACCACAGACCTACGGGTCCGTAGTTAGTACCTAGACGGATATATCTCTCTCTTTTGATCTTCAATACAATGATCATCGCATCTTCACTTTGATCTATCTGATGTAATTCTTTTTTACGTACGGTGCGTTTGTTGGGATCCGATGAATTATGGGTTTATGTTTTAGATTATTCATGAAAAGTATTTGAGTCACCTATGAATATTATGATTCTTATTTGTATGATCATTATAGCTTCGGAAATCTCTCCGATCTATTGAAATAGTTTGGCCAACTAGATTTATATTTCTTTAGTGAGAGGGGTGCGTTGTAGTGGGTTCAATCTGGCGGTGCTCTATATCCCAGTGATAGAAAGGGACAAGACACGTCTTTGTATTGTTGCCACTAAGGATAAAACGATGGGGTTAGTTCATATTAATTGAATTCTCTTTGTCTACATCATGTCAATATTCTCCAAGCATTACTCTGTTTTACTTAATACTCTAGATGCATGCTGGATAGCGGTCGATGGGTGAGTAATAGTAATAGGTGCAGGCAAGAGTCGGCCTATTTGCTTATGGACGTGATGCTTATATATACATGATCATTGTCGTGAATATCACATGACTTTGCGCTTTTCTATCAATTACCCAACAGTAATTTGTTTACCCACCGTATGTTGCCTACATGAGAGATGCCACTAGGGAAAACTATGGCCCCGGGTCTATTCACTTATATATTTACAAACGCTTTTATTACCTTGCTGTCATTATTTACCTTTTATTCTATTTTGCAATTTACAATTATCTACTATAATCTACACACTTTACTTGCTTGCAAATAACGAGATCAAGGGGATTGATAACCCTCGTGCCGCGTTGGGTGGAAGTGTTTGCTCTTTTGTGTGCAGCCGCTGAATACGGTTGTGGATTGATATTCCTATTGGTTCGATAAACCTTAGTTCTTAACTGAGGAAAATACTTATCCGTATTATGTTGCAATTACCTATTCCTCTTCACGAAAAACCCAACGCAGATCACAAGTATCAGGAAGGATTTCTGACGCCGTTGCCGGGGAATATCATCACCAACTATCAAGTAACTTCACACAAATTATCATTCACTTGTTCTTATTTTTATTTTCTGTTATATTCAGTTTGCTTCATAAAAATCAAAAATACAAAAATATTTATCTTTGCTTGTTATTAGTTTACTTCTTTGCTTGCTAGTTTATTTGTCCTGCTTGTTACTTTGCTTGCTCGGTCACCATGTCTCAAGATACTACCAAGTTGTGTGACTTATCAAATACTAATAACAATGATTTTATTAGTACTCCTATACCACCCGCCACTAGTGTTGAGGCTTTTGATATTAATGCTGCATTGCTGAATCTTGTGATGAAAGATCGATTTTTGGGAAGTCCTAATGAGGATCCCGCTGCTAATCTTAATACTTTTGTTGAACTTTGTGATATGCAAAATAAAAAGGACATGTATAATGATGTGAAATTAAAATTATTTCCTTCTTTACTAAAAGATAAAGCTAAAGCTTGGTTTCATCTTTACCACGTAATAGTATTGGAACATGGGATAAGTGTAAAGATGCTTTTATTTCCAAGTATTTTCCTCCTGCTAAAATCATCTCCCTTAGGAATCAAATTATGAATTTTAAACAACATGATAAAGAACATGGTGCACAAGTTTGGGAGAGGATGAAATTGATGATTAGAAATTGCCATACTCATGGTTTAAACTTGTGGATGATTATCCAAAACTTCTATGCTGGACTAAACTTTGTGGCTAGAAATCTTCTAGATTCTGCTGCAGGTGATACCTTTATGGATGTGACCTTAGGAGAGGCCACAAAACTTCTGGACAACATCATGATAAATTATTCTCAATGGCATACCGAAAGAGCTCCAATTGGTAAGAAGGTAAATTATGTCGAGGAAATCGCTACTTTGAGTGAAAAAATGGATGCTCTTATGAATATGGTTGCTAGAAAAAATACTCATGTTGATCCAAATGATACGCCCTTGTCTACTTTGATTAAGCAAAATAATGATGCTATTGATGTGAACTTTATCTCGCGAAACAATTTCAACAACAATGCCTATAGAGGAAATTTCAATGCTAGGCCCTATCCCGGTAACTCCTCTAACAACTATGAAAACTCTTATGGTAATTCCTATAGAAATTCTTCTACAAATGCTAATAGGATACCATCTGATCTTGAGAACACAATTAAATAATTTATTAGTTCTCAAAAGATTTTTAATACTATGGTAGAAGAAAAGCTGCATACGATTGATACTTTGGCTAAAAACATGGATAGAATTGCTCTTGATATTGAAACTCTTAAAGGTAAAACTTTGCCACCCCAGCATGATTTTAATGAGACTATTAAATCTATCCAAATATCTATTAATGAAAGTAAGGAGAGGACCGCCAAGTTAAAAGCTAAAGGAGAATTCTTAGAAAAAGCTCCCCACCCGGTTTTTACCGGAATCATGATGACGATCTTAAAATGATTGGTACTTATCCTATTGAATGTTTATTTACTAATTTGAAAGTAAATGACAAAGGGATTGAAGATGAGTCAACTCTAGCTAGAGAGCGTCCCGTTGATACTTGTGATCTGCGTTGGGTTTTCCGTGAAGAGGAACGAGTTATCGCACAATGTGGGTAAGTATTTCCCTCAGTTTAAACCAAGGTTTATCGAACCAATAGGAATACCAATCCCCAACCGTCTTCAGTGGCTGCACACAAAAGAACAAACAACTTGCACCCAACACCGGCAAGAGGGTTGTCAATCCCCTTGATTTCGTTATTTGCAAGCAAGTGAGTTGGGTAGATAATTGTAAATTGCAAAATAAAATAAAAGCAAATAAATAACAGCAAGGTAGTAATAGTTTTTGTGAATATATAAGTGAATAGACCCGGGGGCCGTAGAGTTCTCTAGTGGCATCTCTCATAGAAATAACATACGGTGGGTAAACAAATTACTATTGGGCAGTTGATAGAAAAGCGAATAGTTATGCGATTTTCACGGTAATGATAAGTGTATATAGGCATCACGTCCATAAGCAAATAGGCCGACTCCTGCCTGCACCTATTACTATTACTCCACTCATCGACCGCTATCCATCATGCATCTAGAGTGTTAAGTAAAACAGAGTAATGCTTGGAGAACGATGACATGATGTAGACAAAGTAAACTCAATCAATATGAATAAACCCCATCGTTTTATCCTTAGTATAAGAAAAACAAATATGCAACTTGTCCTCTTCTGTCACTGGGATATAGAAACTCGCCAGGTTGAACCTACTACAATGCACCACTCCCACCGAAGAAATATCAATCTAGTTGGCCAAACTATCTCAATAGATCGGAGAGCATTACGAAGCTATGATGATCATGTAAATAAGAATCTTAGTATTCAGGTTTGACTCAAATACTTTTCATGAATAATCTGAACATAAACTCACAATTCATCTGATCCCAACAATCGCACCATACAAAGGGATTGCATCGGATAGATCAAGGCAAAGATGCGATGACCATTGTATTGAAGATCAAGAGAGAGAGAGAGAGAGAGAGAGAGAGAGAGAGAGAGAGATAGAGAGAGAGAGAGAGAGAGATTGCCATCTAGGTACTACCTACGGACCCGTAGGTCTGTGGTGAACTACTCACACATTAACATGAGGGCAACAAGGTTGATGAAGAGGCCCTCCGTGATCGACCTCCCCCCTTCGGCAGGGTGCCAGAACGGAGCTGTAGATGGGCTCCCATCGGAACAGAGATTTGCGGCGGCGAAAAAAGTGTTTAGGAGCTCCCCTAGGGTTTTTGGAATATTAGAGAATTTATAGGCCAAAGAGGGGCGTCGGGAGGCGCCCGATGGAGGCACAAGCCATCAGGGTGCCCCCTGGGGCGCGTGCTGTTGGCTTGTGGGGCCCTCGTGTGGCTCCCGGCCTCCTTCCGAAGCTTCCAGGTCTTCTTTTGGTCCAGAAAAAATCATCAAAAGTTTCTTGGCAATTGGACTTCGTTTAGTACTGTAAACATGTAGAAAACAACAACTGGCACTGGGTACTGGGTCAATAGGTTAGTGCTCAAAAATATTATAAATTGGTAAACAAATGCCCAAAAAGTATCCTAGAATGATAATATATCAGCATGGAACAATCAAAAATTATAGATGTGTTGGAGACGTATCACCTGTTTGCTTGGAGGGTGATGATTCTAATGCTAAAACTGAAAAAGTGGGTTTGGAGATGTTAAAACTTTAACTAGTGATGTGCCCACTATCTTGGATTACAAGGACTTTAATTTTGAAAATTTAGAGGTGGCACATACAAATTTGCTTGGAACGGCATGGAAATACCGTGTATAGGTAGGTATGGTGGACTCATATGGCAAAATTGGGTTTAAGGATTTTGGATGCACAAGTAGTATTTCTACTTAGTATAAGTGAAGGCTAGCAAATAGGTTGAGAAGCATCCAACTAAGAAACAAAAAATCACATAAGGGAGCATTAAGCATAACTAACACCGAATAATGCACCATAAGTAGGATGTAATTTCGTAGCACAACTATTGACTTTCGTGCTTGCATAGGGAATCACAAACCTTAACATCAATATTCTTACTAAGCATAATTACTCACCAACATAACTCACATATTACTATCGTCATGTCTCAAAACTATTACAAAGAATCAAGTTTAATTTGTCCAATGATCTTCATGAAAGTTTTTATTATATCCCTCTTGAATATCTATCACTTTGGGACTAGTTTCATAAATTGCAATTGCTTTTGACAAGCTCACATGGATATAAGTGAAGATCATGAGCATAAAAGTTTCATCTCTCAAAATAGTATAAGTGAAGCATGAGAGGATTTCTTCAAAATTAATAACTCTCAAAATAATATAAGTGAAGCATGAGAGCATTTCTTCAAACATGTAAAAGCACGCCGTGCTAAAAAAGATATAAGTGAAGCACTACAACAATTCCTTTGCTCAAAAGATTTAAGTGAAGCATATAGAGCAATTATAGCAAATCATAGCATAGTTTTTGGTTCTCTAAAATAGGTGTGTATAGCGAGGATAAAAGCAAATAAAGCAAAGATACAAGACGCTCCAAGCAAAACTCATGATATGTGATGAATAAAAATATAGTTCCAAGTAAAATACCGATGGTCGTTAGAAGAAAGAGGGGATGCCACTCAGGGCATCCCCAAGCTTAGTTGCTTGTTACTCTTTGGATATTACCTTGGGGTGCTGTAGCATCCCCAAGCTTATGCTCTTCTTACTCCTTATTACTTCATCCATCGTGATCTCACCCAAAACTTGAAAACTTCAATCACACAAAACTTGACAAAATTCTCGTGAGATCCGTTAGTATAATAAAGCAAATTACCACTTCAAGGTACTGTTGTAAACCCATTCATATTTTATTATTGCATTATATATACTGTATTCCAACTTTACCATGACTTATACCCCCCGATACAAGCCATAGATTCATAACAACACGCACACAATGCAACGAAAACAGAATCTGTTTCAGACAGAACAGTCTGTAGTAATCTGTACTCTACCCATACTTCTGTAACTCTAAAAATTCTGAAAAATTAGGAAAACGTAAAGAATTTGTATATCAATACTGTGTTAAAATTTCAGCTTAATATCACGTTCCATTAAAAAAATGAAAAATCGTGCACTGGGAACAAAGTTTCTGTTTCAGATTCAGCATTGCTTCTACTCATCTTATGAATCATCCTAAAGGCTTTACTTGGCACAAACACTAAATTAAAACACAAAAACACAATCATAATAGAGGCATAATTGTGCAAACACTCAAAAACAGAAAGAAAAAGATAAAAATATTTTATTCATTGGGTTGCCTCCCAACAAGCGCTATCGTTTTACGCCCCTAGCTAGGCATAACGCATAGATTCAAGTATTGTCATCCTTGGTTTTCACTCCATAAAAGGCCCTCATGATTGATTCATATGGTGGCTTAATTCTTGTTCTAGGGAAGTGTTCCATACCCTTTCTAAGAGGAAACTGAAACTTAATATTGCCTTCTTTCATATCAATCACGGCACCTATAGTGCGTAAAAACGGTCTACCAAGTATGATGGGACAAGACGGATTGCAATCAATATCAAGAACAATAAAATCAATGGGCACATAGTTCCTATTTGCAAGAATAAGAACATCATTAATTCTTCCCAAAATCTTTTAATAGTAGAATCCGCCAAGTGCAAATTAAGAGAACATTCTTCAATATTGGTAAGACCAAGCACATCACATAGAGATTTCGGAATTGTGAAGCACTAGCACCCAATTCACACAAAGCAAAGCATTCATAATTTTTAATCTTGACTTTAATGGTAGGTTCCTACTCATCATGCAATTTTCTAGGAATTGAAATCTCTAATTCCAACTTCTCTTCTAAATATTTCATCATGGCATCAACAATATGTTAAGTAAAAGCTTTATTTTGTTCATAAGCATGGGGTGAATTTATCATAGATTGCAGCAAAGAAATACAATCAACCAAGGAGCAACTCTCATAATTAAAGTCTTTGTAATCAAAAATAGTGGGCACATCACTAGTTAAAGTTTTGACATCTTCAAACCCACTTTTATCAAAATTTTCACCCTCCAAATCATTGGGACGCCCTCTAGATAAAGTTGACTCTTCTTTAGTCCCTTTGTCATAAATTTTAACATTACTCAACAAGGAATCAATAGAGCAAAAACCAATCATTTTAAGATCTTCATCATTGTTGTGAAAGTAATCGCTAGAAAACGCTTTTTCTAAAAATTCTCTTTTAGCTCTAAGCATAGCGGTTCTTTTCTTACTTCCATCCATAGAAACATATAAAGCTTTAATTGATTCATTAATCTTGGGTGGAAAAGCATGCAACTTGAGATTTTCTACATCATTGGAAATTCTATCAATGCTTCTAGACATATCATCAATCTTATTCAACTTTTCTTCTATCGTAGTATTGAAAGACTTTTGAGCATTGATAAATTCTTTAAAAATATTCTCAAGATCAGAGGTGTTCCTATTATTATTATTATTATAAGAATTACCATAATTATTAGAGGAATTTCCAGGAAAAGGCCTAGGATTAAAATTACCTCTATAAGCATTGTTATTGAAATTGTTTCGCGAGATGAAATTCACATCTACGGAATAACTATTTTGCTCAATCAAAGTAGACAAAGGCACATCATTCTTACTAGCAATCAATTTCATAAGAGCATCAACTTTTTCACTCAAAGTACTAATTTCTTCTACCGAATTAACCTTTTTACTAGTAGGTGCTCTTTCAGTATGCCATTGTGAATAATTTGCCATAATATTATCTAGTAATTTGGTAGCCTCACCCAAAGTAATTTCCATAAAAGTACCACCCGCGGCGGAATCTAAAAGATTTCTAGAGACAAAATTCAACCCCGCATAATTTTTTTGTATGATCATCCAAAGATTTAAACCATAGTAGGACAATTTCTTAGCATCAATTTCATTCTTTCCCAAGATTGTGCAACATGTTCATGCTCAAGTTGCTTAAAATTCATGATTTGAGTTCTAAGGGAAATAATTTTCGCGGGCGGAAAATACTTAGTAATAAAAGCGTCCTTGCACTTATTCCAAGAATCGATACTATTACGAGGCAAAGAAGAAAACCAAATTTTTGCACGATCCCACAAGGAGAAAGGAAATAATTTCAACTTCACAATATCATTGTCCACATCTTTTTTCTTTTGCATATCGCATAATTCCACGAAGGTGTTTAGATGGGACGCGGCATCCTCATTAGGAGTGCCGGAAAATTGATCTTTCATGACAAGATTCAACAAAGCGGCATTAATATCACAAGATTCCTCACTAGTGGCGGGAGGAGCAATAGGAGTGCTAATAAAATCATTATTATTGGTATTGGAAAAATCACACAACTTGGTGTTTTCTTGAGTCATCGTGACTACGCAAACAAGATTGCAATGAAACAAGAGATCTGACGAGAAAAAGGCAAACGAAAAAGAGAGGGCGAATAAAACGGCAAAATTGTGAAGTGGGGGAGAGGAAAACGAGAGGCAAATGGAAAATAATGTAAATTGCAAGGAGATGAGATTTGTGATTCGGAACCTGGTAGATGAGATCGCTTCCTCCCCGGCAACGGCGCCAGAAATTCCTTTGACGTGGCTAGAGACTGCGTCGGTATTTCCCCAAAGAGGAAGGGATGACGCAGCACAGCGACGGTAAGTATTTCCCTCAGTTATGAAACCAAGGTATCAATCCATAGAGGAAGATCACGCACCCACGTAAACAGCACCTGCACACAAATAACAAATACTTGCAACCCGACGCGAAAGAGAGGTTGTCAAACTCTCTACGGTAATAAGATAGATTAGGTAATGATAGTTTTGGCAAATAGATCTCGCAAGAACACAAAATAAAATAAGTAAACAAAAAGTGCAGCAAGGTATTTTTGGGTTTTTTGGATTAATAGATCTGAAAACAAAAAGTCAAAATA
Organism: Elymus sibiricus; assembly: GCA_039707655.1. Taxonomy (NCBI): domain Eukaryota; kingdom Viridiplantae; phylum Streptophyta; class Magnoliopsida; order Poales; family Poaceae; genus Elymus; species Elymus sibiricus. The sequence continues at coordinate 378,901,609 of CM077663.1, forward strand.
GTAGATCGGAAAGCAATATGTTGGAAAAGTAGACCCGGGGGCCGTAGGTTTCACTAGTGGCTTCTCTCATGAGTATAGCACATGGTGGGTGAACAAATTACTGTTGGGCAATTTATAGAAGATCAAATAATCATGACGATATCCAGGCAATGATCATTATATAGGCATCACGTCCAAGACGAGTAGACCGAAACGATTCTGCATCTACTTCTATTACTCCACACATCGACCGCTATCCAGCATGCATCTAGTGTATTAAGTTCATGGAGAAACGGAGTAATGCAATAAGAATGGCGACATGATGTAGACAAGATCTATTCATGTAGGAATAGACCCCATCTTGTTATCCTTAATGGCAACGATACATGCGTGTCTTGCTGCCCCTTCTGTCATTGGGAAAGAACAACGATATTGCTTCATAGTTCTTCAGATCGAGTTTTCATATTGAGTTGTAAGTAAATAAAAGTGTGATGATCATAATTATTAGAGCATTGTCCCAGTGAGGAAATAAAAATGGGGGAGGCCAAATGAGCCCACCATAAATAAATAAATAAATGAAAAAAATGAAAATGTGAGAAAAAGAGAGAAGAAACTTTGCTACTGTCCTTTACCACACTTGTGCCTCAAAGTGGCACCATGTTCTTCATATAGAGAGTCTCTTGAGTTGTCATTTTCATATGCTCGTGGGAATTTCTCATTATAGAACTTGGCTTGTATATTCTGATGATGAGCTTCCCCAAATGCTCGAGGTCTTCATGAGCAAGCAAGTTGGATGCACACCCACTTAGCTCGAGTCGAGCTTTCATACACTTATAGCTCTAGTGCATCTGTTGCATGGCAATCCATACTCCTCACATTGATACCTATTGATGGGCATCTCGATAGCCCGTTGATATGCCTAGTTGATGCGAGATTTTCTTCTCCAGTTTTACCCCTTTGAAACCTACCACCATATTATATTCCACCTATATGTTATGTCCATGGTTCACACTCATGTATTAAGTGAGTAATAAAAAGCTGAAGCGCTTTAAGAAGTATGATCCAATTGCTTGGTTTGACACCGAGGTGCTCATGATTTATACTTTATGCTAGGAAGACCAAGCATGACAGACTATATGATTTACTAGGGATAGCGTTCTTTAGCACTGTTATTTGGAAAGGACATGATTGTGTGCTACTAAACCTGAGTATTGATGTCTTATTGTCAAATGATAGACTATTGCCTTGAATCACTTGTATCTTAATATTCATGCCATGATAAGACATTTGTTCAAGATTATGTTAAGTAGCATTCCACATAAAAAATTATCTTTTTATCATTTACCTACTCGAGGACGAGCAGGAATTGTGTCATATAGCCCTGGACGATGCTTCCATCCATACGGGACATGTTACAAATGAATCCTTTGATGACCCCATTCATCCTCTCGAACGACATCATGTTGTGCAGGAATGACGGCCCCAGGTCTATTATGTCGTCCACAATGTGGACACACAGATGCACCATGACGTCAAAGAACACGGGGGGGGGCGGGGGGAGTACATCTCAAGCTCATTTAGTATCACAATGATCTCTTCCTATAGCCTTCGGAGCTGCTTCACACTGATCGACTTTCGAGAGATGACATCGAAAAAGTTGCAGAGACCAATAAGCGCGTGACAGACGTGCTTGTCCATTATCCCTCTAAGGGGAACAGGTAGTATCTGCATCATCATCACATGACAGTCACGGGACTTCATCCCGCTGAACCTTTTTTTCTTCGTGTCCAGAAATCTGCTTATCTTCCCACAGTAACCGGAACTAACTTTGATTCCGGTAAGGCACTTGAAGAATTGATCGATCTCAGCCGGACTTAAGGTGAGGCAAGAAGGGGGGCAATAATCCTCTTCCTTCACTTTTTTGCCCTTCTTCTCCCGCGCCTCCGTCTCCGTCTCTGTCTCCTATGACTTTTTATGGGGCGGCATGTGTAGATCTGCCCTGATTTTTAAATCTTGCAAGTCTTTTCTTGCCTTTGGCCCATCCTTGGTCTGATCCCGCATGTTCATTAGTGTCGCAAGCAAGCTCTCAAGGACATTCTTACAGATATGCATTTGATCAAGGCAATGAGGCGTGTCGAGTTTGTGCCAGTACTCCAAGTCCCAGAAAACAGATCTCGTCTTCCATACCTTCAGCAGCGTCTCTGGTGCCTTTTTCATTGTCTTTCCTGGCACGGGCAATGTTGCCAGTTTTTCAACAGCTCATCGATTTCGGCGCCGATCCGCTTACGTGGAGGTCCTCGATGCTCAGCCTCACCATTGAATAGATCTCCACGGTTTCTCCACGGGTCGTCCTTCTCGAGCCATCTCTAATGCCCGATGTACATGATTTTCCCAGACCCACCTTCTTTCCTTGACGTTAGCTGCTGAGACGTCGTATCATCCATGCACCGCGTGCATCCGCAATATCCATGGCACACCTGGCCTGCGACATATCCATAACCGAGATAGTCGTGCACCGTCGTGATTAGCGCGACTCTCATATAGAAATACTCGCCTTTGCTGGCGTCCCATGTCTTGGCCGGTGTTTTCCATAACGTGTCTAACTCCTCTTGAAGTAGCCCCAGATACAGATTAATATTATTTCCCGGTTGTTTCGGCCCTTGAATCAGCATGCTCATGTGTATGTACATCGACTTCATGCACAACCAGGGGGGATGTTGTACATCCATACAAACACGGGCCATATGCTATGGTTGGTGTTCTGGTTGCCAAACAGATTCATGCCATCGGTACACGCGCCAAGCATGATGTTCCTTGCATCACATGTGAAATATCGATATTCGCCGTTGAACACCCTCCACTAGCTTGCATCCGCGAGGTGTCTCAGCTTCGGATCATCTCCATCGTCGAGCTTTTTCCTCTCCGCGTGCCAACGCATGAGCTTTGCTTCCTTGGGATCTACAAAATAACGTTGCAGACGGGGCGTGATCGGTAAGTACCATACAACTTTCTGGGGAGATTTCTTTCCGGCCTTCTTGTATCGAGAAGCATTGCACACCGGACAGCTGGTTTTTTCCGCGTGCTCCTTCCGATAAATGATGCAATCGTTGATGCATGCATGGTATCTAACGGGCGGCAGATCAAGAGGGCACACGATCTTCTTGGCCTCATCCACACTAGTAGGACATACATTCCCCGCGGGAAGAACATCCTTTAGGTACTTGAGAAGCTCATCGAGGCTAGTGTCGGTCCATTTGTTTTTGGCCTTCGTCTTCAGAAGTTCGAGCGTGAAACTCAAGCGGGTCACCTCGGGATCGCAACCATCATACAATGGAGTGTTCGAGTCTACCACCAGTTGCTCCAGCTTGGCCTCCTCTCTAGAAGCAGCTCTGTCAGTACTCGTCTTCTTGCGAAGCAGGTCTCAAACATGAGGGTCCCGCACGATTGAACTTAGTAGCAACGAAGTCTGCGACGTGTAGTCCACGTTTTCTCCGCCGCCATGTCCGTCCTCTTCTCCACCGCCATGTCAGCCTCTTCCCCGCCACCATGTCCGGCACCTTCTCCGCCACCATTATCGGTCATCTCTTCGTCTTGCCCCGTGTCGTCATTGGCTGAACCATCGGCGTCCTCCTCCTCCTCATCATCATCTTCAATTATCCACCGAGTATAGCCATCCATGAAACCAGTCATGAGCAGGTGGGCCATCAAACGACCATCCTCATCGGTGTCGAGCCAAACTCCTACTTTGCATCTTCGACACGGACATAAAATCTCTGTCCGGTTATTTTCATTCATGTCCTGCATCGCCGACCGAAACCACCTTTCCACCATCATTCCACTGACCATCATGAACGCCTACGCAGTAATAATAAACAAATTGATTATAAAAATGCATGCATGCATCAAAGTCATACAAAAATTCGGCATGACCTTCCCTAAAAATAGGACATATAGAGTTTGCCCAAAATTCGCCGAAACGGAAATAAATCGACATTTCGGCAAAACATAGGCAACTCAAGCACAATCCGGTGGCAACTCATGCCACACACACAATTTCCATCATATCGCCCGATTAGGTCATATCGCACACATACACCTATTTCCATTCTTACAAAAGCACAAAATTTTAATCACCTATCTCAAGATCAAGCACGGTGATGATGATGTCGATCGGTGTGGCCACACACCTAGGGAATGATCAAAAGTGGAAAAAGCTTACTTTTTGACATGGCTAGATCTAGTTAGGGAGGTACATAGGTCACTTCATTAAATGGGTAGATCTACCTAGCTAGTTAGGGAAGGAGATGACTCTAACTAGTGGAGGGGGAGGAAAAAGAGAAAGGAGTTGGATTAATGGAGGTGGTGTAGTTAGCTAGGAGCAATAAAGAGAGAGAAAGAGAGGTAGAAGAAAGAGAGCAATGGGGGGAGAAGTAGTGAGGAAGAAGCAAAAAGAGGGAGAGAGGAGGTGGGAGCTAGGAAAAGTGAAAGGAAGAGAGGATGATGGGGGAGGGGGAGGGGGAGGAAAAGGTGGCTGCGCTTTAGCAGTAGCGTGGGAAAGGAAACGCGCTGCTGCTAAAAAAGTAGCAGTAGCGCGTTGCTAGAAGACGCGCTACGGCTAAGTGGGGCGCACCATGTGGCCAAGTTCAATCTTAGCAGTAGCGCCCTACCCTAAAACCGCGCTACTATTATTTTGTTAGGAGTAGCGCGGTTTCCAGAAGGGCGCTACTACTATACCTAACCTGTCGGCAACGGTGTGGCAATTATATTAGTAGTGCGTTATATTCCCGCCGCACTACTGCTACGTGGGTACCAGTAGCGCCCTTTGTGACCACGCGCTACTGCTCATTAGCAGTAGCGCCTTCTTTTAACAAGCGCTACCGATAAGCTTCTGTGTATAAGGTTTTCTCTAGTAGTGAATGCATATTAGTTCTTCCCAGCAAAATTATTAAGAAGACCCGACTCATCTCAAGAAGATGAGCCGGCCCTTGGGGGCTACAGGTTGATTTCTTCAAAATTATTAAGAAGACCCGACTCATCTCAAGAAGATGAGCCGGCCCTTCGGGGGCTATAGGTTGATTTCTTCAAAATTATTAAGAAGACCCGACTCATCTCAAGAGATGAGCCAGCCCTTGGGGGCTACAGGTTGATTTCTTCAAAATATTAAGAAGACCCGACTCAGCTCAAGAAGATGAGCCGGCCCTTGGGGGCTACAGCGGTTTCATATTTACAAGACCTGCCTCATCTCATAATGATGAGCCGACCCTTGGGGGCTACGTAATGATATATGGAATACACAACAAAGTTGAGCATACCTCGTATTTTCTTTTCATCATGCTGACGAGGCCGGCTTCCATCTCCCGGCTTGTAGAAAGGCGGTCCTAATAACCAGCATGCAATTCTTCAACGCTGAAGTCCTCGTAATTTGGAAGCTCTAGCTTGGCCTTCCCCTTATCAGGCAGTGTTGTTTCGTATTTAATAACAAGTCTGGTTAGCACCTTGGAGACCTCAGGAGCGGTGTAACCCGACCCAGTAATGGTGATCTCCGCATTTTTATCACAAGGAGCATTTTCAGCTACCTTCGGAGGACTAGGCAGGTTAAGGTTGGCCGCCGGGCCAGCTTCATAATCCATAGCCTCAATACTTGCCAGCTTAGGAGGCGGGGGCAAATCAGCTTGGGCCTCCTGATGGTCTTTAGTATGATCAATACGGATTTCAGGAGCCACCAAATCCGGGTTTTCCGGCTCAGGGGCCTCAAGATCAGTGGATGACTCGCCAATTTTCCTCTTCTTGGTCTTGGCTTTGGCCCTGCAAAACAAGAAGGCAGAATAAAGCATATGCAAGGTTAAAGTTTAATAAGCAAATATATGATAAAAGGAAGAGAAGCTTACCCGTGGTTGATAACAAGGGGTGGCAGCTTGGTGGCGGTTGAGTCGCCCGATGAAGGTGGCGACTCCTGATAATTTTAATCAGAAGGATTAAGAGGTTGACGGATAAAGCCAGCTTTTGGAACAGAAGGAGTTGGACTATGAGGCACCTCATTTTGTCGTTCGCAGGTGGCTGGTTTGTCGGGTAAGCCGGCTGCAAGGTCACCAGTGCCGCTCCGGGTTTGGCCCTTCGATTTATGCTGAGTCTTCTTTAAAATAAAATTGGGATCCAAATAAGCATTTGGGTGAGAGAAACTTATTTTCTGAATTACCCGCCTTGTTTTCATTGGAGACAAGGACTCTGAGCGGGAGGAGACGGAAATTACCTCAACACCTTCGGCACTGCTGGTTGCAACGTCACCCTGGGAGTAAGAGGTGTCAGCAAGTTCAATACAAAGACAGTGAAGGGAGTCAAGTTTTACCTCCGATTGTGCAGCAGCGGCAGGTGACTCGTCCCTAATTGACGGCTCTTCTGCATCCACCTTATTCTTCAGGGCGGGTTTTGGCTTTTGTGCTGCAACCTTCCCCCTCTTCTTTTAGAATGGAGAATTTGCCTATAAGGTTAACAATGAAAACGACAAGTAAGCTTTGGAGCTTAAAAAGTGTTATGAGCCGGATGAATAATTATCAAGGTTTCTTACTGGTGGAGCCGGGTTGAGATCACAAAAGGGATTCAGCCCAACTTGACTGCAATCTGCTAGAGTTTCTCCCAGCAACTTCTTCACAATCTGGTTAATTTCATCATCGTTCAAATCTTGGTTGCTATATCTTTGCACGTCGTTTAAATCGCCAGTATAATTGCACATCAAGTCACCTCAGCGACTCAATGGCATGATCCTCCAAGATATCCAGCACCGGGTTAGATCAATTCCAGTCAACCCATGGGCTTGCAAAGCCTTCGGATTTGGGTATACAGAGGCGAGTTGGTCACGTTCTTCTTGTGAAGCTCGGCCAGGAAGCTCAAAATTCATGGGAAGACAATCTGGTCTGTAACCCGGCAAGGGGTTTTCATTAACAGGAGCCGTGTTCCTGCAGTAGAACCAAGTCTTGACACATCCTTTTGGGTCGCTTGGCAGAATAGCAGCAGGGAAGGCACCATCTCTGCGCCATTGAATAGAAATCTCGCCAAGTTCCAGGCTGAGGCCATCTGCACACTTAGTTTGATGGTTGGGGTGGAAGAATTCCATGAAAAGAGGGATGATGGGTTCTGTTTGCAGATAAACCTCACAGAATACTTGAAACTGGCAAATATTGGTTATAGAGTTGGGAGCCAGATCTTGAGGATGAAGGTGGAAAGACTGTAGAGCATCCTGAAAGAATTTTGACCCGGGGGGAGAATAACCCCGAAGAAGCTGATCTATGAACACCACTACTTCTCCTTCACCGTGTGTTGGGCATTCCTCTCCAAGGGGAGCCCGCCATCCAATTGCCTCCATAGACGGCAGGAGACCCTGGTCTTGGTAATCTTTGAGCAGAAGTTCAGAAACTTGAGACGGCACCAAGTTACATCTGGTAGTTTTCGACATGATGAGACGCCTAAGTGCAAATAAAAGAAGCTGCATAAGCATATATGTTATGATCAAGGATAAGACAGTATAAAAATCTGCAAAAGGTGAGTCACCTTATGATGAGCCGGCATTTAGACGAAGCAAATTCTAAACATGGCGGGTCATAGTCACAATAATGAGTCGGCGCTTAAAAGAAACGGTATTTACATATGGCGGGTTATAGTCATAAGAATGAGCTAGCAAACATAAGGGCCTCTTATGCCAAATCAGAGATTTATGGGTTTTGCTAAGTGTGGGACAAACAAGTTTCTACCAAACTAGCTACAATTACAGATCTACAAATGGTTCAGAAAAGGAAAATATTTGCTAAACCTAATGATGAAGCATGGAAGTAGCAGAGGTCTAGTTTACAGATTCTTAAGGGCGATTTGAAGACATTATGCATGAAATGGATCCGTTACTCAAACCGCTCTTCTTCTACAATATAACTCATGGAAGCTACGCATGAACTAGCAATGGCGATGAACTTCGGAGGACTCGAGGAACTCCGATGAACTACTACAGATCTGGAAAACAAAATGGCTTACCTGAGAGTGGCCGGGAGCAGCGAAGACGTTCAGCTGGACCTTGATGAAGATGAAGGTGCCGCCGCAGTTCCGAGGACGGTTGCTGGCGATGGATGAGTAGCAGTAATGGCGCGGTGAAAAGGTCGGGCTGGAGGAAGAAGAAGAAGTGAAGGGGCGAGGTAAAATTGAATGAGGGCCCCCTTGTGAATATTTATAAGGAAGAAAAACGAAGGGGCAACCGGCAGGCGCGGGAATCAAGGAGGCGCAGTAAATTTTGGAAACAAAGGCGCCTCGATTTTTGGGATAAACGGATACATGCGCAGATCCGTTGTGATGTCATCATTGGTTTCCTGGATTTTCGGCGGGTGACGTCACTGATGGATGGCACGAGAAAATAATACAAGTCTGGAAATATCGTAAGCCGGCATTTCGTAATTCAGGGAAGACATAAATACGAGAAGATAATAAGCCGCCAGATGAAGGTAAGGAAGATTGACATGAACAAATTTAGATCAATCTGGGGCCTAATGTCGGGGATATAACCCCGCGGTATAACCCGCCCTACTGGGCCGGGTCAGCATATTGGCGACTTGTGAATCATACTCAAGATAGGTCGTGTCGTTGAAGACAAGGCAGGCAAAGGGCTTACCAAGTAAGCCGGATGGCGGCCCAGCACATGAAGATGGCGACTCAAGTCCCAAGAGGCAGAAGACGCCAGGAGTTTCCTTGCTTGAGAGGCAAGGCGAGTTAGAGACATAGTAGGTCACGAATCGTAGCACGACTCGGACTCTTGTAAAGTCTAGGGGCTCGACACGTGCTGGTGGTGAACACATGATATTGCCCACTATTCAACTGCTTAGGGTTGCTCTGAAACCCAGCTTGATTATTGTGTTTTTCATTACCATGACCTGAGCGCTGCCCATTGTTGTTATGTCCATGGTGCTGGAAACTAGCTCCTGAGCTGCCTTGACCGTGAAAACCTGATCCTGAAAAGCCACCAGATGAGCCGCCATGTGGTCCGCTAGGGCCAGACTGACCGGAATGCCCACCACCATTACCTCCTTGATGATTTTGGAAAGCTTGATTGCGAAATTCCTGCATGATGTAGCAGTTTTCCCATTAGTAGGTGGCCGGCTTATCCGGGAAGCTATGCTTTGGACAAGGTGCCTTGAGTGCCTCCTCATAGTTGCGCGGCTTATTCCCATTGTAAGATCCGCTAGGGCGGTTATTACGACGCTGATTCTTGAAACCAGTATTGTTATTAGCAACGAAATCTGACCCGCCCTGGTCTGCTTTCGTTTACCATTATTGCCTTGATTTCCTGGATTCCCATTGTGACCATGGTTTTGCTGATGACCCTTGCCACCATCGCTTTTCTTGTTCTTGCCAGTTTTGTCCTCATCAGAGCCGGGATCCTTTGTGTTGTCTGACTCAGCATACCTGGTGAGAACGTCCATCAAATCTCCCATATCTTGGACTTTTCGCTTCAGACGCCCGAGCTTCTGAACAAGTAGCTGAAAGTGGTAATTTTTCTCCAAAATTAAGATGGCTTGAGCAGCGGTGATGATGTCCGAAGAGTGGATAATTTTTGCAACCTGGCGAGAACAATGAAGAGCAGACTCGTCCGTGCGCTGGATGCAATGCTGAAGATCCACAATTGTCATTGGGCGTTTACAAGTTCCTTGAAAGTTCTTGATGAAACGTTCCTTCAGCTCTGCCGAAGTATTGATGGAATTGGGGGAAGATTCTTTAACCATGTTCGACCCGGCCCTTCCAGCATCATGGTCAAGTATTTTGCGCACACATCATCACTAACATCAAGCATATCCATGGCTAACTCATAGCTTTCGATCCATGCTGTCGGCTCGAGATCTGCTGTATAATTGGGTACTTTGCGAGGCCCCTTAAAATCCTTAGGCATACGCTCACTGCGGAGAGCCAGGGATAAGCAAGGGATCCCGATCGTCCTGCTGTTGACTCCGGCCCCCATGGTTGCTGGATGGGGATTGGAGGGAGGGTGCTGACCCGCTCTTGCGGCCGCTGCCTCAGCCTACGCTTGTCGCATGGCTCGAGCCGCGTTGACGACCGCCTGCGCATCTAACAAAACCGGCCGGACGGGGAGTTTTGGGCGTGCTGCCTGCGCCCACTACTGGAAACCGCCGGGGATTCCATGTGTCGGCTCTTGCTACGGCTCGTGTATGGCCTCGAGTGCATCCGATCATGGCTGTAAGAGTACTGCACCTGCTGGGTCACCGCGGTATTTAGCATCTCAATGGAGTTTCTGGCCTCCACCTCGATCGGGGAGTTTCCTTGGATGGGAAGTGCTTCCAGGTTGCGAGTTGCTGCCAACATATTATCCACGGGGTTAGAGTAATGACCCGGCGGAGTCTGAAACCATCGAGGTGGAAATTGAGCCGGCGTCTGATGCGGCGGCTTGTGTGGCTGGTCCGGGCATGGTTGGCCAGCCGCCGGAGTGGGCTGGGGCGTGACAAACAAACGTTGAGGTTCCATATTGAGGGGAAACCGGCTCTGATGTCTCCTCTGATGGACCGCATCGGAGGCGTTTTGACGAAGGCCTAGCCTCCAAGTTTCCGCTTTCAAGCGCTCTATTTCATCATGGATGTGAGTGTGTAATTCCGCCATGCGAGCGTTCTCGACGTCGATCTCCTCCTGGATCTTGGCCATCTGCCCGTGATGTGTGGTTAGCATCGCATTGCGTTCCTCCTGATTTTCCACGGTTACTGGCGTCTCTAGTAGCTTCGTCATCTCCGCCATCAGATCAACCATGGCTTTAGCCCTGGATTTGCTTGACCTGGCCGTTCCGGAAACTGGGACAACTCCAGTTGTCGCTCCAGCCGTTGTTGTGACATGAGCCGCCACCATTCCACCCATGAAAACAGCGACTTGGCATGGCGACTCATGAGATTCCCTGGTGGCCTCGTCTCCTGGGTGACCCCCGAGCCTGTCGTCGAAAAGTGGACAGATTGACTCAGTGTCCCCCATGGAAGACTCGCCATCGGAGTTGACAAGAGTGTTTGCGTTGACCGCTGCTCCATCTGCGCGATTGAGTCCTTGAGTAAAGTCGACGAAGACATGGCGCCGGCCGTCTTGACTCCGGCCGAGTTGAGCGCGCCGAGCCGGCTCGACGATGTCGGTGCAGATGTCCGGCTCGGGTCCTGATGCACCGATCTTGCCGATGAAGACGTGGATCTTCCCGAAGGGGACCTGGTGCCCGTACTCGATTGAGTTGGCCTCAGGGCCCCAGTCTGAATCGTCAATGTAGAGCTTGACGCGGCGGCTCTTGGTCATCAAGCCAACCGCGTATCTCCCGACCCTGGAAGGGCTCCCTCCAAGAACTCAACTCCATCGTGCGATAGACCCACGGTGGTCGCCAATTGTCGTGGTTTTGTCATGGCAGATGTCCTCGTGAGAGAACTTAGGTGTGAGGCCATTGCAACTAGGTGGCGACTTGGACGGGGTTGATCGGGAACGAGAGACAAGGGTTTACCTAGTTTCGGCCCCTCCGATGGAGGTAAAAGCCTATGTCCTGCTTTGTGTATATTGATGATGATCTCAATTACAAAGGTACGGAATCGCTAACCTAGTTCTCGAGGGTTTTCTTTCTTCCTTGACCTTTCTATCTCAGGGACTCACCTTTATATATAGGTTGAGTCCCATGGTTATAGCAGAGGCCGAGTCGAACAAGGACCCGTGACCTAATATGATTCCTACTTATCTTGCCTTACAAGCAATAGACTTATCACGATATCTTCATTGAGTCGGCCTGCCGAGCTCAGCCCACGAGCCGGCCTTCAAGAGTCCGCCTCCTTTCTATCAAGCCGCCATCTTCACTGGCGGACCCTTTACAAAATAACTGTCCTTATGTTTGGTAACCCGTCATTTCATAAACCGGGTCATACCTGTATGGCGGGTCATCTGTGGGGTATAACCCCAACACTAGTCGTTATGCCCGACTGAACTAAAGAAGTTGTGATTTATTACAGAAGAAAAGATGCAGTTAGCATCCAGTTAGCAGTAGCAGTTAACTTATATTTCTATGTAAGTTCGAACTGCCTATAATGTGAGTGTTAGCCTGCCTATTAGAAAGTATGAACTACCTATAATGCATATATGTGTGAACTATCTATGTTTTGGCAATTGGAACATCTTTGTTTGTCAGTTTGGACATTGTTTTAACAAATGTTTTGCCTTAATTTTAACAACTTGTGTTTGTCTTTGTCTGAATTTTGGCAACATATGTGAGTGTTAGTTAGGATCCAATTTGTGCAACATCTTTCTTTGTTAGTTCACACACTGTTTTGGCAATTCACTTTATGTTTCTATGTCAGATGGCATCCATCTTTTGCAACACCTGTTGGGCAATGTTTGGCCGCACATTCAGATCCATTTTTGGCAATATCCATCTTGGTAAAAATGCATTCATAGTGACACATTCAGATAGCGATACTAAATTTAAACACAACATAAATCCATCTACATTTAGACTTATCTTAGATGCATTTCAAATAGTGACACATTCAACTGGATTCAGACTTATCCCATTCAGATGATGAGGAAATGAAGTTAAACACAACATAAATTCATTAGGTGCATTGCATAACATAATATAGCATTAATTTGTCAAAAAAAAAAACATAATATAACATTTGCAGTTCCTCGGGTGCAGTACATAACATTAACAGATTTTTTTCTTAAATAGCATTGTTATAGTCACCAAAATATGCACCCATCACCATCCTTCCAAGGTATGTTATATGTAGAGGCCTTATATTTACTTATCCAACTTAGCCTTCATAATCTTCATGACTCCAGGATTGCATTGATCAGCTCCATCTTCTCTTTGCTCCCATGCCCAACATTCAGCAGGTCAGCGACAACCTTTTCAAGCTCCTTCTTCTCTTCTGCAAGTTGGTCCCTGTCCACCTTGATCTCATGCATGCCCTTCCTTGTGTTCTAAATGATATCTACCTGAGTCTTCACGATACACCTTTGCTACTTTGCAAACCTAAGCTTCTCCATCTTGAGCTTCATCTCTACCTCTTTGTTATTCTTCTTCATCTTCATCTGGTGTTCCACCTTGTCAACATCATCCTGCCAATCAAACATTTACCATTTTTTGGTACTCATTGCACACATAATCATAGTGCTTTATCATCTTGGCTAGGTTTTTCTCATATGCCACTTTTTGAGTCACCCCGCCACAGTTTGGCAGTTCTGTAGTATGATAGGCCAAGGAGCATCAACCCATAGCACTACTCTACAGTTTACACCTACCTGCCAAAGTAAACTAAACTTAATGTTATCATTGAAAACTAAATTCTGCAATTTCTTAAATTTCTACTAAATATAAAATGCTTTCTTACTGCTAACTCAACGTACACCTATGTAACTACAAATAAAATGGACGGTGAATTAGACCAAGATAATGATCAGTGACCAACTAAGCACCAACACCTGTCGGACTAAGCAAGTTAATGACCAGTGACCAATTAATGATTAATGTCTCACTTGTGTTGTCAATCTGATGCAAAATAATCTAAGATTTTACATACATGAGGTGCACATTTCTTCTTAGTATGCCCATTGACCAACTAGGCAGCAACATAAAAAAGTGGCAATTCTCCTAGTCTACTATCACATTTCTACTTGTACTCATTGACCAACTAAGCAGCAAGATAAACAGAGTGCCAATTCTTTTACTCTATTATCGCATTTCTAGTTAGTGTGCTCATTGACCAACTAAGCAGCAAGATAAACAGAGTGCCAGTTCTGCTACTCTACTATCACATTTCAACTATGTACTACTAACTCACCTTCACAGGGCAGCCAAGGAATCGTCTTCCACTATATGTTCCTTCAGAAGCAACACATTTCTCTGGCCTAACCTTGCGCAACATGCACTTGGGCACATCATCCACTTCAGATACGCAGTATAGGGGCTCGGGAATGGTGTCCGGGGTCTCCTACATGCATAAATCGGTAAATAAATCTCAATATTTTTCGAATCGGTGCAGAAAAGCTCAAAACCAAATAAATCCTGAAATGCAAGAACTCTAACCCTAACTAATTAAACGGAGGAGAGGGGAAATCTTACAAAGTACTCCGTTTTCATGAAGTCGTCGCCCAGGTTGATGTCGTCGTCAGTGCTCTCTTCGCCATCCCTCCACCATGGCATGGTCACCGGCGACGAGTACGGTGGTGGCGGTCCAGTAGTAGAGGGAAGTGAGCTCGGGGAAAGAGTGTGAGCGAGGGAGAGAGTGAGCGAGAGGAGAGTGAGAAGGTGAGGAGAGAGTGAGTGGGCCGGTCATTTTGAACGCACGACTAGCATGTGCCAGACAAATGGGCCCGAGACGGCGACCCTGGCGTGTGATGCCAAATTAGAGCGCGAATTGTTTTCCAAAAACACGGGGGGGGGGGGGGGGGGGCTCACGAAAGCGCAACGCCACGCGGAGGTACCAGAGCACTCTACCGTTGAGGGGACCGTAGAATGAACCATAACTGTTATGTATTCTCATGTATAAGCTACGTATTGGAGCATTTCTCGACTTGCGGTATCAAAGTGTTATGCGTCAGAGACTTGAAGGACTATGTCATGAGTGTCATGAATGGCTGTTGGCCTTGTGTCATGAGTGTAGCACAAAAATGGCCCACTTCTAAAAGTATTTCATGATTTGATATTTTTGTGTACCGTCAATCACCGTAGCTATATGGTAGATGAGCTACCTTCATAGTCAACAACCGTAGTTCTAAAAAAATAAGACAAACTTCGGGTAAACCCAAGTTGGCATTTTATAATAGAAGAAACTCTGTGAGCACCACCCGCTGAGCCAAGGCTTGAACGCGGGCAGGCTGGCAGCCAACTCATGTGCCACGCCAACGGAGTGACGCCCCGTTGTCAACAGCCGTAGTTCTTAATCCACGCTCACGTCGATGCTTCTGTTCTCCTCATATTTGAGTTCCAGCCATCTTTGTGTGCGGCTCAGTTCTGGATGCACTGCCTCCAAATATGTTCAAGGCTGACTTAGCTCAGAATTAACGGACCGATAACTGTATCTTCCTTATTATTTGCTGACTCCACTGTAATCTTCGACTTCCGAGTGCATTACAAAGCTCGGAAACCTCGTCCACTAGTAGAAAACAGACCTTTTGTGCCGGTTCGTCAGCCCCCCCCCCTTTAGTCCCGGTTCAACACGGCCCGGCACTAAAGGCCTACCACGTGGCACCTGCCGGCGCCGTGGGCTGGGGGACCTTTAGTCCCGGTTGGTAACACCAACCGGGACTAAAAGTATTTAATTCTTTTAATTTTGGTTTATTTTTCCTTTTAATCCTTTAGGGGTTTATGAATTAATTATGGTTTATTTTTTCTTTTAATTTTGTGTTTTCCATTTAATTATTTTTTATTTCAAACATATATTACGCTACTACATACTGTACACGTTGTAGATATATATATAAATATAATTTCTCGTCGAACCGATGATCTTATATATATATATATATATCATCGAATTTCTCGTACGACGACCATTCACATATATATATATATATATATATATATATATATATATATATATATATATATATATATATACAATTTGGTATATACAATTTCTCCTACAATTTTCGGATCATTACATATGCAGGCATTACTGCTTGATCTTGTAATGGTATTCTCCTTTGGGATCTATGACCTGGTCAAGCAGAAACCAGCTATTTCCTCTTGAATTGCTCGTACGCGAGCCGTTGGTAGGAGCTGGCCCCGCATCTTCGTCAGCTATAAGAAGGAGATCAAGATGAATATATTAGTTGTGTGTATATATATTAGCTAGATCATGATAACAAAATTATGGATAGTGTTCTGGCAAACGTACCCAAAGATTTCTTTCGTTTCTGCTCCTTTCAGATGTGATCATGCGAATGTTCTTACAAACGTAGTATGCGCATAAACTATTCCCCTGCTCCTGCCTCATGCACTTTACGAGAATAAAATTCAATCAGCTAAAAATTAATCAAGCATGATAATGGTATTCAAACTATAATTAAAGAGATGCACGGACGTAGCTAGCTAGTACTACTTAATTACCTTGGGTCACACCCATGTCAGCTTTTGTTCCCAGTCGCCTGGGACCAGTTTGACGAACTTGGCCCAAGCCCTGCCCGCCGGCAAAGAAAATGAATAAAGGAGTTATTAACTAGTTGATATCAGGAAATGAAGTAAAGAGGCCGACATAGTGCGATAATGATTGAAATTACCTATCGACCATCCCCCTCACGGTTGCGTATTCGGATGGATTCTTATATAGTGAGTCCAGTACTTCAACTTTTCCCTTGTCAACTTCAATGATTAACAAGATCCAGTGGTAACTGCATGCGCACACGTTTTGTATAATTAAGCGGGCATGTGCATAACTCATCAACTACACTTATTAACATCTAGTAAGCAAAAAATAGAATTTGTTGTACAAGATATAGTAACACTCACCCGAAGTTGTAAGGAAGTAGTATTTCTGGTTGGGTGTTTAGTTGCTTCAAAAACTCTAGCAGGAATCTCTCTGTGTCTTTTCTCGAATATTCAGTTTCCCATATTGCTTGATTAACTGTATTTGGGTCAATGAACCCAATGCCATAGCGTCCAGCTTTTTTCATTTCATACATCTTCATTCTGCATAATACCACAGAAAATAATATAGTGAGGATAATTACAGGTAATGAACGAGAGCACAGCTAGCTAGCTAGAGCCTTAAATTACAGAAAGAAATCACTTACAGACAATAGCAACTGACGATAGATTTGTCGAGTGCGTCTTGATTTAATAACTGAAACAACTATGAATAATGAATCCACAAATCTTTTTTATGGAAGCAATGCTTTTTCTTGACTTTCACCATGAGGGACTCTTGATTGGTATTTGCTGTTTCTTGCATGTACCACGTATGCAAATTGTACAATCTCGTTGGTAGAAGCTTGACATCGGAAGAGGTTTGCTGCGGACATATTGGTATTTTACTTCCTCCTCTGTAATCCCGGGGATTTCCTCAAGGCCTAGGAGTTGTTCAACAGTGACACCGGCCTCTTTAGCCTTCCTTTTATGATCATCGGTTATTACCAGCCGATCGGCGGTACTCACAGGTGTTTGTACAATGAGCGGGGGGATCGATTGCACTGCCTGTTCTCCCAGCTGGGGAACAGTTTTCCCGCTTTCTTTGCCAACTGCTTGGCTCGAGCTCGAGCTCGACTCCTTTTGTCCTGCTAAATATGACTTCTTGATAGACTGCACATAGTCGGAGTCCTTCTGATTGTCAGTCGGTCGAGCCATATCAATAAAGTGTTGTGAGACATGCTCAGGTACTTTCTCCTTTGGCGGCGGGGGCGGTTTCGGTCCAAAATGGGCCTTCAATTGGGCATTCACTACGGTGTTGAGTTCCTCCTCAGTCAGGTGGTAAGACAACTTCGGAAGAGGCTTGAGGCTTGGACCATATTTGAATTTCTTGCCTGTTGTACCGCTAGCTGTCGTAGCTGCGGCCTCTCTCTTCCGCTGTTGCTTAGGCGACGGAGCACGCTGAGTCGGCCGAGACGGCAGACGCGGTGCCGGACTTGGAGGAGGAGGAGTCGGCTGACGCCGTGCCGGACTTGGAGGAGGAGTCGGCTGACGCGGTGCCGGCGGACTTGGAGGAGGAGGAGTCGGTGGCCTTGGAAAGACGATGCAATCCTTTTTCCATAGAATGATACGATGTATGGCCTCTCCCAGTGTTCTCTCCTCGTCACCTCCAAGAATGTCAAGTTGTAGCTCGTGATATCCTGACATCACTTCATCAACCCCGACACGAGCATAGCCAGCTGGAATGGGATTGCAATGGAAGATTGCTTCAGGGGGATTTGCTAAAGCATAGCCGTCCGCCTCCTTCATGGATAAGTTCTTCACTTTCATGTGTAGCTCACAGTTAGTCCTGTCTTTGATATCATCCACATGGTAGCTAGCTAGCAGTGCATCATCGATATCGGCCGGGGCGGAACCCACGCTGCTTCTCGGCATAGATGGGACGGTGCTATCCAATGCTGGATCGATCTGCTCATGCTGCCGCTGAGACGCCCTTTCCTGGCTGAGTGAGTCGATCTGCTCCTGCTGCCACCTGAAAGCGCGTTCCAACTCCAGGTGCTTTGATTCTAGGCCTTCAAGGCGGAGTGCTTCCTCCTTCTTCTTCTGCTCCTCCTGCTTCTTCTTTCTCGCACGGCTTCTGCAGTCGTCGTTCCAATCCGCAAACCCCTCATACCACGGAACAACGCCTTTGCCTCGTGTTCTTCCCGGGTGTTCACGATTCTTCAGGGCGCGCGTAAGCTCGTCGTTCTCTCTGTTGGGCGTGAACACCCCCGTTCGAGCTTCTTCTATTGCAATAAGTATTTCGTCTGTCGCTTCTTTAAGACTTGCCTTCACCTTAATCAGCCCTGCCTCTGGGTCCAACTTCCCCCCTTGCGCATAAAACCATGTCCTGCACCTGGGGGGCCATGTCAATGTAACTGGAGTGACCCCTGCACTAATCATCTCTTGCTCAGATTGATCCCACTTAGGCAGGGCCACCTGGTAGCCACCTGGCCCCAGAGTATGGTGCCACTTCTTTTTCGCAGCATTAATCTTGTTTTTTCTGACCGTTCCTTAGCGTGTTCCGATTCCTTGAACTTCACGAAAGCGTCCTAGTGATCTTTTGCCTTCACCAGTGCTCCCTTGAATTCTGGAGTCTTCTTTTTTGCTTTGACGTACGCAGTCCATGCATTTTTCTTGAAGGTGTTGAATGCGATCGCCATCTTTTTAAGAGCATAGTTTCTGACATTCCTCAGATCTGCATCTGCCAAATTATCTGGTAGGGTGAAATGTGACATGAGCGATGTCCAAAGCACATCTTTTGCTCTTTCGTCGACAAAAGTAACTCCTACTCGATCTCCCTTTGCTGGATTTTTCCAAAATTGAACGGAGATCGGGATTTGGTCCCTGACAATAACTCTGCATTGATTCTTGAACTTGGTCGCATTTTTCTAGGTTCAAGCGGTTCGCCATTTGATGTTTTGATGGAATCGATGTTGAACTTTACGCCAGCCTCCAACTTTCTGGCCGGGCCTCGAACTACCCTGTCGCTTGTAGAAGATTTGCTCGATCCGGAGGCGTAAAAGAAGAAAGATCGATTCGTTAATACATACAAATCAATTAATACATGTAATGATCACCGGATGGCTTATATAATAAATATACCTCGCCGGTCTTTGTTATTTGAAGAACATTTTCTTCGTCAACATCGTTGTCACCTTCATCTATTCGTTCGTCTTCATCAAATATCATACAACCCTCACCGGAATTGTTCAGATATTGCGAGCCGTCATCTTCAGATTCATGCTCTGGTCTCGGGGAGCGTGAGCGTATGATGTCGAACAGAGCCTCTTCTCCTTCACTGCCGGTATTGTCCATAGCTTTTATTTAACTAATCCAGAAGAAAGATAAAACAATTTAGTATTCAAATTAGAATGCATGCAATCAATAAGGAAAAACTGAATCATAGTACATAATATGCATCTCGAATAATTCATATAATATGCATCATCGAATATAATCTCGAATAAATCGTCTCGAATATTATCTAATATAATCTCGAATACATCTCGAGTATTATCACTAGCTAATACAGATTGAATATTATCGAAGAATCTAGTTCACTCGCGGTTCCTGAGGCGCGGGCGGTGGACACCCAAAGAGAAGGAACCATCACAGGATCATAGCTCGGGTGAGATCCCTGAAGAACCTGCCAGGTATTGGAGAACCTGACGTCCAGCGCATCCATGTAGCGACGGACGTGCTCGTCCTCCTCCCTGACACGGCGACGTACCACCTCCGACGGGGCCGGCTGCCTCCGCACCGAAAGTGGCCCACGCGAACGCCACCAAAGAAGCTCCGGGTCGACGACGGGACCCGGGGCTGGGTTCCTCACCAAGCTGCACGCCCCTGAAGGTAGCACCTCCCAGTGCCAGCCCGGCGGAGCCCAGTCCTGAACGTTGCCCCTCTGAAGCAGGGCGTCGTCGCGAACGAGTCGACGACGAGGATGCGGGCCGGGCATCGTTGACTCCGAGAAGAAATTCTATGCAAATTTAACTAAAAGTATAAAAAACTAAAAAACATTCATCTAACATTTATATATCTAACATTCATCTAACATTTCTATAACTAAAAGTATAAAAAACTAAAAAACATTTCTATAACTTTTTTATATCTAACATTTATCTAGCTATAACTAAAAGTATAAAAAACTAAAAAACATTCATCTAACATTTATATATCTAACATTTCATCTAACATTTCTATAGCTAAAAGTATAAAAAACTAAAAAATAGAAAAACAGAAAATAAGAATGTGTGTGTGTGTGTGTTCATGCATGTGTGTGTGTGTGTGCGGGCTCGATGGGAGGGGCGGCCATGGCGGCAGGGGCTCACAGCGGGGCGACGGCCGGCAAGGCGAGTCGTCGGCGACGGCGACGGCGACGGCGCGCGAGGTCAAGGAGGGGCAGCGCGACGGCGTGTCGGGGCAGGCGGGCACGGGCGCTGCGTGGGCGGTGCGTCGGGGGCGGCGAAGGCGTGGGCGGCACGTCGGGGGCGGCGACGGCGTCGGGGCAGGCGGCGCGTCGGGGGCGGCGAAGGCGTGAGCGACACGTCGGGGGCGGCGACGGCGTCGGGGCAGGCGGCGCGTCGGGGGCGGCGATCTCCTCTGTGTAGTGGTCAAAAGCAGAGAGAAACTGAAAATTTTTCAAGTGTTGTATATATATGCGGAGGCCTTTAGTCCCGGTTGGAGCCACCAACCGCGACTAAATGTCAATTTTTGCCAGGCCAAGCGGCGGGAAGCCAGACCTTTAGTCGCGGTTGGTGGCCCCAACCGGGACTAAAGACCCCCCCCTTTAGTCGCAGTTGGAGCCACCAACCGCGACTAAAGGTCTCGAGCTGCCACAGCCGCGGTGGAGGAAGTTTAGTCCCACCTCACCCAGCGAAGGGCAGCCGCACTGGTTTATAAGCCCCGCCGCGGCTGCTCCTTCGAGCTCCTCTCTAAAGCAGGCCTTCCGGGCCTACCGCACCTTCGCTGCCCTGTTGGGCCTACTGGGCCTTGCGGGCCTGCATCCTGGCCCAATTAGAGGTTGGGTTTCTAGTCGTATGCAGGCCGTGGTGGCCCAGTAGGCGGGCATTTTTTTAATTTATTTATTTTTCATTTTTGTTTGTTTTCTGCTTTATTTCTTTTCTTTTGTTTCTGAGTTGTTTTTTGCTTTATTTAGAGTTTCTTTGTGAATCTTTTTTGCTTTAGGTAAAAAAAATTATAAACTTTCTGTTAGTGCCAGTAGTTTTCAAATTTGGATAGTTTAAATTTGAATTATTTGAATTTTGTGTGAATCACTAGTTTGTGAATAACTTTACTTTAAAAATAGATTTTTCAGTGATTCTTTTTTCCGTTGTTTAATATTAGGGTGTTTTATCATTATATTCAATTAGGTAATTCTTAGGTTATTTAAAAAAATGAAATGCCTTTGTAACAGACGTGTTTTCGTCTGAAACCCTGATACTTCGAAAGAGATTGTCCATTTTGTACACGAAGTGCATCTAGTTTTTGTCGTAACCCTCTCAACTTTTTAGCACATGCTATGTGGGTGAAATGATGATACCATGCCAACTTTCAACCTTTTCAGAGTTCATTTGTAGTGCTTTTCAATTTCAGGGCCATTTAGCTCAAAAAAATCAGTAAATGCATGAAAAATAGCAAATGAAGTCAGAAAGGGTTGAAAATTGATGACGTGGCTTTGGACATAATATTTCTTCGCGTTTCAAATGCCAAAACACATAAGTACACTACTATTACCAAGATTCCCTCCGGTTTGTCCGAAGTGGGACTTTCCAGATATATAAGTCCGGAAACTAACTAGAGAAGCCGGTCACATCCCAGAGTGGGATCTTTGGGTATAAAACTTTTAGTTCGCGTGTGTCCCTTTGCGCCGTAACCATGGAAAATCTTCATCGTTTAACTTGATGCTCGGGTCAACATTCACTGTGAAGGGAGCAATTTCATGAAACTTTTCATAATCTTCTGACATGTCTGTCTTGTCCTCCACTCCCACGATGTTTCTTTTCCCTGAAAGAACTATGTGGCGCTTTGGCTCATCGTATGATGTATTCGCTTCCTTATCTTTTCTTTTTCTCGGCTTGGTAGACATGTCCTTCACATAGAAAACCTGCGCCACATCATTGGCTAGGACGAATGGTTCGTCTGCGTACCGAAGATTGTTGAGATCCACTGTTGTCATTCCGTACTGTGGGTCTTCCTTTACCCCGCCTCCTGTCAGATTGACCCATTTGCACCGAAACAAAGGGACCTTCAAACCAAGTCCATAGTCAAGTTCCCATATCTCCTCTATGTAACCATAATATGTGTCCTTTGGCCTATTGGTGTTTGTTGCATCAAAGCGGACACCACTGTTTTGGTTGGCGCTCTTTTTATCTTGGGCGATCGTGTAAAATGTATTCCCATTTATCTCGTACCCTTTGAAAGTCAATATAGTCGAAGATGGTAACTTAGACAGCAAGTACAGGTCATCTGCAACAGTGTCGTCATGCATGAGACGTGTCTGCAACCAACCGGCGAAAGTCACTGTTTGTTCATGTGTAATCCAGTCGTCAGACTGCTCCGGGTGTTTGGAGCGTAGAATATTCTTGTGTTGCTCGATATACGGAGCCACCAAGGCGGAACTTTGTAGAACAGTGTAGTGTGCTTGCGCCAAAGAATGCCCGTCCTGGCATATTACTGTATTCTTTCCTAGCGTGCCTTTTCCACCCAGTCTACCCTTATGCCGCGATTCAGGAACACCAATCGGCTTAATGTCAGGAATAAAGTCAACACAAAACCAAATGACCTCCTCTGTTTCATGGCCCTTGGAGATGCTTCCTTCTGGCCTATCACGATTACGAACATATTTCTTTAAGACTCCCATGAACCTCTCAAAGGGGAACATATTGTGTAGAAATACAGGACCCAGAATGGCAATCTCCTCGACTAGGTGAACTAGGACGTGCGTCATTATATTGAAGAAGGATGGTGGGAACACCAACTCGAAACTGACAAGACATTGCACCAAATCATTCTCTAACCTTGGTAGGATTTCTGGATCGATTACCTTCTGAGAGATTGCATTGAGGAATGCACATAGCTTCACAATGGCTAATCGAACGTTTTCCGGTAGAAGCCCCCTCAATGCAACCGGAAGCAGTTGCGTCATAATCACGTGGCAGTCATGAGACTTTAGGTTCTGGAACTTTTTCTCTGCCATATTTATTATTCCCTTTATATTCGACGAGAAGCCAGACGGGACCTTCAAACTGAGCAGGCATTCGAAGAAGATTTCCTTCTCTTCTTTGGTAAGAGCGTAGCTGGCATGACCCTGAAACTGCTTTGGATCCATGCCGTCTTCTCCATGCATACGTTGCTGGTCCTCCCGTGCCTTTGGTGTATCTTTTGTCTTCCCATACACGCCCAAGAAGCCTAGTAGGTTCACGCAAAGATTCTTCGTCACGTGCATCACGTCGATTGCAGAGCGGACCTCTAGGTCTTTCCAATAGGGTAGGTCCCAAAATATAGATTTCTTCTTCCACATGGGTGCGCGTCCGTCAGCGTCATTCGGAACAGATTGTCCGCCAGGACCCTTTCCAAAGATTACTTTTAAATCCTTGACCATATCAAGTATATCATCACCAGTACGGTGGCGAGGCTTCTTCCGGTGATCTGCCTCACCTTTGAAATGCTTGCCTTTCTTTCTTACGGGATGCCTGCTCTGAAGAAATCGACGATGCCCCAGGTACACAATCTTCTTACATTTATCCAAATATATAATGTCGGTATCATCTAAACAGTGCGTGCATGCGTGGTATCCCTTGTTTGTCTGTCCTGAAAGGTTACTGAGAGCAGGCCAATCATTGATGGTTACAAACAGCAACGCTCGCAGGTCAAATTCCTGCTGTTTGTGCTCATCCCACGCACGTACACATTTTCCATTCCACAGCTCTAAAAGTTCTTCGACTAATGGCCTTAGGTACACACCAATGTTGTTGCCGGGTTGCTTGGGGCCTTGGATGAGCACTGGCATCATAATGAACTTCCGCTTCATGCACAACCAAGGAGGAAGGTTATAGATACATAGAGTCACAGGCCATGTGCTATGATTGTTGTTCTGCTCCCCAAAAGGATTAATGCCATCTGCACTTAAACAAAACCATACGTTCCTTGCGTCCTTTGCAAAGTCCTTCCACTTTCTCTCGATTTTTCTCCACTGCGATCCGTCAGCGGGTACTCTCAACTTCCCGTCTTTCTTACGGTCTTTTTTGTGCCATCGCATCAACTTGGCATGCTCTTTGTTTTGGAACAAACGTTTCAACCGTGGTATTATAGGAGCATACCACATCACCTTGGCAGGAATCTTCTTCCTGGGGCGCTCGCCCTCAACATCACCATGGTCATCGTGGCCGATCTTATAGCGCAATGCACAGCATACCGGGCATGCATTCAAATCCTCCTACTCACCGCGGTAGAGGATGCAGTCATTAGGGCATGCATGTATCTTCTGCACCTCTAATCCTAGAGGGCAGACAGCCTTCTTTGCTTCGTACGTACTGTCGGGCAATTCGTTGTCCTTTGGTAGCTTCTTCTTTAACATTATCAGCAACTTTTCAAATGCCTTGTCAGATACACCATTCTCTGCCTTTCATTGCAGCAATTCCAGTGTGGTACCCAGCTTTTTCTTGTCATCTTCGCAATTTGGGTACAACAATTTCTTGTGATCCTCTAACATGCGCTGCAACTTCAGCTTCTCCTTTTCACTTGCGCAGTTTCTCTTTGCATCGGCAATGGCCCGACCAAGATCATCAGCGGGCTCATCTGATGCCTCTTCTTCAGCTCCTTCCCGCATTGCCGGCTCAGCTTCTTCCCCCATTGTTGTACCATCGTATTCATGGAACCCATGGCCAGGATAGCTGTCGTCATCCTCTTCTTCTTCATTCTCTTCCATTAGGACCCCTCTTTCTCCGTTCTTGGTCCAACAGTTATAGCCGGACATGAAACCGGACTCAAACATGTGGACGTGAATGGTTCTTGAGTTAGAGTAATTTCGATCATTCTTACAGCCAGCACATGGACAATACATAAAACCATCCGCCCGCTTGTTTGCCTCAGCCGCAACCAGAAAAGTATGCACGCCATTAATGAACTGGGGAGAGTATCGGTCATCGTACATCCACTGCCGGCTCATCTTCATTACACAACACCGAAAAGACCAAATTAATACAAGTTCATACATAAAGTTCATACACCCTTGTTATCATAAAACAACATACAAACTCTCTAGCTAAAGCATTTAAATGCAACAACAAATGCGATCAAGATCGCAACTAAGGTAACAATTGATCCAACAGCATAGTGATACCAAGCCTCACTATCAATGGCATATTTTTTAAATTTTCTAATCTTCAAGCGCATTGCATCCATCTTGATCTTGTGATCATCGACGACATCGGCAACATACAACTCCAGTTTCATCTTCTCTTCTTCAATTCTTTTCAATTTTTCTTTCAAATACTCGTTTTCTTTTTCAACTAAATTTAACTTCTTGACAAGAATATCTATGTCGGTTGCAATTTCCGGTTCACATACCTCCTAGATAAAAATATCTATGTCAACTTGATGGGCATAATTGTCATAAACACGAAATGCAACAAATAGTTATAAAAGAGAGTATATACCACATCCGAATCATAAACCGGACGAAGGCCGACGGGGACGGATATCAAAACCATGCCACTGTGTATAACAAACAACCATATAGGTAAGAAAACTATACAAGTAACTATCTAAATCTTACAAACATGATTTTTTTTTTATAAAAAGGATAAGAACAAGAGGCTCACCAAGGTGGTGCCGGCGACGGGACGGTGCGGGCGATCGACGGTGGTTAGGACGGGGACGGGAAGGCACTAAGTAAACCACACCTACACATGCAAAGTAAGAAGTTAATTTGAGCTCAAATTGCATATAAATCAAATAAACTACCACATATAAATACTCCCAAACTAAAACCCACAAATCACTATACTTATAGAGCATTGCAAGAGCTAATCTAGCAATGAGAAATGAAAGGACAAAGTTGCTAACCTTTGTGAACACTTAGATGGATGGGGTGCCTCCAAATCTTGACAAATTTTGGCAAAAATGGAGGTGAGCTCGAGCAAGGGGAAGAACAAAGAAGAGGAAGAAGGGGAAAAACAGGGAGGAGTGTGCTCGGGCTGGCCGAAGGGTTCATGTAGGGGATCTTTAGTCCCGGTTCGTGACACGAACCGGGACTAAAGGTGAGCCTATAGTCCCGGTTCGTGTCACGAACCGGGACTAAAGGTGATCGTGGGGCCCCAGGCTGACACCAGCCTGCCACCACCCCTTTAGTCCCGGTTCGTGTTACGAACCGGGACTAATGATGCCCGTCCCGAACCGGGACTAATGGTCACATTAGTGCCGGTTCAAAACCAGACCGGGACTAATGCTTTGAACAAAAGGTCTGTTTTCTACTAATGGTCGTAATGTCCCTGAACAACATCAACCACAACAACGATAAAATCACGTGAAATATAATGAGAAAAAAAGATCAAAAGGTCTTTACTCTCTAGCATAGCATAACTGCCGCGACTCATCTAAATATGGCGTTTGCGTATTTGAGGGAGACTAAACTTATAGTAAGCCTATGAGAAGCTGAACTAACAGAGCCTGAGAAATCTTTTATCTTTACCTAATAATAAAGCACGGAGTGCTTCTGTCGGCTTACCGTCGTCGCCCAACTATCCCTAAAGTTGAAGTAAATTACCCACCCTGCCACCCGTAAGTGAAAAAAAACTGTTCGTTTTTTTTTTATCCACGTCCACTTAGGCTGGAATTGGGCATCGCATATATCGGGACTCGACGCCGCCGGACCGGATATTCTTGGTTTCGTCCCGCGATGATTTTATCTTTTTCTCACGGTACGCGAGGTGGTATTATTTTTTGTCCTTTCTCTTTCTTTCCGGGTGACCCGGTGTTTCACTTCATCCATCGTCCGCTCTGTTAGAGCTAAACACGCGTACGTGACAAATTCCATGTACAATGACCGAGTAGTACTAGAGTTTGATCCCGACTAGGTTTAGCCTACGAATCTCCTAGCTATTATTTATAGCCGGGTAAGCCTCCGTTGTAAACCAGACCGAAAAAGTAATACAAGGAGCCAGGAGCGATATGCCCCTGTAGCAATCAACAAGTCTCACGTACGTGCATCTGTTTCCGGCCGGCTAGACGCCGTGTACGTGTGCGTGTATCTTGGTGTTGGTTGCGGCAGCTTCGCGTAGATCGATCGCGAGTGGATCGATTAGCAAGAGGCCAGCTTTGTATTGTGGTGCACCTCGGCGTAAAAGCACTTCGTCGAGTTCAACCAGCGGGTTCGTCTTCGTCGTCGGTCGTCGCAGTCGCCGGAAAGTACTCGGTGCCGGTTCTGGGCCAACACGCCCCTCCGCGCAGTCGCGCAGGAGCCAAGCCCAACTAAACCACGAAGCCAGCCCACGTCTCTTTGACCAAATGCATCACAGGCTCGCACTTTACTCAAAAAAAAAATCACAGGGCTCGCACCGGAGGAACCTCGCCGCTGTGCTCGCCGCCTCCAGCCGCTTCTTCGCGGGAGCCGTCCTCGATCCCTCCCCGCACCCTGATAGCGCACCGCCGGCTGCTCCGCTCGTCCATGTCATTCATGTTGGTCTTCCTCCGCCAACCTCTCCCGTCTGGTTGACCTCCGTCGTGCTCGCAACACTCGGTCCCCAACATCGTGCATCACTCGCAGGTCCGTAGCAACGCCCTGACGTCAATACGTTCGTCAGTTTTCACTTGTGTGCGCCGATCTGTGACGCCTACGGTAGCGACGCCCACACGGTGCGGAGTCACGCTCTAAAGCAACCGCTTCATGTCGCCGCCATCAGACGGCGCCCTCGTCGGGGAATACACGGACTGTCCCACCCCGGATAAAATTCTCCAGATCCCCTCTCTGTCTAGGCGTTGTCAACGCCTGAGGTTTAGGTAAGACCATGACGAGTTTGCTGGCGGCAAACGACTCAATGGGGCATTGATAATGAGGCACTGGGAGCAAGAGATTCAGGTAAAGTGTGGTCCCTTTTTTGGTCAGACCATGCTGGCGACGAACGACTGCAATGGGGCACTGGCAGTAAGGAATTCAGGTATGCTCCCTCCTCTCTTTGTATCTTTTTGTTGTATGCATCTTGATCTGATTGTTACATATTACTGATAGGTTTTTCCATTTGTCAGACCATGTGCGCCGTTCTAACTTGACAAAACATTTTTTCGGTTAAGAAGGATTAAGCCTAGGAGATGGGTGGAATCATTGCTACTGGTTCAGATGATTCGCCTCCTCGATGTTCGGTAATTCCTACTTCACATGATTTTTTAAGGAAAGAAAATACAAACATCATATTTAAATACTAAGTCCCCACTCCATAAGATTTTGCCGAAAAGGAATATTTTACAATCAGTATAGTATTCTTTTGAATAACATGAGTTATGATTGTTGAAGAAGTAGCTTAGGGCCAAGCATATACGCAGCTTTTCAACTACAGTAGTTCAAAAGCTGAATTGATGTCCTCTTCTGAAAATCAAATGGAGATTCAACTCTAGAAATAGTGCAGCGCCAAATAAATAAATTCACATTGCTCTTTATAAAGTTCTAGATCAGTCGAAAGAAACGCTTGTCTTTATTTTTCCAAATGGCTGAAGCCTTATATACAACTACTCCTCTCGGAATCTATGATGGATTTTTGGCCAGCCTGAACAATTTACTAACAATATACGCATGCTCGATATACTCTTCACGCTAGCCTCCACTTCATAGGTAGCACGCTTGGCCTCGACCGTCGCTTTGCACCATCCTTCTCTCATGGGCCGTGATCGAGCTATCTTTTGGAAATTCTTGGAATCAGAGGGAGGACACTTTAGCAGTATACAAATAAGAATAGTCCCACCTTATATTCCATACCGATTCCCAACAATTTATATTTGTTGCAAGTTACTTGGAATATCACAAGTGGCTTCGGGAATAAACAAACACATCATGAAAACACGAAGAGAGGCTTACGATGAATTATCAAGCATCGTGGTCAACCATACATACGTTTTATTTGAATGGAAACCGATGCACCTTATATTTTGGACAGAGAGAATATAATTCAAAATCATCAATTCTATGTGTCCACACTGGAGCACACATGACTGTGGCTGAAGACGAGAGACACCAAGGACAGACGATGGCGAGCGCAGGAAGGCGACATAAGAGCTCCAGTGAGGGTATTTTTGTGAGGCGTGTCTCGACACAAAAGGGCAAGGCGGTGCTAGGAGAAACCGAGGTAGTGTGAAGGCCTCCCGTTGCAACGCACGGCCCTTTTGCTAGTTAAAACTAAAGCAACTATCAGCTCGTGCGCAGTAACGAAGAGTAGAGCAGAAAACGAGAGTGCTCACTGGAGATAGGGCAGTGACATGTTCCTCAGCGATGTCGGGTTCTTCTTGACAAACTCTTCCCATTCATTGGGGTCTATCCTGCCATCACCATCCGAGTCTGCTTGACTGAATGTCTGGCAGTCCAAAAGGAGCCAGCAGAACAACACATATGGAGTACTTGTTAAAAGGAAAACGGGAAAATACCTCCCATACTCGGAGAGGAGTGTCAATCTTTGTTGATTATTACATACATTATCGACAATCTCCTCGACGGCGCTGTCGGAGAGACACAGGTCGGACTCATCAAGAAGTGCCACCACCATCTCCCGAAGCTGTGTAGCCAATGTGTTGATTACAAATTTATAATTCAGAATCATCATAATATAATGCATAGACAATACAACAAAGTGCACCATGTACGTAGTACTAGGTTGGATGAGAAAACGATTTACTAGTACCTCTTCTTTCTCGATGTAGCCTGTCCCACTCAGATCGTACAGCTTGAATGCAACTGCAAAGAGGACGATGTGGACGAACAAAGAGTTTGATTGATTTCCTAGGACATGAATGGACAGCAAACTAGGAGGGAGCAATGGACACGAGGCTTACACGCGGTCTTTTCTGATTCAGGCGCTTTGGGGTGGAAGATGCTGAGCGAGCGCACGAACTCGCCGAACTCGATCACCCCGTTGCGCTTCAGATCGAAGAGGTCGAACACCCTGTCCGCGAAGAGGTTCGCCCCTTTGCTGGTCCTGAAGAGGGCGAGCCGGAACTCCTCCTGTCGAACGAACCAACCACAAATTCAGTACGCAGGCAAAGATCATCAGGGGACGCAGCCCAGCCATGAGTGTGTATGGTAGGCTAGGACCTTGATTACCTTGTGGATGAGGCCGTCCTTGAAGATGGAGTAGCTGAGCTTCTTGTAGAGCTCGTACAGCGCCTCCACCTCGTTCACCGTGACTGCACGCGCGCGACGCGAAGTGATCAGCTTTGCGTAGGAATAGTTGCACGTATGAAATTGAAAAACAAGGAGGTGGAGCTGGAGCCGGGAATGCGTACAGGAGGTCTCGGCGGCGAGGACGGCGGGCTCCTCGTACCCCTGGGCGCGCTCCACTTCACGCTTCGGCGGCGACGGCGAGGACGACGACCACGCGCAGCCCATCGGTGATCGATCCTAGGCCGGCCCGGCGCCGCGAGAGGCTCTGCAAGTGCAAGGTACGGCAGGGCAGGCGTTGACCTTCAACCTCCCGTGCGGGAACAACCCAGCAAGAAGCAGCACATCATCACGAAACCGTAAACACAATCTGACCTGAGATACATACCTCGCCGGAGCTGTGCTCTCGTGATCGTCGTCACGCACGAATCTCCAGCCGGCGCCGGCGCCTCGAGGACGACGGCCGTCTCGTCGACTGTCCTCGTGCTCTTTCCGCTGGTGGTGGGGGGACTGCGGCCGTGCGGGGTCTGCGTCCGTCTGGTCTGTCCCCTTGCTGGACTCGTCCTCCTCCTCGGGGCGGCCGTGATTTAGCGGGGCGGGGCGGGGCGCGAGGTCAAATGGTAGTATTTCCCGCTGCGGTGCGACAGTGAGTGCCAGCCTGCGAGGCGACGCGGATCGCGTGGACCGCCGGGGGCTCCGTACGCCGTCGCTGTCTCCCCAGATTTCCCGGCCAGCCACCTTATCCTTTTTCACCCCGGCGAAGATCCAGCCGCCGTCACTGGGGCTCGCCATCTCCAACCAGTTCCGCCCGTTGAATTCTACGTCCTCTACCAATGAACCGAGCAGCCGCCCAAATTGCATCCGCTCGTCACGCGAAAGCGTCCCGCCGGACTTATTTTACTCCACATGGTTGATTCCCGTTGTTTTCGTCGAAGCCGGTCCAGGTGGATCACGTCGAGACCTGCGCGTGCGTGCTGCCGTCGACCAGCTCCGTAGGCTGCGTGCGCCGCGGCACGCGGCGAAGCACGGCGCGTGGCGTGCATGCCGGCTGCAGCGTCAGGTACGTCAGGCGCTTTTCTTTCGGTTACAAATGAAAAAAGGAAAGAAATGGGGTTCGCTTCCCCCCGCGGCGCGGGTGAGATGGGCCGGTAGACGTGGCGATCGGGAACGGGCGTCTGGGCTGGCCCTACTGCAGGAGTGCATGACTCATGTGGCGCTGACAATCGCAATAATGCACTATATTTTGACAATGCAATGATAATCAAATATCCATTTCTGAATCCAGACTCCCCGGTTAAAAAAATAAAAAAATACAGAAAAAAAATCGATTTTTTTTTCATGGTAGACGAGGTGCGTGAGGTCCGCTTCCAATTTCAGACCATTTGAACGTATGAGTACCTCTCAGCAAAAAAGACAAATTAGGCCAAAATAGAACAGTAGATGAACAGTAAATTGTTTCTGTTGAACGTGACATATCTGTACTTATCTCCAATTGATCTCTCTATGATCTCTAGCCATGTATAGTTTAACTTCTAGAGACATAGTAGGGTTACATCTGGGCATGGGCAGCCCGGCCCGGCGACCCGGCCCGAGCCCGGCCCGAAAAACCCGGGCCGGGCCGGGTCGGGCTTTGTGTTCGGGCCGGGCTCGGGCTTGAAAATCGGGCCCGGGAAGCAGTTCGGGCCGGGCTCGGGCTTACAAAAAATGATGATTTACATGGAGGCCCGACCCGGCCCGGCCCGGAATTCACCTTGTAAGTCCATTCGGGCCGGGCTCGGGCCTGATTTTGCGTTTTTTTGGCCGGGTCGGGCCGGGCTCGGGCTTGGGATTTCCAGTTCGGGCTTTGTAAAGCCCTCCCGAAGCCCGGCCCGGCCCGGGGTATGCCCAGGTTTAAGTAGGGTTAGTTGGCTTGTCACGCAAGACATCTCCTATATATATATTGTAACGAAACCCAATGAATACAATTGAGTTGCATCCTATAGCTTTCTACATCGTATCAGTTACCAACACAATCTCCCACGCTTCCGCCTCACGTAGCTGCCGCGCCCTCAAGTCGCCGCCGCTGCCGCACTCCAAAACCCTAGTCGTCGCCGCTTCTCCCTAAGCCGCCGCCGCCAACCCCATCTGCTGCCGCCGCCGCACCCTACCACCCCCTGATCTCATCATGGTCGGCTCCAAGGCCTCCCTCTCCGATGCCGGATCCTTCACCGCCCCAGTCTTCACCTCCGACCGCCTCAACAATCTCTCCATCAAGGACCATGTTCCCATCGTTCTCGAGCTCGACTCCCCCTCCTACAACGCGTGGCACACGTACTTTGCGCTCCTCTTCCGCTCCTACCGCCTCGTCGACCATGTCGATGCGAGCACCGACCTCCGGGCCATGAAGGACGACGACGAGTAGCTCGCCGTCGATGCGACCATTGTCAAGTGGTTGTTCCTCACCATCTTGAGGGTCTTTTTGACATGGTGAACGACCGCGACCCCTTCGCGCACGCCATCTGGACACAGCTGTGCGACCTCTTCCTCGACAATCAGCTCCAACGCCGCGTCTTCCTTCAAGGGGAGTTCTTCACGCTACAACAAAATGACCTCTCCGTCGATGAGTATTGCACGAAGCTGAAGGTGCTCGCCGACGAACTCCGCGATGTTGGCATGGCGATCGATGACTCCGTCCTCCTCACCAATCTTCTTCGGGGTCTCCATACCGATCTCGGCCAGTCCGCCGCCAACCTCTCGCTCATCACGCCAACATACGCCAAGGCCGTTACCTACCTTCGGATGGAAGAGAAGCGCCTCCACCACTCTGCTCGATAGGCGACGCACACGGCTCTCCACGCCGGTCAGGTCGCCGGCCCCGGCGCGGCTCCGCCCGCTCTGACCCTGCATCCCGCTTCCGATCGCGGTCGCAAGCAGAAGCAGAATCGGGGGGGGGGGGGGGGGGGGGTCGCACCGGTCAGGGCCGCAACAACACACCTCGCCCTCCCGCTGCTCCGACTCCAGCGACCGCCACGGCCACTCCTCCCTGGTTGTCCGGCTACAATCCATGGACCGGCGTGGTCCATGCCTATTCCATGCCGATCCCACGGGCTCCTGCTCCGGGGATCCTCGGTTCACGGCCAGCACCTCATCAGGCTCTTCTGACCGCACCTGCTCCCGCTACTGGCGGCCCCGCGGGATATGGTGGTCCCGCGCCCTACGGTGCTCTCGCGCCCTATGGTGCCTCTCCGGCGTATGGCGCCCCTCCTGCGCCCTATGGCCGCTCCCTGGCATATGACCCGACGCTCCTCGCCGCTCTTCATGCCGGCCCTTCCCCGAGCAACTACAACGGTGGTGGCGACTGGTACATGGACATGGGCGCCAGCTCTCACATGGCCTCCAATCCGAGTATGCTCTCCCGTGCCTTTCCCTACTCCTCTCTCTCTCTCTCTCGCATCGTCGTCGGTGATGGTACCACTCTTCCCATCACCTACCACGGTGCATCATCCCTTCCCCTCCCCTCTTCACCATTGTCTCTTAGCAATGTTCTTGTTTCTCCATCCTTGATCAAAAACCTATGTTCCGTTCGTTATCTTACTCGTGAACATCTCGTTACCGTTGGATTTGACAAATTCAGTTTTTCTGTCAAGGATGCCCACTCCCGTAAGGTTCTGCACCGATGTGACTCTCCCGACGACGGCCTCTACCCATGTCAGCCGACGGGGAGTAGCGGCCCGGTTGCTCTCCATGCCAATGTCTCTCTTTGGCATGCTCGTCTCGGTCATCCCGGCGCCGATACTCTTCACAGGATTTTGCAAACTTTTCCTTACTCATGTAATAAATCAGAGGCTCATACTTGTCATGCTTGCCGCATAGGAAAACATGTTCGTTTACCATTTTCAAACTCGTTATCAATTGCTTCTTTTCCCTTTGATGTCATTCACTGTGATGTTTGGACCTCACCAGTGCCCAGCAATTCGGGTCTTTCATATTATCTTGTGATTTTAGACGATTTTTCGCACTTCACATGGACTTTTCCGTTGCGTCGTAAGTCTGATGTAGCATCCACCCTCCACTCCTTCTATGCCTATGTCGCCACCCACCTCCACCGCACCATTGCTCATCTTCAAACAGAGAACGGGAAATAATTCAATAATCTTGCCATTCACAACCTTCTTGCTTCGCACGGCACTATCTTCCGCCTCACCTGTCCATACACCTCCCAACAAAACGGTCGCGCCGAACGTGTTCTCCGTACTCTTAATGAGAGTGTGCGGGCTTTGCTTTTTCATGCCCATATTCCTGCCCGGTTTTGGCTAGATGCTCTCGCCACCTCCACCTTTCTTCTCAACATCCGGCCTTGCAAACCCCGATGGAATTACACCCCTCATCATCTTCTCTTCGGGTCTCAGCCATCTTATGACGATCTTCATGTCTTTGGCTGTTTGTGTTATCCCAACATCACCGCCACTGCTCCACATAAACTTGCACCTCGCTCCATACCCTGCGTCTTTCTTGGATATCAACCCAACACCAAAGGTTTTCGCTGCTATGACCCGGTGTCCCATCGTGTGTTCATCTCGCGGCATGTTTACTTTGATGAGGTTGTTTTTCCCTTTCAGCAGGTACATACATCCTCACCGGCTGCACCACCCGCTCCGGGTGCTCCCTCTCGGCGGCCTCGTGGAGCCCTAGCGCTCCATCCACCACGGCCGCCTGTTGCGCCTTCCGTGGCTCTTCTGCCACCTACGCCCGCCGCTTCAGGAAGTACCTCTTCCCCACCCATGGCGTCCCCCACGTGGACTCCGTCTTCCTCGAACGACCACGTCATCTCGGCCGGCCCCTCGGCTGCCTCGGTCGACCACGTCATCTCGGCCGGCCCCTCAGCTGCCTCGGCCGGCTCCTCGGCTGCACTGCCTGCCTCGGCCGGTTTCTCGGTTGCTTCGGCCGGCTCCTCGGCTACCTCGACCGACTTCCCAGTTGCCGTGGTCGGTCCCTCGGCTGCATCGGCCGTGTCCTCCGCTGCCTCATCCGGGTCTTCGGCGTCTTCGTCATCACATTCAGCTGCGGGGACCGACCACTTCGTGGTTCCTTCGCCGCCCCCTGAGCCATCTACTGTTGCTCCTCGTCGGCGTGGCCCTCAGCCGGCTCCTCCGCCGCCTCACCACTCCATGATGATGTGTGCCAAGGATGGGATCCGTCAACCGAACCCGCACTACCACAACCTCAGCACCACCACCATCTCTCCGATCCCGCGCTCGGTGCTTTCTGCATTGAGTGATCCGCATTGGACTGCTGCTATGCGTGCTGAGTATGACGCCCTTGTCGCCAACCGGACCTGGACCCTTGTTCCTCGTCCACCTGGCGCCAACGTTATCTCTGGCAAATGGATTTTTCGTCACAAGCTTCTTCCTGATGGCTCTCTGGACAGGTATAAGGCTCGCTGGGTTGTTTGTGGATTCTCTCAGCGTCCTGGAGTTGACTTCTCGGAGACTTTCTCCCCCGTCGTCAAACCTGCCACAATCCGGGTTGTTCTTCAGCTTGCTGCTTCTCGCCGCTGGCCCGTTCATCAGCTCGACATCAACAATGCTTTCCTGTATGGTCAACTTCAGGAGCGTGTTCTCTGTCAGCAGCCTGTTGGTTTCGTTGACCCGCACCGCCCGGATGACATCTGCCAGTTATCGAGATTTCTCTACGGTCTCAAACAGGCCCCTCGCGCATGGTACCAGCGCATCCCGACGTTTCTCGCTGCCCTCGGATTTCGCAGCACCACCTCTGACACGTCACTCTTCGTTCTTCATCGCGGTGATCTTGCAGCCATGCTTCTTCTATATGTTGATGACATCGTCATTACGGCATCTCGAGAGGACTTTCTATGTGATATCATTGCACGTCTTGGCTCTGAGTTTCGGTTGAAGGACATGGGCTCCTTGCACTTCTTCCTTGCCATTAATGTGCGCCGCGACGCCTCTGGTTTCTTCCTCCATCAGGGACAATATGCTCTTGACCTCTTGGATCGTGCTGGGATGACTGACTACAAGCCAGTCGCCACACCTGCTGAGGCCAAGCCGAAGGTTTCAGCTACTGCCGACCAGCCTGCCACCGATGCCGCTCAGTATCGGAGTATTGTTGGTGCTCTTCAGTATCTCATGCTCACCTGGCCAGATATTCAGTTTGCTGTCCAGCAGGTCTGTTTGCACATGCACTCTCCTCGTGATGCTCATTGGTCCCTGGTCAAGCGCATCCTTCGCTACATTTGCGGCACTCCTACTTATGGTCTTCGCATCCGCGCATCTGCCTCTACTGAGCTTCTTGCCTACACAGATGCAGATTGGGCTGGCTGTCCAGATACACGACGTTCCACGTCTGGTTACTGTGTCTTCTTTGGTGACTCCCTTGTCTCATGGTCCTCTAAGCGGCAGCCCACCGTCTCCCACTCGAGTGCTGAGGCTGAGTACCGTGCTATGGCCAATGTCGTCGCCGAGACTTGTTGGCGCCGTCATCTTCTTGGCGAACTTCGGGTCTTGCTCCCGAAGGCTACGGTGGTTTTTTGTGACAATGATTCGGCTACCTATCTCGCGGCCAATCCGGTGCAACATAAGCGCACCAAACACATTGAACTGGATGTTCATTTCGTGCGCGAGAAGGTTCAGTTGGGTCAGCTACGAGTTCTTCATGTACCGACTACCCAACAGTTCGCCGACATTATGACTAAAGGGTTGCAACCTCTGCTTTTCAAGAGTTTCGTTCCAGTCTTTGCATCGCCGACGCCGACGCTTCGACTGCGGGGAGGTGTTGAACGTGACATATCTGTACTTATCTCCAATTGATCTCTCTATGATCTCTAGCCATGTATAGTTTAACTTCTAGAGATATAGTAGGGTTAGTTGGCTTGTCACGCAAGACATCTCCTGTATATATTGTAACGACACCCAATGAATACAATTGAGTTGCATCCTATAGCTTTCTACAGTTTCATACACCCCAAGTTTGTTCATTTACCGAGAGCTACTCAGATGTTTAAATAAACTGAAATTTGGCGCGAAAGTCACACACCTAAGCATCTTCCATGCAAAAAAAAACAATAAGATGTTTTTGAATATTTCTAGTACTTTTTTCGAATTTGCTGTTTATAGAGGGAGTAAATGAGCCCGGGAGCCAAAACGCCTCACTCAATAATAATTCACTATATTAATAGCCTGACACAGCCGGAACCTGGCTTAGTAACTCGTTATATGCATGTTTGTGTGTGCTTAGAGTGAGCTACAATTTCCACTTGTTTTTGTTGTTGTTGTTGGCACCACATTTGTGAAAGATGGCTGACTGCTAGACGTCCGTGTGTAGGATCGAAAGTATGTCTAGAGGAGGGGGGGGTGATTAGACTACTTGACCAAATAAAAATTCTACCTTTTCCCAATTTTAAGTGTTGGTAGATTTTAGCAATGATAGCAAGTCAAGTACACCCTACACATGCATGTCTAAGAGTATAGCAGCGGAAAGTAACAACAAGCATGTATATAGTAGAGGGTAGGGAGGAAGATCAAACTCAATTTGTAGACACGAAGATTTTTCCCGTGGTTCCGATAGGTGGTGCTATCGTACGTCCACGTTTATGGAGTCTTCAACCCACGGAGGGTAACGGCCGCGACAGTCCACGGAGGGCTCCACCCATAAGGGTCCACGAAGTAGCAACCTTGACTATTCCATAACGGCTTCCGTCCACGAAGGACTTGCCTCACTATGGGTAGATCTTCACGCAGTAGGCGATCTCCTTGACCGTACAAACTTCTTGGTTTAACTCCACAACACGAAGTAGGAGGCTCCCAAGCGACACCTAACCAATCTAGGAGACACCACCCTCCAAAAGGTAATAGGCTCGGTAATATTGATGAACTCCTTGCTCTTGTGCTTCAAGATGATAGACTCCTCAACACACAATCACTCTCTCACAGATTTGGCTTTGGTGGAGAGATTGATTTGGTGGAAAGCAACTTGGGGAGGCTAGAGATCAAGATTCATATGGATGGAGTGGAATAGCTTGATCTCAACACATGAGTAGGTGGCTCTCTCTCAGAAAATAGGATAGGGCAAGTATGGAATAGTTCTGAGTGCTTTTCTTTCGAGTAGGTGGTGGTGAAGGGGTATATATAGGCATCCCCAAAAATCCAACCGTTACACCTAAAGTGACCAACTCGGTGACACCGATGTGTTAATCTCGGTGGTACCGAAGTGACCAAAAGGCAGTAACTTTTGAATCTCGGTGAGACCGATATATAATTCTCGGTGGTACCGATTAGGTGACCAACGGTTAGATTGCGCAACTCGGTGACGCCGATTCTCACATCTCGGTGGCACCGATTCTTGACCATGGCTAACCAGAGAGTTGGTCCAGGAACTCGGTGGGACCGATTCACAATTCTCGGTGGTACCGATTCTTGTGAAGGGTTATCCAGAGAGTTGGTCCAAAACTCGGTGAGACTGACTGGCAAAACTCGGTGGTACCGAAGACTGAAGATGGCTAAACAGAAAGTTGGCAACCCAAACTTGGTGGCATCGAAGTGGAATCGGTTGCACCGATGTGCTAGGGTTTGGCATGGGTCTGTCTGAGTTTGGGAATTGGTGGCACCGAGTGGGAAATGTTGGTTGCACCGATTTTGGATATTTGGCTTTGGACAGACTTTTGTGGAAGAGCTTGTGGGTGTTTTTGCTGACTATCTCTTGTGCACGTGGAGCATCTTGTTCACCAACAGTACCTTACCCCCTTTTAATAGTATTGGCTTTCCTATGGACTCAATGTGATTTCTCACAAAGTAAAATGTAGAGTCCTCTTGCTTGAAGCTTTGCCAATCCATTTCCTTGCATCTTGGGGTTCTCCACAATCCTTTTGCCATCCCTATCATTGAACTTTTCCTGAAATATGCTTAGTGGAAACATTAGTTCAATGACATATATGTTGTTATTAATTACCAAAACCACCAAGGGAGCAAATGTGCTTTCAATCTCCCCCTTTTTGGTAATTGATGACAACATATAGATCAAAGCTTCGACATATTATATAATCAATGAATATAATCGTCGCTTTGAGAAGTATGTGATAAGAAAGAGCTCCCCCTAAATTTGTGCATTATTTTAAATTTGCGTTTGAATGCAAATGCACAATCGATTAGGTACATAGGGCACTCTTTCATGTCACATACAACTTGGTGGTGTGCGAGAATAATAAGAATTAATATCATAGCACAACACAATCAAGTAAAGGTGAATGATCATCTCATAAGCACCATAACGATAGGAAGTAGTAGCAATACACATCAAGTGTATGATCAAACACCAACAAAGTTTAACACAAGCAAACCAAAAGTTATCAAGTGTTTTGAAAAGCGATAAAAATAACGCTCTCTCTCTCTCTCGAAGCCTAAAGATCTATATACATCTTCTCCCCCTTTGGCAACAAGTTACCAAAAAGTTCAAAGGTATATAGCTAATCGTTCTTCTGGGGCTGATCTCCTCCGGTAGCTGGTGAAGGAGTCGAGAGAACGGCATCCGCGAAGATGTCTGCAGACGTCATGGACGGAGTTGGAGTAGCAACTGGAGGAGCTGATGGAGCTGAAGAAGTTGTAGCAGGTGCTGATGAAGAAGGTCTCAACTCTGGAGCTGGCATTGTGGCTGATCTGGCCTGAGTAGTGAACTGATGTGACGCCCCCATTTTGACCGTACGCTAATCATACACGCAATGCGTACGACCAAGATTAGGGACTAACTAATTAATATCACAACACAACTCTAGACACAAAATAAAGTCATACAGCTTCATATTACAAGCCAGGGGCCTCGAGGGCTCGAATACAAAGCTCGACAAGCACGAGTCAGTGGAAGCAAATAATATCTGAGTACAGACATAATTTAAACAAGTTTTGCCTTAAGAAGGCTGGCACAAACAGAACAACGGATTGAACAAGGCGAGGCCTCCTGCCTGGGAGCCAACCTAACTACTCCTGAGCGTCGGCAGTCTCCACGTAGTAGTAGGCTCCAGCGGTGGTGTAGTAGTCGTCTCCGGCGTACTCCATCTCCTGAGCTCCGTCATCTGAACGCGGTAATCGTATCGAAGGGGGGGAAAGAAAATGCAAAGCAGCGGTGAGTACTCATCCAAAGTACTCGCAAGACTGACATCAGAACTATGCTAAGTATGCATCATTATCAAAGGAAAAAAAGGGGGGGTATATCTGGACTGACTGCAGAAGCAAGAATGAGGGGGGGAGGTCTAGTCCTATCGAAGACTAGCATCTTCAACATCTTGCAGCATTAGAAGAGTGTAGATTGGTAACTCATATATAGCAATATTATTGTAACAAATTTTATTAAGTATCCACGCCCAGAGATTCTTCCTCGACTCCCGCGTGCAAGCAACCTCGGAGCCAACATTTTATTTCAAGTCAACACTTTTAGTTATATTAGCTCGGGATACAACTCCAAGTCGTCCTGTTACCGTGGACACGGCTATTCGAATAGTTAACTTCATCCCTGCAGGGGTGCACCACGTTTTCCATCACGCTTGATCACCTTTGGTCGGACACACTTTCCTGGGTCATGCCCGGCCTCGAAGATCAACACGTCGTCGCCCTACCTAGGCTCAACAGAGAGACCAGCCCGCCGGTCTAACTCCTAAGCGCACAGGGGTCGTGGGCCCACTTGCCCTTGCACTCCTGCACGATGCGAGGGCGACCGAGGTCAGTCCTAGCACCCCTTAATACAAACGCGATGCCGTTGCAGACCACTCAGGCGCGCGCCACTCCATTGCTGATGTCCGAAGAGCTTCGGCTGATACAACGATGCCGAGTGCCCATAACTTCTCCCACGTGAAGGTTAGTGCGAAAAAGGTCAAATGACCAACTCAGATCAAATACCCAAACCATTAGCATTTTATTAATTGCGGTGACGAGCGCGATACACGATATGTGGTCCCGTCGCCCCGTCTCGAGGTCTTGTGGCAAGGGCCAAGAATGCCCGGCCACGCCCCGTCGTATTACACCAACACCCTCCGGTCATCCTGACCTCATCATGTATCAACAGTAAAGTAAAAGTAACCGTGTGTCTATAACACCAAGGGGAAAACCGAGGAATCACCCTCGATGGATCCCACTCAATGTAACCGTCAAGGTGACCAGAGAGGATTCACCCTCGATGGTCTACGCTTGAGGAGTTGCACGATAGAGTCATCGTCGGGCGTGTTGAAGGAGGAATCACCCTCGATAACCACGACCGACTAGCTGCACTACAGAGTTAGCATCATGAGTACTTCACGAGGTGTCACCCTCGGTACTCGATAGTACCTCTGCAGAGTCGTACAACTAAGGGGTGTGCGGTGAATGTGACGGGCATGGCTGGTCGGTCGGTAGACCGAGTCTTCGAGTCGTCGAGTCGTCGATGAAGAAGCAGGGGCAACTGGGACTAAGGGGTCACAGGGGATCACTATCCATCCTATACTAAGCAGGTGATATGAAAGCAGGTACAGTAGCAGTTTATCAAAAACAGGCTATGCATGAGAGTAGGAGCTAGCTAATACAATAGCAAAATCTAATGCAAGAATGAGAGGGAAAGAATTGGGCGATATCGGAATGCTCAAGGGGGGGTTGCTTGCCTTGCTGCTCTGCGCCAAAAGGCTGATCGTCAACGGTGTAGTCGTACCCGGCAACAGCATCAGTCTCGCTGTCTACCGGAGAGAAGAGGGGGAAGAAACAATAAATACAAAGCATAGATGCAACACGATGCATGGCATGGCATTATGCAGAGCTAGGCATGCACTAATGCAGTACTACACGTCGCAGACGGGTCGGAAGAATATCTGACGATATTTTCTAGGTCTTGGGCTACTTCCAGACAGATGATCCTAACGCAAAATGTCCATGTTCGTTATGCTAGGAGCACGTGACAGACGAACGGACTGCGTATTCGGATTCGTGGGATTTTTCTGATCAACTTTCATGTATAAAACTTTTGCATCCGAGTTACAGATTAATTAATATTAATTTTCAAAGTTTTATTAATATTCTAAAATAAAACAGATTAAATTTAATTCAAAAATAGAATTATGACATCAGCATGATGTCAGCATTACGTCAGCAGTCAACAGTGGGGCTGACTGGTCAAACCTGACCAGTGGGCCCCACCTGTCATAGACTCAGGGTCTAAACATGGTTTAAATAAACTAAACAGGTTAATTAAATGGGTGGGCCCCATCTGTCAGAGAGACATTAGGGTTTAACTAATTAACAGAATTAATTAAACTAACTTAATTAAATAAAAAAGGGGCTGGGCCCACATGTCATACACAGGGGGGGTCGGGCCCCACCTGTCATTGACTGGACCGAGTCCAGTCAGCAGTTGACCCAGTCAACTGGTCAACTGGGCCCGCGGGTCCCACTGGCCAGTGACACTGGCAGTGGCCCCGGCCTGGCCACGTCGGCGCCGGCGCCGTCCGGCCACCGGAGGAGCTCCGGCAAGCCAAACGCACGGCGGAGGGCTCGGGCACCGACGGGATTTGGCCACAGAGGGCCAAATCGAACGCGAAGAGGCTCGTTCGAGAGCTGGCGTGAGCGCGGTCCCGTCCCGACCGTCGAGGGGAGCGGGGGGTCGGGCCCCGCCTGTCATTGACTAGACCGAGTCCAGTCAGCAGTTGACCCAGTCAACTGGTCAACTGGGCCCGCGGGACCCACTGGCCAGTGACACTGGCGGTGGCCCCGGCCTGGCCACGTCGGCGGCGGCGCCGTCCGGCCACCGGACGAGCTCCGGCGAGCCAAACGCACGGCGGAGGGCTCGGGCGCCGACGGGATTTGGCCACAAAGGGCCAAATCGAATGCGGAGAGGCTCGTTCGAGAGCTGGCGCGAGCGCGGTCCCATCCCGACCGTCGAGGGGGGCGGGGGTGGTCGGAGCTCGTCGGAAACGAGCTCGCGGCAGTGGCCGGCGTTCGGCAACTACGGTGATGGCGCAGCAGCAAGCACGCGAGCAATCTAGCGGTGCCAGAGGGGCCTACGCGACGCGGTGGAGGCAACGAGCAGGAGCCCGGGGCAGTTTGGCCACCAGGGCCTCGCCGGCGAGGAGCCCGAGCGGAGCTCGAGGTCGTCCACGGCGGTAGGGGGGGCTATGCGGTCGGGGTGCTCGCGAGAGGGGAAGGAGGAAGAGTGGGGAGCTCACCGAGCCCTGTAGTTGCGCAAGGTAGGCTCGAGGGGGGCTCGGTGGGGCGAATCGACGACGGCGAACGACGGCGGCCCGAGGAGGAAGAAGGCGCGGGGGCGGCAGTGCAGGGGCTCCGGTCTTGCTCCTGTGGGCGGGGTCGAAGCAGCGGACGGCGGCGGAGCTGGGGGACACGACGGTGAGGCGTCGGAGGTACGGAGGCCGTGGCTAGCCGGCGGCCATGGCAACGGCGGTGCTCGGTTGCGGTTGAGAGAGGAGAGCGGCGGCGCGAGGAGAAGGGGGCGGGCGATCTAGGGT
Organism: Elymus sibiricus; assembly: GCA_039707655.1. Taxonomy (NCBI): domain Eukaryota; kingdom Viridiplantae; phylum Streptophyta; class Magnoliopsida; order Poales; family Poaceae; genus Elymus; species Elymus sibiricus. The sequence goes on from CM077663.1 coordinate 378,945,574, forward strand.
TCCAGGGGGCGCGGGGGGGCGCCCTTATCCCCTCCAGGGGTCGCTGTAGCGACGCGGGCGGCGAGCTGGCCTGACGGGGACAACGCCGCGCTCGGTCGCCCTCGCCAGGTGGAGGAGAGAGGTAGGGGACGAGGGGGGGCAGGCTGGGCCGACCTGGGCCTGCCACTTTGGCCTAAGGCCCAGGGCAGAGGGAGGGGGCTTTTCTTTTTTTGAAATTGTTTTCTGTTTTGATTTAAAACCATAACCAAAAAGACTTTTATAAAATAAGCCAACTGGCCAAATATTAGCATGGTAATATTTGACAGAGGCACAAAAAGTTTGGGGGCATTTTGAACATGTTGGAATTTTTATAAATCAAAAGGCAATTTAATAATTAGTTTGGCCTCTGTTATAAATGCTTTAGAGGCACCAAAATACTTTATAAAAAGTTGGTTCTAATTTTATAAATACCAGGTGAATTTTTGCAACCCAAACATGATTTTTGTTTTCAGGTTTGCAAAAATTATTTAAACCACTTTTGAATGAATTTTGAAAATCATTAGGGAATTCAAATGAGTTATGATTTCATTGTGATCATACACTGTTAGGCAAAATGGATTAGCTTAAACTTGGCCACTACTGTAGCTTAATTACAAACACCACTGTAGCACTGACACCAGGGTGTTACAACTCTCCCTTTCTAAAAGAAATTCTCGTCCCGAGAATTAAGAGGTAGAAGGAAGAAGATCGGGATATTCTGCCCAAAGGTTATCCTCGATTTCCCAAGTGGCTTCATCTTCAGAATGATTTGACCACTGCACTTTGAAGAACTTGGTAACCTTCTGACAGGTCCGACGTTCGGTTTCATCAAGAACGCGGATCGGATGCTCTTTGTAAGTGAGATCATCCTGTACTTCGATCAATTCGGGATCCACCTCACGATGCGGATCCTTGAAGCAACGATGAAGTTGCGACACATGGTAGACATCATGGATATGGGAGAATTTTGGTGGCAGCTCCAATTTATAAGCCACATGCCCACGCCTTTCAATAACGCGGAAGGGACCAACGTAGCGAGGAGCTAGCTTGCCCTTGACTCCGAACCGATGGGTGCCCCTCAAGGGAGTGACACGCAGATAAGCCTTATCACCGGTTTGATAGGTTGAACCCCAGTGTTTGTTGTCATAATTGCTCTTCTGACGGGACTGGGCCGCTTTGAGATTATCCCGAACAATGCGGACTTGCTCTTCAGCTTGTTGGATAATGTCCGGACCAATGAGTGCACGTTCCCCAGTTTCTGACTAGTTCAGAGGGGTTCGGCATTTACGTCCATATAACACTTCAAAGGGGGCCATCTTCAAGCTGGCTTGATAGCTGTTGTTATATGAAAATTCAGCATAACGAAGAGATTCTTCCCACTTCTTGCCGAAAGAGATAACACAAGCCCGTAGCATGTCTTCAAGGACTTGATTAACTCATTCAACTTGACCTTGCGACTGAGGGTGATACGCAGTGCTCCAGGTAATACGAGTCCCCATTGCTTCTTGGAAACTGTCCCAGAACTTGGAGGTGAAAATGCTGCCACGGTCTGAACTGATTTCCTTCGGAACTCCATGGAGTGAAACAATTCTTGAGGTATACAAGGCTGCTAATTGACTAGCAGTAATAGTCTCCTTGACTGGCAGAAAGTGTGCGACCTTTGAGAATTGGTCGATGACGACAAAGATAGCATCATTGCCCTTCTGCGACTTTGGAAAACCCGTGACGAATTCCATTTGAATCTTGTCCCATTTCCATTCAGGAATAGGGAGTGGTTGCAGAAGTCCAGCAGGTTTCTGGTGTTCAGCTTTGACCCGACGACAAACGTCACCCTCTTCGATATAGCGAGCAATGTCTTGCTTCATACCAGACCACCAGTAATTTTGACGGATGTCCAGGTACATCTTAGTACTGCCCGGATGAATAGAGAGAGGGGTGTCGTGAGCTTCTTTCATCACCTTCTCTGTCATAAGTTCAAAACGGGGGACCACAAGGCGACCCTTGAAGTACAAAGCTCCATCTTCACCAAGCGAGAATTCCCTGAATTTCTCTAAATTAATATCCTCTTTCATCATAAGGATATAAGCATCCTTGTCTTGGGTGGACTTAATAGTTCTCAGAAGAGTCGGTTCCATGACAAGGTTATTAAGAGAACCCTGTGGAACAATGTGAAGATTCAACTTGCGGAGCTCTTCATGGAGGCGGGGGTTAGCCTTTTGAACCATATGATTATTGCAATAAGCCTTTCGACTCAAGGCATCTGCCATAACATTAGCCTTGCCAGGGGTATAAGATATACCGAAGTCATAGTCCGACACTACTTCCATCCATCGCCTCTGACGGAGATTTAGGTCTGGCTGAGTAAACAGGTACTTCAGGCTTTGATGGTCAGTATATATCTCACAACGATTACCAATAAGGTAATGTCGCCATAACAACAAGGCATAGATCACCGCGGCAAGTTCAAGGTCATGCACTGGATAATTCTCTTCATGGGGACGCAACTGTCGCGAAGCATACGCAATCACTCTGCGTTCTTGCATTAGGACACAGCCTAATCCGTGACGGGATGCGTCGCAATAAATGACGAAGTCCTTTTGAGAATCCGAAGGAGCAAGCACTGGAGCAGATATCAGCTTGTCCTTGAGTGCTTGGAAACTATCCTGACATTTGTCTGTCCACTCAAACTTAACGCCCTTGTGAAGCAGATTGGTCAATGGCTTGGCAATCTTGGAGAAGTTCTCGACAAAACGACGGCAATAGCTGGCGAGTCCTAGAAAACTTCTGACTTGCTTGACATTCTTCGGGGGAGTCCAGTCAAGAATAGCCTGAACTCGTTCTGGGTTGACGGCAATACCATCCTTGGAGATCACATGACCAAGATAGGTCACTTCGTCCAACCAGAACTCACACTTGGAATACTTGGCATAAAGCTGATGTTCTCGAAGCTTTTCCAGCACAAGATGAAGATGTTCAGCATGCTCTTCTTTGTTCTTGGAGAATACCAGAATATCATCCAGATAAACCATGACGAATTTATCGAGGTAGTCCATGAAGATATAATTCATCAACCGAGGGAAGGTTGCTGGAGCATTTGTTAAACCGAAAGACATGACGGTGTATTCATATGAACCATAGCGAGTAACAAATGCAGCCTTAGGGATATCTTCTTCATGAACACGGATCTGGTGGTAACCCAACCTCAAGTCAAGTTTAGAGAATATTGAGGAACCAGCAAGTTGATCATATAAATCATTGATCCGAGGAAGCGGATATTTATTCTGAATTGTCGCCTGGTTGACGGGACGGTAGTCTTGGACCAAACGATTCGTACCATCCTTCTTCTTAACAAACAGAGAAGGCGCTCCCCAAGCAGAGGAACTTGGGCGTATGAAACCCATGCGAAGTGAATTGTCGATCTCCTGCTTCAGCTCAAGGAGCTCATGAGGAGGCATCTTATAAGGACGCTTGGCTATAGGCGTGGTACCGGGTACCAAGTCGATGACAAACTCGACAGCTCTAGCAGGAGGGATCCCTGGGAGTTCTTCTGGAAAGACATCCTGGAAGTCCCGTACAACTGGAATGTTTTCTATCCCCGCGAGAGGTGAATCATTTAAAGCATTCATGGCATAAAGTCGGGCTTCAGCATCTCGAACAAGATGAACATGGTAGCTGACTATCTCATTCGAAGGATGCAGAAGGTGGACAGTTTTGGTGGCACAAACGACGGAAGCAGTATGCGCTTTCAACCAAACCATTCCCAAAATAAGGTCGATCTTGGAAGACTTCAATACAATGGGGGAAGCATGGAATTCCAGTCCTTCTATTTCAATGGGGACATCTGGACAAACCATGGAGGTTCGACATTGGCCAGCGGGGGTATTTACCACTATTGGAATGTTCATCTCCTCGTACTTAATGCCATGCATGTATGCAAAATCTTCAGACATGAAAGAATGCGATGCTCCTGTATCAGACAATACATAAGCTGGTATTGAGTTAACAAGGAGTGTACCCATCACAGTAGCAGGCTGGTCTTGAGCTTCACACATCTCAACGTTGTTAGCCTAAACACGACCATTGTTAGGCCTGGCATTGTTGTTGCAGGGCTGGTTGGAAGGCAGTGCAAGTTGATTCTGATTCAGCCTGCAGTCTCTGGCACGGTGTCCTGGACGACCACACTTGAAGCATAACCCATCCTCAGGACGAGAAGGGGGGAACAGGAGCTCGTGGTGGTGGAGCTAGAAGCCTCGGCTGCCTAGTTGGTGGAGGAGGTGCAGCATAGGACGGCCTTGGAGCAGGAGCAGGTGCATGGTACATGTTGTGGGGAATCCAGATCTTGCGCTTCTGACTTCCTGAGCCCGAAGATGAGCCCATGTCATGGTTGCGCTTGCTGCTGTCCTTGTAGTCCTGCAGACCTGTTTCCACTTGAATAGACTTCTTCACCAAGGTGGCAAAGTTATCAAAGTCCTGAACAAGGAGTGCCAGCTTGATATCAGGGTGGAGTCCTTCACGGAACATCTCCTGCCTACGAGCATCAGTTGCAACGTCTTCTTCGGCATAGCGGGACAAATCCAGAAATTCCCGCTGATAAGCATCCACAGTTTTGTTGCCCTGGACGAGATTGCGGAACTCACGCTTCTTCTTGTCCATCAGTCCCTGAGGAATGTGACGAGCACGGAATGCGGCTTGGAACTCCGGCCAAGTGATGATTGTTCCAACAGGCTGAGAGCGCCTGTGACTGTCCCACCATTGAGCAGCGGGACCCTTCAGAGAGTACGAGGCAAAGGTGACATAACTAGCCTCTGGGACGCCTGAAGACTCCAGCTCATAAGTGATGTCACGGAGCCAGTCATCTGCGTCAAGCGCCTGAGTTGAGCTGCGGTAGATCGCAGGGTTGAGACGCATGAAGTCTTGCAGAGTCATTGGGGCTGGCTGCTGATTCATGTTCGGCCTCGGGAACTGGTCCATAATCCCTTGCATAAACTGGCGATTCAGTTCAAACTGCTGCATCATGCCAGCCATGTATTCCGGTGGCGGTGGTGGTTCAGGCGCACCACGACCACGACCAGCTGGCCTAACCATTCTGTCAAATTTTAACAGTGGTAGCTTAGTATTGGGCAATTGCAAAGACAAAGAATCATTCATGAAGTAAATTGCACAAAGAAGGAAGTGCAATAGATACGACATAGTAGTTCAAACTTCAACATACAGATCCAAACATAGGTCTATTACAAACAAAAAGTCTGTTACAAAAATAGACGATAGGTCCGGCATGAAAAACCTAGACAACTAGGCGGCGCGCAGGCACGCGGTAGAGGGATACAACAATGAGGCATAGCGATATGCTACATCAACGTCGGGGACAACGAAAGAATCAAGCCATCATCTGGAAGGAGGGGCTCTCCGGGAGGAAGAAGTTACGAGAACCTAGAGTTAGAGTTAGCAAAATCTTTAACCTAAAAGAGAAGAGAGATCAGAACCCAGAGTATAGACAAGGAATAAAAGATCCTAATACCACCCGATTGAGATGTGGGCCCGTAAGCCACACAACTAAGTTAGTAAAAGTTTTTCAAGTACTAGACTCAACTTCGGCCAAGGAGGTGGAAAGGGGGCTACCTACAGGCAGTCGGCTCTAATACCAACTTGTGACACCCCCATTTTGACCGTACGCTAATCATACACGCAATGCGTACGACCAAGATTAGGGACTCACTAATTAATATCACAACACAACTCTAGACACAAAATAAAGTCATACAGCTTCATATTACAAGCCAGGGGCCTCGAGGGCTCGAATACAAAGCTGGACAAGCACGAGTCAGCGAAAGCAAATAATATCTGAGTACAGACATAATTTAAACAAGTTTTGCCTTAAGAAGGCTGGCACAAACATAACAACGGATCAAACGAGGCAAGGCCTCCTGCCTGGGAGCCAACCTAACTACTCCTGAGCGTCGGCAGTCTCCACGTAGTAGTAGGCTCCAGCAGTGGTGTAGTAGTCGTCTCCGGCGTACTCCATCTCCTGGGCTCCGTCATCTGAACGCGGTAATCGTATCGAAGGGGGGGGGGGAAGAGAATGCAAAGCAGCGGTGAGTACTCATCCAAAGTAGTCGCAAGACTGACATCAGAACTATGCTAAGTATGCATCATTATCAAAGGAAAAAAAGGGGGGTTATATCTGGACTGACTGCAGAAGCAAGAATGAGGGGGGGAGGTCTAGTCCTATCGAAGACTAGCATTTTCAACATCTTGCAGCATTAGAAGAGTGTAGATTGGTAACTCACATATAGCAATATTATTGTAACAAATTTTATTAAGTATCCACGCCCCGAGATTCTTCCTCGACTCCTGCGAGCAAGCAACCTCGGAGCCAACATTTTATTTCAAGTCAACACTTTTAGTTATATTAGCTCGGGATACAACTCCAAGTCGTCCTGTTACCGTGGACACGGCTATTCGAATAGTTAACTTCATCCCTGCAGGGGTGTGTCGGTGTCAAAACCGGCGGATCTCGGGTAGGGGGTCCCGAGCTGTGAGACTAGAATCGATGGTAACAGGAAACGAGGGAGACGATGTTTTACCCAGGTTCGGGCCCTCCTATGGAGGTAATACCCTACGTCCTGCTTGATTATATTGACGGTATAGGGGTTACAGAGTTGATCTATCTCAAGATTGAATAGCCAAAACCCTAGATGAGTTCTCTCTTGCCTACAACCTAAAACCCTCCGGCTTATATCGACGCCGAGGGTACCTAGGGTTTACACATGGTCGGTTACACGTCAAAGGGATAAACATTCCTATTCACTACTACAAACGTGGAGAATAAGCCACGATTCTCGAAGCTTCCTCCCTGGAGACAGGGCCTTCGATCAACCCAGTGCTCGGTATGCGGCCCATATAGTCCGGCCCATAAGAAATAGGTCGGCCTCCCGAGGACCCCTTAAACCAAGACTCCCTCAGTAGCCCCCGAACTAGCCTCCACCGCCAAGGGTCTTAGCTCCAGCTGCTTCATATAATCAGAGTCTTTGGCTTGCGAGGCGAGTTCCTTCCTCCAAATAGTGATCGGCCGAGTTTAGTTCGGCCTCCGACGACGTGTAGTTTTTCCAATCATGGATCCTCCGAACACCATGGATAGCTCGGCCCTAAAGGCCAATCGTCAGGGAGTAAACAGTGTTCCCTGACACCCTTTTAGATGAAAGGTTACGGCCCACCATGACCACTGAACCAGTCGTAAAGACTCGATTCGCGGTTCGAGGCCGTTTTCATCAACACGATCCATCAATACACAGATCATGCTCCGTTTAACACGGAATATGTTTAATCATGCGCGTATAACGGCACGCACGTCTTGGGAAGCGGAGGGATTCACGGCGCTGCGAAGGGAGGCTAACCGGCGACAAGCCCAATAAAAGGGAAAGAAAACCCCAGGGCTTAACCATGCTCCCCATTCGCATCCCTGCTTCCCCAATCTCCTGAGCCTCCAGAGCCCAGATCTAGGTTTTCCACCCTTCCTCCTCCGAGCTCAGCCATGGCCGGCTCAGGCTCCAACGGCAAGTGGGAGGCCTCCACGGTCACCGACCAGGACATCCGGGATCTCAAGGACGTCGGCTACCTCCCTGCCAACATCTTCCACCGCGCCGCGGAGGAGGGCCAGGTGATCCCCACCCCCAAACCAGGCGAGAGGGTGGTTTTCATTCCTCACTTCATCCGAGGACTGAGCTTCCCGCTCCACCTCTTCGTCAGGGGCCTCATGTTCTTCTACGGACTCGACTTCCACGACCTCCCGCCGAACTCCTTCATGCACATATCGGCCTTCATCATCGTCTGCGAGGTCTTCTTGCGGGTTGAACCACACTTCGGACTGTGGCTCAAGATATTCAACATAAAGCCGAAGTGTGTCGCAGGCGCACACGCAGACTGCGGCGGGGCTGTCATCAGCAAGCTTCCCCGCGCAGTATGGCCATCCGGCACCTTCATCGACACCATCAAGACTTGGCAAAAAGAGTGGTTTTACATCACCGAGCCGAGGGAGGAGGGCGGAACTGTTCCTGCTGAATTCAGATCCGGCCCCCCGACCAGATTGACCTCATGGGTCCGAAAGGGCCTCGACTGGGGGTCGGATACAGAGGTGGATGACCTGCAGAAGGGCATCGCCTCCATGATCAAGGACAAAATCGAGCTGACCAACGTGGTCTAGATTATGCTCCGGTGGCGCATCCTCCCCTGCCAGCGCCGGGGCTCTCCTATGTGGACTTATCGGACTGATGATGAGCCTACGATTCGTTGGCTTTTCCGCACCACTCGGGAGAAGCTGTGGAAGGCGATGTTCAAGGCGCAGGAGAGCTGGTCAGCCGAGAAGGAGGACCGGGGCCTGCGCGCCGATAAACCCCCTTCCCGGGTATAACATAGTTTTGCTTGAACGGCTTTGTTTTCCTAAAGAAAACCTAAGCACTTTCCGATCACTTTCACAGGAGTGGTTGAGCAAGGCCACGAGCGTCAAACGCCCGGCCCCACAGCCCGAGGACACCAGTTCCCCGCTGCTGACGGAGATGCTCGTCGTGGCGCCTTACAAGGCGCCAGAGAAGAAGGACAAAAAGAAGAACCCAGGCTGAGAAGGCCTGCGCATCAGGGACCAGCCGAAGGCTGTGTCCGAGGAAACTCATGCCTCTTCGAATCAAGAGGAGGAGCACGAGGACAAGGGGGAAGGCGATTCCCCCTTCGCAAAAAAGAGGGCGGCGTCATCGGACGCCACGGGGGATGTACCTCCTCCTGTCCCGAAGAAAGCGCGCCGGACATAGGTAGTTCTGTCCGACGACAGTTCGGGCTCGGATACCGAGTCCAAAGACTTCGAGAGGGTTCCCCGAAGGAGTCTAAGGGTCAAGCCCCCAGCTCGAAGGTAAAGATCCGAAGACCTCCTGAGCTATTAGTGCTGAATTTTAAATGTTATTGACATTTGAGCGCTTATTGACTTGCAGCCCACCACGTGTTCTCCCCACCGATCAGGTCTCGGACGGGGAGACCCCGCTCGCCGAGCTAGCGGAGAGCGGGACCACGTCGCACCCCACTCCTCCGGGTGCCGCGAAGGATGCCGTGGAGGTGTCATCCCAACAGGCTCCTTTGGAGCCGAACACCAGCGGTGGGGGCGACGACGTCATGGTCGAGGCTAACGCCTCGGCCACCAAGGACCGGGGGGAAAATCCCCTCCCGGATACTCAGGAGACCGGACGTGGGGATGTCCAGTCCTCTCCAAGGTTGTCTCCGGAGCGCACCATGCCTCCGGAGGCACCGGTTCAATCCCCGGTCGGAGATCGGGTGACCCAATCTCCACCGGCGCCACCGACCAATGGGTGGCCGGCTATGGGGGAGGCTTTGTCAAACGCCTCCATCTCCGGGGAGCACCGCACCCTTATGAGTGCGGTATTGCAGAGCATTCAGTCCGTAGACAGCGGACTAAAGGAGGCCTTCAACGGTCTCCTAACGGGCTTTCAGGTGAGCCACGTAATGCTCTGTTTGTGAAATATTAATTTCTTTGTGTTATCATTATATACATGGTAGCCCCCGAGCCCTAGGTGAGTTTGGAAAAACATACCTGGGGGTCAATCACAGATCATTATCCGAACTATGTACAGGACAATATTAGTTCGGAACGTTCTAACAGCCCTTAAGAGGACCGGACACAGGATCATATTTATGATAGTTCGGAAGTTTTGAACCCATGTAACTTGTTATGGTTTTTTTTTACAGGCTTCGTCGACGGCGGCGGCTGCTAATGCGGCCGAGCTGGACGAGCTAAATCGGAAGCTCAAGAGCTCCGAGGACGAGCTTGACGCTCTGAACAAGAGATTCGACGAGGCGCAAGGTAAGCCGGATTGGAGTATCCAAATTCTTCATTACCGTACTGTCAACGCAGTATTTTTGATACGTTTAATGCTTACGCAGCCTCGGCGAAGGAAATTGAGAAGCTCAAGGCCGAGCTTGAGAAGGCGAAGCAGGAGGCTGCGGTTGAGAGGGCGGTGGCCAAAGAAGCGGCTACCGCGCTATCCGCCGTCAGAGCCACCAGCGACAAGCATGAGGCTCAAGTGGAGGAAATCCAATAGGAGCTCAAGGACGCCGGCCAAAAGTGCGAGGACCTTGAGCGGAAAGGCAAGGAGCAGGCCGCCGAACTATCCACCCTGAAAACCAATCTCCAAAAGGAGCAGGTGGATAGGCGGTCTTTTGAAGAGCAAGTCGGCCAGGTCAAGGCTATCATGGATGGTAAGCCGTATTTATTGTAGTGTGTCTTCGGGGATAGCAAGTTCGAGTTGCTTACCCAAGTATGGCGTTCCTCAGGCGCCTGCTCGGACCTCCAGAAGAGCACAGCCGACACGAACCAGTTCTATGCTTCGCGGGGAGAAGGAGATGAAGCTCGGCTGTTTTGGGCGCAGTTTGAAGCCCCCGAGCGCTCTCCTCTCCTTGTTGAGCAGTTGAAGCAGCTGATGGAACTACACCGGATGGCGGAGCCGGCCATGAAGGATCTCTGTATCCGGCTATGGCCCAACCAGCCACTGCCGGGCAGCTACTTTGGCCTGGTGCAGAAGCTGATCGACGCCTCGCCCCGAATCGACGCAGTAAGGCGCTCCTCCTGTATCGAGGGAGCTCGGATGGCCTTTGCAAAGGCCAAGCTGCACTGGCCGGGGCTTGATCCGATGAAGATAGCTACCGCCCCTCTGCCTCCTGGAAAGGAGCATAGGCGCCCCGAGCTGTACTTCTCCGGAGTAATGGAGGGTGCTCGGGCGATAGAGTCTCAGTGTTCGAAGGAGAACATGTATGAGTAGATTTATTGTAATATTTTCGAAGACTTTTTAATGGTTTAAGGTTATGATACATAATGCATCATGCTCTTAATGTTTTGCGTTCCTTATTAACTCCTGTGTGGCTGTTAAAACTGAAAGTAGCGAGTCATCGGCTTCAGCCCCCATGTAGATACTACATGGGGTGTCTCTACCAATGCACTATAACCCTTAGCCGAGCTATCGGAACCCGAAGGTGGTGGAGTGCGGCGGACCAGGCATTCAGACAATAATGCTTTATTGCTTTCACTTAGCCATAGGGGCGCAAAAAGGACTGCGGGGGGCTGATGACTAGCCCCCGGTGTTTTGGGATGTTCGGATGAACCGCGGCTAAGGCCAATATCACATGGTTTGAAGAACAAACCCCTTGTATGACACGAAATATCCTCTGACGAGGATTTAAGTATAACACTTTAAGCTCGGATTCATAGACCGGTTCTAGCATACTATGACAGTCCGTTTTCGGCTTTCTCCTCTAAGGTGCTTGACCAGACTAGCCGGAAACACAATCGCAGAGGTTCTCCCTTTGCCCTTTTAGCCGAACGAGCGGAACGTAAAGGGGCATTCACAAGAGCCGGGCAACCCAACTTATTGACCCAAGACATAGTTCGGAACCAATGCATATAAAGCGAATTCCAAGACACCGAATGCATAATCAATTGTACATAAGGCGATTTTTATTTGTAAACTCGAGCCCCCGGTCTATTAGCCGGTTGCATCATAATATACCGAACAGTTTCGCGAGAAGAGGGAGGAAAATAGAGGCTGTGTCCAAAAAGGACAGCGAAGCGATCATATATAAAGGATCTGTATTTTTGCTATATTATTCAAATTGCTGATGCGATTGTTTACAGGTATTTGAAAATAAAATATGAACTTTACAGGAGGGGTTGTACCAGGGGTCTTCGACGGGTGACCTGACGTCCTCGATGTGCCCTGTCGTTCGTCCGCTCCTGCGTCTCCTAAGGAGTTGTATACCGCTATTGGGTTTGCTGTTCGACGAGCGGATTTTGGGGGAAAATCTTGAGAAGTCGCCGAAGTGAGAATGAGCTTTACGCCTTGGCAGGTACTTAATATTACCCGTAGTATGTCCGAAGACATTTAACGGTGATAGTTTGGTCTAACCGAAGCACTTACCCTTTGAAAGTGTTTCCCCACCGCCGCCCATGGAATTTTAAGCGCGAAGTTGTGCATCCTTGGCACATACTTCGCTGGCTCTGGGGCGGTACAATGGGGGGCGAGGCCCTATTTATGGGGAGAAGAAGGTTCTGGGACTTCGGGTTGAAACCGAGCTCGCTTCCCAGCCTTACGTGCCTTTACGGCGGATATCGGCGTTTGCCGATCATCATTGTAGTGGAATTCGGCCGCCAGGGCCAACGCATGTTCCTCAGTTCGGAGGGAGCGCTCCGTGTTGCCGTTGACAGTAATGACCCCCTTGGGGCCGGGCATTTTGAGCTTGAGGTATGCGTAGTGTGGGACGGCATTAAACCGAGCGAACGCTGTACGGCCGAGTAGGGCGTGATAGCCGCTGCGGAAAGGTACGATGTCGAAGATCAAGTCCTCGCTTCAAAATTTATCGGGCGAGCCGAACACTACTACCAGGCTTACAGAGCCCGTGCACCGGGCTTCGATGCCTGGGATCACTCCTTTAAAGGTAGTGTTGCTGGGTTTGATCCTTGACGGATCTATGCCCATCTTTTTCACCGTGTCTGAGTAAATTAGATTGAGGCTACTTCCTCCGTCCATTAGGACTTTAGTGAGGTGATACCCGTCTATGATGGGGTCTAGGACGAGGGTGGCCGAACCCCCATGACGGATACTGGTCGGGTGGTCACGTCGATCGAAGGTGATCGGGTATGCTGACCATGGGTTATACTTCGGGGCTACAGGCTCTACAGCGTAGACCTCTCAAAGGGCGCGCTTCCTCTCCTTTTTGGGTATATGAGTGGCGTATATCATATTTACTATTTTTACCTCTGGAGGGAATTTCTTTTGTCCGCCACCGATCGGACCGCAGGGCTCATCCTCCTCCTCGCTGCGTGGGCTCTTGCCTTGGTCCTCGGATGCGAGCTTGCCAGCCTGTTTGAATACCCAACAGTTACGGTTGGTGTGGTTGGCGGGCTTCTCTTGTGTGCCATGGATCTGGCAAGGCCTCTCCAAGATCTTGTCCAGCGGGGTAGGTCCGTCACGATTGCCTTTAGGAGGCTTCTTCCGCTGCCCAGGCCGGGAATTGCGGAATCCGGCATTAACGGCCGTGTCATCGGCATCACTATTGTTGTGCCGGCGCTTGTTCTTGTTGCGCTTTGGTTTCCCGTTTCCATCCCGAACTTCGGAGGTTCCGGGGTCTTCGGGGTTGTGGCTGCGTCTTGCTAGCCAGTTATCCTCGCCCGCGCATAAGCGAGTCATGAGTGATGTAAGGGCGGACATTGTCCTTGGTTTATCCTGACTGAGCTGACGAGCCAGCCACTCATCCCGAATATTGTGCCTGAAAGAGGCTATTGCTTCGGCGTCCGGGCAGTCAACGATCTGGTTTTTCTTGGTCAAGAACCGATTCCAAAATAGCCGTGCGGATTCTCCTGGCTTCTGGACGATGTTGCTTAGGTCGGAGGAGTCCGGCGGCCGAACATAAGTGCCCTGGAAGTTAGATCGGAATGCGTCTTCTAGATCCTCCCAATACCCAATGGAGTTTTCGAGGAGGCTATTTAACCAGTGCCGAGCTGGCCCCTTAAGCTTCAGGGGTAGGTACTTGATGGCGTGGAGGTCATCTCCTCGCGCCATGTGGATGTGGAGGAGGAAATCCTCAATCCATACAGCTGGGTCAGTTGTCCCATCGTATTGCTCTATGTTTACGGGTTTAAACCCTTCCGGGAACTGATGCTGCATCACCTCGTCCGTAAAGCACAGTGGGTGAGCAGCGCCTCTGACCCGAGCTATGTCACGCCGGTGATCAGCGTCTGTTTTAGCCCGGTTTCGTTCCCGACCTCTATTGTTGCGGTCGAGCCAGGGCAGGTACCCCTCCCGTCTATCGGGTGAGTATCCTCTGGATCCGTAGATGGATCGCATACGACCTGTTCTGTAATCCAGGTCATGTCGCAGGTCGAACCTGTCATCGGGCTCTAGTGGCTCTTTTCTCCGTATACGGGGTATCGTCGGCCTATAGCCGGTGTCGTTAGCCGTCCTGTCTCGTCCTCGAGGAGGGCGGTCTGGCTTGTCGTATGGGGTATGTTTGGGAGACGGCGTATCAGTGAGCTCGTCATCGAATTGTGGCAGCAGCCTTCTGCGTGGATAGCTCTTAGGCTGGTCTGATAGACCGGTACCGTATCCTTCCTCAGCTGAGAGGACTCTCATCCATCGATCGTTGAGGTTGTCTTGTTCGGCTTTAAGCTGCCGTTCTTTTGCTTTCAGGCTGCGGGCTGTAGCTATAAGCTGCTGCCTGAACAGTTCCTCATCTTCAAGATTATCGGGGATGGCGAAGTCATCGGCTTCCGGGATGTCCTCCTCCTCGACAGGGGGGAGGTAATTGTCGTCCTTGGAATCATTTAGATCGTCAGGGTTGCGTCGATCTTCCGGCCTCTCCTGACCCTCTAACGGGTGTTCGGGGATATCGGGATCGCCGAGGTCTTCCGGGGTGTCTCCGTCCCCGGTTCCGTCAATAGCTTTTCTTCCCTTTTTTCCTTTTGACCGTTTATGCGGCTTTCGGCGTCTTGATGGCACTTCACCCGATTTGTCGCCATCATTTTTCGGAGTGTCCACCATGTAGACGTCGTATGTGGAGGTGGCAGTCCACCACCCTGTGTTAACGGGGGTGAGGGCGTGATCCTCCTCATCCATGTATTCTGCCTCCTTAGAGGCATAGTCCAACATGTCGGTTAAATCCTCGACAGTGACTACCAAGTGGGTGGTGGGTGGGACGAAAAATTCGTCCTGACCCGCCTTGAGCCCGATCTGAGCACAGATCGGGGTCGGGTCGTCGGTAATATTCATCGACGAGATCCGATCTAAGGCCTCGCTGAGTATTGAGAGCTCGATCGGGTCGGCCTGCTCAGAGCTTCCGGAGTTAACCTCCGATGCGTCCGCGCGGGGGGGAGCGTTTGGCAAGAACAGGTGTCCGGACGTCTGGCACTATGACTGGGTCCGGACTGAGAGTCGGGTCCTCGACGGGGAAGATCCCGTGGGTGGGACCGAAGGATGGGTCTGAGGTTAAAGCCTCAGAGTCTTCGGGCGTTGCGGGCGAGACCGCGAGCCCGGTTAGTGACAGGTCGCCCCGAGAGTCCACGGAGAACTCTAGGTTCCCGAATCTGATCTCTTGATCAGGGGCGAAACTTGCGACACGGCCTAGATGGCTGGTCGGGTCGGCGTGCAGCACAATGCTGTCGAAAGCGAAGATCTGTCCGGGGACGAAAGTGCCCGTATTGCGGACCTCTTCGTTGATGACAAGGCGAGCCATCGATTCCTTTGGCGATCACAGCGGAACTCTCAATGAAAGCACCAATGTCGGTGTCAAAACCGGCGGATCTCGGGTAGGGGTCCCGAGCTGTGAGACTAGAATCGATGGTAACAGGAAACGAGGGAGACGATGTTTTACCCAGGTTCAGGCCCTCCTATGGAGGTAATACCCTACGTCCTTCTTGATTATATTGACGGTATAGGGGTTACAGAGTTGATCTACCTCGAGATCGAATAGCCAAAACCCTAGATGAGTTCTGTCTTGCCTACAACCTAAAACCCTCCGGCTTATATAGACGCCGAGGGTACCTAGGGTTTACACATGGTCGGTTACATGTCGAAGGGATAAACATTCCTATTCACTACTACAAACGTGGAGAATAAGCCACGATTCTCGAAGCTTCCTCCCTGGAGACAGGGCCTTCGATCAACCCAGTGCTCGGTATGCGGCCCATATAGTCCGGCCCATAAGAAATAGGCCGGCCTCCCGAGGACCCCTTAAACCAGGACTCCCTCAGGGTGCACCACGTTTTCCATCACGCTTGATCACCTTTGGCCGGACACACTTTCCTGGGTCATGCCCGGCCTCGAAGATCAACACGTCGTCGCCCTACCTAGTCTCAACAGAGAGGCCAGCCCGCCGTTCTAACTCCTAAGCGCATAGGGGTCGTGGGCCCACTTGCCCTTGCACTCCTGCACGATGCGAGGGCGGCCGAGGTCAGTCCTAGCACCCCTTAATACAAGCACGATGCCGTTGCGGACCACTCAGGCGCGCGCCACTCCATTGCTGACGTCCGAAGAGCTTCGGCCGATACAACGACGCCGAGTGCCCATAACTTCTCCCACGTGAAGGTTAGTGCGAAAAAGGTCAAATGACCAACTCAGATCAAATACCCAATCCATTAGCATTTTATTAATTGCGGTGACGAGCGCGATACACGATATGTGGTCCCGTCGCCCCGTCTCGAGGTCTTGTGGCAAGGGCCAAGAATGCCCGGCCACGCCCCGTCGTATTACACCAACACCCTCCGGTCATCCTGACCTCATCATGTATCAACAGTAAAGTAAAAGTAACCGTGTGTCTATAACACCAAGGGGAAAACTGAGGAATCACCCTCGATGGATCCCACTCAATGTAACCATCAAGGTGACCAGAGAGGATTCACCCTCGATGGTCTACGCTTGAGGGGTTGCACGACAGAGTCATCGTCGGGAGTGGTGAAGGAGGAATCACCCTCGATAACCACGACCGACTAGCTGCACTACAGAGTTAGCATCATGAGTACTTCACGAGGTGTCACCCTCGGTACTCGATAGTACCTCTGCAGAGTCGTACAAGTAAGGGGTGTGCGGTGAATGTGACGGGCATGGCTGGTCGGTCGGTTGACCGAGTCTTCGAGTGGTCGGGTCGTCGATGAAGAAGCAGGGGCAACTGGGACTAAGGGGGTCACAGGGGATCACTATCCATCCTATACTAAGCAGGTGATATGAAAGTAGGTACAGTAGCAGTTTATCAAAAACAGGCTATGCATCAGAGTAGGAGCTAGCTAATACAATAGCAAAATCTAATGCAAGAATGAGAGGGAAAGAATTGGGCGATATCGGAATGCTCAAGGGAGGGGGGGTTGCTTGCCTTGCTGCTCTGCGGCAAAAGGCTGATCGTCAACGGTGTAGTCGTACCCGGCAGCAGCGTCAGTTTCGGTGTCTACCGGAGAGAAGAGGGGGGAAGAAACAATAAATACAAAGCACAGATGCAACACGATGCATGGCATGGCATTATGCAGAGCTAGGCATGCACTAACGCAGTACTACACGTCGCAGACGGGTCGGAAGAATATCTGACGATATTTTCCGGGTCTCGGGCTACTACCGGACAGATGATCCTAACGCAAAATGTCCATGTTCGTTATGCTAGGAGCAAGTGACAGACGAACGGACTGCGTATTCGGATTCAAGGGATTTTTCTGATCAACTTTCATGTATAAAACTTTTGCATCCGAGTTACGGATTAACTAATATTAATTTTCAAAGTTTTATTAATATTCTGAAATAAAACAGATTCAATTTAATTTGAAAATAGAATTATGACATCAGCATGATGTCAGCATTGCGTCAACAGTCAACAGTGGGGCTGACTGGTCAAACTTGACCAGTGGGCCCCACCTGTCATAGACTCAGGGTCTAAACAGGGTTTAAATAAACTAAACATGATAATTAAATGGGTGGGCCCCATCTGTCAGTGAGACATTAGGGTTTAACTAATTAACAGAATTAACTAAACTAACTTAATTAAATAAAAAAGGGGCTGGGCCCACATGTCATACACAAGGGGGGGTCGGGCCCCACCTGTCATTGACTGGACCGAGTCCAGTCAGCAGTTGACCCAGTCAACTGGTCAACTGGGCCCGCGGGTCCCACTGGCCAGTGACACTGGCAGTGGCCCCGGCCTGGCCACGTTGGCGGCGGCGCCGTCCGGCCACCGGAGGAGCTCCGGCAAGCCAAACGCACGGCGGAGGGCTCGGGCACCGACGGGATTTGGCCACAGAGGGCCAAATCGAACGCGAAGAGGCTCGTTCGAGAGCTGGCGTGAGCGCGGTCCCGTCCCGACCGTCGAGGGGAGCGGGGGTGGTCGGAGCTCGTCGGAAACGAGCTCGCGGCGGCGGCCGGCGTTCGGAAACTACGGCGATGGCGCAGCAGCAAGCACGCGAGCAATCTAGCGATGCCAGAGGGGCCTACGCGACGCGGTGGAGGCAACGAGCAGGAGCCCGGGGCGGTTTGGCCACCAGGGCCTCGCCGGCGACGAGCCCGAGCGGAGCTCGAGGTCGTCCACGGCGGCAGGGGGGCTACGCGGTCGGGGTGCTCGCGAGAGGGGGAGGAGGAAGAGCGGGGAGCTCACCGAGCCCTGTAGTTGCGCAAGGTAGGCTCGAGGGGGGCTCGGTGGGGCGAATCGACAACGGCGAACGACGGCGGCCTGAGGAGGAAGAAGGCGCGGGGGCGGCGGTGCAGGGGCTCCGGTCTTGCTCCTGTGGGCGGGGTCAAAGCAGCGGAGGGCGGCGGAGCTGGGGGACACAACGGCGAGGCATGGGAGGTACGGAGGCCGCGGCTAGCCGGCGGCCATGGCGACGGCGGCGCTCGGTTGCGGTTGAGAGAGGAGAGCGGCGGTGCGAGGAGAAGGGGGCGAGCGATCTAGGGTTCCAGGGGGCGCGGGGGGCGCCCTTATCCCCTCCAGGGGTCGCTGTAGCGACGCGGGCGGCGAGCTGGCCCGGCGGGGACGACGCCGCACTCAGTCGCCCTCGCCAGGTGCAGGAGAGAGGTATGGGACGAGGGGGTGGGCAGGCTGGGCCGACCTGGGCCTGCCACTGTGGCCTAAGGCCCAGGGCAGAGGGAGGGGGCTTTTCTTTTTTTGAAATTGTTTTCTGTTTTGATTTAAAACCATAACCAAAAAGACTTTTATAAAATAAGCCAACTGGCCAAATATTAGCATGGTAATATTTGACAGAGGCACAAAAAGTTTGGGGGCATTTTGAACATGTTGGAATTTTTATAAATCAAAAGGCAATTTAATAATTAGTTTGGCCTCTGTTATAAATTCTTTAGAGGCACCAAAATACTTTATAAAAAGCTGGTTCTAATTTTATAAATACCAGGTGAATATTTGCAACCCAAACATGATTTTTGTTTTCAGGTTTGCAAAAATTATTTAAACCACTTTTGAATGAATTTTGAAAATCATTAGGGAATTCAAATGAGATATGATTCCATTGTGATCATGCACTGTTAGGCAAAATGGATTAGCTTAAACTTGGCCACTACTGTAGCTTAATTACAAACACCACTATAGCACTGACACCAGGGTGTTACAACTGAGTGCCTGGCCTGAGAGGAGAGTTATCCTCATCATTTGTAGTGTGGGGACTGGGCACGCTATCAACTTCCTTCTTGAGCTCGTTCACGGTCTTGGTCAGCCCATCCACCTTGTCATTGAGTGTCTTGATCCTGTTCTCCATGATCCTCACAAGACTATGCTGATTCGCCAAGATGTCCTTGATATCTTTCTGCATGCCCTGAACGGTACTGATCAAGAGATCCATTTGCTCGTTCCTGGATCTAGGGATTTGAGCACTAGTGGCTCTAGCTGCCTCTGCCTCTGCCTGTGCTGCAGCTGAGGTGGGATGATCTGGGTTCATCACCACAATGTTGTCCTCTAGATCTGGCTGTAGGGGCAAATGTGGCCTGTCAAGAGCAAAGATGTGCTTCTCCAGCTTGGAGTTGATGAGCATCTGAATGTAGGGTGCATAGCAGCATGAGCGCTTCTGATCAGCAGCAACCCTCTTCACAGTTTCTACTATCAAGTCCATCACCCTTATCCTGGTGTGTCTATCAAGATGGATCAGCATGTTGATGGAATAGCCTCTAATCATCTTGTCATCTCTAGACTTAGGCATCAGGGTGTGCCTCAAGATGGTGTTCATGGTGCGGAGACCAGCCTGGAGGAAGTAAATGGATCCTAACTTGTGAGATTTCAAGTTTGCAGCAGGGATCTCATTGTACATATTCTTCATAGCATCATGGCTCTCCTTGGATTCAGAATAGACATCCAGATCTCCTTCTTCCACCTTTGGTACTCCTAAGATGGCAGCCCATTCCTCAACAGTTGATTCATACCTTGCTCCTTCAGTCATCCACACGATCCTACCATCTCCATAGAAGTGAGCAGTGGAGTAGAATTGCATGATCATCTCATCATTCCATGCAGTGAATTCCTTGCCAACAAATTCATCCAAACCAATGCAGTGAAAGTTGTCTTGAACACTTGGGAAGTAGTCTTCATTCTCCTTGATATACTTCCAATCAACATATCTCATGTCACTCACAGCTGGGCTCTTATCAAGCAAGATTGTCTCGTAGAAATCTTGTTGCTCCTTGGTATAAAATCTGTAGTCCACAGCTGTTTTCCTTCTCTGGGCACATGGATCAATGGCTCTCCATTCCCTCAAACCTGACTCCTTCCTCTTCTTCATGTCCTCAGCAAGCAAGTGGCTGGCATTGTGCTCTGGAAGGTGTGGTCTTAGCTTCATCAAGGCTGTCATATGATCATCATCCTCAGCTTCCCTGAAAGTGGAGGTCTTGTTCTTGCTGGAAGCTGGTATCTCTCTGGAGAACCTCTTGGGTTTTTCTGCAACAGCTTTCTTGGGTGCAGTCTTGGTGCCTTTGGCTGTGGTAGCCTTAGGCATTGCATCTGCCATAAGCTTCTTCTTCTTCTTTGGAGGAGCCTTGGCAACTGGTTCTTCCTCCTCTTCTTCAGCAGCTGCCTCTTCTAGATCCTCATACATAGAGGTTTTTCTGCCAACTAGCAAAAGGGCCCGTGCGTTGCCACGGGAGCAAAATATCCCCGAAAATTGAACTCTCTTTTCTTACTGAAAAATCATTCATGGCCAATGCTAATATGTATTTCCAGACAGGTGCATGATGTTCAAATAATAAGATGCTTAATAACATAAAACAGACGTCATTGCTAGCAATTTTAATTGCAAAAAAAACTTATTTAGGATTTGTTTCGTGTTTTCAGGGATTAGAAGTACATGAAAATAAAGGAATGCATCAGTATAACTCATCCGAGATAAGAAGGACCAGTCTTGAGAAAAATGATTGAAAATTTAAAAAATGATAGTCGTGCATACTTGCATAGTTACCATAGATGGATGAATATACGATGCGTAATTTGTTTTTATCAGTTAACACTTAGACGTTAATAGGTTATGAACATTTTTTTGCTTATGTCGTATGTGCTAACAGTGAAATCCTTGTCGCATAGAGAGCATGATTGGTTTGATGTCAAAATTAACATACCAACATTTGGCAAATGTCAAATATTAGCTAGTGCTTGATTGGTTACCAATTTTACTTGTCAACCTCACAAGAAGTTGCTAATTTTTGGCAAGTTTTGATATTGCCAATTGTAGGCTTGCCAAGTGTTGGCAACAAACCAATTAGCCTCAGATATTCTTTAAGTTTCTGTTATGTTACGATATATGTTGGATTCTCCATCACAATTAAATCTTTGCTTATTCCGCCGCGTCTCAATTCAAGGTTAGATTTCATTTGCTTTATTCTAGCTTTCTTTAAAGATGTCAGACATGGCATCTTTTTCTTGGTATGAAACAACAGCTTCACTGAGATCAACTTGAGACACTCTTATCATGATATATAAATGTCTTTTTCTTGGTATGAAACAACAGCTTCACTGAGAGCAACTTGAGACACTCTTATCATGATATATAAACGTTTGAGTTTTGCGTATGGTTTATTAGAGCATCTACAGCCGGACATAGCAAATATGACCCCCTAAGCGCCCACGAACGCATCCGGTCAGTGACCGGGCATGTTCCGTATTTGTCTATCCGCGCAGCCATATTCCTCATTTTCTTCCTCATATGTCCGGTCTACACGTGATTGGTGGAGTGGAAGAGAGAGAAAGGAAAGAATGAATAAAAAAGAAAAGGTGGTCCGGGGTGGGGTCGCGTCCTACGTGGCGGATTGACTGGATGCACATGGGCGCGTCCGCAAGCCCTCATATCCCACCCATATTTGTCCTTAATATGAGGGTTAGCGACCAACCCGAACGTATAGGAATGATATGAGGGATCCGGTTGGGTCATCTTTTTTCCTTCTCTCTCCTATCCGATTATTGAACGGACGCGTCCGCGGACGCATAAGAGGTCGTTTGAGGTGTCCAGTTATAGATGCTCTTGTGCCCTTTTATGAATCGGTATCAGCAATGCCAGTGTGTGTGTTAGCCCATGTATAATATTAGGCTATATGAGTTCTTCAGGGAAACAAACCGAGCCAAAACCAACCTAAAACAAATATCTAACATCAAATCTTGCACCGTGTGCATGGGTTGGGACAACAAAGTACACGTCCCTACCTACGTGGCACACGTCCACCTGTGAGCCACACGTCCCTCGTGGACGCACTACGCGGCATATCTTTTTTTTGGGCTCAGTCTAACCTTATCCTCGTTTCTTTTCTTCCTGTCCACAAGCAAACTCATCTTCTGCCTCTGTCACAGCTCCCCCTGCCTTCTCCAACCGCGCGGGAGAGGAGCTCCTCTGCCCCGAGCCGTCTGAGAAGCAGGCCAGCACCGCCACTCTTCTCTTCTCTCTCGGCTTTCCCTTCTTTTTCTTCTTTCTCTAATCTCTCTCTCTCTCTGTCGCATGTTTTCTTCAGGGAGCCCGCATCGTAGCACCCCACCTTGGTGCTCCCCGCCTCCGGTCAACTCCTGATCCGTCCGCCGCCTCCTCGCCGGATCTGCTCCGCCCCGTCGCCGAATCCCCGGAGCAGCCGGATTCGCCGCCTCTTGCCTCCCCTGCGTTCGTACGCCGCGTGGGCCACGCAGCTGCCTCGGCCCCCTTGCCTCCTTCGTGCCGTGAGAGGAGCTCCTCTGCCCCGCCGCCTCCTGCCTCGCCTGCATTCGTCCGTTGCGTGGGCCATGCAACTGCCTCGGCACAGTTCGCCTATGAAGCCATCGTCCATCTCTCTGCCCTGCTATGCAGGCCGCTGGTGTCTCTCTTTTAATTTGTTTCCTTCCTCGCTGGTAGTGGCTGGGCTTTGTATCTTTCTGCTCTCGCGTTTCCGGATTCTTCTTTATTTCTCAAATGTGTCCTGAGCTCCGAGCTCCTGCGGCGACCGCCGGCCTCGAGAACCTCCAACAGCGCCGCCCATAGCTCTTTTTCTTTCCCCCGTTGAAACGTTTTTCCTGTTTATAACACTTACCGAAAACTACAGGGTTTGTTCTGCAAAACTGAAACGTTTTCCTATTTGCAACACTTAAAACAAGACTGCGGGTTGAATACCCAGAAACACGGGGACTTTTGTGTAAAAATGCCACGACGGATGACCAGAAGCTATCGCTGCTTTATTATTAGGTACGGATGACATGGATAATCCTCTTCCTTGCTCTCTTCTTCTCCCCTGCCTTCTTAGGCATAGACTTTTTGGAGGGCTCAACAGTCATAGTTGCCCTAGAGCTCTCAGGTGCTTTAGCTGAACCAAAGCTAGCATACTCCTTCCTGATAGCTATCTTCTTCTTAGAAGTAGTGGCAGCAGTGGTGCTCTTGGCAGCATCAACTTTCTTGGGCAGCTCCTCAGGGATGAAGTCCTCATCCTCTTCATCAGAATTGAGCTTCCTCCTTGCCCTGGTTGCAGCTTTGGGCAGATCATGAGAGCTAGGGATGTCATCATAGCTCCCCTCATGACTAGTGCCTGAGCTCATGTCAATACTCTGCTCTCTGAGATCATTCTGGCTATCATCTGAACCTGACATCTCTGACCCTGTGAATAGAGTATAGAAGAGTGGAAGGGATGAGTCATCACAAAATGCAGACATTTAAAAAAAATTGAACTAAAATTTCTCAAGTTCCGCATTCTGCCAGATGAATATCGGTACAACCGAGGCAAAATTTTCGGACCCACTGAGATAGACAACCTACATTCCAGGAACTTGGCACCACTTTCGGTCACACCGAAAATAGGCACTCAGTTCCACCGAGGTGTTCTCGGTTGACCAGAAAATAGAATCGGTGCTACCGATTCTTATGCATCGGTTCCACCGAGATTCATGTGGCGGACGGCAAAACCTAAAAAATCGTTTGTTCGCTATTCTACTGGAGTTTCTCGTGAATGAATCAATCTCAAACTGTGGATTATCGATGGAAAAGCCATAATGCGCGAGAATCAGAGGTTGGAGCGCATGAGGGGTTGAAATCGTACCCTAGCTTGGTGACGACTTCGCTACGGCGGCGACGGGGGAGAGGATTCCGTCGACGGCGGGGACTTTCAATGGCGGAGGCGCTCGGGAAGACGAAGGCGATGACCAGGGGCCTTGGTTCGGCAGCAAGGGTTTCGGAGGGGGCGACGGTTGAAGAATAGATTTCAAAAGTCGGGTCCGCCTCTATATAAACCCATGGCTGTCGGTGACACCGATTCTAACTTTTCGGTGTCACCGAGTTCCTCAACTGTCTGCTGACAGGGAAACTCGGTGGAACCGAGAAGATGGAATCGGTAGTACCGAGATAGAAAAACCAGATCAACCCTAGGCATTCGGTGAGACCGAGATTTTGGGTTGGTTCCATCGAGATGCATTTGGGAGGTTTTAATGGTCAGTCCTTTGTCGATACGGAACTCCGAGTGCTCCTCACACAGAGAGATCAAAAAGTCCTTGTTCAAATTTTGTGATGCAGCAAGAATAGAACATGAGGTAAGAAAGCATAGATAGCTAGAGAGTGGTCCTAGGCATTCTTGTCCATCCAATTGGTAAAAGAAAAATCAAAAAGCCAAATAGCAACAATTGGATGTCCTCGAATGAATAAAGAAATACAGACCAACATGCTCACACAATAAGATGTCAAATGAAATCATGGCAAACATGCACATACATACTAGCATCTATCAAGCATTTTGGCGATGACAGAGTCATCTATATATGAGTATATTGATTTAGGAGCCAAGTAAGAATACTTGATCATAGGTCATACTCATCGTTTAAGCACAAGTGGGATTACCACTTTTACATAAAGTGTTTAATTTTGTCACATTCTAAGAGATGCTTTAACTCAAGTCTTAGAGTAAAGCTCCCCCTTGATGTGACATCCCCCCATAGGAGGGATAAACTAACCTTGGGTTTTGTCGATGAAGACTTCATGTTGGTGAGGTAGTGGTGGATGCTCAAGGTTGATGAAGATCACCAAGAGTTGGGAGCATCCTTGTTGTTTCCTTACTCTTCTCACCTACATGGGTTAGTCCCAACATGCAAGAGACAAATACAAGGATATCTATGGACATGGAGTGCAAAGCATACATGATGATGTCCATTGATTTGTTGATTACCTTGTCCCTTGCTTACCTTTGAGGGAATGTTTGACTCCTTGAACTATTGCATGATGTTGACGTTGATTGTAACTAGTTCTTGCCAATAATGAATGTGGGTGAGTTTCATTGGCGGAGTCACCCCTCAAGAACTTCTCTAGTTCTTCTTCTTGGGGACCCACATCAACTTGATGGGGATCCTTGGTGTTGAAGAGGCCCTTGTAGAAGTTGAGCTTGAAGTAGCCTTGGGAACCCACTCCACCAAAGCTTGGGATTCATCTTCATATGAGTCAATGTCCTCTTAAAGCTTGTTCTTGCCCTTGAGCTTGTGGTCTTGTGGTGGAAGGTCATCTTGAGTGTTTGTTCCCTTGGGAGGAGTATGTTCATACTTCTCCTTTTGAGGAACAAACTTGAGCTTGGGGTATTGACCTTCTTCCCATTCAACTCCATTAGCGTTGAAGTAGCCAATGCCATGGTTCTTCCGGTATCCTCCGTGCTTGCGTACAATTTCCTCAAATTGCTTACACCCGGCAAGACTCTTGTAGATACCCTTCTCTATAATTCCTTTCAATAAAGCGTTTTCTTGCTCAAGTGTAACTTGGCTAAGAGAATCATCATTAGTGGAATCAATAGGACTACTAGAAGCAACATCATTAGGTTTGGCATTTTTATTGTTGCTACTAGATGAAGAACCTTTCTTGCCTTTGTTACTAGTTTGTCTAGATTTAACTTGTGGCATGAATGTAGACAAGAGTAATCGTTTTGCTAGATAAGATGAAGTCTTCTTTAGGAGATCGTCATTGATAGCTTTAAGAAACTCATGCTCTTGCTGCAAGGTGAGCTTCTCGAAGCGTAGCTTCTCATGAGTCCTTACAAGCTCTCTATGATCTTCTAGAGTAGATTCATGGGCTAACTTAAGAGTGTTTAATTCTTTAGTTAGTTGTTCTATTTTCATCTTATCATCATCAAGCGACTTATCTTGACTAGCATGAGAATTATCAAGTTCATTTTGACTGACATCACTAGTTTTATCAAAAAACAAGTCATCATCACAAAGTAAATCATCTTCATCACTATCGAAATCAAGATACTCGGGGTGTGATACCTTGGGGCCTTTAGCCATGAAGCAACTTCCACTCCCTTCGTTTGGTGAATCAAATAGATCATAGGAGTTGGTAGTTACTAGTGCAAGTCCGGCAACACCTTCATCTTGACTGTAGTCGGAGTTGGAGTGATAGCTTCTCTCGGAGTTGTTATCGGAGTCGGAGCCGGAAACCCATTCACCAACATGAGTTTGATGTCTTCTTCTTGTGTAGCTCTTGGTGTACTTGTCCTTCTTCTCCGAGTCCCTACTTCTCCTTGAGGGTCTTCGTTCATAACGATCATCTCTACTCCTTCTCTCTCTTTGAGGTGATTCATTCCTTGAGCTTCGTCTTCTAGGTGACTCTTCTCTTCGTTTGTAGGGAGCCGTGCACTCATTGGAGTAGTGTCCAGGCTTCCCACAATTGTAGCAGTTTCGGTCACGACTTGACGAACGCTTCTCTTCATATCTTGAGTTGGAGCTTCGTTCTTTGCCTCTATTCTTATAGAACTTGTTGAATTTCTTGACCATGAGGCTTATCTCTTCATTGGTGACAAGGTTGTCGCTTGAAGTTGCGGGAGTATCACTTGTGGCCTTGTAAGCACCGCTAGACTTGTTGTGAAGCTCTTCTTTGTCTTTGAGTGTCATCTCATGAGCAACAATCCTTCCAATGACTTCCGTAGGCTTGAGATCTTTGTAGTTGGGCATCATTTGGATCAATGTGCACACGGTGTCATATCTCTCATCCAAAGCTCGAAGTATCTTCTTGATGATGAATTTGTCGGTCATTTCTTCGCTTCCTAAGCCGGCAATCTCATTGGTGATGAGAGCTAGCCTAGAGTACATCTCTGTGACTCATTCACCATCCTTCATCTTGAACTTGTCAAGTTGACTTTGAAGAACGTCCAACTTGGATTCTCTCACGGATTTAGTACCTTCGCGCATATCAACCAAAGTATCCCAAATCTCTTTTGCATTGTCAAGACGGCTAATTTTGTTGAATTCTTTGGGGCATAGGCAGTTGAAGAGAATGTCACATGCTTGAGCGTTGTATTGCAACATCTTCAATTCATCTGCGGTCGCTTCACGATCCGGTTCCTTTCCATCACCAAAGAATTCACCTTGCAAGCCAACACGAACAACAGCCCAAACGGCGGGGTTATGACCAAGAATATGCATTTTCATTTTGTGCTTCCAACTAGCAAAATTTGTGCCATCAATGTACGGACCTCTACGGTGATAATTTCCCTCACTAGACGCCATACTCTCCTAGGTTGTGAGACCAATGCAATGGAGACCAAAGCTCTGATACCACTTGTAGGATTGAAAGTATGTCTAGAGGGGGGGTGATTAGACTACTTGACCAAATAAAAATTCTACCTTTTCCCAATTTTAAGTGTTGGCAGATTTTAGCGATGATAGCAAGTCAAGCACACCCTCCACATGCATGTTTAAGAGTATAGCAGCGGAAAGTAACAACAAGCATGTATATAGTAGAGGGTAGGGAGGAAGATCAAACGCAATTTGTAGACAAGAAGATTTTTCCCGTGGTTCCGATTGGTGGTGCTATCGTACGTCCATGTTTATGGAGTCTTCAACCCACGGAGCGTAACGGTCGCGAGAGTCCATGGAGGGATTCACCCATAAGGGTCCACGAAGTAGCAACCTTGACTATTCCATAATGGCTTCCGTCCACGAAGGACTAGCCTCACTATGGGTAGATCTTCATGAAGTAGGCGATCTCCTTGCCCGTACAAACTTCTTGGTTCAACTCCACAACACGAAGTAGGAGGCTCCCAAGCGACACCTAACCAATCTAGGAGGCACCACCCTCTAAAAGGTAATAGGCTCGGTAATGTCAATGAACTCCTTGCTCTTGTGCTTCAAGATAATAGACTCCTCAACACACAATCACTCTCTCACAGATTTGGCTTTGGTGGAGAGATTGATTTGGTGGAAAGCAACTTGGGGAGGCTAGAGATCAAGATTCATATGGATGGAGTGGAATAGCTTGATCTCAACACGTGAGTAGGTGGCTCTCTCTCAGAAAATAGGATAGGGCAAGTATGGAATAGTTCTGAGTGCTTTTCTTTCGAGTAGGTGGTGGTGAAGGGGTATATATAGGCATCCCCAAAAATCCAACCGTTACACCTAAAGTGACCAACTCGGTGACACCGATGTGTTAATCTCGGTGGTACCGAAGTGACCAAAAGGCAGTAACTTTTGAATCTCGGTGAGACCGATATATAATTCTCGGTGGTACCGATTAGGTGACCAACGGTTAGATTGCGCAACTCGGTGACGCCGATTCTCACGTCTCGGAGGCACCGATTCTTGACCATGGCTAACCAGAGAGTTGGTCCAGGAACTCGGTGGGACCGATTCACAATTCTCGGTGGTGCCGATTCTTGTGAAGGGTTATCCAGAGAGTTGGTCCAAAACTCGGTGAGACCGACTGGCAAAACTCGGTGATACCGAAGACTGGAGATGGCTAAACAGAAAGTTGGCAACCCAAACTCGGTGGCACCGAAGTGGAATCGGTTGCACCGATGTGCTAGGGTTTGGCATGGGTCTGTCTGAGTTTGGGAATCAGTGGCACCGAGTGGGAAATGTTGGTTGCACCGATTTTGGATATTTGGCTTTGGACAGACTTTTGTGGAAGAGCTTGTGGGTGTTTTTGGTGACTATCTCTTGTGCATGTGGAGCATCTTGTTCACCAACAGTACCTTACCCCCTTTTAATAGTATTGGCTTTCCTATGGACTCAAAGTGATTTCTTACAAAGTAAAATGTAGAGTCCTCTTGCTTGAAGCTTTGCCAATCCATTTCCTTGCATCTTGGGGTTCTCCACAATCCTTTTGCCATCCCTATCATTGAACTTTTCCTAAAATATGCTTAGTGGAAACATTAGTTCAATGACATATATGTTGTTATTAATTACCAAAACCACCAAGGGAGCAAATGTGCTTTCACCGTGTTGAGTATATATGTTATGTGCATATTGTGTATCTGGCCCACCTCCTAGTTCCTTGTATAGTTGAGGTCGTGGCCCACCTTGTACATCATATATACGTGCGATTGCACCTGATCAATACATCATGCAATTCCATCATCATACATGGTATCAGTTTCCGGGTTCTAAACCCTAGCTTCCGCCCGCCGCCGCGGCGCCCACTCCTCACCCGCGCCGCCGCCGCATCTCCCACCCGCCGCCGCCGTGCTCCTCTCATGCTGCCGCCGCCCTACCCCGTCGCCGCCGCCGTGCCATCTCGCGCCGCCGCCGCCCTACCCCGTCGCCGCCGCCGCGCCATCTTGCGCCGCTGCCGCCGCGCTCTCTCGCGCCGCCGCCGCCGTCCCATCCCCACCCACAGCCGCCGTGCTTCCCAGCACCGACGTTGCTGCTATGTCTTCGGTCACATCTTCTGGCTCCAACCCGTTCGCCACCGCCAACCCTCCCGACGCCGCCGACATCCGCAACCTCAACATCCACGAGCGGGTTCCGGTCTGTCTTACCCAGACGGACTCCTCCTACTACGCATGGAAGACCTACTTCTGCCTTTTGTTCCGGGAGTACAACCTTCTCGACCACGTGGATGGCTCGGTTGACTCCAGCCTTGTGCATGCGCATCACGAGTGGTCCACCATTGACGCCACACCCATCCACTGGTTCTTCCTCACCATCCCGCCCGACCTGTTTCATACGGTCGTGCACGACGGTGACGACGCCCATGCGGTATGGGCCAAGCTGAACGGGCTCTTCACCGACAATCGCCTTCAACGCCGCGTCTTCTTGCAGCAAGAGTTCTTTGGGTGCCACCAAGATAGCTCTTCCGTCGACGAATATTGCCTTCGTCTCAAGACCCTTGCTGACGAGCTCCGCGACATTGGCGCGAAGATTGATGATGATACCCTTCTCAGCACACTCACCGCCGGCCTCAACGAGGATTTCGGCAACGCCGCGGCGAATCTCTCCCTCATCACCGAGCCCTCCTTCGCCAAGTTTATGGCCTATCTCCGGTTGGAGGAGCGCCGGATGAAGCAGGTGAAGAGCCGGGCCATGCATGTTGCCCTCGCCGCCGGCACCACTCGCGGCGGACCTCCACCACCACCCGCCGCTCCCCAACAGCAGCGGGCCCCCGCGCCCTCCCCATCGCAGCAGCCGCCACTCCTCCCAACGCCGCCGGCTCCCTTCCGCGCGCCCCAACCGCCACCCGCACCCGCTCCTGCCGGCCGCAAATGGGGCGGTCGGCGCGGTGGTCGCCCACAGCAGCAGGGCGGCGCCCAACAGCGGCAACATGTGCAGCAGCCTCCTCCGCCTTGGGCTGGCGGCTACAACCCGTGGACGGGTGTTGTCCATGCATATACCATGCCGGTTCCTTGGGCCCCGACACCGACCCTCCCCGCGCCGTGTCCGTCGGCTCATCAGGCTTATCTTGCCGGGCCGCAGCCATACGGAGGGTACCTGCCTCCTCCACCGCCACAAATGGCCGGTGCTTACGGCGTTCCCATTTCGTCTCCCTCACCCCCGTCGGTACTGCCTCCACCGCCATGGGACCCGGCGCTCCTCGCCGCTCTGCACACCGCTCCTTCGCCCAACAACTATCCTGGTGGCGGTGACTGGTACATGGACACCGGTGCTACTGCCCACAAGTTCGCTCATCCGGGTAACCTCACCTCCTTCTCTCCCGTCAACACCACCACCCGCATCACTGTCGGTGATGGCTCCACCCTTCCGATCACACATGTCGGGCGCACCTCGTTTCCTTCTACTTCCATGCCAATCACCTTATCTAACATTCTTGTTTCACCTAACCTCATTAAAAATCTTGTTTCCGTTCGTTATCTCACTCGTGAAAATCCTGTAACTGTTGAGTTTGACAAATTTGGTTTTTGTGTCAAGGACGCTCGAACCAGGATGGTACTCCACCGATGTGATAGTCCCGACGACGATCTCTATTCGGTCCACCCGAAGTCCTCCACCACCAGCGCTCCAGTTGCTCTCTCTGCCGGCATCGACCTCTGGCACGCCCGTCTGGGTCATCCCAACCCCGCCACCCTTCGTCATATTCTTAGGAGTTTCAGTTTTCATTGTAATAAGATTGAGGATCACACTTGTCATGCATGTCATGTTGGCAAAGCCTTCCGTTTAATAATTCCGCCACCATTGCGTCTTTTCCTTTTCAGTTGATCCATAGTGATGTATGGACCTCTCCAGTTCCTAGTAATTCGGGCTATGTCTACTATCTCGTTATTCTTGATGATTACTCCCATTATGTGTGGACCTTTCCTTTGCGACAAAAATCGGATGCACTTTCCACCTTGACGGCTTTTTACTCCTACGTCAGCACGCAGTTTGGGCGTCCCATTCTCGCTCTCCAGACTGAGAATGGAAAAGAGTTCGACAATCTTGCATTTCGCACTTTTCTCGCACACCATGGCACAGTTTTTCGTCTCACATGCCCGTATACATCACAACAAAACGGTCGTGCCAAACGTGTCCTACGCACTATCAATGATTGCGTTCGCACACTTCTGTTTCATGCAAACGTGCCTCCTCGCTTCTGGCCGGATGCCCTCGCTACTACGTCCCTTCTCCTCAATCTCCGGCCATGTCGGCCGCGATGGAATTATGCACCCCATCACTTACTCTTCGATACACCACCTTCTTATGAAGGTCTGCGTATTTTTGGGTGCCTCTGCTATCCTAGCATCGCCGATACCACTCCTCACAAACTCGCCCCGCGCTCTGTTGCATGCGTCTTCATCGGTTACCCTCCCAACTCCAAAGGATACCGAAGCTATGATCCAGTCTCCCATCGCGTGTTCACCTCCCGGCATGTTTACTTTGACGAGTGTGTGTTTCCCTTTCAGCTGGTGCCTTCGGCCGCTCCTTCGTCGCCGGCTTCTGACGGCGCCGGGTCGCTGACTCCTCACCCCGGGCGCGCGCGTGCGGACATTGGCCCGCCCCCCGGCTTTGAGGCCCGTCACGGCCACTCCGCCACGGCCTCCCCTGGCTCGGGCGTTGTGCTCTCTAGCACCGCCGCGAGCTCCTCGTCGACGTCGACCTCCTCTGGCCCGCTTTCGCCCACGGCGTCCTCCGCGGCGCCGCCGACGCCTGCCGCGTCGGCCTCGCCCGCGGCGCCGTCGGCCGACGAGCCGGCCTCGCCCGCGGCCTCGACGCCTTCTGGCGTGTCACCCCCGCCACCCGCGGCTGGTCCGCCGGCTGGTCCGGTCACTCGCGCTCGGGCGGGCATTCATCGTCCGAGCTCGCGGTATGCTTCGGATGAGTACGTCTACACGGCATCCACCTCTACGCCGTCGCCCCTGTCGTCCTCCGTTCGAGCCGCTCTACGCGATCCCCTCTGGGTTGCGGCGATGCAGGAGGAGTTTGACGCGTTGCAACGCAACCGGACTTGGCAGCTTGTCCCTCGTCCCCGGCACGCTAACGTGATTACCGGGAAGTGGGTTTTCAAGCACAAAGTCCGTCCTGATGGTACACTTGACCGCTACAAGGCGCGTTGGGTCATTCGTGGCTTTCGTCAACGAGCTGGCGTCAACTTCACCGACACTTTCGCTCCGGTGGTTAAGCCCGGGACGATTCGCACTTTCCTACAGCTTGTGATCTCCCGTGCCTGGCCGGTACACCAGATGGACGTCTCCAATGCCTTCCTTCATGGCCATCTCCAGGAGCAGGTCTTTTGGCAGCAACCCACCGGATTTGTTGATCCGGTGCATCCAGATCATGCGTGCCTGCTCTCGCGCTCATTGTAGGGCTCAAGCAGGCTCCTCTGCATCAGCTCGGCTTTTCTGCGTTTCTGCATCAGCTCGGCTTTCGCTCCACACGCTCCGATGCTTCGCTGTTTGTTTATCACCAGGGCGCCGCCACTGCATATCTGCTCCTCTACGTC
The DNA here is from genome assembly GCA_039707655.1 of Elymus sibiricus. Classification (NCBI taxonomy): domain Eukaryota; kingdom Viridiplantae; phylum Streptophyta; class Magnoliopsida; order Poales; family Poaceae; genus Elymus; species Elymus sibiricus. Next base: position 378,978,725 of record CM077663.1, read on the forward strand.
GACGACATCATTTTGACAGCATGCACGCCTCAGCTTCTCGGTCAGCTTACTAATCGTCTTCGCGCTGAGTTTGCCATCAAGGATTTGGGTCCATTGCACTACTTCCTCGGTGTCGAGGTGGTGCGCCGTCCTGATGGTTTCTTCCTCCACCAGCGGAAGTACGCTCTTGAGCTCCTTGACCGCGCTGGAATGCTTAATTGCAAACCCGCGGCCATACCTGTCGACACGAAGGCCAAGCTCTCTGCTGCTGATGGTTCTCCTGCTCCGGATGCTGCTTTCTACCGGTCTATTGTTGGTGCTCTTCAGTACCTCACTCTCACTCGACCGGAGCTCCAGTATGTTGTGCAGCAGGCGTGCCTTCATATGCATGCCCCTCGGGACGCTCATTGGACCTTCGTCAAGCGGATCCTCCGCTACATTCGTGGCTCTGAGGATCTTGGCCTCACGTTGCACGCCTTCGCCTCCACCGAGCTCACTGCCTACACCGACGCTGACTGGGCCGGCTGTCCTGACACCCGTCGATCCACCTCGGGTTACTGTGACTTCCTTGGTCCATCACTTGTTTCGTGGTCATCCAAGCGGCAGCCTACCGTCTCCCGGTCCAGCGCTGAGGCTGAGTATCGCGCCGTGGCTAATGTCGTCGCCGAGTGCTCATGGCTTCGTCAGCTTCTCCTTGAGCTCTCGTGCCCAGTCGACAAGGCGACAGTGGTCTACTACGACAACATCTCGGCCGTCTACCTCTCCGCCAACCCGGTTCATCATCGCCGTACCAAGCACATTGAGCTTGATATTCACTTTGTTCGGGATCAGGTGGCCCTTGGCCGCGTTCGTGTCTTACACGTTCCGACTTCCCAACAATTTGCCGATATCATGACCAAAGGCTTACCCGCAGCTTCCTTCGAGGAGTTCCGATCCAGTCTTTGCGTCAGCAATGGTGCCGCTTCGACTGCGGGGGGTGTTGAGTATATATGTTATGTGCATATTGTGTATCTGGCCCACCTCCTAGTTCCTTGTATAGTTGAGGTCGTGGCCCACCTTGTACATCATATATACGTGCGATTGCACCTGATCAATACATCGTGCAATTCCATCATCATACAGTCTGATCTGCCCGCTAGGATGGATTAGAGCCGCTTGATTTCTTCTCAATCATCGCTTCCACCCACCTCTCCTAAAGCCCCCACAACGCATGCAAAACCGCGTGTGCTGCAACCTCAAGACTTGTCCACATGCACTAGCTTTTCGTCTTCGACGAGATCCATGTGTCGCAGCAAGACACACGATGTATTATGGCTCCGTCATGGGTGAGATCCACGAGTTGCAACACTACTCACGCATTTCATTCCAGCTCCGACGCAGGTCGCAACATCACACCCGTTGCATTGCAGCTCTGGCGCCTATGAGAAACACCATGGATGGCGTTGTAGCTTCCCGGCACTAGCGAGATCCGCGGGTCGCAACACCACACGGGGGGCCATTGCAGCTTCGTCGTCGCAGCACCAGAGACGATGCCCTCTATGCAACTACTTGGCGCCTACATCACTGCTGTGGAACGTCCGCAAATCTCCCCCATTTCTGCTTCCGGTTTGTCGAAATTCGAACATGCAAACCGGTCTGCGGACGTTTGATGCAGGTCGTTGGATGTCATAAATGTCCGGACCACGTTGTCCAGATGTTTTGACGCACAATGTTCGTTGGAATGCCCTTATACGCTGAGAAACGTACGTGTGCGTTTTGTTGCGTGCATACAGCCCAACCATGCTCGCGCGGTTTGAAAATGGATTGTTTGGTAGTCTGCATTCATTGTTGGCCCGCATAGCACGAACACTCTCCAGCCAGGCCCGCTAGAAACGATTGAATTAGCCGTTTTTACCGAGTGAGGCTGAGTCAAGTCAGATCGAGCGCACGTGGTGGGTCCGATTACATGAGAAGATGCGAGTGAGTATACAACTTGTATGTGGCTTGTTCTGTTACCTCCATTAAACTCCTTTTCTAATCTTCCTTTTTAGTTCATTCAATGCAACCATCGATCTGCATTTATCGTTTCCCTAAGGATATTGGAAAGAGGTAAATCATGATTCATTCTACTAGGTTATGTTCCATAAACAGTTGTATTCTACATAACGATGCTTTAATTTAAGATAAGCCGTTCGACGTGTATTTCGGTGTGAAGTCGGAGCTGTAGCGTTGCGGGACGATGCGGCGACAACGATGCCAGCTGATGCGCAGGTCTGGCTATGTTGGTGCAAGGCGTGCTTCTTTCTTCTGTGAGTTTGCGGCCGAAGTCGGAGCTGCCTAGTCCTCGACGCGTTTGGCCGACTGTTTGGCATAGGCCGACTTGGTTCTCACGTGTCGTTCGTTCGGAGTGGTATTGACGGGTTGTTCATGAAGAAGTCGGCGTCGCTTGCTCGGGGAGAGGTGATGACGATGACATTGCTGGCAACCTCGACGGTGTCCTTTCCTCGGCGGTGTGTGTGAGTCTTGTGGGTAGCCAGGTTGGCCGAGGTGCCCTTTCTTTTTTGGGCGTGTTGTAACGGTTTTCGTCCAGGTTTCCGTTAATTAACCGGACAACTTGTTACCCTTCCTCTTTATTAATGAGACGAAACAAATATTTTGCCTTCGTTTCGAAAAAAATATATTACGGTTTCATTCAAACGATCGGTTGGTCGTTTCGTTCATTGTAAATGTTTAATTATGTATACATGTTTAGAGCTATTTTGCAAAAGCTTTGACTGGACAAACCGGAGGCACCAGCGTCCATACAGTACGTGCTCCTAGTGCCTAGCACGGCAGCCTGCGGACAGGTTGTATTTTTGTAGCCAAAAGGGGAGAAACACGAGACTATCTGATTCTTCTCCCACTTTTGGCTGGTGGCCCGACGTGGACGGCGAGCTCAGCTGAAAGAAAGAGGAACGGTATGGGGGCGTGCGGGATGCTGTGACGACATAACGAAATATTTTCTGGCAAGCTGCTTCAATTAACGAGTATTGTATGATATCTTGCTGCGATTCAATTAATCGGTATTTTTTATGTTATCCTGCTAAATAAATTAAGCGGCCCAAATGGCGTGACCAAGGCATGCCGGCGTTTGTCAGCCGAACGAAAGCGTCCATGCCCCGTTGAGCGCACACAGACCGAGTCAAGGTGTGACGCCCGCATGCGGCATGTGGAGCTGCTGTCGCGAATTCAAAAATAACATATGCGTATTCCAAAAAAAAGTTCCTGAATACAAAAAATGTTTGCTAATTAAACAAAGCCTACTATGAAAATTTTAAAAATGTTCATGAATTTAAAACTGCTTCTGCAAATTCACAAAATATTCATGATTTCAAAAATATTTGCAAAATAGAAAAAATGTATGTAAATTTTAAACTGGTGAGTATTTCTAAAATTTAGATACATTTTTAAAATTTGCGAATACTGATGAATTTACCAAAATATTGATGAATTTATAAAAGATCAAGGACCCTGATAAGTATATGACGTGTGGCACGAGCACATGTCAACTCCGAATGTTTTTTATGACAAGTTTAGTGAAGGGAGGATGACAACTTTAGTTGTCAAGCATGATAACTTTCGTGCTTCAATTTATTTTTGACAGAAACTTGCCGTGTGTCACTAAAATTTACCATCATTGCGTGACTGAAATTGCCCTTGAAAGTCATCAGGGCGAAGTGCCACAAAACTGACGTGTGATGCTAATCATTTGGAAAGATAAAAAAAGAATAAAAAACCAAAAGAAAAATGAACAAAAGAAGAGCCAATAAAATACGAATTAAAAACCGAACGAGAAAACGGATAAGCCAGATGAGAAACAAAATAAAACAAAGAAAAAACCATCCCGGAAGTTTCCCAAAACGAGTCAAGTGCTCAGCTCGGGTGCGATTTCCCGCTAACGGGCAGCCCAATGGAGGCGGTAGGTAGGCGACCGAAATCACTAATTAAGGAGCATTTTTTTGTAAAGGTCACTCTCACCTTTTTATATTGTGACAACTGCCGCACTGTATATGCGTCATGGCGCATCTCGAGAGTTTTTTTTCGTAGATTCGTTTATTTAAAGTGTTTTATTTCATAAACTGTGCGTCCAAATCTCGAAGCGTTTGCACCGTAAGATTCCCCGTGTTGAGATCTTTAAAACTAGATCCCATGTTGATAGATTTTGATGAACTTTTTTTCACGAAAAAACAGAACCGGGAGCAAGTTTTTTCCCTTTCCGAAAGACGCACGACTGTGCCTCTCGTGGAAGAAAATCCGTGCCTCCACTAGAAGCAAACCCGTGTCTGAGAGAAAGGAAAAAAAACACTTTTTTCCGTTTCCGAGAAGCACGGCCGTGCCGCTCACGAAAACAAATCCATGCCTATCGTAGAAGCAAATCCGTGCCTCTCGCGTAAGAAAAACAAAACGCAAATCCCTGCCTTTCATGAAAGCAAATCCATGCCTCCGTGGAAGGAAAAATGCCTCTCGAGGAAGTAAAAAATGCGTTTTTTCCGTTTCCGAGAGGCACGCGGAGAAAAATGCGTTTTTCGCGTAAAAATTTTTTTTTTTCGATTTTTTTGTCTAAAAGCAAAGAGAGACCGGTGAAAAAAAAATGGAAAAGAAACCATCTAAAAAGCCGAAAACATGTGTAAAAACATAAAAATAATAAAAATTGAACGGAGCGTATATAGCGCGACACGTGGCGGCTCTCAGCCCACCCCAGGTGACCCTTGGGAGACTTTGAAAGGAGCGCTCGTTAATTAGATGCTTGATGCACGTGATATGTCGCGAGAGCAATATCTCGCTAGTTTTATTTCTTAGCATAGCTAATAGGCCGGCCAAGGTTCACTGTTTTTTTTTGTTCGCTCGCTTGCTCGGGAGATGACGCTCGCTGCTAGTTAGGGGTCAGTTTGGCCGATGTCTTTCTTCTTTAGATATATGTTTTGAAAACAAATTGAATACATGATCAACATTTTTCAACTACAAATTGAACATACTTTTTTCATGGCAATAAACATTTATTAAACTATACAAACATTTCTAAACATTTGTATAGATATTTAGAAAAAACCACGGACATATTTTGGAAACACATGAATATCTTTTTGAAATGTCCTGTAGATATTTAATCTCAATATTTATTGTTTACCTATGCGAATCTTTTTTTTTCATTTTATAAAAAAAATTGTGTACACGTTGAACATTTTCAATTATTAACGTTTTTTTCAAATTTATAGTTTGGCGTCAACTTTTTTATAGACATTTTTTACATAACATATACACCAGTAACATTTTTATATACAAGTATAAAAACATTCAAAGACATAATTAATATTTTTGAAAAATTATATTTTTAGGTCTACGTTTTTGCGTACACATTGTACATTTTTTGTGTACTTCGGCAAAAAAAATTAGACACATTTTTTTTTTCAAATATATGATTAATATGTATTCATATATATGTAATTTTGATGTCTACTTTTTTCGTACACACTGTATCATTTTCTTATACATTGGAAACATTTTTCTAAACAGGTTTAACTTTTTGTATGTAAGGTGATTTTAAACTGGTGAGTATTTTTTAATTTATATACATTTTAAAAATTTGTGAATACTGATGAATTTACAAAAGATAAAGGATGTTGATAAGTATATGACGTGTGGCACAAGCACATGGCAACTCCGAATGTTTTTTATGACAAGCAGTGACGAGAGGATGACAACTCTAATTTTCAAGCATGGCAATTTTCATGCATCAAATTATTTTTGACAGAAACTTGTCGTGTGTCACTGGAATTTGCCATCATTGCGTGACTGAAATTGCCATCAGAAGACACCAGAGCCGGGTTGCCACGGACCTGACGTGTGATGCTTATCATTTGGAAACATAAAAGAAGAATGCAAAACAGAAAGACTAGTGGACAGAAGAAGAGACGATAAAACAGAAATTAAAAACCGAACAAGAAAAAAGATAAGCCTGATGAGAAACAAAATAAAACAAAGAAAAAAACATCCCGGAAGTTTCTCAAAACGAGTCAAGTGCTTAGGTCGGGTGCGCTTTCCTACTAAGGGCATCTCCAATGGCTGTAAGATAGTTGTTGGTAAACTTTGCCACCTAGGATATATGATGACATGGCAACAAATAAATGAGGAGAGAGAGTAGATTAACCAACAGCTCTTGCACAAGCTCCAAGGCTATGTAGAGAGCAATTGCATTTATTCTCTCTTCTCCTATTGGATAGTATAGATGCAACCATTGAAGTAGTTGTATGATCCTTTGTTGGTTGATGACATGGACAATTTTACCAACAAGACTACATACAAACTATTGGAAATGCCCTAACGGGCAGCCCATTGGAGGCGGTAGGTAGGGGCACGAAATCATTAATTAAGGAACACTTTTTGTAAAGGTCACTCTCACCTTTCTAGGTTGCGATAAGTGGGACACTGCATATGTGCCATGGCGCAACCTGAGAGTTTTTCTTGTTTTTCATAGATCCGTTTATTCAAAACGTTTTATCTCTTAAACTGTGCATTCAAATCTCGAACCATTTTCACCGTTAGATTCCTCGTGTTGAGATCTTTAAAAATAGACCCCATGTTGGTAGATTTTGACGAACTTTTTTCACGAAAAACTGGATGAAAAAACTGAACTGGGAGTATGTCTTTTTCTCTTTCCGAAAGAGGGACGACTGTTGTAGGGGAACGCAGCAGAAAACAAAAATTTTCCGACCTACGTACCAGCCCAGGACCACTATGGAGACTGCATACAAAGTTTGATCTCTTTCGTTACCGACTCGTAGCGCAGCGGAAGTAGAGTCGATGACGAACGGCGGTGCAGATCCCCGCAGCTAGGATTTTATAACCTCCCAACCGCGAGGATGTATACCCTCATCTGCCCCGCGGACAGCCCTCCGGGAGAAGGTCGCACAGTCCCCCGGACGGTGTCGCGGACAGCCCTTCGGGAGGACCTCCGAAACTCGGACTGTCACTCGGACAGCCCTTCGGGAGGACCTCCAAAACTCGGACGGTCACACGGACAGCCCTCCGGGAGGCACTCTCGAATTAAGACCGAAACTACGATCTCTCTACAGAGTTGCACACATACGGTGTCATCTATCCGGCAGGGCTTCGCCGTCCAGAACTAGTTCCTGCCGGAACCCAGACAGCCTTTCGGCTCTACGAAACTATTTCGCTGGGAGGGAGAGAAGAATGCCAGATCATGCATGGCTTTGTGTATGAGAGCAAGAGTGTGTCTTATGGCAGCCCACACACCTCCTATTTATAGGAAACCCAAGGGGTAGGGTGGTTTTACAAGAAGACCCAAAACCCACATGGAAAGGAGTCCTTCCCAAGGACCTAAAAGGTGAAACCAAGGAACAAGGGGGACTCCATGAAGGAGTCCACCATGTGGCCGGCCACACCCTCATGTGGGGCCCCAAAATTGGCCCCTATCCATCCATGTCATCCCCAAGATCTTTTGGAGCAAAGCCTCAAAAGGTGGCTTTCCAAAAATATCCCAAAAAGCACTTTCACTATTCACGACGACATTTTTCAGCGTCTGATCGAACTGAAAATATTCATGTGGGCTTAGAACAATTCTAGTACCCACCAAAATAATTTTCAACGCGAGCCGGAACAATTCCGGTTTAGTGATTTCATCTGCGAAAAGCATCTGAAGCGGTTTCGGCAGCTCCGGAACATTTCTGGTTTTCATCCCGGAAAATTCCAGAAAGTTTCCAGAATGATTCTGGCACCCTCCAAGAATTATCAGGCATGTGCCAAAACCAATTTGACTTTATGGTATCCTCTGAAACAACTTTTCAGTTTCACCGGAACTCATCCGGTGACCTCTCTGCGGAACTTTTCCGCTATCCGAAGCTTTTCCGGCATCCGAAACTTTTTCGGTGATTTTCTCTCAGACTCCCTGTCTAGTATTCAGCAGATAGATGACCCTTAAGCGTGTGACCCTATAGGTTCGGTGAAGCATAGACATGACCCGGAACCCCTTCCGATCAATGATCAACATCGGAGCCGTGGACACCCATATCGATCCCTATACCCACACGAATAAATATTCGAGTGAACCTCCAGTTGCCGTGAGCTATTCCTGTTGCTTCGCGATATGTTACAATTACCCGAGGTGAGAAACATCGGCATCCTCGTGGATCAACACTTGTCCACAATGCCAGTTACCTCCTTGCCGGTATTGTTCTCTTTTTTCATTCCCGTGTTTCGGCATCCCTGTGATCAAATCACCCTGTGTCTGGCCAGACGATGATGGATACTGTAACACCGAGAGGGCCCAGAGATATCTCTCCATCGTCGGAGGAGCAAATCCCAATCTTGAGCTATCAAGTTACTTGACATACTTTTCCATGAACCCGTAAGCCGCCGTAATAGCCACCCATTTACGGATGACGTTTAACAAACCCCAAAGTTCATGAAGCAAGCATGAAGAAACTCGATACTCTCATGGTCTAAGGAATTATGCAAACGTTAACCATCTCTGTGTTATTAACCATTAACTAGTGACAAATGTATCTCATAGCATAACATCAATTCGGGTCGATTCAACACAAATGTTCTACTAACATTGTGCCCTCAAAATTGCCGGCATAGCCATGCCCATGATCAGGAAAACAGGATCATCATGCAATACTTGAGCCAGTCTTAGAGGCCAGACTAGGAATACATTTTACCGTTTATTATCCCACACGTGCACATGAGTTTCCCTCCAAGCCTCGTTTTATTTGTAGACTCGAGAATCATTGCAGTTATAGCATGGAACATAAACTTTAATTATGAACAGGGAGATAATCAATAACATTTATTATTGCCTCTAGGGCATATCTCCTACAACTGTTGCGGAAGAAAATCTGTGCCTCCAATAGAAGCAAATCTGTGTCTCTCGCGGAAGGAAAAAAGCACATTTTTTTCGTTTCCGAGAAGCACGGCCGTGCCTCTCACGAAAGCAAATCCGTGACTATCATACAAGCAAATCCGTGCCTCTCACAGAGGAAAACAAAACGCGTTTTTTTCGTTTCCGAGAGGCACGGCCTTGCCTCCCACGGAAGCAAATCCCTGCCTCTCGTGAAAGGAAAAAAAAAGAGAAAATGTTTCCGTAGCTCTCGCGGAAACAAATCCGTGCCTCTCGAGGAAGTATAAAAAACATGTTTTTTCCGTTTCCGAGGGGCACGGCTGTGTCTCGCGGAAAAAACGTGTTTTTTCGCGTAATTTTTTTCCAATTTTTTCTAAAAGCTAAGAAACACCGGTGAAAAAACAAAACAAAAAAAACATCTAAAAAGCCTAAAACATGTGTGAAAAAGTAAAAAAAACAAAAATCGACACGTTGCGGTTCTCAGCCCATCCCAAGTGACACTTGGGATACTCCGAAGGAGCGCTCGTTAATTAGACGCTCGATGCACGTGATATGTTGTGAGAGCTATATCTCGGTAGTTTTCACTGTTTTATTTTGTTCGCTCGCTTGCTCGGGAGATTATGCTCGCTGGCTAGTTAAGGGTAACTTTGGCCGATGTCTTTCTTCTTTTAATATATGGCTTGAAAAAAAATCAAATACATGATCAAAAAAATTCAACTACAAATTGAACATACTTTTTCATGGCAATAAACATTTATTAAACTATACAAACATTTCTAAACATTTGTATAGATATTTAGAAAAAAACCACGGACATATTTTGGAAAGAGATGAATATTTTTTTTTGAATGTCATGTACATTTTTAAAGGCAATATTTATTGTTTACCTATGCAAATATATTTTTTAAGAAATTATTGTGTACATGTTGAACATTTTTCAAATACATGATTAATATTTTGTTTCAAATTTATATTTTAGCGCCAACTTTTTTATTCACAATTACTGTTTACATAACGAACACACCAGTGACATTTTATAGACAAGTATAAATAAATCCAAAGACATGATTAATATTTTTGAAAACTTATATTTTTATCTCTACATTTTTCGTACACATTGTACATATTTTGTGTACATCAGGAAAAAAATATGGACATCTTTGTTTATTTATTTTTTACAAAAATATGATTAATATGTATACGTATATATGTAATTTTGATGTCTACTTGTTTTCAAACACACTGTATAATTTTCTTATACATTAGAAACAGTTTTCTAAATACGTTTATACATATACATGGTCGCACTATTCGTCACCCTGGGTGAGGAATAGTTATTCTTCACACCCTCTATTTTAACATCAATGTTCCATATTTTTACGTTCCGTAAATTTTATCTTATTTTATAAGTAAAAAGAGACCGTAAAAAATATATAATCACCGTAAAAAATATTTTATGTCACGTAAAATTACAAACTAAAAAATAGTGTAAAATATACAATAAATTTGATTTTTCTGGTCTCGTGACCTATATTTTTGTTTTCTTATGTCAAATTTTACGTAATGAATCAATATAAATGTAACTATTTGTATTCCAAATGTAATTTATTTATTAATTGATTGTAAGATTATCTCGGGTGAAGAATAACTTATTTTACACTCTGGGTGATGAATAGAGTTATATATGTGTGTGTGTGTGTGTGTGTGTGTGTGTGTGTGTGTGTGTGTAGAATATTTTGAAATATAACGAAAGTATAAAAATTAAACAAGAAATGAACGCAAAACATGAAAAAGGTTAAAAAAAAGAGTGTTGAAAGCTCGTGGTCCACGCTTGGCCGGCCCATTCAGGTCCTTGCTTGACGCATCACGTGCTACTATATCACATCAAGCGGGACGTAGTCGCGCCCGTGATACGTATCGCAATGCGTGGTACCCCGATTTCAATTGGTACTGGTGGCATTGTTTATAGTGTTAACCATAAGTAGAGCGCACCCCTTCGGTACGAATAGGCCGGCCCATGAAAGGCAGGTAGCGCGAAATTGGGAAGCTTTCGGTCATTTTTTCTTCTTTTTATTTCTTGTTTTTTGAACCGGGTTCTGTTTGATTTAATGGTATTTCCCTTTTTAGTTTTCCCTTTATTGCTTTTGTGGTGGTTTTCAAATGCGTGAACTTTTTAAAATTTTGAAAAAATATTTTTATATTCATGAGTTCTTTCAACTTCGCGAATTTTTTATTTTGCTTTTTTAACTCTTTTTAGTGAACTTTCAAATCCGAGAACTTTTTCAGTTCTGCTAACCTTTTTAGTGACCTTTTTAAAATTCAGGAATATTTATTAAGATTTTCAAAAATAAATAAATTTTGTAAACTTTTTTCATGTAAAATGTTTTTGTAAGGGTCAACATCAATCGGTTGACCGAGCAAGGGGATGATGGACGACCAAGCTAGCAACACCAAGGGCGCGTTTGGTTGCGCGCATCCGGCCCAACCAGGCCAGTTGGGCCACGAAATGTGTGTTTGGTTGGCAACGCGGTGGGCTGGCTCGCATCGGCATGAACCTTAAAGCAGCCGTCAACCTGGCTCGCTAGGAACTACCGAATCGGCAATTTCTACCCGGCCAGGCTGAGAGCGGCGCAAGCTCGCACATGCGACGTCAAGGCGAAAGCGAGTGGGAATGGCGGGAGAAGGAAATCGGGCGCGGTGGCACGACGCCAAATCTAGGCTCACCCCCACCCCCAACCCATTTACTCAGTCACCGCTCCCTCTAGGACAGTCTTTTCCTCTAGCCTCGCCACCTCCTGCGCGGCGACTCAGATCTGTGCAAGAGGCGGTGGCGGCGCCAGATCCGATAGTAGGAGCTGTTGCTGCTCTTCCTTTTGGTCACCGTCTGCTCGTGGTTGATTCAGCCATGACCCCCCCTTCGTCGTCCTCGTCTCCGATGCCGGTAAGAAACACCCCCTCTCCCCAATGTTAGGTTCCGTTGTTAGGCTGTTAGGCAAGGTGTAGGATCAATTTCCCCGTTGCTCAACGCACCCTCGATGTGGACTAGGTTATGGACGCACAGATGTGGCTGGTAGTTCAGGCAGCAGCGCTTATATCTGTGATTCAGGCATGGGTCTTGTTCATGCACAACAGAGCTGTTCGTCGTGGCCAGAGACCTGTCATCATATATGCTCCAATGCTTATGCAGGAGTAGGAGAGGATCTCCAATCTGAACTACATATACAACTGCAACGACACCGAGGCTCTATGGATGCTTCGAATGAAAAGAGCACCATTTGCCAGCCTTGTCCACATCTTCAGGACCAGGGGACTGCTAGAAGATAGCATCCATACCAGTGTGGAAGAGCAAGTGGCCATGTTCCTTCATATTGTTGGCCATAACCAGAGATTCAGGGTTATCCGCAACACGTTCAGGAGATCAATGGAGACCATCTCAAGGTACTTCAAGCAAGTATTATATGATGTTGGGGAGCTGAGAGGAGAGATGATCAAGTCACCATCTGGCCGGACTCCTAGCATGATCCGCACTAGCCCAAGATGGTATCCATACTTCAAGGTAAGCAATGCAGTATGTAGTTCATTGCTTCATATGCTAGGATTCCGGATTCCATTGGGGCAATAGATGGTACTCATGTCACTGCCAGAGTGCCGATGTCACAATTTGCAGCATTTAGGGGGAGGAAGCACTACACAAGCTAGAATGTTCTTGCTTCTGTTGACTTTGATATGAAGTTCACATATGTGCTGGTAGGCTGGGAAGGGTCAGCATATGATGCTAACATACTCAATGACAGCATGACTCGTCCTTATGGCATCAACATCCTTGATGGCAAGTTCTACCTAGGAGATTCTGGCTATGCATGTAAACCATGTGTCCTTCCTCCCTTCAGGAAGACCAGGTACCATCTTAACGAGTTCTCTGGTAGGAACTACCCTAGGACTCCACAGGAGTTGTTCAATTTCAGACACTCCAGCCTTAGAGTAACCATTGAGAGGGCATTTGGAGCTTTGAAGAACAGGTTCAAGATCCTGGATCAGAAGCCATTCCACCCTTATCCCACCCAGGTTAAGCTTGTTCTACCATGTTGCATTCTGCATAACTGGATCCTGCAGTGGGGTTTTGATGAACTAGTGCCTGAGGAGGAAGATGTGACGCTTGACGATCTTGACCTCGGTGGCCATGGTGTGGATGCATTTGACAACGAAGCCTGGAAGACCAAAAGGATGGAGTGGGCACATGCAATGTGGGATAACAGAGGCCATACAAGGATCTGAAGAAGAAGAAGAAGAGCAACAGCAGCAGCAAAAGAGGAAGCAGCGGCAGCAGAAGAGGTAAGAGGAAGAGGAAGAGGATGCATGATGAACTTTCTCATTCAGCCAATCGGCTCTTAATAATGTGTACTGCTATTTGATAGTAGCTAGGATGAACTGTAATTTTAATCGTAGCTAGTAGTGATACCCTTAAGATAGTGTGTGGTAAGGTCACCACTAGTGAGAAGTGGTGAGAGCACCTTGCAGGTTGCAACCAAACAGTGTCCTATGTGTGCCTAATGCAATGCGGGCAACCAAACAGCGGGTCAAAATTAGTTCCCTCATGCAGCTAACCTATATGCAGGCAACCAATCAATGTGCAGATGGTGGTTTTGAGGCTGTTTCTCCTCAACCAGGCCCATCTGAGAAGTCTATGCAAACACCCCATAATCGGTGCAGGCAACCAAACGCACCCCAAGTGAACCTAGCGACGGCAGCAGTCCCTGCTTCAGTGGGCCACAACCTACTAGCACGACACGTCAACGCATGCATACTGTTTGGGCACTTAAGCACTGAACAGGAGCTCTCGGGCAATACATATCTCTGGCAGTCGGCAAAAGAGGATGGCGACGGTTGAACCGAGCCGGTAATGGCCCGACCCATAGTTTTGCACTACTCGCTATCATTATTATTTACTAGTAACTAAGATAGAAAATCACACACTCCAAAATAGCTCAGTAAAGATATTTGTTAGATCATACGGTTTTATGATCTTTGCTAAGATATTTATGAATATTGAGATAGACACAATCACACACATATATACCTAAAATTCATCTATGGCACAAATTAATTGAAGGAGACATGATTTTTTATGTTTTGGCCTAGAGGATTTCGGTTCAAGGAAAGGTTTTAAGTGGAAATTCTTGAAAAGAAAGCAATTAACATCAATTTCCTTGCAAAATGTGGTTTTTAGTTTTGTGCATATATATTTCCGAAGGATGGATAGTAGAATTGCAACCAATACAATATTTAGAAACATTTTATTGTTATGTTAGAAATTTTGATTACTGTAATATAAGAATATAATTATGAAGACGGTATGTTGAGAGAATGAGTAAAGAAGTTCAATATAAATAAGTGATAATCATTTATTTTGGTTTGGGCTATGTTTACTAATATCTTGGAAGGAACTATTATAGAATCTGAGCCTAGGATGCAAAAATAGAAAAATAGATCTATGCCATCAGATGGGAGATTAATGGCCGAGATTTGGGTGGGTCGCTGTGTGCGGAAAATTTGGCAACAATTCCATCCCTGAACGCTAGTAATTTAGTCCTCATGCCCTCGTCAGTCAAACTCAATCCACTAGGCAGATGCAGCGCACGAACCAAGTCTCCCCGTCGGCGGTCGCGGCGGCGACCCAGATCTCTGCTCCAAGTTGAGCGAGTACGGTAGGCGGCCTAGATCCCTCCTCCATGTTGTTTCATCTCTTCATGGCTCCCTGCTGTTGTGTGGGTGGCGTCCCAGTTTGAGGCAGACCAGATCGGAGCTCGTTGGCCAAGCCGGTGGTGGTCTCCTCGGCTCCTTCCCAACAAGCCCGTGCGATGAGGTGGTTCACTTTTAAATATATGTTAATTTTTATTTTCTAGTAAATTTGTGCTACATCCCAATTTTACTATTATGTAGATTTGTGTTGCATCTCTTTAGTTCTATTTTCTTGTTCATTACAAGTAAATGATGTATTTTAACAACTTCGATATGATGGTGCATTGCTACTGTTCTAGGTGTTTTAGTACTCTATTTTTAACATTTTGATTCACCGGTTAGTATTCTAGAGGATCGAGTTGGAAGGTTGAGGGCGGTTAGATAATCTCAGCGGCTCGAAGTCCAGGTCTCTAGGACAATTCACTAAAAAGGTTAGTACATGCAGTTCCTTATAGAGAGTCAACAGCTTGAAAAGTTGGAAAGAAATTAAATTGATTCCGCTAGGCAAAAAAAATGAAATTGGTCCATATGTTAGCATATCCAATGTTTGATTCATATATACATGGTTCACCGCTGAAAATTGATCTACTTTAACAGGGAATAGTAAGAAGTGTCCCACTATATATGAATTATGATTCCCAAAGATGGTGGCATTGAGGGTCAATAATTTATGCATGGTCAACAATTGGAAGTGTCCTAGTATATATTCTGACTCATAGACTGTTGTTGTAGGCTGCTTCTTTATCTGATCCTTGTGCCTAGCGTCTGACCTACAAAAAATGACCTCATTTCTAACATTGCAATTCTCATCTCAGGACAAGCAAAAAAAATCTCATCTCGGGATTCAGTAATGAAGGGGAGCAGTGCTACTTCGCCATTAGGATAGCCCATAGTTGCAATGGCCGCAACATGTGCGCCAACACTATCAGGTGAGAACATCAGTCTAAGAAAGTTAATAATATGTTGATGTACCTAACATTTTGTTAATCCCTTGTCCGATGTTGTTTCCTACAAAATTGTTTGCAGCCATGGTATCGGTCAATAGTGCTCAAAATCAAGATTTCAGTCATGGTAGCTCGTTTGCAGAGATTAATTCCCCAATGCCTGTCATTGATGATTCCAGTACACCGAAGAAAAACAATCCTTTTATCAAGAGGCACACACACGTGGATTTTATGTAATGTAATTTTTCACTTATGTCCATGTTCCATGGTTTCATTAATATTTCGTAAGAAATTTTATACCCTTATCATCTATCATGTTCATGCCAAACCATAGGCGCGGAACAAGTAGGCGCTAACATGAACAACTAAGAGATTTCATGGTTGAAACTACAAGGTCCTATTGTGTTCTATGAATGTTCACAACCTATGTTTATCTCTATTGGTCATGTTGTGTTGTAGTACTAGTTACTACAAAACATAATGTAATGCATGCCGTCATTCTTTGTTTAGTACTATTGAATTAGAATAATAATTTGCATCTGCAGGACAGTCATTAAACTGCCTTTTTGTTCATTGCCCAAAAAAAATTGCATTCCTATTTGTGCTCTTTAGTGGTCCTTGAAACTTGTAATATGTTAAATCTTAAGTCTATGCATGGCTGTTCACATACTTTTTAGTGAACATATGCATGGCTGTTCACATACTGAATCTTAAGTGGTCCTTCAAACTTGTAATCTGCTTGAGGCTATGTTAAAACTTCATCAAGTGTGAACGTATGACACTTACACAGGCCTGTGCTAACTGAATTGTATTTGTTAGTTTTGACTTTTGATCTCTCCCAGCACAAGAAGCTTGATGAGCAGAAAGCACTAGAACTGAAGGCAAAAGCCTGTAGCTTTTCTGTTATGTAACATCATTCAAGCCAAGTTGATGCAGTTTCTAATGGCACTGCTTGTTGAGTAGTGACTTATTTTAGTCATTCATGGTCTGTCTTGCCCATGATGTACAACTTCTGCATGTAACACTTGATATGTATGTATGTCTCTTCTGTTGTTTCATGGCTGTAATCGTGCAGTTTGAAATCTATGTTTGCGTGAAGTGGATGAATAAATTCTCGTGTACTCAAAGATATTTCTGATGATGCTCACATACTTTTTAGTGACCAACATGTTTGTATTTCTTGCATGATTCGTGATGTAGCATAAGCTACTAACGAAATGAAATATACAGAAGTTTCACACAGTACATATGTGCAGATTTTTTATAAACATAAGACGAGAGGTCATATGTACAGATCTCAAAAGTGGTCTTATTAATGAAGGATTGAATGATTGATATACGAGAGTTTGTAGGTGGTTACTGCAAAAGTTATCTTCTATATGTAACTATTTGTAGGGGGTTATCTTGAAATGTACATTGAGAACCCTCATGTCAATCTGTACCAATGACGTTGCATCTGATGGCTCTGGTTTGTTTTTCTATTTTTGCATGCTAGGATCAGATTCTATAGTAGTTGCTCCCCTAATATCTCGATGTGTTAGTTGTCTCTGTCGCGGTGGCCTAAAAATATCTCCATGGAGGGGAGACGGCTGAGGAGTGCTCTCAGGGTTATTGGTCGATGGGCGAAGAGCACCATGGCCAACGGACCAAAGGTTGGAAGTCCGGCAGCGTGGGACCCAAGGCGGGCGGCGCGGGATCCAGCGCGGGCAGCAAGGCCGGCGGCGGCAAGGCCGGCAGTGCGGGCTCCAAGGTAGGTGGCAAGACGATGACGCATCCTAAGGGATCCTTTGATTCAAAGGAATTTTGTAGGATTTTTGGAGAATTGAAATCATTAGGATTTTTTTTCTATGTTGGTCCTTTGATTTATAGGATTGAATCCCATAAGAATTTTTCCTATGGAAACTTTTGTACTACATTTCATAGAAAATCTAACCTCCACTTCAACCTCTTTTTACAACTCCTTTGTTTTTTCTGTGCCATCAAACACTCATTGCTAATCCTATCTTTACCTAATAATAAAAAGGCTATTGCTTCTGCCCGGCCCATGAAGGGTACGATAAGCAGCGAGCAGACCTCGAAGGGATCGAACACAAGATCTAATGCTAGAGAAAAGCCCAAACTACCAGCTGAGCTACGGACAACTATATGTCACAATCAGCCAAATGCCTTATGTTAATCTGCTTCGCCCGTCTAGCAGATTTTTTTTTGAGCAACTATATCCTTTATTTATCATAAATGTTCATAGGGATACAGATGATATCGGGCATAAATTGAAGCCACAAATGGCGCCCAGATGGGAGAGAGGATGCAGCTTTGGCAAGAGCATGAGCCTCTCCATTAAAGTTTCGCCTTTCATGAATGATCTTGACTTCCTGGAATGAGTTGCGCTGATGGTGTATGTCCTGCAAGATGGTGACATAACAACACGGCGGTCGGGCTTCAAGGTTTGCAACCACCTCCAAACAGTCTGTCGCAATGCAAATCGATTGTAAGTATAGATCAGATGGTAGAGCAAAAGCTTCGCTACACGCTCGGGCTTCTAGCGACGCCGGGTCTACCAAGCCATCAAAAACGACAGCCGAAGCCCCCGTGAAAGTACCATTTTTGTCCCTGCAGACAGCTGCAGCCACCCCCCTGTCTCCAATCCTCGACAACCCTCCATCAACATTTATCTTGGCCTCGCAATCAATAGGTGGCAACCACGATTGTATTTGAGCGTTCAAATTGGTCACGTTCTGGCCCTCCGGATTTGCATGCATGTCCCTGGAGTTCCTGCTCTTTGCATGCATGCTCACGTTAGCACTTATATGCAATCGGTTTTGCCCAAGAGAAGCAGTTGATTCAAGATCTTCCAAGAACTTCTGCACAAAACAGTGAGTGCTCAGCGGACTCTGAAATTGATGATCATGGATAGCTCGTCTACGCGCCCACCATATAGCCCACATCGTGACTAGAACCCGGGTCAGCTCGTCCTGTGGTAGAGTATCAACAAGCCATAGCATCCATAGCTTTGCGTCGTCAGTCCGATTTGAGGTAATGACGTCTGTTAGCTCCTCGTCCGCTAGTGCCCACACGCACTTCGCCATATGACAATCAAAAAGGGAGTGTTTCCATGTATCCAACGCCGCATGGCATATCGAGCACTCGGAAGTATCAGCCATCTTCCGGTGGTTCCGGACATCTCCGGTGGGTAGAGACGTCTTAGCCAGTCGCCATGCAAAGACCCGGACCTTGGACGGCACCGCCGCCCCCCATAGTTTAGCCCACGAACAATGATCGGTTCCAGTATTGGAATGTCCAGGAATGTGCTCAAGCCAGTCCGTGCATTGTTGTTTGGTTGCTACGAGTAATCTGTATGCCGAGCGAACCGTGAAAATCCCCTTCCTCTCATAATGCCAGGACTAGAAATCTTCCTGTATTCTTATGCTAAGGGGTATATTCAGAATAGCAGACTTGTCCATGTCATAAAAGTGTTCATCAATAACCTGTACATTCCAGGAGGCTATTGCTTGATCAATTAAGTCACTGACCTTTTGCGGTGGATTGGACGTTTTCTAGCAGAATTTCTGGGTCTAATCTGTTTTCGCGTTGCTGTGTTGGGCCTAAGCCCATCCATCCATCCTCTGCGACGTGGCCCAAAAATACGGTAAAAACAATTGCTCAATCGAACTCCTAATCCTAACCTCACGAACTGTTCATAAGATAGTCCCATATCGTTTTCTTTTTACATAATCCCACCAGTTTAAATATGTTTGCGAGTTCAAGACAATAAGCAGCCTCGAATCAAGGAGCCTTTCAAAGAAGGGATTAATGGGAGAGAGACCAATATATTGGCCTAATTACAAGGAGGGATGCCATGCCCTATAGCGCAAGACAAGTCTGGTGCGTATTATCCATAATAAAAAGGAGGGATTGCGGGATTATTTAAGAAGGAATCAACATTAACCGGGAATTGAGGGCTGCCATGCATGACCCTTAATTAAAGGGTGGGTATCATATACTTGAGTGTGATGGCCTTAATTAAAGGGTGGGTATCATATACTTGAGTGTGATGGTTAGTCTGGGTACTCTTGAGAAGAAATCCAAAAACGATGACAACTTATTTCATGGACGAGCCGATGGCTTCATGAGATCAGAAACATCACCATGCTAAGTGGTAGGTGAGCAATACATCTGAGAGGGTCGATCCACACTAGGTTCAGTTATGCCCATTCTTTCTACATGTGATGCAACGCTATATGGATTTGGCAAGCCATTATTGGAACCACTTTTCTTATCTAAACTTGATGATGGGGCAGTATCTCCACTCCCAGTGGAGGAGCAATTAATCTCCCACTTTAGTTGCTTATTTACATTTGTTGAATGTGTTGACCATGTTATTGTACCTTTTGATAGGTCTCACATATTTACATATTTACTTTTTGTGTGCTTAAAAATGTTCATAATCTAAAAATTATCATGCATTTTTAAGTCAATGTGATTTAGAAAGGGTTCACGTGTATTAGAAGAATGTTCATGCATTTTGGAAAAAAATTACAATTTGTAAGTGTGTGGGATTATAATGGATGATATATGGATCAGTGTAGGGTGTAGCTCACGGAGAGTGTCCCTCATGACCAAATCAACGGGATTAGTTTTCAAAGTATAAACATTCCCTTGCGCTGGCGTGGCTCAATTGCAGGTGTGGCATGTAGAGGCTGAATCACTATATTCGACTTGGCCACGTTCGAACGCATTGCATTTAGGTGGACACCGTGGCCACTATTGATAAGGATGTGAAGGAGTATAATTTCAACTAGAGGACATGGACCTTTGAAAGGGTCATGAATTGTGTTTATTGAGCTAGGCGCAAAGGAATTTTTCTCCCGTTGCAACACACGAACATTTTTGCTAGTAAGATTTAAGTGGACATGCCACTACAACCCTATACTTTTCCTTTTCCTACGTTTTCAAAATCCTACAAATCAAAGAGGCCCTAAAAGGACTCCTCTTGTCCCGCTCACCATCTACAGGATCATCCAGGAGTGCGATGGGGGCTTCGACGAGGACGCCATCGAAACCACCAGTGAGATCATGCGTGACTCCATGGATCCAGCTTACCCCGGTGCCACCTCATCCAGCAAGGAGAACGTCTCGTTGTCCACTTGCGAGGAGGACATCCCAGAACCAGTCTGAGTGGATGTACTAGACTTTAGTCAGTCCTGAATCCTTCCAGTCCCTTTATCTAAACGTGTATGTTCCTCCATGCGATTTCAATGTATACTTAATGTCGTTTCGAAACAATTATGCAGTAATTTTTTCAGTGCAAAGTGTCTCAGATTGTTGAGGTGCAAAAATTTTATCTCTATGTATTAGTTACAACGACCAGGATGAGAAGAATTGGCATCCTTTTTTTTTTTTGAGTGTCAGAAGAATTGGTATCCTAGAGCGTTGAGAGTGTGCATGGTCGATGAAGCACGTCGTCTTGAGCAGGTTTGCAATGTTCTCCACCAAGGTTATAGTGGTTTCTGCTTCGTTGAACTCTCTAATAAGCACATGAATCAACTGTTATCATGTTGTCTCCATGTGATCTTCAAGCAGTCACAACTATCGTCGTCTCCCCCTCTGTGTCTTTGTACTAAGCATGGTTGGTATGACCATCGTGTTATTGGTACTCGGAGATACACAACGAGAGACATTGGGCTATGTGGAGTAAATTGCAGGAAACCATCACTTTAAATGCTAGTTTTGCAGAAAATACTACGTTACGTTTTTTCGACCGAAAACATCACGTCTCGTGTAATCTTTTTGGAAAAAACGTTGATCGGCGGATTTGGCTCGATTTAGCATGTTTATGACAGATTGGGTGTGCATGTGTGCGTTCTTAGGGATGAGTGTATGCGCGTTTATATGAGCGCTTGCGGTTTGTACTGTGTTAAAAAAAACCTCCCGCCCGCACGTGGGCTTGCGCCCGAGACGCATCGTGCCGCCGCCGTTGTTAGGCCGGCGGTCTGGAGCAGGAGGAGAGGGGCCAGCCCATCAGGTGCCCATAGGGGAAAACCCCTCTTCCTCTCCCCCGTCTGCTCCAAGACGCGGGAGGAGAGGGGTAACACAGCCGCTGGCTGCCGCTCGCATAGCGCTCATGCCTGGAGCAGGGGGAGAGGTGCAACGCCGCCGCCATGTTCCTAGGCAAACCGGCGCCTAGGAAAGCAACCACGCCGCCACCTTGCATCGCGCCGAGGTCGGGGTAGAGATCGCCGATTGTCCCGCCCCAGGCCGAGGCAGAGGCCGCCGCCCGCCCCGCCCTTCCCCCAGTCGAGGCAGAGAAGCCCCGACCCGACGTCGTCGACGGTGTGCACGCACAATCCAATGCATGAGGCTGGAGATCTGGTGTACGCGTGTCAGGTTGCCTCGCCGGGCAGTGCCGGCGTCCGATGTGAGCTAGCCGCGTTCGGCCTCGACCCCGAGCTGGAATAGCCACGGCATCGTCGCCTCGATGTGCCCTCCGCCACGACATCATCATCGACCTTCGATGATTGGCTGAGACGTGCAACAATGGCCGCCGGGCATTTCTTCTGCCGTCCTGTGTGTTGCACGCCAGTTGCTCGATTAAATGCTAAAGAGAGAGGTGTTACACTGACAAATGGGGTCATGTGCAGCAAAACGATTCAATGTAACGGTGAAAATTTTGTGCCACGTCAGCTTGACTAGCGGGTCCCATCTGTCATAATCGTCCTTAACAGACACAGATCTGCCGATCAGTGGTTTTTGCAAATCGATTACATAAGATGTGGTGTTTTCTGCAACAGAAATGTAACATAGTGTTTTTTGCTGACCTAGTCTTTAAAGTGGTGGTTTCTGCAATTTACTCGCTATTAGGACACACCTAGTGAATCATAAGCTTCGCTTGAAGCATCCAATGAATAGTTTCCCCAACTTTGTGATTTTTTGAAAAAAGAGAAACTACACGATTTTATTTGCCTCATCATGATTTTATTTTGTTTTTCGACTTAAGCTCAGACTGTGAGCTTCTCTGGACCTTGAGACTTTGTTACACTTCTATTTAATAATATGGCTGCATGCATCGATTGATGCAGAGGCCGGGGGTTATCCTCCTTTTCAAAAAAAAAATGCGTTCAAATGGTCGATATTTCGTCCAACCCGTATCACTTTGTTGAGTGTCGCATTACATCTTCAGGATTTGTGACTACTCGAGGCAATAGTTGGGCTTCGCCTATGGGAGTTTGCACCAAGTGGTAAGCGTTTTTCATTGGTGAGAAACCAAGATATCAATTCGTGGAGGTACAAGTGCTTACAACAGTTGAATGTCCTGCAACACAAATAAAACCCTACTTTGGCACTCAGCTACGCACGTTTGCCTTGCCTTATTTCTTTTCTTTTTTATTTGATATTTTTCTAGTAAAATCGATGGTTAGACTTTGTCAACTGATCTTAATAAAAAAAATCATTTTTGAGAAATACAAATAAAGAAATAAAGTGTTTATTGAAAGAAGAAAAAAACATTGTATAAAAAATCATTATATATATGAAAATTGTTAATTTTTGTATATTTGAAAAATGTTCATCATATATTGCAAAAAATATAAAAGAGTAAAAGGAGAGAAAAAAAGAAAACAAACAAATCTGAAACGAGAAAGATAAAAAAAACAGAAGGTTTTTTTTCTCTACTTTTTTTCCTATAAAAAAATCTGAGTTGGTGTTGATGGTATGCTTGCCATCCATCATTTTCGACCATCAGATCTGTATCCGACGCATGAGAGTCAACCCCACTTCACATTTGCAAAAGAACCCATTGTCCTGCTCCATCCATCCCTAGTCCCGACCTCATCCAACCAAGATCGTTCTCGAAAGCTAACGGAGGGGGAGGTGGGGGTTGTAGGGGGAGTACTCTTAAGCTGTCAGGAGTCTGGGAGAGACAAGATGGTTACATGCTCTAAAAACAGCGGGGGAAGAAGGAAGAAGGAGGGGGATGCTAAGAAGGAAAAGGCAAAAACTTACAAGCGTATTAACAGGAGCAGCGATGGAGGGGCCTCCAAAGGAGGGGAAGTGAGTTTGGTGGGCAAAAAGCGGGAACCAACGCCAATGGAGATTGATGATGAGCTGGAGAGAGAGATAAGAGCGAAAAAGCAGAGGGGCTTAGAGATCAATGTCGAGACAACAAGTGAACAACCAATGGAAGCGGGGTTGCAGTTACAGCCTTGCAACAATCAATGAAAGTCGTGACGTGGAACTGCCGGGGGTTGGGAAATGCCTCGGCAGTTCGTGGACTTCTGGACATCCAGAGGTCCGAGGACGCAGACATTTTGTTTGTGTCCGAAACTAAGCTCAAGGCGAAGAAAATGGAGAGATTCAAGTGGCTTCTCGGTCTTTCGTGCATGGTTGCACGGGATAGTGAGGGAAAAAGTGGAGGCATGGCTGTGTTCTGGAGAAAAGGACTAAACGTCGAGTTACGCAATTTCTCTAGGTTCCACATGGGCCTGGAGATTCAAGAAGAGGATGGTTTCAGATGGAGATTCACCGGCATGTACGGGGAGCCGAGGGCAGAGAAAAAATACCTCACTTGGAAACTTCTGAGGATTCTTCATAACCAGGCTTCTTTACCTTGGCTGTGTTCAGGAGACTTTAATGAGGTTCTTTTTGCTGATGAAAAGGAAGGAGGAAATGAGAAGGCCCAAGCTTGCATGGAAAGATTCAGAGAGGCGCTGGACTTTTGTGGTTTGGAGGACCTGGGCTTCAAGGGCGACAAGTTCACCTGGCGAAACAACAACCACCGATGGGAGAAATACATACAACAAAGACTAGACAGGGCGGTTGCGAACGAGGGATGGAGGAGCCGGTTTGGGAGCTTTAGGGTGGTTAATGGTGATCCTAGACACTCGGACCATAGACCGATTATTATTTCCATGGAGGAGGAGGGAGGAGAAAGATCAAGAGAGGAAGGGGCAGGGGAAAAAGGATGCGGGCGCCATAACTTTAAATTTGAGGCGCGATGGCTGGAGGAGCAGCAATGTGACCAGCTGGTGAAGGAGGCGTGGCGCCAGGCCATGGAGGATGGTGGTCTCTATGTCAAGGATGGTTTAAACCGTGTGGCGGGGAAGCTAAAATGTTGGAGTGAGAACACCCTGGGATCCTTGGAGAAAAGAGTGAAGAAAGCAAAGAAAGAGGTGGAGAGGTGGAGGCGTATGCCGGTGAGTAAGGAGAAGGTGGCAGGGGAGGAAGTGGCACGGTATCGGTTAGAGAGGCTGGAGGACCAAGTGAACACCTAGTGGAAGCAGCGTGCGCACACGGACTGGTTGATGAAGGGAGATAAGAATACATCCTTCTTCCATGCGAGGGCCAAAGAGTGAAGGAGAATCAATAGGATTGTGAGGCTGAGAAAAGAAGATGGGAGATGGGCGCTAAAGGAAGAGGAGAAAAAGGAGCTCATCATTAACTACTTCTCGCAGCTTTTCAGGTCGGAGGGTACAACCGACCATGGTGCGGTGCTGCAATCTATAAAGAGCAGAGTTACAAGGGAGATGAACATGTCCCTTGTGGCAGAGTTCAGTGCAGATGAGGTCAAGGAGGCTCTGAAAGAAATTGGGGACCTGAAGGCTCCAGGGGAGGATGGCATGCCGACAATCTTTTACAAGCACTATTGGGAGGATGTGGGCGAGAAAATTACACAGGAAGTGCTAGCATTTCTAAATGGAGGGCCTATGCCGGCTGACTGGAACAACACATTGATAACTCTGATCCCAAAGGTTAAGAACCCGGACAATATCAAGAATCTGAGACCAATAAGCCTATGTAATGTTGTGTATAAGATCATATCCAAGATTCTATCCAAGAGGCTGAAGGTGGTGCTGCCCGAAATCATCTCTCCGACTCAAAGCGCCTTTGTACCAGGCAGGCTCCTTACCGACAATGTGTTACTTGCCTATGAGGTTATCCACTACATGCGCAACAAGAGAAAGGGAAAGGAGGCCTATGCTGCAGTAAAGTTGGATATGAGCAAGGCATATGACCGGGTGGAGTGGAACTTTTTGGAAGCTATGATGACTAGAATGGGTTTACATCGCAGGTTCGTGGGGCTGATTATGAAGTGTGTGAAGATGGTCAAATACCGGATAAAGATCAATGGGGACCCCACGGAGGAAGTGCTGCCGGGGAGAGGGCTCCGACAGGGGGATCCTTTATCCCCATATCTCTTTGTATTGTGTGCGGAGGCATTCTCTAGTTTGCTGACAAAAGCTGAAGAGGACAACCTGATTCAGGGGGTAAAGGTGTGTCCGAGCGCCCCTAGTGTGTCCCATTTGTTCTTTGTAGACTACTCCCTCATCCTATTCAAGGTAAATAAAGAGAGTGCATTGCAGGTCCAGCGTATCCTACAGATGTATGAGGCAAGTTCAGGACAAACCATAAA
Organism: Elymus sibiricus; assembly: GCA_039707655.1. Taxonomy (NCBI): domain Eukaryota; kingdom Viridiplantae; phylum Streptophyta; class Magnoliopsida; order Poales; family Poaceae; genus Elymus; species Elymus sibiricus. The sequence goes on from CM077663.1 coordinate 379,004,670, forward strand.
CAAGGATAAGTCAGCAGCTTTTTTTAGTGGCAATGTGAAGGCTGAGGATAAGAAGGATGTCATGGGCATCCTAGGAATTACAAGGGAGGCCCTAAATGAAAGGTATTTGGGCATGCCAATTCATGTGGGTCAGTCAAGAAACAAGACCTTCAGACACATTATTGACAGAATCTTGCAGAGAATCAGCAGATGGCAGGAGAAGATGCTCTCTCGTGCGGGGAAAGAACTCTTAATTAAAGCTGTGGCGCAGGCGATACCCACATTTACCATGTCCTGTTTTGATTTAACGAAATCAATATGCGAGGAGATCAGCACTGCGATGTGCAAGTATTGGTGGAGCCAGCAGGATAAATCTAATAAAATCCATTGGCTGCGCTGGGAGAAGCTGACTAAGGCAAAAAGGGATGGGGGACTTGGCTTCCAGGACATCTATAGTTTCAACATGGCTATGCTCGCGCGTCAAGGATGGAGAATGCTACAGCATCCTGAGTCCCTGTGTGCTAGGGTGCTTGGGGCGAAATACTTTCCCGATGGAAATCTGCTGAAGGCAAGGGAGGTATGCAACATGTCCTACACATGGAGGAGTATTCTAAAAGGCATAGATGTTATGAAAAAAGGCCTTATTTGGCGCGTGGGAAATGGCCAGACTATCAATATATGGACAGACCCATGGATCCCTAGGGGAACGACACGGCTACCAGCTACACCAAGGGGAAATAATTTATTATCAAGAGTCAGTGATTTGATCGACCCAGTGACGGGTGTGTGGGATGAACCGCTGGTGAGGGCCACCTTTCATGAGGATGACACCTCATGGATCCTTGCCATACCTATTAACAGTGACCTGGAGGATCTCCCTGCATGGCATTTTGACAAGGGGGGCAAGTTCTCAGTAAAATCGGCCTATTGGGTTCATATGCACGATAGAGATATGGAGGGGCCAAGAGGTGTTGCTTCAGGGGTGGAGGAGTCAAACAGAGTGGCCCCATGAAAGAAGATCTGGCAGCTGACAGGCCCTGGCAAAATTAAGCACTTCATGTGGACACTAGCGCACAACTCGACGGCCTTCTGCGTGAATCTGCAAAGAAAGGGGCTCAAGATCTCTCCCTATTGCCCTGTTTGTTGCATTCACGAGGAGGATGGAGGTCATCTCCTCTTCAAATGCAAGCAAGTCAAAGAGGTTTGGTGTCTATGTGGACTAGAGACGGAGAGGCTGTTGTTAATGGACCAGCGAACGGCTACGACAATGGTGGAGAAGCTGATGGCCTTCCCTGCTGAGAAGAAAGCTCTCATCGCCACACTCATGTGGAACTGGTGGTGTGAGCGCAACAACCGCAGGGAAGGAGGGAAAGGCAAATTGAGCGAGGAACTAGCATGGATTATTCAACATCAGACGAGCGAGTTCTGTAACCTTCAGCAAATTCAAAAGACCGCGTTTTTAATACCCAAATAGAGATGGAAGCCACCTCCCGAGGAGTGGATTAAAATCAATATCGATGGCTCCTTCAGGCCAGATGAAAGAAATGGGGGTTGGGGTGCAGTGTTCAGGGACCATGTGGGCGATGTGATGGTTTGTGCTGCAGGTTTTCTCCCTAATATTTTGAATGCTCTACATTCAGAGATGCTTGATGCTGAAGTTGCACTCCATTTGGCTTCAGACCTGGGAATGGGGAGGGTGTACTTGGAAACGGATGCACTGCTACTGAAAGATGCTATTGAAGACAGAGGAGAGGATCTCTCTGTTCTGAGCGATGTGGCTGACCAGTTGAAGAATTTCATATTGTGTAATTTTATTGAGTGCAAAACTGTGTACTGCCCTAGAATTTGTAATCAGGTTGCTCATACCCTGGCGACCAAGGGCTCACTGATGGCCGGAATGGCTTCTTGTGTAACTGACGGAACTGATCCGTGTGTATCCCTCTTAGTGGCGAGCGATTTGGCTTCGCACACTGTTTAATGAATTCCATTGAGACTCAAAAAAAAGATCGTTCTCGAAAAGGGGAGAAAACAGGGAACCAAACTGGGCAGCTGCCGCTGTCGCTCACTCGTGGCCGGCGCCGGCCGCTCCCAACTCCTCTTACGCAGCAGCCCCACCACTCACTGCCACCTCCACCTCCTCCTCCACCTTCCCTCTCCTCCCCGTTATCTCTTCTTCCCCCTACCCTGTCTCCTTCGACGTCGACATCGGCATGTACGCCGCCGGCCCCGTCTGTCCCCGAGGTCCGCGACGCATCTTCTGTCTCCTTTAATGCAGCAGCCCCTCCGCCCACCATCTCCCCCTACCCCATATCCTCCGACTCCGACATCGGCAAGTATGCCATCGGCATCGTCCGCCCCCTGATTCAGCAACGGCTCTCATGCAGCAGCCCCGGCGGCCACCACCTTCACCTCCTTCCCGCCGATGCGCCCCACATCCGTCCAATTCGAGTATGAGCTGCTTCCCAGGACTTCAACGCCGTTTGCAACTGGAGCACCACAGTCCCCACCCGCGTCCTCCTCCTTCCGTCTTGGAGATGGAATCTGGCGTGATGGTTGACGTGAAGGTATTGTACTTTGATAGTGCCTCTCCTTCCCAATCCCAAGTCAAAAATTGCCATCACCCAAAGTTCAAATCCACACGCCTATCTCGAATTGTCTAGAAACCACTCATGTAGCCCAATATGGGACTGCCGCTGCTCAAACTACATCCTCAAGAAGCCACAATTTTTTTGGATCGAACGGATTGTTAGGAGGTGTGACCGTGTGAGTCGCTCTCATTCTCCATCTAATCTACTTTTTCAAGGACCATGGTTTGGGTGTGGACGAATAGTAGAATCTTCTCTACTTCTCATGAACGCCTTGCTTCATCTCTGTCAAACAATCCTTACTTGTGCAGTTGCATATATGTGATTGTGGTAACAGATGGAACTGCCTTATATTGTATCCATAGCAGTGTCCATTGTAAGAATGTTTGAGTTCAATTTATTATCCAGAAAAAAAAATTGAGTATTGGAAATGTTCGTGTATACGTGTTTTTGAATTATGTTTTGGTAGTTCTCTTTGTTACTCCCTCTTAAGAAATTTGGATGACACCTATAACATGTCTCTTTGTCATCAACACCTCTCTGTTTGGTAGCTCCACATCCAAATTTCAGGCCAGACCACAAATATTTATTTCCTTGTTGTGTGTTATCGGCATGTTTTTCTGGTAGAAACCTGGTTGATGTAAGAAAATTACAAGAGGTCCACTACAATTTATTTTTTATTGTGCATTCTGTTTCTTTGCTTGGAACAAAATGTATTGCAAGGGATGATATTTTTTTATTTGCTTAAATATACTACATACCCTCTACAGGCTTAGTCTTTTTTACTTCGTCTGAATATAACACAGATATGTATGCAGTAGTTGTTGGAATTCAGTAATGTTCAGGCTTGTTCCAGTGTTAGTTTTCTTCAGACTTTCAGTGTTCCTTTTTCTGAAGAAAGTTACAAAGGAACTTCTTGTTGATTTTGCTTGTTATTCGTTGAGATTGTATCCTCTCTTTTCTTTTGGCTAGCTGGACAGGTAAATCTTCTGCGTAGGTTCTAATGGGACGCCTCTGAACATGATCCTCTATTTGTTTTTTTGTTATGTCTTTGGTTGTTTGAATCGCTTTGCTTTCAGCTGTACGTGCTAGATAGGGACTCAAATATCTCCTAATAGTTTGGCCAACGAATTGAGCTTGATAGCTTTGAAACTTGTTGGCAAAGAGATAAGATTTCCTTGTTAAGGATAAGTCTATATATAAAGCGATGTATGGCAGGTCCTCTGCATCAATCTCATCTGGTATTCCTCCACATAGATCTGAGCCTTGGCATAGAGAGAGCTACGTTGGGGAGAACTTGTTGGTCATCTCCTCTTGAGTGCACAACAGGAGATACGAGATCAATGTATCTTGGAGGAGAGCCGCCATTTAACTCGTGCACCATGGCGAGGGCGTGAATCTCCTTGAAGACATCGCCTACCAGCGTGCCTTGATCCAGTCGAGCTGCTGCACCACGATTTGCTGCGAGCACGTCTTCACTAACAGTTGCTGCCTACGACGTCGTCGATGCCAACAGTAGTGGTTGTCTAATGTCCTTTCAGGTGTGCATATAAATGAAGAGAAAACCCCATAACTTAAATTGTTGGCATATATGTTTTGAGCAAGCAACTAAAAGAAGGGTATACTATGCTTGACAAATGATTCTATGGCCTGATAGTGATAGATGCCTAAGGTATATAACTAATTGAGTGGAACTGACTGTGTAAGTTAGGTCTAGAATATTTCTTTTCTTCATCGTGGCGCTGTATGCAGATTCATTTTTCTTGTGCATATTTAGCAAATCATTCTGTTAAACACTTCTACTTCATTCTTGTTTTTCCTGGAACCATTTATAAGTGTGTGCTCAAACTATAGTATGTTTGTTATTTGAGGAAATTGCACAAATACACAACTTTTGGGGCTGAGATAACACAAAACCACAACTCTAGGGGATTTTAACAGAAAACCACAACTCTAGGACTAATTGGTAACAAAAAACCACAAAACTATTTTGATTAGTTAGTTAAGGAGACTTATGACATGTGGGTCCCATGTTAACTGACTATAGTTATCGCTTGGCTTGGGAGGTCGGCTTAAGCCGAGCCGACCTCGGCTAGTTTATAAAATTAACATAATAAAAAATCTCAAAATCTTAAATGATAAATCTGGGAAAAATATTCAAAAAATTCAAAGTTTACAAAAATCATAAAAAATTCAAAGTTTGCAAAAATCTTCAAAATTTCAAAGTTTTCAAAAAAATCTGAAAAAATCACAGTAATTCGAAACATCTTAAATGAGCAATCCGAGAAATTTTCAGACAATTTAGCCCAACCATTTTAGAATTTGGACAGTTTTTGTAAGATTCTGTCAAATTTTCTTCAAAAATTCAAAGTTAAAAAAAAACTGAAAAAAATTATAGTAATTTGAAACATCTTAAATGGGCAATCTGGGAAATTTTCAGACAATTTAGCCCACTATTTTAGAATTTGGACGGTTTTTGTAAGATTCAGTCAAATTTTCTTCAAAAATTCATAGTTTTCAAATAAATCTGAAAAAATCACAGTAATTCAGAACATCTTAAATGAGCAATCTGGGAAATTTGCAGGCAATTTAGCCCAACCCATGAGCAATCTGGGAAATCTGGGAAATGAGCAATCTGGACAAGTTTTCTAGCCAAATACACCAAACAGTTCAACACAAGTTAGGACAAGTTCTATAGCCAAAATACACCTAATAGTTCAACACAATTTAGGACATGTTCTTAGCCAAAATACACCTAATAGTTCAACACAATTTAGGACAAGTTTTGTTGGTAGGATAGACCTAATGAAGCATCGACATTGATCACTTGTTACCACTAGCTGTAAAGTAGGTCATCATTTTTTCTGGCCTCTCCCCCTCACACTAGGCATCTCTTGCCTTGTCGAAGCACCTACGAGGTCCCTTGCTGCTGCTGTTCTTGTCCTAATGATCGAGGAAGGGGGAAGTGGAGTAGCTGCACTTGGTCGGGGAGTAGCTGCACTAGGCGGTGGTGGAGCTGCACTTGGAGGTAGTGTAGGAGCTGCACTTTTAGTTCTTTTGGCAGCCGGGCGTGATGGAGCAGCTGCAGTTTTGGTTCTCTTAGCTGCTGGTGCTTTTGGTGGTGGTGGAGGAGGGACTCTTGAAGGTGGAGTAGACGATGAGGCTTCCCCTGGAAAAGATCTGTAGCTCTGTTTCCGAAAAACAAATTGTGGGTTAATGTTAGCAATAATGAAGATTATAGCAATATGTATTGTTACCATGTGTTTGTTTTTTCTAATCTGTAGATCAGCCCTCAAAGGCTTAGAACAGCTAGGGAATCTATGTCCTTCTGGCTTACAATTAGAGCAAGTAACTGTTGTCATCCTAGCTTTACCACTTGCACCTGGTGGTTCATTAACCCCTTTAATTCTATTCTTTTTGGGCCTTCCCGGATGCTTTGTGAACACCGGTGGATCAATGTCAGGTGATGTAGTCTTGGTCCAATCATGAGAGCCAGGCACAGGGAAGATCATGTGACTATATGCTAATTTGTACATTGGCAATTTGAAGTACTCGGACACAAAATCTTCAGGGTGTTGTTTACTCTTGTAGATACATGCGATTCCATGTTTGCACGGCAGTCCAGTTAGATCCCACTTTCGGCATCCACAAGTCATTGCATGTATGTTCACTGCATATGTGAACTCCCCACAAGTCACTTGCCATATACCCCTTCCTGCCATGACTGTCCTACAATACCTAGCTGCTCTCTTTCTCAAGCTCTAACTTCTCTGCATAAGTAGGAGTTATCTCCCATGTAACCTTTGTTGCACCTTCATTCTTGCCATAGATTCTAGCCATGGCCTTTGTCCTGATTTGGTCAACCATGGTTTGAACTGGTTTATCTCTCACGTCTAAAATGTAGTTGTTGAACACTTCACTTAGATTGTTCACAACCAAATCAATCTTGCAATTTGTGTCCATGGCATGTCTAGCCCAATGTTTGGGTGGAATCTTGTTGATCCATTCCCATGCTTCCTCACACTCGGCCTTTAGGTTACTCATGGTTACATCATAGTCAGACTTGCAATATGCATAAGCAACATTGTTTAGACAAGTCTTGAGAACATCACCCCTGAACCCTGCACTTTGGAAATTTGCGTAGATATGCCTCAGACAAAACCTATGTTCGGACGTAGGAAAAACTCTCGCGACAGCTGGCACTAGGCCCTTCTGCCTGTCAGACATGAATGTCCATGGCCCATGTGTCTCTGATTCGGCACCAATTGCATTCTTCAATTGTTCTAGGAATCAACACCAATTTGGTTTGTCTTCTACTCCTACAATTCCAAAGGCTATTGTAAATAAGTTGTTGTTGCCATCTCTGCCTGTAGCAGCTAATACTTGAGCACCAGTTGACAATTTTACAAAGCACCCATCTACGCCTATGAAAGGCCTACATCCAAGTTTGAAACCTTTTTTTGTGCCACCAAGACAATAGAATAGCCTATGGAATCTAGGATTAGTTTTTGGAGGTGGTTGATGTACAGTTTGGACGATACATCTGCTGCCAGGGTTAGTGTCCATCACAGTCTGCAGATAATCTCTTATTCTCACATATTGCTTTTCATGATTCCCTAAGATAACATCGGCCGCTCTCCACTTTGCTCTGTATGCCATCATCTTCGAAACATCAACACCATGGTCTCTCATAACTTTGTCTCTCAATGAACTCACCTTCATCGCTGGATCACTTCTGAAAGTTTCCTCATAATTTTCAATAACCCACTTGTTGTTCACTCTAGATGTTTCTTGTGTTATGCCACATGTGTGAGTGGGATTCAAACCCCTAATGCAAAAGGTCGACTCTCCTTTTATAATAGAAGCACACATGTAGAAATTGAAATTGTCTTTGGGACAGCAAACAGTGACACTTCCTTTGTCATTCCTCTCATACATGTAGTCCCTGCTTTGAATAATGTGGAGATTCTTTAAAGCTGATCTGAATTGGTAAACATCAGTAAAGCACATATATAAGCTCATTTCTTGATCTTCGTCTTTTCTCTTCACATCGAACCAAACTCTCAAAGGTGGAGGTTTGGCCCTACTCTTCCTACATGGTGCCATAGATGATGTCAGCCCAACTACGTCTTCCTCATCTGAAAGTATCATATCACCCTTATTGTCCTCACTACCTTCATCAGAATATTTGCCTTTGTCATTGATGTCTTCAGATTTCCTCACATGTGATCTTCTCTTAATAGACTTGTCATTGCATTTGCCTCTACTGGTTGGTGTGCTGGTTGATCCTTGCTCTACCGGTTGCTCTGTCGGTTGCTCTGCGTGTTGACTCACCTCAGGTGCAAAGATATCCTCAGCCTCGCTATCACCTTCGCACCCAAATGCTTTATACCTTTTCAGCTCCTCCAAATTCTCCAACTCCTCGTCATCAAGATCAGAAAGGTGCAGCTCCCGTGGGTCTTGTGCCTTTGCTTCATGTGCCTCAAGTGCCTTAGCCTCAAATGTGCTCTTTGCGGTGAAACTCTCTTGAGTTGCTGGTTCAACATGTCTCTTTTCCTTCCTCTTACCAACAACAAGAGGGCAATTTGAACTACTAATACAATCAAACATTGACCCTGTTTTCTTCATCACTACAAGGTTCATAATCTTATATGTATTGGACCTCTCTTTCACAGCTAATAAGGTATCCTCGGTGGCCACTATCTCTAGCCCACTTAGCCCTCTATACATGTCCTTCATGTGATACAAGCAATCAGTCATCTTGAATCCACAACTGCATAAACACTCGACAAGTCTAGAGAATGTCAACTCTTCATCGCTTAGTCGACATTGCTTCGGAAATTCGCCTTCACAAATGAAATTGATAACCCAACTGGAGTACAATGGTGCCAACCTATTCAGCAGATTGTTTACACTGATTAGAAGGATAATATTTTTCCTAGCCCGCTGGTCCCAAGGAATAACAAGGAGGCCTCAATAACAAGCTTACTTTGGGGGAATGGAGAGGTCTCCAGCACCACACGAGCTGCTTGGGGCACCGGAGAGGAGCTGGGGACTGTTGGTGCACGCCGTCGTCTCCGACGCTGGCGCGGTGGCCGCCGCTGCCGCCTCGAGTGCACGGGAACGCGCCCGCGCCCGAGCCACCGATGGACCAGGACGGGACGGACGAGAGACTGCAGGGTCGGTCCCGGGGGAGAGGGCCGGATGGCAGCTGGTGGCCGTCGATGTGAAGCTCCGCCGTCGCCTTCACCGCGGCTGTCTCAGGGGAGAGGGGCGGATGGAAGCTGGTGGTCATCATCGTCTCCGCATCCGGTGCAGCAGCCACCTCGCCGCCGATGCGGAGCTTCGCCGCCGCCGCTTTTTCTAGGTCAGTGGAGGACTGCATCGGGGAGAACAGAGTGGGCTGCGTTGACGAGCTCTGCTCATGGAGTGATGTAGGCAGGTCGGCTCGGCTCGGCTCAAGCTCATGCAATCAGCTCGGCTCCTGTGTGAGCTCAGGCTAAAATCAGCTCTTCACTGCTTTGTGTGTATGACTAGTAGGTCCGGTCGTGAGATTTGTGTTCAACTAGTTGTTTTGTGGTTTTTGTTACCAATTAGTCCTAGAGTTGTGGTTTTCTGTTAAAATCCCCTAGAGTTGTGGTTTTGTGTTATCTCAGCCCCAAAAGTTGTGTATTTGTGCAATTTCCTCTTGTTATTTCGATATATTAATCTCTGCCATTTATCTTCACATTTATGTCTGGCGTGCCTAACCTTGATATGATATGTGATATGATTCTTTTTTCTTCAAATCTTGCAAAGTGGTTGGAATGTTACAACAACAATTTATTTGAGATGTCATTTATCATTATATTTTGCCAATGGCGACATGCTGCATCGTATAATGCTCACATACATGGAGATATGACATATGCGCGCCATTGGTGGGTTGCGAATAAGAATATGTGTTCCATCTGCTAGGGTTAAAGGATGAAATCAGTAGTCGTCACAAGTTGCCACATGTTTGTGGATGGATTTTTTTTTTTGCTCCATGCTCTCTATCCCCTCGATATAGGATAGAGCAAGCAATGAGAAAGGTGAGTAGGGAGAGCAAGAAGTCTTCTTGCAAGGTGAAGATGGAGAAGAAAATGTTTGGCTTCGACATGGTTTATCAATTGGAAACATTATGTTGATTGTGCTCGATGTGTACCTATCAGAAATAGAACATCACTTCGATCAATGTCAAGGCAGTGTCTCGGTACATTTTTATTATTCATAGAACATACAGACTCCTAACTATATCTAGGTATGTATACTTTTTTTTATTACCATAGCAACATATAAGTTCATGACCATGCCTCAGTATATTTTCTTTTGACCATGCCTCAGTATATTTTCTTTTTTATGTACGGGTTCCTGACTTAAGTCCTTCTAATGTTGTGTGATCCCGTAGTGTAGCATGGGCATCTTACTAGTTTTTGAGAAAAACCCAACACCCACTGAACGAACGTAAAAATACGAAGCCAGGAAACAAACTCCGTCTGCCCAGGTCCTGCGTAGCTACCATGACATCGGCAGCCGTCCACACTGCCGCCAAGAAAAAAATACGAAGCCAGGGAGAGGTAGATAGGAACCATAATAACTGGGCGAATATAATTTGAAGTACATTATGTGAGCCGCTCAAAACAGAAATTTTCCTCCTAAGAAAGATCTAGCAATTCCCATTCTGCAGGAGGCATATAAGCCATATCAATTCTGCCTAGTACGCGGGCATCGATCCAACAACGAACGCTCCGCCATCCATGTGTTCGAAGAAATCGATCATGTCCCCGTCCTCCATCTCGAGGTCCGCCGGGGTCTTGTCGCCGCGCAACCGTACGCCCTCGAACAGGAAGACCCCGGTGCCGTATGTCACGCCCGGCACCTTGTGGTACCACGCGTCCAAGAGGACCTGGAGCTTGTCCGTCCTATTCATGGTGTGGCGGAGCACCTTTTCCTGGCTCACCACCTTGATCGTCACCAGCAGGGGCTTCACCGCCGCCTTGGAGTCGCTCCCGCTGTATGGCGGCGGCATGGCTTCCGCTATTGCTTTTGCGTGAGATCTGTGGAGAGTTCTGTTGCGTGGAAACGGATGCCACGACTACGAGGTAGCACGGCTTATAAATGTTAGCTTTGATTTGCTTCCTAACAACCGTTTCCAAATCTCACCTCCGACCAATGCACCCAAGGGAAATCCCTTATTTCGGGGAAATAAAGGTGACTTGTTTCCAACAAATAAATGTGGAAAACCCAGTATGTTTTTTGGTCCAATTTGTGTTGTAACGTGGCAACTTGTTTTTGTGCTACGGAAACATTTTTCTGGACCAATAGATGCACCATTTTTCTAGTGCAGTGAAACAAAGTCGCCGTGTGATGGAAACATTTGCTTTGCAGGATAAATTTAAACATCGAAGGGGTAAGAAACATTGAAACAAATGAAAATGATATTAACAAAATAAAAAAAGGAACGTAAAGCTCGCCGTCAGTAAAAACAATTTTACCAACACAGATAACCAATGTTACAACAGCATTATTATCACTTTCTCCTATCCAATATCACAGAACACACTAAATGTGGGCTATTTCACATGTGTTGCGAGGTCGCCATAGTCTCAACAAGGACACCGTGTCTGCACTGTAGCGCACTCGGCATCATTACAGATGGGTGTGGCAAAATATAAGTACAATATAAACATTAATGAGAAACATTGAAGCACACACTGGCAATGGGTGAAATAAAATTCACTCAAGAAAGCAACACCGACATTGCTTCAAGCACAAGGGTAGTGGATCATAAAAAGAGATATGTGTGGGACATGATAAATGATCATAAACTTGATTTCATTGGTTTAGTAGAAGCTATTAAGACGTATTTTCCCAAAAGTGAGTTGCATTTCTTATGTGGGGAGCGGGGGATTTGATTGGACTTGGAATCCTCCCAGAGGCAAATCAGGAGGGATTTTAGTGGGTTGGAATAAGGACTTCTTTGATTCTATCAAAATTGAAGATGGAAATTATTTTGGGGGCGTGAGTCTTTTATAAAATAGCTAGATTTAATTGGAATCTAATTAGTGTGTATGGTGATGCACACATTGATTGGAAGACAAGTTTCTTAGCCGAGTTAGCTAGGGTATATCATGACAATCACTTTCCTTGTCTGGTTGGTGAAGATTTCAATATAATAAGAAATTGTAATGAAAGAAAAAACCTAATAATCCTGATCATTGGAGCTTTGTGCTTAATGTCATCATAGAACATGCAGGAAGAGAAATGTCTTTAAATGGGAGAAATTAGACATGGGCCAATAATTTGCCTGACCCCACTCATGAGAAGTTGGATAAGGTGCTTTTTTGCCCTGATTTAGAAGAAAAGTATCATTTTTCAATCTTGCAGGCTTTTGCTAGGGAGGTCTTTGACCACACACTTTTGTTTGTTGACTCGGGGGCTCATTCTAGAAATGAACCTATCTTCAGATTTGAGAACTCCTGGGTGCTTAAGGATGGTTTCAAAGATTTTGTTGTAAATGTATGGAATGAAAATTATCAGGGGGACAATTTGGAAAGATGGCAACAAAGATTTAGAAATCTAAGGAAGATAGTTAAAGTGTGGAATAAAAATATGGATGCTTGGTATAGAAAGATTAAAAACAAATCATTGAGAAACTTGATGGAATAGATAAGAATGTTGAAATAGTGGGACTTTCTACATGTGACAGGGCGGAGCAAAAAGAACTTAGAAATCAATTCTCCATACTCATGAAACAAGAGGAAATTAAATGGCTCTAGAGGTATAAGGACAACGAAATTATAGATGGAGACGGGAGTGTTAGGTATTATCATGCCAGGGTGAATCGGAGAAGAAGGAAAAATAGGATATTATCTTTATCTTAGGAATTACATTACTGATTTTTACAACAACAAAAAACTGGGTAACCTCATAGCTCCAATATCTCTCTTGGGGAACATGATATCCCACAAAATTCTTCAGAAGATGCTGAAGAGTTAACCAAACCTTTTTCATTGAAAGAAATTCGTGATGTGGTTTCCTAGATGGAGAAAAATAAAAGTCATGGTCCTGATTGGTTTCCTGGAGTATTTTATCATGAAGTTTGGATCTAGTTAAATAGGATCTAAAAGACTTAATAGATGATTTTACCTCTAGTAAACTAGATATTAGTAGGATAAACTATGAGATCATCACTTTTGGTTCCTAACCACTAATGCCAAACAAATACAAAAAATCTGACCAATTTGCATGTTGAATGTTAGCTTTCAAATAATAACTAAAGTGTTGATGAATAGGTTAAGTAAAATTGTGTCTCCTATCATTTCGGCCACCCAAACAACATTTTTGAATGGGGGATACACTATGGAGGGAGTAGTTGTGCTGCATGAAGCACTTAATTCTATACACTTCCAAAAACAGAATGCTTTGATTTTCGAGGTGGATTTTGAAAAAGCCTATGATAAAATAAAAATCGACTTTTGGTATACAAATGTTAAAAATGAAAGGCTTTTCTGATAAGTGGTGTGACTGGACAATGATGACCATGAGGGGGGGACATGTTGGGGTAAAGGTCAAGGACAATTTTGGACCTTATTTTTTAAAAAATAAAGGGCTCCGCGGGGGGGATGCTCGGTCTCCTCTTTTATTTGTTTTGGATGTAGATGTCTTAGTTGTAATCATGGATAAAGCCAAGAAAATTGGTTTTGTGAAAGATGTGTTTAATAATCATGTAGACATGGGAGTTAACATGCTTCAATATGCTGATGGCATGATTTTCGTACTGCAGGATGATGTGGAAAGTGAAAAAAAATGAAAATTAATCTTTGTGCGTTTGAAAAAAAATGTCTAGGCTCACAATTAACTTCCATAAGAGTGAGCTCTTCCTTTTTGGAGATGGTAACAACAAAAAAGATATATACCAAGATATTTTTACTTGCGAAATGGGGAAATTACCTATTAAATAGTTGGGAATGTCTATTTCTAACACTAGAATTAGATATAAGCATTGGTCATGTGTGATTGATAAAATTAAAAAAAAAGATGTAGCGGCTGGCAAGGGAAACTCCTGGGCTCAATTGATGGGAGGATCACTTTAGTGCAATCTAACATTCCCCTCTTTATGATGTCCTTTTATCTTATCCATGTTGTTGTGCTTACAAAGGCTGATTTCTTTACGGTCAGACTGGTATGACAGGAAGATAAGGATAAAAAAAATCATTAAGTTAACAGGAAGAATTGATGTAAACTTAGGGATTTGGAGGCCTAGGAATTCTTAATCTAGAAATCATGAACACTGCTTTGCTTGCTAATTGGTATTGGAAGTTGGAAAATGAAAATGAATTATGGCAAATGGTTCTTTTGAAAAAGTATGTGATGGATGGATGTTTGTCTAGAGCTAAACCTAAGATTGGGAACTCTCAATTTTGGACCAGTATTCTGAAAGTTAAAGAAATATTCTATAGATTTTGTAAAAAGAAACTGAGAGATGGCAAAAATACTAGATTTTGGAAAGACATATGGGTAGATGCACTAGTAGAAAAAACAAGCCATTAGTCCCGGTTGGGAAGGGCCTTTAGTCCCGGTTCCTCAACCGGGACTAAAGTATAGAGACTAAAGGGTCCAAGCCTTTAGTCTCGGTTGGCTACGACCCGGGACTAAAGGGGCTCCACGTGGCCACTGTCTGGAGCAGGGCTGGAGGACCTTTAGTCCCAGTTGGTGTTACCAACCGGGACTAAAGGTTATTTCGAAAAAAATTGATTTTTTTTTTGAAATTTTGTTTTTGATTTTTTTAAGTTTTTCCCGATTTTCAAATCTTTGAATTATTTGACAATTTAATCTCTAATCACCCCCTCCTCACTGCTCCAGCGTGGAGCAGTCATTCCAAATCGTCCAACTTCCCGACCGGTCACCCATCCTCTCACTACTCCAGCCACAGCACGCTTAACTTTCCAGTTCTATTTCCCCTAGTTTCCAAGTCTGCACTTGTTGTTTTCCTGACTATAGTAAGCTATCAATCCTATTAACCCTTAGGTCTTTATGTCACATGATTTAATTTTTTGAATTCCAAACAATTATTAAAATAAAATAAGTAATAATAATATTGAATTTCAATGAAAATCAAATAGGTAATAATATCATTTTACTCATTTTTTTTGCCATTTATTCATTTAATATGGCATAATTAATATATTTAAATCTGTAAATCAAAATTCGACAAATAATATATCCATTATTATCAGAAAAATGTGAGGAATCCAAATATGACATCATTTATTTATTTTAAATAAAATTAAAAACAACTAACATAGCAATAAAGTAATATTAACTAATTACAAAAACTAAATTATTGTCAAACAACAGAAACTAAAGTTAATTATATTAAAGTGGCAAAAAGAATTACTTTTTAATATAGCAAAACTAATTCTACCAACTAAAGTGCCAAGTTTCAACCTTTTCAGTGTTCATTGTATTTCTTTTTAATTTCAGGGTCATTTAGCTCAAAAAAATCATTAAATGCATGAAAAGTAGCAAATGAAGTTAGAAAGGGTTGAAATTTGAAGATGTGGCTTAGAATGGTGCATATTGAATGCACAAAAAGTCTGGAGTTGAAATAAATTAAAAAAATGAAATGCCTTTGTAACAAATGAATTTTCGTCCGAAACCCTCATACTTCGAAGGAGATGGTCCAGTTTGTACACGAAGTGCATCCAGTTTTTGCTGTAATCCTCTCAACTTTTTAGCACATGCTATGTGGTCAAAATGATGATACCATGCCAAGTTTCAACCTTTTCAGTGTTCATTTGTATTGTTTTTAAATTTCAGGGTCATTTAGCTCAAAAAAATCATTAAATGCATGAAAAGTAGCAAATGAAGTTAGAAAGGGTTGAAATTTGAAGATGTGGCTTAGAATGGTGCATAGTGAATGCACAAAAAGTCTGGAGTTGAAATAAGTAAAAAAATGAAATGCCTTTGTAACAGATGAGTTTTCGTCCGAAACCCTCATACTTCGAAGGAGATGGTCCAGTTTGTACACGAAGTGCATCCAGTTTCTGCTGTAACCCTCTCAACTTTTTATCACATGCTATGTGGTCGAAATTATGATATCATGCTAAGTTTCAACCTTTTCAGAGTTCATTTGTAGTGACAACAATTAAAAACAACAATTAAATGACTAAAACAACTATATAAGCAAAACACTACTGTTTTAATTAAAATCCTAATTTAAATTATTCTAAAAATAACCAAATAAATCTTACTGTGACAACAATCTAACATGTGACTAGGAGAAAAAGGAATTAAATTAAAAACTATTTTTAAACTCAAGTTATTCACAATCTAGGGTTTGAAGCAAATTTGAACAAATTCAAATTTAAACCATTCAAATTTGAAAACTAATGGCACAAACAGAAACTAGACAAAATTTTGAATCTAATGCAAAAAGAATCACTCAAAAACATCAAGTATCCTAAAAGATATAAGGAATTTAAAATAGAAACAAAAAACAGACAACAAATAGAAAAACAGAAAAGAAACTTTCAAAACCCTTTAGTCCGGGTTGGTATCTCCAACCGAGACTAAAGGTTAGACCCCTTTAGTCCCGGTTTGTATCACCAACCGGGACTAAAGGTCTATCTCTAGTCCCGGTTGGTGATACCAACCGGGACTAAAGGTTCTCATAGGGGCCCCAGCCTGACGCCAGCCTGCCACCACCCCTTTAATCCCGGTTGGTAACACCAACCGGGACTAGAGGTCATAAATGAACCGGGACTAAAGCCTAGCCGTTGGAACCGGGACTAGAGGTCACATTAGTCCCGGTCCAAAACCCGACCGGGACTAATGCTCTGGACGAAAGGTCCTCTTTCTACTAGTGATGATAAACCCCTTGAAAGATGCTTATCTGAGAATTTATTTTCTTAGCTTTGATCACACTATCACTGTTGCTAAGGCACTTCAAAAAGGTTGGCAGAGGTTTAAATTCCGTAGAACTTTGTATGGTGAGACTTTAGATCTGTGGAACAATCTTAAAATGAAATGTGAAGAGGTGGAAATGGGGACTGGCAGAGATCATGTAGAGTGGACACCGACGGCTGATAAAAAAAATCTGCAAAATCTTTATATAAAAAATTATTGAAAATGACTGTAACTTTCCCCAGAAGTTTTTGTGGAAGGTTAAGGTTCCTGCTAAAATCAGAAGTGTTTCTTTGGTTGTTGGCTAGGGAAAGTATTTTACAAAAAGACAATTTGCTCAAGAGAGGCTGGAAAGTTAGTAAACAGAGTGTTTTTTGTGGGCAAGATGAGAGCATAGAAAAACTTTTTTTTCGATGCTCTTCTGCATCCCTAATATGGATTTTTTGAAATGTGTTTTTCACTTGGATTTTGTCCCTGACTCTTTGAACACTTGGTTGGGGGCTGTATTAAAAGCTTTTTCAAAGATAATAAGAGACTTATACTTGCTGGTACGGCTGCTGTTTTCTGGACTTTATGGAAGTGCAGGAACAACATTATATTTGAGCATAAAACCTATATTGACCCATTGATTCAGATTAAGCTTATTTGCTATTGGACCATGGGCTGGTCGATATTGTAGATAAAGGAGGAGCACAAAGAGGCGTTGATGCTGGGAGCGAAACTTCTCGAGCATGTAGCAAATGAGATCTACAAGGCGTCAAATGGATGGAGATCTGGTGTCCGCGGGCTTGGAGTATGAAGATTGAAGATGACGCTCTGTTTCATTCTCGCTGGTAGTGTTCATCAAGTGTTTGCTGCCCCAGTTTTGCATCGACTTCCTCGTCTTTTGGTGATGTAATATATGTGTCTTCGCTAGAAACCTGAATAACTCTATCATCGCTTGTTGTCCTTGGTTTCACTGGGGATAGTCAAGCTTTTGTGTTGGTTGTTGGCCTTGAGCCATCTGCTGTAATGAATGTTGATCGCTAGGATGCTGTCGTTTTTCTTTTTATGTTTTAGTTTGTTCTTAGGTGAGCTATATGGTTTCTTTGGAAATCAGAGTGGGAGGCCCTTCTTATGTTAAGGGTCTGTTCGGTAACCCTCTAGCTCCCTCAGATCCTCAACTCCTCAGCCCAACTCCTCCGCCCAACTTCTTGTTGAAAAAACCAGAGTTCAAAAACGTTCGGCAACACAACTTCTCGATCGGGAGCAATGGCATGGGCTGGCAGCTCATTCGGCTTTGATGTGGCCCAGCTTGAGAGATTAGCCACAGCGAACCGGTACGCTTGTTCACTTGCCGGTGGCATGCATCCGTAATTATAGTCAACTCTCGCTCTGTTGATTTCTGGGAGTAGCAAATGTCTAGCTCCTCAACTCCTCATAAAATACAGTAAGCTCCGCTCCTAGATTCTTCTTCTTAGCTCCGGGAGTTAACCCGTTCGGCGTAGCTCCAGGCCTGGAGTTGGTGGAGTTGGGAGCCGGAGAGCTACCGAACAGGCTCTAAGAAAAAAAGAAAGGCTCCTCAAGGTGCATAAGATAAGCTCACGACAGTTGCACGAAGTCCCATTTAAAACCAAGCTTCTAGCTTAGTTTCTGCATTGCCCATCAAGCTTATGAAGTGTTGCCAAAGAATTTTGGCCTTTTTTTGTGCGATACACAACGTCACTAAAGAATTTCAAAGACAAGCGATGCACAAGAACGTCAACACCGAGAGGATTTGTGTGGTTGAGTCTCATCTGCATCCTTAATTTCCCTGGCTAGCAGTGGCCTGCATGCAACAATCGAGTGCCTATACATAGTACTCTAGTGATCTAAACACTCTTATATTTCTTTACGGAGGGAGTACTAGTAAGTTAATAAAAAGGAAAAAATAGAAAGCGTTCTGATACAAAAAGATGGCGTTTTGGCATACGAGCGAGCTAAAACTCGACACTTGACACTTCTGTATGTACTACTAGCTTTGATTCTTGATGTTTAGTCAGCCAGCCACAGTCATCCAGAGGACACCAGCCCTGAAGCCAGGCAGGACGATCGACACGATCACCAGCCATATCTCTCTACCATATAAATCTCAAATCAGACCCAAGTCTGAACTATGAATTGAGAAGTGGTGGTACCATCCATGCAATTATGTACAGCCAACATTATCCCAAGAAAGCACCTATGTTTTCCCCAAATGATGGTACAAGATGACTCCATTTCTGAAGCAGTCAGGCATACTACAACGGCAACATCATATGGCACCGATACAACCCTGGCAGCAGAACCAGGCCACAAGGATGCCCAGAAACGCGCCGGCAAAGACCTGCGACGGGGTGTGCCCTAACAGCTCCTTGAGCTTCCTTTCACTGATGGGGTGGCCTTGGAACAGGTCCTCAACGATCTTATTGAGCACCTGCATCATCACCAATCATAGAGCATAAATTTCAGGCAGGTAATATGCAAACAACAGACGCTCATCCGCAGGAAAGATGTAACCACGATATTTGAAGGATGGGAGGTGCCAGAGCAAAGCAAGTCAGTCACTAGACTTGTATGTATCCGAAACCAAACTGAGAGTTAGAGCGTGTTTGGTTGATGCCCTGGCACTGAGAGTGCCAATTCAGTGTCATGAACTCGGAATGCGATAACCGACTCAGGTACCCAGGCAGTTTGCTCAAAGTTTTCGTGGTTTAATTGAGTTATTAGTTTAAATAACTGACTGACCCGAGCCCTATGTTATTGCAAGGTCAGGTGTGGTGTATCAACAAAGCAATGGAATGGCACTATGGCAGAAATTCAAATTTGAGCTGCTTGCTAGTCACTACAGATTTATGAAACTGTAAGTTACGAACAGCGTGTCATAGCAAATACCACCCCTGAATCATAAACCAACAAGCAAACTTATGAACTGGTGACCTGATTCATTATGGGTACTTAAAGTCTAAAAAACAGCATGTTTAGTCTTGTACACCAAAAGAGACGAACCATGCATGAAATCTTTCAGAATTCGAGTCAAGGCATCAAACAAGCGACTGACTTCTGCAATTTGGCTAACTTGACTGATCAAGTTTAGTTATATAGAAATACCACCACATGTATACAACCAGCATAGTTTCGCAAAGATGGCAAATCATGGTCCGCATTCTGAATGCAGTTTCAAACTTCAATTGTACTGCACATATGAACAATCAGTTTTCATTTTCCAAAGGAGGGTAGTTAGACCTGTGTAACAATGAGAACATACAAGCAATCCGAATAAAATGAAAACAATGGGGTGAGATCTTCCTTGACCTCAAGTCTTAACATTCAGCAAAATTTGATCACACTAAATCAGGTAAAGCAGAGTAACAAGAACAAGTACAAGCCCAATAATAACAGATTACTGTCAATCTAAATCCCCAAACTGTCAAACATCAATCCGTGCACGCATTCACGCAATGTAACAACTGGTAGAATCCCAAAAAAATCCTAGTGAATCTAGCATGAAACGTCATGTAGCACCATTATGGACTGAACATTTGACAGTTTATCCCCGGTGAAAGATGGCATGGATGCCAGAAATGTGAGCTGAGCTCAGACAGAAACTGGAAAGTATTCTACTCCCCCAAATAACAGTGAGCTCAAACTCATACATCCACTGAGCTCTGCTTCACTTTATACAGTGCAACTAAATAGATCAGAGAATGGATAAAAGCAAGCAGCCTGAGCTCACCTCGGCCTGCATCCCGGCGTGTCGCCGGACGCCGGTGGCGTCGTACATGACGATGAGGCTGAAGCCGAGGCAGACGGGGAAGAGCGCGTCGCCGACGCCGTGGCAGAGCGCGACGGAGGCGGTGAGCGCGGTGCAGAGCGCGGAGTGCGAGGAGGGCATGCCCCCGGAGCTGCACAGCATCCGCAGGCTCCACCGCCGCTCCACCACGGAGGTGAGCACGGCCTTGGCGGCCTGCGCCACCGCGAACGCCACCATCCCAGACACGAACGTCGGGTTCGCCGCCAGCGCCAGCAGGTACGGGCTCTCCCGCGCCTTGGTCACCGCCGCCGCCGTCGTGCTCATCAGCAGCGTCCCTATCCCCGCCCCGCCGCCTCCTGCCGCGGCCAGCTCGGGGATCTCTCCCCGCGCGCGCCCTCCCCTCAGCGCGGCAGCCAGGAGCCGGGAGAGCGACGGCGGCGAGGACGAGGGCGACGGCGCGGCGGCATCGGCGGGCACGGAGGCCAGCGTTTGGAGACAACGGCGGCCGTGGCGGTGGTGGCGCGGGGACCTCGGCGGCCTGGAGACTTGGTCGAGGAGGGTTGGGAAAGAGCTAGAGAAGCGGCTGGAGCTGAGAGCCTCCATGGCTGCTGCTCCGCATCGCCGCCGGAGGACCCCGCGAGTGAGCGCGAACGGAGGAGCTGGTGTGGCGGCCGTGGCGATTGCGTGGGGGCTCAGCACTGACAGACACCTCACTTGCCTGAAGTCTGAAATGCCCCCGAGGTTTCTGATGTCTACGCGCCGCGCAACGGCGGGCATTCTGGGGATTTCCATGGAGCACGTCGGAGCTCCAGTCATCCACTGGCATATTGCCGCGAAGATTCTGGGATAGTCCGGGTCGCCGTCTTGAGAACTGGGCGGCCAATCCGACAGAGCCATGTGTGCAGCTCTTTTTTTTTTGGAAAACGATTCGGTACGACAGACCGGCCTCGCGAGCGTCTCGAGAGCAACTCCAACGCGTGGATACAAATGAACGGTGCTTTTGTCTGCTTTTTTCCGTTTGGGTCGGCCGTCCGCTCGACGTCCGTTCCGTGTAACATTTGGGTCGACAGTGTGCCTAACCGCCGACCTATATTTATCGGCGTGGCAGACTGGTCATCCTTTTTCAACAAATATACACACATTTTGCATTATTTGACAAGCAAACATATAAAAAAAATAGCATAGTTTCATAACCAAATAAAGCATAGTTTTACGACCAAATAAATTAAGCATAGTTTTACAAGTCGAATAAAAAATAAATTGTCTTAAATACATGTGAAAAAAAGATGCATCTATTGGTTGTCAACATGAGCTCACATATACTCAACCAAATCATTTTACAACTGCATGTGAGTTTCCCAATCACGCATTTCATGATGAAATTAGGTGAACTGTTCGAACGTTAACGCTCCTCCATGCTCAGGCACAACATTCTCACCCTGAAACTAAAACCCTTGATCGTAGATACGTTCCGGACGCTCATCTTCTACGATCATATTGTGCATAATCACACAAGCCGTCATCACCTCCCATAGCTTCTTGGTGCTCCAAGTCCTAGCAGGATACCGAACGATGCCCCATCGAGATTGCAAAACACCAAAGGCACGCTCGACGTCCTTCCTAGCACTCTCTTGCTCTTGGGCAAATCTTTTCCTCTTCTCTCCGACGGGGTTGGGGATTATCTTCATAATAATGGTCCACTAAGGATAGATACCGTCACCTAGGTAGTATCCTTTGTCGTAGTTGTGGTCGTTGATGGCAACATTCACCGGCGGGCTGTTGCCTTCCGCAAGCCTTGCAAACACCGGCGAGCGTTGAAGCACGTTGATATCATTGTGTGATCCGGTCATGCCGAAAAAAGAGTGCCGGATCCAGAGATCTTGTGAGGCCACGGCCTCAAATATGACAGTACAAGCCCTGACATGGCCCTTATACTGCCATTGCCAAGCAGAAGGGCAGTTCCTCCACTCCCTGTGCATGCAGTCTATGCTGCCAAGCCTCCCTGGTAAGCCCCTGCTGGCATTCATCGCCAACAAGCGGGCTATATCTTCAGGAGTCGGCTCTCTCAAGTACTCAGGGCCAAACACGGCAATCACAGCCCTGCAGAACCTGTACATGGACTCTAGACATGTAGACTCGCTCATACGGACGTACTTATCAATGAGATCATCGGGCACTCCGTATGCAAGCATCGGATGGCTGCAGTGCATTTCTGATAAGATGAGAAGCCAATCTTTCCAAGGGCGTCCTCTTTGCACTCGAAATAGTTATCGTATCCGACCACCCCCCTCTCCAATACGGTTGAAAACATGCCCAGCCATACGGAAACGCCACCGGAATTTCTAATGTTTGAACAGCGGGTTGGTTGTGTCAAAGTAGTCCTTCCAAAGAAGGAAATGGCCGCTCTCTCGGTTGCGATTCAACGCCGGAAGGTGTCCCGGGATCGAGCCACAGAGCAACGGCCGCTGGCTATTAAGGTGGTGATGGACCAAAACGGCAGCCAAGATCTCCTCTTCATCATCGGACGAGGAATCGTCGGAGTCGCAAAGGAAATTATGAAAAAAGAACTTGTCGGCGGAATCCATTTTGTACCTTGGCAAACTGTCGACCAGCTTGAGGGCGTCATCGAAGGAGCTGGCCGACGAAGAGACACACGTCTCCCTTGGACCAGGTAGCTGGCCTGCAGACGTCCGACGAGCGGGCCAGCGTTAGGACGGAGGAGCTGGCGGGGCGGTGAGGCGGCTTCCTGCCCGCGGCGACGTCGGGAGGTGGTGGTGAGAAGCGTCGGTGCCCCGGCGGCGAGACGGTGGTGGCGGCGAGGTGGCGACGTTGGGGGGGAGGTGTGTCGACACCGGCTGCTGGCAGGGGCACCAGCAAATGGGTGGCGACAACGACGCGGCGGAGGTCGACGAGGGATTGCAGTCGATCTGGGGTGGGAGAGGATGGCCAATGTGCCACCGACTAGCGGGCTAGGGGGAGGAGTAGGCGGGCGCCGCGCGCGTCCGTCTCGTGTCCGCGCCGATGCAAATCAGGCTCAAAAATGGGTCGGGAATGGGTCGACAGGCGGACGAAAAGCGGACGCGCGTCCATTTGGTTCAGCATGTTGGGCCGACTTTTCTGTCCGCCGTGAACCAAACGGACGCGCGCGGACGAAATGGGTCGGCGCGTTGGAGTTGCTATGATATAATGGTCCTCGTTTCTTTCACATCGGCCTCCTCCGCCCCGCGCACGCCCCAGCTGGCCGCCCTTTCCTCGTCTCCCCCGGCGAGCGTGCACCTCTTCTCTCATCTCTTCATACCAAAGTTCAGACGACTGCTTGCTGAAATTGTTCACCGGTGAAGCTGCGACCCGCTGCGGCACATGCTGGAACCAGACTACCGGCAACCCAAGTGCTACTTCTATGATAAAGGCGTGATCCTGTCAATTGGTGACGTGATGCAACCGGCGGCCCATGATGCTACCACCGGCATGCCAAGGTGCTACAACCGGCGAGGCGAGGTGTTGGCCACCCAGTGACTGGCGGTGCTACAACCGGCGTCCAAATATGCTACAACTGGTGATCCCAAGTGATACAACCTGCATAGTGTTTTGATACTACAGACGGTGACCACGCCCGCCGGATGTTGCAACCGCTCTCGCTATATGCTGGAATCGGCATAACTTTTTGCTACTACGGGCAGTGACCACGCCCGCAAGATGTTGCAACCGCTCTCGCTAGATGCTGGAATCGGCATAACTTTTTGCTACTACGGGCGGTGACCGTGGTGACCACGCTCGCCAGATGCTGCAACCGCTCTCGCTAGATGGTGGAACCGGCATAAGTTTTTGCAACTACGCCGGTGACTGCGGCGACCACGCTGCCAGGTGCTGCTAACGCTCTCGCTAGATGCTGGAACCGGCATAACTTTTTGCTACTACGGGCGGTGACAACGGTAACCATGCCCGCAGATATTGCAACCGCTCTCGCTGGATGTTGGAACCATCATAACTTTTTGCTACTACGGCGAGGACTTTGGCGAACACGCCGCCAGGTGCTGCTACCGCTCTCGCTAGATGCTGGAACCATGTTTGGCGTTGCTGCAACCACAGTGACCACGACCCGCCAGATGTTGGACCATAGACAATGGCAACGATGGTGAACCTCAACGGAGAGGTGGCGGGGCGAGCCAAGCAGGGGGACGCATGCTCGGGAGTGGGGACGGCGAGCGGCTACACTAGAAACGTGCGAGCTGAAACTACGCGACCTGTGCTAGAAGACGGCGACGCGCGGCGCTGTGAGCCACAAGGGTCTCGCCGGAGACGGGCGGTGCTGCGAGCGCCGACAGCGGCAAGCGCGGAGTCCACCATGGACGGAAGTTGGCTAGCTGCAGCCGCCTCGGATCTCGCCGTTGACTTCTCCTATGCGTGCGTCGTGGGGTGTATTTATTTTTCGCGAGACAAGCAAAGCAGGTCCAATGGTTACGACCACTCCAATCAAACGATGTAGGAGCGACCGTCCGAAAGCTGGCGCTGGTGCGCCGGCGCCTATCACTCGCCTTTTTTACTAGAAAACTTCGGATCCATTAGTACAAAGAACAGTAAAAGTAAAAGTAAAAGAAAATAATCCATAAGCTTTCTATCTACAACTACAAGCATTGGATGAAGCTGAAGATGTGTCGTCGTCATCGCCCTTCCCTCATTGGAGCTAGGTCAAACTTGTTGTAAACTTTAAAGCCACTGATCAGCAAGCTTCCCATGTTGGTAATATTCTGGAGGTCTATGGTAATGCAACAGACCAATTGTTAAATCAAGATAAATGGTCATTGATGTTTGGATATGCATGCCCACAGGGTACTGTTGTTCGGTCAAAAACTATTATGTATGTTACTTCAGTTGGTTTCGAGGAGAAATATTTGGGTTTACCCACCTCAGGGGGTAGAATAACGAAAGGTAAATTTAAGAATCTCCAAGTTAAGCTCGGAAAGAGATTGTTTACTTTTGATGGCCACCCCACTTAGGCTGGAAAAGAGGTGCTCATCAGGTCAATTGCACAGTCGATCCCTACCTATTTCGTGAGTGTTTTTAAACTTCCGCTGGAACTTTGTCATGATTTAAATCGGATGATACGAAATTATTATTGTGGAGTTGAAAAGGTAAACGCAAGACGCACCGGTATGTGTGGGATAAAATGGCAAGGCTGAAGTCCGTTGGGGGCCTCGGTTTTAGAGACTTTCGGTTTTTAACCAAGTGTTACTTGCGAGGTAAGCATGTAGATTGATTGCACTTCCAAATAGTCTGTGTGCTAGACCATTGAAGGCTACATACTATCCAAGTGATAGATTTGAGGACACAATTTTTACTGGTGACCCCTCTCCAACATGGCTGGCAATCAGTTACGGGTTGGACCTCTTGAAGAAAGGGCTTGTATGGAGGATTGCCAATGATCAGAATGTGCGTATCTGGAGAGAAAGAGGGGTGGTGCGTTACAAAACGGGTAGCCTATATATCGGCCTATATATCGGTCATATCGAGATAGAATTAAAAGCTTGGTGGTGTCCTTACACGCTTTTGCGTCGATGTCAACCGGTGGTGGTTGGGTGAGCCCCTTGTGAGCTCCAATTCTACAACAAAACCATGAGAGCTGCTATAATTCTCGCATGGGCAGCCCATGAAGTTCCCGCTTAGGTCGACTCCCCCCTCTGCTCGCTCGCTTTTTTTTTCCAGCTCGCTTCATTTTTACCTAAGAAAATGCCTACAATCATTTTTACTGAAAAAGTTTGGTAAATCAAGATGTTCATGGATTTCAAAAAAAAGGAATGAATATAAAAAATATATTTTGCAAATTTAGAAAATATTCGTAGTTCTCAAACAATGTTTGTGAATTTGAAAAGAACTTATTTTTTTTTAAATGTTCATAAATCAGAAAATATCTTCATGATTTTTAATAATTTTTCATATCTTCAATAAATATTCATTATTTTTAATATACGTTCATGAATTAGTATGTGAAAAATAAAATAGAAATAAAACAAAAGTAAAAAGGGAAGAGAATTTAGAAAAGGAAAAAAATTAGGTAAAAAAACAAAAGAGAAACTGTTATAACCATAGAGGAAACAAAAAAAAATAAAAAAAAATGGGCAATGCCTTTTAAAACCTTCCAAAAACGAGAAAACCACGTGACGCATTGCGGCCATATAGGTGTGCATTACTTTCAACCGGCGATACACCCCTTGTAAGCGGGGTCTATAATGACCTTCACATCCCCCGACACACTAGGAGGATCCAAATCAAGGGAGGTTAGGGCTAGCCTTTTGGGGCTTATGTTCGGTTGTGGAAATAAGCTGCCCCATCCCCTAGCTTATTCTAAAAGTCCAACCTAATTTTTTTTAGAAGCCTACTGGTTAACCCTTAACTAATAGGTTTCTAAAACAATAAATTAGGTTGGGCTTCTAAAATAAGATGGGGAGGGAAGAGGGGCGTTTTGGCTCCTAGGCTCAGATGAGCCCGAGAGTGAACAAAAAAAACGTTAAAAACACTAAATAAATTAAAAGAGAATAATTTTTGTGGAGAAAGATGATTGAGTGTGTGATGTCCGTGTCAAATTTCAGAGCATTTGAATGTCCGAGTAGGTCTCAGCAAAAAAGACAAATTTAGGGTATGTGAAAATGTTTACTGTTTGTACACTGATTGGACCCGATTTTTTTTCTGAGAGCTAGTCGGTGTCCAAATGCTTTAAATTTGGCACACACCTCACACACTAAAATAGCTTCCACGCAAATAATGTTTTTTATTTTTCTAGTATTAATTTTGAATTTACCGTTCACTGGGTGCAGATGAGCCCGGGTTCAGAATTGGATATTCGGGGGATGGGCAGCTTATTTCCACATCCGGTCATAAGCCCAAAAAAACGGCCCTTAGTATTTGCGTAGTTAGATGCTGATGGTAGACCACTTAACTATTCTTCCATTTAGATTTTTATTATTACACTAGCAAATGGGCCCGTGCGTTGCAACGGATGAAAAGAAAACACACTGCCTAACCTAGTAAGCATGACTTGAGACTTCAATAGGTCCATGTTTTTTATTTAATACATAGCATCCCATCTATGTTTCTAATTATTATTCTTCACACTCTTGTCGACCTTGGCCTCAGTGTTCATACAATTACAACATGTTTGAATGTTGTCAATCTTAATACGTCTTCCTTTCGGTATAAGTGTTCATTTTCAATTCAGATCGGCCCCGGTATGAAAGAAAGACTGATAATACGTTGTTGATTAATGTTTCATTATAAATAGCATTTTTTAATGGTTAACAGGTAAAATGATATCATATTTAGATTCTATATATTTTTATAATCAAATTTCATATATGATATGTTAAATTTGGAGTTAGGGTTTAAAAGATATGGATTTTAAAAAAATCATTTGATATGTACTGCAGGTTGATTATCAGAAACTTGAGGGTTTTTATGAAAATTAGTATGACATACCAAGAATACATATTTCCTTTATTAGTAGGTATAGCAAAACGGCCCGTGCGTTGCAACGGGAGACAAAAAATCATAATCGCGAATGGAAATGTCCACATTTTACTAGATCATCGAGATACACTATCACTCTCATTTTCGTGAAATCGTGAACAATTTAAAAAAATCATGAACATTCTTTTAAACTCGTGATCATATTTGAAATTGTTAACATTTTTTAAATTCGCAAACAATTTCTAGAATCAAGCATGTTCTTTGAATTCATGAACATATTATACTATTTGCAAACATTTTTAAAACTTTTTTCTTTAATCGGAGAACATTTCTAGAATCGAACAACAATTTTTTGGGATTTGATGGAACAATTTTGGAAATCAATGAATAATTTTTAAACTGCATGATCTTTTTTGAATCAGCGAATATTTTATGAATCAACAAACTATATATTTTAATTCATGAACAGTTTTTGAAATTTTATGATATTTTTCAATACGTGAATATTTTTAGAATTGGCGACATTTTGTGAAATATCAAAACATTTTTTAATACAAGAACTTTTTAAAACAAACTCATGATCGCATTTTTTTCCCCGAATACTTATTATAAAATTTGAGAATATTTTTTAAAAATCGCAAACAGTTTCGGAAGTCACAAACATTTATAAATTATTAAACATTTCTTTCAAAATTGTCATTTTCTTAATTATCAAAACCGTTGTAAATTCTCAAATTATTTAAAGTAGAAAAAAAGAATGACAGAAAAGAAAAATTAAAAATTGAAAATTGGATTTTAATTTATCAACAGTTTTTGAATTTTTATGATATTTATCAATACGTGAATATTTTTGAATTGGTGAAACTGTGTGAAAATTCAAAACATTTTTCAATACTCGAACTTTTTTCGAAAAACTCAGGAACGTATTTTTATTTCCGAATATCTATTATAAAATTTGAGAATATTGTTTAAAAATCGCAAACATTTTCGGAATCCACAAACATTTATGAATTTTAAACATTTATTTCAAAATTCTCATTTTTAATTATCAAAACTGTTTTAAATTCTCTAATTATTTAAAGTAGAAAAAAACAACGACGGAAATGAAAAACAAAAACTGAAAATTGGTCGGCCATACATGGGCCGGTCCAAACTGATGAGCTGTGTGTTTTTCTAGCGCGCTGAGCGCAGTATAGGAGTTTCCTACATGGGCCGGCCCAGTCTGAGATTTTTCTGTGTGAAACGTTTTTTATAACTTATAGGTGGCATTGGTGGGTAATATTTTGCAACTTCAGATGCAATTTCAATGACGTAACTTTATTAATAGGTATAGATATAGACTAGTACAAGTGCCCGTGTGTTGCATCGGTCCAAATATTAAATAAACTTATCCCACATGTCATTATGATAAATTTTTTAATTCAATTTTTGCAAACGTCAAAAATAAGATTACAATGTGTATTTCATTTTTGGACCATGAAATTCGGACGTACCCTAACAATGTTCGTCATGACCTATTTCAGCTCTGCACTTTCAGTTCATCCGATGAAAGAGTAGTTGTGTATGGAATAGTATTTCAATAAATTTTATTTTTTATTGTTCAGAGAAACACGGATATTTTTTTATTTTGAGAAGGTGCTTTTTTATTTTCAAGAATATATTTTAAAATGGAATCATTTATAAGGTGACGAACATTTTTTTGGAATATTATATTTCACTTGTAATTTATTTTGCACTATTTTTTTGGCTTGGGCCGTTGAAAGACTTGACCGACACACATAGACAACACGCACGAACTTGATATTTCTTCCTGTTCCCCATTCTTCTTCCCCACTGCTGGACAGCGCCACCGCCGTCTCCCTTGTCCCCATCCTTCTCGGAGGACGAGGGCAGGAAGAATAGCGCTTCTATCAGCCACACCGTCGTGTTCTTCACCCGTGCCGCCGTATCAACGGGACCTTGGGCGGCTCCCTCTTCCTCCCTGTTCCTTCCCACCCCTCCTCCCACAGGCTCCAACTGTGGCGGTTGGTGGACGAGCAGCCACCGTCTGGAGGCTTGGCCTTTGCGTTCAACTTGGCAACCCCTCCTTTCTTATGCTCCAACCTTGGTTAGTCGTGGTAGTAGAAGTATAGTTAGCAGATTTAGATTTGCTTTGGTAGCTAGCTTTTGACACTTTTTGATTAGTTAGTAAACAATGTGTATGACACAAATGGTAGCACGTAGTCAGCACAAGAAAGATCTCTATTGCTTGGAATGCCCATGCGTTGCAACGGGTATAAAATATATACATGTGTGCTACAAAATTTGAAAAAAATACCATTAAAACTACTTTGTAGGTAGCAAAATAATATTAGAAGTACTGAAAAGTACATTTTCTATGCCATGTTGAAGGACCAATCTTATCATTCACAAAATAACATTTTCTAATAATTAGTTCATGCTGAAACACATACTAAAATCTTTAAATTTTCTACATAAAACAAAGGCCGTGTGGCTGCAAAGTTGCAGGTTGAGCATCACCAACATATTCTGAAGTTGTTGATGGAACATCATTTGCCGGGGTGTAGCTGTGAGAGAGAGTATCATTATGGCATCCATTTCTTTGTTCATATAGAGGCAAGGATTAGAGCAGTAATATGATGAGAGAGGGGAGAGAAAAGGCTTCCATGAAAATGCAATATAATTCACACTCACTAAGAAGCAACGGAAATAAAATCACTACACCAGATCATAGTATTGCCAACATAATCTTTACTTTCTTGGTGCTTCTGATCTTCATTCTATGGTTATCTCAATTACAATTCATGTATAAGAGCAAACTAAATATATGTTTTCTCGTTGTTCGCAGTTTAGTAGGATCTAAGTTTTTCTGACAGATTATGTGCAGTTTGGATGCAAAAGCGACAACACTGTAGCAAACGTGAAAGCAAACAACAGAAGGACAGAAGGAGCAGCATAATAGGACATTCATGCATGTTACTACAACACTAACATTAACAACATCTGTCGCATGCCAAAGAAATT
The DNA here is from genome assembly GCA_039707655.1 of Elymus sibiricus. Taxonomy (NCBI): domain Eukaryota; kingdom Viridiplantae; phylum Streptophyta; class Magnoliopsida; order Poales; family Poaceae; genus Elymus; species Elymus sibiricus. The sequence goes on from CM077663.1 coordinate 379,035,399, forward strand.
AAGAATATGCTAGACACAATTTACATACATGGCATGATTGCAACTCAGATCTGAATGAAATTTTCCATGTATATGAAATAGCAAAGTTTAACACACTGCCCAGTGATGTACCAGTATCAAGTTTTGTCTTTCGTAGGTCAGGAACAGGTCTTGCATCCCTTGTGATGTGATTCGTTCCTATGTCAGAAGATAGTTAGAAATCGAAGCAGGGTGTGGAAAGAAACACGTAAAAGAGCGCTATAGTGACTATTTTTTTTAGGGGAGCTATAGTGATTATTGTTGGCAACAGGGAGGTAGTTATAGACACGGTAAAATATGTTGGCATGGCCTCACAAAAGAGTACAAATACGTAAGTAATTTGGTATGATGGCCCAACTAATATATATGTTTCTCTAATAATTTGATTAGACATTGGCTAAAAGCCAAAGAATCCTTTTCACTACAGACAACAGCTAGAGCAAGGGATTAATGTATCAGGTAAAGTAAACTGCCAAATCCCTCTTTACTATTGGATGTTCTTCAGAAAACATAGTCATGCATGTATATATTGAGCAGAATGAATGAAGAAAAGGAAACATATTCACTCATGGTAAAAGTAATTGCACTCTAACAACTCAGAGAATAAGTTAGAGCTGGGAAGCTTGCCCTTTCTAAGCTATAATAGCAGGCAAAAAATGGGCCCTTTATGAAGATGAAGGTAGACCATCAAGTTGCAGTAAGTGATGTGTTGGACAGTGATATACAATATGGTTGTTTTGTAATGTGTCCCCTCGTATTTAAATATGCGATGCGATGCAACAGTAGACAGTAAACAAACAAAAAATGGCCATCATACGTAATTGTTAGAAAGAGACCTCACATTTGATTGATAATATGATTGTTGCACCATGATACACCATTTTCAATCTTGGAAAACCGACCGGCCATATTCATGTCAGACCTGCGCAAAGGTTATAGACGTCTCAGATTGTATTGAATTCACTACTGGTTTAATTCTCAAAATTTGGTCTCAACAAATAGAAAAGGTAAGTAAGTATTAGCAGAACAAAATGTAATTAGAGCCGTGCTTCGGTACAACCCCCCCCCCCCCCCCCCCAAAACGTATAAGGGGTAGGGGGTTCATTTCACATGTCGTACGGGTGGGCGCCATACGGAGCGCCCCACGTACGGGTGGGTGCCAAAGGGTGATGCTGACACTGCCATTGGGATCATGATGACCAGGAAGGACAGGGATGCAGATTTTTTCTTTGAGCACACAGTTGACGGTGAAGGCAGGCTGAAAAACCTGTTCTGGTGTGATTCACAGTCACGTCGGGATTATCTTGACTTCGGTGATGTGACCGTCTTCGACAACATGTACAAGATGAACAGGTATGGAATGCCGTTTATACCTTTCGTGGGGCTCAACAATCACCGTTGCACGACAGTGTTCGGCTGTGCTATTGTGTCTGACGAGACGGAAGATACGTATGTTTGGTTGCTGCAGACATTCTTGAGAGCTCACTGTCAGAAGAAGCCCAGATCTGTAATAACTGATGGAGATGCAGCGATGATAAGGGCCATAAGGAAGGTCCTTCCGGACGCGTGGCATCGACTTTGTTCGTGGCACATCGAGAAGAACATGCAGAAACACCTTCATCATAAATCTCTGAAGGAGTTCAGGGCTCTTCTTTACTATAGTACTACACATACACTATTTGAGGAGAGATGGGCAGCGTTTACAGCTAAATGGCAGTCGGAGAAAACTAAGACATGGCTGCGTAGGATGTACAGAAAGAAGAGGCTTTGGGCAGCGTCATATCTTTCTGGTGGATTCTTTCTTGGGATGCGGAGTAACCAGAGGAGCGAGAGTCTGAACTCGTGCCTCCATATGCATCTGGACTCTGGTATGACCATCGTTGATATGGCTGTGCACTACGAGAACTGTATCGTTCGTTTACGTGAAAACGAGGCGTATGATGATTGCAGGGCCACACAGACACTCCCAGTAGCAGTTCTCGATGAGTTTAAGCACATTGAGAAAGCCGCTGCCCGTGAGTTTACTGCGACAAACTTTTACATGTTGCAGCAAGATTTGAAGAAGGCAGGGGAGCTTCAAATCGTTGAAAGACTAAGAGGAGCAACCGGTCAGAGGTTTGTAGTGGCATGGAAGAATAATAGCGATCTCATATTCAAGGTGGACTATGCACCGGATAATTCTGAAGAAACAATGAAGTGCAGTTGTAAAAGTATGAGTCGCAAAGGTCTCCCTTGCAAACATATTCTTTACGTGCTCACGCAGCTGGGCTTACGTGAAATAGCAAAGTGTTTAGTACTGCGCAGATTCACCAAAAATGCTAGAGGTGGGCTACCCGTTAAGCGCACCAGTGATATGTTTGCATGGGGATGGGCTGGTACTGAGCAGAGAGCTAAGTACAGTGAGTTGACTATATTATCTGCAGAAGCATCTCATGTCGCATGTAATAAACCATTTTTATTCGACAAGTTGAAGGCTTGTCTGGAGGATATGATAGCGAACAAGGATGTTGAGGAGAGTGAGTATGTGAGTCAACATAAGGTTGCGAAGGATGATGCATTTCAGCCAAATCAAGACCATGTGTTGGTTGGTGATCCAGTGAAAGTTTCAACCAAAGGGGCACCCAAACAAAACAGTAAAGGCCGTTCTAAGGATAATCCGAACGTGACTAAAAATGGTAGACCAAAAGCTTTTGACGAAAAAACTCCAACACGGCTATGCAGCTTATGCAGAACAAAAGGTCACTTTAAAAACAATTGTCCTCAAAATCCTAAGTACGTGTTTTATTTTTCTCAATTGAGTTATGTTATTCATTTAGGTATTTATGAAATTTTCACAAATGATCATGTCTTTTTATGCAGGAACATGGCATGATGAGCAAAGCACGGACCATTTGAATAAAGATATGAAGTTATGTTATATTAAAAATGTTGAATTGTTTCGTTGTAGTAATGGATTATCGCTATAAACTTATTTGTTTTAATGTGAGATAACGGCATTATGCTGATGATACATTATGAATGATATTTTAATGTGTTACTGTGCGATGTTTTTAGTTAAACTGCTGTAGCAGTAGCTGGCGAACAGCGCCGTTCTTGAATTACCAGTAGCCGGCGATCAGCGGCGTTCATTCGTTTTTGTTTTAAAACTTAAAAAAACTAACAACCGCCCCTTCGGGCGACAGACGGCGTGGACGGGCGACAGACGGCGTAAACACAGATAACTTATTAGGTAGGAGGGCGTGTGGGTATTTAAACCGGTCCAACGCGTCCTCGCTCGGCGAGGTGGTACTAAAGATTGCGCCGCCGCAGGCACGGCGAACGTTGCCGGTCGGGTGGAGGTGGGCCGCTCCAGCAGCGCCTTCGCCAGGCCTACTGGGCCGATTTGCGCCGACGATGCGTGCGCCTAATGATGGCATAAACCGGCCTGTGCACGCCGCGTGCGGCGGTAACCGCCGTGCGTAGTGAATTCTTGTTAATAGTCCCACCTTGCTTTCATAAGTCTTGATTGACCGACTTAAATAGACTCATCCGCTAAGTCCTTTATTGTGGCGGTCCTATCATACTGTGCTGGTACAGGCGATGCTTTGTCCTTGATAAAGCATTACGTACATCAGTTTACTACGGTAGATCCGTCCACAATGAAGAACTTTTTTTTTGTCATGCTTCAAACGGTCTGAATTTTTTTATGTTGCATACTATCAACAATACAAGCATGCATGCCAAATTTCGAATCAATCAGACATGTTATGAATTTTCTATGAAGTTACGACGATAAATTCTTTAAATACTCACCGGACGTTACGCAACGTGCGTTACTTGTCTGATTTACTTCAAATTTGTTGTAAGGTAGTAGGATAAGCATATGAACGAACTGGCAACATTTGATGCCATTCTGAAGATGGTCCAAAAATACCGTTGTTCACGAGAGGCCGTTCGGGTAGGAATGAAGGGTCCGTATAGGACTATGTTTTTTTTTGACATGCTTCAAACGGCCTGAATTTTTTTATGTTGCATTCTATCAACAGTACAAGCATGCATGCCAAATTTTGAATCAATCGGACATCTTATGAATTTTCTATGAATTTACGACGAATTTCGATCATTTTCGACGGTAAAATCCTAGAAAATCCATCGAATGTCGGATTTCGTTCAAACTTGGCACACATGCTTACCACGGATGCTGCCACTCGCAAAACAAAATTGAGACCGTTTCGTCAAGTTTGAAAACAGATCTATGCACAAGCATAACTACCGGTCTTTGTGAAACACCTACGTTTGTACACGTCGTACATGCATACATTCATGAAACTTACCCAACTTTTGCGAGGAGGTGTGCATGCTCATGGGATCACTCCATGCCAAATATGAACAAAATCCGACAACGATCGCACGTTGCGTCACGTCCGGGCAGTATTTCGGCCATTTTCGACGGTAAAATCCTAGAAAATCCATCGAATGTCGGATTTTGTTCAAACTTGGCACACATGCTTACCACGGATGCTGCCACTCGCAAAAAAAAATTTGAGACGTTTGAAAACAGATCTATGCACAAGCATAACTACCGGTCTTTGTGAAACACCTACGTTTGTACACGTCGTACATGCATACATTCATGAAACTTACCCAACTTTTGCGAGGAGGTGTGCATGCTCATGGGATCACTCCATGCCAAATATGAACGAAATCCGACAACGATCGCACGTTGCGTCACGTCCGGACAGTATTTCGGCCATTTTCGACGGTAAAATCCTAGAAAATCCATCGAATGTCGGATTTCGTTCAAACTTGGCACACATGCTTACCACGGATGCTGCCACTCACAAAAAAAATTTGAGACCGTTTCATGAAGTTTGAAAACAGATCTATGCACAAGCATAACTACCGGTCTTTGTGGAACACCTACGTTTGTACACGTCGTACATGCATACATTCATGAAACTTACCCAACTTTTGCGAGGAGGTGTGCATGGTCATGGGATCACTCCATGCCAAATATGAACGAAATCCGACAACGATCGCACATTGCGTCACGTCCGGGCAGTATTTCGGCCATTTTCGACGGTAAAATCCTAGAAAATCCATCGAATGTCGGATTTCGTTCAAACTTGGCACACATGCTTACCACGGATGCTGCCACTCGCAAAAAAAAATTGAGACCGTTTCGTGAAGTTTGAAAACAGATCTATGCACAAGCATAACTACCGGTCTTTGTGAAACACCTACGTTTGTACACGTCGTACATGCATACATTCATGAAACTTACCCAACTTTTGCGAGGAGGTGTGCATGGTCATGGGATCACTCCATGCCAAATATGAACGAAATCCGACAACGATCGCACCTTGCGTCACGTCCGGGCAGTATTTCGGCCATTTTCGACGGTAAAATCCTAGAAAATCCATCGAATGTCGGATTTCGTTCAAACTTGGCACACATGCTTACCACGGATGCTGCTACTCGCAAAAAAAATTTGAGACCATTTCGTGAAGTTTGAAAACAAATCTATGCACAAGGATAAGTACCGGTCTGTGTGAAACACTTGTTTTTTTTAAACATGGTAAGGCGGCGCCTGTTTGGGGCGAACAGATCGCCCAAACCCGCCATGCATGTCGCTCAAACCCGCCATGCATGTGCCCCTACGTGGGCGGAGTGGGTCGGCCAAAGACGAACCCTACGCCCGTAGCGCACGCCTCCCTGCGCCGCCACCTGATCGCACATCGACGCCCGCACCCCCCACCCCCCCCCAACACCCCCCCGATCGCCCGTCGCCGCCCGCACGCCCCGCGATAGCCCCTTCGCCGCCACGTGATCGCCCGTCGCCGCCCGCACCCCCTGCGATCCGTACGCAACCACCAACCCCTGGTCGCCCTGCGCCTATCGCCCTACATGATCGCCCTGCGCCGCCTCGTCGTACACGCACGCCCAAGCCCGCCACGTGCGCCGCAGAAGGACCTGTGCGCGCCCACAAACGGCTCCCGGCCGCCCCACGAGGAGTCGTCACCGCCGGCCACCCGGTGCCCACGACTGGTCGGTCATCGCCGACCAATTCAGGTTATTTATAAAACGTTTTATTTCAAAGTACTTTTTACTATAATTATAACAACATAAGTAATATAAGTTTACTCAACAAATTAATGCAGTATGGACATCAACGGTGTGATCACATGTTCAGTACACAAGTGGCTTAGCCTCGTCGAGAGGCTTACAACTGAACAGCGTTTCACGTTTTATGCAACAAATTTACAAGATTTTTTGCTTATACCGTCCATCAAAATGAGAGATTTTCTGTTGCATTTTTTGATAAAAGGTTATAATCCAAACAATGAGAAATTCATGATACAAGAACCATTAGGCAGTAAAGGTCTTATTTCACTGAGGCCGGACGACGTGTTTGCTATATTTGGCTTGAAGAATGAAGGTGTTGATGTTTTTGGAGTTCTTAACACTGAAGGAAAGAATGCAATTAAAAAAATACCGATTCAGTTTGTCGACAGAAAATCTGGTAACATAATGATTGATGATTTGATTGAAAAAATTGTGAGGGATAAAGCCAGCGATGATGACTTCGTCCGTATGACGGTTCTAGTTCTGTTAGGAACTGTAATTGCACCAATGTCTGACGTATATATTCCGAAGGAATACTACGCGTTGGTGCAAGATGTAAAGCTAATTAGCAAGTTGAACTTTAACGCCTTCACGTTACGAACATGTTTGAGGGAGGTTGGTAAAGTTTTGCAAGACGGCCGTGTTAGGCAATGGCCAACTGGAAACCTTGCGCTGCTTCAGGTATGTTTTTTGAATTCGTGCGTGCTTTTTCAGTAATATGTGCTACTCGTCATAGATCTTTTACTTACATAAATTATTTATTTTGCAGTACTTATATTGGGAGAAAGTGGAGCCAATCACGGGGCCTAAATATGACCCCTTATCACTGTTAAGTCCTTTGATGGAAAATTGGACAGAAAGCCGTGCTGAGTTAAGGGACAAGTACGACATCGCCAATGGACGTGGTCATGGAACGGTACTAAAAACTTTCATTTATAATTCCATTACTATTGTGTACAAAATAGCTAATTTTTTGTTTCCTATAATGCAGATCGAGGATCACATTACTGATGAATATAGAAGGACAAAAATTGCACGTCAGCATTCACAAAGTAATAAAAAACCAAGTAGCAGAAAATCAAGCATCACGGGAAAGAGGAAAGACGATAGTACGTCGGATGCTCCCGCGAGCATCAAGCCTTTTATGAACCGGGTTATGAATGATTTAAAGGAGATTCGCAAGGAAATTCTCCGACTTCCGGAGTCATGCGCACAGGTGACAATCCCATCAATTACATGTTCATATATTTTATTATGTTCCTCAAAAAATTGCACCAATGACTTAAATTTTTTATTATGTTCTAGAGGATGATAGAGGAAATGAATAAAACCGGAGTGCGCTACAAACCGGGTAACCTTGAAGAACAAGAGGAGAATATGTTCGGTGAGAACAATAATTTTTTTAGAAAAGAATTTCATTATGATGACTTGCACACGCCGGAAGGTCCCAAAGGTGTTGGCAACCATGACATTTTTTCTGAAGGAGACACAATAGGGAACTTCAGTGCCTATAAAGGTGACAAAGAGGACCCTATACAGTTACCGGACGAGTCAGAACAGAAGGAAGAATCATCATTACGGACAGACTATGTTACAGATGAGAAGGAATGTCAATCAACACCAAATGATCAAGATAAGTCTCAGGGTATGTCAGATGATTATAGCGCTATTGAAGAGAGGACGGAGCATATTCTTGGGAAACGAACACGAATCCCTTCAAAGAATGTTTCGTCTCCTTTCATTACATCGCCTAAGCGTGCAAAACGTACCCTTAAAACGAGTAAGTTTACCTTCGTACTATAAATTAATTTAGGTATTATAAACAGTTATCTCGCTAACATACTTGACATTTGCTGCAGACTTGTTTGGCGAACAGAGCTCTGCTGACATTTATTCTGCAGATGGAGTGGTGGCTGCGGCAGTGCAGTACGTCCGGGCGTATGAGAAGTCAAAAAAGAAAAAGAAGCTACCAATATATAATGGTGGCATGAACGACGTACTGACTGCCGAACGAGCTGCCATCATACTAAATCATGGATGGTTATCTGGTGATGTAAGTAACTCATGTCTCTTTGTTATGATTTTACAAAATACACACATATGACTTTACAATATTTCTGTAGATAATCGATGCTTATGCGTCGTACTTGAGCGCGAAAGTTGCCGCGGATCGTCTCCTAATACCGACATGCAGGGTTCAATGGCTTTTGAATACTAGACCAAATTTAGTCCGTCCAAACAAGTCCGACAACAATAATGACTACGAAATCAATATGAATGGACCACTTAATAGATGCATGACTGAATATTTCAAAAAACCAAAGGTAAGTTTTTATTTGTAACGACACATGAATTTGTTTTAAATGCTTGCTTACTGCGACCATGTTTCGATGATCATCATGTAGGCTTATTTCGCTCTTAACAAGAACGGTAACCATTGGATTACAATTGTGATGCATACTCAAAAGAAAGAGTTTCAGGTTTTAGATTCTTTGATGTGTGTAGAAATGTCTGAATCTACTAGAAAATTAGTTGAGGATCTGGTATGTTTCATTATACCTAAGTGTATTTTTCATACTCGTCATGCACACAGTTTTTCAAACATTTACGAATCACATGCAGAGAGAACAACTAGCAGGAGATATAGGAGATGCAAATGAAAATTTAGTTATTCTGTATCCGGATGTGTCGGCATGGCCTATTGTTGCATACAACATGCCACAGCAAGAAGATGGGTGAGTTTGAACTTACACGTTATGTATGTTTTATCTTTGCGATGCATTTTGATTTATGTAAAATTTATGAATCAGGAATTCATGTGGCTTGTTCCTCCTCCGATGCTTTGAGCACTGGAACGGTGAAAAGTTCACTAGTAGATTTTCCCAGGTGAGTCTATTTTAATATGCAAAAAGTGTTTTTTTAATATATCAACTTACATTACAAATGAATTACTTTTCAGGAATCAGTTGATGATGGGCGAGAAGCCATGATAGCTTCAATTATTTTTTCGCCGAAGAATATGTTGTCGGAAGTGAAAAACCAAGTTATTCGGTTATCAAGGAGGAAGAAAAAATAACTTCTACACACTACTGTACTAGCTAGGCATGCCTCGGTTTTTGTCGAACTTTTATTTATAATAAAGAGGTTCTGTCAAAACTTTTTGTTTCGCATAGCGAACTCATTTTGTAATTTGAGATATGAGCTATATTTTTAAATATGAGATTATGATACATTGATGATCATCATTATTTTGTTACTCTTATTACAACGTTTACATATTATCTTTATGTCGAATGAAAAACGTGGGTTTCGCATTGATTCACGTTGGTGTCCGTGGACGGATACAAATTTTTGCAACACATTTGTAATTCATATTTTTAATACAATTTTTTAAGAACCGCAAAATATTTGAAATGATATATTTCACAAATAATAAATAACTAAATTCATCAAACAAACTTTCATAATTAAAATTCATTTCATTCCAGTTCAAACGATTACATAGTACTTCAACGATATTTAAACTAACGATTACTACGACATATGGTAAACCCTAATCTACTCGTCATCGACGCCGCCGAGGTCCTCCTCGCCGTAGCCAAACGAGGCGTCGGAGTCGTCGCTGCTGCTGCTGCCTACGTCGACGATGGGCGCAATGGAGTCCGCCATCGCAGCGTGCAACCCGGGAAAATCCGGCGGGTCCTCGGGGTGACCGGCGACGGCGGCCACCTGAATGTAGTCCTGCACGAGCGGCGGCGGCACGGCCATCTCCGACTCCCGGATGGCCGTCTGCAGCCCCGGAATGTCCTCCGGGTCGCCGTCCTGCGCCGCCAACCGCCGGTACTCCGCCAATAGGGCGGGCTCCGGCTCCTCCGCGGGCTCCGGCGGAGGTGCACGGCTAGACCCAGCGCCGTCCCGCGCCGGGTGAGGATCCGGGCGAGGCGCCACGGTGCGGCGGTCTCCTCCGCCGAGCAGGACAACGCCGCCTCCGCCGCCTCGTCCGTGGCGGAAGCGGGTGGAGCGCGTAACGCCACGGCGGAACAGGCCAAAACCGGCGCTGGTTGGGGCCGGCAAGGCGCCGGAGGCCGCCTGCGCGCGGTACGGGGCAACGACCTCCTCGAAGGAGCGGCCGTCCCACAGCTGGTGCCGCCGGGCGCGGTTGTGCTTGACCGGCGGCCGCGGGCCGGCGAAGGCATTCAGGCGCTGCTCGTGGTCGTCGGCGAGAATGTCCGGCCACGCGGGGTTGTTGGGGGTGTAGGTAGGGTCCTCCAGCGCCGCCGCTGACAGCCGCGCCCGGTAGAGGCCGACGGCGCGGGCGAACATGTGGCTGCCGGGCTCGGGCACCGGCGCCACAGGCACGCCGTCGATGCTCAGGCGCCACCGCGACGGCAGGCGCACGCCCGGCGCGGAGGGGATGCCGAAGTGGGCGAGCTCCTCCGCCTCCTCCAGCGTCAGGTTGGGGCGCGCCATCGCCGGAGAGGGGCCGGAGAGGGGCGGAGAGGGGCGGAGATGAGCGGCGTCGAACGAGAGGGGCGGAGAGGGGCGGAGTGGAGAGGGGCGAGCGAGTGGCAGAGGGCGGCGCTGCGGGGCGATTTATATAGCGGCGGGGCGGGGAGCAGGGGCGGCGGTGGTGGTTGGAGCCATTGATGGCGGTCCGCGGGCGGCAGAAGGCGGGCGGATCGGGGCGAAGGCGGGCGGATCGGGGCGAAGGCGGGCGGGCCGAGGCGGCGTGTGAACCGACGCCGCGCGCCAAACCACGCGCCACAGCGGCGGTCGACGGGACTCTTCGGCGCCGGAGTTAATGCCGAAACGACGCCCGGCAGTCTGCGCCGCACTAATGCGGGCGAACGCGGGCGAGGGGCAGTTTACCGCGTTGACCGCCCAAAAACGCGGCGTACAGGACCTCGCCGCTGACTAGACATTTGATGGGGCCCACCTTCGTATGGCCGTCTACGGCGCGCGGGGGCGTGATACGGCGCGGGGCACTGGATTTCCCATCCTACCCTTTTTTATGGGCTAATCTGGACCGTTGATGTGTTTAGGGGTTGTACCGAAGCGGAAGTGATGTAATTAATGTCACTTAAAAACCAAAATGGTCCACCCAAATGCAGTTATAAAAATACCACGGAACCGGTACTATCTATGTGTTGGTTTGCTTACCATGGGTGTATTCTTCTAATTCGTGTATATTGTACAGCAGACAATAACTGAACATATGCAAAACGGTTTCGAAGTCACTGAAAATTAAATCAAGCTGGATGCTTAGCCAAGTGGTTCTCAAATAGCGAAGCATGTGTATGAGTAACCCGTAGATCTTGGTCTATTTTCTCTACCAACTCACATATAGAATTTAATGAGAATGCAAAATATGGCAAAAGAGGATCATACAAGCAACTGTTATCAAACAACATCTATATCAGCTCTCCATGATTGCCCGCAATATACATCAGGGCTTTTTCTGTTGAAGGCTTGGAAGTACTAAAATTGTTGAAAGAATTCAAGATTACTCTAACCAGTTTACTTACAGATGCAACAAATCTAGCTTGATGAAAGCGTGGACATAACATCAACGATTTTGAACTGGGTATGGGAGTTGAATTTTGATCTTTCTTCCTGTTCCCCATTCTTCTTCCCCACTGCTGGACAGCGCCGCCGCCTACCTTGTCCCCATCGCTCTCGAAAAACGAGGGCATGAAGAATAGCGCTTCCGGCGGCCACACCGTCGTGTCCTCCACCCGTGCTGCCGTATCAACGAGACCTTCAGCGGCTCCCTCTTCCTCCCTGTTCCCTCCCACCCCTCCTCCCGCAGGCTCCAACCCTGGCGGTTGGTGGATGAGCAGCCGGGGCGAGCAGCTGCCGTCTGGAGGCTTGGCCTGCGCGTTCAACTTGGCAACCCCTCCTTTCTTATGCTCCAACCTTGGTTAGTCGTGGCAGTAGCAGTATAGTTAGCAGATTCAGTTTTGCTTTGGTAGCTAGATTTTGACACTTTTTGATTAGTTACTAAACAATGTGTATGGCACAAATGGTAGCACGTAGTCAGCATGAGAAAGATATCTATTGCTCGGTAGTATACTGCTTACATGTTCAAGCATCTTAATCCTGACGGAAGTACGAAACAGAGCATCGCAATTGCTTCAGGAATATGCAATGCTATAATGTTAATATGTACTTGCAGGAGCAGTACTACCACCTCATAAATGCACTATATTATGAGGTTAATATTGTTCATGTGTAACCATAGGAATCCATCTTCTTTCTAGTTGTGCAATTTAACTTATGCGGGAAGCAGGGAACATCCAAATATGTAGTAGAGCACAGGAATTCAGGTCAAAGCATTTGTCGTCGGGCCATCGTCTACGACATGGCCTAACTGCAGCTCGTTGGGAGGGTGTTGTAGATGCTGCTGCAAGTTCCGGCTCCTCTGTTGCGGCTGCGGGAGCCCAATGCATCGCATCTATGACCAACATTCCACCGGAAACAACTTCAAAAGTCCAAGCAAGATTTTTTTCAGGCATGTTTTTGGAATTGGTTAACATAGAGGCCTAGGCACATATTTGAAAAGACAAAACATGGAGACAAACATTACCACTAATAACGAGTGAACGGTGATTTGGTTTCTAAGCATAAAAGTAAATCAGTTTAACTGATCATGCTTATGCCTCTCATTGAGCAAATATAATTCTTGTGTATTTGGTGCCTGAAACATCTACCAACTACAACTACTCCCAGAAAACAGTTTTGAACTTCAATTTTTAGACGTAATACATAACGCTAAAGATTACAATAATTTAGATGCATATATTTGGTGCACTTAATTCATCTCAGAGAAACCCACCAATTCGCTGGAAAAATAATGCCAAGCCCAATAGTACCAAGCCATACCATTCAATTCGTGTTCTTGATCTCACTCTGCTGGCATCGTTGCTCATGCCAAGCTCGCCATAGTAGTCCCTCACCAACGATCTCAAATGGTACTGCCCAGGTTACTGCACCAACGATGCACATGCACACAAACAGAGAGAGAGGCACTGGATCATTGTGTTCACAGATGAGTTGGATGAATGGGGAACTGAACCCAGCTGTATAATAATGAAAATCTAAACTAAACTGACCCAAAATCAAATCTAAGCCTTTCTATGCATGGCAATGGAGATGAGTTGGATCAATCTGCAATTGAATTCAACTGAAAAATAATAAAAACTTGACCAAAACTGAACCAAAATCAAAATTGGAATAATGAAAATCTGAACTGAACTGAACCAAAATCAAAATCTAAGCCCTTCTGTGTGTGGCAATGGAGATGAGTTGGATGAATCTACAATAGAATTCAACTGAAAATAATGGAAACCTGAACAAAAAGGATTATCCTATACAGCTAAATAATTTGAATCATGAGTGGAGCTGCTCACGAGGCATGCAGACCATGGCCGGAAAGAAGTCCATATAACCCCCCGGGGTTGCGCAAATCGGTCAGTTTACCCCCTGAGGTCCAAAACCGGGTATTTAGCCCCCCGAGCTTCCCTAAACCATGTGAATCAGCCCCTAACCCTGCTTAGAGTGGTTTTTGAGGATGGTTTTGGTGACATGGCATGGTTGCGGGTACCACGTCAGCATGGTTCCTTTCTTCCCCACACAACCGTATGCTATCGCCGTGTATATGCATCCCTCACATCCTCGCGGCGCGATCACCATCCTGGCAGGCAGGTCTCTTGCGAACAACGACGCGACACTGAGGTATAATACTCAGAAGCAGAACCAGCTAGCCAGCAGTCGGCTGTGTTTTGGCTTGCATGCAATCTCTACTTTCCATCGTGCCCCCCATGTGCCGTAATCACCCTGGCAACGCGCTCGCCGGCCATGTCCTCTTCTTTCTCCTCTAACAACAGATCGTCAAGCTCGCGCTGCCGCCGGAAGCTGACAGCATCCACTATCAGAGCTAATCACGATTAGGTTAGTCCTATCCGGCTCGGACATGGTAGCACGTACTTTTTGTTTGTACGTGCATGCTTGTGCAAGAGGGAATCGATCCAGCCGGTCTGTACGTGTGTATTGTATCCGAGTATCTCGGAGAGCTTGCGTTCTAGCCGGAGAGAAATTATGTGCGCCTCGCCACTCTGACGCCAATGTCCTGCTCGTCACCGTCCACGACGACCTCTACCGCGCCACCACCGTTCTCCTCGGAGAGCTTAAGTACGAGACACTGCCGTACTGGTCGCGCACGGCGGGGGGTCGCCTGGAGCCCTGAACTTGCATCGGTTGGCGGGTAGTGCGTGCACCCAGCGGGGGCCGCCGCATACGCGCAGCAGGAGCATGACGGCGCAGACGACCAAAAGGATCCCACGAACCCCATGTGTGATGCGTTGGGCCAGAGAGGCCTGGTGTTCAAGAAATTGCTGGCCTCGTACAGGCTGCATGGTAAGCTGGAGAAGTGGAGGCTCACGGCTGAGAAGCTCAGGGAGTGAGAAGAATGGGACTCAGTGAGGCTGGTCGTAATGGGAGTATCATAGTTAGTATCATGCATGCCAACTAGGCAATTTTGATGAGGTGGCATAGAATTAAATGAAGAAAGAGAAGATTGAGTATCATATCATGATACCGTATCATATTAAATGTTGTGCTACTATGTGTCATGCATGGCAATAAATGAACTATCATACGATACTATGCATTACGGATGTAGTATCATACACTAGTATCATATGCATGATACTAGCATATGATACTCCCCATTACAACCAGCCTGAGCTACGTGTCGATGCCATGCATCGACATGATGCTTCCCGAGTGGCACGATGTTGACTTGTGCCCGAAGGAGAATGCATGAGGCCGGATGCATGTCAGGAACAAGGTGCACATTGCCACATCACCAAAACCACTTGGTAAAACCACTCTAATAAGGATTAGGGGGTGATTCAGGTGGTATAGGAAAGCCTAGGGGGTTAGATACCCGGTTTTAAACGTCAGGGGGTAAAGTGGCCGGATTGTGAAACCCTGGGGGGTTATTTGGACTTCTTTCGACCATGGCGTTGTGCTGCTGTGTGCAGACCGTGGAGTTTCGGGTTGCTGCATGCACGTGAGCTAGAATTGGATTGGCACAACGACCATCGGCAACGGCCCGACGCCGTGCTGCCGCGCCCGAGCCCCGGCAAGGCGGCCTCCGTCCTCCCAAGCGAGCACGCCGGCCGCCGCCCTCGCCAACCCCTCGTCGGAGCGCCATCGACCGGCGTCCTCCTGCGCCTCCTCGACCCCGCCTTCTCACGCCCGCGCGCTGCCGCCACGGCCACACCTCGACGGAGACAAGCCCCAGGCAGAGCTCCCCGAGCTCCCTCGCCTTCTCGCCGGAAGCCGCCGCCGCCAGGAGTGGATTCGCCAACGCCAGCAGCGACGCCTCGCCCCATTCCTGGGCTCGGACGACGCGTACGACCGCCTCCTTGGCTCCTGCGGTGTGGACAGCGGCGGAAAGTGGCGGAGCGCGGCGACGCGCGGCGGCGCGTGCCCGGCGGTGGAGAACGGGAACGGATAAGGGGATGTGGTGCCTGGTGATGAATTAGTTAAATTAAGGGGCCAGGGGGTTTTATGTAAAAATGGAACGTTTCTTAACTTAAAATAGGACTGCGGGTTAAATTCTCAGAAATGAAGGGACATTTTTGCAAATATGCTGACAACGTACGGGCAGAAGCGATCGGTCTTTTATTAGTAGGTAAAGATAAAGATAAAGATTAGGATGATTTGCACTTCTGATGAATTTTTATAGTACATCTTTGTCATTTTTGCAAAGAAAAATTGGTGTGAGTTGTCGGATTAACCCAAAAGCTACCGCTTTGTCTTCATCTTCCTACCAGCTTCTTCTTCCTCTTGGAACCGCCCCGCTCGAGGCCGATAGATCTTCATGCTACCGACACGCACCGCCACTGTCGTGAGCACACCTCGTCGCCCCACCATACCTGAGTTGCCATCCTGATCATTCCTTCATGACAGTCCTATCATTCCGTGAAGAGATCTTGAAGATCTGAGGGGCAAAAGCTCTGAGCGGCCTTTTTACCAGTCCGTTGTCATGGCAAAAAATTGCCTTAGCGCCGTCTCCCATGGTGATCGTGGTGGAACCATAGTTTTAAATAGCCCGCTATACTCCCGCTATAGCTTTGCTATAGCCTTTTCAACAGGGTGCCGCTAAATGGTCTCATGTACAAAATGCACGTTATAGCCCGCTATAGCTCCGCTATAGACTTTTTGAAGGTCCGCCGCTATTTGTCATAGCCCGCTATTTAAAACATTGGGTGGAACCCCGAAATGATTCCATGTCTAAGTTGTCGCATGGGTGGTCGGAACCCACCCAAGGCCGCTCTGGATCAGCCCACCGGAACCATAGCCAATGAAGCCTGAGCACCCGTCAGAAGCGCTCCATGTCCGTGATGCCAAGTCCACCAAGAGCCTTTGTCCTTCAAATGGTCTTCCAGCTGACTAATGAATGCCCTCTAGACACATTCTCAATGTCGTTGCCGTGCCGGATGAAGTTGCGAGATATCTTGTTCAGCTTGTGTGAGGTGAAAGGTTGCAATCGCCGTAAACACCGATTTTGCAATAGAGATTCTCCCAGGCCTCGCGAGGTTTTCCCCCTTCCAGGCAGCCACCCCACGACCTTGTCGTTAAGGGGTTGTATTGGACCTTGCGCAAGCAACGGGCGTTGTAAGAGCTTCTTCTGACTAACCATTGTAGATTTTCTCTTACTCCTGTAAGTCGTGCCAACCCTGACATATGTGGCTATCTTGCTAGGATTCCCATTGACCTGGATCTTCATGTATGCATGAGTAAGGAAGGCGTCATCCTGCTTCTGGTTTTTCATTTTCTGAACCTGCAACTTTGGCAAGGACCTTTTCTTAGCCATCTTTTATCTTCTCTTAGTCATTTCACTTGCTGGTAACATTTTTTTTTTTGCCAAAAAGGATACAGATGTACTTTCTCCGTCCCAAAATAAGTGTCGATGATCTAGTACAAAATATTTTTGAACTAAATCATCGACACTTATTTTGGGACGAATGAAGTATTAAAGATTCAGGGTACACTCTGTTTGGTGGATTGAGTGAATGCTCTCTGTTTGTGCATGTGCATTCATATTTCATAGCAGATGTGTTGATAGTGATTCAGTATTGTTGTTATACATATTTTTGTTATAAGCAAGGTTAAACTTAAGAGCATCTTCAACATGCGTCCAAAAACAGCCCCGCGCTGAAAATTTCCAATTTTTTTTGCGCGCGCAGCGGATCCGGGCGTTCCAGCGGCCGCGCAAAAAACGCGCGCGCGGCATAAGTGCTTCCGCGCGCGGAGCGAGACGGCATCGCGCGCCGCTTATTTCGTGCGCCCGCTCCCGCGCGCGGAAGCACTCGAGCGCTCGCGCCTCGTCTTCCACCTCCTTCTCCGGCCGCGCCGCTCTCGCCCCGCCCCTGCCGCCGCTGGCGAAACCGCTCGATGGACGACCGCGGCGACATCCCCCTCACCCCTTCCTACACCCGCGTCCCCTCCTCCGCCGCGAACCCTAGCGTGGGGAGCTTCGGCTTCGCGTCCGCCGGTGCTCCTCCAAGCACCGGGCTCGTGCGCGGGCTTTTCATGGCGCCACGGACGACCTCAGCGGGTGGCATCGCGCCGGCGCCCACCGTGAAGCCACGTGACCCCCTCGCGAAGCTCTCAAATGCGGCGGTGGCAAAGGCAGGGAAGGTGTCCGGGAAGAAGAAGGCGGCGAACGACTCCTCTAGGCGGCCGAAGAAGAAGCTTGCAGGGCGCGTGACCGAAGCGCCGGCGAGCTCACTTCTTGCACCGGCGGCCGATGCGCACAAGGTGTACGATGAAATGCCAACAAGGTATGACTTCGCCAATTTTTTTTCGTTGTTCTTTTTTACATGAATGGATACATATGGATAGCTTATTTGTTTTGTTGTATATACTTTGTAGTTTCAATGATGAGACCTATATGTCAACTATGGGTGTTGGCTCCAACAATTCTCATTGGTCTCAAACCAATGGTGAGTTTGAGGGGGACGAGGATGGTGAGGGTATCTTCAATGCACCGAAAGGAAGAGCGGGCAACTACACCACGGACGAAGACAAATTGCTATGCAATACATGGTTGAAAGTGTCTAGGGATGCCATCATTGGAGGGAATCAAAGTAGAGATGCGTATTGGATCCGGATGAAAGAGCACTTTGATTTACACAACAAGAGTGGAATTGACCGCACGGAAAGATCTCTTCGCTCCCGGTGGTCGACAATCAACAAAGATTGTCAAAGATGGGCGGCCGCACTTAAGGCGGTTGACACGCTAAACCCAAGTGGAACTAATGATAACAATAGGGTAAGTGTCATTTCTTTCATGTTCATGCTTCTTCCATGTTCATGCTTCTTCTTCGGTGTTTCAAGTGCTAACTTATTTTTTTTTGTGTGTAGCTCACTATCGCACAAAACTTATTTCAAGGAGAGGAGAAAAAGACCAAGAAAGGGAAGATCAAGAAAGGGAGACCATTTACATTTCCCCATTGCTATGAAGAGTTGAAGGATGATGAGAAATGGAAGCCACGTGAAGGTGTCGATGAGGAGACCAACAAGCGCAAGCGAACTATTGATTTGGATGATGATGAGGAGGAGGCATCAAGTGATGACGGCAAGAGAAGCTCTACATCAAACTCGGTTGCCTACTCGAAGCCAAAAAGACCAAATGAAGGCAAGACTAAAATTTGCTATTTACGCGCTGTAAAATCGCTTTTTACGCTGAGCTATGCAGATGTTTTTCAAAGAAAGTAAGATCTTTAATCTTGCACACCCAAACTCCCACGGGGTACATCCAAACAAACAAAGGCTAATTTAAGATATGTTATCTTATGTTTTTTTCTAGAATATACAATATTTAATGGTTGAAGACTGAAAGATGTCTTATCTGTCAGAATTTTACTACTCCACAAGTCACAAGCATACGGTCATGCCCACCGAGGTTGATTTGCTGACAATGTCGATTAGGTAGTTTTGTTGGCTTTCTTTTGGCGCCTGGCAGCCAAAGAAAGCCAATCGAATTCACGAGCGTATTCTTCTCCCATTTTTCCTGAAAGCACACCCTGCTGCTTGCTGAAGAAACCATGGAGGAGCAGCTCCTCGTCCTCGGTGCAGCGGGCGCCGGGAAGAAGGGAGACGACGAGAGCTTGGTGCTAAGCGAGGTGAAGAAGCAGCTGCGCCTCGCCGGGCCTCTGGTCGTCGGCTGCCTCCTGCAGAACGTGGTCCAGATGATCTCCGTGATGTTCGTCGGCCACCTCGGCGAGCTCGCGCTCTCCAGCGCCTCCATGGCCACCTCCTTCGCCAACGTCACCGGCTTCAGCTTGCTGATCGGTACTCACACGTCACACCCATCCATTGCTCATCTACGCTCGACGCTTACTCGTGTGAACTCCAACTGCAACTGCAGGCCGGCATGGCGTGCAGCCTGGACACGCTGTGCGGGCAGGCCTACGGCGCCAGCCAGCACCGCATGCTGGGCGTGTACAAGCAGCGGGCGATGCTGGTGCTGTCCCTCCCCAGCGTGCCAGTGGCGGCGCTCTGGGCGTACACGGGCCAGATCCTGCTCCTCCTCGGGCAGGACCCGGAAATCGCGGCGGGCGCCGGCAGCTACATCCGGTGGATGATCCCGGCGCTGCTGGCGTACGGGCCACTGCAGTGCCACGTCCGGTTCATGCAGACGCAGAACATCGTGGTGCCCGTGATGCTCAGCTCCGGCGCCACCGCGCTGAACCACCCGCTGGTGTGCTGGGCGCTGGTGCACGGGCTCGGCATGGGGAGCAAGGGCGCCGCCCTCGCCAACGCCGTCTCCTTCCTCATCAACCTCTCCATCCTCGCGCTCTACGTCAGGCTCTCGCCGTCCTGCACGAGGACCTGGACGGGGTTCTCCCGCGACGCCTTCCGCGGCCTCACCGGGTTCCTCAAGCTCGCCGTGCCGTCCGCCCTGATGGTCTGGTGAGAAGTGAGCTCAGCTGAGCTAGCCTGCCATTGCGCGATGCGGTTGATGATCTGAAATTTACTAGGCTCAAATGGTTGATGCAGCATGGAGTGGTGGTCGTTCGAGCTGCTGGTGCTGCTCTCCGGTCTCCTCCCCAACCCCAAGCTGGAGACGGCCGTCCTGTCCATCTGCTTGAACACCAACTCCTTGGCGTTCATGGCGCCGCTCGGACTCGGCGGTGCCATAAGCACGCGCGTGTCGAACGAGCTCGGAGCGGGGCGGCCGGCGGCGGCGCGGCTGGCGGCGCGCGTCGTGATGCTGCTGGCGCTGGCGGTGGGCGCGACGGAGGGGCTGGTGATGCTGCTGGTGCGCAACATGTGGGGGTACGCGTACAGCAACGAGGCGGAGGTGGCCGCCTACGTCGCCCGGATGATGCCCATCCTCGCCATGTCCGTCGTGTTCGACGGCCTCCAGTGCGTCCTCTCAGGTAAGTACAAACAAACAATCATACGTACATTCTGTTGTTGCCTATTTTGCAGAGCCTCCATTGCCTTCGGCTGGTGCTTGATTTTGGTTGTAGGTGTTGTCAGGGGCTGTGGGCAGCAGAAGATCGCCGCATTCGGCAACCTCGGGGCGTATTACCTCGTCGGCATTCCCGCGGCCTTCTTCTTCGCCTTCGTCTTTCACCTTGGAGGAATGGTACTCTCTCTCTCTCTCTCTCTCTCTCTTTCTCTCTCTCTCTCTCTCTCTCTCTGTGTGTGTGTGGGTGTGTGTGTTTTTTTTTTCATAAACCTGTCCGTCTTTATCTTTTACCAGGGCCGGCCCTGGGCCATGGCGGCGAGTGCGACGGACTAGGGCCCAGCCCGAGCAGGGGCCCATACCCTGTGCAAGTATACAATATACAGTGTATATACGTTTTATACAAGAGAACGACCCAGCCCATTAAGAAGGGAGCAGCAACGCACGAACAAAGTCAACAATCTCATCGTTTCCTCCGCTCTCTCCCAATCCCGGAAATACGCCGCCAGCCGCCAACGCATCGTCTCCCTCCCGTTCTCATCTTCTTCCTCTTCCCCAAATCCAATTGATTGACCCGAGTTCCTAAGAGGCCACGACCCCAACTCCCCAAGATAATCAATGAATTTTCCGTTAGTACTCCACTCCAGTGGATTTCTTTGCATCCTACAAATACCCCAAGGGCCCCGGCGAACGGATCTACAGAGACGAGCCGGCCAGCGGGCAGCGGCGACACACCCCGTGCGGCTGTCCCCGGATCACGAATCCACAGAGGCGAGCCGACCAGGGTCCGACTGTCCGGCGGTGGAGAGTGGAGACGTGGAGTCCAGGCACTTCCTCGTAATTTTTTGCATCTCAAGTTTTCCCCTTGTCTATTTTCTGTTTGTGTTGAATTCATGTGATGTTGTTTGACCTGCTTAATTCCAGGGCCCAACCGTGGCATTCTGGAGCAGTGTGGAGCAGCGTGGGATTTCTTCTCTTTACTCCAAGAGACAAAGAACAAGATTCAAGAAGACAATCATTCAGGTGTTCTCTCTCCTTTTTTCTGAACCATGTTGCAGAAAAAGCATTTATCTGGTTGTGCGAAAAGAAAAAAGAAGAAACTTGTTGATGAATTCATTGGAACTCAAAAGGGTGCTATTCATAAATTCGTTTTAAAAAAATCCACTGCTGAGAATCCAGAGGTATTAGCTGTTCGTAGTGTTGAAGAAACACAATCTAAAGAAAACTTAGTCGAGGAAAATGTTGTCATTGAGGATTCTACAAATTTGGATAGCCATGAGAATGTTTCTAATACTGAGAATTTTCAAATACGTATTCTCATGGTAGCTCGTCAGATGTTAATTTAGATGATTTCTGTTCTGAATTAAGAGTGCTTCAAATGACTTTGCCAAATAGATTCATGTCAGCAGATGAGATTTTTGATTTTGTTAGAGCTGCAGATTGCTATCAAAATGTGTCCATTGCTTATCGAATCCTCTTTACTGTTCCAGTTACTGTAGCATCTGCTGAAAGAAGTTTTTCAAAACTGAAATTACTAAAGAACTATTTGAGATCAACTATGTCACAAGAGAGATTGAATGGCTTGGCCATGTGTTGTATTGAGAAAGATATGTTGGATAACATTGATCTTGACACTATTATTAGTGATTTTGCATCCAAAAATGCTCGAAGGTGTTGTTTCTCTTGAGTATGCCATTCACTTCTTCTTTGTGTATTTTTCAGGTGGCTCCTTATATTTGCTGATGCACGTTTGTGGGTGGACTGCTAGAGCTGGAGTTGTAGCTTCTGTCGTATTGTATCAAGAATTGAGAACACATCCAGAATTGGGAACACTGCTAGAGATGGAGTTGTATCTTCTATCGTATTGGATCAAGAATTGAGAATATATATATATATATATATAGTTAAGAGTTAAGACAAGACTTCTGGGTTGTTGGAGCGTGTATCCTAATCCTATAATCATCTGATATATCCGTAGACCGTGGGCCATATTTGCTAATGAAATTTACACTTCTCGGTTGTAAGTTTTTTTTTTTGTCTATTATATATGTAAGGGCCCATTTTCTCAGTTCGCAAAAGGGCCTTTGGAATGCCAGGGCCGGCCCTGTCTTTTACACACAGACACAGTAAATAAAAGATGTAAAACTATTGAGCTCGTCTTGTCGATCTGGATCAGGGGCTCTGGTTCGGGATATGGTGCGGCCTCGTGGTGCAGATGCTCTCGCTCCTCGCCATTTCCGAGTGCGCGACTGACTGGGACAAAGAGGTAAGCTTGCACCCTCGTGCATTTGCTCTGTTTTTCTTTCAGATTGTTGTGATTGCCGGAGCCACCACTCTAGCTGCGACCTGAGAATGCATATGTATCTTCTGTGTTGGGTGCGCAGGCGGTGAAGGCAAAGGACAGAGCCTTCACTTCTTCGCTGCCTCAAGACATGGCAACGTAATAATAAGATGAGATTTACAGTACGGAGCGCAAGCAAAAAGCACACGCCCTGTTTACGTTTACTCGTCAGAAGCTCTGGAAAATGTCCGTGGAGACGCCGCAGCATGGAACCAGATCATATTTTTGACGCCAAACGAAATTTGTCTGAAGAATTGGATGTAATGTAACATGACAGGGAACTGTAGCAGCTGATCGAATCGCTACGAATCAGCCGATCAAACCACTATTGCGCGGTTTCTTCTGCAAAAGATTAAGCAGGAAAATAAAAAGTCAGTAGAATAAAAACTTAAAAGTTGCCATGTATGCATTTGAAAAATGCCATGTTCACTCAACTGGAATTGCCATGTGGACTGATCTGCTAGATTTCACATGTGCAGTGTACTATAGTTGACACAGGAATTGCTATGTGTACTCTACTGGAATTGCCATGTGCAAACTTCTATAATTGCCATATGTAGTCTAGAGTTGCCATCATCAGGGATCAGTGCCGTCTCCAGGAATTGGAGGCCCTTGTGTGAAATGCAAAAGGAGGCCCAAAAATTGGAAAGCGCTGATAACCAAAAAATATTTTATATTTGTCGGGATTGAGGAAGTAAATGTATTCCAATTTTATGATCAAACAAAAATAGTGATTCATAGTACATGAATTTAAGGTTAACAAAGATAAGGAAAAAAAGAAAACATAACTTCGAATCATTGTTGTATACAGGAAATGGAGTACTACAATTACCATATCCAAATAAGAAAATATTAATTAAACTGAGAGTAGGACACACAAAAAAAAAACCTGAGGCTACAATGTCATTTTCAATCTTTCTTCTACTTATCTGCATGCCTCGGTCTCAACTGAATTCACATTCTAACATCTGTAATCCACTGTACAGGTGACCGATAGAGGAATGAACAAAAAGATGTGGAGAATTTTGCATTCCAAATCATGCTTCATATGGTCACATCAAGCACATAACAAAGTATCAAATCCACACGAAATCTGCACATATCACGAAAACACAATACCAAACATGTTCCCGAGAGAACATACAAGGACGCTGGACGCCAGATGCTGCCCTCCACCCATCGTATGCTGATGTCCTCTGCTGCCTTGCACCCTAGGGTTAGCTTGCTCGTTCTCTATAATCTCGCAGCCCTACACCCCCACCAATTTCTCTGCGGGCTGCTTCTACTGGCCACAGGAGGTGTCTGACTAGCCCATCGCACGACAACTCGTTCTCTTCTAATTTACAGGCCCAAGGCCCAAATAACGGTTCACCCTTCTTCCTTCTGTCCTCTTCTCCTCACGACCGACCACAACATGAGCTTTCTTTCATGACGGATGCTGCAACTTCCAGCAAATAGTTTCAAATACGCACATTAAATATGGAAAAAATCAAAGCAGTATTTGAATCCTAAATCTCTTTATAGTTTTCGGTACAAACTGAAACCAAGGAAGAAATAGTACATATGATGGATTTTGGGGGGCCCCAAATTTTGGGGGCCCTCTGTGGTCGCCCACCTCGCACGCCCTCATCGAGGGCCCTGTTAGGGATCAAAGAAAACAAAACAAAATACCTCCTTCCGCCGTGTTTGCCCCTAGCCGCATCGTTCCCCGGCGCCGACAAGAATTCACCATCTTCATCATCCTTGTGGTTGTGAACCATGATGTTACAGAAAAAAGAGAGAGAAAATAAAATCTGTTTAAACAAATCATGAGGAATTATATGGATCGATATAGAAAAGCATGGCGACTATTGTACAAAACAAGGCAAATTAGAGTGAAAAATTATCGAAAGGTACATAACAATGTATTTGCCATGGCAATTACTTTGAGCACATACTTCATTTTATTTGCCATGTCAATTATTAACCATAACAAAAACCATAGCTACTTTGGATGTCATACATAATGATCACAGTGTGTGGGGCATGGCATTTTTGCAAGTGACAAAACGTAGTATTAGGATGCAAGAAACCACCTTCCAGAGACTAGAATGCAATTGATGCGATGAATCCTCTATAACACTAAGCTCCCTTGTTTTAAAGATCCCACATTTATTTGAGATCTCTAATTAGAATTGGGTCACTCGATTTTGACCGGGTCAACAATTTCTCAAAGGCATCCCATTCAATTTTTTATACTATACACTATGCTTCCAATTTTAAGTCTCGTAATCAATTGATATCTTCAATTTAGAATGCGGCCTTTTACAATACATCAGAATAATATGAGTTGTCCATTTCCGGCCATTCAATGGACTAGATCCACCAATAGTACTAGAAAGAATCAGTAGCATATATTGTTCAAGGGGTAAAATTGGAAGACTTTAAAATAAATATCAAAACTCTACACGCATTGAGAAATCCTTGGGTTTTCTTATATTGAATGATGGCAGGTAGTGTTGCATGTCAAATTGACAAAATAACATGGCAATTTGGGTTGAAACAACATTGTTATTTTCAAAACAGAGTATGCCAAGAAAATTTGTGAGGTTCAAATTGCTGCCATGTTTTTTATATAGTGACATGGCAAATGTTACGTGGGGGGGGGGGGGGGTAAAATGATTGAGAAATGTTGATGCACTAGTGTATGCAATTGTTGCCATGTTTTTACACAGTGACATGGCAAAACTGTTTGGTGGGGCACTACTAGGAGAAAGGTTATACACAAAACCTTAGCAGTAGCGCGGGTTAGGGTAACGCGATACTGCTACTTTAGCCGTAGCGTGGGTATGTAAAACGCGCTGCTGATACAAAGTTATCAGTAGCACCGTGGGAATAAAAGGCGTTGCTGGTATGGGTACACATCCGACCATGTATAGTAGCAGCGCGCATCGTGGAAGCGCGCTACTGCTAAACTGTTTAGTAGTAGCGCCCTCCGCCATTCCGCGCTACTGCTAATCTACCCTATCCTCTTTCCCTCGCTCGCCCGCGTTGCTCACTCACTCTCTCTCTCTCTCTCTCTCTCTCTCTCTCTCTCTCTCTCTCTCTCTCTCTCTCTCTCTCTCTCCCTGGCTCGCCACGCTGTCGCCGCCGTCGCCCCCGTTGCCACACCGCCGTCTCCTCCATTGTGGTAAGCCTCCTCCTCGCCCCCACCCTCCTCTCGCCTCCATCCTCGCCCTCCTCCCCCGGCCCTCACCCTCCCCCCCTCCATCCTCTCCCTTCTCCCTCCTTCGGCCACCGCCCCTTCTCCTCATCCGGCCACAGACCCTCTTCCCTTCTACCTCCACTTCCCTCCCTCCTCCCTCCACTTCACTCCCTCCCCACGCGGCCCTCCCTCCTCTCTCCCTCCCACTCTACCCCCTTCTCCCAACTCCCTCTGTTTTAATGATTTTAATGATTTTACACTAGCAGAGCAATTTAGCAGAGGATTAAAATGATTTTACATGGACTTCATTGAAAGATTAGTACTGTCCAAACCCTTGCTAGTGACTGAATTTGTTGGACTAGGTAAATTTTTAACTAGTATATTACATAGTACTACATGAGATAAGAAGATGCACTAGTACTTTAAGATAAGAAAATACCTCAATTCAATATTGAGCACTCGTTTAATATTGAGCATAGTAAAAAAAATAGGTACTTTCGGTCTGTCGTTGCTCCTTGTGTGACTTTCATGTGTGTTCTTGATGGAGGAATCCCGACTGTTGTCGTGGGGGTCGCTTCCGCTTCTTCTCTTCTTGCGATATATACCTCGGTATAATGTGCAAGGAGAGAAGAAGAGGTGCGACCATCACCGACGGTCGAACTATTAGTGTGAGAGAGTGTCCACCAACATACACCGATATTGAATTAGGTCTATTTGGACATCACTACTAGGAAAATGCTTATAGACAGAATCCTAGCAGTAGCACGGCGCCCGGACAGGCGCTACAAGTAGTAGTATATTAGTAGCGCGTGCCTCCGACCAGGCGCTACTGCTAGGTAGACCCATCGCCCCCTGCCGGGGCTGCCCATAGTAGTAGCGTGTGTCCTCACCCTGCGCTACGGCTAATCTCTATAGCAGTAGCGTGTGTCAGTGATCCACCGCGACCGCTATTTTTGCACGCTGCCAGGAGGTGGAACCCACTTAGCAGCAGCGCCATCCAGCGACACGTGCTACTGCTATAGAGATTAGCAGTAGCGCCCTTTGCCGCCTCGCGCTACTGCTAAGTAGCGTACTTGACCTTATCTTCTTCCCCGCGCCCCTCACTCTCTCCCTCCTAACTCCCTCCCTCTCCACTCTCTCCCTTGCGTCGGCGCTCCTCCCGGCCGTCCTCCCAACGTGGCGGCCCTCCCCGTCCCGGCCCTTCCTCGTCCCATCCATCCCCCGTCCCGGCCCTCCCTCGTCCCGTCCCTCCCCGGCCTGTCCCGCCCTCCTCCGTCCCTCCCTGTCCCGGCCCTCCCTCTTCCTGTCCCTCCCCGGCCTGTCCCGCCCTCCTCCGTCCCTCCCCGTCCCGTCCCGGCCCTCCCCGGCCCGTCGTCGACCCCCTCCGCCGCGGGTACATAGCCTCCATCCTCTACCTCTCTTCTTCTTTGTTTTAATTTTTAGGGTTCATAAGGTAGATAGCTTATAGGTAGGATTTAGTTTTTGTAGAGATTTTGTTTATAGGTAGGTAGTTCATTATAAAATATATGAACATTTTAGGAGAATTACTGGGAGAAGTAAAATCCAACAATGTTGAATTGAAAAATGTGAGGCATGTATTTTTTTATGAAATAAAATTATGAGTCATGTATTTTTTTGAAATGAAAATGTGAAGATAGGATTTTTTTGAACATGTGAAGAAATGAAAATGAAAATGTGAAGAAATGAAGCTAGTATTTTTGCAATGAAAATGTGAAGAAATGAGACCTCCGAGTGGTTTATGTTTGTCGGAATGTTGATTCATTTCCGTTTCGACAAATTTCAGGCGCTCGATATGTTCCGTTTTTAGAAAAGGTCATGCCGAAATTTTGTCATAATAGGAATTAGATGAAATGATTGCAAAACATAGGACATGCATTTTTATGTCGTTACTCCATAATGTAATGTTAATTGACTAATGCTTATAGGGTTGACTTTCAGTCTGTCGGAGCTCCTTGTGTGATGGAGGAATACCGGCTGTTGTCATGGGGGTCGCTTCCTCCTCTTCTCTTCTCGCGATATATACCTTAGTATAATGCGCGAGAAGAGAAGAAGAGGTGCGACCATCACCGACGGTCGACATATTAGTGTGAGGGAGTGTCCACCAACATATACACCACCATATCAGTGTGAGAGAGTGAGAAGAGAAGAAGAGTTTTTCAAGGAAGCCTCGACAGACCGAAACTCAACCCATGCATGCTGAATAGTTCCTTGTATAATTACCGTCTTTTTAAAATCTTTGAATCATGAACACAGGAAATGTCTGACGATGATAGGATCCCAGAGTGTGAACTCTGTGGCGAAGATTAGGGTCTGTGCAATAGGCCTCACCTGCGAGACGGCAGGCTCTTCACCATCAAGCTTGACGAGACCTTCGATGTTTCTACGGTACACAACAATGACAAGTGTTTTTCGTAATTAATCATGACTTCTATTTCTTTGCTTCAACGTGTAATTTCTGTTTTATACAATTCGACTAGTTCATCCCCTGCCATGCAAGACGGTATGTCTTGGAGAGGCTCGATTTCAAAGACCATGAGAATATGGAGACGAGGAGAGCTAACCTGAGGACTAAACATGGTCACACATTTCTGGTCAAAGTAATGAATGCAGTTAATAACTCAGAATTTGGTTGCTCAAATTGGGAAGCTCTAGCCAAGGCATATGGATTTCAAGAGGATATGAAAATAACCTTCGATCTTCGTCCTGAAGATCATATTGAAGGTAATATCGACATTTGGGTGGATGTCGATATGCTTCCAGTTTTACCTTCTTGTGAGTTTGTTAACCATATTTGTTAAGTAATTTATATTGTTTATTTAAAAAAAGTTGATGTTCATTCCTACTTAACTTGTTTGTCTTTAATTGTCAGCTTATTTCTCTTCTTCACCAAATATTCAAAAGATAGTAGATCAGACCTACTACAGTCATAGCTCCGAACTAACTTGGTTGGAGATAGATGATTTGATCTCATTTATTAATGATATTGATCTTTTTAAGACCAATTATGAAGATATTGGCGAAAGTTTTTTTGAATACGCGCCACTAGTGCACCCGTTGAACAATGGTAACATTGCTACAGATAGCGTGGTAAGATTCTTTTTTACTATTCTGTCATTAATTAGTCCATCTTTTGCATACATAATTTTTTCATAAGCAAATCTAGATTGCTAACTATGTTATTATTATGTTCTTCAACAGAAATTCCCTTCGGAGGTTGTGCCTCAACTGATGTTTGTAGAAGGTCATTTGAATGTCATCAGCTTACGGCCGCGATGGCCTATAAAATTCCGCAATGCATACTCGATTTCTAAAAGCGATGAAAGACTGAAACTCAAAGGATTTAGCCAATTAATGGAAGTCAGGAGACAACCACTTGACGGAGGCACGAAGGATTTGCTCAGGCCTCATATCGGAGATAGGTGGATCTCTATTCTTCACAATGGAGGGGTCGGAGCTTACCTGTTTTATGCTATTTTACCTAGGAGAGAGTAGTAGGTTCTACCTAGCTAGGAGAGAATAGTATGTGCTAGATAAGAAAGAGGGCCTTTTCTAGTGTATGACATTGTGTAGTAATGGTCAACTGGTCATGAGTTGTTAGATGATTAAGATGATGATAAGTGTTATGTGACTAAGGATGACGAGTTATTAGAGATGACATATATTAGATTAAAGTGGATGGGTGGATCAGAATATTATTTGCACCCATCCACTTTCATTTAAATGTTATTTCTTGCAAGATTATTTGTATGTGCATGATATGATTAGATTTGTATGTGTATGATATGCTAGACTATTGTATAAAACCTGTACAAATACAAAGGAAATGTGCAGCAGAAAAAAAATCAGAAACTGCAGCTATTATAGCAGTAGCGCGGGGTATGTTTTAGCAGCAACACCTTCTTATCAGTAGCGGGTTTCAGAATGATGCACTGTAGATATTAGCAGCAGCGCACTTTTCTGATAACCGCTACTGCTACCTATACATAGTAGTAGCGCGGCCCACCCGTGCTACTGCTAAAAGTTAGCTGTAGCGCCGTAGCAGTAGCGCGGGCGCCCGCGCTACTGCTAGGCCCTTAACCCGCGCTATTGCTAGGTGATACGTCTCCGTCGTATCTACTTTTCCAATCGCTTTTGCTCTTGTTTTGGACTCTAATTTGCATTATTTGAATGAAACTAACTCGGAGTGACGCTGTTTTCTGCAGAACTACCATGGTGTTGTTTTTGTACAGAAATAAAAGTTCTCGGAACTGGACGAATTTTTTTGGAGATTTATTTTATAATAAATAAAAATTACTAGAGTCAAGAACCACCGGAGGGGGTGCCCTGGTTGGGCACGATACACCAGGGCGCGCCACTCCCTCCAGGCGCGCCCTGGTGGGTTGTGCCCACCTCGGGGCCCCACTGACCCTAATTCCAGCGCTATAAAATCCTATTTTTGGAGAAAAAAATCAGAGTGAAAGTTTCATCGCGTTTTACGATACGGAGCCGCCACCACCTCCTGTTCTTCATTGGGAGGCCAGATCTGGAGCCCGTTTGGGGCTCCGGAGAGGGGAATCTTCGGTCTTCGTCATCACCAACCCTTCTCCATCGCCAATTCCATGATGCTCCCCACCGGGAGTGAGTAATCTCTTCGTAGGCTTGCCGGTCGGTGAGGAGTTGGATGAGATTCATCATGTAATCGAGTTAGTTTTGTTAGGGCTTGATCCCTAGTATCCACTATGTTCTGAGATTGATGTTGCTATGACTTTGCCATGCTTAATGCTTGTCACTAGGGCCCGAGTGCCATGATTTCAGATCTGTACCGTCTATGTTATCACCACTATATCTATGTTCTTGATCCGATCTTGCTAGTCATACGCACCTATTACGTGTTATGATCCATAAATCCCGGAGTGACAATTGTCGGGATACTTTCCGGTGATGACCGTAGTTTGAGGAGTTCATGTATTCACCATGTGTTAATGCTTTGTTCCGGTTCTCTATTAAAAGGACGCCTTAATATCCCTTAGTTTCCTTATGGACCCCACTGCCACGGGAGGGTAGGATAAAAGATGTCACGCAAGTTCTTTTCCATAAGCACGTATGACTATTTACGGAATACATGCCTACATTACATATATGAACTGGAGCTAGTTCTGTGTCGCCCTAGGTTATCACTGTTATATGATGAATATCATCCAACGAGTTCACCGATCCAGTGCCTACGAGTTTTCCACATATTGTTCTTGCCAACTTACTATTTCTACTGCTACTGTTACACTTGCTACAAAACTATTGCTATCACTGCTACCGTTACTGTTACTGCTACTACTGCTATCAAAACTATCATACTACCGTGCTACTGATCACTCTGCTGCAGATATTTAATCTCCAGGTGTGGTTGACTTGACATCTCAGCTGCTAATACTCGCAAATATTCTTTGGCTCCCCTTGTGTCGAATCTATAAATTTGGGTTGAATACTCTACCCTCGAAAACTGTTGCGATCCCCTATACTTGTGGGTTATCAAGACATTTTTCTGGCGCCGTTGCCGGGGAGCATAGCTATATTTGTTGAGTCACTTGGGATTTATATCAACTGATCACTATGAAGTATCTAGGACGAGGGGAGGTAAGGAATTGCCATCTAGCTCTGCACTTGATTCACCTTCGGTTATGAGTAAGTTTGCAACACCACCACATGCTATTAATCCTGATATGCCGCAAGTTATTGATGATGCTTCTTCTGCTATGAATGATGCTTATGATGATGATGCTAGTATCATGCTTGATGATAATGTGCCACTAGGTGAATTTCTTGATGAACAAATTGCTAGAGCTAAAGATAATGAAATTATTGAAACTGATGAGATTGCTGAAACTGATGTAGCCTTTGAAACTGATGACTATGAAATACCTATTAGACCTAGCTCTCCTAGATTTGAAATGCCTAAGATACCTGAAGGTTATGTTATGAATGAGGAGATAACTAGAGAAATCCTTTCTTGTAAGGATAAAGATGATCTTAAGAAATTACTACGCAAGTATAAAGAGAAGGCTTTGAACGCTAGAATGAAATGTGATCCTAAGTTTGCTACTTCATCTATCTTTGTTACCAATAAGGATTATGAATTCTTTGTCGACCCAGAGTTAATTACTTTGGTTGAATCTGATCCTTTCCATGGCTATGAAACTGAAACTGTAGTGACACATCTTACTAAGCTGAATGATATAGCCACCCTCTTTGCTCATGATGAGAAGATTCGCTACTACTATATTCTTAAGTTATTTCCATTCTCATTAAAGGGTGATGCTAAGACATGGTACAATACTCTTTCTCCTGGTTGTGTGTGTAGTCCCCATGATATGATTTACTACTTCTCTGAAAAATATTTTTCTGCTCATAAGAAACAAGCTGCCTTACAGGAAATAGTTAACTTTGTGCAAATTGAAGAAGAGAGTCTCCCACAAGCTTGGGGGAGGCTTCTCCAATTTCTTAATGCTTTGCCTGATCACCCTCTTAAGAAAAAGGAAATACTTGATATCTTCTATAATGGACTAACTGATGCTTCTAGGGACTTCCTAGATAGATATGCTGGTTGTGTTTTCAGGGAACGAACTGTTGAACAAGCTGAGGAACTATTGAATAATATATTGAAGAATTATGATGATTGGACTCTCCCTGAACCACCGCCTAAACCCACTCCAAAGAAGAGGGGTATCTTATTTCTCAGTCCTGAAGATATGCAAGAGGCAAAGAAATGTATGAAGGAAAAATGTATTAAAGCCGAGGATGTTAAGAATTTACCTCCTATTGAAGAAATACATGGCCTTGACACACCACCAGCTCCACAGGTGGTAGAGGTAAATTCTCTATTAAAGTTTGATGAAAGTTATATACCTTACAATAAACATCCTAGTCAATGCTTATATGAGTTTGATAACTACATTATGAAACAAGATCACTTCAATGCAAATGTTCTGAAACAATTGAAATATAATTCTGATATGATTGCTCGCTTGAGTAACTTGTTATTTAGAATTAGTAATGATGTTAGAGGTGTAGGAAAAAATGCCTCTATGGTTCAAACCCAGTTAAAACAAGTTGCTAAATGTCAAAAAGAATTGCTTGATGAAATGAATAATAATATGAATTTTTTTTTGCTGCTAGAGTAGTAACTAGAGGAGGTAGAATGACCCAAGAACCTCTTTTTCCTGAAGGTCATCCTAAAAGAATTGAACAAGACTCTCAGAGAATTAATACTGATGCACCTAGTCCTTCTAAAAAGAAAAAGAAAAGGACAAATGATAGGACTTTGCATACCTCTAGTGAACCTAAGATACAAAAACCTCCTGATAATAATGATGTCTTTATTTCTGATGCTGAAACTCAATCTGGTAATGAACATCCACCTAGTGATAATGAAAATGATAATGATGATGTTCATGAGGATACTCAATCGAACAATGATAAAGAACCAGATAATGATGCTGAAATAGAGCCTGCTGTTGATCTTGATAACCCACAACCTAAAAATAAACGATATGATAAAAGAGACTTTGTGGCCAGAAAACATGGTAAAGAAAGAGAGCCATGGGTTCAAAAACCCATGCCTTTTCCACCTAAACCATCTAAGAAAAAGGATGATGAAGAATTTGAACGCTTTGCTGAAATGATTAGGCCAGTCTTTTTGCGTACCCGCTTAACTGATATCTTAAAGATGGCCCCTTATGCAAAATACATGAAAGACATCATCACTAATAAAAGAAAGATACCTGAAGCTGAAATCTCCACCATGCTTGCTAATTATTCTTTTAAGGATGGAGTACCTAAAAAACTTGGAGATCCGGGAATACCAACTATACCTTGCTCCATTAAAATAAATTATGTCAAAACTGCTTTGTGTGATTTGGGAGCTGGTGTTAGTGTTATGCCTTTCTCCTTATATAAAAGACTTGATTTGAATAAACTCACACCTACTGAAATATCATTGCGAATGGCTGCAAATCAACTGCCATACCTATCAGTATTTGTGAGGATGTGCCCGTTGTTGTTGCAAATGTTACTATCTTAACAGACTTTGTTATTCTTGAGATGCCCGAGGACAACAACATGTCGATTATCTTTGGTAGACCCTTTTTGAATACTGTAGGGGCTGTTATTGATTGCAATAAAAGCAAAGTCACTTTTCATATCAATGGTAATGAGCATACGGTGCACTTTCCGAAGAAATAATTCCAAGTGAATGGTATAAATGTTATTGAAGAATCTCCGACAATCACTATTGGAAGTTTTCAACTACCTCTACCTACTGCCAAAAAGAAATATGATATACTTATTGTTGGGGATGTGCATATCCCCATTGAGGTAACTTAGTGTTTTACGAAAGTTCTTCGGTTTCATGCTAATCGGAAGTGGTTGTTAATAAGACTTGATCAACCATATTAATGGATCATTTTTTAGAGGTATGAAGTTGATGAATCTAGTAGGCACAATCTTCTGCTCCCACCTTTTATTTTCTGTTTTACTTAGTCAAATAAAATAAAATGCCATGTTTATCCTGTTTTCTGTTTTCTCCGAGCAATAAAAAAATAACCCAAAAATAAAAGTTCTCACAATGTCCTGAAAATTTGATACAATTTTTTTCTGAATATTTTTGAATTTCTGGTGCAAATAACACCAAAGGGGGGTGCACCTGGTGCCCACAAGACACCAGGGCGCGCCAGCAACCCCAGGCGCGCCCTGGTGGGTTGTGGTCCCCATGTGGGTTCCCTCACTTATCCCTTTAGCCCATGTCATCCCCTACCTCCAGAAAAAAAATCACCATAGCTCTCATTCCCGTGTTCTTGCTCTCAAACCCATGGATTTCGATCTCTTTGCTCGAAGCTCCATTTCCGAAACTGTTTTGGGGGATTTCTACTTGGTATGTGACTCCTCCATTGCTCCAATTAGTTTTTGTTTTAGTGGGTTATTTTTAGAATAATTAGCTACTCTTGGTGCTGCTATAGATGGGCTTGCATGTTGAATTCTTAGAGTTCTAAGTAGTTTGAATGCTTGATATGGCCTCTATGCATCCTTAGGAGTAGTTGCTACCATTCTTACGAAGTTTTGTTGAAATTTTTTTTGTAGACTAAAATTTTCAGAATTTTTATTATAGGAATAAGATGGATTTCTTTAGAAAGTTTTCCTCCAAGAAAAATTCCAAAGGAGTCATTGGGGAATCATCGGACAATGACCTCCACACTCCGAGAACGGCAGAGGTGCGACCGTGCGAATGGCCGCATGATGCCTTCATGGAGGAGGCCGGGTTCCATCAAGTGTTTGCCCAATTCATTGCAAATGCCGGGCTGACCGATTTCCTCGCAGCTAAGTGTGACCAGCACCACATCCTTACAAGTTCCTTTGTGCAAAGTTTTCATTTTCTGAGTAGGAATAATCCTCCTGAGGTGGAGTTTAAGTTATATGCTTAGACTCACAAGATACCATTTACTGACTTTTGTGACATATGCTTGATCCCTTCTGATGGGGAATTAAGAGAGCCTAGACCAGCGGAGTTTGAGGATTTTCTCCTCACTTTAACAGTGCGTGAAGATAGAGCCGTGTCAAAAGCCACTGCTACCAGTTTGCAGTCTCCTTCTGTGCATTACTTTGCTTTATTCATCGCGAAATGTTTAGCCGCTAGGGAGAAGGTTGGTGCACTCAGTGCCCCTGACTTCGCCATTTTACGCCGCGCACTGCACAACGATCACACCTTTAGCATGGGGTCTATTATTGCACGTCGCTTACACCTTAACAGGACTAAGGGAAAGATACATTGTGGTATTTATGCCACTCGCTTAGCAAGACACTTTAATGTTCAGATTCGCCCACATAATTATCCCTTGCCCCAAGTTTATCTAGATCACAAGGCATTGCAGGATCACCAATTTATTGATGCAGCTGATTCTTTCATAACATTCTCTACAACTTAGTATTCAGCGTCGAAACCCGTGATGTTATCCCGTTGCCTGCACCTTCTCTGTTTGATTCTATTGCCAGGAACGGATACAAGATCATGCCAGAGGACATTACAGCCTACAGGAACAACCTAGCAGCTGCTGAGGAAGAGCCCCAGGAGTGGGACGCTCAGGTGCCATCTCCACCTCACGTTGACTTAGGACCGGATGGTGACTACCAAGCTAGGCCAAAAGCCTAAGCTTCGGGGAGTACGTATTTCCACCGACATTACATTCATGTTAACACTTTTCATTCCAGTTGTCGGTGTTCATACTTTTTCATTGTATTATCCGTGCTAGATTTATTTTCTCGCTTTCTTCTTGCGTATTTGAAAAACTTTGAGAAAACACAAAAATATTTTTAACTTCTTTTCGGCTTTTCTTTCTAGCTTAAATTAATTGTAGTACCAAAAGAAAACCCAAAAAGATTTCTCGTTTCTTCTTTTACTTGTCGGGAGCTCTCCCGTGTAAATAGTTTTTCTCGTTTTTGTTTTTCCTCTTTAATTTGCTTTCTTCAAGAAAAACCAAAAACTCCAAAAATATTTCAGTGTGTTTCTCTGAAATACTTTTCCTTTTATTTGAGTCGTACCAAGGAGAAGACCACGATGAAAATGTTGAGTGGCTCTCATATGCACTATTGATAATCTAACAAAGAGCCCATGTTACTTTGTCTTCTCCTCTTGAATACAATGTTTGCATATTCCAGCTTAGTCCACGATACTCTTGCACTATTATTATTTTCATATCATTCGGTCGTGCAAGTGAAAGGCGATAATGACAATATTTGATGAAGTGACTGTGGCAGAGAAAAGCGGGTATGAACTCAACTTGTTTTTGTTTTTGTAAATATATTTAGCCTAGTATCCTTGATTTAGCATATTATGATCAAACATGTTTGCAATGACAATTAGAGATTATAGTTGCCCATGCCATGCTTAAGTAGTTAGGAGTGGATAATGATTTATCTTGGATGTCAATATGCATTAAAATGATTGTGATGTGGTATGATGATTTGGTATCCTCCTTTGAATGTTTCAAGTGGCTTGACTTGGCACATGTTCATGCATGTAGTTGAATCAAAACCAACATAGCCTTCATGATATTTGTGTTCATGGTGTCCATATCCTACTCATGCTAGTATTCAATGTTTATCATGCATAATGCATGTTCATGACCGTTTTCGCTCTCTACCTGGCCACTTCTCAACCTATTTGCTAGCCTTCACCTGTACTAAGCGGGAATACTGCTTGTGCATCAAAATCCTTGAACCAAAGTTATCCCAGATGGGTCCATCATATCTACCTATATGCGGTATTACCCTGCCGTTCCAAGTAAAATTGCATGTGCCACCTCTAAAAATTCAAATGAACATCTATTTTGTGTGCCTGGACCGCTCATGGAGCGACAGGGGGCGGTCAGTATCTTCCATTTTAAGCGGGTTATTCTCATGATGAGTGTTTATTCACTCGTCCTTACACGAGAGGGGCGGTAATAGGGATTCCCAGTCCCGAAATCAAAAACTACAAAAAATTAAACAAAACTTTCCCAGGAATGTTGTCGGTATGGACGGTACCCGTGGATTTGGCTAGCCGTGGAGTGTGATTGTTGGTGGAAGGGGAGTAAACCTTTACTTTTACCGCTTGGGAACCGTCGCTAATGTGTTTAGCATGGAATATATTGATAACTCTTGGTCGTAACGTTGACAGGAAGGTTGTACCTCCCAAAATTATATTTATCTCTGGTTTAAGCTTTGAGCTCTGGCACCTCTACAAATCCCTGCTTCCCTCTACGAAGGGACAATCTATTTACTTTTATGTTGAGTCATAACCTTCTCAAATAAGCGCCAGATCTAAGAGCACTATTGTCATCCTCATGCATTGTGTATAGTTAATGTTGGGTGCAGCATGACTGGATCTTTTCTACCATGAATTACAATGTTTAGTCGCTGCTTGAACTTTAGAGGTGCTCTGCATTTATATTTTGCGGTCTCAGAAAGGGCTAGCGAGATACCACTATTGTCATATTATATCATGATTGTTTTGACAAAGTGTTGGCGCTTGAGATATTTTATTATTGCTCACTAGTTGCTTATGTCATTGATATGAGTTAATATAATTTCTAAGAGTTATTGCTGGCATGGTTAGTCATAATCTTTGCTGAAAACATGGGTTCTACTTAAGCATATATATGTAAACAAGAACAAAAGAGTTTGTAAAAGTTTTTTCTTTATCACTTTCAGTTTGTCAACTGAACTGCTTGAGGACAAGCAATGGGTTAAGCTTGGGGGATTTGATACGCCTCCGTCGTATCTACTTTTCCTCACGCTTTTGATCTTGTTTTGGACTCTAATTTGCATTATTTGAATGAAACTAACCCGGACTGACGTTGTTTTGAGCAGAACTACCATGGTGTTGTTTTTGTGCAGAAATAAAAGTTCTCGGAACTGGACGAAACTTTTTGAAGATTTATTTTATAATAAATAAAAATTACTGGAGTCAAGAACCACCGGAGGGGGTGCCCTGGTTGGGTACGATACACCAGGGCGCGCCACCCCCTCCAGGCGCGCCCTGGTGGGTTGTGCCCACCTCGGGGCCCCACTGACCCTAATTCCAGCGCTATAAAATCCTATTTTTGGAGAAAAACATCAAAGTGAAAGTTTCATCGCGTTTTAAGATACGGAGCCGTCGCCACCTCCTGTTCTTCATCGGGAGGCCAGATCTGGAGCCCGTTTGGGGCTCCGGAGAGGGGAGTCTTCGGTCTTCGTCATCATAAACCCTTCTCCATCGCCAATTCCATGATGCTCCCCACCGGGAGTGAGTAATCTCTTCGTAGGCTTGCTGGTCGGTGAGGAGTTGGATGATATTCATCATGTAATTGAGTTAGTTTTGCTAGGGCTTGATCCCTAGTATCCAGTTCGTTCTGAGATTGATGTTGCTATGACTTTGCCATGCTTAATGCTTGTCACTAGGGCCCAAGTGCCATGATTTGAGATCTGAACCGTTTATGTTATCACCACTATATATATGTTCTTGATCCGATCTTGCTAGTCATACAAACCTATTACGTGTTATGATCCGTAAACCCTGGAGTGAGAATAGTCGGGATACTTTCCGGTGATGACCGTAGTTTGAGGAGTTCATGTATTCACCATGTGTTAATGCTTTGTTCCGGTTCTCTATTAAAAATTGGCATTAATATCCCTTAGTTTCCTTATGGACCCCACTACCACGGGAGGGTTGGACAAAAGATGTCATGCAAGTTCTTTTTTATAAGCATGTATAACTATTTACGGAATACATGTCTACATTACATTTATGAACTGGAGCTAGTTCTGTGTCGCCCTAGGTTATGACTGTTATATGATGAATATCATCCAACGAGTTCACCGATCCAGTGCCTACGAGTTTTCCACATATTGTTCTTGCTAAGTTACTATTGCTACTGCTACTATTACACTTGCTAAAAAACTATTGCTATCACTGCTACCGTTACTGTTACTGCTACTACCGCTATCAAAACTATCATACTACTGTGCTACTGATCACTCTGCTGCAGATATTTAATCTCCAGGTGTGGTTGAATTGACATCTCAGCTGCTAATACTCGCAAATATTCTTTGGCTCCCCTTGTGTCGAATCTATAAATTTGGGTTGAATACTCTACCCTCAAAAACTGTTGCGATCCCCTAAAAAATGAAAAAATATATAAGATACTAGGAAATATGATTTTATTAGTTTGACATATACGTAGAGTATCCGTAGAGCTATTTCCCTCTAGGAGTCACGTAGTTCATGCATGTCATAAATTAGAGAGATATTTCTTTCCTTATTGTCGTGGACCAATCAAATTAATACCTTATTAAGATGGCAAGTAATCAGAAATTTAAATAGCGTTAATTAATGGCAGCATTGCAGATTCTTTCCAAATATAAGGTATCATAAAAGTGCATGCTTACTATATTAGCACGTATCCTAAAGCAATCTAACGGCAGGTACATAAGGTGCCTGGGCTCCTAGGTGTATATATATATATATATATATATATATATATATATATATATATATATATATATATATATAGGGAAAATACTTCCTACCATCCAGGGGTAGTTACCCCACATTTCATATATATTACCATGTGGTACTATATATACTACTTTATCATAGTAAATATGTTCATATATTATATATAAGATACTTCAAAGTGAGCTACATGAAAAAATTGCAAAGTTGACTCATAGTTTTTATTATATTTGTGAAATACGTACATATATGTATGTAAAAAAGAGCACACTCAAACCATGATACATATTATCAAAAAAGTAATATATATACTACCTAAACATTCTTATATACTACACAGCGGCGGAGCCACCGTACAACCGTTGAGTTCAGTTGAACCCAACGACTTTTGCTTCGTACGTGCATGTAGATGCATGGTTACTAGTTGTGAACCCATTAAAAAAATGTGACTGACCCCATCAACAAAAGGTTATCATGTGAGGGCCCAAAAGTGAACAGCCCACGAGGCCAGTACGAGTCATTGACTCCTTGCCGTAATGAATTAATCACCGTGATTAGGCATCTACACAGCCGCACGAACCGGCATCTTTTCCTTTTCCAATCTGATCTATCTCTCGTCCGTTCGTGCTCCTGGTTCCTCGCCGCGACGGGCGACGCCGCCTCGGCCGGGCGCAGCCAGATCGACAACAGCAACAACTGTATCCTAAAATTTGAGGTAATTACATTGCCTAATCTCCTCTCTCTCTCTTATGTATGTTCTATCTAGTGTAATAGCCTAATACGGTAGTGATTTTTCTGCCCTAGTTTGTTGATTTGCTTTTCTCCATGGACTTTGCTTGATCTAGGCTATGGAGCGTTACTTTTCGAAGAAAAGTCGGTCAGCAGATCGAGATAATGATACAAGCACATCAAGGTCACCCATTAGACGTCGGCTCAGTGCATCGAATGTCATAACAACTAGTCTTCCGGAGGCTACTATTCATACAAAAATTAACTTAGATGAGTTGCCTTATGATCCGGCTGATAGGAAGAGAATTTCAGAGTACACAAGAAATCCAAAGAAGCAAGATGAGATTAGGCGCAGATATTTAACGAGGGGACCTTATAGGCCGCCGTCTAATTTTAATTACCCACATAGGGATATTGGAGATGCTCAAAGGAGATTTAATCCAGATTGGTTTGATGAATATGATCGTTGGCTTGAATATAGTGACAAAGTGCATAAGGCCTTCTGTTTGTGCTGCTACCTTTTCAGAGATTACAATGAGGGACAAGCTGGGAGTGATGCATTTGCAATTAATGGCTGGAACGGCTGGAACAAGAAAAGCAGACTAGATACTCATGAGGGCAAGGGTAATGTTAATAGCTTTCATAATGTAGCAGTAAAAAGATGTGATGCTTTGATGAATCAAGATCAGTCTATTCAGGTTGCTCTTGATAAGCAAACTGATCTTACAAAAAAGCAAAATCGAATCCGGCTTAATGCTTCCATTGACTCAGTGAGATATTTGTTGCATCAAGGCTTAGCTTTCCGAGGCCACGACGAATCAGACGAGTCAAAAAATAAGGGAAATTTCCGAGAGTTGGTACATACTTTGGCAAACCAAAATGAAGCTATACGAGATGTAGTTCTTGGGAATGCTCCAAAAAATTGTAAGTGGGTATGTGGAGATATTCAAAAGGAACTTGCAAATTATTTTGCGAAGGTAACATCAAATTGTATTGCCTACTATTTATGTTTTCTTACAAGTAACAAATGTTCTCTAATGAGTAAATCATCTTTTGTGCAGATAACTTTAAATTCTATTATTGAAGAAATTGGAGGTGATGTATTCAGTTTGTTGATTGACTAGGCTGCTGATGTGTCTGACAAATAGCAAATGGCAGTTGTTTTGAGATATCTTAGCAAGTGTGGATTTATCATTGAATGGTTAGTTGGAATTAAATGTGTGAAGGAAACATCTGCAACTTGTCTCAAGGCTACTCTTCAAAAATTATTCACTGATATTGGATTAAGCATAAAGCAAGTCAGAGGCCAGTGCTATGATGGCGCTAGTAATATGCGCGGTGAGTTTAATGGTTTGAAAGCAAAGATTATGCAAGAGAACAAATCAGCGTATTATGTGCACTGCTTTGCTCACCAACTCCAGTTGGTTATTGTGGCAGTATCAAAGAAGCATGACGATATTGCAGATTTTTTCTACATGATCTCCGTCTTATTCAATGTGGTTGGAGCTTCTTGCAAAAGAAAGGATATGATTAGAGAGAAACATCGAGAGGAGGTAATAAAAGCCATAGGTAGTGGTCAGATTGGCACTGGCACGGGGTTAAATCAGGAACAAACTCTTCAAAGAGCCGGTGACACACGTTGGGGCTCACACTACAGGACTCTTTCAAGTCTAGTGAAATTGTTCCCATCAATTATGTCTATTCTGAAATATGTTGAGAAAGAAGGCAAAAGTGATAAGAAATCTCAGGCACGTGGTCTTGTAGCATATTTTGAGACCTTTGATTTTGTTTTTTATTTGCACATGATGTTGCATATACTGGGAAATGCAAATACTTTGTCGCAGTCTTTACAAAGGAAGGATCAAGACATCCTGAATGCCATCTCATGTGTGAAGTCAACAAGAAATGAGTTGCAAGAACTAAGGGATAATGGATGGGACTCACTTCTTGAGAAGGCAAATTCATTCTGTGAAGAGCATCACATTGAGAACGCAAATATGCAGGAGCAATATGTTAACCGGCACAAACCACGGCAAAAAACCAATAAGACAAACCTTCAACATTACCGAATTGAGTGTCTTAATTCTGTTATTGATTGGCAGCTTCAAGAATTGAGTGTCTTTACAAGATTCTTTCGCTTGATAGTATTTATTCTAAATTTTTCAAACTAACTTGTCATTTTTTA
The DNA here is from genome assembly GCA_039707655.1 of Elymus sibiricus. Lineage (NCBI taxonomy): Eukaryota > Viridiplantae > Streptophyta > Magnoliopsida > Poales > Poaceae > Elymus > Elymus sibiricus. The sequence continues at coordinate 379,078,469 of CM077663.1, forward strand.
AATGTTCCAGGAAGATGAGAAGCTACACATGGAGCTACAAAGTTATTTGATACTACTTTATTTATAATATGTAAACAAGTGATTTTAAAATTTTATCGAACCTGTATGTCTTGCTCTTTAATTTTTAATGCAACACAATATGTGATATGTGATACCATATTTCTATTCATTATACTGTTTTTGGGTGCTATAATACTGTTGTAAGGTAATTTAAAATTAGACTTCATAGTTCACATATTAGTATCAAGTTCTCACAACGAGTTATGGAGTGAACCCAATGGCCAAATTTTCTGGCTCCGCCCCTGATACTACATACTACGCGTACATACTCTCCGTTTTGACAGATACTACATACAACATACAAAACTCACGTGGTGGTAACTACCACTGGGTGGTAGGAAACATTTGTCCTATATATATCTGTGTGTGTGTTCAACAAAATAAATCATGTACCATGAAAAATAGAAAGGCATAAACATAAAAAGAATATAAATTTAGTTGGCAAATAAAATCTCAATACACCATCTGTATGTGATTATATGGTGCAAATAATGACTATAATGTGCTCAACTATAAATAACTATTGAATAAATACACCATGGTTAACTGCGCTGAGGAGGGGGGCATATGCCCCCCGCTCATGTTGGTTTTTTGTTTGCAAATCAATCTTTTTTGCAATTTATTTAAGTATGTCGAAAAACAGAAAGCACTGTTCTATTGATTCAGATGACAAAAAATACATCCTAGATCATGTATAGTACTACATACCTTCTCCGCGAGCGTGTTGGTAAGCGCCCGCCGGCCGACATCGTAGGTGACGTTCACATCAGCCCACCCTATCCACTTGGCATCCACATCTTCATACTTGTGACACTAGAAAATTCAGTAGACGGAACTTTTAATGCAGGATTCTGATGCATGCATCGCTCAAACACATGACATTTGTGAGAAGGGTGAAATTCTGGGGCAAGGATTACTGAGTATGGCTATGATCTCCACGTAGGGCTAGCCCTAGCATTATGGAGGCCCTAGTGCGACTGAGGCACAATGAACATCAACAAAATAACATGTATACTTTCAACAATATATATCATATATCATAAAAAATATAAAGGCATAAACATATAAAACATAATTTTAGTTGGCAAATAAAGTCTCAATACATAATATATGTGATCATATGATGTAAATGATGATTATAATTTACTCAACTATAAATAACTATTGAACAAATAAAATCTCAAACGTATCTATATTTTATGAAGTACTAGCAAACATACCCGTGCGTTGCAACGGGAAAAAATGTATCCCACGCCGCCTCACTAAAAGCGCGTAAGAATGGTTGATTCGACATTGTGATCCATTTTGTGCAATAACAACAAAAAAATAAAATTAAGCCTCCCATATTCATTTTTCAAACAATTCAGATTTTCCGAATGTTCAATTAGCAAAAGTAACACAAAACCCATCTTACAAAAGAAGTCACACAAACCATGCACATTCGAAAGAAATAAACATCACTGGCTATAAAAAAAGATATAAGCAGGGAAGACCGATCAAAAGTGGCACTTAAAAAACAAATAATGTTATCCTTTAATAAAAGGTTATACATGCATGGAGGGTTCATAGGAGAAATGCTAACACGTGAATGGAAAACAAACCCTTCATTTGTCCAAGACACCTATGAATGTCAAATTGTTTCAATCCATGCTAAGGGTGCACCAATACGATGGCCGAAAAAAGTGCTAAGATAGAACCAACACAATTATACAAGCAAATATCTACTTTATTCTCAGAAGATAAATGTAATTACCATCTTGCAATAGTTAAAATTAGGACTCCCAAGTCCTACCAAATTACCATGTTGTAAAGAAAAAATAATCTAAAACTCAAAAGCAGCGGAAATTAGAATGTACAAACACATAGTATTCCATTATCACATTCAAAATTCAGCACGCAAGCACACCTCTCATGGTCGTTCCTTCCCACATGGAGGATAAGTAGTAGAGAGTAATGTACAAAGGTTCTTCATTTTTTACAATCAGTGATAACCCACAAGTATAGGGGATCGCAACAGTCTTCACGGATAGTATTTAACCCTAATTTATTGATTCGACACAAGGGGAGCCAAAGAATATTTATCAGCCTTAGTAGTTGAGTTATCCATTCAACCACACCTGGGATATCTCTCTGCAGCAAAGATTTAGTAGCACAGCAAATAATAGTAGCAACAGTAACAGTAACAGTGATAGCAGTAATATTGTAGCAGTTGTGACAGTAGCAGCATCAATAGTAACTTAGCAAGATTCAGTATATCTAAAGCACAGGTACGTGGATTGGTGATGGATAATGATTTAGATGACATTAATCATGTAACATTTACACACTAGGGCGTGATACTTGTGATCTGCGTTGGGTTTTCCGTGAAGAGGAACGGATTATCGCAGCACAATGTGGGTAAGTACTTCCCTCAGTTATGAAGCCAAGGTTTATCGAACCAATAGGAATATCAATCCTCAACCGTCTTCAGCGGCTGTACACAAAATAACAAACAACTTGCACCCAACGCCGGCAAGAGGGTTGTCACTCCCCTTGATCTCGTTATTTGCAAGCAAGTGAGTTGTGTGGATAATTGTAGATAATTGTAAATTGGAATATAAAATAAAAGCTAATAAATAACAGCAAGGTAATAGTAGCGTTTGTAAATATATAAGTGAATAGACCCGGGGGCCATAGTGTTCTCTAGTGGCATCTCTCATAGAAATAGCATATGGTGGGTAAACAAATTACTGTTGGACAATTGATAGAAAAGCGAATAATTATGCGATTTTCACGGCAATGATCATGTGTATATAGGCATCACGTCCATAAGCAAATAGGCCGACTCCTGCGTGCACCTATTACTATTACTCCACCCATCGACCGCTATCCAGCATGCATCTAGAGTATGAAGTAAAACAGAGTAATGCTTGGAGAACGATGACATGATGTAGACAAAGTAAATTCAATCAATATGAATTAACCCCATCGTTTTATCCTTAGTAGCAGCAACACAAAGACGTATCTTGTCCCCTACTTTGTCATTGGGATATGGAAACTCGTCAGGTTGAACCTACCACAACACACCACTCCCACCGAAGAAATATCAATCTAGTTGGCAAAACTATCTCAATAGATCGGAGAGCATTACGAAAATATAATGATCATGCAAATAAGAATCATAGTAATCAGGTTTGACTCAAATACTTTTCATGAATAATCTGAACATAAACTCACAATTCGTCGGATTCCAACAAACGCACCATACAAAGGGATTACATCGGATAGATCAAGGCAAAGATGCGATGAACATTGTATTGAAGATCAAGAGATTTCCATCTAGGTACTACCTACGGACCCGTAGGTCTGTGGTGAACTACTCACACATCATCATGAGGGCAGCAAGGTTAATGAAGAGGCCCTCTGTGATCGACCCCCCCTCTCGGAGGGTGCCGGAACGGAGCTCTAGATGGGCTCCCGTCGGAACAGAGACTTGCGGCGGCATAAAAACTGTTTCGGGAGCTCCCCTAGGGTTTTTGGATTATTAGAGAATTTATAGGCCAGAGAGGGATGTCGGGAGACGCACGAGGGGGCCACCACATATCAGGGCGCCCCCCGAGGGCGCACCCTGATGTGTGGTGGGACCCTCGTGCCTCTCACGGCCTCCTCCAGAAGATTCCAGGTCTACTTTTGGTCCAGAAAAAATCATCAAAAAGTTTCGTGGCAATTGGACTTCGTTTGGTACTGTAAACCTGAAAAGTGAAAAACATGCAGAAAACAGCAACTGGCACTGGGTCAACAAGTTAGTTCTCAAAAATATTGTAAATTGGTAAACAAATGCCCAAAAAGTATCCTAGAATGATAATATATCAGCATGGAACAATCAAAAATTATAGATACGTTGGAGACGTATCAGCATCCCCAAGCTTAATTCCTTCTCGTCTTCGAGTAGGTAAATGATAAAAACAGAATTTTTGATTTGAAATGCTTGTGACACCCTTGGATTAGGCTACAGTGATCTTTGTAATCAAGCTACAGTAACATGAGGATTAAGCTAATCCAAGTTTGATCACCTTTGGCATCAATGCTTAATTCAATCTTCCTTTGCAATTCAAATTCATTTGAAAAGTGGATTTAATAGTTTTGCAAACCTGAAAACTAAAATCATGGATGAGTTGCAAATATTCCAAAAGCAATTATAAAATTGTAACCCATATTTTATAAAATGTTTTGGTGCCTCAAAATAAATAAAGCAGAGGCCAAATCTTTTATTTAAATGCCCTTTTGAATTATGTGGTTTTTAAATAAATTCAAACAGCTCCCAAACATTTTGTGGCACTACCAAAAATTGCAAGACGAATAATGGACCTTGTGTCATATTTTTACAAAAGTATTTTGGTACTAAAATAAATAAAAACAGAAACAAATAAAAGGAAAAGCTAAAAGCAAAGAAATAAAAAGAAGGGCTACTGTGGCTGGGCCTAAGTGGCCAGAGCCGGCCCAGCCCAACTAGCCCCCTTCGTCCTCCTCCTGTTCACAGGGGAGGACGTGGGCACGCCGATGGCCGCCACCGGCCGTCCCCGTTGCCCTGGCGCACATCCATCGGCTCACCGGCCCCTACAAGACTCCCCAGCGCCGATCCCTAACCCTAGACGTGCCCCAGATCCTCCTCGCCCTCTCCCCACCCTCGCGCTCGCCTCTGCCTCCCGCTGCAGTCGCCATGGCTCTAGCATAGCCGCGGCCGCCGTTGTCCCCGCGGTGTCCAGACGCTCCGTCTGCCTCCTCTCCATCGACTGTGCCCAGCCACTGGAGCCCGGAGCCCCTGCACCGCCGTCCCCGTGCCTTCTTCCTCCTCGGAACGCAGCCGCGCTCCGGCAACGATTCCGGCCACCTCGAGCCTCCCCCGAGCCCACTTTGCGCAACTACGGGACCGCTGTGAGCCCCCGATCCTTTCCCCCTCCTTCCCTTCCTCGATTTCGAGCTTTGGCTCGCCTTGCCATCGGAGCTGAAGCTCGCCGCCGGTGCAGCCACAGCTACCGCAGCCCCAGCCCGAGCACCCCAGCGAGCTCCTGGAGCTCGCAGGAGTCGTTTGCGCGAACGCACGGTCCTTCCTGTGCCCCGTAGCCCATCCCCACCGTAGCCTGACCCCCCAGCCGCCGCTAACCTCGTCGTCGGCGATGCTAGCGGCCACCCCAGCCTCGGCCACCACCGCAGATCGACGCGGGCCAGTCCCCTCGTTCGATGCCGACCAAGCACGCTTGAAATGGCGCCCCGTAGCAGTTTTCCGAGCGGCGCCCGAGCCCTCCGCCGCGAAATGAGGTCACCAGCGACGCCTCCGGTCGCCGGAGCTGACCTGGCCGACCGGGGCCACCTCCCAGTGTCACTGGCAGGTGGGCCAGTGGCCTAGTTGACTAGTTGACCGTGGTCAACTAGCTGACTTGGCACTGCCCAGTCACTGCTAGGTGGGGCCATCCCCCCTGAGCCTATGACATGTGGGCCCAGGATAATTAGTGTTAATTAAAACTGTTTATTTAATTTTAATAATTAGTTTAATCTAAATAGCCACTGACAAGTGGGACCCCCTGCTAATTAATCCGTTTTAAGTTAAATTAAACCTTGATTAACCCACTCTCTATGACAGGTGGGCCCAACTGTCAGGTTTGACCTGGAACAGCTGGGTTGACTGCTGATGTCATGCTGACGTCATAATTGTATTTTTCGAATTAAATTAAATCTGTTTATTTCAGAAAATGATTAAAAGTTTGAAAATTAATATAAAATAATCTGTAAGTCAGATGAAAATAATTTATATATGAAAGTTGCTCAGAAAAATCCAACGAATCCAAATATGTTGTCCGTTCATCTGTCACATGCCTATAGCATGATGAACATGAACATTTTGCGTTAGGTTCATCTGTCCGGTAGAAGCCAGAGACCCGGGAAATATCGTCAGATGTTTTCCCGCTCCGTCAGCAACGTGTAGTACTGCATTAGCTCGTGCCTAGCACTGCATATTGCCATGCAATGCATCGTGATGCATTTTTCTGCTTTATATTTATTGTTTCTATCCCCTCTTGTCTACCCCAGCTTGTTTGAGACTAAAGGCTTCCTTGTTGTTGTTGTAGAGATTAGGAACAAGGGACTTCTACTAGTGCCATAACAAGCATTTGTGGAGCCACAAACAGGTGTTGTATCGATCTGCAGAAGAAGTGGAACCACAAACAGGCCTGCAACATAAGCAGATGAGACGAGACAAAGCTTCTCCACATATACAAGTTGGTGTTATTACTTTCGAACCACCAAACCACAAGTGATCTCGTACGCAAACAGTAATGGTGACGTAGCATGCATGACTTGCCCTTGTGGCATAGTTGCATGTCTAGGAAAAAAATAGCTAGTAGATAATTGCTATTTAGAAATAGAAGATTCTGGTCAAGTCTCAATGCTTTGAACCGGGTTAAGAAATCATACAATGGACAACGGACGACAACTGATGTACTCTACGGTTGGTAGGGAACAATTGTTATTTTAAATATGCCCCACTTGGGTTTCACAAGCTGAATTGGCCCACACAATCAATCTTTGCAACTCCAGCAAAATTTAATATTCTAAAAACGGTTTAACAAGATTAATTTATCTGAGTCCGGCAATTTTTGAAACTGTTTGCGTTTATGAAACAACTTATGTTCAATGCATGTGCAGGCTCCCAAAGTATGCACGAAGTATACTTGATCAGGAATATTAGTTTGGACTATTGATTGGTTGACACTGCAACATCAGGAATGATCATGCGTTTAGCCTCTACCGTGCATTTGTCATACACAGAATGCCAAACCTTTCGCTTATCAATGCCTCACCTACGTGAACGTGCTTTCTGGTGCTTTCACAACATAAAAGAACATAAAAAATCGAAAAGCCATTATTTATACAGGTAGCCGCTACCAATAAGTAGTATGGGTTTTAATGAACCATAGCGCATGTATATGAGGACTCTAAGGCCGGATACATCTCGGGTTGTTCAGTCAGCATCGACACATCAATCTCCCGCTATAGTCCCTTCATTTCGTTGTGCAGAACTCTCTGAAATCCCCATATAGTATCTACTGGTAAATAATTATGAGAAACACAGTATTTCGTTGTGCACTGGATTATCCCTTTGTTGCTATTCATGGGACAACCATTTCAAGAATAATGCTAGGCATGGGAGCCAGACGTGAAAAAGGAGCCACTCGTGGCTTACAATTTCTTATAATTAACAAGTGGAGATCTATTGACATCCCTGAAATGGCTTGGTAACATTATAGAAGTTTATGTTCTACCCTGTCCTTTAGATGCTATAAAAGTAGCACTTGTATAACTCAAAAAAAAAGTACATCATATGATTCAAGAGGTTGTTCCTTGTTGTGTGACTTTCGGATAGCAGGCGAGTACATTCATGGCAATCAATTTAATGCCGTTTGGGAGGAAGGTGGCTTAAATTTACCCGTGTCCTCACTCAATACATTTGCTTACTTCTAAAATAACAATCTAGCTAGGGACATAAGAACCCATTATCTTCTCCGGCGGAATTGTGACACTATGGCCAGAGATATGATAATGATCTACTTGATTCTCATCACCTTGATTCTGTTGTTTGCAAGGATAGTTCTTTTGGCCTCGATTTCATGTACTCTATTTCTAAGGTCATCGTAGGTAGTTAAAAAAAGTACATCCTTTTGGCCCGAGTTAGACTTGGAGAAGCTAGCTTGTCATCTCTCCTCCTGGCAATTTTTCTCTCACTTGGTTACATATCATTGTAGGCACGGTTCTATCGCCACCCTTGGTCGTCTCGCTACTCCAACCAAGAGTGAGTTGCATGGAAAGACTATGAAAAATTCACTTGGGACTCTACCTTACTCTCGTGGCTACTATCTTCCCGGACTCGCAGTAAAATCGTATTGTGGGACCTTTATTTTGTGAGTGCCCCAATTGGCTTGAGCACCTTTTCTAGGCCATTCCTGATATAAAGAAAATAAAAGAACAGAAAGACATTATTTTTCCCTTGTCAATCAAGTAGCAACTCTCTTGTACTATTACAAACCTCCAATCTTGCAACCTTTTAATTTTTTTAATTCTAATTACGGTTGAATGATCTTTGAATTACTACACTATTTTCACTTCATCCTCACAAGGGAAAATAGCAAGCATGAAACAACTCAAATGGAAGTGTATTCTAATTCTATTTTCATCCAGTCTAGTTCTAGAGCACCTATGTTTCCTAATATTAAATCATTTAGCTAGAGAGTTCATAAAAAATAGATGCACTTTGGCAGATGATTTTTTTTGGCAACCAAGCTAAGGAATTACACTTTATATTTGAGATTCATTTTTGTAATTTTGCTTCTTTCCTTGTATCTACCTTTGTGTAAATGCTTTATATTTTCCTCTGGCTTTTTGTTTAGCAAAATTTTCTTCGGGTTGCCTTTCCTTGACAAAGTCTTATCAAAATCTTCCATGCCCTACAAGAGTTGCAAGTGTAACAATGCGTGGAGGAGTATATGGCATCAATTTACATGTGAAAAGTAAATATAACAGGCATTGCATGCATCATGCTTGCATGTGTTGGTCGAGAATGACAGGTGCGACCCAGCTAGATGGAATTGTACCACATGCATGGACAATAATTGAACATATATAGATAACCTTATGAAATGCATTGCAACATCATATTTATATATTCACTCCTCATAATCCTCTTCTCTTACCTATTATAAATATCCGTCACATCTTCCTAAGCTCAAATTACTACTACGTGGTCTTATTTATGTTCTTTTCTTTTCCAGATGAGTTGTAGGATAATTGATATTTAACTTTCTCATTTAGGAATAAATTTCACTACACTCATCTTAATTTCAGCTAATACATTTCCTCTATATTCAAACATTTTCTTGTATCGTGTAAGTAGTAGGGGATAAAGGAACATGTGGGAAATAATGAGGACACGTGACATGGAGTTGTTCACGGTGCTGGTCATAGTGAGGGCTGCTTCTCTTAGGGGAGTGTTGCACGAAAGAGTGTATAAACCTAGGGATTGAGGGCCTCAAGGATGACGGGTTGTTTTTCTTGGAATGATATTTATTTTGACGAATTAGGCATTGGAGGCATATGGGAGGGTAGAATCACGGGTGGAATTGAAGCTTCCAAGCAGCCTTTAGATCTCTATTTGCATGTTTCCAAGTTTTTCAAGCAAATTTGACTTACAATAATGCATGAGTTTACCCCGAGTACTCTTTATCGAGAACAATTCTCGGCAGAGACTCTGTCGAGTATATTTGGCCCTTCGCCGAGTGTTTGTGACACTCGACGTAGAGTGAAATTCCATTAGTAATTCGAATTATAATCTGTAGCCTAGGTGCAAGGTTAATTTCTTGAGAGCGCATAGAGTGAAATGTTAGTAAGCATCCTTGCAGCCGACGGGTTGGATGCCTTCCCACACTAACACGGCAATGCCACCAAACAACGGAATTGACTGAGACCTTAAGTTCTGAACATAAGAAGTTGACGATGCCACATCAATGCCAATTGTGAGTAATGTATGACGGAAAACGACCACCGCTTGCGACCACTGCTAGCTGACCACTACTTCATCCGAGATCAGCTTCTTCTCCATTGCATATGTTAGCATGTGATGCTCCGCCTCGTCGATGCTTGCAGAAGCAAACATGTTAAGGATCGTTATTTGCGGTGGCATTATCGGTATGTAGTTAACTGACCATTCTGCCAAGTCTGATTAGCATATGGTAGGCCATTTTACCCTTCAAACTTACTAAGTAAGTGATTGGTTATAATCAAAACCAATTTTCTGTATCAGGATTTGAAAACAAATTAAAGGGGTTGTGCCGGAGCATTGTCTAAGCAATGGGGTGTTTATCCTAGCCTTGGAGCTCATTTGGAGCACATTTCTTGTCATTTGTCTGAATATGTTTAAAGCACTCTGGATAAATTTGGAGCACATTTGGAGCATTCTGGTTTTGATTATATCCAAATTTGGAGAAATTTGTCCAGAGTGCTCCAAATAAGGATAATGTGGATAATTTGGAGAACATTTAGACTATGGACATGAATTTGGAGCACTCTGGTTTGGATATGTGCATTTGGAGCACATTTGGAGCACTCTGCATATAATCAAAACCAATTATCCACATTTGGAGCACTCTGGATAAATTTCTTGTCATTTGTCTGAAGCACTCATGTCCATAGTTAAGAATTTTGTGCTCGGAGGAACAACAACCCGGTTGAATGTTTAAATTATGATAGAACTAATATTTGATACTAAACCAATGGATATCTCACCCTAAACTAAAGGTGACAAGGCAGATTTTATCGAGAACATGCTTTTTGAGCTCCGACTGGTTGACAGCGACACCGGCTGCCAACATGTAGTGTGCATTTGTCATACGTATATTATATTACCCGACCTTATTTCTCCATGTGCCACCTGACCTGAGCATGTTTTCCGGTGATTTCCTAACATAAGAAGGCATTACTTGTACTGGTGGGAGAGTAATTGAGCCCTATTTCAACCATGGCCTACTTTTGAAACCAGGGGTTTGAATGAACGGTAACTATATTAAAGGATTCCATGATGACATCTCTCTTGAACTATTTAATCATGATAGTGACATTGATCTTCGTCTCAAAGTTCCACTTTTCTTTGTGTCAAAACTCACGAAGTAACTTATTATAGCGACTGCTCAAACTATAGGATGGATTTATTTGCAAGATAGAAATATTTCGAGCATCTGGCTAGGCATGGGAAGCACACGAAAGAATGGGTCACTTGTGGTGACGAATCATGTACAACAAGGGTCCAATAGTCTATCACTATCCTTGCAATAAGTCGTGTGCTTAGATTTCATCGTTTTACGTTGACTCTGGTTCAGTCATATATGTACACACCCACCTCATGCAAGTAGATAACTCGCAAGTCAGGAAGGTCGAGTAAGACGTGCGTCAATAGAGCAAGCAAGCAAAGGTAGCGATCGAAGCATGCACATGGTAGTATCTTATGCATTAAGTAATCTTTTGATAAAGAGCGGATTTTATTGACTCTTAATGTTGCATCAAGAGAATACAATCACTATTAGCACATGCCCAGCCTCTGCGAGACTAAGATGCACACAGTCAACACCAACACACACACACACAAAGAAACAAAAAAAACATAACCCTCGAAAGTCCTGTCGAAGCAAACTTAATTAAGCATACAACAACATTATCAACATCAACCACCACCAATAACGGGCACCCGGAATGTGAGCAAAGTGCTTCAAGAACGACGCATTCAGGAAGGAAAAGACACACAAGTGTCGTCGTTGTCGCCAGATCCAGTCGTGCACTATTGGGAAAGGGCTTATAGGTGAACCCCCATTAGTGGCGGGCGGCAATATCTGGCCGCCACTGTTGTTGCCGCAACAGTGGTGACCATGTACTCGTGCCCGCCAGTGGTAACATGTGTCCAGTTTTCCCATGGACCAATGTTTGTTATGGCGGGCTCGTGCTGGCGCCCGTCACAGTTATTTGGTTTCCTGTGACGGGCAACGGTGTTCACCCGCCAGTGTTATTTTGGTCTCGTGGCCAAATTTTGCAGCGATGGGCTTTTATTTGGGACCGCCACAGGCTACCACAGCCATCCTTTAACCGCACCTGTACCCGCCGCCAGCCCGATTCTATCGTCTGCCTCTCCCTCGATCTCGTACCCGCTGTCGCCCCGATTCTATCGTCTCCCTCTCCCTCGATCGCCACCGCTCTACATCCACCCATCGGTCGCCGCCGCCGCGGCACGCACACTCACAAGCTGATCTCTGTCGTTCCCTCTTTCCAGCTCTCGCCCGTGACACCTAGCCGTGGCTACGGTTTCAGTTGCTGCTTTTTGTCCATCCTCGGCGCATCTCCGGCGGCTCCTCTCTACCAGACACAACGACCGCTACATCGCCTACAAACATCTAAGGCGAGCAATCGTAACTCTACATCGTTCCTCTGCTCTAAGCCAGTGGCGGTGCCGAATGTGATCTACGGTTAGTTAGGATACTAGTCATCCAAAATTATGGTTTCATATGTGTAATATCTTTTATTTACGTGCCTAAAATATGCATTTAATTCTATTTTGGTTCAAGTTATTGGCAAGAGGCTCTAAGGAACACTGTTCAGGATATCGGTAGCTGGTACCATATCGGTCGGAGGCTGATAAGGGATTAATCGACGAATCGGCCATTTATCTGAATATATTGGTAACCCATTTATCGGTAGGTTAACTAGGGCCATATCTATATATCCGAAGCTACCACGAGTAGAAAACGGCCCATCAGTCCCGGTTCCAGAGGGCCTTTAGTCCCGGTTCTGGAACTGGGACTAAAGGGTCGGGACTAATGCCTAAAACCTTTAGTCCCGGTTGGCTTACGAACCGGGACTAAAGGCCCTCCACGTGGCCGCTCTCTGTGCGTGGAATTTTTTTTTTCAATTTTTTTTTGTTTTTAATTTTTTTCTGATTTTCAAAATTTTGAATTATTTGACAATTTAATCTCTAATCACCCCTCCTCACTGCTTCAGAATTTAATCATCGTCTAACTTCCCGGCCGGTCACCCATCCTTTCACTACTCCAACCCCAGCACGCTTAACTTTCAGGTTCTATCTCCCCTAGTTTCCAAATCTGCACTTGTTGTTTTCCTAACAATCTTAAGCTATCAATCCTGTTAACCCTTAGGTCTTGATGTCACATGATTTAATTTTTTGAATTCCAAACAATTATTAAAATAAACAACAATGATTAACAAACAACAATGATTAATTTAAAAAACTAAAAAATACTTCAAAAAAAGGAAAAAAATTCGAAAAAATCAAAAATTCTCAAAAAACAAAAAAAATCAAAAAATCCAAAATAATACAAAAAAGTTCAAAATAAAATAAGTAATAATAATATTGAATGTCAATGAAAATAAAATAAGTAATATTATTATTATTATTATTATTATTATGCCATTTATTCATTTAATATGGCATAATTAATATCTTTAAATCTGTAAATCGAAATTCGACAAATATTATATCCATTATTATCGGAAAAATGTGACCATGATGTCACACGCTTCACCGTTTGAGTTTGAAACTATTATTCTAGAAAACAATAATTATTTAGTAACACTAATATTTATTGAATAAGTAGTTTGACCACTGTTTGACCAGAGTTTGACCACATTTCATTTTTTTAAACTTATATTAACTAAAGAATTTTTGTGTGTTCAATATGAACCATTCAAAGCCACATCCTCAAATTTCAACCATTTCTGACTTCATTTGCTATTTTTCATGTATTTAATGATTTTTTGAGCTAAATTAGGCCGAAATTGAAAAGCACTACAAATGAACTCTGAAAAGGTTGAAACCTGGCATGGTATCATCATTTCACCCAAATAGCTTGTGCTAAAAAGTAGAGAGGGTTATGGCAAAAACTGGATGCACTTTGTGTACAAACTGGACCATCTTTTTCGAAGTAACAGGGTTTCAGACGAAAACTCAGCTGTTATAAAGACATTTCATTTTTTTAATCTTATTTCAGCTCCAGAATTTTTGTGTGTTCAATATGAACTGTTCAAAGCCAAATCCTTAAATTTCAACCCTTTTTGACTTCATTTGCTATTTTTTCATGGATTTAATGATTTTTTGAGCTAAATTAGCCTGAAATTGAAAAGCACTAAACCCGGGACTTAAAACGACCGAAAACCCTAAACCCGGGACTTAAAACGTCCGAAACTCTATTATAAACAGTAAAATTAAAGGTTCAAACCATAAAATCTAACCCTAAACTTAGAAATCTAAACCCTAGCCCCTAAACCCTAAAACGTCTAAAACGTCCAAAAACTCTATTTTCCCTTTGGAATTTGGTGATTTTCAAAAATTGTCGAAACGGAAAACTTGTTGTTTCTTCGAACAAATCTTTTTTTTCTGCAAATTTTGATATATTATTTGTATTTTTCTGAATTAGAATGATTTAGTTATGATTTTTCTAACATTTAGGGGCTCGCAGGGGCCCCCCCTTTAGTCCCGGTTGGTATCTCCAACCAGGACTAAAGATAGACCTTTAGTCCCGGTTGAAGACACCAACCGGGACTAAAGGGCTGGGAAAAAAATTTGAAAAAAAAATTTGATTTTTTTTTTTAATTTTTTTCCAGTCCCAGTTGGTGTCTCCAACCGGGACTAAAGACCCCTTTAGTCCCGGTTGGTCTCTCCAACCGGGACTAAAGGTCCCGTTCGAACCGGGACTGATGCCTGCGCCGCTCGAATCGGGACTAATGCTCACATTAGTCCCGGTTCGTAACGCAACCGGGACTATTGCTCCGATCCGGCTGTGACGAAAGCCTTGTTTTCTACTAGTGTACATAGCAACATGCATTGTACTGAATGTCTAAATATGCAATCCTAGGCTACATAGCAACAAGGAAGAGTGTTACCTTGATGTTTTAATGATATCTAGATCTACATAGAAGAGCAGAAACACAGTACCAGCAATTGTGCATCACTTTCTAACATCAAAGGAGAGCAGCACAACAACAATAATACTTGTACATCACATAAGAGAACAGCACATCACCAGCAGCAGTACATCAGCATTTACAGAACACAACGTAGAATAGTAGTGCTTCTGTTCTTGGCGTAGGTGAGTAGTTTTGGGCCGAAATATACTGCCAAGTTAATCGGCCCAGCCGATAATTCCGCCTGACAACCGATAAATCGGCTTGTCAGACCGATGAACTAGTCTCCCAGTTAATGGGGCCGACTAGGCCTTTCTCGTATCGGAGGGTGGCCGAATAGCAGTTAACTGCAGGTAACTGCAGTTAATCGGCCGATATTTGTAACTGTAGGAATTAATTATAGAAAAAATCCCTCCTCTGCCTCCCGCTCAAGAAGTTCAGAGGTAAATTTCCGATGGAGCTGAACTTAATTTCATGTTGTTATGTTATTGTAGGAATCCCTCGTATGGATTCTATTGTAACTATAGGAATTAATTATGGATGATGATACATGAATGTTTTCTATTCGTAAATATAATCATCTCGTGAAGCATGAACATTTAATTGGATTTCTCCAACAATACACGGCTTCAAAAGAGTGTAGAAAATATCGTGTAACGTTGATTAATTTCCGTTTTTGCGAGCTTTCAGACACTCATTTTTCCATTTTTCAGCATAAATCATGCCCAATTTGCTTTCCATCATTTAACTTATATAATTATTCCATAACATGAGCTTATGCAATGGACGAAGGATGCACCTTCTGTGGCGACGGGAGGCTAGGCTCATGTTACACAGTTCACCTAACTTGCAGTGAGATATGTGTCGACCTTCAAAATGACTTTATGGTGTGGGCGGTATGTTCCATTTAATTGCACAATTATCTAATTATTCCATAATTATCTAATTTCTGTTTTCTCTTTATCATAGTCAGCGCATCCCTTATTGGGAAAGGGAGGATTTCATGCGTGTGTCCAACCTGGCAATGGATGAGGAGAGGACGATTCAGTTCGACATGATGCTGCTTAAGAATGACATTCCCTTAACCCTCACTCTCACCAACGCGTGAGGGAGAACATATTTCCATGGTCAAAATGGGATGAACATTGGTACAGAATTACTGATGCAAGCTAGGAGGTCGTTCTTACTTTTCGTTCACGAATTTGAGGAGGGTCATCAGGGCGGCAACAAGATCTCTCCGTTGTACGGTGTCCCACAATCACCGTAGTACCGCATCGGAGGATAACTGTGCCCACGGAAGCTGAGAATACCGCCTCCTAGCCAAGATTAAGAAGATGATTGGAGAGATGATGGATTTAGTTTTATGTTGTAACGATAGAGCTGAACTTAATTTCATCTTCTTATGTTATCTATATTATCTATGTGAACTTAGTTCCGTATGCCTTTATATGGTAAATAAGCATGTTTAATTTCTACAAATAGCCCATAGGGATCCCCTTTATGAACACAACAAATGAATGGGGAAAATTATACGGTAATTTCTGCACATAGCCCATAGGTGCTTGTTTACATGCTAAGTAATGATTTCTCCTGTAGTACATAAAGGTTCTTGAATCAATTCTGGCAGCGATGCATACATCTCTTGTAGAGTTACTCCAGAATGACTCCAGAATGAACAAAAGAAACAAGTTAGATTCACTCTTCGTTAGATAAAACATGTTACCCATGTTATGTATTAATCATCAATCTCACCTGTTGATATTAATTTTTTCTCTGGTTCATGTAGAGTTATTCACCGGATAGCATGCGCTCCAAGGACGAGGGGCATCCCATACTTCAAAAGCAAGGGTAGAATGATAACATGGGCGAGGGGCCTTCCATACATCTCTTGTAGAGTTATTAATTTTTTCTCTCGTTCATGTATTCATGGCTTCATGGCTTATTCTTTTTTCTTTTGCAGGTGATATCTAATCCCGAAAGAATGGTTGAGTAGAAGGAGCAACATCTACCATATTTGTCCTTTTCATTCTTCATACTTTCTTTTTTATCGATTTAGAACATTGATGATCTTTGTGCAAGCCTATCTAAATTTGTATTTCGATGATGATGTATGAAAATTGGATGATGATGATGTATGTAAAATGGATGCCAGCTTATATGCTATATGTATATACATGTGAACAATATATATACACGAACTGTACCGTGTTGTATGCATAGTACAATACGTGCATATTTTTTTAAAATCCGAAAATTATTAGCAGTGGCGTGCAGCAGCAGGTGCTCGCCAGAGGTGCATCTGCTACGGTGTAACCTTGCTCTCATGCACCCCATTAGTAGTGGCGAGTGCTACTTCTTGCCCCGCCACAAATGACAAATTAGCAGTGGCGGTCTACCACTCGCCACTGGTGGCCTGTTAGGAGTGGCGGGAGGTCATTGGCGGGATGGCCTGGGCCCCTAGCTCATCACTGATGGCCATTTTGCACCCGCCACTACTAGGCATTACTGCAGTAATGGTGGAGGTTAGATCTTGAGTTTTCACTCCAAAAAAGAAGTTCGAGCACAGTCCAAATAATGCCTCCAACAAGGATATGATGTATAACACCACCAATAATGCCTCCAACAAAGATATGATGTATAACACCACCATTGCCAGGTATAACCTATGCATGTCAGACCAAGAGTTTTCACTCCGGAGCTTGACACCTTGTGCTGAATAGCACTACCAAACTTGAGTCATCATGTACTGTTAGCACCATTTTCAATGAATAAGTCACCGTTGCAAACTAGATCATCTCGCCTCGATAACCGTACAGTGTCCAGAGTCCTGACGTGGACATCACCACGCAAATGAACATACTGTGCATACGGGGAGCAAATCGAGTATGCTCCCCGATATCAGCTAGCTGCCAAGAAACCATCTTAGGGGGGCCAACTGACAGCCCCAATGTATCTGGTGGTGATGGTACGCAGCCCGCAGAAATAAAGTCATGGGTGCCGCGGATGCGTAAGGTTTTCTTTCGTTCCCCTCCTCGTGCTACTGTAGAGTGAGAGGCGAAAGAGAAGCGCTCCGGTTCCCTCGCTCCGCCGCCGGCCAGGCCGCGGTTTCCTTCCCTCTCCGGCTGCTGCCTCGGCGGCGGGAGAGTGGGGGAAACCCGGATCTGTGCCTCCGGTGTGTAGATAGTAGGGGTAGCTTTCCCGGCGGCGGCGTTTCGGTGGTGGCAGCGCCGGCGTCTGGAATAAGGTTCCTGCAGCTCTTGCTCCACCTCGACGGCGTCCCTGGCGGCGGTGTCGAAGAGCTGGTCAGGGTTGGTGTTCGTTGTCCCTTGGGGGCGACGCTTTTGGTACCCTTGAGCGTGGCCGGCGAGGCGGCGGCGGTGGCCACGTTTTTGGGCTTTTGTCCTCTGCCTCCTCCCCCGCTTCGGTGGTGTTCTGCTCCGTCGCCATCGAGGAGGTCTGGAGGTCTGTATAGGAGTCCCTGGACGGCGTCGGTCGTCCTGTGGTTTGAGGCGGTTCCCGGAAGCTGCTCGTGCTGGTGGTGTGCAGGTGAGGAGATCCGGTGGCCCTCCCCGTCGGCGACAGGGATGGGGATCTCGAGCTGGAGGAGTCCGGGGCTTGGCCCCGGCCGACGATCCCCAAAGTCATGGCGCCTCCGTTCGCGGCGGCGCACCGTGAGGACCAGAAAGCAGAAGGTCTGCAAGGTGCTTCTCCGGCTCTCGGAAGGCTTCTCCGGCGCCTGTCTTGGCGGCGGCAAAGTCCAGCGGCGTGGCTCGGTTCATCAGGGGCCTCCAGGCGTTTTTCCTTGTTTTTCTGTTTGCTGGGGGTGCTTCCTGGTAGTTTCCAGTCCAGGTGTGTTTCTGGGTGCTTCGCGTGCGTGGGTGCGTGGCCTGTCTCCTGTTCGGTTGTTTCTTCTGAATGAGACACGTACTCTGCAGCAAAAAAAAGTCATGGGTGCCGCCAAGAACCCACATGGGGCAATCTAGCAAGACCAGGCGCCACTAGCCAAGAACGTCCAAGAAGGTGGAAGCCCCGCACGGCATGTAGGAGCTGCCCCGCTTACCAAGGAAGATGTGGCCAGTGCCTAAAGGTTTGGCGCCTCCTCCTCAATCTGCTATGAACGGATCTGCTGGCAACAGACAATGATTGACGACCTCCATCCTTCCTTGTCCCGATCTGGACGAGGGTAATCAGCAGGAGGCCGATTTGAGCGAGCACCAAAATCTGCTGGCAGGAGGGGTGCTGCGATAGAGGTGTTTTCCTTGCGGGGGAACACCAGGCGTTACATAAATCTAGATCCATGCATGAAGTGGTCGAGCATGAGCTTACAAAATCCGTACCACAGCGAGATGAAGCAGGGTTTGCTGGAAGGCTGCGTGCCGGACTAGCCACTCCTGTACAACTGACCGATATAGTATCGAACTACTCAGAGAGTACATAGAACATGAACGAACACTACAAACTACTCCCATCATCGCCTAAACTAAGAGATTGGATTTTCTGTTCATGCGGATGTACCTACACCCAGCCCGGAACAGCCACACTTTTCTCAATTTAGTTTTGTTTGTAGTTTCTTCCTCTGGATTTCTGTTACAACTATAAATCTAACAAGTAATTATTATTTTCTCCGAGCCCCTCAGTCTCCAAAAATTGAATTTCTCAGCATCCAAGTTCTAATCATGCTTGAATATACATTACCTCATAGGCAAATCAAGGAATCCATATCTTTACTATTGATGCAACAGAGGTAGTGGCTGACGACAGTTTGAAGGTGAAAATTTATGGTTTGACACACTAGATCCATGGATAGCTCACCCTAAATGCCACAAGGCAGATTTTATAGAGAAGACGCTTTTAGAGCTTCGACTCGTTGATAGCGACATCGCCTGCCAATGTGGAGTGCTCTCACTCCTCGTATCTAAAACCGGTGTCGTCGCCAATCCATCCACATAACGTATCGGGACCAACAACCGGTGCAGCCTACCTAAAGCCGCCCTCATCATCGGATCACTAACCCATCTTCAGGAGAGATATCCGCATCATCCTTGCCAGACCGAACATCCGTCGACGCCACCACGGCGCTCAACGGCGCCACCGCCCTGCGCTCATCCGCCCAGACGCGAAGACTCCGGAAGATATGTCGTGCGTAGCACCTGCCAACCAGGCATGACTCAGCGTAGCACCTGTCGATCAGGCATGACTTGACAGCTCCACCGAAGCTTCGTGCAAGACGAAGCCGCTCCACCTCCTGCCTCTGTCTTCCAGCGCTGCTCCACAAACGATGCTTACAAGAAAGAAACGGCACCATAGTACCGCCATCGTCCGATCTGGAAGACCAGATCTTAGGATTTCCCCCGGAGCAGCACGAGTGGGTCGACAACAGTTGCACGATGATGCCTTCATCAAGGTAACGGCGCAAAACGCCGCCAACGCCCGCCAACGGCCCGGTTTTCACCGGCAACTATGTCTCCCCGACTCGTAGCCGGGACTAGATGCCGAATCTCGAGATCCGACCACCCAGCCGCAAGCCGACCACCTCTGACGGAAAAGATGACCACCACCACCGACTGCCACCGGTCAGATCTGACCGAAGGTGCCGCCGACGAGACCACCAGGCCCTCCACGCTGCTGCCGCCGATCCAAAGACAGATGGTGCGCCGCCGCCGCCGCCGTCGCCCGAGGGGCTAACCGCTGCGCCCGCAGGCCGCGCCGTCTCCAACGTCGCCGCGCCACAGCCATTGCCGTTGCCGACCGGATCGGGCGTGCCTCCACATGAATCGGGGCCCCGCGCAACCCCAGATCTGCGGGAGAGAGGCAATGTCCTCCGCCACCGCCGTCGGCCCCCAGGCTTAGACCGGCGGCGTCCCCCGGCGGCGGCGGAGGGAGGGGATGAGGGAGATGCGCCCCCGGCGGCTGGTTTGGGGCGCCACCCGAGTCGCCCGACGCGGGGGCCTGAGGGCTTCCTGGGTGCACATATATGTGTGTGACCCGTAGGAAAGCTAGCTCTCATCGCCTGCCAACATGTAGTGTGCATTTGTCATACTCATTTATACTATATAACTTCGTTTGTCCATGTGCCACCTGACCTGACCATATTTTCCAGTTAGTTTGTACTGGTCGCAGAGTAACTGAGCCATCTTTCCAGCATGGCCCCCTTTTCTAAAAAAAAAAATCTTTCCAGCATGGCCCACTATTGGTATTGGGGGTTTGAATGAGCAGTAGACCATATGTAAGAGGACTCCATGGCTACATACATCTTGGACTATTTAAGCATCATCGAGACACTGATCTTCGTCTCCAAGTCCCTCACTTCTTTGTGTCGAAACTCCCAAAGTACCTAGTTATAGCTACTGCTCAAACTATAAGATGGACTCGATTGATGACACGGATTTTTCTCCTTGTTTATTTAGAAGAGAGAACCATGTCAAGCATCTAGCCAGGCATGGGAGGCACAGGGAAATAATGAGTCAATTGTGGTGTTGAATTTTGTACAGCAAGTGAGCAAAATTCTATCGCTGTCTTCGGAATAACTTGTGCGCGAAGATGTTGCCATTTTAGGTTGATTCTTGTTCAGTCGTACATGGACATACACACCTCATGCATGTAGATAACTCACAAACCAAGCAGGTCGAGTAGGACGAGCGTCAAGAGAGCAAGCAAGCATAGGTAGCTATCGAAGCATGCACATGCTACCATATCTTATGCATGAAGTGATGCAGAGTGAACTGACAAATTCTGTACCACAGCGACATGAAGCAGGGTTTGCCAAAATCTGAGAGACGCAGAGAGATTTCTTGTGTAAGACCTTGCAAGATATTGCTGTCTTGCGGTTACTCAAGTTGCAGCTTCTTCAAGCAAAAGTTTCAATCCTGCGTGAATGGTGACCACTAATCAAAAGAAGAAGAAAAATGCGTTTTAATCATTCACGGATCAATTTTCGCCCTGGCTCATTAGTTTTCGGCACTCCTGTACATTTGGAAAAATCAAATGAACCACAACCAATTTATTCAGTGAAAAGGGGACTACCACAACACTGAGCTGGAAGGCCACGTCCTAGACTAGCTAGTATACAGAACATGCGAAGTGAGCGATATAGTATCGATCTAGTCAGAGAGTACAAAGAACTTGAACGAACACAACCAACTACTCCCATCATTGCCTAGACTAACATATTGGATTTTCTGTTCATGCGGGTGCACCTACAACCGGGAGCTCCCACACTTTTCTCAATTTAGTTGTTTTTGTTGTTTCTTCCTCTAAATTTCTCCTAGGACAATTAGTCTAACAAATAATTATTTTCTCTCCGAGCCCCTCCATCTCCAACAATTGAATTTCTAACCACGCTTGAATCTATATTACCTATTAGGCAAATCAAGGATTCCATATCTTGACATTTAATGCAACGGAGGTAGTGGCCAACGGCAGTTTGAAGCTGCTCAAGCGGTTGCGTGGACGGCAAGGCTTCAAAGTCAAAGGAGAACGACATACTATTGATTCATCTCCATCACACAGCCGGTCCTAATCGGCCGGAAAATAAGCATGTAGGAGTATGGTTTAACTCTGAAAGGGGATTTTCCAGCCGAACAAGTTTGTACGGGCTATGCGTCTGCCGCAGGATCGCGCTACGGGATTCGTCTTGTATTCAGCGCGTCAGCGCGTAGAAAGTATCTTGGGTAC
Source organism: Elymus sibiricus (assembly GCA_039707655.1). Lineage (NCBI taxonomy): Eukaryota > Viridiplantae > Streptophyta > Magnoliopsida > Poales > Poaceae > Elymus > Elymus sibiricus. The sequence goes on from CM077663.1 coordinate 379,100,690, forward strand.
CGAACTGCTGCCCATGTGTACAAATGTACATATAGAATACGGTATGCAAATCCGCAGATCCGTTAATATAATTGGGTTTTCGGTCTTTCCGTCATGGGTCACTCTGACATATTTTGAGATCTAGCGGCTGGGAAAGGAAATATCTCATTTCTGGCGACGACAACATGGGCGCGGAGTTCAACCGGGAGATGAGTTTGGCCTGGTAAATAAATTTATATTGCAATGCTACTTGACTGCACTATGCTACTGTGGAGAGATGTTTTGGCTCTGGGGTGCATGTGCTCCATGATAACCAGTAAATTTAAATAAACTAGTAAATAAATTTTAAATATTTTTTTGTGTGTAGATGTTCTTGTTAGTGTAACAAGCGTGCTAGAAAATTTTCATGGAAAAAAAGGATAGCAATGCTTCCTCGGTGAGAAAAAAAACAATATGTGTAACATTTGGATATAACATTTGATGTTCAACTTGTTTATTTTGCGCAAGGCAAAATGCTTACGCTTACAACCTTAAAATTTGCAGGTAGCATTTTCGCGTGACATTGAACAGGAGTATTTTTGTCAATATTTTTTGGAACATTTGCACAAAACATTTTTAGTGTGCAGGAGCATATGCTCCCAAGAGCCGAATTGCATTTCCCTACGCTACTGCTGCTTTTAAATTTTGGCATTTTGGTACAAATAAAATGGATATTTGGGGAAAATTTGCTGCATCTATAGGTTTTGAAACTGCTCTTGTTCTGAAAGTTCAATACATCAGAGAAATTTGCTTGATCCATCGATGATGTTCACTCAACTGCCGCAAAGCTTGTACTTTCTATTGTCGCCAGGAGAACTAGGCCGAGTGTAAGCTAATTCGGTTTAAATTTTCATGATAGCTGCTCTAGCATGGGGAATTAGGAAAAAAATATTCTAGCCAATGAAATATGGCTTCCACACCCGGATAATTTGGTGCATTTGTTATTGCCAATACCGAGTTTGTACGTTGCCTCGGCAACCTCTAAAATGAGTATTCTCCGTATGTGTTTTGGAGGCTGCAGGTATGGGGACGCTGCTAGAATTGCTATAATATAGTGTACTTTGTGTGAATGCTTTGTTAATATCACATGGGCACATCTATGAGTGCATTGAGAGAGTGAGGGAGAGAGAGAAGGAAGGAAGGAGTGTAGGTACAAGTGGTAACAGCCAAGTACCAATGAAGTTAGCTCCATCATTTCACCCAACATCTACTATAAGTACTAGGTAGTGGCTTTAATGCGACAAATTCTTATATAAGAGGACTCAAGGCTACACACCATCTTAGACTTCTCATTTATCAACTGAGACATTGACCTCTCTTCCATGGGCCTTCGCTTTATTGTGCTAAAACACTCCATAACTCCCCGATCAACCGCTAGCTAAAATTGCAATGAGATATTCGATCGGTGGCCATTCTATGCTTGTTTCTGTAGAAGGGCAGGGGTTACTTCAAGATTCTAAGAATGTTAGGCATAGGGAAAAGAAGAACCACTTATTGCATCTATAGACGCCAAAACAGGATCCTGAGATGATGAAGTCGGGTTGTTCGCCAGAGCGGCCAAGACAGGAGGCACTTCCGGAAACACAAGGTTTGGATTTGGCCCAAGGACGACGCATGTAGGTGGGAGGGGTTGAGGGGCGGTGGGGCGGAGAGAGACGTTGCAAGGGGCAGCAACCACTGGGAAAAGAACTGCCGGAATCCCTCCAAAGACACTGTGGACCGTCCCGGAGCTGTTACCGCAGCGCGGAGGAGCGGGCGACGCTGGAGACGAGGAGAAATCCTGCCGCCGAGACGGGACGCCATCCCTGGATGAGATCGTACCGCACACCATCGGGTGGCAATGGCGCGCACGGAGCAACACCACAACCGAGCGTCAATGGTTCCCCTTGTCGCATGTGCGGGCGACGCGGGGGTCGGACTCATGTTCCAAAGGGTCAGTGAATCCACCCTTGCATGTATGAATTCCATGGCTCCAAACGCTTGGGTACATGTTTCCTGTTCTGCTGTACACTTTGTTTTTTCCGAAAAAGAGGATGACCCCCGGCGAAAATTCGTAGTTGTGATCGAGCACCTCGGTGCACGTCTTCTGGACGCGGTGCATCCACCGTCGCTAGGGATCAGCACTGTTCTTGTATTTCCGGGACTTGTATGGCGGAAGACAGAGAAAAGGATCTGGTGCAGAATCTATGGCTGCTGGGCAAAGTACTGTTCCCACGATATACACTGTTTGGAACTGCATGATGGTACTGCTAACATGCATGTGGAGATAAGGCTCGCACTGTTCATTCATGAGGCATATTAGTGTTAATTTAAACGGACTTTGCGGCATTAAGGTTTCAACTAGCACCTACGGGTCAGAGAGAATGATGTAAACATATTTTCAGACCCCATTAATATTAGCGAATGCGCGTGACTTCATTAGTGATAGAAGAATTAATTATTGACAGTAAACATATAGCGCTTTGAGCGGACTAATTTAAACGTGTGTGCTTAATATATTTAATTGAATATCAACAATATGGTGACATTTGTTTAGAATCTACTCCCTCTGTCCCGTAATATAAAAGTGTTTTTACGTTACACTAATGAAAACGCTCTTATATTATGGGACGAAGGGAGTAAATGACTAGCACAAAACAAGTAGGCGCACTATGCTAGTAAAACCTGCTAATTATTGTTGGTTCTAGTATTAAGAGGCTGGTTAAAAATGTTCAACTTCTATTGCTATTGGTTCCAGTCATCAATGTTCAACTTTGTAGACACGTTAGTTTCATGTATTGCTGACAATTGCACCTGCTACAAATTGTATGGAACGAAAGAATGCAGGCTGAAAAGTGAAGATATGAAAGGAAAGTATGCACCCATAACGAAATATAATTTTTTCTACATTTGGCAGATGATAGTACAGCCAAAGCCATTTCATTCCTATAAAATTGTAATAAACAAAGCAACTGTAATTTCATTATTATGTACTAGTTGTGCCTACATCAAAGTACTAAATCAAAAATACCAAAGCCGTTTCATTCCTATTGAATTATAAGAAACTATCATATACACTCTGCTTGCATACACAAATCAACAAGTACTTACGTACTGCTGATTTACCACAGTTGGAAAATAAATTATAAGCAAACGATTCTTCATCTGACAAAATAATTTCAGCAACGCGTCGACCATCCCAGGGAAAACCCACGTATATCAAAACAATTCTGCAGTACACGTCAAACTAAAATTATGAAACGTACACCAACTATGGCCGGAGTCTCGCTTACCAATCCTTCAACCAGTATTGTTTTTCATAATGCAATTCAACATCCAGCAGCTCACAACTCATTCAGTCATACCAAACTTGTTACTTGCAGGCTCACAACTCATTCGGAAAAAGTATCAACACTCTATCACCAGACGAAAAATCGGCAGTCACCCGTCACTAAACTAAATTCTCAACATAAATCAGGTTCCCAACCACTAGTACCATGCTCGGTGGAGCATTGCCTGCCTGGCTACCTGGACCTAGGGGAAACAGGTGTGCCATTTCACGAAGCTTACGCAACCTACATACTATTCCTTTGGGGCAATGCCAGGGAACAGAGACATGACAGTTTGTGATCCCAACGCACTCGCGGACGCCCCAAATGAAGTGCACCGAGGTGCTCTGTCAAACCAACTTCGCACTCTGACCCTGCCGTCCGAGCCGAAGTTCCCAAGGACGACTGGGGTAAATTATGTCTTGCTCGTCCGCGGCGATGATAAGGGGGCCACCTCGGTTGGCCGGCATTTCCATGTGGTCAAGGCATATATGGAGATGTCACAATATGGTGGCAACCTGCAGCTCCAGACCTTCTCGTCGGAGCATGGCGTGTGGGGCCTCTACACCGACACCTGGCTTCCAAACCAACATGGCAGCCGCTTGCAATGAAGCCTCGGCAAGGCCCTGGTCACCGGCGGCTGTGTCCACTGGTTGTGCCTGACTGACACCGGGTCTTATGTCCTTAAGCTCCGTGTCAGATCGGCGAAGGTGATGGTGACGATGCTCCCAAAAGGGTTCCCACACAATGAACAACACCAAAAACTTCTGGCAAGATCGTCGGCGGGTGGGGACGTGCTCGTGCTCGTCACCGAAGACAACATGATATCGGCATGGGCAAAATCAAAGAATACAACCAAGTGGCAGCAAGCCAGCAACGGCCACATGTGGTGATCAACATGACGGAGAAAATTTTGCGGTTCCATGAGAAGGCAGGCGGGAGCTTCATTCCTTCGACGAACCCAGTCCAATTCAACCTAATGTGGTTCGCCGAGAGGAGCGGCACTGTGCTCATCGACACATGCTGCGGTTTCTTTTGGCTCGACATGCAGTCCATGGAGATCGTGAGGTGGTTCTTGGATCACCGGATCCAATACACGACCATAATATCCCCAATGAGATGAGTTTGACGGCTTGGGTTCCAACATTCAGTAGCACTTTGTGATTAATTCGTTCTGATTCTTGTTCCATTCTCAACTTCATTATCAACTGTAGAATCACAAGTGTATGACTTTCTAGAGCAAATAATTTAACTTTACAAGTTTTATTTGCCCATTAGCGAGGAAATTGACGTCCCATCATAGTGTACCTCTGTGGTCTTGTTAGTTTTATCTGTACTTCTGCAAGCATGTTGTTTTCTTTCTTTTGAACTGAGATGTCCTCCTATTTTCCCTTGAACCACTGCATGCTGAAGATTCATGAAATGAATGTAGACACATAAATATTTTGGATAATTCTTAGCCAACGGGTCCTGTGGCTGGTCATACAATATCATCGCCTGGGAAGGGAAAGGACCTACCGCCTGCTGCTGCACTAAGTCGCTGCTGGTCAAGACCTCCAGGTATGTAGCAAGCATAATTCATTGCTGATTCTGGTGGTAAACCTGTGATCTGCATATCGTTATTTATCAAACTGGTGCTGCTTTATGATGATGATTCCATGTTAATTATATGATTTGGTTGGTTTATGGTAAGGAAGTGATGGTTTATTATTTCATAGATGTACACGTTTCGCGATCGACATCACGATCAGGTATATGCCTAACCCACCCATTGGGTCAGCATATATAATTGGGCTACAACCTTAAGTTATGGCCTCAGACGTATTTATTGTGTACCACAAAATCATATATTTCATACGGTGAATCATCCTTTGTTTTCAAAAGAAATGCTATATTCTTTTTGTTTGCTTCAGAGTAACCGAGCAGAGCAAACATAATGCTATAAAGTACTACCTCCGTCCCAAAATTATTTTGGGATAGAGGGATATCATAATACTAGTTTGTCATGGTACCAAAATATGATCTGTTTGGTGTTCTTAATAAAGTACATGAGGCGGAGACGCCTATTATGGTGCAGAGCGGCCTTCACAATACTTTTACGTGCACTTCATTTTTTTCTGAAACCTAATCGTCTAGTATTTACTTAGCAGTAGCAGAAGATAAACCATCCCACAAACATGCAAGCATGTAACCAGTGAAAGATACTACAAGAGATGAAATTAACGCATCTTCCGACTTATCGAGCATAAAATTTTCTTTCTTTCTAATTGTTGAGCTACTGCTGCTTTTTTATTTCACTTGGCTACTGACAAAAAATCATCATATGCCTAGTCAGGTAAATGAGGGAATATATTTGTTCCAATTAATGAAGGGATATGAAGGTATGTAAGCTGTATAGCTGTAACGAATGTATTGCTTTATCTTTTGATTGCAGGGAATATTCGCTCTGCCTTTTTTCCGAGTGAATATTTGCTCTGTCTTTGTTCGCAGGTGAGGACTAACTTGCAAATTGTAGCCAGTTTCGAGCACATCAGAAGCTAGTTACCCTTTGTACCGGACTACGATATAGTATAGTATCAATGAATCACTAATATGGGATGCTAACCATTTGCTTGGTAAGGGTTTTCTTGCAAATCAGTGAATGGTAACCAACTAACGATGTCATAGTTTGATCTTAAGTGACCATGGAATCTTGACATTGGTGACCTGGTCTTTTCCCTCTTAATTGATGACATGTTTATCACTCAGGATAATGTAATGTCATTTGAATTGCGACCGTTTCGTTACTCATCCAGCCTTTGTATCTGAGAGGTGGTTTGTGCGATTGCAACCAGTCCTGGCCACTATAATATATCTTGTGGAAAGCACCAATCCTCGCATCTAACAGGTGGTTTGTGCGATAGAGACTGTTAATTTAGAAGCATCCTTGACTAAATTTTATAAGCTACCGCTAAAATATATCTTGTGGAAAGCACAGCAATATTTCTTGATGTTTCTCTTACTATATATGGGTTGATGGATAGTCTTAATGAAGTGGGCAAGGCTGGTCAGGATGAATTATATTCTCATTCTGTTACCATCATGATGCTCGGTCCTCGCCAAAGCCAGTGGTTTTGCTCATAAATAATTCAATGTTGCATACTGGACGTTTCTGCTACAGTGGCAAATTGCGGCTGAAGTAAGTACACATGTTGATTTGGAGATTAAAACGACCGATGAGCTTCAGGCATGCATTGGACATATATGAGAACAAGGTAAATTATTTTTCTGTATGATTGTTTAGCTTCAATGGACTGGGTACTCTCTGTAACTTCATTTAACTTTGTATATATTTATGAACTGTGCTTTCTCTAGGATGTGCTTTTGCTCTGTTCGGTTCGCTGTCTAGTCTATGTTCAAGGCGACGATGGTGGTTCATGTCATGCACAGAGTGACATAAAACGTCCCGGCCATATGGGACTACATACAAGTGTATCAATCCAAACTGTTCTCGCACTAATGCAGTCCCAAAGGTACTTCTTTGTGCTATACACGGCCTATATTTCTACAGTTAATATTGATTTACCTTATAACTAATGCATGCTTTGTTGTTGGTATCACGTTTGCTTTGTAGCGGCTGAAGACACGGAGCAAGTTGATTTTTTCTTCTTCGATAGAGCAGGGAAGGAAATTGTTGGCAAATCTTTGATTACCCTGCTCCATGGTTGAAAGTCCAGTAAATTAGGATCCTATTGCATTTCACTTGCCTGTGTGCTGCATATGCTTCTTATTTTGATCATACACTGCCCTGTACATGCTGGTTGTAACATTTTTACACATGTGAGCTTCACGTCACACCCTGTTGTAATCTACCTCAAATAAACGTTGCAGTGTAAGCGTGATTCCATTTCCCATGATCCTTTACTTCAGTAGTTATTATTGTGAGTTGGTGATTGTCCTGAAAGTATCATATTATCTCTACTATTTATCTCACAAGACTCTCACAGGCCTTCTGAATATGTTGTTTGAGTGAACTTCTATTCGAGGGCTCACCTTCTGTAGTAATGTCTACTTCTTAATGTTATGTTGCATCAAAACTGCGGGGTGCTCTCTCAAACGGTCAAACCTTTGTTGCTTTGTATGGAAAATAGCATACTTAGGCCATTTTGGATTAGCCATGTATGTGGTTACTCAATATTGACCTCACTATCACTATGCCTGCTTCTGAACCTCTCTAGCACTGAAATATATGCTCTGTTACTCTTAATCAGACTGCTTTTGTACTGAACTTTATGACATGCTGCACTTACTCAGGCTAAATCCTTCTGCTTTGTAATGGGCAACTAAATATGTGACGGTTCCTTGCTCGGCACACATGCTTAGGCCAATTGATAGGACCCCACACAGTGTGCCAAGGCGCGCTCCAGGTCTAGTGTACTACTAGAAAGAGCAGGATATCAGTAACAGAACTGCGTGACTTCTAATTTGAGTATCCACATGCAACCATTGAAGCTTCGATATGACTGGAATAATAGAAATCTAATGAGCGAGTTAGTCTCGGTACTCACTGTGATTGAGCTCCTCAATAGTGATTCATTGGCTTGAACATCCAGACCTTTAATACGGCAAATATTAATTCATTATCTACAAGAAAAGAAGGCAGTTCATTTCTTTTAAACTAACGGAGTAATATTTCTCCTAAATGCTTCTTGAATTTCAACCATGATCATTACGTCAACAGAACATATACATTACCATCTAAAAGCACATGGGTGGTCTCTCCTCCTTTTTTCGGGCTTGAGACCGGCTATGTGATTATATAAGTGTCACCTTACAATGGCATAGGCGGAGTTCCCCACACACCCTCCCAAAAAAGAAAAAGAAAAAGAACTAAAAATTAGTGAAGACATTTTTTTGGTTTTTGTATTTATCAAATAAGTACGAGACATAATCTACAAACATAATAAACCATTTTTTCATTTAATTTTCTTGGTACAAACATAAATTTGTAAAAAAAAATTACTTTTCCCCCCAAAAGCACTCTATTCCTTGGTACAAACATATATATTTTATTTTTCATGATTTCGAATATTTTTTTAGCTTTTCCTTTTGCAACCCTAGTCTAATGCTAAAGTGGAAATCATTCTCTTTAGCGATTTTCTTGGCACCCATGGAGAAAATAACTTGACGCCTTCCAAGTGGTGACAATAAGACCGTAGAAGCCTTCAATTTGGGCACCATCCTGTAAGCAGAAAGTTTATGTGTGGATTTCTAATTAAAAGGTGGAACCGTACAGATGGATTGCTATGTATTTTAATTCGGGAATTTGGAATCTCCAAAAGAAAATTTTGCTTACAACATCAAATTTCGACTGGGGAATTGCTTAGAAAAAATCGAAATGAGAAGAGTAATTAGTTAAGTATGATCCCCTCCCTCCGCCACAGACACCTTCATAGTTGATGGGAACGTCTCCTCCCGCTAAACGCACATCGTCGAAAGTTCTGAAATAAATGCAGGAAAATGCGAACACCAATGTCAAGTCTGGGACCTTGAACTTTGATGAGTAGGGGATACCATTGTCCTCGTGACAATCCAACCACAAGTTGTTTCGCCTGTTGACTTAAGTTGCTTGATGATAACTTCATAATTGTGGTGCACCAATCGGGATAGCATTTGGAAAAAGACAAATTTAGGATCTGTTCGGACTGATTTGTTTTTTTAGTGAGAGCTACTCAGATGTCTAAAAGAGTTGAAATTTGGCACGAACCTCACGCATTTAAGAATCTTCCATGCAAAAAATATCAAATCTTTTGAATTTTTCTAGTATTTTTTTATTTTATTGTTCATGGGGTGCAGATGAGCCCATGCTCAGAACTGGATATTCGGTATTTGACGGATTTTTCTGAGTGAAAACACGACCATTGCAAACAATATGGTGTGCGCATGATCGAATTACAGTTTTGAGGGTGTCATGTTTTAGCAAGGGATGTCTCCATGATGTGCCTTGATTCTCCTAGAGAGTTTATGCACATGTGCATTGTAAAGACCTTAATGGGGCTGTAAGTTAACATATGAATCCAGTTTCAAAACCCTTGGTACCCGCTTTATGACCTGGGGTTGACAAAGCTTTTGGGTTGTGTGCCAATTCTTGTGAAAGAGAGCTCGGAGGAGCCCAACACAAAGATCAATGTTCTGCTCCAAGCATATATTTCTGGGCTAAAGCTGGAGTGTTTCTCTCTTTGCTCTGATATGGTTTATATCATACAGGTAGCTTGATCTCTCATCTGAATGCAGTTTCTGAATTTGAATTGCTTGCTAATTCTTAAATTTCTGTATTCTTCTCCACGATGCAGAGTGTTGGTCGCCTCTCAAGAGCAATATTTGAGATAGTTTTGAAGAGAAGATGGGCTCAACTAGCAGAGCAGTCTCTGAAACTTTTGCAAGATGAATGATAAGCAGACTTTGAGTTTCCAAACTGCTTCGTGCCAATTTCATGGCATTACAAATGAAATCCTGATGAGAATGGAGAAAAAGGAACTGGTTTGGGAGAGGTACTCTGACCTATCATCGCAGGAAATTAGTGAGTTAATCCTGTATCCAAAAAGAAAAACTTGGGAGAGGTACTATGACGTATGAAACTCCTCTATCAACTGTCAACAAATTTATGAGGGAAATCAAACTAGGGTTTCTCGAAACAAATGGAAGAGAAAAAAAAAAGAGAAAAGCAAGGCGATCGAGAGGGAAGGGGTTGCCTGACTTGGAATCGTCCGTGGGAGCTAGCTGCCGGGCAGAGGTCACCGCCGCCGCTCCTTCTTTCTCTCGATCTCTCTCGGTTCTGGCCACAGTTGCGCGGTGGAAACTGCAGACTGAAGGGAGTCCGGGACGTGCAGTCCAGCTAATGAAAGCCCATCAAGCTCGATAAACATTAGCCCTAACTGAGAATTAAAGCCCATGTAGCTCGCGATGTAATTGGCCGTAAAACAAAGCGACTTACGCACGTAGGAATCGCCTGCGTATGGTAGATGCAACTCCTAGGCGCATGCGTTAGGTTACGACGCATCTATACCTCCCAAAGAATAAGAGGAGGATGTCGAGGAACAAAGTCGTTCGTCGTCCTCTCCCGCCTCCTCCTACGCTGCCGGAGTCGCCGTCTACTGTCGACACCCGCTGTCTACTGGTGCTAACACCACCCCTGCGCCACATCCCTACAGCACCTCATGGAAAAAGTCCGTGGACGCTGCTTCTCTCGGCACATTAAACCCAGCCACGCACCAAGGTGGAATAGCGCTATGACCACCGCCTCTGCCGCCACCGTCGCCAAGGTTCCCTCCCCGTGGTACCACAACCCAATGAAGGTCGCTGGATCGATAACCGTATTCATTGGCAGTGCGACCATCGCAGTGAACCTCAGGTACCGTGAGACTGTGCCGTTCACCGGTCGCACCCGTTTGGTCGTCTTCACCCCAAAAGAGAGGCGCGCGAGGTTGATGAGGCCAGGTTCTAAGAGTTCAAGAACAAGAATGCCTCCGATATCCTCGAGCCAGACCACCCCGACAAAATCCGGGTTCGTCGCATCACCCATGCCGTCATCACCACCGGGCATGTCACATAAAGTATTCCCTCCGTTCCATAATGTAAGACGTTTTTTGACACTACTGTACATACTACTAGAGTAATTATTGTCGGTGAGAAAAGAAAGGGGTATATTTGATTGGGCAAATCATAAAATAACATATATGTGTGAGTAGATGGAGCATATTCATTCCAATTAATTAATTAACAACAAGTTGGCATAACCTTAGCATTATTAATTACCCTCTCTATAGGTTGGGCATGCTATTCAAAGGGCCACATCATCGGTGGTGTACAACAATTGGTGGTAAAAGATCATCAAACAAATGCCCTATTTGTGCGTCATTATGTTGCCCACCTTACGAAGGTACACATACGTGATCCAACCGTAAGTTATATAAATGCTTACCAAAATAATGTTTTTTTCTTGGTCAATTTATGGCCTAACCAAAAACGCTCTTGTTGTTGCAAAATTTTCATATTAGATTAATAATTAATTAAACAATGTGTTTTTTTGTGAAAATATGGCCTAACCAAACACCCTCTTATTGTTACAAGTATTTCATATGAAGATGCAGATGTATTTGTGTTACCTATGTACGCATATGTTGTGTAGGCATGAGACAAAGGCGGATCACATTGGAATGCTACTACTGGCTGCACCCGGATACGACCTGCGCATAGCCCTTTTGGATTGCTATATGTTTGCAAAGATGCAAGGAGATTTAACGACAAAATGGCAGAACCTAGAATCTTACTTATGTACTAGGGGTTGGGGCGTCACCCTGTGGCGCCTCTTGAGCGGGAGCTGGGCGATGCCAGGTAGGGCGCGCCCCTTCCTTCTTCCTGTATCTACTAACTAACTTATGTGATTGATTTTAAACAACTGATATTTGAAACAGAGCAGAGCAACAGAGAAAAGATAAGAGTCTTAGTATAGATATAAACATGTCCAGTTGAAGCTGATAGGTGGCAATCTTAGAGGCTACATCGCGACAATATATATGCTAGCTGTTCAAAAGCAGCACATTACAGCGTCCAAAAGGGAAGGGAAGGTTCAACACCTCGAATGGTACTTAGAGGTTCCTAGATTGATGGATTATATTCATACGAAGCTTCTGTTGTTCTTGATGATGCGTCTAGAGGCGATGCATGATGAGAGCAAGGCACATGATGATGCATGACATAATCATGGTTGAACAGTCGCATTATAGATTGTGTCGTCAGAAGAAAATGTTAAGTGAAGTTAGATGGAAAAGCATATCTAAATAGAAGAAGACCACAGTTGGTGAAATGTTAAACGTCAATAATGAGAGATGGAAGTAATGGAGGAAGGCGCAGCTGTCACCTTGGCGGATGTTTGCATAGTCGCGAAACTTTGACCACTTGGTGGTGATGGTGGATCTCTTGTCCATTCCTAACATGATGCGACAATCGCCGGGCATCTTGCTGTTGGCAAGCTTTGATCTTCAACGTATCATCATCCGAGTGAATGTAGTCCTTGACGTGCTCTTTGGCGTAGTGGACCTGAAAATACTATAGGAGAAAGGAAGGAATTGACAGGGATGCACCGTGTTATGTGGTATGCAAGAAAGAATGTATTTTTGGAGTTACCATCCTCTGGCCTGGCCTGGCAAACGTCTTGTCGATGGTGCATACATAGTACTTGATGTTTGGCTTATTGCGCCAGAACATGGCAAACAGCGCGTCAACATGGTGCTCGTAGAGTTTAACCTCATTACCCCAGTAACAATGCTCTTCAAGCTCTCCAAAGTACTGGATCCCGCCAGTTGTTTCTGCATTGCGTTTGATTTAGGTGAGAACGAAATGAAGTTGCATATGGAACAGGCCTAAATATCATTATTCTTTGGAGATAAAGCCTTAAGTTGGAGAAAAGTCGAGCCAAGGTCGAAAGCTATCCTAGAAGAAACACATGAAGGTAAGTATCTAAGAAAACGATCAATCTTCGCAAGCATTTAGGTGGAAGTACAAAAGAATAAGAGATCGTAGAATTCTATGATCGCTCCTTGTAAGTGATAAAGCTGAGAAGATGTAAATGGTTTGATACAAGGTTGATACCACTAGTAGAAAACAGGGCTTTGATCCGGGCCAGATCAGATCATCAGTCCCGGTTCTATTACGAACCGGGACCAATGGTTGCATCAATCCCGGTTCGAGCGGCCAGGGCACCGGCCGGGCCTCGGCAGGAACCAGTCCCGGTTCGTCTGACCCCTTTAGTCCCGGTTCCAGACACGAACCGGGACTAAAGGGCCTCGCTCCTGCCCAACCCCCTTAGTCTCGGGGCTAGCCACCAACCAGGACTAAAGAGACACCATTAGTCCCGGTGCTAGCCACCAACCGGGTCTTAAGAGTTGCCTATATATATGCTCGCCCCTACCTACTCACTCCTCTGTTTTTTTGCCGGTCGGCGTGTGGGAGGTGTGCTGCTCTCTGTTCTCACCTCCTATGCACATGAGGTGTTCGATGAAATGCCACAGCCACACTTAAGCTTTCTCCTCTCCAAGCTTGACCTCCAAGCTACATTTTCCCCAAGATTTGTTTAGGTTTGGCGGTGCACCAACTACACAAGTGTTCTAAAAGGTTAACGACTTCATCATTTCATCACTCACTGCTAGTTTAGCTCATTTCAAATGCTCTAGAAGTATGGTTTGTGGGTTTTAGTGGAGGAGTGTATGTGGGAGTTCTTTTGATTTAGACGCACAATTAGAGCTGAAATTAACTTCTTAGAGTCTGCACATGTGTAGGGTGCCGTTCCCGTCCCTGTCCTCACCGTCGTCGATCGCCCGCGCCGATCTCGTCGCCGGCACCACCGTGGTGAGCCTCTTGTTCTTATCTTCTTTTTAAAAGAAAAAAATTCTTACTTGTATGATTTACATAGATACTTGTATTAATTTGGTTACTTCTCTATTCATGATGTTCTGTAATGGTTTTTGATATACTTAATTATATAATGCACGCAGATGAACCGGCAATGGATGTAAGGTGACCGGCGCACCTCCGAGTACATTGAGGGCCTGCATAAATATCTCGAAGTGGCTAAGGCAAACAAGCAGAATGGTTTTATGTATTGTCCATGTACTCTCTGTAAGAATACGAAGGATTACTCTAACTCGAAAACCCTTCACTCCCACCTGCTTGAGAAGGGTTTCATGCCACACTATAATGTTTGGACCAAGCACGGAGAAAGAGGGGTTATGATGGAAGACAACGAAGAAGAAGAGGATGATGACAGCTATCCTATGTTCCCTGAATACGCTGATACTGCAACGGGGGAAGCAGAAGATCAAGAGGCACCAGCCGATGTGCCCGATGATGATCTTGGCCGGGTGATTGTTGATGCACAAAGAGAATGCGAAAGTGAAAGGGAGAAGTTGAAGTTCGATCGCATGTTAGAGAATCACAAAAAAGGGTTGTACCCAAACTGCGAAGATGACAACACAAAGCTCGGTACCACACTGGAATTGCTGCAATGGAAGGCAGACAATGGTGTATCTGACAAGGGATTTGGTTCGCTACTGAGAATAATGAAGAACAAGCTTCCAAAGGATAACGAATTGCCCGACAGTACGTACGAAGCAAAGAAGGTTCTCTGCCCTCTAGGATTGGAGGTGCAGAAAATACATGCATGTCCTAATGACTGCATCCTCTACCGCGGTGAGTACGAGGAATTGAACGCATGCCCGGTATGCGGTGCATTGCGGTATAAGATCAGACGAGATGACCCTGGTGATGTTGAGGGCGAGCGTCCCAGGAAGAGGGTTCCTGCCAAGGTGATGTGGTATGCTCCTATAATACCACAGTTGAAACGTCTATTCAGAAACAAAGAGCATGCCAAGTTGTTGCGATGGCACAAAGAAGACCGTAAGAAAGATGGGAAGTTGAGAGCACCCGCTATAGGGTCGCAGTGGAGAAAAATCGAGAGAAAGTGGGGGGACTTTGCAGGTGACGCAAGGAACGTATGGTTTGGTTTAAGTGCAGATGGCATTAATCCTTTTGGGGAGCAGAGCAGCAAGCATTGCACATGGCCCGTGACTCTATGTATCTATAACCTTCCTCCTTGGTTGTGCATGAAGCGGAAGTTCATTATGATGCCAGTGTTCATCCAAGGCCCTAAGCAACCCGGCAACGACATTGATGTGTACCTAAGGCCATTAGTCGAAGAGCTTTTACAGCTGTGGAATGGAAAAGGTGTACGTGTGTGGGATGAGCATAAACAAGAGGAATTTGACCTAAGAGCGTTGCTGTTTGTAACCATCAATGATTGGCCTGCTCTTAGTAACCTTTCAGGACAGACAAACAAGAGATACAATGCATGCACGCACTGTTTAGATGATACCCAAAGTATATATTTGGACAAATGCAAGAAGAACGTGTACCTGGGACATCGTCGATTTCTTCCGACCAAGCATGCCTTAAGAAAGAAAGGCAAACATTTCAAAGGTGAGGCAGATCACCAGAAGAAGCCCGTCCTCCGTACTGGTGATGATATACTTGATATGGTCAGGGATTTACAAGTAATCTTTGGAAAGGGTCCTGGCGGACAATCTGTTCCGAATGACGCTGAGGGACACGCACCCATGTGGAAGAAGAAATCTATATTTTGGGACCTACCCTATTGGAAAGACCTAGAGGTCCGCTCTGCAATCGACGTGATGCACGTGATGAAGAATGTTTGCGTGAACGTGCTAGGCTTCTTGGACGTGTATGGGAAGACAAAAGATACACCGGAGGCACGGGAGGACCAGCAACGTGTGAACAAAAAAGATGGCATGCATCCAAAGAAGTATCAAGGTCCTGCCAGCTACGCTCTAACCAAAGCGGAGAAGGAAATCTTCTTTGAATGCCTGCTCAGTATCAAGGTCCCGTCTGGCTTCTCGTCGAATATAAAGGGAATAATAAACATGGCAGAGAAAAAATTCCAGAACCTAAAGTCTCATGACTGCCACGTGATTATGACGCAACTGCTTCCAGTTGCATTGAGGGGGCTTCTACCAGAAAATGTTCGATTAGCCATTGTGAAGCTATGTGCATTCCTCAATGCAATTTCTCAGAAGGTAATCGATCCAGAAATCCTACCAAGGTTACAGAATGATTTGGTCCCACCATCCTTCTTCAATATTATGACGCACATCCTAGTTCACCTAGTCGACGAGATTGCCATTCTGGGTCCTGTATTTCTACACAATATGTTCCCCTTTGAGAGGTTCATGGGAGTCTTGAAGAAATATGTTCGTAATCGTGCTAGGCTAGAAGGAAGCATCTCCACGGGCCATCAAACAGAGGAGGTCATTGGGTTTTGTGTTGACTTTTTTCCCGACCTTAAGCCGATTGGTGTCCCTAAATCGCGGTATGAGGGGAGACTGAGTGGAAAAGGCACGCTAGGAGCGGATTCAGTAATATGTAGGGACGGGTGTAAGAGCACATTTCTCCATGTGTGGTTTTGGGTAATTGATGACAATCCCTATGGACTAATGGTTGCCTTGAGTTATATTCGAAGGATTTGTCCATAGGCACTTCTTGAAGTACATGTGTTGGTTTCAAGGAGTTTATATGGTGACCAAGGTGGTATGTAAGGTTTTATCCAAAGATTGGTCATGAGAGAGTTGAGATTATTGCAAGCATGTCTTGAAGAAGAAGATTGTGTGAACATTCATGTTTACCTTCAAGACATCATCATTATGAAGAGAGAAGATAAGATACAAGGTTGATCAAGACTAAGTCAAAGAGTGAACCAAGTTGATCAACACACAAAGCGTACAAGATATACCGGAAGGGATCAAGTGATCTCATGGTATGGTAAGCATTGTCCATTACGCTTTGTGTACTAACCCATGGTCTACGTGAGTGTTCTTTGTAGGGTTAGGTATATTTCCATGGGATTGCATCAAGAAGAAGATCCCATACAACCCATGGAAGATGACATCAAGTGGTGATCGTCATCAAGGTTGCGGTGTGCAAGTTCAAGTGAATCATCACGAAGAGATCATGCTTGAAGCTTGCCGTCCATTGTGGTGACAATGGACTTGTGAATATGTGCCGAAGAGTGCCTCACCCATAGTGGAGTATGGGGGAGCAATCTACTAGTCTTCATCGAGCCGGTGCAATCAAGAAAGGTGGTCCTTCTTGAGGAGGACAAGATCGTCATCATCTAGCTCAAGTGGACTATGCGCAAGGAAAAGGTTTGACCTTGATAGGGTTTTCTATTTTACCGGTCTCATGGTGGTAGTTGGGAGACCGGGTTATAGGATCGATAGCCATACTATCAAGGGGGGCTCTCAAGTGAGTAGCTTGATCGTATCGTTCGTTGAGAGCTCAAACCATTGCATTCTTGGCATCATCATATTTCTTGGTTCTTGGTTGGCTTTTCTCTATGTGGGCTCTTGAGCTTATGGTCAGCTTCATGACAAGCTCAAGTTCATCGAAAACGGAGTCCATATGCATTTTCTATGATGTTTTCGATGTTGGAGTTTTTGTAGGTTCTTCATTGATAGAGGTTTCACATCTCTATATCATTGGCATTTTCATACTGCCTCTTCTTAGCCTTAACATGAACTTCATATTTGTTGACAATCACTTACAACTCATACCAGCTGCTTATGAAAGGATTTAGTAATTCAACAATATAAACCACTAGTCTGGATTGTCCCAGTTCCATTAGTGTGAAAGTCAGTACTCTGTTTTCACAGGTTAACATCTTTATTATTTGTACCACATTTCCTGACTAAGGAATCAAAACAAGAAACAGCTGTCACAAAGCAAGTAAAGAAAACTTTAAAATGTATTCACTAAATGATACTCCCTCCGTCCCATAATATAAGATAATTTTTCAAGCTATGTTAGCTTGAAAAACGTTCTTATATTGTGGGACGAAGGAAATATCTTATATAATATTGGGAGGAGAAAACATTAGTCAAAATTATAGATTGACGGAATATGGTTGTCATACATCCTATCTGCTTTAATGATAAGTGCATAATGCAGGCATAGATGTATATCAATATGTAAGATCATACCTTCCCTCCAGCGGCACCGCGCCTGTCAGCGTATTTTCCTGAAGCACCAGCTTGACAATTGGTATTTAGAAGTTGGAGACAGTGGGCATTTTAGCATCCCGTTGACTGAAAATTGCTGCAGCAAGGCACATCATACAAGAAAAGCAGCGTCTCGATGTTCCCGAGTGAGAGTGGTATCGCTTCGGTGAGATGGTTGATGTAAAGGTCAAGGGTGACCAGGCATGTCCGGTTGCCCAGGGTCGTTGCTATCGGTCCATTGATGTTGTTTTCAAATAGGTGGGGCACGCCGTTGTGCGCCTCCTGAGGCATTTATCTGCGGTGCAAGGTTTGCTGCTGCCCAATGAGCTAGCTCATTTGGTCCACATTGTGACATTCGCACATCTGCTCATGGACATGAGCATTCCTAGTAATGCTATTCATATTTATCCGCAAGTCAGATGGATAAGCCCAGAAATACTAAGAAAATAGGAGCTGATGTCCATTGAAAACGGAGTCCATATGCATTTTCTATGATGTTTTCGATGTTGGAGTTTTTGCCGGTTCTTCATTGATAGAGGTTTCACATCTCTATATCATTGGCATTTTCATACTGCCTCTTCTTAGCCTTAACATGAACTTCATATTTGTTGACAATCACTTACAACTAATACCAGCTGCTTATGAAAGGATTTAGTAATTCAACAATATAAACCATTAGTCTGGATTGTCCCAGTTCCATTAGTGTGAAAGTCAGTACTCTGTTTTCACATGTTAACATCTTTATTATTTGTACCACATTTCCTGAGTAAGGAATCAAAACAAGAAACAGTTGTCACAAAGCAAGTAAAGAAAACTTTAAAATGTATTCACTAAATGATACTCCCTCCGTCCCATAATATAAGATAATTTTTCAAGCTATGTTAGCTTGAAAAACGTTCTTATATTGTGGGATGAAGGAAATAGCTTAGATAATATTGGGAGGAGAAAAAATCAGTCAAAATTATAGATTGACGGAATATGGTTGTCATACATCCTATCTGCATACAGAAGGCTTCTGGTATAAGGAACCCAGCCTTTCCTCGCAAGCTACCGAGAAGAGCTTACGATACCAGACTGCCAATCTTCTTCGGTACGCCACTCGGTGAGAGAAGCTTCTGGGGTACGGCACTCCCATCTTCCACAGCGGGCTACCGCGGAAGACTTCCGGCATAAGGCAGCTGACCTTCCGCAACAAGCCACACATGAAGGAAAGCTTTTGAGGTATGATACCCAGCCTTCTTCAGCACGCTACTCCGGCAGAAGCTTCGAGCATAAGGAATTCAGCTTTCTTCAACACACCATCGTGCCACCACAAGCGTGTCAGAAGCAAGAACTAGTCTGTACACACATTCGCCTCAGAACCCAGTGGTTATGAAAGCATTTATCCTGCACCTGCATATGTTGTGAGCATGTAGTCCAGTGGGTCAGTTCATGCGAGCCACTCGTACACGGGAATGACTGTGTTCAGAGAAACATTGGCCCCGTGCTTAAAAGAAGAATATGAGCACCTCAACCCCTGCGAGGTATGCAAGAGTAAGTGGTGAGAACAAGCCCGACAAACCGGGAAAACAATTAAGGAGCCGTGTTGGCGGGTCATACCGGTCCATCAAAGGAGTCCACAAGCACAAAGAAGTTGTGGACAAACAACCTCCGTGACGGTCAACAAGATACAGCTTCACGAACAGGGTGGTATTACCAACCCTTGTCAGACTCTTGCATATGCGGCCACAGCAATGCCCTACCTGCGGCTACAAACGAGCTTGCCGCACTCTTCATGAATATGGGCCATCAACTAAGATAAAAGGCTATGCTACGAAAGATACACCAGATGATAGCAAAACTATGCTTAGCTCAGTGGTCACAGCAAGGACTACAAAGGCTATATATATGACAGAGCCATCTCCACGAGCGATAGAGTTTGAAACAAGACATTCAGATAGAATGGCTCAAAGCACATCAGCATCAACAGCTCAGAGACATCATGACATCATTGGAATAAGAGATTACTGTCTATGATTACTTTGTGGTCATGCCTGACATTTCAGTTAGGGATGCGACAGTAATAACCTGGTCATACTGGATTGTGGAACACCTAGGACAAAGTCAGAATGCCTAAGACAGAAAGAAACATCAGTACGGAACCCACAGCCAGACCGAGCATTCTGACACGGCAAAAAGAAAGCTACTCTCACTCATTCGAGGCCATACGAGCACGTGAGCCTGGTACCAGGAAAGGATGTCTTGCTCACGACAGTCAGGGTACGAAGTATCGCAATAAAACCGAAGCAGTTACTTCCAGGCCATGGAAACTGAGCTGTTTGTTTGTATTACCCGCTACCCCACCCAGCAACACTACAATCCGGACAAAAGGTTTACCTGACAGGAAAGAGAGGGATTCAAGAAAGTGGTGTACAGAGACAACACAAGACCCATCAGAAAAGACAGTTAAAAGGTCAGTGAACTAACGAAGACAAGACCGCTGATGGATCCAAGTCGCACACAGGTAAGTTCCCCTTCCCCGGGAGGTAAGCCCAGAAATCTCAAGGACGAGATTTTCTTAAGGGGGGTAGGTTTGTAACACCCTGGTTTTCGCTCCTGGATTTTTCCTTCGCGGGATTTGACTCCCGTCTTTTTTTCTCGGTGTTATCGGATTTCTCTAGCTGTTGGGTATGTGAAGATGATCATCTAGCCTTGCCTTCCCTATCCAACCAGAGATTCTCTCCAGTCCAACCTTGCCACCCAAGATCTTTGGCTCAGGGTTTTGCCGTCGAAGCCCTACCTTCTGAGTTATCGGAAGGGAAACCCTAATCCTTCCAGTTACAAAGGAACCTCAATTTCCTTTGATTTGTTGCCTCCCAATCTTTTCCCAGTGATCATCCTTTATCTATAAACCCTGGATATGCAAAAATATTGCCAAGTCATTTGCAATATTTTTCATTTATAATTAATTCCTTTTTCTGCCAATTAAGGGAATTAAATCCAGGAAAATATCTATCCATCTCCAAATTTCGTGAAAACTTGTGGAGATATTTTTTGTGATCATATTTAGCTCCCGTAAAAATATTGGCCATAATTAAATAAGGCAAATTGCATTTTCCTATTTAATGCCAATATTGCATTTTGGGCACTTTCTAAAGGAACTACCATTTTGGTAGCCAGGAAAAATCCTAAATAAATTGTGGAGCTTCTCCTATCCATATATTCACCATTTACATCAAGAACCCAAGTTCCATAGTTTAAATTTTGAGCACAACATCAATTTGCAAATTCTGTCTAGTTGGGCAATTTGCAAAGGAAGTGCTTTATTCATTGATCTATTTGAGCTGATACTTTTCATGGTGGTTAACATTGATAAATCACTCATGGAAACCAAAAACCAGCTCAATCCCTCTACCCATTCTTCCACAGTAATTTTCCTAAGTTTCTGTCCATTTGAAAGCTCTGTGAAGGAAGTACCATTTTGGTGTACCCAAATGGTATGAAACTTTTACAGTGGCTTCATATGTTCACATAACATCTTTCCACCAAATTTGAGCCAAATCCATGTAGCCATTTTTCCCCAGCATCATCATCTCCATTTCTGGCCAGAGTACATGGTTAAAAGGAAGTACCATCTATACTGGTCCATTTGTGTTGAAACTTTGGCATCATGTCCACCTTAGTGAATGATTAACCCTTGCCCAAGATCAGGCCAAGGTGAGCACTATGGTGGCCACACCACATGTCAAACACTTGCTGGTCAGAACCTAAGTCAGCTCTCATCTGTCATCGCCTGCCCCCACTTCCCTCCAAACCCTCTCAAGTCAATTCAGCGAAGCAAGGAGAAGAACCCAGACACGCTTTGGCAGCGCGTGGAGCGTGGCACTGCCGTGGCCACGCGGTGACCACGGGCAGAGCGTGCCAAACCAGAGCTCTGTGCATTGGAGTCTTCGGGCGAGCTGCCCACCGCGTGTGTGAGTCCTCTGGAACCCTCTCCCCCTCCAGTTTCTTCCTCGCCGCGCCACGACGAGCTCCGGCACTATGCCCGCACGTGCGCCGCCGTATCCGGACGAAACCGAGGCTTCCCGAGCACCAGCTGGCCTCCACTGGTCGCCCGTGTCACTCCCCGACGCCGGTCGCCAGCCTGAGCCGTCGCCTCCGAGCTCCAGGACACCGGCCAGCTCATCACCGTGGCCGAGCTTATCCTCGACGGCGCCCGGCTATTTATTGCCCTCCCCGACCATTCCCGAGCTCGTCAATCTCCTCCCCTTTCCCTTTGGAGCACCCTCACACCCGCGCCCGGCCGAATCCCCTGCCGGACTCCGGCAATTTAGCCGGAGCTCGCCCATGGCCTCCGCGCCTAATCCCTCTCTCCGGCCGTCCCCGGCCCCGTCCGAGCCCGCCACTGAGCGCGCCGCACTCCGGCGAGCCCTCCCGACTGCTCTCCCTCTCCGGGGAACCCCCAGGTCGCCGAGACGCCACCGGAACCGCCGCCCACAGCCATCCAAGCCGTCGTCGCTTCGGCCCTCTTCGGAATCCGCGTCCGGTCGGGGTGGAGGCGGCGTTCCCTCCTAAGCCCGCCGATGGCTCGAGCTTCATCGGAGGCGGCCTGTGTCGCCGGAGCGAGCGCCGGCGAGCGCTCGGCCTCGCCTCTGGTCTGCCCCGTCGCGAGGTAGGAGGAGGAGGCCACGAAGAGAGAGAGCTGGCATGGGGCCCGCCTGTAAGCAACCCAGCCGGCTGAGACCGCAATTTAAGTGGAAACGTACTTTCCCGAAAGTACGCTTTCTATTTCCTAAGGCGTCTTCTGGCGCTCCTTCGGGAAAGAATACGTTTTCTCTTTCTGAAAACGTATTGTCTGAAATGCGCTCTCTATTTCCAGCCCAGCGGTGAAAGAGTTAAATTGCGGACGTTCACTAGATAAGAGCAGAAAAGCACAGTCTCTATTTGTTTTTCTGCCTATCGAACGAACGGCCACAACTTTTCACTCGCAACTCCGATTGAGGTGATTCCAACGCTCACTTTCTCAGTTCGTCGAGCCCGTTCCGATGGTATCATTTTCATAATGTTTACACATTCTGAAAATGACCATTTTGCCCTTGCCTCTAATCAGCCCTCTCCGAGAGAGAACGGTTTCCGGCGATCCTTTCCGCGGACTCTCCGCACTTCTTCCCGGAGTATCCTTCACCCCCAGGCAAGCCGACCATCTGATATATGCCCTAAGGCATTGCTCTGTGTTATTCTTGCGTGTCTAATTAATGATTATGCCTGTGATAGAAATAATTAAACTTCTGCTAGATTGCACTTACTGTTTACCTCACTTTCATTTACCTGCTATATAATAATTCATAGTAGTTTAATTTAATGCCTACCTGATGCCATCTCAAGTTATTGTGATAAACCGCCATGCTTGCTAAATGAAACCTAGCCGGTTGATCTAGAGTCACATGTCCAGACTTATCCGTGCAACCACATTTGCCGGTATGGGACGGCCTTGACTTGGTCTGATCGCGTGCTCTTTTACCGGTACCACCAAACAGGGAAGGTTATGTGCGCGTGCTGCCCTGGCCCGGTAGGCGGCGATAACCTTGTGAGCCCAGTTGAGTTATTTGCCGGCGTCCCCATTTGGGACAGTTTAGTTGGCCACGACGGTGGCAGGTGTCACGGGGTGACACAGGGGCCACCCAGGGCTTGACTCCGGGGGAGAATGATTGCCGGTGATACGGTGGAGGAGTAACGAATTAGACAGGTTTCGTTGGAGCAACACTGGTCTACCCGAATGGGATCACGAGGCCAGGTGCTCCATGGTGTGGGTAAAGTGCGCAACCTCTGCAGAGTGTAAAATCTATTCGAATAGCCGCGTCCACAGTATTGGACAGTCCGTCCAGACCTCACTAGGTGGGCAACCGTAATAATGACGGAAGAACTCGTCTTATGCCCTGAAGTACTCAGTGGATCATGGATGTTCTGAGGGTTGTAAGGCAACCCGGAAGAGAGTAAGCTGGATCTGGTTTGGATTGGATCCTAAGAATGTTCGGAGTATGAGTATGATTATTTACTTGCCATGCTTTACTTTACCTCAGTAGTTATCTTGCGGGATAAACCTGTTATGACATGATAATTAATATTGCTAGATAGGTATGTTATGCCATGATAGTTAATATTGCTCTAATAACAAATGCATGCTTGAATGCCATGGATTGCTTTGCTTGGTGTATATGTTAGTTTTGTTTGCTTGCGAGTACATTCAAAAGTACTCAGCGGCCAGGTTCACATAAGGATCCGTCGTCCGTCGTCGAGGAGCTGGAGCGTTCGCGGGCTAGCAGAGTAACCCAGTCAGATCCCTGTGGATTGGAGCCGCACCAAGACCATGCTGCCTTAGATAGAGCTTTTCCGCTGCCATCACTCTTGTAATATATCATGTAAGACTTATAGATCCATTAATAGAAATGCCTGTGTTCATGATACTTGTTGTAAACGCGCATGCCAGAGTGATTTCCTGGGCTGGTATGCGTGGCGACCGTCTGGCTATAGTGGTAATCAGGCGGGGCGCCACAGAAAAAGTGAAGACTTTCTCTCCACAACTATTCTGATGATGGCTTTGATCTAGAATATCACTGCAGTTACATGTCAAGAAATGAAATCCCTTTTGTAATAGATGAGTTTTCGTCCGAAACCCTGTTACTTTGAAAGAGATTGTCCAGTTTGTACACGAAGTGCATCCAGTTTTTCGCGTAACCCTCTCAAATTTTTAGCACATGCTATGTGGGTGAAATTATGATACCATGCCAAGTTTCAACCTTTTCAGAGTTCATTTGCAGTACTTGTCAATTTCAGGGTCATTTAGCTCAAAATAAATCATGAAATGCATGAAAAATAGCAAATGAAGTCAGACAAGGATTGAAAATTGATGATGTGGCTTTGAATGGTGCATATTGAATGCAGAAAAAGTATGGAGTTAAAATATGTTTAAAAAAATGAAATCCCTTTTGTAATAGATGAGTTTTCATCCGAAACCCTGTTACTTCGAAAGAGATTATCCAGTTTGTACACGAAGTGCATCCAGTTTTTCCCGTAACCCTCTCAACTTTTTAGCACATGCTATGTGGGTGAAATTATGATACCATGCCAAGTTTCAACCTTTTCAGAGTTCATTTGCAGTGCTTGTCAATTTCAGGGTCATTTAGCTCAAAATAAATCATGAAATGCATGAAAAATAGCAAATGAATTCAGAAAAGGGTTGAAAATTGATGATGTGGCTTTGAATGGTGCATATTGAATGCAGAAAAAGTCTGGAGTTAAAATATGTTTAAAAAAATGAAATCCCTTTTGTAATAGATGAGTTTTCGTTCGAAACCCTGATACTTCGAAAGAGATTGTCCAGTTTGTACACGAAGTGCATCCAGTTTTTCCCGTAACCCTTTCAACTTTTTAGCACATGCTATGTGGGTGAAATTATGATACCATGCCAAGTTTCAACCTTTTCAGACTTCATTTGCAGTACTTGTCAAATTCAGGGTCATTTAGCTCAAAATAAATCATGAAATGCATGAAAAATAGCAAATGAAGTCAGAAAAGGGTTGAAAATTGATGATGTGGCTTTGAATGGTGCATATTGAATGCAGAAAAAGTCTGGAGTTAAAATATGTTAAAAAAATTGAAATCCCTTTTGTAATAGATGAGTTTTCGTCCGAAACCCTGATACTTCGAAAGAGATTATCCAGTTTGTACACGAAGTGCATCCAGTTTTTCCCGTAACCCTTTCAAATTTTTAGCACATGCTATGTGGGTGAGATTATGATACCATGCCAAGTTTCAACCTTTTCAGAGTTCATTTGCAGTGATTTTCAAATTCAGGGTCATTTAGCTCAAAATAAATCATGAAATGCATGAAAAATAGCAAATGAAGTCAGAAAAGGGTTGAAAATTGATGATGTGGCTTTGAATGGTGCATATTGAATGCAGAAAAAGTCTGGAGTTAAAATATGTTTAAAAAAAATGAAATCCCTTTTGTAATAGATTAGTTTTCATCCGAAACCCTGTTACTTCGAAAGAGATTGTCCAGTTTGTACACGAAGTGCATCCAGTTTTTCCTGTAGCCCTCTCAACTTTTTAGCACATGCTATGTGGGTGAAATTATGATACCATGCCAAGTTTCAACCTTTTCAGAGTTCATTTGCAGTGCTTGTGAAATTCAGGGTCATTTAGCTCCAAGAATGAACTAATAGCAAAAAGAATGAACTAAAAAGCTTTCATAAAACTCTAATAGGAAAAAGAATGAACTAAAAAGATTTTGTAAAACTCTAATAGCAAAAAGAATGAACTAAAAATATTTTATAAAACTCTAATAGGAAAAAGAATGAACTAAAAAGATTTTATAAAACTCTAATAGCAAAAAGAATGAACTAAAAAGCTTTTATAAAACTCTAATAGGAAAAGGAATGAACTAAAAAGATTTTATAAAACTCTAATAGCAAAAAGGATGAACTAAAAAGATTTTATAAAACTCTAATAGCAAAAAGAATCAACTAAAAAGAATCAAAATAATATTAACTAAAATTATCAAAGTATTTATTTGTTAAAAACTTTAATAGTAAAAAGCTTTTATAAAACTCTAATAGCAAAAGGAATCAACTAAAAAATATGCAAAAAAATAACATTAAAATTTAAAAAACATAATATATGTAAAAAATAAAAAAAAGGCCCTCCTTTAAGCCACAACGGCCTGCATACGACTAGAAACCCTAGAAATGGTCCAGGATGCAGGCCCGCAGTGCTAGCAGGCCCAACAGGGCATGAGATAGGCATGTACTGCCTGCAATAGAGAGGAGCTCGAGAGGGCAGCGGCAGCAGCGCTTATAAACCACTCCGAGCCCCTCTCGACTAGCGAGGTGGGACTAAACTTTTGGCTACGGGAAGCACAGCCCTTTAGTCCCTGTTGGTGGCTCCAACCGGGACTAAAGGGGGCCTTTAGTCCCGGTTGGAGCCACCAACCGGGGACTAAAGGGCTGTGCTTCCCACCCTTTCGCCTGGCGAAAACTACCTTTAGTCCCGGTTAGTGGCTCCAACCGGGACTAAAGGGGGGCCTTTAGTTCCGGTTGGAGCCACCAACCAGGACTAAAGGAGGGGCTATATAAGCGGGACTTGGAAAAATTTCCAAATCCATCTGCTTTCCCTCTCCCCCGACGGCGCTGAAAACCACCTCGATGCCGCCAGGCTGCCGGATCTCGCCGTCGCCTCCCCGACGCAGTCGCCTCCCCGAGCCCGCTCGCTCCTCGTCGCCGTCCCCGTCGCCGCTCCCGACGCCGTCCCCCATCGCCGCTCCCGACACCGTCCCCCGTCGCCGCCCCCCGACGCCGTCGCCTCCCCGAGCCCGCTCCGGCCTCCTCCTCCTCCTAGGTGAGCCGCCGGCCACACCGCCGTTCCCCTCCTCGTCCTAGCTACCCTCCCTCCCCCCGCGGTTACCGTCGTCGCCCGCGTCCGTCGCCGCCCCGACGCCGTCCGTCGCTGGCCACACTAGGCCCTGTTTGATAGCAAAGTATTGAAAAACTTAAGTATTTGAAAACTACAACATTTTAACCTATAGGTAGAAAATACCACAGTTTTGACATACAGAAATTTCCTAGAGTATTGAGAATACTGCAAACATGTTTGGTGTTGCTTGGGTAAAACTCAAATACTATAGTTTTCTCACCGTGCCCGTTTTCTCACCTTGCTCAGTTTTAAAAAAGAGGTCTCGGGTTCTTTATATTATGCAGAGAAAATACTATGGTTTGGCAAATACTCTAGTATCAAAACTATAGTTTTTAGGCGCAGTCAAACAGTCCAATGTAAATAAAACCACAGTAATATGAAAAACTGTAGTATTCTTAGAATACTTTGAAAATACTTTGGGCGCGCGCAGCTGTCAAGTAGTGTACTGTTACTGTTGCGTTAATCTAGCTACTATGGTTTGGCTAGCCTTGCCATTCGCGTCCATATGAACTGAAGCATGCTAGAATTCTTACTGCATACAAGAAACAGGATAAAAACCATGTTTTACCCAATACTGCAGTATTAAAACTACTGTTTTTAGGGACAGCCAAACACCTCGTTGTAATTAAAACCATGATAATCCCAAAAACTGCAGTATTCCCAAAATACTTTAAAAATACCGAGCTATCAAATGGGGCCTAGGCTAGTTAGAAAATTAAGATGGCATTTTAAGTTGATTTGTTGATCTATGAGGAAGATGCTTCTTTAATTGCTACCTTACATGATTTTAAGTGTTATATGTGCTCTTGGGCGCACGCCACACACACACATACACATCACTAGGCTTTCTTATTAAAAATGGTATTGTTGTTTTATTGTTGTTAAATAAATGATATTTGCTATAGCCACAATTTGTTCTCGTCGACGATGCCAATCCCACATACTCGTCGTCGACTCGGCGCCGACAACCAGTTTGAGAGGCGCCATGTCCGGGACTGGGCTCCGCCGGGCTGGCACTGGGGGGTGCTACCTTCCGGGGCGCGCAGTTTGGTGAGGAATCCGGGTATCGTCGTCGACCCGGAGCTTCTTTAGTGGCGGTCGCGTGGGCCACTATCGGTGCGGAGGCAGCCAGCAACCGAGAAGATGGTCCGTCGCCGTGTGAGGGAGGAGGACGAGCACGTCCGTCGCTACATGGTTGCGTTGGATGCCAGGTTCTCCAATACCTGGCAGTCCCTTCAGGGATCTCACCCGAGCTATGATCCTGTGATGGTTCCTTATTTTTGGGTGTCCACCGCCCACGCTTCAGCAACCGCGAGTGAACTAGATTATTTGATAATATTCGAGCTGTATTAGTGATAATATTCGATGTTTCATTAACTGGATTGTTCGAAATGTATTAGTGATATTATATGATAATATTATATGAAGAGTCCCCGACGATCGCCGGTGATATCATATGCATTATATTTTTTATGTTCACCGAATTTTCATATGTTGATGGTGATCTATCGTGTTAATTGCATTTTCTTACGTTTGACAACTGCTTGGGCTTATTAGGGACCATGAGGCGTAAGATCTGCAAGGTCTGCCAAAATTCATGTATGGACAGTCTTGGAACTGCAGTGCAGTTCGGGGTATTTTTGAGAAAGGGATTTCCAAAATCAGTGGTAACGGTCTTTAACTTGAATTTGTATTGAATTCTGATCATTTGTTTAGCTATTTTACTAACTTTATTGTTGATTATTAACTGCTGCATAGTGTGTTCCATGCAAGATAAGGGAGGACTTCAACAATTCATATGGTAACGTGTTGTACTTTGAGGATGATGAGGAGCGCAAATTCGAATTGGATCTGCGCAAAGGAAAGAATAAAACCATCATATATGGTGATGGATGGGAGCAGTACATTGTAGTGAACAATTTTAAAGGAGGAGAACTCGTAGCTTTTTCCTTAATAGGAGAGGTGAATAGGTTAAGGACATTATATGTCCAAAGCGATGATGATGACGATGACGAAGATGACATCGTCAGCCAAGATGACCAAGATGACATTGACAGCCAAGATGAAGATGAGGACATCCAAGATGAAGATGAGGACAACCAAGATGAAGAGGAGGACATCGAAGATGAAGATGATGGTCCTATCCTTTCTGCAATTTTTCTCAAAGGATGAAGAAGCTTACTCGGGATGATAAAGCTAGTGTGAAAGAAATGTTACCATCCTCTTCGGTGTTCTTGGGGAAGCCCTTTGTGCACCGTCTAACAAAAACAAACATGGTCAAAAAAGTTATGGTGAGATGTTTTATATTCTTTCATCTCTTTTTGGTCATAACCAAGTATGGATAGATGTCTAACATTATGTGATCTCTATTTTCTCTTAATGATGGGGTCTTCAGAAGTTACCTTTGAAGATGGTTTCCAGAGTGGACATCCCCGCCGTCGGCACTGCTGGAGTAATCCATGGACCAAGAGGGCCTGTCACGAATGTCCAATACAAGACAGAGGATGACGGGCGCATATCATTCCACAAGGCCGGCTGGCAGGAGTTCATCAAGGGAAAGAGAGAACTAAGGGTGGACACCCTTGTGGTAATCACTATAAGGAAGAGCAACCGCAAGGACTATCAGATGATGGTTGTTGTTGACCATGTTTAGAACTAAGTCATGAATATATCAGCTGGAGAACTGTTAGTTAATTAATTAGTATGTTAAGATGAATGTGATACATTGATGTTTGTTTCTTAAGTTGAACAACTTTCAAGTGATACTGATGGTTCTTTCTATATATTGATCATGACGATGTTGTGTAATGGTTCTTTCATTGCTATATGTAGTAGCTAGCGTCGAGTTGAATTAAAAGCATAAAATAAAAATGGTAAACACAAAAATAAAAGGGGGAAACACAATATGAAAACCCCTAAACCCCTCCTTTAAAAAAAAACCAAGAGCCTGGCAGCTGCTGACGCGTGGCTGCCTTTTAGTCCCGGTCAGTGTTACCAACCGGGACTAAAGGTCCTCCTGCCAGGCGCCCCACGGCGGCCACGTGGAGCTCCTTTAGTCCCGGTTCATAAGCCAACCGGGACTAAAAGTTGTGGGCATTAGTCCCGATCGTTTTGTCCCGGTTGCAGAACCGGGACTAAAGGCCCTCTGGAACCGGGACTGATGCCCTGTTTTCTACTAGTGTACGAACACTGACTTTGCAAACTGTACCAGAAAGCCATACTCTAACCAATGAGTACAACAAAATAAAAGATGTAAAATAATCTATCTTTCCTTTAGAAAGATACCATATTATATTAGCTACGAGAGACTGTATTATCTGAACTTAGGTTTAGTCACCTGCACACGTTTGTAGTAGCCTTAACATGAACTTCATATTTGTTGACAATCACTTACAACTCATACCAGCTGCTTATGAAAGTATTTAGTAATTCAACAATATAAACCACTAGTCTGGATTGTCCCAGTTCCATTAGTGTGAAAGTCAGTACTCTGTTTTCACAGGTTAACATCTTTATTATTTGTACCACATTTCCTGACTAAGGAATCAAAACAAGAAACAGCTGTCACAAAGCAAGTAAAGAAAACTTTAAAATGTATTCATATATGATACTCCCTCCGTCCCATAATATAAGATAATTTTTCAAGCTATGTTAGCTTGAAAAACGTGCTTATATTGTGGGACGAAGGAAATAGCTTAGATAATATTGGGAGGAGAAAAAATCAGTCAAAATTATAGATTGACGGAATATGGTTGTCATACATCCTATCTGCTTTAATGATAAGTGCATAGTGCAGGCATAGATGTATATCAATATGTAAGATCATACCTTCCCTCCAGCGGCACCGCGCGTGTCGGCATATTTTCCTGAAGCACCAGCTTGACAATTGGTATTTAGAAGTTGGAGACAGTGGGCATTTTAGCATCCCGTCGACTGAAAATTGCTGCAGCAAGGCACATCATACAAGAAAAGCAGCGTCTCGATGTTCCCGAGTGAGAGTGGTATCACTTCGGTGAGATGGTTGATGTAAAGGTCAAGGGTGACCAGGCATGTCCAGTTGCCCAGGGTCGTTGCTATCGGTCCATTGGTGTTGTTTTCAAATAGGTGGGGCACGCCGTCGCGCGCCTCCTGAGGCGTTTATCTGCGGTGCAAGGTTTGCTGCTGCCCAATGAGCTAGCTCATTTGGTCCACATTGTGACATTCACACATCTGCTCATGGACATGAGCATTCCTAGTAATGCTATTCATATTTATCCGCAAGTCAGATGGATAAGCCCAGAAATACTAAGAAAATAGGAGCTGATGTCCATCGAAGTGATTGTACTGGCATGCGGATTATATTTGTTAGGAAAACAAGCATGTATATAAACACAAAAGAAGCAGAGAAATTATGAGCTCAGATCCATTACACTGGTTGTACATGTAATGACGACCCTGATGGTGAGAGCGGCGGTGTTCCAAATGGAACACAACAAAGCTCCAGGCGCTGATGGTTTCCCCGCAGAATTCTATCAGAATGTCTGGGATATCATCAAACCTGACCTTTTGGAATTGTTCAATTGTCTTCACGCCGACCGACTTGATCTATTCAGACTTAATTTTGGTGAGATTGTCTTATTGCCGAAGATTAAGGAGGCCGAACGGATCCAGCAGTTTAGACCCATATGCCTCCTTAATGTCAGCTTCAAGATTTTCACCAAAGTGGCCACGAATAGATTAAACTTGGTAGCTGACCATGTTGTCCGACCATCTCAAACAGCCTTCATACAAGGAAGAAATATATTAGATGGTGTAGTAATTCTGCATGAGGCCGTTCACGAGACGCACCGGAAAAACATGAGTGGATTAGTACTCAAAATCGACTTTGAAAAAGCCTATGACAAGGTCAAATGGTCTTTCCTTCAACAGGCCCTATGAATGAAAGGCTTCTCAGATAAATGGCGCCAGTGGATCCAAAATTTTGTAACTGGAGGTAGTGTGGCCATCAAAGTCAATGACGAAGTAGGCCATTACTTTCAGACAAAAAAAGGGTTGCGGCAGGGTGACACCATGTCCCCAATGTTATTTAACATTGTTGCTGACATGTTGGCTATTCTGATTGAGCGCGCAAAGCAGGACGGTCAGATTGCAGGAGTAGTGCCACACTTTGTGGATGGTGGCCTCTCTATTCTGCAATATGCCGATGACACAATTCTTTTTATGGAACATGACCTGGACAAGGCTCGAAACCTAAAACTCTTGCTTTCAGCGTTTGAGAAAATGTCAGGTCTCAAAATTAACTTTCATAAAAGTGAAATTTTCTGCTTTGGAGAAGCCGTTGAGGCGACGATAGAGTATGCTGACCTGTTTAGTTGTGCACATGGTCAATTCCCGATTAAGTATCTGGGAATTCCGATACATTATCGGCGTCTCACGATTGCGGAGTGGAAGTATGTAGATTTGCGTCTAGAGAAACGGTTGAGCAGTTGGAAAGGCAAGCTGCTTTCAGTTGGAGGACGGTTGGTTTTGATTAACTCTGTCCTCACAAATATGGTTCTCTATATGCTTTCTTTCTTCCAACTCCCAAAGGGGGTCCTGCAAAGACTGGACTATTTTAGATCCAGATTCTTTTGGCAAGGAGATGGTGAAAAGAAAAAATACAGACTTGCCAAATGGAGCGTGGTTTGTAGGCCGAAAGACCAAGGTGGGCTTGGAATTCATGACCTAAAGGTCAAGAATGAGGCCCTACTTAGTAAATGGTTATTCAAACTTCTTACTGAGGATGGTGTTTGGCAAACCATGTTGCGCAACAAATATCTAGGCCAGAAGGCAGTGTCTCAGGCATATTGGAAACCTGGAGACTCGCACTTTTGGGCTGGCCTAATGATGGCAAAGAAGCATCTTTTTCGCTTTGGTCTTTTGCGATAAAGGACGGGTCGGAGATTCGTTTCTGGGAAGACATATGGCTAGGCAATGCAAGTCTCCGAGAACAATATCCTGCCTTGTACGTCATTGTTCGCGATAAGAATAATACTATTGCGCAGGTGCTCAGTTCATCTCCGCCGAATCTTTCGTTCAGGCGGGATTTGATTGGCCCCCGTCTTGTGTCATGGCATAATCTTTTGTCCCGACTGGATTCGATTAACCTGACACAAGGTCGGGATGTGTTCCACTGGAACCTTACTGCTTCAGGGTCTTTCACAGTGGACTCTATGTACCGTGCGCTCACGCATTCTGAGATACCGGTGAGTAATAACAAAAAGATCTGGAAGTCCAAGATCCCACTAAAAGTTAAAATCTTCATGTGGTATCTTCGTAGAGGAGTTGTGCTAACCAAAGATAACCTCGCACGACGTAACTGGCAAGGGAGTAAGAAATGTTGTTTTTGTACTCATAACGAGACAATCAAGCACCTCTTTTTCCAATGCAAGTTTGCACGTTCTACGTGGTCAGTCATCCAAATAGCGTCAAATTTATACCCGCCTACAAGTGTTGCCAATATTTTCGGTCACTGGTTGGACGGTATTCCAAATAGGTTCCAGACGCTGATAAGGGTGGGAGCGTATGCCTTAAGTTGGTCGCTTTGGCTATGTAGAAATGATATGATTTTTAATGATAAATATGTATCTCCTCAACTGGTTATTTTCCGATGTACGCAATTGCTTCGTATGTGGTCTACGCTACAACGACTGGAGTACCTATCGCTGTTCAAGGCGGGGTGTACGCGATTGGAGCAGGTGGCTACGGAGGTTTTTTCCCAACATGGGTGTCAACATAACCTTCGCATACACGGACCACCACTTTCGACATAGGCATAGTGTCGGTCTATAGGACTCTACTGTTGCCGATATGTCGGTTTTGTTTTATTTATTTATTTATCTGTTATTTTAGCAGACTTTAAGGTTTGGCTGTGTGCATCCTATCTATGCAGAGGCCGGGTGTGACTCATAATGCTTTGTATCCGCTTGAAGCTACATTTTGAGATAATAAAAACGCCCTTTATCGAAAAATGTAATGACGACCACCCATTACAGTTTGTCCAATAGTAGTGTAGCACATATGTCTCTTGTATTTATAGTACAGGAAAGAAGAAAATACAGACAGCTCTTATTACTGTCACAACATTAAATCGATCAGCCACTGCTCAAGAGCTTTGCATGTAAGATCAGATCCAGCTGCGGCGAGACGGTCTGAGCCCTCGGCTCATACCGACGTGTCAACGACTGGGCTTCATCAGTATTGCCTGCCTGCTTCTCCTAAGACAATTCAGAAAAATTAATGTCTTTGTCTTAGTAACAGACTTACTAATATCTAATTTATTTCAGATGTCCGATCATTTGAAGGTAACACAACTTAAATTTCCTAGGTAGAAATCTCAGTCCCCTTCAAATTAGGAACAATAACAGCAAAGAACACCAAGCTTTGAACGTTTTTTTTTCCACAAATGTCACTGAGGCCTGATAATCCTTCTGCTAAGATGCACAACCTTTGACCAGAAAAAAACAAACACTGTGAATACAACAAAAGAGGATGAGAGCAAAATTAGGCAGGCTAAGAACATGATGAATTGAAGGCATCACCTTCCTGATGGCATCTATTTCATAGATCGGAACTCGAGGCTACACTTAGTTTATTTTCTGCTTGAAACATCAAGCATGATTTCTTACTGCTTCGTTTTTAAATTAGAATGTGCCAAAACAATTAGAAATTAGCTACCATATCGGAAAAACACTTGATCCAGAGTACAATTCAAATTCACATTAACCAAGATAAGCTTAGTCCCTGAACAACCAACAAAAACTCATGCAATATTTTGATATAAATGGCACCATGAACTTCAGAGTTAACCAAGAGGAGGGCCGCCGCGTGAGCCTCGTCAGAGTTGGTGAATATCTACAGTGCAACAACAAACTGTAAGTGCTGCAGCATTTAACTGTCACTGACCCCTCGCTGTTGCGATGTAGCAAGAAACATCCGAGGGATTTTGATGTAAGGAGCTTACGATTTTCCTCTGTGGCATCGAAAGCAGTAGGTTCCTCAAGATAGGGTCCGGTTTCAACTTCTCATATGGCAATTTACCGTGCACGCTGGCGTGGAATTCATCTTAGTCGAAATCGTAGCCCATAAGCTGGCACATAAACAGGATTATGATAAAAAGTTAGAAATAGAACCTGTAGTTAAAGACAATGAAACTAACAGAAACTTGTTAATCTAAGCGCTCTGGGACATATACCTGCAGACCAGCCATCCTGTACAAATCTAGGCACATCTTGGGGACCAGGCTCTCCTCAATCTGAAGCTTGTTCAGCATGTAGTCTGCGATTTTTGTAGATACAACTAAATGAGCACACAAATTCTGTAGCATGAAAACCGAGGATTGGTGTAAGATTATTACGACTTACCTTGTATGTTTTTGCAACAGGATAAGTTGATTCCTAACTCAGTGGGTAGAGGGTCAAGATGGCAACGGGGACGAAACCCACCGGGTTTTGCCTTCTCAAACCCATCCATATGAAAAAATCGCAAGCCCGTCCCCGTCCCCGTCAACGTGCGCGGGGCTAGCTTTTTGCCCGTCCCCTAAACCCATCGGGTTTTCTAAACCCACGGGGAAACCGACACATTGAAGCAAACATTGTAGCAACACAAAATCGCGAGACAGAGGCTGCAGAGGCGAGATCGGGCGTCGGCGATGGGATTGCTAGGTTTAGGTGTGCGAGAGGAAGGCTGCGGGAGCGACTGTGAGGCTGAGACCTAGCGAGGCTGGGGCTGGGTGTGGATTTGGAGCTGGGGTCTGGGACACCGGTGCTGGGACGCTGGGTGGGCAGGTGTGTAGTCGAGGCTGAATGGCCCAATACGCTTAGTGTAATATTTTGAAGGGGATGGCGTGTTTCTGGTTCGGGTATTACTAAAACGGGTTTGAACCCGCAAAACGTGTCGGGTTTTATACTTTACCCAATAGCTGCCCCGTGGGGTTAAAAAGACGCCCATCCCCGTCCCCTAATAGGGTAAAAACCCGCGGGGACGCGGGTTTCGGGGCCCCATTGCCATCTTGAGGTGTCATCCATGTCTGAACACGTCGAAAAACAATCAAAGAAGAGGTCAGAAACAAAGTTCTGGCACAGAACTCCATGAACGAAATATTGTAGTAGTACAATGAAGAACTGTCAGTTATAGACGTACCAAACAACAAGCAAACAAATTTGGCCGTAGGGTTCCATCTTCGCGGGTTGGACAGTGCCTGCAACCATGGCAAAAGAAAATCGTTAGCAAAAGGAAATTGTATTTAACTCTGTGTCTAGATTGCTGTCCAGTCATAATGTTATGCTAATGTGCATATCTAAGTAACTAAGTTAGTATAGGCTATGGAACTTATGGTCCGTTCAGCTATTATCCATGCCATTTCTTCATGCTGCAGTCTATGGGAATTAGGATTGTAGCTGAATATGTCTGATATAAACACATTTCAAAGCCCAAGAATTCTAATACGAGTATGGAAATGAAAATAAAACGCACCGTACGATGTTGATGGCATCAGACATTGTGCATCTCTCCGAATAAGAATATGAACCATATGCCAGTTTGGGTATGAAGGTATTCAATCGGAAATCGTTCTGCATAACGATAGAGTAAGAGCGCATGGTATCGTAATGATAATAACTAATGTAAAGGAAACATAAACTCAACTATACTTTGAATTCTAGTGTAACTTATCAGCCATGCTGTTAGTATTGAATGGCCATATATAAGACCTCCCAATTTTGATTCGTCGACCATTGTTCCAAACAGCTGGCCAAACATTAGGTAAACGCGTCTACCAAAGCAACTAAACGAGAAACCCCATTTTCAGACTAAATCAGGGGCATTTAACAAACATACAATGGGCATGAGTGCACTGCAAACCTGCTACGACCAGAGTCTGATGCATCGTGGATGGCTTGGCGAGGGCCGCAGCAACCCGCGCCTCGACACTGCGGCCTTGAGGAGGTGGGGGAGCTGACGACGAGTGCCCGGCTGCCCGCGGTGAGCTGTCGCGGAGGCGAAGGGTGCAAGGGCGGCCGCCACCGAGGGATCTGCCTCCCATCCGTGCCGGCTCACGCGTCCGCCGCACGCATCTAGATTCGGGAGTGGCACCGCGCCATCCCGCTGCGCTGGCCCGTCCTGTGGAGTCCGCTCCGGGCCTTGCTTCGAGGGTGCCACCAAGAGGAGAAGACTCTGGGGAGAAGTGGGCGTTCCTCCGGTGGCCAGTGCAGGAGAAGCGATGGGGCGGCGGACGACATCCTCCTCCCCCTCCTCCTCGCCGTGTCGGGAGATCACGCCGGCGAGATCCCTCGTTTCAGGGAGGTGGCACGGGAGCCGTCGCCCAGATCCGCCCCATCTTCTTGCTCAGCACCAAGATGAAGAAGAGGCAGAGCGGTGGCCCGTGGAGACAAGCGGGAAGAGGAGGAAGAGGAGAAGGTGGTTGTGGGCTTGTGGCTGGCGGCGTGTGGGGGAGAGGACGACATGCCCGGGCGACCCAATGCGGAGCTGCCTTCGTTTGGAAGGAAACGATCCAATCGCTGCGTTTATTGCTAGCTTTTTCTCTCTTTCTCCTCGCTACTGTTTCTATCTGTCGTGTCATACGCGAGCTCTCGCCACTGACCAGGATGCACAGTGCCAGGTGATTACGTGGACAGGCCGAGCGGGCGATCCTTCCCCGCAGCTTATTGTTGTGGATTCATCCTTCCGATAGGAAAAGACTAGAGCTTTTGTTGCCTCCCGAGGTCGTGGAAGAGGCATTAGACCTCTACAAACAAGTAACTGGTATTGGTTAAGGATTAAAAAAATTAGCATTCGTGCTTAGGCGTAATTTTGTGTTTTTTTTCCATTTACATTCTACTTGTAAAGTTAACTAATGATTTGTATTATCCGCAAAAACAAAAAAAAAAACTAATGATTTGTATATGAGACCATGGTGTACGGCTAATAATTTTCTCTCCAGATATTGATCGCCAATAAATGAAACTCTTCTCTATACTCAAATAAGTTGTCTTTCAATTCCAAGCGGCAAAATAATAATCTGAAGCTATAGACAGATTATTACCAACTGCAAGCTTAGTTTTGGAAAAGAAAAATAAGTCAGGGCTCCCATGAGCACTATTCCTTGCGTATTACAACATGTATATAGGTGATTGATCTGGAGCACTATTCGAGCTTCCGGTACATGTTTATTAGATTGTTAATGCTCAATTTTTCTTGCACTTCTCAAGCTAGATCGGTGAGAGTACAATGTATACTATAGAGTCAT
Organism: Elymus sibiricus; assembly: GCA_039707655.1. Lineage (NCBI taxonomy): Eukaryota > Viridiplantae > Streptophyta > Magnoliopsida > Poales > Poaceae > Elymus > Elymus sibiricus. The sequence continues at coordinate 379,139,332 of CM077663.1, forward strand.
GTGTATGCAAATACGCATGTTTTTGTTACAGAATCGTTGTTGCTAGTAGGAATTCGTGGGGGGGTTCTTTGCTTGTGGTCACGATGATGAAACTAGCTATCGGAGCTGGCAACCGAAATTGGCAGTGTAACTTGTTGCTTGCCAGCAGAAATTGGTACCCAGTTATGGATGTTTTTTTATAGAAAACAGGCACAAGGGGTGCCAGATTTATAAATTAATAAAGCCACCAATGGTAACAGGGAACAAGGTTATGTATGTTCCCAAATATAGAAGAAAGGTAAAAGCAGGGGTACATCTCGTGACTCCTGTGGAGCGCTAAAAACGGGAGATCCAGATTAGCGAAACCAGCACGCTATCTACTATGGGCACGTGTGTTGACATCATGAAACTGCTTGATATTGCTGAGATTGCTCGCAGGCACCTCACTTTCCTTCCTCTTCCCTAGAGGCGGTCATAGCTGAAAGAAAAGAGACCATTGTAAGATATAGTTAGCAGGGTGAGACGGAATGATTCCCTCAATGGCAAGTTTGTTGCGCGTAGTCCAGAGCACCCAGGCTAACGTACTAAAAGTTCTCCATGCAAGACGATGATGAAGTTTCCGGCGAATAAGTTCTCCATGCAATAAATGAAACTCTTCTCTATAAGTTTTCGGCGAATATTAAGCAAAGCCATTATTTCCACCATTGACTTGGGATCCCAGTTCGGGCCAAAAACTTCGTCTCCAAAGCATTTGACCCGGGCCCAGAAAAATGATGTGGTTGGCGTCCTTCCACTAGTGGAAAAAGGGCTAGCCACAACTTTAATTGGTGGCGCCTCATTTTTAATTCACGCCGTCACTAATTTTTTTAAATAGCGGTGGCGTTTGCATATTTGATACGCCATCAGTAATATATTACTAGTGGCGTGCCGTCTAAAATTCATGCCACTAGTATTTGTGATCCAACCGTCTCGTGCGACATAAGTTACTGGTGGGGCAATCTGGTGGCATCCTGCTTGGGGTCAGGGAGGATGCTTTCTCGGTTGAGGATATGGGCCGAGGGGAGTTCTTCCTTAGCATGTCCGTCACCGACCGACGAGTTTACCTCAGCTGGGAGGTGATCTTCGTCTATGGTCCTGCGGATCATGTGCGTTCTGCTGACTTCCTTGCCGAGCTGAAGAATAAGGTGGAGAGGTGCGCCACTCCGGTGGTGGTGGCTGGGGACTTCAATCTCATTAGGTGGGCTTGGGATAAGAGCTCCCCTAATGTTGATCGTGTCCGCATGCGTCTATTTAACGACTGCATTGCGGACTTGGCTCTACGTGAGATAGCCCGCGTAGGGGCTAGGTTCACGTGGACGAATAAGCAGGCTAACCCCATCCGGAGTGTTTTGGATCGGGTCTTTGTGTCGGCCCAGTGGGAATTAATGTTCCCGCTGTGCTCACTCAAGGCAGTCACTCCGATTGGCTCAGACCATTCCCCCTTGCTCTTTTCCTCGGGGGATGATGCCCCCCCCTAGACCTCGTCGCTTCCACTTTGAGGCGTTTTGGTTGGAGCAACTGGGTTTCATTGAGTTGGTTCGCGGCCGCTGGCTAGAGGCGGTCGCGGCCCCGCCCCGCGTTTTTTGTGCTGTGGATGTCTGGCACCATTGTGCTAAATTGGCAGGACAGGTCATGAAGGGCTGGGGGGCGAACCTTGGTGCTGATCTTCGGGCCCGTAAAGGGGCCCTGCTGGATCAGATTAAGGTGCTGGATGGCCTAGCTGACGGGCCGGGCCTGTCTCCTGACGACTGGATTAGGAGATACTCCCTCGAGGCCTCGCTAATGGATATTTACAAGAGTGAGGAGCTATTTTGGCAGCGTCGAGGGGGCCAGAACTGGCTCCTTAAGGGGGATGCGAACACTGCCTAGCTACTTCCAGGCGATAGCCAATGGCCGCAGGAGGAAGTGTGCCATCCCTTGCCTCTGGGATGGGGATGTCCTTCTGGAGAGCCCAGAGGACATCACCGCCCATATTTACTCCTTCTATAAGGAGTTGTTTTCGGCTGAGCCACGTGGAGGTGTCTCCCTCCGCGATGACTTTTGGCCGCTTGTTGACCAGGTCACCGATGCTGAGAATGAGGAACTTACTCTCCCTTTCTCACCTGAGGAGGTGGGGCGGGCGATTGCCTCTATGAAGGCTAGCTCGGCCCCGGGGCCAGACGGCCTTCCAGTAGTTTTCTTCCAGAAATTCTAGGAGGTCCTGCGCACAGTCATTATGTCTATGTTCCATGAGTTTTATATCGAAACTCTGGATATGGCTAGGATAAACTATGGTGTCATATCTCTGATCCCCAAGGTAGTTGGGGCGACGGATATTAGGCAATTCCGCCCCATCACGGTGATTAATGTGCTGGAGCGAATCTTTGCGAAAGTTTGCGCGACCCGGTTATCCCCCGTGGCGGAGAGGATTGCCCACCCCCTTCACACCGCGTTCCTGAAGGGCCGGCGGATCCATGACGGGAGTTTGGCCCTTCACGAGATTGTACACGAGGTGGCTTCGAAGGGGCTTAAGGCCGTCTTCCTTAAATTGGACTTCCAGAAGGCATATGACCGTCTGGATTGGTCCTTTTTGAGGTTGGTAATGCAGAGAAGAGGATTTGACGAACGGTGGTGTTCCTGGATCATGCAAATGGTTAGATCTGGAAACACGGCGATCTGGAAACACCCCCTTCTTCCAGGCCTCCAGGGGTGTGAAGCAGGGGGATCCTGTCTCCCCCTTGCTTTTCAACCTGGCAGTTGATGCCCTTGCGGGCATCCTAGATAAGGCCAAGTTGGCCGGCCACCTTAAGGGTGTGGTTAGTCACCTCATCCCGGGTGGGGGTGTCACCCACTTGCAGTATGCGGATGACACCATGATTATGGTGGAAGGTTCGGATTCGGACATTGTTAATCTTAAGTTCCTTCTGCTCTGCTTTGAGGAAATGTCTGGACTTAAGATTAACTTTGACAAGAGCGAGGTTGTGGTCCTTGGCTACTCGGAGCTTGAGCAGCAGAGGATTGCGGATAACCTCAATTGTAGGTTGGCTTCCTTCCCCATATCTTACCTGGGGATGCCCATGGCTGAGTCTAGGATCTTGGTGAGTGGGTATGATCCGCTTGTGGGTCGAGTAGCGTCCCGTGCAGAGCCCTGGTGCGGTAGGTTTACATCTAAAGGAAGCAAATCTGTTCTCATTTGCTCTAACCTCGCCAGCCTCCCCATGTATATGATGGGGATGTACATCCTGCCCGAAGGTGTGCATAGCTCCTTTGACAAGGAGCTGGCTAGGTTCTTCTGGCAAGCGGGAGATGGTCGGCCTAAGTACCATATGGTGAAATGGGCTGACATATGCCTGCCTAAGGACCGAGGTGGGTTAGGCATCCCGGCGTCTCGCCGCATGAACGTTGCCCTCATGCTTCGTTGGGTTTGGCGGATCTTGCGGGGTGATGGGGGTCTGTGGCTGCAGCTGATTGAGTCCAAGTACTTGCAGGGCCAACCCCTCTTGGCTTGCTCTCACTCGGCTGGGTCCCAGTTCTGGAAGTCTATCCAGGCCATCAAGGAAGAGATTAGGCTGGGTTTGCGGTTCTCGGTTGGCAATGGGTTTGGGACCCAGTTTTGGTTGGACCCCTGGCTTGATGGGGAGCCACTCCATATTCGGTTTCCGAGGCTCTTTGCGATTTGTGACGACCCGGCTGTTCTTGTCTCTGCGGCTGCTGTGGATGAGGGATGGAACATTGCGTTCCGCCGCTCATTCGGGCCTGAAGAGGTGCAGGAATGGGCAAACTTGAGGGAAGTAGTCCCTCTTCCTTTGTCCCAGGATCCTGACACTGTCTCTTGGAGTCTCTCTCCTTCGGGAGAATTCTCCGTTAGTTCGGCTTATCAGGTGTTGTGTCGACTGCCGGTTCTCCAGTGGCTATCCCAATGTGGAAGGCGCCGATGCCCCTTAAGATCAAGATTTTCGTGTGGCAGCTTTTGCGAGATCGCTTACCTTCAGGGACCGAGGTGCTTAAACGCCATGGTCCGGGCAATGGCCTTTGCCCCCTTTGCCGTGTCCCGGAAACGGGAACGCACATTATGTTCTCTTGCGTAGCAGCGCAGGCACTTTGGTGCTTTGTTCGTGAGGCCCTTGGGCCGGAGTGGGAGGCTCATGACCTTGCAGAGTTTCTGCAGGTAAGGGCCATTCAGGTTGGCCGTAAGCGCCGACTGTTCTGGCTCATCTTCGTGGCTATGACGTGGACTCTTTGGACTACTCGCAATAAGATGGTGATTGAGAGGGTCTTCCCGCGGCGTGCTTCTGACTCGTTCTTCAAATTTCTTGCCTTCTTGCAACACTGGCATCCGCTCGCTAGACCGAGAGACCGTGACCGGCTTCAGCTCTATCTTGACGCTCTGCTGTCTTCCGCACGCCGGCTCTCCGACCGCTCGTCTGCTTCTTAGCTTGCCCCTGGTGGCCTTTTATGTTTCTTTTTTCTTTTTTTGGGCATGCTTGTGTTGTGGCCCCAGCAGTTTCGTTTTATGACTACGGTTGAGACTCGGTTGTATGGACGATTGCTTTATCTATAAAGCGGGGCGAAAGCCTGTTTCGAGAAGTTACTGGTGACATGCTAGTTTTTGTCACGCCACTGCTATTGTGACCATTGGCGGCGCCAGACTAATTTACACGCCACCAATATATAAACCAAATTGTTCAAACATAAAACAGAAACTGGACGAGTTACTGCTGACGTATACAATGCAGTCCACGCCACGAAAACACATGATGCAGCCACGCCGCTAAAACTGGTTGGGAAATGGGCTTGACCTATTTGCTAATTGGGCTGAAGGAAACGGCCCACCGTCCCTCTTGTAGCTATCTCTCTATACTTCCAAATCAAAGCCCAAGCAAAAGAATAAAAATAAAACCTCTCCGTCTCTCCCGAACTATCCCCTCTCTGTCTCTCCCGCAGCTGCCAGCCACCCACATCGTCGTCATGTCCCAGCTCGCCGCCGGCCGGCCCTCTCCCCCTCCCCTCCCCCACCTCAGGAAGCGACATCCGTTCACACGGAGCACCCACCCATCTCTCACCTCATGCGCCCTCTGTGTCTCTCCTGCAACCACTCATTGCAGCCACGAACGCCGGCCGATTCCAGCGAGCCCCTACGGCTTTGGCGGGTGCGCAGCTCAGCGCGGGCCTCACCTTCCTCCGCGGTGTCATCGCCTCCGGCCAGATCCACCGCATCCGGCCTCCAGTGCTCGTGCCCAACCCCTCCCCACGGCTAGGGTTTCGGGCACGGCGTCGCTTTCGTCGCCGGCGCGGCTCCTCTCCGACGGCAGCTGTGCACGGCGTCGCTTTCGTCGCCGGCGCGGCTCCTCTCCGACGGCAGTTGTGCACGTCATCGGCTTCAAACTGCCATGGTGAGTTCCTCTCCTTGGACCGTTCTCAAGCAGCGGTCGTTGACGGTAATCTGAAAATCTGAAATTAAGTGCACTTAAGTTCTCTTGCATCTGCATGTTAATTAGCAAGTCTTAATCACTAGAGCTAACTAGCCCCTGTCAAAATGATGAGACCACCCACCAGGCCAGCACTACTTGATTTGCTAATTGTCAGAAGATATTGCATTAGCAATGAGACGTACGAGCGCCATTAATCTCCACCATCTACTAGTACTCGATTTGGTTTTTACTTCCTTGTCAGAGTCATTAGTCGGAGATCTCCCGGTGTCAGAGTCATTAGCCAGACGCCGATACGTAGCTGCATGAGCTTGTTAGCTAGCTTTACGCATGGGAGAGTTATGAGTGGCTCGGTCATTAGAGAATAAGCACCACGATGTAGTAGTGGCCGGAAGTTCAGGCTAGTTAGTGCGTGCGTGGAGTTGTGTCCGGTCGTGCTTGTGTGCGCACCGGGTATATATAACTTCCATGTATATTGGTTGGTTGGGCCGGTTTGTTGTCGAGTCCGGGTATGTGCCCAATAAAGTGATGTCGTTCGTGCGGCCGAGGCGCCGTTCGTGCGACGGAGGCATTTGTGCATCGGGAAAATCGTGTGCTCCATCTTCCACTTTCGTTTGTGCGAGTGAGAGAAAGAGAGCTGATTTGAGGTTTGTCTCAATAATATGGTACCTCACTTGTCAGTAGTCAGTACCATGGTTATATCATCAGACTACTTGATATCTCTGTTTTCCATGTGACATTTCTGTTCTGAGATAAAAAGGAAAAAAATAACAAATATCATAATGGAGAGATAATTAAGTGGCATGTATGGATGTCTTGTGAAATGTATTGCTGCGGACTTTTTCCACTCCATCTCTCCTTCCACCTCCTATCTAGTATATTTCCCTCGCGTCATCTTAAACTCCTCATTCTAGTCTTTTGTTCTTTCTTGTTGTAACGCATGCTAGTCCCAACTAGCAGTCTAACACCGCCTCTCCATCCATCTTCCTCTAGGCATGCGAGACATGGGGAAATGAGGAGTGACTTGTGGTGTAGGACCTTCCATGAAGGGCATCTTTAGGGGCACATTAATCTCATTTTTGGCGCATTTGCATTAAGACAAATTAGCATGGAGAGGAAGATTAGCAGTTGCACGCATCTCATCCAATCCATTCTCAACAGTAACCTGCTGCATGCATGACGCTAGAAGACGAGGCCTCACATTTAGTGATTCAAACAAAATGCCGGCTCGGCTTAATGGTGAAGACAACTGTCACAACCCGGCTGATTGCCGCGCAGGTTGTAGGTGTGGGAGGTAGGAGGGCGAGGACGAACCCCTCGCCGGCCTATTGTTGGAGAAGGGGTGAGGAGGGGGGCGCCGTAGCGCATGAGCAAGGGAGGTGAGGGTTTAGCTAATTTTCTGCCTAATCTTTATTGATCCCAAGGGCTGGCTATATATAGCCTAATTACAAGACCAGATTACAGACTCCTACTATAATTGGGTGTTGGCAGGGTAACCTTCTTCGGGACTAAACCTTTCCAACTAATACCCAGACTCCTAATCTAAAAAGACTATAATTAAACTAGGACATATTTCTAGGCAGGTGCAGAGCCGGCCCGCGCAGGGCCCTTGCGCCTATAGGGCTGGCCCCACATGACATCTCCCCCTCCATTCTAAAACATCTCGTCCTCGAGCTGGAAGCTTGGATAACGTTCGCGGAAGGTTGTGACATCCTCCCATGAAGCAGCAGACACCGGCCCCTCCCAGTGAATGAGCACCTGCTGGACACCACGAGCAATACGAGCACGCAATGCTTGGACAGGGGTTGGATGAACTCGACCCTGAAACAGAGGTGGAAGCATCGGCAGAACTTCCGGCGGCGGACCATGGTACTTCTTCAGGACCCCGACATGGAAGACATTGTGAATGCGAGCGCGTGGGGGCAGCTCCAAACGGTAAGCAACCGTATCAATTTTAGCGAGGACCTTGAAAGGCCCATAATATTTGGGAGCCAGTTTCCCTTTTGTGCCTACTCCAAGGAATGCCGCCGGCCGGTGCTGAAGATGGAGCCAAACCCACTCTCCAACATCGAAAGAAAGGGCCCGATGCTTATCATCATAGTAATGCTTGTACTGTTGTGCTGCCTGAAGGAGACGCTCACGGATGTCGTGTAAGAACTGATCGGGATCGACGATCTGCCATTCCACCGCTTGATTGCAAATCTCGCCTGGCGTATAGTCCCGGAGTGAGGGGGGATCTCGTCCGTAAACCACCTTCAAAGGAGTGTCCTTCAATGCTGAGTGGTACGAGGTGTTGTAGCAGTACTCCGCCCAAGGCAACCATTGTAGCCACTGCCATGGGCGATCCCCAGTTATGCAACGAAGATACATGGTGATGACGCGATTCACGGCCTCCGATTGTCCATCAGACTGCGGATGGAAGGCCGAACTCATGTGCAAACGCGTCCCCGCGGCGGCAAACAGGGCCTTCCAAAAGCCCGAAGTGAAGACCACATCCCTGTCCGAAACAATGGATGTGGGAAACCCATGAAGTCGGACAATGTTGGAGAAGAAGGCCTTAGCAATAGACTCAGCAGTGTACGGGTGCGCCAAGTGGATGAAATGTGCATACTTGGAGAAACAGTCCACGACGGTCAGGATCACACTTTTGCCGCCCACCTTCGGAAGTGCCTCAATGAAATCCATGGAGATGTCTTCCCAGACACGAGATGGCACTGTCAAGGGCTGCAATAAGCCGGCTGGATGAAGTTGCTCCGTCTTGTTGCGTTGACAAACCTGACAAGCACGAATATACTGCTGAAGGGCTGCCCTCGCTTGCGGCAGATGGAAATCCCGGCGAAGACGATGAAGTGACTTCTGGATACCTTCATGGCCTGCATCGTGGGCTGCAGCCAAGACCTCCCCGAGCAGTGGCGACGCGGGTGGCACATAAGCCCGTTGCTGGAAGGTGACCACACCATCAACGAGAGCCCACGGTTGGCCTAACTCACCAGATTCTAGTTGTTCCCGGAAAGTGACGAGCATCGGGTCCGTGTGTGCAGCCTGACGGAGAGCTTCAAACAGATCAAAGGAAGGCCCGATTATGGCGAGTGCCTGGCCGGCAGGAGCATCCCGGCGAGAAAGAGCGTCGGCGACGATGTTTTGGCGACCTGGTTTATATTCCACTATGAAGTCGAACCCCAATAGCTTGCCCACCCAATGATGTTGTGGAATGGTAGCGACGCGTTGGTCCAGCAAAAACTTCAGGATGTAGTGGTCAGTTTTGACGACGAACGCACGTCCCCAAAGATAGGGCCGCTAGTGGCGTACGACGTGCACCAGACCAATGATCTCCCGCTCATAAGCGGCGAGATAAGCATGGCGCGGAGCGATGGTTTTGCTGAAATAGGCAATGGGGCCGCCACCTTGATGCAGGACTGCCCCGAACCCAGATCCAGATGCATCACACTCCACAATGAATGAAACTGCAAAATCCGGCAGCTGAAGCACAAGAGCAGAGGTAAGAGCTGTCTTGAGAGCTTTAAAGGCGGTAGTCGCTGCAGGCGTCCAAAGAAATCCATCTTTCTTGAGGAGCGCCGTGAGGGGAGCTGCAATGGTGCCAAAATCCCGGATGAACTTGCGATAGTATCCTGCCAGTCCTAAGAAACCGCGCACAACGCGGACGTTGCGCGGAACCGGCCAGTCAACCACAGCGAGAACCTTGTCGCTGTCCATAGCAACGCCTTCACGGAAATGACGTGTCCCAGATAAGCCATGGTTTCCTCCCCAAAGGAACACTTGGAGCGCTTGAGAAACAGCTGATGTGTGCGCATAGCCTCCAAGACGAGCTTGACATGACGTAGGTGATCCGACCAGGACGAGCTGTAGATCAAGATATCATCGAAGAACACAAGCACAAACGGACGAAGGTAGGGACGGAGGATGTCGTTCATGAGTGCTTGGAACGTCGTTGGGGCATTGGTCAAACCAAAAGCCATCACCACAAACTCAAAGAAGCCCTCATGTGTGCGGAATGCCGTCTTGTGGATATCCTCAGGGGCCATCCGAACCTGATGGTAACCCGACCGGAGATCCAATTTGGTGAAAAAGCGGGCCCCCTTCAGTTCATCCAGAAGTTCATCGACGACGGGAATTGGAAACTTGTCCTTGATGGTGACAAGGTTGAGACCACGATAGTCGATACAGAAACGCCAAGTCCCGTTGGCCTTTCTGACGAGTAGAACGGGGGATGAAAATGTTGAAGAACTAGGATGGATCAGACCACGAGCCAGCATCTCTGAACATTGGCGCTCCAGTTCATCTTTTTGAATCGTTGGGTAGCGGTAGGGTCGGACAGCAACCGGCAGTGTCCCAGGAATAAGATGAATATGATGGTCATGTGCGCGCTGCGGCGGCAGGCCCTGGGGGTCGGCGAAAACATCGGCGAAAGTGGCCAGAAGGATGTCCAGGAGGTCCTTCCCTTCGCACGCATGTAGGTGTGCGGGCTGTCCGAGGGAGCCAAGGCCCGACCACTCCACACGGTGATCCGAGTGCCAAAACGACATCCACTGCGTAGTGAAGTCCCAGAGAATTGGCCCAAGAGTTTTGAGGAATCGTGTGCCGAGGACGATGTCGAACCCGCCCAATGGAATGGCATGCAGATCAACAACGAAACGCTCCTTGTCAATGGTGATCGCATCCTGCTGAAGGAGTCCTCGGCAGGTCACCTTATTGCCATTAGCGACCGTGACTCCCAGGCGACGATTGGAGGCGAAAGGCAGCCCGACGATGGCGACCAGCTCTTCGTGGATGAAGTTATGCGTTCTGCCGAATCAAGCAAGGCGACCAAGTCACGGTCCCCGATGCGAAGAGTGACCTGCATTGTGTCGCTGGTGGGAATTCCGGGGACAGCCAAGAGCGAGATTTGTGCCTCCTGGAAATCCTCAAACTGCTCTTCTTCGGCGTCGGCGGACTGAATGTAGAACAGCCGTTTGCAGTGATGGCCCCGCGCGAACTTCTCATCACAATTGAAGCAGAGACCCTTAGCGCGCCGTTCATCCATCTCGATCGGCGTGAGTCTTTTGAAGACGAGCGCGGGCGTGGGGTTGGAGGAGTCCGGTAAGGCCGGAGTAGGTGCGGCCATGGGGCGGAGTGGACAGCTGGGCCGGCCAGTGGTGGCTGCGGTGTTGGTGACAGTATTGAGGCACTCGAAGGAGATTGCTAAGTCCATAGCCGCGTCCAAAGTCACCGGTTTCATCATCTCGACCTGAGCTTTCATGGGCTCGCCCAAGTTGTTGGTGAAGATATCCCGCTCATCGTCGTCGGCAATGGGGCGCACCCGAGAGAGATTCTCTAGAAATCGCTTGGAGTATTCCGCCACGGTACCGGAGCGGCGGGTGGAGATCAGCTCGCCAAAGGGGTTGGCGCGGGTCAGGGGTCCGAAGTGGTTGGCGATCACTTTTTGAAACTCGGTCCAGGACGGTTGCTGGCCCAGCTTTGTCTCGAGGTGGCCATACCATAATGCGGCGACATCGGTGAGGTGGTAGGAGGCGAGCCACGTCTTATCCGACTCCGGTGTTCGCTGCCCGAGGAAGAAGACATTGCAGCGTGTCAGCCATGGCCGCGGATCGCTGGCCCCGTCAAAGAGGGGAAAATCAATCTTGTAGAGGCGCGGAGCCCGATCCACCTGATCGGTCGCGGCGGCCGAGTGGGCCATGGCCCCGGTGTGGGACGACGCCTCTGGGGGCCGCATAAGCCCGAGACCACCCAATTGGGGCGTGCCCTTGCCTTCCAGCCGGAGGAGGGCCAGGTGATGCGCGCGCTGCTGCTGCGACGTGTCCGCCAGCTGGCCCTGGAGGGTTTTGAGCGTCTCGGCAATGGACTGGAGGGTGGCGCGGTCCTCAGCGCGCTCCATCCGAGCGGTGTGGTTCTCCTCAGAGAGGTTGTTCAACGTGGCGACCACGGCCTCATGATCCTCATGCTGTTTGGTCGCGAGGTCTTCTAGGGTTTGCGGCAGGGGCGCCGGCGGCGGAGGCGGCGGCGGCGGCGGAGACATGGCCGCCGGGATCGCTGAGGAAGCTGATACCAAGTTGTCACAACCCGGCTGATTGCCGCGCAGGTTGTAGGTGTGGGAGGTAGGAGGGCGAGGGCGAACCCCTCGCCGGCCTATTGTTGGAGAAGGGGTGAGGAGGGGGGCGTCGTAGCGCAGGAGCAAGGGAGGTGAGGGTTTAGATAATTTTCTGCCTAATCTTTATTGATCCTAAGGGCTGGCTACATATAGCCTAATTACAAGACCAGATTACAGACTCCTACTATAATTGAGTGTTGGCAGGGTAACCTTCTTCGGGACTAAACCTTTCCAACTAATACCCAGACTCCTAATCTAAAAAGACTATAATTAAACTAGGACATATTTCTAGGCAGGTGCAGGGCCGGCCCGCGCAGGGCCCTTGCGCCTATAGGGCTGGCCCCACATGACAACAACTTTAGTACCACACTACCGTTCTTCCTCAGAATTTTATGTAAAATGGGAATATCTGAAATGACTGTGGGGTCGATTGTAAACCAATCTTAAGAAATCCAGCGTATATATACTACGACTTCACCACCAAGCCATATGACTCCGGCTCTTTGAAAGAACTTCTCACATGATCAGTCTAGGTTTTCCTTTCTCTTGGAAAATGATAGTGATTGTTTGCCAACAACCTCTAGTTCGCACGAGGTTTGGCAACCTATGACACCTAACACCGAACCAAAAACATCAACTCATGTTATTGCACTTGGCATAAATTTATTATGTCGACTCTTGATTCTCTGCGGGTATGTGATCTGGGGAGAGGAAAGAAGAGACAATTTTCTATCATTAGTAACAATTATTAAGATGTGAAATATTTGCAAGCATCACGATCAAATGTTTTTTTCTCGACAAAGTTGATGCTCTGGCTATAGTGGTCAAGTGTTGTTGCGATCACATTATGCTATGGACCAATAGATGAACTTAGGAAACTAAAAAAAATCACTGTACTATGGAGTTAGCTTTTCCATCTAGTTTCATCTTTGTAGTCGTCTTCTTCCATTATGTATACCTCTGTCGGTCCCGTGAAAGTACACTAGGAAATTTTCAAGCGTAGGAACTCGTGGAGTAATGGCAGCTCCCAGAAAAGAATAAAAGAACACAATAGGCCTTTGCATGAAGCACATTTGATTGATGTTGGTTGACAATGACATGTGGGACTTGGTTCGATGGAGTTGTACCACGTGCATGTGCTAAAACTGAGCATATATGCATATCCACGTGCATGTGTTAAATTTGTATCACCTCATGATCCCCTCCTTCTACTACCAGAAATACCCCTCACATCTTCCTAAGCTAGGCATTGTACCGAGCTTTTTCTTCTCTCTTTTTTGAATCAATTTGCATGCTAGTTTTTTGTTGAGACATCCTCCTATGGTATACCTTGCTTCTATCTCTCTCCACTCAAATTCATAACCATCTCCTGCATCTCTACTACTTCCCTCATCATTTGATTAAATAGCATAAAACTACAACATTTCAGGTTAGGGTTCCAAAAAACTGCCAATTTTTTTTCCGCTGATAACTACAAACTCAGGGGTCGGGTGTTTCAATAAACCCAAATCATCGAGTACTTTAAAATTGATCGCGGTTATGACAGGTCGGGCCCGCACCTAAACGAATCGTCTGTTTGACCATTTGTTTGACCGTTAATTTACAAGTGGGGCTAACATGCCATTGTCTCTTCCTCATATTCAAATAAAAAAAGCAATCGGGTCCCTGCAATTTTTCTGAAAAAAGCGATCGGGTCCCCATGTTGTTCATGCCGCTGCCGCACCATGCCGTGCTCCATGCCGTCGCTGCGCACCTGTAGGATGGCCTCTGTGGCTGCTCCTTGGCTGCAGAGACGGCTCTGCTGTTGTTCCTTTGCAGCCGTCGAGCCCTGCTGTCGCGAGATGGTGCTACTTGGTGAGTTGGTGCGGCGCATGTCCGCAGCCGTCGGCGCCATAGTCTAGTTGGTGCCGCGTGGTGGCTTGGCGGCGCCCCGGTCGATATGGTGCATGCACCCTGACCATCGGAACTGGTGACTTCCGGAGGCGGAGGACAGAGGGAAGCCCGGGAAGGTGCTCGCTTGCTTGGGAGAGGAGAGGATCGCCGGCTCGAGAGGGGGTGGGTGTCGTGCTCGAGAGACAGAGAGAGTTCAGGGGAGGGGAGGGAGAGAAGAAAGAAAAGAGAAGGAAGACATAGCTTACATGTGGTCGCCATTTGTAAGTTAACGGTCAAACAGACAGTTCGTTGTGGGCCGGACCTTTCATAATTGTGATCAATTTTAAAGTACTCGAAGATTTTGGTTTTTTGAAACAGCCAACCCCTGAGTTGGTAGTTATCAGTGAAAAAAATCCAGTAGTTTTTTGGAACCATACTCCGAATTTTAGTAATTTGATGCTATTTACTCTTCTTCTTTCATCAGGACATAAGTGGGTGAGGAAATGTAAGCAGAAGAGGGAAGGTGAGGGAGGGTCACGCGATTAGCCATGAGTTGTTAGGCGCCCTCGTCCCGGTTGGCCACGCTATTGAAGTACTGGACTCACTAGGTAAAAACCCTGGAGAATACAAAAGCCTGATTTTGATGCTCGACAGTTAATTTCAATCATTATCGCACCATGTCGGCCTCCTTAGTTCATTTCCTGATATATCAAGTAATTAATAAGTCATTTATTCATTTCCTTTGCCGGACAGGGTTTGGAAAAAGTTCACCAAAGAGATTGTCGGTGATTGGAAGAAAAAGCTTAAATGGCAACGGACCAAGGTAATTAAGTAGTACTAGCTACGTCTGCGCATCTCTTTAATTTTAGTTTCAATACCATTATCATGCTTGATTATTATCTGATTGAATTCTATTCTCGTAAAGTGTATGAGGCAGGGATAGGGGACTAATTTATGTGCATACTACGTTTGCGAGAACATTCGCTTTACGACCGAAAGGAGCGGAGATGCAAGACATCTTTGGGTACGTGAACATTATTCACAATTTTTTTTATCATGATCTAATATATATACACACACAACTAATATATTCATATTGATCTCCTTCTTTAAAGATGGTGGAGATACGGGATAGTCTCCTACCAAGGGAGCGCATACGAGCACTTCAAGAGGAAATGGCGGGATTTTTGCTTGAGCAGGTCATATCTCCCGACGGAGAATACCATTTCACCTAATTACTGCATGTAATGATCTGCAAATTGTAGGAGAAAATATATATACCAAATTGTATATATATATATATATATATATATATATATGTGTGTGTGTGTGTGTGTGCGCGCGCGCGCGCGCGCGCATGGCCGTACGAGAAATTCTATGATATATGATTGGTTCTACGAGAAATTCTATTATATATGTATAACGTGTGCAGTATGTAGTAGCGTGAAATATGTTTGAAATGAAAAAGAATTAAATGGAAAACACAAAATGAAAAGGAAAAATAAACAATAAACCCTAAACACCTAAACCCCTAAACCTTTAGTCCCGGTTGGTGTCACCAACCGGGATTAAAGGACCCAGCCCCAGGCGCGCGCTGCCGGCCACGTGGCAAGGATTTAGTTTCGGGTCGTGGCCAACCGGGACTAAAGAGTGGGGACCTTTAGTCCCGATTTATTAGTCCCGGTTGGGGAACCAGGACTAAAGGTCCTTCCCAACCAGGACTAAATGCCGTTTCTGGTCACGCGGCTGGCCATGAGGTGTTAGGCGCCCTTCGTCCCGAAGATGAGAACAAGCTCTTTCAGGATTGAGGCATAAAGAATAGTGTGAATATAGACATTGATATCCGTTGGGATGTGTCCTTGTTTGTCTGCAAGGGAAAACTATTTCTAGCAACTTGGCATGGTAGGATTGGGAACAATAAAGCCGACTGAGGAGGGGTGTCACGGGACGGCAGTGGTAGGATCCCTGGGCGGCGACGCCTCTGCAGCGAGATGAGAGGGGGTTTGGGCGAGACGAGAGGCGGTGGCCCGTGGGTTTCCTGGGCGGCGGGGTGGCCGGAGCAAGATTAGCGGGAGGCGAGGGCGAGATGAGAGGGCATCGGGTGCGAGCTGATATGGAAAATGACACGTTGGATGGGATTTGGTTTACATACGGTCTCAATCATCTATAATTGTGGAACGATTTCTGACGCCCAAATACGACACAACCAAACATGTTGATGTCGAAATTCGCTAATGAATTCGGCGAATTCTGACCCAAATGATGGATGCCAAACAACCTGTTAGTCCTTGAATTCCAAAATGTACGGGTTTGACTGTAGCATCTGTGGACACAATTTTCAGAACAACGACACTTACAACCATGGTGCTCGTTTCCTATAGTTTCATTTTGGACGTCCTACCAAGTCCCCGCTGGTCGTCCACACTAATGCTGACACCTGTTTTCCATTGAATTTGTACCACATACCCATAGTCTGCCACTTTTAATTGAGTTGCAATGTAGGACCACCAAGACTTCTAATTTATGGGTGGATCTTTTCCCTTGCACGTTTGCAAGTGGCGGTACCTATCTTTCCATGCATGATTGCATGTAGGATGTGGCCAGGTTATGTGGCCCGTACACAAGCCCAAAAACATCACTTATTTGTCATTACAAGGCAGTGATGGATATAGATGACTAAAATTGAGGCCCGACGGTCGAGCCGGGCCTGGGCCTGGGTTTCTGCTGTGGGCTTTATTAGGTCCGACCCGATGCCCAGCCCGACCTGACTTATGGCCAGGTATACTACAAACATATGTAGTCAATGAAAATGGAGGAAAACTTATTTGAGGGAATTGAAATGCATGAAGTTAATCGCTCGATTCTTCTAAAAGAGTTATGATACAGGGGGAGAATATCTTATTTTAATATAACTAGACGCTCCTACCCTTTTGACATTCTTAAAAAAACAAAATAGCCTAAATAATTGTATACACCTAAGAGAGTGATCTCCACTAAATCATTAGTGTCAAAATTAATTAGCATATCACTACAATTATGGATGGAATAAGGTGCACCTTATCACCTCAACATGCTACCATGCATGGGAAAAGGTCCACCACCACATGTAATCATAAATAGGGAAATGTTTTTCATTCTATTATTCTATCGTACTCCGTATTAAATAAATATTTTACAACTATACATAATAAAATATAATAATTCGTGTGTATTTTTAAATTTGGTTCACGTGCTTGTAATCTAAATATTTATATTCTACACTATCAAATCTCACTGAAATATATTGCAACTGATTCTCGCAACAACGCACGGGTTGTCATCTAGTTTAGTATGTACCTACCACCACTCCACAAATATAGCAGAACTCTGATCGTCAGTGAACAACTAACAAAAATATAATAAAGCATCATTAGTGCAGCAATGCATGGACGAGTAATGGAACCATCCAATACAAGAGAAGAGTACAAAAGAGCGAGTCACATGTTGCATGTGTAATTGATGTTTGTTGAGGATTGACAACAGGTGCGACCAGGCTGGACAGAAATGTACCGCGTCCATGTAGGATAACTCGACATATATGCATACATATGCAAAACACATTGTTGCAGTACCTAACTCATCGATTACTCATCACACATCTCCTTGTACGTTCCTACTTACCTTCCTAAGCTCTGCATTCTAACTTGTGTTCTTTTTCATTGATCTTATTGCTCACATACTAGTTCTAGCTGATAAATCTTCTTGTGATACCTTGCAAGTTATGAGTTCTCCTCTCGCCAACATATCCATCTCCTTCTGGTCTGCATCTCTTAGGTAATCTTCCTGCATCGTGATATACCTATGTGAGGTAAAGAAGCAAGTAAACAAGGGAGGGAGAGGGCATTGTAACATAGACTTGGCCACGAGGTGCACTGCACCCTCCCCCTTTAGGTCGTGGATTTGCTCCAGTAACTACCAAGAACCTGAAAAAGAGTGTGAATCAAGGGTGTGGGGGTATTAGAGATGAGTTCTTGTCTCTCTTCAAGGAAGAACAAAGTAGCGTCTCTGGGAATGGGAGGCACCGGGAAAGCAAGATTCCCAGCCGGTGAATGATGAACCACAAATGCCATCTTTCTTCCTAATTTCTAACGATTCCTTTTGAGCCCCTCACATTTCTTGCAATGCATAGCTCTCATCAACAGTTCCATACACATGTACTAGCTCAACAACTTACAAATGTTAAGCGTGTATTTGGTCCTTAAAAAGCATGCTAATAAATGTTGCGGCACACAATGTAGCCACTAATAGAAATGTTTAGCATAGATTTCGTGTGGGCCTCCTCTAGGCCTCTATTGGGTCTGGTGTTATTACCTTGTAGTTGCATGGTATATACCGCATAGTTGTCTACTGTACGTGTACACACGCACAAGTCTTCTCTAGGGTGACAATGTGATATGCATACATCCGACAGTAGTAAAAGTAAACGTTTTTGGAGTTATTGTGTGCCCTCTGCCCAAACAGATGCATTATGGTGTCTTAGAGGGGTCTATACAAATAACAATTGCGTCGTTGGATAGATGGATCGTTACTCGGGGCCATCGATAGTGTTTTCTTTAATTGTCAAGAAAACCAGCAGATGATTTAGCAAGGATAGTCATAGTGGGGAGTAACTTACACTTGTGTCTAGTCTATGTTACTAAGTTTGTAGGGGGGAGTAACATAAATGTAGTGTTATATGTGGTTGTATTTGTTAGTTTGTAGACTCATTTTTCATTGGAAAGTGTTACGTGATGTAACATATTAGACTGTCCATAGTGGAAATAACTTCACCAGTAGCCTAAGGTCCAGCTCAGCAAAGTTGCTTATGTGACAATGCTTTAATGAGGAGAGAGATGATTTGAGTAATATAGCTAGTTAGACTTCCCATAGTGGGAGTAACTTTGCGCATGTTCATTATAGTTTCTCCACTAGTGATAGAACTTTCCTTTTAGTTTTTGTGTCACTCTCTTGTCACAGAGAATGTCAGAAGCTTGGTGCCACTTCATCCATTTGGATTTGATTCGATGGTTCAATCTTGATCGATATCCCCATCCTTCTACAGCAGTGACCCTAAATATCTAAAGGTGTCCTTCTGAGGCATCATCTGCCCGTCAAGGCTAACCTCCTCCTCCTCCTCCTCCTCGACCCTAATAGTCCTAAAACCGCACCTCATTTACTCAGTTTTAGGTCTACTAAGTCTAAAACCTTTCAATTCTAAGGTTTTTCTTCGTAGCTCTAACTTTCTATTTAACCCCGTCTGACTATCCGTAAACAGTGGAGAAAAAGCTAGAGGAGATGGACCTATGAGTTGAATCATTTTGTTTCACTGGAAATGATTTATGTAACAAAGCAATAAAAAGGCAAACATAAAATAGTTAGAAAAAGTGTGTACAGTACTTTCTAAATTTATTTTGCGCACAAACAATTCAAATGCAACTGCTTCGTCTACGTGTGTGTGTGCGCGCGCGCGTGTGTGCAAACGGGTGGTGATACTTTAAAAAAAAGAGCAAAAGGATATAATGAACGTATGGTGTGTGTGGTGTATGTATGTACCAAATGCATAGAGAAAAATTAAGAAATGTTTTTGGATTTGAACATTTCGTCATGTATTCAAAAATTAATCACTAATTTGAAAGAGTTCACAATCTTTAAAACAATTACTAAAACCACAGGTTCTAAAAATTACGATTTAAATAAAATTCATGTTTTCTTTAAAAATTTGAAAAAAAAGGAAAAAATGAAAAAACATGAACATTTAAAAATGTTGTGAACAGCTAACCAGAGACAATCGCCAGTCACCATGAGGTGGAGTTGCGTTGGGAGTCATACAATTGTTGTCGGGTTACAAGACTTTCAGTTGCATGTCTATGGGTGTACATGCAATTGGCTCACAAGCCACGTGACGACCGACTTGATGTCGCACTGGGGCCATGTAGTTCCAGTCGAGTTCCAACACTTGCACTTGGATGTCTCACATTGAACATGCGCAATTGGCCGACAACCCCCAACTAGCTGAGTGGCGGTCGCGTTGGGGGGCATCCAGTTGTAGTCAGGTTTCAATACTTGCAGTTTCATGCCTAGTGATGAATAACAACTTGCCGACAACCCTCCTACTGGACCGGTTGCACTCGCGTTGGGCGGCATGCGGTTGCAATAGAAGAACCTTGTTACGTGTGTTGTCTAGGACGAGGGTGAAACCATGGCAAAAGCCGAGGAAGGAAGGTTCAGATGAAATTTAATCGACCATGTTCTCCGTCGCATCATGCCTACTAAGCCTGCAAAGGAGGTGAAGTAGGGGTTCGATAAAACTTTTTGCTGAAATTTCCCAATAAAGGAGGCGTCTGGTGATGCTGGCGCAAACAACGGAGGAACCAGGGGCGGAGAGGATGTGTTGCCAGCGTTTGCATAGGAGAGGGTATGGAGGAGGGAACATGGCTACAGAGGGAGCCGGGGGAGGATATCATCCAACAGGTCCTCATGCTCACCGGGGCGATGAACAACGACGACTCATCCGAGCTAGGGTTGGAGTCTAGTTTGCAAGCACGAGCCCCATCGTAGGACCACCACTCACCACAAATACCTTCGGCTCAGCTCATATGGATAACGAGCTCCCATTGTCGCAGTCGGCAAAGCATATGGCCAACTCGTGGTCGGCTCAGATGGCGGCACGCCTGGGTTCTAGTTGGCTTTTTGTTTTTGTTTTTTAGGGAGAGTACGACGGGCGCCCCTATATCTCGCATTCAACAAGACCTAGGGAAACCCTCGATGAAGGGGATTGGGCCGCCCAGGCATGCGAGAGACCACAACCTCGTTTTTTTCATGTTTTCTGTGTTCGTTTTTGCTTTACTTTTTGACTTTTGTGTATATTATAAAATATTTGAAATACATACGTACATACATACATACTTTTTTGTATATATATATTAAAACACACTCTGAGAAAAATATTTGGAAAATATTGACCAAGCATTTCAAAAATATTAAATGTGTATAGAGAAAATGTTTATCAAATATATGAAAAATGTATAAAAACAAGGTATATGAAAAGAAATTGATCTTGTAATTAAAGAAAAATGAAGCATTTAAAAAAAATTAATCAAACATTTGAAAATTGTTAAATATGTATAAAAAAATGTTGACCATGTATTATAGAAATCGTGATTTTTTATCATGCATATAAAAATTTTAATCGATCATTGCAAAATAATGTTGAACAAATATTTCAAAAATGTTAATCAAGCATTTGAAAAAACGTTCAATGTTTATAGAAAAAAAATATTTACCATGTACTAGATAAATGATGAAAAAGGTGATCATGTTTATAAAAAATGTTAATCAAGTATTTGAAAAACAATTGAAGAAGTATTTGAAAAATGTTAATCAAGCATTTGAAAAATGTTAAATGTGTTAAAAATATGTTGATCATGTGTTCAAAAATGTTAATCAACCATTTGAAAAAAAAAATGCATAGAAAACAATGTTAATCAAGTATTAGAAAATGTTAATCTTGAATTTTAAAAAAAATTAATCAAGCATTTGAAGAAGTTTAAAAGTGATTATAGAAAGAAAAAAAAGTTGACAATCTATTCAGAACAAGTTAATCTTGTTTTAAAAAATAATATAGCATCTAAAAAATGTTTAAAATGTGTAAAAAATATGTTGACCATGTACTCCCTCCGTTTCTAAATATATGTCTTTTTAGAGATTTCAATAGGAATTGCGTATGGATGCATATAGAGGTATTTTAAAGTGTAGATTTACTCTTTTTGCTTTGTATCTAGTCCATATTAGAATCTCTACAAAGACTTATATTTAGAAACAAAAAAAGTTTAGAAAATTTTTAAATTCGTATTAGCAAATTGTTAAACGTGTATTAGAATTTTTTTGTTGGCCACGCAAAAACTATGGCCCAATGACGTCCCAGATTTAGAGAGCTGAGAGAATCGGGACTAAGGTCCATTTGTTGTGAGCTTTTCTTGTACAATGATGACTTTATTTTCTGCGGCGAATTTAATCTGACATCATCACCGTTCTCTGCAAGAATTCTCAAAGACCTACAGTTTCCGAAAGTTGCCATGCACACTTTCTACAACAAATTTCCACCACATGAATGGATCTTTACCAACCCCTTGATTGACTAACAACCTGGTATCTATGTACAAATCATCAAAACACAACAACCCTCGTATCTACGTACAATTTAGCAGTTTTAGAGGCTAATAGCGCCATTTAGCGGCGCTATAGCGTTGATTTAGCTTTTCTGTAGAACTGGAAGATTTATCTCATTTTGAGCTATGTTATTTGCCATAGCCTGATATTTAGAACTTTGGTGGAAACACAAGACTGCGACCATGCCGGCATTTCGGTAGGCCAAAGTCTTATTCATTTGACATTTGAATAAACAACTCAGAAGGTTTTCATTTCTTAAACAAAATTGCCCTAACCGTCCTAAATATTACGGTTACCTCAGAGCAATCCTAGGAACAAATCAAAATCAATGTCTGGTTTTAATTGTCGCATTCTTTCTGCTACTGGTTGGTTCGCTAGTCACCTGGTATGCTTGTTGACTAGTTTGTACTAAATCCGTGCCAATTTATATGGATGAGAGGTAGTACTTTATATGGTACCTAACTTGTCAGTAACATGATTATATCATCCAAAACATAACAATGATCATAATGGAGACATAATTAAGTGGCATGTGGGGGGGGGGAGGGGGGGCATGGGTGGATGCAGCTGTAATACATGCATGTTCGAGAGGCCAGGAAGTCGGCATATATGGATGTCATGTGAAATGTTGCTGCGGGACTTCTTCCACAGCATTTCTCCTTCCACTTCCTATCCACAGTATATTTCCCTCGCGCCAACTCTTCATTCTACGCTTTTCTTCTTTCTTGTTGTAGCGCATGCTAGTCCCAACTAGCACCGCCTCTCGATCCATCTTCCTTTAGGCATGGGAGACACGGGGAAATGAGGAGTGACTTGCGGTGTAGGGGACCTTCCATGAAGGGCATCCTTTGGGGCGCATAAATCTCCTGTTTTGCGCATTTTCATTAAGACAAATTAGCATGGAGAGGAAGATTTGCAGTTGCACGCATGTCATCCAATCCATGCTCAACCGTAGCCTGCTGCGTGCATGACGCTAGAAGACGAGGCCGCACATTTTGTGATTCAAACAAAATGCCGGCTCCGCTTAATGTTAGCCAGACATTTTGAACACGAGGAAAGCCAAGTGAAAGCACCAAATGTAGCAGCTTACAGCTATCGCCACCAGCACCCCAAATACAACAAGTTGATCTAAGGGTAAACACCCATCAACACGATCATGCTAGATTGCCATAGGCACTTGACTTGACATGCCTAGTTCTTTATTCATTTCTTTTCACGGGGTGATTACATGAACATGATACAGATGTGTATATACTAATGCTAGGCTAGCTAATCACATGCATGACCAAGTTGGTACTGAACACTAATGTTGGAGTTAACCACGACGTCCAAGCCGGACTCGGACGTCGTGGTTAACTCCAACAATCACCCCGTGAAATGGATCGATTGCTAGTTTGGCTAGCTTTATACTGCGGGTGGTCGATCACTTGTTTTGTTCGTTGTGATCGTGGTCGTTAGTCATCGTCGTCGGAAAGTACTCGACGTCGAAGGGACCTACGCCAACAATTGATATCATAGCAAGGTTGATCTTCTAGTAACGGGAGATCATGTCGGGCGACGAGGAGAACAAGCAGCTGGCGTAATACACGGATGCGGGCAAGGAGATCGTGGAAGTGGCCGGCGCGGCTAAAGTACTTGCCGTGCCCGGTTCGTCGTACCCACGATTTGCTCGTGAGAACTTTGGGGTCTGGAAGGCCCTGATGGAGTGTGGTCTCCACGCCAACGTGTTGTGGGACGCAGTCGATCCAGGAGGCGACGCTTTCAAGAAGGAGGGAGCCGAGCACCGAAAGGATCGGCAGACGGCGTCGGCGATTTATTCGGTGATGCCGATGGATGTCCTCCAACACCTGATCGCCAAAGAAACGGCGAAAGAGGCGTGGGATACCTTGGAGCTCATGTTCGAGGGACACACCCGCGTCAAGCAAGCCAATCTCCAAACTCTCTTAAGGAACTATGAGACTTTGGTCATGGGCGACAATGAGTCCATGGACGCGTTTGCTTCACGGGTAGCTACTCTCGTCAATCGGATCCGCGCACTTGGAGAAAACCTCACAGAGGCCTCGGTTGTCCGTCGGTTCTTGCGCGCGGCTCCTCCCCGGTACCTGCAAATTGTCACGGCGATCGAGCAGTGCGTCGATCTCGCGACCCTCTCCATTGATGATCTCGTCGGACGCTACAAGGCTCACGACGAGCGTATGCGGTACAGTCTCGGGGACGGGAGGAACGATGAGCATGTCATGCTCACGCGGGCTCAGTGGCAAGCGCTGGACTCAAGGAGAGGAGGTTATTGCTCAAGCAGCAACACTCGCGAAGATTGTGCGCCAAACGAACAAAGTAAGAAGAACGCAGGCGACAGCGCTCCGAAGAAAAAGAAGTTCGACAAACGCAAGATCAAGTGTCACAACTGTGGCATCATGGGGCACTTCAAGTCGGAGTGCAAGAAGCCACCGAAGGAGAAAGCTTTCATGGCCAAGGAAGGCGATGACGGCGACATGACGCTCATGGTCGATGTATGCGAGCTAATGGACGAGGATAGTCCAGCTCCCAAGGCGCCGGCTACGGAGGTTGTCACGCTCGTAGAAGAGGCGGTTTATCTTCATGATAAGAAGAGGATGAACACGTCGAGGCACGTGTGGTACCTCGATACGGGCGCTAGCAACCACATGACCGGCGACAAGGACCAGTTTTCTGAGCTCAGACTTTCGGTCGGAGGCACGGTTCGGTTCGGCGACGGGCGGACTGTTGGCATCGCAGGGCGAGGTACTGTCCTGTTTGAGTTGAAGAACGGCGGTCACAAGGTACTCACTGATGTGTACTATATTCCCAAGCTAAAGAGCAGCATCATAAGTCTTGGTCAGCTCGAGGAGCGTGGTTGCAAGATTGTGCTCGAGGATGGCTATCTATGGGGGTATGATCATCAGAGGATGCTAATTATGAAGGTGCAGAGGTCACCGAACATGCTTTACATCCTCAACTTGTCTCGTGTGGATCCAGTATGTCTCTTGTCGAGCATGGAGGACTCGGCATGGAAGTGGCACGCACGCTACGGGCATCTATATTTCCAGGCTCTTCGGCAACTTGGACAAAAAGGAGATGGTACGTGGTCTACCGTGCATTAACCATGTCGACCAAGTGTGCGACGGTTGTCTCATTGGGAAAAAAAGGCGAGCCCCGTTCCCAAGAGAGGGAAACTTTAGAGCGAGTAAAGCTCTTGAGTTGGTCCATGGAGACTTGTGCGGACCGATTACACCGGCCACCCCTGCCGGAAATAGATATTTCCTGCTCATCATCGACGACTTCAGCAGATACATGTGGATTGTGTTGTTGAAGACAAAGGATCAAGCTTTGGAAGCCTTCAGGATAGTAAAGATGGCGGCCGAAGTAGAATCTGAAGCCAAGCTGAAGGCCCTCCGTACCGATCGGGGGGGAGGGGGGGGGGGGTGAGTTCATGTCTCGTGAATTCACAAAATTCTGCGAAACACACGGGATCAAGCGGTATCTTACGGCACCATATTCACCGCAGCAAAACAGTGTTGTGGAGCGGAGGAACCAAACCGTAGTGGCGATGGTACGGAGCATGTTAAAGAGTAAAGGCATGCCGGGCAAGTATAGGGGTGAGGCGGTCAATACGGCCGTTTATCAGCTGAACCGGGCTCCCAACAAGAGTGTGGTTGGGATGACGCCGTACGAAGCATGGTACAGACACAAGCCCGCGGTTGATCATCTTCGTACTTTCGGGTGCGTGGCGCATGTGATGACGGTGACCGGGCATACTAGCAAATTGGCGGATCGGAGTACTCCAATGATATTGGTTGGCTATGAAGCGGGCACGAAGGCGTACCATGCGTGCAACCCCTACGACCAATAAAGTGGTTGTAAGGCGTGATGTGGTCTTTGAAGAAGCCAGGTCATGCAACTGGAACTCGAACGAGCCCGTATACCCGATTTCCTACGAAATTTTTCACGTTGCTTATGATGATTACGAGCATGCAGATAAAGGTACTCAACCGCAGGCGTCGACCGCGACAAACGACGCGGACGGCGCGGTGGAAAAAGGAGACGCGCCAGAAGCAGCAAGGGCCGACACGTACGAAGCTACGTACGACACGCCTGGCAGTTGCGCGCGCAGCAATCGCCCTGTTGGCGTTGTTCCGCCAGGAGGGCCAGAACATGCCACGCCAGCTCGTGGCTCGGCCAACCCAAGCACCAAGAGCCTGTACGCTGGAGGTGTTTCCAGCAGGCAGCAAAGCAGCCCATGTGCTACATCACGAGCACATGAAAGCCACGTACATGCACGTGAAGATGCTACACATATTTTGAATGGTTCCTCTGGTGGAACTACAACTAGTTCGGATGAACATGAATCGCCAGAAATTGGAAGTTTGGCAACTCCAGATGAAATTTCCTCGTCTTCGACGGAACAAGAGACAAGGAAAGGTCTGCCGACGCCAGTCCGTCTTCGACCAGTGTTGGATTTATATCCGGAGGAAGCGTTTCGAACAATAAATCCGGTGAAAATTAAAAGAAGAGGACGACAGTGTTTGCTTAGCGTCGAGGAACCGACGAAATTTGAAGAAGCAAACACGGAGGAGTGTTGGCGTCGTGCTATGGATGAGGAGTTGGGATCGATCCGAGACAACAAAACATGGGAGCTCGTGGATCCTCCCAACGACCATAAAATTATAGGGCTCAAGTGGGTGTACAAAGTCAAGAAAGATGCCGAAGGAAACCTTGTGAAGTATAAAGCAAGGCTCGTAGCTAAGGGATACGTGCAAGAGCAAGGTGTGGATTTTGAAGAAGTGTTTGCTCCAGTTAATAACAAGGATGGAATCGGTGAGGCTAGTCATAGCTCTCGCGGCTTAAAAATCTTGGAGGCTACATCACATGGATGTAAAATCCGCGTTTTTGAACAGGGAGTTGGAAGAAGAAGTTTATGTCAAGCAACCACCGGGTTACATCAAAGAAGGAGAGGAACACAAGGTGTTGAAACTACACAAGGCATTGTATGGGCTATGTCAAACTCCTCGGGCGTGGAACATCAAGCTTGACCGTACACTAGTTTCTCTTGGTTTTGAGAAAAGTCCACTGGAGCACGCTATGTATAAGCGAGGCAAAGGCAAGGATCGTCTCTTAGTGAGCATCTATGTTGATGATCTTTTGATAACCGGAGCAGATGAGGAGGAGATTGCTAGATTCAAGCTAGAAATGAAGGAGATATTCAAGATGAGTTATCTGGGGCTCTTGAGTTTCTACCTCGGGATTGAGGTACAAAAAAAGCCAGAGGGGATCACACTATGCTAGGAGGCATATGCAAAGAAGATTCTTGAAAGCTGTGGCATGGAGGACTGCAAACCAACTTTTGTTCCGATGGAGCCTCGTCTTAAACTTAGCAAGAGAAGCAAAGCACCCGCGTTTGATGCAACAGAGTATAGGAGTGTGGTCGGAAGCCTAAGGTATCTTGTGAATACACGACCAAACTTGGCCTATTCCGTTGGCATAGTGAGTCGCTTCATGGAAGCACCCACGAAGGAACATTGGGCAGCTGTCAAACATATACTCAGATACATCAAAGGGACAACAAATTTCGGTTGTATCTATTTGAGAGGAAAGAAGAAGGAGATGGTGGAGCTACTCGGCTATAGTGATAGTGACCTGGCAGGAGATGTGGACGACCGTAAAAGTACCTCAGGAGTGTCATATTTCTTAGGCGGGAGCATAATGACTTGGCTATCACAAAAGCAAAAGGTGGTCGCATTATCATCCTGTGAAGCAGAGTATATTGCTGCTGCAACCGCGGCGTGTCAAGGTGTGTTTTTAGAAAGGCTACTCGGTGACCTCACAGACAAGGAACCGAAAGGAGTGGTGCTCTATGTTGACAACAAGTCTGCGATTGCCCTATGTAAGAATCCAGTGCATCATGACAGGAGCAAGCACATTGATACGAGGTATCACTACATACGGCAGTGCGTGGAAGAAGGCAAGATTGAAGTCAACTACGTTTGCACCAATGATCAGCTTGCAGATATCCTGACCAAGTCTTTGGGACGACAGAAGTTCATGGAGATGCGGGGAAGGATCGGCGTCCAAGCTGTGAAATGAGGACATCGTGTTTAGGGGGGTGATTGTTGGAGTTAACCACGACGTCCGAGTCCAGCTTGGACCGGAACAGTCACCTGGCAAAGGATTTGTAATTCAACTAGGACTAGTTTAGGACTAGCTTAGCTCCTTTAAATATCTACTAGCAGGCGGAAGGCGCGGTGGCACGCCGCGCCAGTTTTAACATGAGAAAAGAAATTATAATGGGTTTGCGGTCGAGCTGGTTGTAATCATTTATATAGAGGAAGCCTTTTTGTACATATTGTAATCATTTGATCTTTTTGTTTCGCTATTAGATTTGACTGCCGAAGATCAATTGTTAAGCGATATGCTACACCATTCACATAGGGAGTGTCTCCTTTATATGCATATCTAATGCTTGCATGGCTTCCCAGTGATCGGTGAAATGGAGAACCAGTTTTTCCTCGCTCATCTCGGCAAACTTGTATAATTTGCAAGTTGGCATTATGTGGGATCTCCACCGCAACATTCAACAAATGAGACTACAAAGAATCAACCACCTGAACATAATACTTGTTAAACATTCAAACAAAATTATGGAAATTGAATTATCACGGGATTTAGAATATGGAACCAAAAATATGGTCTAAGCAATCGTCCATACACACTACCAAAGAAGACATCTTTTGGGAAAAGAAACAGACCAATAATCAGGAGCTCTACCACTTTATCTATATGAAGAAGGAGAGATACTAAATTCAATTCTCGCTATTTCGCCCAATCCTACTCTACTTCAACGGACACCGTTGCTCCTAATGATTGAATTAATTAACATCACACGGTTCTTCGACAACCATGTATTCAACATGACTATGAATCTTCGTCACAAGAAGCCTTGGAGATGCAACAATCCGTACGCAACTAATTCATCTATGAATGGTACATAAAAGATTTAATCATACGAGAAAATAGTCTTGCTTTCTATGAGTTGTACTACTCATAATACGACCACATTAAGTACTTGAGATGCAATCTGGAGGTCGTTTTACTTGTAAGTTAAATGAACAAACCGACTCTTGTGGTTGAGTTCACTACGAAGATCCATAGCAAAAGCTATTCATATTTTAGTCCCGCATCGGGGCCAGCGCGAGCTCAAGGCGCCGACCTCCCATCGGCAATGGGGCCCAATCACGTTTGTCACACATCACTACTGAAGATTGACTTTTTTCAAAAATAGAAGTTTTGGCGTCTCTTCAAATAGTCTTGGCAACTTTAAGATTCTTGGCAAGCCAATCTTGAACTTCATAGATTCTTGTATTATTAATTCAATGTCGAGGATGCTATGTTTGAATATTGCATATTAAGATCACTACTTTTGATGACATTATCAGAAGGAATTTCTTATGGAAGCGTGCAAATTTAAGATTTAACAAAATTTACAGGCAGAAACCTAGTACTACAGTGGGTGATGCTAAGATACTGAAAACCATTAAGTTAGTTTCTATTTCTTGTGCTTTATAAGTTATGTAATTGTTTTCAAATTTCATCTCTTCTATAACTTGCTTTAGTGTCATTCTATGCATTCTATCTAGTACATATGCAATGACTACTATGCAAGAAATAATTTAAGATTCTTACAGGAACAATGAGCATTGTTTATGAAATTACAAATCAGATACTATATCATATTACATAAAAAATGACGTTCCTGAAGCGAGACTTGTGTATTATATATTGAGAAATAACAATATCCTTGGCAGAAAACAATGCGAGTAGTTGCATCATTATCTTTTGGTGAGTCGGACTACCGGGCTGAGCAAACATAGTTCACAATCAAAGTAATCGGGCAAATATTTGACATGCTCAAATGGTCAAGAATTATGAATTTTGTAACTTATTGCATAAGAATATCATAGTTCATGTCGATTGTATTAGCGTTGATGGCATAAATGAGTGATAAAAAAAAGTGGCACATATCTTTTGGACGACATGGTAATGTGAATCTTGTCCCTAATTTATGCCCATGTCGCTAATCTGTATTGATAAGGACATTCCAATTGGATGTAGTCTCTAAAATACTTTATGTATTTATTTATTGGAGTTTGTAAAAACATGGATTTACTGTGGAAAGACAGAACATTAAGTGAGTTACTTTGCGAGTAGACCTATAACTAAAATTGAAAGGACATTGAATTGTAGACAATAATAATGTGTATATGATCGTTGTATATACCAATTTAGTTATGTGTAAAATTTTATTATTTATGACCAATTTGAATTTATGAAGTAAGACTTTACAACACAAGCAGGTAAAAAAACCTAATTTGTTTTCTTTTGAGCTTGTCGAATAGCGTCTTGACGCAAAAATAAATAAATTTAGAATGGTATCTCATGTTCTATGTAATATTCATTTTTAGATATAATTTATTTGGTAATTATGCCGGATTATTTGGAATCGTCTTGTATTTTTTTATTGAAAATACTATTCATATGAGTCACTATTCCTGCAGCAGCAATAGTTAAATACAATTATTGTTTATATTTGTCACTGGTCATCGAGAGTACTGCTTATATAAATTTACCGTTCACCTAAGATTACTGTTCATATACGATCATTATTTACAAACCAATATGTGGTTGGATGGTTAGGAGGATAGTGGTATCCCTTGCCCACCAGAGTTCAAGTCCCAACTTGACATTGATGCTCGCATTTTCCTGAATTTATTTCAGGCCTTCCGCATGAAGGTGTATGTGCGACTTCGTTAATCTCAAGATGATGTGCCAGATCAGTGCCTCAGAGGTGCTCATAGGGGTAGGGTGCACGTTCATAGGGGTGATGTTATGTTTGTTTATGTGAGCGACTTCCGGGTGTACAGTGCTAAAAAATATGATCACTATTTATTCCGATGTACTGTTCAATTGTGTCACGTGTACAAAAACGTATCCAGCGACTTTATCAATCTCAAGATGTTATGCCGGATCAGTCTCTTGGAGGTGCTCATAGATGTAGAGTGTGCGTGTTTACATTCATAGGGATGATTGTAGTGTCGTGTATGTGAGTGATTTTAATTGTACCGTGTTTCTTAAAAAATATACGATAACTATTTATACTGGTGTATTGTTTAGTTATGACATGTGTCGGCTCAGGGAGAGTCCCCGGCTACAACGGCGGATGCATCTGATAGGGGCTGGCTTAGTTGCTTTAATATATTGTAATATGTACCCCTGCGTTGTAATAGTACCAAGCCAGATCAAAGCAATAAGAAAATACAGGACCGACACGGCCCTGTTGCCAAAAAGTCCCGTGTCGCGTATTGCTCTCGCCGGAGTTGATCCTAGCTACTAGTTACGTACGTGTGTACATCCATCAGGCAACGTACACAGAGCAAAGGATCGATTGCTAGTTTGGCTAGCTTTACACTGCGGATGGTCGATCACTTGTTTTGTTCGTTGCGATCGTCATCGTCATCGAAAAGTACTCGACGTCGAAGGGACCTACGCCAACAACTAGTACACTCCTAGCCAGATGCTACAGCCACAACCGGTTGATTGTTTACTTAGTATAGGTGGCTCTTATTATAATAATGAGCCGACATCTTCTGCAGAACCATCACTTCTGATTCAGAGAGATGCAAAGCCCCCGTATGTCTACAACCCCACTATTCAAGATTAATTCATAGAATTACATTTTGTACCAAAAGTCCAAAACCCAGAAATAATCACTACACCACAACCCTTAATCGGGGGCAATAAACTGCCAGGAGAAATACCATTACAAGGACAAATTATTTGCCGGGATCAATCTACTGCCGGCAGAAGTACCCAACGGGTGACAAACTGCCGGGAGAAGTCAAACTACAAGTGCATCACAACTGCCGCTAAGATGCTCACTTCTCAGGACACAATATCTGCCAGTACAACTGCCGGGAGACTGTTTGTGGCGCCAGACTGAAATGTATGGGATGCGATAGTGCGGGAGATCATGCGGGAGGACAAAAAATTCGCTCCAAATGAACAAAATCCCCAAATCTCAGCTCAGACCGAAATCCTCTAAATCTGCCGCCCCTCGTGACCGCCTGACCTATCCTCCTCCCTTCCCAACCGCCGCCGCCGCCGCCACCCACCCTCTGCCGCACTCCAGTGTCAGCACCCTCCCCGACCATGCCGCCGACCACCGTGCGCCACACCCCAGTGCCACTCCCTCCCTGACCACGCCACCGAGCAGCCTCCACCGCCCACACCACCATTCTCCACATGCCAGCATCGCCCAAGCACCCAAGCCTGCTCTGCGCATTCTCCACCAAGCATCACCTACCCCGGCCCCGCCGCTCCCTGGAGCTGCTCCCTCAACCAGAGCGAACTCGGTCATGCAGGTGCAACCATCAACATCAACCACCACCGATGACAACACCCAGACTGTGAGAAAAAGTGCTTCAACATGCACGTGGAAACACAAAAGTGCCACACAAGCTGAGATTTCCAAGGAGAAAGTCTTCCTCGTGAAATAGACAGTTTTATCTTTTGCAGGGTCATGAAACAGACAGTTCGATCACATAGCATCCTAATTAAGACACTGCAAGTTATAACAAAGAATAACAGAGATACTAGTAAGGAGATGCCAGAAGTATACCACAGCCAGAAACAAGGACATCCTCCAGAATATCTTATGTTCTCTTTTATTAAATTTGGCTGAGGACGACATGTGGGATAGCACTGGAGCTGTAGTAAACGCATGTGTGAAACTTTGAGATCTCAGCATATATGGATGGCGTGTGATGTTGGAAAATAAGCCACGGCGGGCATGGCTGTGCGTGTGCGTGCACTCGCTGGGCGTGTCCGGTGTGGTCCGTGGCCCGTCGAGCTCGTGTCTGGGCTCGTGTCTGGGCATTGTCGAGCTCGTGTGTGCATCTGTTAGCTAGATAGCCGAGGAGGTGACCGCGTTGCCGCACTGGAAACGGCCGCGTTGTTCGCGTTGGAGCGCGACGGGTGCGATGGCCGGGGAGTGCGGAGCGTGGCGAATGCAGCGGAGGACCGAGACGTGGAGACCGAGTCCCGTGGTGGAGTTCGTGGCTCCATGCACCATGCACGAGGGCGGATGACTCGGCAGGAGAGCGCGTACGTGCGCGTAGAGCTCGCTGGAGTTCGTTTTGTGGGTGCTGCGTCACCGAGAGGCTATAAGTGACGATGTACTTCTCGTGTGTGTGGTGTGGGCTCGAGTTTGTGCTTGAGGGAAAATTGCCGTTGTTGCGGCGGGCGTTCGTGTGCCGAAAACCACCGTGTCCATTGTGTTCTTCCTCCTCCTTCTTCCTGTGTATGTGCCAGAGAGAGGGAGCGACGAGAGAGTGAGCTGGTGGGCAGAGAGGGCAAGGGCTTGCGCCAACATGTGAAATGTATTGCTGCAGCGCTTGACTTCTTCCACTCCTTCTCCGCTTCCTCCTACTTATTTAACTAGAAGATCCCCCGCGCGTTGCTGCGGGATTTTTTTACGACTTCTCTGACGTACACTGATTGGAAGATATTAAGGTACAGTTTTGTATGACAAAGATTGTACATCAGTGCCCTGAAAATTGAGAACATATTGGGTATTCATAATAGCTAGAAGTATTATATATGTTTCTAAAGAGCATGAAAATACTATGGTATGTGGTTGGCCAATATTCATAGATTGAGCAACGTATGTAGTGGCTGATCTCAAATCCATGGAAATTGTACCGGTTCAGTTCCACTCAGGATTTTTTGATAAGAATATACAAAGACATAGGTAACTGAATGATTCATTAAAAAAAGGGTGTGATTTTGAGCTGTCACTGCTTGGTTGCTTCTGCAATTTGGGATTTCGCCTTGCGTTTGTTCAGTTTCCTGGCTGACCTCGCTCCTACTCCGCTGACTAACAACTTGTAGGACTGGTGGTTAATTGCCATCGTAAGATCCAGCCAAGCATATGGCATTACGTAGTTTCTGTCATCCACTCTTGTAAATTGTAAATGTTCTGCATACCTCCAGTCTTCCATTTTATACTTCCTTTGTAATGAACTTTCTTCTTAATCGATGAAGGCAAGATCACATATCTGTGAATGACAGAAACTATGTAAAAAATCTTAAGCTGCCACGCATGAGAAACGAAAGAAAGTTCAGTACAAAGGAGGACCTTTGGGGTAGACGGGGAGCAACAGTGGCACCTATAGCTGCTGCACACACGGAGTTGCCGATCAAGTTCTCCGGATGTACGCGACCTCAAGCTACCAAGCGTTGCAACCACACAACGATGATTTATTTTATCAAACCACACAATGATGAATCGATGTTGCAGATTGACACCAGCCGGCAGAGTAGAAATTTCCCGGCGCAGACTGGAAAGTGGAGGAAGACGTGAGGGGACCTGCAGGCTGCAGCTATAAAGCACGGGTCGGGGAAGGGTAACAAACCGCCGGCCGGCCGCTGGACTACCTATTCAATTAATTTTGTACACATGTGACAGTAGAAGGTTGAAACGGAAGGCATAATAACTGTTTAGCGTGAAGGAAGGAAGCGGCGCGTTGGGGGCAAAGCCAACGAGTGGTGCGATGGATCGGAAAAAAAGAATGGAGAAATAGATGACAGCAGCGAATGACGTGGCATCATGGAAACGCATGAAAATTTTGTAGTGGGAGGCAGCTATTTAGAAATAGAGGATAGAGGATTGTGCTCGCCCCTTCTTAAACTCTGCATTCCACCTATCCTTATTTTTCTTCTTCCTCTGTGCGTGCTTAGTGACTACTCCCTCCGTCCAGCGATAGCTTTGTTCTCCCCCTAGGCATGGGAGGCACTGACACTAGCACAGTAATTAACCTGCTTAGTGACTAGTGACTACTCCCTCCGTCCCATAATATAAGAGCGTTTTTGACACTAGTATAGTGTGTCAAAAACTCACTAGTGTCAAAAGGCTCTTATATTATACTAGTGTCAAAAACGCTCTTATATTATGGGACGAAGGAGTACTAATTTTACGCAGAATTTTACAACAAGATTATCTAACATCCACATCACCTCCACCAAGCTCTGGTTCAACGAACTGCTAGCCAGCGCTCTTCTACAAGCATTCCTCGGTGGCCCCACCACTTCCACGCCCACCTCCTCCACGATCAAATTTTCCTCTTCTCGGCCTCGCATGCCAGCCTCGTGGACAAAGTCCTACTCCTAGGACCCATCCATCGGCGGCTCTTCTCATTTTTCTTCCTTCGATTCTCTCCGGCAATGGCTCCTCTGCCGTCGATACTCATGCTACACCCATGCCAACCTGTGTGTGATTTGTTGATCCTGCACCACGACACCGGCCTCATGTTCGAATATCCAAGTTATTAATGAAAATCCAAGTTCGGAACAAAGTCTCAAACATAACAATGAATGCCATAAAAAAAGTTGTCACAACCGGCGAAAATAGAGTAAGATGACTAGACACCTATTCTGTTATTGGACTTGGACCGTCATCCAAACCGATTGTAAGAATCCCATGCAACCATATCCCATCGGTTCCATCCAATTTTCATAAGCTTCATGTGGTCCGTACGGCTGAATATTGACCATATATGGATTCAAGCAGACGCCCTACAGATACCCTGCAAAAAATTTATAATGGTTTGTCCATTAAAGTCAACATCATTCCCACAATTCCATATGGCTCAAAGTAATGCACACACTCCAACTCGAATATATGCTGTAGTCTTGGGCTCTATGCCAGTTAACCAAGTTTCAAATATATGTGAAACCATGACGGGTGAAGATACGTTAAATCAAGCGTCAATGGTCCGCCGAAATAACTTAGCAAGTGGACATTGGAGAAAAAATAAGTTCTATTGTTTCATCTGGATCATAAAAGAAACATCGTTGACTACCCTCCCAACTGCGCTTAGCCAAGTTATTCTTCATCAAAATTACTTTCTTATGTACAATACAACATAAATACCTTGATTTTTAACAGCACCTTGATTTCTAAATGTGAATCGAGCTCGGCATAGGCCCGGTGTTTATCAGGTCCATATACATTGACTTAAATGAGAATATACCTGACACGGAAAACCTCCGGCGTAAGGTATCCAGCGCATCAGAAAGGTTAACCTCCATTAACCTACACAGAAGATGCAACCACCTATCATATCGTTCTCCCACTAGTGTTCATCTAAAGTGAATGTTAAGAGGAACAGAACCCAACATTGTATCAACCAATACTTATTTTCGTTGTGCAATGTTGTATAAGGAAGTATACTGCAAGGCTAGTGATGTCTCTCCCAACCAGGTATTTTCTCAAAACCTAGTACTATTTATGTTCCCAACTATGAATTTGCTCATGTTGAAGAAGGAAACCTTTGTCCTACAATCACACCTGATGCACCAAAACACTCCTTGCTTTGGATAAGCTTTTTCTCAATAGTATCAAAACCAAGTGCTTGTTTAGTTGAACTTTCCCTTGCCATGACGCAGTCCACGGACACGCCTTCTCTGCCTACGCGCCACCAGTCTACGGCTCGCCTCTCGCCGGCAGTTTCACTTTTTCTGCAAATGACACGTATTCCGCTCGGGGTAAGCCTGATCTTTCCTTGGTCTCTGCACCCTGTCTTCCTTTGTTAACTAACGCCTCCAGTCCACTGCCAAACCCAGCACCGCCTCTCCCGGTGTCTGACCTCAAGCCACACGAGAGTGTCATTCGCAAGCAGCGCCGCAAGGATTTCCGTGCCACATCCTACTCCAAGGACACATTGCGTCGCAGCAGTCGCCTCGCCGGCAAGGAGGCCTAGACGTTCACCAACATGTCTCTCATGGAATCATGGTCAACAAGCACAAGTACATTTTGGACTGTCTACCATGCATTGACGTCTATGGCAACTGAAATATAATAATGAAAAAAATGCAATAGAAAATAATAACTTGGATAATATATTTGTATGATTCGATACTTGTCCAAGAATGCGAAAATGGGACAAAATCATACTGCTTGGTATATCAAACAACTTGGATTCTATAAAGCATATTTGAATGTTATATACCTGTCTAATGTTATATACAAAGCAAACTATATTTTCGTTTTATTCTTTTAACAATTCTGTAATGTTACAAATCAAAATAATTTTTTCTTTGATGATATATTTTAGTGTTTTGAACTAAACAATCTGGTGTGGCCAGAACAAAGGTTTTATACATAATACATGGTCACAAAGACCGACCATGAACACCATGGTGATACTAACCATCGCATGCTTCTGCATTGGGATTGAGAAAGACTAGCGAAGCTCCCCTGTTGCATCATGGAGACCGACACCCTCTCCATGTGTGAACCCACCTAGGACGCGCCAAGGGAAATGGTGGGTGTATAGGCTTTCGACTCAGTAGGGGTATCAAAGATTTTAGTAAAATCTTCGACATCACCAATGACTCTTTATTTTCCTATGTCTGCCATGCCTACATATGCTCGAAGTGGTTCTGCTTCAAAAACAAACAAAGAGAGAATTTCGTGCCACCTACTTTCTCGCACAATTTTAGGGGTTGATCCTATTGTGAGATCTTATAGAGTTTTTGGCACAAATAAGAGATGGCACAATGAAAAGTTCAATATGGATATATATATATATATATATATATATATATATATATATATATATATATATATATATATAGCCCTTGGGATTTCTTAAACAGTAGATGTGGTGCATTCTAACCCCTAGTACTATTAGCAGGCTAGTTGCTAGGTCAGATGAATGCCAGAGCTAATTTCATTGGTAGCTACTATGGGTACCATTTCTCTATCTCTCTCTCCTCTCTCTCTCTCTCTCTCTCTCTCTCTCCCCCCCCCCCCCCCCCCCCCCCTCTTCAAAATTCATGTCTCGAAACAAAGAAGCTTCAACATATTTTTTGTGACAAAAAGGTTCAAGCATCATGAGATAATAATAAAAGATTGAACACTATGTTCACAATTCCTCATCAGGGCGCCCAGCTGATACCACATGGTAGATCGGGGTAGACTTAAAGGTTGTCACCAATGTTGTTGTGGTCGTACCCTCCGAACAGGCCCAGCTAGAGAACGACATCACAGAGCACGCACACCATTTGAGATTTCTTGAAACATTTCTTTGAATTGTTATCCAATTCGGTACTTCAACAAAAAGGTGATATCTTAAATTTTTTTCACTCTAGCACCGGTACTTTAATAAGAAGTTGCTACCTAAAGTCAACATCAGATGTTGCTCAAAGCACATTAGGCAAGTTATCAGACGATGGAAATCTCATGCAACTTTTTGAGAATAATTTTTTAAATTTGGAACGGTCCGTAATTGTCACATTCATTTGGATGGTTATGGTGGTCTTTGATCTCGTGGACTATTCTATCTTCATCCATCTTGTATGTTTCTGGACATATTGAACAACCATATGTGTTTCTGTTGCTTTTCCAGTTTTCGTAAATGCAAGTTAAGAGCCAAGGACAAATCTTCTTTCTCTACATGAGCATAAGAAAAAGATCTCTTTGTATCGTCCCTCCACGTGCCCATATTATCAATAGATGTTTCATGGCCCACTGCCATTTATTGATACAGGTGCAATATGCAGATGTGGCGCATGTGTTCATTGATTTAAATTCCACTCACATTATTCATTAAAGTTTACACTTCTAGAGCACTTCATGTGAGCCTATATATAACTCACAAGTTCAAGCTTCTTTCTGTAGAAATATTATCATCATACTCCTACATGGAAAGCTAGGAAGATGAAGAAATAGTTTAAGAATAGTGAGAATGGGAACAAGGAGGAAACCTTAAGACATTCATCTGCCTCTCCAGAACGAGTGGTGGATATATGTCTCGGTGTTTCCCTATGCTTCCTATTTCTATAGTTCTCAGGTTGTCCTTCCCATTCATACCTCATGGAAGTATTTCCATGTGGAAACCTTCAGAAATTTTCACATCTAAAGTTTAGGTCATGAGGCCTTGAGAGCAGCAGGGAAAAGGAAGCCATGAATACATCAGAATGGTGGGTGTGGGAGCATGGAGGAAATCCTAGACTTTCTTGTTCTCTAAATTTTGGAGCCAAGGTGTTCATGTGTTTTTCTGATGCCTCCCATCTCTATTGTTCTTAGGTATTCCTTCCTTTTTCTATTTGCTTTTCTAATTTGCTTAATAAATGTGCACATGTAGGCTTTGATGATGGGGACGTGAAGGCAAACCAGGAAGAGGACAGAATGAACATCTAAGAGTATTGGGCATGTGTGCATGGAGGAAGGCCTAAACTAGTGTTTCCCTCTACTAGCGTCCAACATTTTTTTAGGAACTTTCCAGATGCCTCTCATGCCTATTGTTCTTAGGTGCTCCTTCCACTTACTTTGGATTTCCGAAACATAGAGTGTACAAACAGAATTATACATCTTCATGACTTTTGTTCAGTCCACCATTTAAAAAAAATCTCATATTTCACTTTTTGTTTGGATGCCTCAGCTTCTGTATACTTTGTGTCATCTTGATGCCTTCCTTCGATATAAAACAAGAAGCATTTGGGTGCATGTTGGGGAGTTACTCTGCTAGTCATTAGAATAGATAACTCCATAGACATGCAAAATTGCAATCGAACTAGGTCATATGATTTCTACCTAATAACCAAACCTATGAAGAAAAACACAATTTAACCTAAGGCATGTACATGAATAATTCCAATCCAGCAACTATCCCACATGTCTCACTTGCATGTACTCACCCGATTCTATGAAATCACCGCTGTCATCCACACATTCGAAGGCAAGGCCGGGTCGAGTGAATTTCCCATGAGTAACCAATGCGTCGCCTTGATGTGCCTTGGACTGCCAATGAAGGCCCATCCCAATCTGGCCAAACATCTAAACATGTGACATGGAACAAAACGCCCACCATAACGGACATATAACAACTCCCCTAAAGAAAAAAAATAGACAACTCCCTAAGTTTTCTCGACGAAAAAAGAGCCAACTGTAACGACCCTGCCGGATCGGAGCAAGAGGGACAGAGGAACCAGAGAAATCAGATGAACTTGAGGAAGAAAGAACAGGGTAGGTGAGAGCTGGAAGAAAAGGGGATCGATGAGAGATTCAAAATAATTCTGTTACAAGCTAAGCCCACTCTGTGGGCACGCACACATACACATA
This sequence comes from Elymus sibiricus, assembly GCA_039707655.1. Classification (NCBI taxonomy): domain Eukaryota; kingdom Viridiplantae; phylum Streptophyta; class Magnoliopsida; order Poales; family Poaceae; genus Elymus; species Elymus sibiricus. The sequence goes on from CM077663.1 coordinate 379,179,116, forward strand.
GCCTGGTCGGTCTTGACCTCACTCGACACACCCTCACTGCCTACCCGTGGACTAGTCCGCTGTCACTGCCCATGGACCCTGTTCTTCCTCTTCTCTGTCTTGCACTGTGGGTGCCTCGCTGTCGGCCTTCCTCTCTAGAGGGAAGGGCGTGACCCCAACTCCTAGAGCTTTTTGGAAGAGTATAAAAACTATAGTGCGGTAATAGATTGTTATTTGGTTCCTAGTGGGAAACATACTTCAGTGGGCTGATACAGAGAGTAAATGTCAAATTAATCGGGAATCAAGGAAGTCTAGTTTTTGCTTATGATAGAGGCGTCAAGTCACTGGTCTTTTAGTTACCACGTAGTCATTTTTCATTTAGATTCTATGCATGCATTTATGTAGAGCCTTGTCACAGTGATTGGGCATGCGGTCGTGCAGCCTAACCACCCGAGTTTAATTCCTAAAATTGACAAGTGATGCACAGGGGTTTTCGCCACTTTATTGAGGATCAAATTTGATGTGTGGTAAAATCACTCATCAAGAATGAAGACCATGTTTATCTTGGTACTCATACTAAAATGGATGTATGTATCCCTAGTTGGTGCAGAGGCCTAAAGTGAAAATCTCTTCCATTTCTTTGACATCATACTCTGCATATTAGCCCCTGTGTCACCCCCACTGGGCGACTCGGATGGAACCCTAAACCTAGCCGCCGGGCCGATCCCATCCCCGTACTCCCCTCTGTTGCCATAGAATTAGAAGGAATTCCACTAACAACACAACGTAATTAACTCGATTCGTTAGAACAGCTTCCATTGGAGGAAGCTGCCGGGTGAAGCACCGCGCGGCCGACGGTGGTGGCGGAGGCTCTCTTCCCTCCTGCGTCAATATCGGGTGAAGCGGGTCACCCAACGGCGTCGGGGAGGCGACTCGTCTCCGGTGACGCCGCAATGCAGCGGCGTGGTGATGGGCGGAGACAGGGGAGTTGCAGGGCGACGTGGAAGACCGGGCGGTGCTGGCCGCTCAACGTGTCCACCCGGTCACAGAGGCCATGGCTGTGGTGGCCGGCGACTCGGCGGTGCGGCAGCGGCGCCGACTGGATCCCAGGGTTGCGGCCCTGGAAGCTGGAGGCAGGTGCAGCTCGAACTTCCCGCGATGGCATGGTATGGTGATCTGCGCCGACACTTTGGTGGCTTTGGCTTCGGACTGCTTTGGATCGGCGACTGTGACGAGCGCGTGGGATTCTTTTTGGTGGCTCTCGCGGTTTGGTGAGGTGGGGTGGTGGCCCTCCTCCCATGCTCCAGTAGTCGCACACAAGGCAGTGCCAGCGTGACAGGGCTCCCACGGTGGCAGTGCTGTTGCGGATGGTCGCCGGATCTGGGCAGCTAGATCTGGGGCTTTGAAGACCATCTAGTCGGTGCACAGGTTGTCGGTTGGAAGTCTTGGGACAGATCCGGGTGAAAACCTGGTCCTCGGGCGGTGGCCGGAGACGGTGATGGTGAGTCCCTTGGCGTCGTTTCCTTCATGAAGGCATCATCGAGGTGAAGCTCCCAACTCCTCCCGCTACCTCCGGGGGAGACCGTTGATCAGTGATCGGATGATGGGGATGTTGTTGGGTCGTTCTCTCCTTGGGGGTGTCATCCTGGAGGTGTGCATTTTCTCAAGGGACCAGTGGACGGTTCTATCCATGGAGCGACATCTCATGGCATGCATCGATGATGTGGAGTTTCGGCGACGTGGCGCAACAGGGCCTCGGCGACAGATGTATGATGATGGGTGAGCATAGGATGGTGGTCTTGTCTGACGCCGTGGTGGCATCGATGCCAGACCTGGCAATGTCAATGCGTCAGTACCTGTTCTGAAGACGGATCGGTGGAAGACGGCGGCGGCGATGGCCTCTGAGATTGGGCCGGGCGTGTGCCCCAGACCGGGCAACGGCTTGGTTGGTGTTGGGGAACGTTGCATGGAAACAAAAAATTTCCTACGCACACGCAAGATCTATCCATGGTGATGAGCATCTACGAGAGGGAGAGTGGTTCTACGTACCCTTATAGATTGCTAAGCGGGAAGCGTTAAGAAACGCGGTTGATGTAGTCGAACGTCTTCGCGATCCAAATGGCAAACCGTCCCACGATAAAATCACGATCTAGCGCCGAACGGACGGCACCTCCGCGTTCAGCACACGTACAGCTCGATGACGATCTCCACCTCCTTGATCCAGCAAGCAAGGGTGGAGAGGTAGATGAGTTCTTCGGCAGCACAACGGCGTGGTGGCGGTGGTGGTGGAGCTGATCCGGCAGAGCTTCGCTAAACTATACCGAACAGATCTAGAGGAAAAACTGTATAGACGAGGGGAGAGAGGGCTGCACCGTGGCTTGGGGTGCGGTTGCCCTCTCTCCCCTCCAATATATATAGGAGGGAGGGGGAGGGGCTGGCGCCCTAGGGTTTCCCCCCTAGGGTCGGCCGAACCAGGAGGTGGAGGAGTCCACCTCCAACTAGGAGGTGGGCGTGGGAGGAGTCCTCCTCCCCCTCTCCTCTTTTTCCTGCGCATAGGCCCATAGGGCTGGCCGCACCAGCCCACCAGGGGCTGGTGCGTCACCACTAAGGCCCATGTAGCCCCTTGGGGTGTGTGGGCCCCACTTGGTGGACCCCCGAAACCCATTCGTCACTCCCGGTACACTGCCGGAAAATGCTCGAAACTTTTCCGGAGTTCAAACACCACTTTCCTATATATCAATCTTTACCTCAGGACCATTCCGGAGCTCCTCGTGACATCTGGGATCTCATCCGGGACTCCGAACAACCTTCGGTCACCAACATAAATAACTCAATACTACCGAAACGTCACCGAACGTTAAGTGTGCACACCCTGCGGGTTCGAGAACTATGTAGACATGACCGAGACACCTCTACGGTCAATAACCAATAGCGGGACCTAGATGCCCATATTGGTTCCTACACATTCTACGAAGATCTTTATCGGTTGAACCTCTATTTCAAGGATTCAGTTAATCCCGTATGTTGTTCCCTTTGTTCTTCGGTATGTTACTTGCCCGAGATTCGATCGTCGGTATCTCTATACCTAGTTCAATCTCGTTACCGGCAAGTCTCTTTACTCGTTCCGTAATACAAGATCCCGTGACTAACTCTTTAGTCACTTTGCTTGCAAGGCTCATTGTGATGTTGTATTACCGAGTGGGCCCTGAGATACCTCTCCATCACACGGAGTAACAAATCCCAGTCTTGATCCATGCCAACTCAACAAACACCCTCAGAGATACCTGTAGAGCACCTTTATAGTCACCCAGTTACGTTGCGACGTTTGATACACACAAGGTACTCATCCGGTGTCAGTGAGTTGCATGATCTCATGGTCATAGGAACATATACTTGACATGCAGAAAACAATAGCAATAAGCTGACACGATCATATGCTACGTTCATAGTTTCGGTATTGCCCATCACATCATTCTCCTAATGATGTGATCCCGTTATCAAATGACATCTCATGTCTATGGCTAGGAAACCTTGACCATCTTTGATCAATGAGCTAGTCTATTAGAGGCATACTAGGGACACAGTGTTGTCTATGTACCCACACATGTATTTGAGTTTCCAATCAATACAATTATAGCATGAATAATAAACGATTATCATGAACAAGGAAATATGATAATAACTAAATTATTATTGCCTCTAGGGCATATTTCCAACAGTCTCCCACTTGCACTAGAGTCAATAATCTAGCTCACATCGCTATGTGATTTACATTGTTATGAATCTAACACCCAATGAGTTCTGGGGTTCGATCATGTTTTGCATGTGAGAGAGATTTTTAGTCAACGGTCTGCAACATTCAGATCCGTGTGTTCTTTGCAAATCTATAGGTCATACTACAGATGCTACCACGCTCCACTTGGAGCTATTCCAAATGGTTGCTCCACTATACGTATCCGGTTTGCTACTCAAAGTCGTCCAGATTGGTGACAAAGCTTGCATCGACGTAACCCTTTACGATGAACTCTTTATCACCTCCATAATTGAGAAACATTTCCTTAGTCCTCTAGTTACAAAGGATAACTTTGACCGCTGTCCAGTGATCCACTCCTGGATCACTCTTGTACCCCTTGACAGACTCATGGCAAGGCACACACCAGGTGCGGTACACAGCATGGCATACTACATAGAGCCTATGTATAAGGCATAGGGGACGACCTTCGTCCTTTCTCTTTCTTCTGCCGTGGTGAGCTTTGAGTCTCACTCAACTTCACACCTTACAAATCAGGCAAGAACTCCTTCTTTGACTGATCCATTTTGAACTCCTTCAAAATTTTGTCAAGGCATGCACTCATTGAAAGTCTTATCAAGCGTTTTGATCTATCTCTATAGGTCTTGATGCCCAATATTTAAGTAGCTTTATCCAGGTATTCCTTTGAAAAACTCCTTTCAAACAACCCTTCATGCTTTCCAGAAATTCTACATTATTTCCGATCAACAATATGTCAACCACATATACTTTTCAGAAACTCTATAGTGCTCCCACTCACTTTATTGTAAATACAAGTTTCTCATAAACTTTGTATAGACCCAAATACTTTGATCACCTCATCAAAGTGTATATTCCAACTCCGAGATGCTTGCTCCTGTCCATAGAAGGATTGCTGGAGCTTGCATACATTTTAGCATCCTTAGGACTGACAAAACCTTCCGGTTGTATCACATACAACCTTTCCTCATGGAAAACGTTTAAGGAAAATCTGTTTTGACATCCATCTGCCTGTTTTCATAATCGAAAAATGCAGCAATTGCTAACATAATTCCAACAGACTTCAGCATCGCTACGGGTGAGAAAGTCTCATCGTAGTCAACTCCTTGAACTTGTCGGAAACTTCTTTGCGACAAGTCGAGCTTTATAAATGGTGACAATAACCATCAGCGTCTGTCTTCTTCTTAAAGATCCATTTGTACTTAACGGCATGCCGTTCATCGGACAAGTCTACCAAAGTCCATACTTGGTTTTCATACATGGATCCTTTCTCGGATTTCATGGCTCCTAGCCATTTGTTGGAATCCGGGCCCACCATCGCTTCTTCATAGTCTGTAGGCTCATCATTGTCTAACAACATGATTTCCAAGACAGGATTGCCGTACCACTCAGGGCAGTACGTGTCCTTGTCGACCTACGAGATTCGGTAGTAACTTGATCTGAAGTTTCATGATCATCATCATTAGCTTCCCATTCAATTTGGTGTAGGTGCCGCAGAAACATCTTTCTGCGCCGTGCTACCATCCAACTGAAGTTACGGTTCAATAACCTCATCAAGTTCTACTTTTCCTCCCACTCAATTCTTTCGAGAGAAACTCTTTCTCGAGAAAGGACCCGTTTTAGCAACAAACACTTTTCCTTTGGATCTGAGATAGAAGGTATACCCAACTGTTACCTTAGGGTATTCTATGAAGATGCATTTATCCGCTTTGGGTTCGAGCTCATTAGGTTGAAACCTTTTTCACACAAGCGTCGCAGCCCCAAACATTAAGAAATGACAGCTTAGGTTTCTGTCAAACCATAATTCATATGGTGTCATCTCAATGGATTTAGATGGTGCCCTATTAAAGTGAATGTAGTTGTCTCTAATGAATAACCCCAAAATGATAGTGGCAAAATGATAAGACACATCATAGTATGCACCATATCCAATATAGCACGACTACGACGTTCGGACACATCATCACACTATGGTGTTCCAGGCGGCGTGAGTTGTGAAACAATTTCCACATTGTCTTAAGTTGCATACCAAACTCGTAACTCAGATATTCACCTCCACGATCATATCGTAGACATTTTATATTCTTGTAACGATGATCTTCAACTTCACTCTAAAATTGCTTGAACTTTTCAAACATCTTAGACTTGTGTTTCATCAAGTAAATATCCCCATATCTACTCAAATCATCAGTGAAGGTAAGAAAATAACGATATCCACCGCACGCTTCAACACTCATTGGACCGCTACATCAACATGTATCATTTCCAATAAGTCACTTGCCCGCTCCATCATATCGGAAAACGGGGTCTTAGTCATCTTGCCCAAGAGGCATGGTCCGCATGTCTCAACCGATTCGAAATCGAGTGAGTCAGAAGATCCATCAGCATGGAGTTTCTTCATGCGCTTTACACCAATATGACCTTGGCGGCAGTGCCATTATTAACTTTGCATCTTTTGGCATCAATGAACATGTGTATTACTACGATCGAGATTCAATGAACCATTCACATTGGGTGCATGACCATTGATGGTATTATTCATGTTAATAGAATAACCATTATTCTCTAACTTAAATGAATAACCGTATTGCAATAAACACGATCTAATCACGTTTATGCTCAACGCAAACACCAAACAACATTTATTTAGGTTCATCACTAATCCCGAAGTTAGAGAGAGCGTGCGATGGTGATCACATCAACCTTGGAAACACTTCCAACACACATCGTCACCTCGCCCTTAGCTAGTCTCCGTTTATTCCGTAGCTTTTATTTCGAGTTACTAACATTAGCAACTGAACCGGTATCCAATACCCAGGTGCTACTAGGAGTACTAGCAAGGTACACATGAATAAAACGTATATCAAATATATTTCTGTTGACGTTGCCAGCCTTCTTATCTACCAAGTATCTAGGGCAGTTCCGCTTCAGTGACTGTTATCCTCATAATAGAAGCACTCAGTCTCAGGTTTGGGTTCAACCTAGGGTTTCATCACTGGAGCGGCAACTCGCTTGCCATTCTTGAAGTTTTCCCTTCTTGCCCTTGCCCTTCTTGAAACTAGTGGTTTTACTAACCATCAACACTTGATGCTCCTTCTTGATTTCTACCTTCGCGGTGTCAAACATCGCGAATAGCTCAGGGATCATCTTCTCCATCCCTGGCATGTTATAGTTCATCACGAAGCTCCAGTAGCTTGGTGGCAGTGACTTGGAGAACTATGTCAATCACTATCTTATCTGGAAGATCAACTCCCACTTGATTCAAGCGATTGTAGCACCCAGACAATCTGAGCACATGCTCATCGATTGAGCTATTCTCCTTCATCTTGCAGGAAAAGAATCTTGTTGGAGGTCTCATACCTCTCAACACGGGCACGAGCCTGAAATTCAATTTCAGCTCTTGGAACATCACATATGCTCCGTGACGTTCAAAACGTATTTGGAGCCTGAATTCTAAGCCGTAATGCACGACGCACTGAACTATCAAGTAGTCATCAGAACGTGCCTGTCAGATGTTCACAACATCCACAGTCGTCGCTTGAGGGGGTGGCGCACCGAGCGGTGCATTAAGGACGTAAGCCTTCTGTGCAGCAACTGAGGACAATCCTCTGATCATGGACCTAGTCCGCACAATTGCTACCATCATCTTTCAACTCTATTTTCTCTAGGAACGTATCAAAAAACACAGGGGAGCTACAGCGCGAGCTATTGATCTACAACATAATTTTGCAAAGACAACTTAGACTATGTTCATGATAATGAGTTCAATTAATCATATTACTAAAGAACTCCCACTCAAATTGACATCCCTCAGGTCATTCAAGTGTCACATGATCCAAATTCACCAACCCAAGTCCGATCATCACGTGAGATGAGGTGGTTTCAATGGTGAACATCTCCATGTTGATCATATCTACTATATGACTTATGTTCGACATTTCGGTCTCTTGTGTTCCGAGGCCATGTCTGTACATGCTAGGCTCATCAAGTTTAACCCGAGTGTTCCGCATGTGCAACACTGGCTTGCACCTGTTGTATGTGAACGTAGAGTCTATCACACCCGATCATCACGTGGTGTCTCGAAACGACGAACTTTCGCAACGGTGCACACTCGGGGAGAACACAATTTTACCTTGAAATTTTAGTGAGGGGTCACCTTATAATGCTACCGTCGTCCTAAGCAAAATAAGATGCATAAAAGGATTAACATCACATGCAAATCATAAGTGACATGATATGGCCATGATCTTGTGCTTTTGATCTCCATCTCCAAAGCACCGGCATGATCTCCATCGTCACCGGCATGACACCATGATCTCCATCATCTTGATCTCCATCAACGTGTCGCCATGAGGTTGTCGCGCCAACTATTGCTTCTACAACTATTGCTAACGCATAGCGATAAAGTAAAGAAAAAACGGCGAAAATAAATTAAAGACAACCCTATGGCTCCTGCCAGTTGCCGTACTCATCGACATGCAAGTCGTGATAATCTATACAAAACATGACCATCTCATACATCACATATATCTCATCATGTTTTTGGCCATATCATATCACATCATACTCTGCAAAAACAAGTTAGACGTCCTCTAATTTGTTGTTGCATGTTTTACGTGGCTGCTATGGGTATCTAGCAAGAACGATTCTTACCTACGCAAAACCACAACGGTGATAAACAAGTTGCTATTTCACCTTCTACAAGGACCGCCTCTGTCAAATCCGATTCAACTAAAGTGGGAGAGACAGGCACCCGCCAGTCATCTTATGCAACAAAGTTACATGTCAGTCGATGGAACCGGTCTCTCGTACGTGGACGAGTAAGGTTGGTCCGAGCCGCTTCATCCCACAATACCGCCGAATCAAGATAAGACTAAGGAGGGAAGCAATCCGAATATAAACGCCCACAAACTCCTTTGTGTTCTACTCGAGATCTCATCTACGCATAGACCTAGCTCATGATGCCACTGTTGGGGAACGTTGCATGGGAAACAAAAAATTTCCTACGCACACGCAAGATCTATCCATGGTGATAAGCATCTACGAGAGGGAGAGTGGATCTACGTACCCTTGTAGATCGCTAAGCGGAAAGCGTTAAGAAACGCGGTTGATGTAGTCGAACGTCTTCGCGATCCAAATGAAGATCTATCCATGGTGATGAGCATCTACGAGAGGGAGAGTGGATCTACGTACCCTTGTAGATCGCTAAGCGGGAAGCGTTAAGAAACGCGGTTGATGTAGTCGAACGTCTTCGCGATCCAAATGGCAAGCCGTCCCGCGATCCAATCACGATCTAGCGCCAAACGGACGGCACCTCCGCATTCAGCACACGTACAGATCGATGACGATCTCCACCTCCTTGATCCAGCAAGCAAGGGTGGAGAGGTAGATGAGTTCTCCGGCAGCACAACGGCGTGGTGGCGGTGGTGGTGGAGCTGATCCGGCAGAGCTTCGCTAAACTATACCGAACAGATCTAGAGGAAAAATTGTATAGACGGGGGGAGAGAGGGCTGCACCGTGGCTTGGGGTGCGGCTGCCCTCTCTCCCCTCCAATATATATATAGGAGGGAGGGGGAGGGGCTGGCGCCCTAGGGTTTCCCCCCTAGGGTCGGCCGAACCAGGAGGTGGAGGAGTCCACCTCCAACTAGGAGGTGGGCGTGGGAGGAGTCCTCCTCCGATTAGGACTCCTCCCCCTCTCCTCTTTTTCCTGCGCATAGGCCCATAGGGCTGGCCGCACCAGCCCACCAGGGGCTGGTGCGTCACCACTAAGGCCCATGTAGCCCCTTGGGGTGTGTGGGCCCCACTTGGTGGACCCCCGGAACCCATTCGTCACTCCCGGTACACTGCCGGAAAATGCTCGAAACTTTTCCGGAGTTCAAACACCACTTTCCTATATATCAATATTTACCTCAGGACCATTCCGGAGCTCCTCGTGACGTCCGGGATCTCATCTGGGACTCCGAACAACCTTCGGTCACCAACATAAATAATTCAATACTACCGAAACGTCACCGAACGTTAAGTGTGCACACCCTGCGGGTTCGAGAACTATGTAGACATGACCGAGACACCTCTACGGTCAATAACCAATAGCGGGACCTGGATGCCCATATTGGTTCCTACATATTCTACGAAGATCTTTATCGGTTGAACCTCTATGTCAAGGATTCAGTTAATCCCGTATGATGTTCCCTTTGTTCTTCGGTATGTTACTTGCCCGAGATTCAATCGTCGGTATCTCTATACCTAGTTCAATCTCATTACCGGCAAGTCTCTTTACTCGTTCCGTAATACAAGATCCCGTGACAAACTCTTTAGTCACTTTGCTTGCAAGGCTCATTGTGATGTTGTATTTCCGAGTGGGCCCTGAGATACCTCTCCGTCACACGGAGTAACAAATCCCAGTCTTGACCATGCCAACTCAACAAACACCCTCGGAGATACCTGTAGAGCACATTTATAGTCACCCAGTTACATTGCGACGTTTGATACACACAAGGTACTCATCCGGTGTCAGTGAGTTGCATGATCTCATGGTCATAGGAACATATACTTGACATGCAGAAAACAATAGAAATAAGCTGACACGATCATATGCTACGTTTAGTTTTGGTCTTGTCCATCACATCATTCACCTAATGATGTGATCCCGTTATCAAATGACATCTCATGTCTATGGCTAGGAAACCTTGACCATCTTTGATCAACGAGCTAGTCTATTAGAGGCATACTAGGGACACTGTGTTGTCTATGTACCCACACATGTATTTGAGTTTCCAATCAATATAATTATAGCATGGATAATAAACGATTATCATGAACAAGGAAATATGATAATAACTAAATTATTATTGCCTCTAGGGCATATTTCCAACAGTTGGGGCCTCCGGCATTAGATTTTAGGCCTTGATGCGATGTCTGTTTGGTATTCGGCTCTGACATTCTGCACCTCTTCATCTAGTGGATAGCAGTAGCGATAAATGTCGCCAAGATGGTTGCTTCAGACTCACTGATATATTACTTTGTAAGGTCTTTGTGAATAATTAATAAAATGGCTGCATGCATCGTCAAGATGCAGAGGCTAGGGGTCTTAGTCCTTCTAAAAAATGCACTTATGTAGCAAGGAAACTTGAGAACATGTCAACCAGAGGTCGAAGGTGTGCTATCAGAAACTAGTTGCACAGTGGAATCAATGCTCCATGTCTGTATGCTGAAGCCTGATGTCGCTCGTATGTATTTCAATCATGCATCGTTATACTAGCATGCTTGTGCATGTTTTATGATTTTCATATATGAAAGTGAATATTTTCCTCCTATCTATGAGTACTGTATTATCCAATGTAGTAACAACTGGCACCAGGAAGACTTTTTATCCTCTCTCGTGATCTGTAAATGTGTAGACTGTTTTGGATATCAAGATATGAAGCAATATAAGAAACGTTTTATCCTCTCGTTGATATCAAGGTAAGTCTGTTTGGGATATCTGTATTTCTCGATCTGTTCTATCACATGGACGTTTTGAGTGCTACGAAGTATTTTACTTTTGATGTGCAACTAATTCTTTTCATTTGTGTAGATTTTATCAGCTAAATTATCTCCATCTGATCCTTGATCTATTTTGGGTGGAACTGGGACTCGCTGTGAAGAACCAAGATTACTTATTGGAAAGGTCTTAAATCAAAGAGAAGGGCTGGATTTCCTTGCTAGTAGCTGGATGCTAGCAAACATTGGGTGATGTCTCCGGGATAGGAGTCAATTTCAAGTTTATTAGGTATTGGATTAGGATTTTATATGTAAATGGATCATGTTATCTTATGCTATCCTTGCCTTTTGTGAGAATCCTTGCACTTTTTACATTTGAAGAACTGCTACAGTTGCAGCCCAACATTCCGTTATCTGCCTGGTAGTTATGTTATGTGTCAAAGTATCATGCCCATTTTAAACAACATTTTAGTTAGGAGTGTGCACCTGTAACAAATTAATGGGTTGTTAATTTGAGCACACAATCTGGCGCTCAGTTTCCAACTGTGTTTTCTTCTAGCTTGTGGTCTTCGGTGTTGTTTTCTCAACCGTGTCATGTGAGATAGTACAAGCTTTGCATTGCTGCTATTACTGCTATTAAGATATGCATTAGATTCTCATCAGGTTTGGATTTGTGAATATTTGAATTACATGCATAGCTTGGGAAAACCCTGTAAAAGGCTTGGACCTCATCTTTTTCAACGTCATGGCATCTCTCCATCAGCCGACCAGCTGAAAACAATTACAGTTCCTCTATGATCACGGATAACAGAACCCATACTTTCATCACCAGAATTTGGTATGTAGGAAACATCACTATATTTTTCATAAGTCTTGTAACTTGTACGTAGTAAAACAAGGTGATAAGAAACTACAATATCCTAACAAAGTGCTTTATGGGACATATATAGATGTCCGATTCCCCTCCGTAGAAAGTCAGGGAGAAGTTGTCCCTGCTCCTTCCTCTGTGCCTCCCATGCCTAGAGACTCAATGATTCTCCCTTCTAGAAAAAACAAATCATGCACATCACAGATGATTTTGGCATGTGGGTCAAGCACGCTCTTTTCACATCACCTATGCAAGCGGTAGCTTCCATGGCTAGGATCTCATCACGGACGACACCATTATCTTGCTTCACACACATTACCTGGAACTAGCAATAGCATGCGATAAATGCAAGGAGGGGGGTGGTAGGGGAATAGGAGGGGTGCTGGAATGTAGAGCGTAACTAGAAGGTGGGTGGAAAATATAGTTATTAGGTGGAGTGGAATGGATCGATGGAATCAAGATATGAAGCAATGTATTCCACATGGGCCTGCAGCCTGCATATACCATCCAGTCTAGCACATGCACATAGTGTAGCACTAGACAAGCTGTTCCCGCCTTTCCTCTGCTATTCCGCAATCAACAGAATTCAAAACCTACTCCTTTCTCTTCTATTTTTGTTTAAGACAACATTATTTCTCCATGCATTGAGTGATCGATACTCCATCAGTTACTTCTGTTTATGGTTCACCAACAATCACACTGCTGACTTTAATTGCCGAATCAATTTCCCAATCCGTTCTGCTGAAGCATAATTTTGTTCACACGGTTTCAGTTTTGGATTGCATACACTTGGACACTTATTTTTTGTACTAGATAATTGATGGCGCGTGTTGTTGCGCCCGTCTATTTGTATCATAAATATATGGTGGCATTAAACATATTTAATTTTGCATAAACGTAGCTGTTAGTAATCAAGGGAAATATCATAGTATATCCTTAGTGAAGGCAACACATGTACAAATTGGCTTTGGTATGACAACATATGAAACAAGTGTACACTTAGTACTCCCTCCGTCCGGAAATACTTGTCCTAGAAATGGATGTTTATCCATTTCTAGGACAAGTATTTCCGGACGGAGGGAGTACATCCATTTCTAGGACAAGTATTTCCGGACGGAGGGAGTACATAAGAAAAAAACCAAACAAATTAAACATGTAATTGTTGACATATAATCCTCGATGTATTGATGGTGCATTGATGAAATCTCCATGATGTGCAAAACGGATGCCATGCTTGGCAACCAAGAAGAATTAGGCGAGCCTGGTGCACCTGGCCATTTGTGAAGTGTATCACAATTCATGGAAAAGAATGTTAACAAAGATTTTAAATAGTTAGGAAATGAAACAAACGATTATACTACATACCATACAAGTAGCTGTGGGGATATATTCATATATATGCAGTAATCAGATATTCCAATTTTATTTCTTAGCTATGTGTATGAAAGTGTCAAACTGATAGTTCCATTTGATACACGGAGAGGCTTTCCAGAATAACCATCACAGGAAAAGGTTGTCATTGGACATGGACGAAATAAATAAGATCCAAATTAAATGTTGGAAATAAGTTACTGGAAAATTTCCCATTAGTTAGGCAAAACTGAAGGGAAATTTCCTCTTAAGTAATGCAAACTCATCACAGGAAATACAACACTAGAAAGATAATTATTATGTGTTTACATGTATTATTAAGCAAGATGTCATAACAGATGACTACTCCCCATTATTACTCATGCCCTGCAACATGTATATACAGTACGGAAAATGCCTTAGGAAAAGTGAGCAAGTAATACTTGAATTAGATGTTGTTTATAAGCATTGTGACCTTCTGAGACAAACTCCATGGATTCTGCACATAAACAAAGCGTACATCACTCATAAACTTTGAGGAAAGAATGTTTACTTCCAGTATTGACTCATGTAAGCAAACACCACATCTTACTACCAGAAATTAGATGCATTAATTGTAAAGAGCAGATGAAACATACAATTCAGAACCTATGGACATAACTTAGATTCACATATCAATCATCTGAGAAACTACCAAAATGTTCTAGTAGATAGCTAAAAAGAATTCTGAAGGAAGAAGAAATGCCTTCCAAACCTCTTTTTGTTTGTCAGATGATTGAGATGTACCAGCAAGCATCTGACGGGAAATATACAGATCTTCCATAAACAGTGCAGCAAACTTATAATATGTTCTGGAGTTGCTGACAAAACAATAAATTAATGACTCACCCCTCTTCTCTACATAATTGCATTGAGCACTTATAGTTACAAGAAAAGGAATGCAAGGGGCAACCATGTGAGGCTTAGATGAAACCTGAGAGATCAATAACGGGCTGAGTCTCATAAGAAAATAACCAAATTTAAGATTTACAAACATAGAAGACCAACCAGCACATTCGACCTGAGTTGATGGGCTAATTCCATGTTGATTTTATAACACCACTTGTTTGTGTGCTCTCCTGGACCAAACCGACAAATCAATCCATGCTACGGTCCTGTGCACTCACAAACGCTCAGAGAGAAAGGATATCAAGGAACAAAAGTGGATACTCACAGATCGTACATCTCAAACCTTCGTATTTTACTCAGTGGTGAGGGGTAAAGCCCATAGGTGGCGTGAAAATACAGTCTGTCATCTCCAGGGCAAAGTCGAGCGAGACTGTTTCCGCCATCGACATAACCAAGAAAAACTGAGCCTTGCATCGCTTTTCCCTGGCCCAGTATCCACAGACATGCTTTTTTCCTCCTGATCTGACCGATTAAATCAGATCGAAGGTAAGAACCAGCCTTCAAGACATATGAGCCAGAAAAACGCAGTGAAGGCAAGCTAATTTTACCTGGAATCTGTATGAAGGCGTTTCAGAAGCATCGCCATCCCCTCCAGGCCTCCACACCTGGTACGCCAAAACTAGGGTCCCAAACATGAACCTCTCTGGGAAGCCCGAAGGACGGCATGCGTCGTGGCTGCGACCGTCGTGAGGAAGCAGCATACATTGAAAAGTAGATGGGAAAGAAGTGACGCGCCGTCCCATCCTCTGGTTCTCATCCACAGCCTCCAAGATTTGACCAAATTGGCTGGCCGGGACCATAATGAACACCACCTGCACAAATTTGACATTGGAAAGACATCAACCAACCATCGCAACTTTTTTGTGGCGAGCGAGATTATATCATACTCTGTTAATAAGGTATGTCAGTATTTGCATGCACCAAGTACAGTTCATTGGACTGCAGTTAAGAGAATTCTGAGGTATCTCAAGTTTACAATGGGACTTGGAATCAAAATTACTAAGTCACCATATATGCTTGTCAGCGTATATTCTGATGCAGATTGGCCAGGGTGTGCTGATGGTAGAAGGTCCACAGGTGGATTTGCTGTGTTCCTGGGATCAAATCTTGTATCATGGAGTGCAAGGAAACAGGCTACTGTCTCAAGATCCAGTACTGAGGCAGAATATAAGGCTCTTGCTAATGCAACTGCTGAAGTTATGTGGATTCAGACTCTTCTATATGAACTAGGAATCAAGGCTTCACAAGCTGCAAGGTTATGGTGTGATAACATTGGTGCAACCTACCTTTCAGCGAATCCTGGTTTCCATGCACGTACAAAGCGCATATAGAGGTTGATTTTTACTTTGTGAGAGAAAGAGTAGCACGTAAGCTACTTGACATCAGATTTATTCCCACAGGAGATCAACTTGCTGATGACTTCACTAAACCACTTACTACAAGGAGACTGGATGAGTTCAAGCACAATCTAAACCTAGACGTTGTCTCCTAGGTTTGGATTGAGGGAGGATGTTAGAATAGCTGCGTAGAGGCATAGGTTTTCCTTTGTGCAATCGTATCTACTTCTGCCTCTTCTCTTAACTGTAATCTCTCTCGGTCTCCTTCTCGATGTAATCTGGAAGAAACCTAGTGGTCTTCCACAACTTGTAAGCCACGACAACTTTCCAATATATAGACAGGCGGCCCAGACAAAGGGTTCAATATATTGAATTCATGCTCCAGCCAACTCATCCAAAAGTCCGAACTGATGGAGGGAGGCGGGCAATATATTTCAACACTCCCCCTCACGTCTAGAATATTTTAGTCCTTAGACGTGGGATCGATGTAGGCCGCAAAATCGTTTATTTTTAATACTACGTGGGCAGGGTCTTGAACTCAAGACCTCTTGGCTCTGATACCATGTAAGAATTTGTGGAAAGCGTGAATCCTTCGTCATTTCCGAGTGCGCGACTGACTGGGACAAAGAGGTAAGCCTGCGCCCGCACGCATTTGCTCTGTTTTTTTTTTCTTTTTCATCTTGTTCTGAATGCCAGCACTCTGTTTGTTGGGCGCGCAGGCGGTGAAGGCAAAGGACAGAGCCTTTACTTCTTGGCTGCCCGAAGACATGGCAACGTAACAAGACCATAGCACGACGTGCATGGAACCAGATGATATTTTTGACGCCAAACGAAATTTTTCGAAATGCCATGATTGAAAATTGGATGTAATGTAACGTGACAGGAATAGGCCATAGGGTACTGTGGCAGTTGATCGAATCGCTACGAATCAACTGCAGCTGGGTTGGGGTGCCGGTGCCTTGAACAGGATCGACGCGTCCATGGTCCATGGTGTTGCTTCACTCGTTCTATTTTGACCCGCACCGCATGCATGCACGCGTTTCATCAAAAGATTCAGGATGGTCATGCAATAGGCGATCCCCCAGGCTTCTTGGTTTATCCTTTTCCATCATAATATAAGCTCCACATAATCACCTGCCTGAAGAACACTTCAGTAAACCAAGAAATGAGTTCACGTATCCATAGTTAAACATCACTTCATGATCACCTATTCACTTATTTTATTTTAAAAACATGGAGATGAGTATTCGATCCTCTGCTACCGCAACTGAATTGGCATCGTCGTCGTCATTGCTGCAGACCTACAGTCCTGATGCAATCACACACCACCGTCATTGCAAGGACATGCCATGGTAACTGTGTTGGTTGATGCCATTATTCTCAAACGTCACCATTAACTGCAGCTCATGCTCTTCTCAAAAAAAAAAACTGCAGCTCATGCGATCAGTCAAGGTCTGATTCAGATCTTAACTCCTGCGATCAGTAAAAAAATGTCAATCGTTCCAAAAAAAGTAACGCTTGTTATCCGATGAAACGAAAGCAAGACAAATCCAAACCTGCAAACTGCTACCAAAATCACCCGTAAGTGAACTCAGATCAGAGCCTCCGCCTACATCCTGATTCACACAAGACTCACACGCTACAGCTTCCATGTGTAAGTAAAAACCCTTGTCTGTGCTCACTCACTTCAGATCGAGCATCAAGATCGCTGAATTTGCACACACACCTCCAGTGATTGCAGAGGAGGCACCGGACAAAACTGATGGAGCGGAGCCATCAAGTGATTTCTCAAATGGAGCTGCAGCTGTGTGGATGCCTGAACCTTTCACGTCTCCCTCAGCCGCTGAACGTGGAACTGTACTTGATGTTTGCCCACGCAGTTCAATTCGAATTTATGCAATGACCAAACCACATACACCATAAAACAGACTATGTACGACACATGTACTGAAGCAAGCATTCGTTGCAGCAAACGTTAAATTTCCTTAGTACAGCAAGCAATCTGTCATAGGTGTATGTATCCATCTTCGAACTGAACTCTCAACTTCTTCCATAGTGGTAACCCAACCCAACAATTTCGAGCTCATTTTCAAATATGCATCAAGCAAACTCTGTTATGCCTTCCTTGCTGTGCAAACCCAGCCAATGTTGACTATTGTAATCTACTGATGGATTTAATTTCTGCGTAGCCTCATGCATGTGTTCATCCTCTTCATTCAGTTTTCTCTGGTTCAAAAATTCTGGAACATGCATGTTCCTGCACATAGGAGTAAAATGCATGAATGGTCTCTGAACTTGCCGGCAATGTCCAAAACGATACTTAAGCTGATGAATCTAATAGGTACTTATCATGCACCTCAGTCAGTTATAATTCACTCACGTTCATAATTTTGGTTGCGATTTTGGTAAAAAGATCATCGGTAACCTAGAAATGACAAAAGTACAAAAGTAAGAAATGTCAATCTTGCTATATTTCTTAGAACAGAAGTACACGTTCTGCTAAACCTAGCTAAATAAGTAAATAACCTCCATGCAATGAACAAACCTTTAGAAGAACTTCTGTCAACAAACGTTTAATTTCCTTGTTGATTGCTGCTGTCCGTGCCGCACTGCCGCTTCGACTTCATCCTGCAAATGATTCAGGTCCAGTACATTGATTTGAAATGGGGGTCATGTTAATATCAAAGTTGAATATGAACAGGAACAAAAAGGATTATCCGATGTTTCTACCGGAGCCAAAAGAAGCGAAAATTTGTATACAGATGAAAATAGACACTGCTCCGCAAAACTGATTTTAGGAACTAGGAGATTTGCCAGCACAACAATACAGTATGACAAGCAACCTCAAGTCTCAAGTAAATAATATCCAGGTTGCACCACTGACAAATCAAATCTGGAAAAGTGCCATGCCATTTCACTGACCATTATGAAATCATTGTTCTTCACAAATTACTATATAACAACATTTTAAAAACTATATAAGCTAGGCACTAGTAGGTCACTCATATATGTTTGTGCAAAAGTATTGTTGTACTGGCCAAAATTTAGTTAGAATCTTCGTCAAGTCACTTCATAAATGTTTCTGCAAAAGTACTGCTGTACTACTCAAAATTCAGTTAGAATCTATGTGTGGTCAATTCATATATGTTTGTGCAAAAATACTGTTGTACTGACCAGAATTCAGTGCAAAAGTTCACTTCATATATGTGTTCTGTCCATCAACATGCAGTTAGAATCTGTCAAAATTCAGATATGGAGATGTTCTAATTCTGTCAAAATTCATATATGTATGCCGAAATTGCCAGCAAGTTTAAGGTCTCAGTACTTTACATGCACTGAGACATCAATCTGTGAAAATTCATATATATCCAGTCACATGTATGCCCAAATTGCACATGTACTTATATTTACTCATGCATAAGTGCAGTTCAAAATGGGCACAAATAATCTCAGTTCAGCCCTGTTATAAAGTGTGCAAAAGTAGTCCCAAACTGTTCATTTTCATTCAGAAAAGGACACAGCCATACTCCACCAATTACTAACAGCACACAAAGCGATTTCATTCATAACAAATACATTTCATAACCTTACATAGCAATGGAGAGTCACAGCCATGCATATACAGAATTACATAGCAACCTTACATGCCTTCTACAGTACCTAACAGAGCAACAGGACACACAACACAGCAGTTCAGAAGTGCAGCGGGCGTCCCAGCGTCGCAACCATGATCTACGACAGCCGTGGCCAGCAGGACGTGCTCAAGCTCATCCGCGGAAGGCATCCAAGCGAGAAGCACATGGCCGATCTCCGGGCGGGGACAGGGCTCTCCCCACCGCCACACCTCCTGCGAAAACCTTCGCCCCCGCAAGCTGCTGCACGAGCCACCGGAAGGCGGACGTGCGACTAGGATAGTAGGATGCCACCGGCGGCGGGTGGTGGAGAGGCGACGAGGCCACCGGCAGATACAGTTAAGGCAGAGAGCTGAATAGGTGCAATTTCCATATATTTCTTGAAAAGAGAAACATTGTACGTACAAGTTTCAGGTTTCTTCAGACAAACTATAATTTGCCTGAATGAAAACGCACCATATCTGTTCAGGTAGGACTAGGATCGCTCACAGCCAGAATTAAGTCTGTTCAAAAGTGCCAAACACAAATTATTTTTTGAGCTTCAAGTGCCAAACGCAATTGATATTACTACAAGATACTGTATGTACATAGTAACATACTAGAAACAGAGCAGTGCGTTTGTTCCAGAAGTTATCATGAGCTCTGGACAGTGGACACTTTGGTGTTCGTATGAATATTCTTTTTATATAAACTAGCAGGGTGGCCCTCGCAAATGCGAGTGCATCGTCTTTAATTATTCCAACGTGTCTAAGAATTAAGCATATATCTGAAAAATAAATTCAATATATAAGTTTCATTATTATTCATAAAGTATGAATGCAAAATTGTATGGTCCTACAGCAAATATTATGAAAAACGATGTATCACATTTACATTGGACATCTTTAATGACATTTAATTTTTGGGTGAATGATTATTTTTCCCTTTCTAAAGTACCATATTAGTCATCATACATATCGTTATTACATGATATTAGAACAGTATATAAATTTAAAATTCATGACAAGACTTTTTTGTTACTATATATAGTTTCACATGTGATGTTTTTTTTTTTTTTTGCGGCGAGTTTCTTATTTGATGTTAGATCAGTATGTGGCTTTAACAACCGATTGTTGGTTTCCAGTACTACATCTGCATTGATGATAGTCTATTTGTTCTGATCCAAATAATGATAAGGTTTCAATAGAGTAACGGTGCCGGCTTTTTGATTTGATATAAACTAGCAAATATGCCCGTGCGTTGCAACGGAAGAAACAAATCCTCACATGCAATTATGTAATTTGTGAACACACTACTATGGATGACTTAATTGCCCTGTCAGTCTTAGTTGTATAGCTGAGCCTGACCATGCTACGAAAAGAAAAACAAACCTTAAAAACTGAAACTTGTCATTCAAAAAAACAAAGTTGCCATGTTTAATAATTAAATTATCATCATCGCATCACTAAACTTGTCATAAAAAGCATTTGGAACTGCCATGTGTTCGTGCCACAGTGTGACACTTATCAGAGTCCTATTTAAAAGTAAAACTGGAAGCACATATTATCAACAAATTTAGAGTAACAATTGCGTCCAACGGACCAACCTAGAATAAAAGAACCCATTTGTTTGTGTCGAGCAAAATCAAGATTCGTATCAAGCCGAGACACCCCCCCTTCCTTCTAATCGCCGTCGGATACCGCATGAACTTCAAACCCTAGCTCCCTGACACCCCCGACTCCAATACTGCTCCTTCCAGTCTGTTTTGTTCTACCCCTCTTCCCTAACTTTGATGTGTGTTTGCATAGTCTGAGTGAGATAAGCAACATACTTATTGTCATGGCATTTTGCTACGAAGGACTGGTGGGCGTATGTATTGAGAATCATTATGAAAAGCCCTATTTATATGCCCATGGTCTGGTAAGGAGCAAAAGCTAGTTGCCATGATCGTCAAGAATGACGGGACTCATGAAGGGCAACGGATGATGGAACGAAATGAAAACTGTCCTCATTACTATTTTAAAGTCAATAAACCCACATTCACACGGGGCAATTACTTATATATTTTATTTCCACATGCTAGTTGATTAGGGAAACAGAAAACATTAAAGTAAATCAGCGACAATTAATATGGCTCGAAGGAAGTATTATTATTTATTGTGTATCATTACTTTTTTACATTAAATCTAAGAAAAATAAAAACCCAGCTATCAAATATATTAATATTAAAACATGCAACACTTGATTCTCTCCTCGACAAGAAACACATGTTGGATTCATAGTAATTACACTGGAGAATTTTGTATGGAAAAAAATCCTGGATCAAGATGCATATAGTTGTGTAATGAAATCTAGGAAAAAAGTTAAAGGTGCCCTAAATCAAGAGAAAATTATGTCAAAATAGTATATGGAATTTTCTCATAGAAAAGACCGAGATGGATTAAGAAAAATAAAGAGACAACAGTCTTGAAAAATGCTTAGTAGCAAGACGTATATACTTGTCGCATAGGAGTAGAAGTTCAAAATGTGTTGTTTGTGTGTGGGTTTCGCAACAATCAATCGACCTGCTTCCTTTCTAAGGCAGACGGCTTGTGAATATATATTGATGTTGGCTAAAGCACCCGGCAAGCACCAGCTAATTCTCCGTAAGAACCAGATTGATTAATGTGTTAATTAGCACCCGTGCTCACGGCCAGCACGTCGTCCTGAGCTCACGACGTCCACGCCGCATCGCTGGTTGGCATGGAGTCCTCCGCATCAACAATGGCCTCGCCGAGTATCCGAGGCGAGTGGGCTACCTCCTCACACAACGACATGCTTGCGGCGGCCGTCCTCCGTTTATTCGCCGGAGTGTCTTCGTAGGCGCCAGATCATTCTCGCCGCATCGCTCGCCGGCGCGTCGTTGCGTGTGGTTCAATAAGACGTGTGCATGTGAGCTTATATATAATCTAAGCCCACAAGGTGTATTCTTTCCACAGCGTACAAACACTGCTTTGGATCTGGAGCACGTCGTGCTGCACAATGACTTACAAACGTAAGTTAAAGGGACTTTCCAGTTTTTATTTATTTACAAAAGTCATACCTGTACGAAATAAAAGGAAAAAGTCCTCGTCTATTTAAAACAAAGCATTGCTACCTGAGTTGGTTGGAGCCTATGGTCCACTTCCGTGTGGGCGCGGTTCGACTCCCATGTAGAGCAATTTTTTTGTACAAAACGAAACAATAAAAGGTTAAGGACGTACGACGTACGAAAAAATCATTGACTTGGACCAACGTACGAAAAATCATTGACTTGGACCAAAAAAGTGGAGAAATAATCCTCCCTTTAATATTATTATATATTACTAGCAAAAGAGCCCGTGCGTTGCAACGGGAGAGAAAACATAACGCACGCTCTTAACCTAACAACCATCACTCAAGACCACAACAGGTCCATCTCCTTTATTTTAGCGAGGCATCATATTTGTGTTGCCGCTTATCCTCCTTCTCACCCTCGCCGCCGGTACGAAAGAAAAACGGATCGTGCGCTATAAATTATAAGTTTGCTTTCAAAACAATATTTAAAAAATATTTAACAGGTAAAATTAACATCATATTCAGATTTCACACATTTTTCTAATCAAATTTCATATATAACATGTGAAAATCGGAGTTACGGTTTAAAAGATACGGATAATTTAGAAAATCATTTGTTTGACTTAAATATCTTTCAAAATAATATTTAAAAATACTTAACAGGTAAATAATCTCATATTTATATTCTACATATTTTTCTAATCAAATTTCATATATAACATGTTCAAATCGGAGTTACGGTTTAAAAGATATGGATGATTTAGAAAAACATTTGTTTGACTTAAATATGATCCGCGGATGAATTACGTAAAAGATCAAGAGGGTTTTCGAAAAATGTAAAATAACGGTTCGGGTGTGACTTAAATCCGGACTGCGGGTTGATTTCAAGAAAACACAGGGGCTTTTGTGTAAAATACGAACAAACGATTCGTTTTTACTTAAAACAGGACTGCGGGTTGAATTCTCTGAAATAGAGAGACTTTTCTGAAAAATGCCATGACGGACGACCAAAAATCCAATTTGCTTTATTATTAGATAAAGATTGTTTAGTTCAAAATGTTTTACTGTATAAACATATAATGTTTAATGACATACGCTATAAATTGTCTCCCGTTCGAGCGGCCAGCTCGCCATGTTTTTTAATCAGAAGTGTGCGTGTTCAAGGCATCGCTAACCCACATCGTTCATTCTTTCTTAAAAAGGGTTATTTAACGCAAAGCGTTTGTGCAAACAGCGAAAGTCGATCCTGGGACGTCAATATGATGGTTAGCTTGAAATAGGAAACATGCTCGTGCGTTGCTACGGGTTGGACGGGTAGTGGTTGGAGAGAAAGGGGTGCACGGAGGACTTCCGCCGAGTGCATTTTTTCTCGACTTTGAAGCACATTCTTCAAGAGTTGAGTTACTAATTCAAAGGATTTGAAGTAAGAGCACACATGATGTTTTTCGTCTGACTTCAATATGACGTTGTAGATCGGACATCCAATATATAGTGACAATATCTAACCAGTAAATTAATCATCGTACTGATAATAAAAATATCATACACATAACACTTATGTTGAGTTACTGATATTACACAATAAAAATGCCGTATACTTCGCCTAGCGTCCAAGAATGTTGTGTGTGTGCACTAACCATGAAGTCCTTATCGTATAGATGTACTAACTTCCTGTTATGTCGTGATATATGCAGGATTCTGCATTGCAACTGAATCTTTACTTGGTGCGTTGTGCCTCAATTCACGGTTAGATGTAATTTGCTCTATTCTAACTTCCTTTTGTTCTGGTTGCATACTTGTGTATTTTTGCCTTTCCCATGCGCACTTTTTTATCCTCTATGTTGGCTCCATGTTTGCATATTTCTTCCTCCCTTCTGTGTATTTTTTTTTGCAAGTTGGGTGAATTTTTAATTCTTTTTTTAGTTGATAGGCTTCACGACGCTTTTTCGGTTTTTTCCATTTTCTTCATTTGCCATCCGTGCATACTGCTCTCTATCTCTTTTCCTTCTTTGTTTCTTAGCATCCATGACTCGAGATTGCCATCCAAATTGCTTGCCTGCATGAGATTTTTGTATACTGTATGAATCTGTCGTTGATTAAAAACTGATATAAATTTTGTGTCGTAAATAGAGCATATGTAGCTACTTATAAATAAATCTAATTATGTTGGACATAAGTATCAGAATATATGTGTTGTTTGCATGCTAGAGTATCATGTTTTTCCTTCAAGCAGTTTAGAAAGCGGAACAATGATATTAAAGTAAGAGCATTGCTATGTACACCATGTTTTTTGTCTGACGACTTCAATACGTGTAGATCAGTTTGTCGATGCCTAGTGACAAAGCATACCACACTGGCAGATTAACTATTGCACTAACATCAGACAATAAAAATATCTTATATGCAACACTTTCTAAGTAATTTTACCTAGATGCAATTATTCTTGTTTCTTCATAGCATCAATGTTTGGGTCAAAAGGATGTTCAAGGTGGTTGCCATGTTCCTCCATACCACCTTCAACATGACCATCTTCAGGGACGTCAAACATGGCATCTTCTTTCTGATACGGAACAATAACTTTATTAATAAATTAATAACAACTAAAGACTCCGTGGACATGACATATAAATGCCTATGTTTTGATGTCGATGGTTTATTTATGCACTCGGATAAATTGGGATCAACAGCTCCAAGAGATAATTTATGTATTAACTTCATTGGGCGTGCACGCATACATGTTTCCACCGTGTGTGTCCTAACCTGTTAGTTAGTATGAGTACATAAAAACACAAAATATGCAAATCCAACTTAAAAAAAATGTAGAACCAAACCCGGCAACTGTGTGCATCGGATAAGCAAACAAATGCATACACGACCAGAATCAACGATTTGATGGGTAAAGGAGTGAGTGTGTACCTCTTGAGGTTACCTAGTTATTTATATACCACATCTAGCTAATCTAATCCTATATTATGTGGGAATTGCTTGTTTCACAAGCATTCCAGCCGTCTCGCGTGGGCGACGCGTGTCGTCTGCCCCACGCACCGCTGTCCCTCCCTCAGCCTTATCTTCTGAGCCGCCCTTCTTCCCCATCCATGATTCCCTTCCTCTCTTTCCCCACCCCCGCTCGTGGGAACCACTGCTGCAAGCACGAGACACCCCGCCCGGTCTTCTGCAAGCTGGAGCCACATCCAGCACCCATGCTTCTGTAAGCACAAGTCCATGGCGTGTTTGACGGTGATTTGATGGCGGCGAGAGGTTGCAGCAGCGGTCAGCGTTCTCGCGCGGCTCTCTTGTTGGGGGATGGTAGCAAGCCGGATGCATGTTCCTTTTCCATTGCAAGGCTGTTGTTGCTTCATAGCAGGCTGCTTTTCAAGGCCTGTTCTGCCGATTATTTGGTTTGCCATCTGAGTAAATTGTAAATCGCTGACGCTCCCTGTTGTGCTAATCCAATTTCTGAGAGTCTATTCTTTTGCTTCCTCTTCCCACTTGCGGGTTTATTCCTTTGTTCTGTTCCTGTCCTTTGCTTGTTGACTTGTAGCGAGGCCGTCGACGTATAAAAATTGATGTTGTTGGGTGCAGATCCTCTTTTTTTAGTAAAAGGTGCGGACCAGCAGTTCGGCCCACGCAGTTGATAGGGACGGACAAAACGGCCTATTATATAGTCTAAAAAAAAAAGGTGCAACTCACCGACGGACGAAACCTGTTCGATACCAGGACGGACGGACGAAAAAGAAGTTTTGACGTACGAAAACGGACGAAAATTAGGGGCAAGAAGCAATAGCCTTTTTATTATTATTATTATTATTATTATTATTATTATTATTATTATTATTATTATATTACTAGCAAACATGCCCGTGCGTTGCAACGGGAGAAAAAAATTATACATCTTTACCCTAATTTTAACACGACACCCCATTTAAAACATAGCAGCACAACAATCTGTGGTTGCTACAGTGCAAATGTAAATTATGATAAAGCAGGGTTTCATCTCTCTATAAGTCACATTTCATAATTTTCTTAATACATGAAAATGAATAAAAGATTTGAAAGCTCAAACTGCACAGGCGTCGCCCATGGGCTGCGGCTCAGTAATCTCAACCCCGCACGCTTGTCGGTTTCCTCTCGCTCGGTCAGCCCGGCTCTTCGCTGGTTTTTTCGTCCTCCCTTTTCTGCTGTTGCATGTTGGTTTGCTGTAATAATAGGGGAGAAAACAGGCCAGTTTTTCTGTTACTTTTGATTTTTTGGTGAAATCAAAAGTTCTCGAATAAACAAAAACATTCACAATTTCAAAATAAGTTTGTAAATTTGAAAAAAAAAATCATGGTTATTTTAGAGAAATAAACAAAAAAAGAAAAGAAAAAACGACAAAGCAAAAAAGAAACGGGAAAAGACCCAAAAAGTAACCAGTAAAAAACCAGAAAAGAAAAAACCAACTGAAATTTTCTAGATGCTTCCTAAAACCGATGGAGGGAGCCTATATGTGTGGGGCCACTTATGTACTTGCCCTGGGAGCTGGCGGGCGCTTCCCCTTTTTCTACGGGGATGGACAGCTCGACGTCGTCCTATCGCCCCTGCTGCAAGGCGAGGTCGCGTTCTCTTTGACGTGACCACTGCCGTCGACGCCAGCCAGCGGCATGTATTGCTTCGATGGCCTATGCTTGAACACTGATGCTTAGAGAAGTCAATGACCGACTGGACCAAGTTTTCAGCACCGTATTTTGCTTTGAGGGCTTCTGTCCAAAAGCTTGCGCTCGAGGAGTCTATGTCTGACTGGGCCAACTTTATCCTCTAAAAAAGACTGGGCCAAGTTCAAGTTGATCCTGCAAACCATTCCTGGTATGTGTTGGATTTTGCATTTGCAGCTAACTTCATCACCTTGGCCGCGGCTCGCAGCACATCCGCATCGCCTTCTACGTCTCCATCAATCATGATTGTTTTTCGTCTCGCCACTCAGCCAGAGTGGATCAATCATGACCTGTTCCGCTTGTTGGTCATGTCGGCGTATGCACCGACTCGTCGTGCACTTTCAAATGATTCCGCTCACTCATTGTTGGGCGAGGCCGGATCGTTCATGTCGCTCTTGCGACTCAGCCGCCCGAACACACACGGCCAGAACGCACAGGACCATGATAGCTCTACTTTTTTGCATCAGGACGCCTCCTGATCGATTCGTTCCACGTCCACCACGAGGAGGCTGTCGTGCGCGCGTGGTCTAGCAGGCCGGCCGGCGGCAGCGCGAGTGCAGATACGATCAGAGCTCGCCAGAAGGCCTCGCTCTTGGTTGCCGATTTCGGCGCGACTGTGGAAGCGGGCGATGCGGTGCGGAATTGATCTGCCCCGGATCTCACGCATGTGCAGTTACTCGTGCGCGCATGCACGGCCGGCTCCACCATTTCCCTCTCTTCCCGCTGAGTCTCCCCCGCATGCAACGGGGGAGTTAATTTCTTAAGATCCCATTAATTAGCCACAGCTAGCAGTCGTCATGTCCCTCCTTCCCCCTCCATCAGCCATGTTCGTTCCTCCATCCCATTTAAGTAGCAGCGTCAGCCCACAAATCCATTTAAAGCACCCGCATGTCCCTTCTCCTTTATCGAGTTATTCTCGATTTAGTTGGCACGTGCATCGATCATACAATTTCTGGAGTTGATTTCTTTGTTCCTTTGTTTCTTGGTTCTCGAGGCTTGCTATAGGCAACTTTGTAAACGTATATAAATCCATAGAATTTGGTGTAAAGAACTGGGGTGGGACTATTAGACAACCAATCCTAAATTTCGCACAAACGTATCGTATCTCAGTTGGTCGCAGGCTTCTCTATCAAGGGGAACGGCGAGGGTTTGAACCCCACATGAGCTTTATTATTTTTTTGCTGGTCGCTGTCTCCTAGTGGACAAGAAAAAAGAGGTTGCGTGGCAGGCCCAAATCGGCCCACGGGAGCGCGCAGGCCGCTGGCTGTTTTTTCGGGTTATTTTGTGCTATCGTGGGCTGCTTTCTGTTTTTATCGCTCGGGTGCGACGTGACCTGGTTTTTACCATGTGGACGAACGGACGAACGAAATTTTGACGTACAAAACGGACCAAATATCCACATGAGCTTTATTATTATTTTTTTGTTGGTCGCTGTCTCCTAGTGGAGGTAAAGATTATATATATATAATTATTATATATTATTATTATTACTAGTAAACATGCCCGTGCGTTGCAACGGGAGAAAAAATATCACACACACCTAGTATATATAACCCACGCAAGTCCACATTCTTCGTTTCAACATGACGTCTCATCTGTGTTGGTCATTGTTACATAACATCAATTCTTTTTTCAAGCTAGAGCGGCTACCCAACTGATCAAGCAACATATATGATGCATGAAGCAAACATTTATTCATAGTAATTTTCTTTTCACCCAAGAAACAATTTTATGTTTCATTTGCAGAAGGAACAAACAAAGAATAGTAAGTAGAGATCTCACATGGTGCTTGGCCAGCATGAAGTGGGAGATGCCATGAACGGAGACCTTGATGATGCCCTCCACTCACTCGATTGATCAGCATCCACCACCGTCGTCGCCCTCCGCGATAGCCCCGTGTGCCAGTTCCCTTTTGCTGCCGTGGCCAACGCTAGCGACGTCCTCCCCGATGGCACTTCGTCTGGCGGCTCGTCCGCCGCTTCTTCGCCTCCTCCCGGATGGCGTATTTATGGGAGGGGTTAGGGAAGGTTCGACTACGAGCGAGAGTCCTAATCGTGAGGGAAAACGGAGACTAACAACTCGGAGGCATTTTTGTTTTTCACCTAATATACATCCGTTGCTAAAAAAAAACCTAATATACATCCTTATCCTCACCCACCGCACAGTGGCACCGCACAGTTCCTCTCACTCTCAAGCTCGAGCCTGCTCCTGTCCCCGCCGCCTCCCTTCAATCGACGGCGTCGCCGCATCCTTCTCTCCCCTGCACGGCGTTGGCCGGCCCCTCCTATCCCCGCCAACTCTCCTCCAGGCCGCGCGCTGAGCCCGTCCTCCCTTCCCTCGACGGCCTCGCCCGCATCCTCCACTCCCCGCCACGGTGGCTCGATTGGTTCGATCCGCCGCGGTACGGCGCGACTGCAAGGCGTCGGTTGCTGGTGGCGAGGACGACATGAGTCGCAGAGGTGCGTGGGGCCTTTCACAGCGTCGCTTCTTGCTGCACAACCTAGCTGAACCGCGCGAGGCGCGGGCGGCAACGCACAGGGCGCGAGGCGCCGGCGGCAGCGCACAGGGCGCGCGGCTTTGGCAGAGCGCAGCGGCGAAGCTGGCTGCGCGACGCGGTGGCTGGGCGCGGTGTCTGGCCATGGGACACAACAGCTTGGTGCGGACTGCGGTGGCTGGCTTCCTGTTTGAAGCGGTGAGAGTGGGATGCGCGACACGGATGAAGGGCGGTGGCCGCTGTGGACAGGGCAACTTGGGTGGTGGCTGGCTGGCTACCTGACTTGAAGCTACACAGCCAGGTACGTATTAGCGAATCTGAAGCATTTCAGACTGAATATTTTCTGAATTTCACAAGTCTACTACTAATTGTTGTTGATAAAAACAAATTGGGCTATGCATGTCACTCAGCGAGTACAACATGACAGTGATTTGATGAGTACACATGACATCTTTCAACATAAGTTTCGTAGAGGTTAGTTTGAACTTAGTTGGATGCACATTTTGTTGTAACAAAAAACATACTGCAATGCAAATTTGGTAAGTACACATGACATCCTTCAACATAAGCTTCCTTCAGGTTCAGTAAGTTTATTTTGTGTTTATAAGATAGATTATGGGTGGCTGGTACCATCCCAGTTTAAAGTTGGCACATATGCATATTCTTCTTTCCTTATAACTATGAATTCATAGGAAGAGATAACAGGGTATGATGGGGTCAGAAGAGAGAATGAAGCAAGAGGTGACACCAAGTTTTCTAACGACTTGGTCGGAGACTGCACTTAATTGATATCTTTGTATATTCTTTTTTTAGTTCGTACTAAAGTGTTCCTTGATATATTTTCTTGTTTAAAGTTGACACATATATATATATAGCACATATACCCGTGCATTGTAATGGGAGAGTAAACTGGTGTGTACACAAAAACGTCCACCAGCACGGGCACAATAACATCGGATGGTGCCACCCGACAGCAGGCGCACACTGAGGTCTGGAAAAAATGCATATCATTCGCGTATTAATTAGAAACGAGCCTTAACACCGGTGGTAACGAACACTTGGTTCTCCCAAATCATAAAATCTACACTTAATTAGTTTTATAGCTTTGCATATCCAACTTCAAGTAACATCGATTGACCTCGCAACGACACAATAACACTGCATCTCGTGTAGGACGCACCATATAACACTTTTTCATAGCATTCATCGGGCAGGAAAACCCAACCCCAGGCCATGCATGCACAGCCATTCAATACAATCCCGTTTAAAGCAAACCAGCAAGGCAGCAGCCCACAATCCGATTAATGAAGGGAGCCATGCATGTCCTCCCAAACGGTCTCTCTTTTTTATTGGCACGTACTACCATGCAGAGCCCACATCCTGTTTATAATTAGCCAACCAGCCATGCATACCAGCCATGCATGTTCATCCCTTCATTGGGTCTCTTTTTCCTATTTGCACGTACAGCCAACACCGGTATATAATTTGCCGATTTAATTCCTTCATTTCCGTACGTCAGACCCACACCTCATCCTCCCTCTGTTTATTTTCCAGGGCGCCTGCTGATTTCTGGACAACTCGCAAGGGTATATTAAGTGGTGGGATTAGATATAAAGGGACGAGGTGGGACTATTCTATTAAAAACGAACCTCCACGGTAACAGAAAAATAAGATAGCCTAGTTGGATGCAGCCCCAGGAAGGGAGGTGGAGGACGTGAGTTCGATCCCCACGTAGGATATATTTTTTCGCTGATTCTAGGAGAAAGCCCAGAAACAGGCCCATCAACATATGGATGGATGTGGCCCAGTTTGGGACGTAAAAACCAGCCAGGCGGCTGCGTGCGTGCGAGCAGAACGTACGAACCAACTTGACGGACGAAACGGACGAGATTTCGGCAGGAAGAAGCGATCCTCCCTTTATAATATATATATATATATATATATATATATATATATATATATATATATATATATATATATATATATATATATTATTATTATTATATTATTATTATTATTACTACTAGCAAACATGCCCGTGCGTTGCTATGGGAGAGAAAAAATCATCGCTCATAGACACATTAGACGACATCAGCAAATCCCTTCAAATATTTCACGATACCGTACGAGAAATAACATGATAAGTGGTGTTGCGCAAAGACATAAATTTGGGACGATTTTTTAAATGTACTGAAGGTGTGTCCAATTTATTAGACAATAGAAATATCTGCCTAAGTTCTGGTATCAATTAATGCCTTTGCTGGCGTTCATCCACAGTGATGCCCAACAAATAGTGCATTACTCTAAAAGTAGCAAAGTACATTTTAGTACTCAATAATAGATTTTTGAGAGCATCAAATTATCCTATCTAGCCAATTTAAATGGGTAGAAAACATATATAATGGGCGTTTTCAAAATTCACCATATGAAGAAAAGTATTAATTAAGCGTACATCCTAAAGACAAATTTAGAAATAATTAACATGCATGATAATAGCATATTTGAAATTTACACACTTAATTTACATGCAGGCAGCATGTAGGCCTACTAATGCATGGCCTGAACAGAGTACTCCATTGGATCGATTCAACGTCATCTTAATTTGCATGGCCATGGAGGTGTGGAGGATCTCGGCCCCCCGCCGGCGGGAGGGACCCCGTTCTCATTCTTGTTAGATTCAGCGTCTTGGTTGGGGCTGTGTGGCGGCGGCGATGTCCCTTAGTAGGAATAATGTCTCTCACGTTCTATCCCCGTCCCGATTGTGTGTCTAGCATCGTCGGAGGGCGTGTGGAGGTTTGTCTCCGTCGGATCTCGCGGGATTCGGTCGGTGCTGGTCTTCGGTGGATCTGTTTGGATCCGGTCTTCGTTCGTCTTCGTTTGGGTGTTTACAGGTTTGATCCTTCTGATCTACGACTTTCTTCATCGGCGATGGTTGCTACGCGCCGCAGCCCGCGTTCCTCTGCTCCGACCGTGCCCTCGCGCCCGACGCCCGCGCCGGCGACCCCTCCGGCCCTCGCCACGCCGGCGACCACCAAGAACGCCGCCACCTCCTCGCCTCCGCTTGGTGCTTGTCGCCAGGAGCGCCGCCAGCCTACTTTCTCCTGACGCCGGCGACCACAGGAGCCCCGTCGCCGTTCCCTTGGGACCCTCGCTCGGTTCCTTGGCTTCTGCGGCGTCGACGCCTGCGGCAAGCGGCGGCGCCTTCCTTGGCTTCTGCGGCGTGGACGCCGGCGCCAAGCGGCGGCGCGTGCCCGTCGGTGGAGGCTACGAATGGATAAGAGCCAGTATAAAATAAGGATTAAGGACTGCGGGCTGAATTCCAACTAATGCAGGGTTTGTTTTGCAAAAACGAAACGTTTTTCCAGAGTACCACTTAAAAAGGGACCGCGGGTTGATTTCAAAGAAACACAGGGGCTTTTTCGCAAAATCGCCGACGACGTACAACCAGAAGTTATCCGTGCTTTATTATTAGGTAGATATATATATATATATATATATATATATAATATAATATATATATATATATATATATATATATATATATATATATATATATATTATTATTAGGTAGAGATTATTATTAGGTAAAGATAAAGATAGGAACTTCCTTAACAAAATGAATAAGAAAAGATGTCTATTAACTAATAGCACAAACATAACGGTTAGAAATTTCATTTTTTTATTCTTAATTACTTAGCTGAATTGAAATACGCAAATTTTATACATGAACGTAGTCTCCCCAATGCAGAAGCTGGCAATTATTTTGTATAAATATGATTCTAGAAATTTAATATAACTTAATGTAGAAAATAGGCTCAACAATAATTTAGTAATATTTTTTTTTCAATGTTTTCAGTAGTATATTTACACATTGGTACATAGTCAAAGTTAGAAAAGTTTGAATATAAAGTTTGTAGAACATTATCTATTTTTAGCCTGTAGTTGTTTAATTTATTTATGAAATTACTTAAGATATGCGTATGAATGGCGTTTTCGTTCGTCTTGAAGCTGTTGTTCCTGGACTCGAAATTGACCGACTCCTCCTCGTTGTTCACCATCGTAGATCATCGAGAGTATGAATACCAAATGTTGATTATTAGATCGCTAGATCGATTCATCCATGAGCTACACGGTACACACATGCAAAGCTATCATGCAAGCACACATGCTAGCAGCTTAATTGATGAATAGTACCCACAGCCGTACGTGCATTTTATTTCCGCATTCAGCCGTGGGTCGGTGGGTGTTTAAGCTACCGTGAGCGTCGTCCGTCACGTCTAGCCGATCGATGACTTACGTACATCGGTAGCTAGCGACTTCTTTTTTCTTTGCTGACGGAAGTTCACCACGGGCAACGCCCACGACATGTATTGAGCGTGCCCTTGCGGTTGCCACAACTCTTTTTTTTTCTACGGGAAGATCCTTTTATTTCCTTAATATCCACTGGACGCTGCCCTTTTGTTGTCACACAAGGATAATTAAAGATCCTTTTTTAACCGTATAAAAGATTCCTTATTATGTGCCGAACAATCAAGAGTCCAAGTCATGCACGTTTTAGATCAAAAAATTGTTTTGGGTCCGCTTTTAGTTATGAGGATCGAAGGGTCATAGCTTACTGATTAATGAAGGATCCACCAAATTAATGGCCAGATCTTTCTGATTAACGTGGGATTTTCTAGATAATAGATAGAATAGATAGATAGAAGATAGAAATAGATAGATAGAAGATAAATGGGTCACACGGCCTCCATTTTCATCATGAAAATGAAAATGGAGTCTGGGATGCATCACACCATCCATTTAAGCAGCGGCAATCTCAATAGATAAATCTTTCCTACTACATGTAGTACTTCATCGAAATATGCCTGCAAGGCATGGCGCAGCATTTAGTTCTATCTACTACTCCCTCCGTCTCAAAATAAGTATCGTTGATCTAGTAGAAAATTTGTACTAACTCAGTACTAAATCTACGACACTTATTTTAGGACGGATGGAGTATATTTCTATTCTAAATGCTTAGGTTGCGATTTGTCTAGATTGCAAAACGAAAAAACTACTTCGTAATTTTCAGCTTTCCAATATTCTACGTACATTTCTACTGTGCTGCTATTTCTGCCTAGGTTATTTTCTCTCCTAACTTGAAGGAATCAGCGCCATACATACTGCACTCTCTTAATCACAAGAACAAGAAGCCCTCCTAATTGCTAGGTTGGATATCTTGATTCCCAACATACCTCCGTGACCACCTTAAAGCTGTTGGATCCAGCTTCCCTAGCGACTGTGCTGAGGCCTGCGGCGAATCCTCTGCTGCGCTACGGCTGCTTCCTCTGCCCAAATCTGCCGATCGAAGCTCTCTGCCGGGGCCTGATTCTGCTCCATCCCCGCCGGCGGCGCGGCCACGAGATAATGTAGGGGCTCCATATTCCTTGATCACCCGTAGCTCTGCAAGGAGGCGGTTCAAACTTCAGATCGGCCAAAAAAGGAGGTGGGGTGGGAGCGCTGTTCGTACCTTCTTATCGGCTGCATCAGAAACTCCATGTCGACCTGTAGATCTTTCCTCCTTGGCTCTCTCACTCCTCGACCCCGACCCGGCTATCTCTACTAGACAGATCAGCGGCGTGAGGTAGGAGACGGTAGTACCAACACAATCCGTATCTCTCTATAGAGATGACGAAAAGCAACTTTCTTGATCCACGTATCAGGAAGAGGGGACACGTCTCGACTTGCTGCCGTCTCCGTTCTGAAGTACTATCTTTTCCAACCATGGCAACGCTTGCCCCGAAGCATCTATTGGTAGAGTTACATGTCCAGCCCAAGGAGTAGTTGACTGTATATAAATGCCGGATGGATTGATTGATTGATCGTTTCATCCCAGTAATTTGGATGATACACTGAACGCAGAATTTTTTGCGCAGAAATGAATAGAATATTTCAAACAACCCGTGAGCAATCTTTTAAAAACACACAAGGCATAGTTTAATTTATTTATTTATTTATATATCAACATCTAAGAACGACGTGGATTTTTGGGACATGGTACCAAGTGAGGATGTTATCTTGATCAACGATTGCCGCTATGCGAGTCACACTTAATATAGTAATTAATTGAATACTTCGGCAATACATAGGAACAGGCAAGGGAATACACAAGGTCACCCGCAAAAAAAAAGGGAATACACAAGGTCTATACATAATACCAGTTTGTGCTCTTGCTGAAATGCATGTCAGAACTACAGATACATAAATGTAAGAGGGAGATATCTAATAAATGTTGCAGATAAAATAGTATGTAGTCCCTTTAAACGAGCAATTGCGGTGGGGTGCAACATCTTAATGGTTCACTCAATGCGCCTGTAGACTCATGTGATTATGATCATATTTGATTTTTGTTTGCTTGGGTTCACTATTGTTAGTGCTTGTCTAGCTATACTAGGTTTCATATCAGCAGAATAAAGTAATTATGCACGTGAAGATTATGTGCTACTTAAACATTAACACATGTTGGTCTAACGCAATAACAAAAACCAACATTCAGATTTTTCTTCTTCTCTCTATAGGTAGC
The DNA here is from genome assembly GCA_039707655.1 of Elymus sibiricus. Taxonomy (NCBI): domain Eukaryota; kingdom Viridiplantae; phylum Streptophyta; class Magnoliopsida; order Poales; family Poaceae; genus Elymus; species Elymus sibiricus. The sequence continues at coordinate 379,215,282 of CM077663.1, forward strand.
ATTTAGAGCCTAAACACACATGTTTGTGTTAGCTACTTAAACACACATAGTCAATCGAATCTGCTAGATGCAGCTAATGTTACCACTGGAAAAAAATGTGTGGGACAAGTGACTGCTTGCAGATACTCTCCCTAATAAATGTTGTCATTGGCCAGCTGCTCAACACAAACGAGTGTAACCCCCTCTTAGTCAACAATGTGGAAACAACCGGCCATAATACTAGTAGTACTTTGTAACCATGGACATGACATCCTCGCCTAAATCAACCTAGAAAAATCCCCTTCCTTTCCCTTTCTTCCTCACATGTTAAACTCTCAGATCTAAAATCACTAGTAGATAATGGAGCTTGCGAAAAGCCAAAATAGATTCTTGTTGACTCTAGGAGGGCAAACGTGGCGGATATGAATTTGAAGATGATACATTATATATGGAGCACTAATTTTGAGGGAAGGTGGAAGGAAAAGGTCCGCTCATGGTGGCAATGAACTGAAAAAATATCGATTTTATGAATTCTCAACAACTATGGGCTTCTCCCTCTCCCCTTACATGGCCATGGGGGTGCACTCATTATCGGCAGCATGTCCAGGCAGCAGATTAGTGGGAGAGGGAGCGACCTCCTTGGTCTGTCCATTGGGAAAGAGGAGTTGATGAACAGTAAAGTATGAGGTGGAGCACATGAACAGATTGCAAGAACTATGTCGGATGGAGAGTGGATGGGAGGAGGATTAGTATAAGTGAGGAGCTACGGGGTGAGATGAGTTGGAGAGAAAATGCAGAGTGATGGTGCAGGTTAGCTACGATTTGCGTTAGATGAGACATTTTTTTAAAAGCCCGTAGCAACGCACGGACATTCTAATAGTATAACTTAAATAAAGAATCTAATTTGCAATCAATATTTCATCTACTCAACGCAATATTTGGTGTGAAAGGTTCTTGAGGAACTTTACTTCTTCCTGAAGTTCTCTTATATGCGCCCAGTCGTAGAAACATGAGCAACGAATCACCTCACATGAAGAGAAATCTCAACAGCTAAATTGGTAACCAAATTGGTTTGGATAGTGCTATTCACTTGGGCTTTCTCCCGGGTGGCATTGGTGCTCCTCATAAACCTGCAACCAGAAATCAAACAAAGGAGAGAGTTAGTCTAGCGAATGAATCGAAATCTCCACACAGTACAAACCAAATAAACAAATCGCAAAAGCCCAGCACCTGCTTTACTGCAAGGATCTCGCTGATTCATCCCGAGGTAGACATGGCCGAACGCACTGGGGCCCATCATCTTGCAATGTTTGCTGATTCAAGAAAAATGTTTAATTTTTTCATATTTTTCAAGAAATTGCAAATAGTATAATATGATCACTAATTTACAAAACAACTCATGATTTTAGAAAATGTTCAAAAATCTATAAAAATGTTTACGAATTTGAAAAATGTTGATGATATCAATATGTTCACGAGTTTAAAGAAACGTTTATTATTTTAAAAAAAAATCACGATTTCATGAAATGAGAGTGATAGTGTATCTCGGTGGTGCAGAAAAATATGGTCATGGACATTGGAGATTATAAAAAAAATCGTTGTTGTAATGCATGAGCCATTTTGCTAGTAATAATAAAGGGGCTATTGCTTATGACGATACCTCACGGAAATTGTCCCCACAGTGGCAAAAACATTTCCCACCAATGCCACCTACAAGTGATAAAAAAAACCTGTTTCGGACAGGGGAATCCCCCGCCTTTGCCGGCACATGCAGAAGGAACCTCCTATACTACGCCCTGCACGCTGGGAGAATACACAGTGCGCCCGTTTAGGTTGGCCCATGTCTGTGCGGCCCGTTTTTTAAATTTCATTTTTTATTTTTACTTTGCATTTACAATTTCAATTTTTTTTCAATTTCGTGTACTAAAAATTATTCATGAAATTGAACAAAATTTTGCCAATTCACAAAGTGTTCATCAATGGAAAGATATCCTAAAAATTCAAAAACTATTTGTGACTTACAAAATATTTTATTCATTCATAAAATGTTCGCTGATTCAAAAAATGATCAAACATTTCAAAAAATATTCGTTAAATTTAGAAAATATTCGTTAAATCAAAAAAATGATCATGAATTTGAAAATTGTTCCAAAATTTTCCAAAAAATTGTTTGTTGATTCTAGAAATATTCAGAGATTTTAAAAAATTATTCCAAAAAATGTTCACAAATAATATAAAATGTTTATGAATTCAAAAAATATTCTATATCTTATAAAATGTATAAAATTTTGTATAAGTGGTCATGAATATGAAAAATGTTCATGATTTCAAATATGTGCGAGTTTAAAAAAATGTTCATGATTTCAGTTTTTTTTTATGATTTTATGAAATTAAGAGTGATATTGTATCTCGGTGATACAACAAACTATGATCATGGCCATTGAAGATTATGAATTTTTTTTCTCCATCTATACGCACAGGGCCTTTTGCTTGTAGTGATAAATAGAGATGTGACAATAGAAGACTTAGGTGGACCATGCCGTAGGATGGTAACCAAACTAAATATATTTGTATTTTTTTCTTCAACCGGTTTTACGCTCAATTAATTCGCGAGGGAGAGGCCTATGTCGTCCGCCTAATTAGGACCAGCGCATAGGATTAGCTATTATGCTCACTCGCTTAGTTTAGTATGTAGGATTATTTAGAAAACCCCTTGATTTTTTTGTAAATTAATAGGATTGTTGATTTTTTTTCCGGAGAAAAGGACGGTGTGGGTTAAAAAAGGATTCGTCTCATCATATACTCATCGTGTATCCCTGGCCTCTCTAGCGTCATGGACGAATATCAACTCGGTTTCCAACCCACGTATGGTGTTCCCTTGAAAACTAACGTCAAAAACGCTCTTATATTATGGAACGGAGGGAGTACCTCCGTTTTCCACCCCACGTACAATACCTCCTCGAAGGAGATTAATAAATCAAACTATTCCCTGAACCATGTATGCACGATCGCATGAATCATGCCTATCACAAAGTAGAGAAAATAGATCACGGGCTAAGGATTATTGAGTGGGGCACTGATCTCTAGGTAGGGCCGACCCTAGCATTATGAAGGCCCTAGTGCGATTGAGGCACAATGAACATTAATAAAGTAACATATATACTTTCAACAATATATATCGTATATTATTAAAAATATAAAGGCATAAACATGAAAAAATATAATTTTAATTGGCAAATAAAGTCTCAATACACCATCTATATGTGATTATATGATACATATAATGATTATAATGTACTCATCTACAAATAAATATTGAATAAATACAATGTGGTGAAGTGCATTGAGGAGGGGGGCATATGCCCCCTGTTCATGTTGGTTTTCTGTTCTGCAAATCAATTCTTTTGTAATTTATTTAAGTATGTAGAAAAGCAGAATTCATCGTTCTATTGGTTCAGATGGCATCAAATATGTCCTAGATTCTGGTAAGATTGCATTGTCCGACAACGTCGGCCTAGCCGATCCATGTTGCTTCCACGTCCTTCACACGTATGGGCGAGCGACCGCGACGCGGTAGTTTCTCTTTGGTAGTTAGGCATTCACGCAGCTATTGGTCGTTTACATCACTGCATGGGTGGTGATGTATATTTGCATCACTTGGTGAAGCATATTACATCATATGTAAATTTAGAATAAATTTGTCTAAGCTAGGTTTTTGGAGATCCTCTAAGTAATGGTTATAATATCATGGACCAACGGGACTTGCTTTTGGAGGACGGGCTCCATGGAGGCCTTCAAAAGCAAAATTCAAAATTCGTGAAAATTCATAATTTTACATTTCAGAAAATTCTCAAAGAAAAAATGCAGATATACGTGAAGGCATAATGCACAAGTGTGTAATTTTTCAGGACGAAATACGTTGAAATGAGGATTGTGTGAAAAAAGAAAATCTGAAGCTTTTTGACACATGATACTATTTATTCTTCCAGACCATGAATTTGTCTTTCAGCGTATTTTATTCTGAAATTTTACACACATACACCTCACATCCTTGTTTACTAGCACAATTTTTTTCAGATTGTTTGGAGACCGAAAGTTCCGAATTTTGATTTTTTTTTTCAAAAATTCGGCCTTTGATTTTTCAAAAAATTTGGCCTCCATGGGCCAAGTCCTTTGTACTAGTTAAGTAGCCGCCGATCGAGCCTCACACCCGCTGCAAAAGTGCAAAGTCTGTTCCTTCCGGCCCTCCCAGACCCAATAGGCCCTAAACCCTCGTCTCCTCCTTCCGCGCACGGCGGCGCCGCACCGGAGCCGCCGCGGGAGATGTCGCTCTCCAAGCCGCTCGCCGCGCGCCGCCTCGTGCCGGCGCTCTTCCCGCTCGCCCACGCGGACGCCGCCTCGGCCGCGGCCTCGCGCCGCGCCCGCCGCCGGGGCGCGTTCGTCGCGACGCCCCCGGCCCCGCCGCCCTCCACGAGCTCCGTGCGCCTCGCGGAGCCGCTCCCCTCGCTCGCCCCCTCCCGCCTCGCGCTCCACAACCGCGTCCTCGCGCTCCTCTCCCCTACCGCCGCCCAGGCCCCCGACCTCGACGAGGCCGCGCTGCTCACCCGCCACGCGCTCCACTCCAACTGCCGCCCCTCCTCCTTCACCTGCGTCGCCGTCCTCGCCGCGCTCCTCCGCGCGCGCCGCCTCGAAGACTTCTTCGCGCTCCACCGCTTCGCCCTCCAGGCCGCCGTCCCGCCCACCGCCGCCACCCACGCGCTCTACCTCTCCGCCCTCGCCGCCCGCCGCCTCCCCGACGCCGCGCTCCTCCACCTCCGCCTCATCTCCCGCCCTGGATCCCCCGTGCCCCCCTCCCCGACCGCCTACCGGGTCGTGGTCAAGTGCCTCGTCGCGGACCACGGCCGCCTCGCGGACGCCGTCGCGCTCAAGGATGAGATGCTCGCCTCCGGGTTCGTCGGGCCCGATCCCCATGTCTACAGCCTCCTCATGGCTGGGTTTGTGGAGTCCGGGGATGGGGCCAAAGCCGTGGAGCTCTACCAAGAATTGCAGGACAAGCTTGGTGGCGAGCCGGTTCTCGATGGCATCGTGTACGGCAGCCTCATGAAGGCCTACTTCCTTATGGGAATGGAGGAGAAGGCCATGGAGTGCTACAAAGAGGCGCTCGCTCCGGAATCGGAGGTGAGGTTTGGGACCGAGAGCTATAGTGAGGTGGTGGATGCACTTGGGAAGAACCAAAGGTTGGAGGATGCACTCAACCTGTTCGACAGAATGCTTAAGGAGCATGACCCTCCACTGAGAATTGCGGTTGACGTGAGAAGCTTCAGCGTTATGGTTGATGCCTACTGTGCTGCTGGAAGGTTTGAGGATGCGATTGCGGTGTTCCGGAGGATGGGAGAGCATAAGGTGGTACCGGATGTAGCAGCATACAACAATCTGATTCGGCATCTCGGGCTTAATCGGTTGGCTGATGAGGCAGAGGTGCTCCACAAGGAGATGAGCGAGCATAGTCTTGTTGCAGATGAGGAGACATGTGTGCTGCTCATGGAGGCGTGCTTTAAGACTGATCGCATCGATGATGGTATCAGTTACTTCGACAGAATGGCTGAGCTGGAGCTGAAGCCTGATGCATCTGCATATCATAGGATTGTCGATGGCTTGGTCGGTTTAAGCTTGCTCGACAAGGCGCAGGAGTACTTCGATCAGATGAGAGAGAAGGAAATTCACCCAAGCATTGCAACCTACGAGACACTGCTAAAGGCGTATGTTGGCGTTGGCGCGACACGGTTGGATGATGCAGCCAAGGTAGCAAAGTGTATTCTCTTGGATGAGAATGTGGTTTTCGGTGATGAGACGAGGGAGCTTTTGGAAGGCACACTCCGTGGAGAGGGCAGGGAAGATGACATAGCAAAGCTGTATGAAGACGTGGAGAGGGAGAAGGCCGAAGCAGTTCTTCGGGCAGAAAAAGAGAAGGCGAGGGCAGAGGCACTTGCCAGGGAAGAGAGGGCGGCGAGGAGGGCAGAGGCTGCTGCCAAGGACGAGGCTGCAGCGAAAGCTAGTGCTGCTGCCATTGAGGCCATCATTGGCCATAGAAGGAAAACTGAAGGTGAAACAGTAGAACCTGCATCAACTCCAAACACTCTCGACGGCGGGCTTCTCAGCAGGCTTGGCCTCAGTTCACCTGGAGAAGGTGCGCCTCAAGACACTCCAATAATAAGTACGGAAACAAAAGGAGATGGGCAGGAGCAATTTTGATGGCCATGAGCCTTCTTCTCCTGCATTTTTTCTGAGCACTAAAGTCGCAGGCTGGCCTGCATTTTTCGTATCGATTCTAGGAGCATCAATCTGTATGAACTCTGATGGCTACAAAGGTTTCTAACTTTCGACCGTATCTCCAGTTGAGACCTTGTGTAACTGCGATTGATGCATAGCAATAGAGCGATAACCATGAGATCTTGATGAATTGTCATGGATTGTGTATTTTTCCTATTTGTTCAGTATAATGAAATTGTAAACCAGTTGTATTTCCGGCTGGAACTGCAAGACGAACTACGGATAAGAGCAGAATGTGAGACTCAGCAATACTATCCGAAATCGTATTGCATTTCATTCTGTGAAAATGTTTGCCTTACACAGTATCAACACAATCCACGCGTATATCGAGGAGAAACAATCAAACGTATGATAAACCCATAGCTTAGCTGCTGAAAAGGCTACCAGAAGGCACAGCCGGCAAATGATACTGCATTTTGGCCCCTGAATCAGCCCAGGAACCCTGATATTGTTTTGGTAAACATATAGTTCTAGGGCTCCATTGTCTCGGAAAATCTTGGCTCCGCAGCCTCGACGGATCGGTGTCCCTACGGATTCTTCATCAACAAGAACAACAATTATCTTGTCTTTCCCCTCTCCTGCGTCATCGGGGATCTGCAAGTGTAAGGGCCAAATTGACGTCAGTCTCGGTTACCCACAGTCCCATGGCATGCCGAAAATAAAGTACAAACCACCTCAAACATGGCTTCTGTTAAAATGCCCTCCATTATAGACCGTAGACCTCTCGCCCCAGTTTCTCTCACAGCTGCTTTCTTTGCTATTAGCCTCAAAGCGTTTTCAGTAATATGCAATTTTACCTAGTGGAGGAAAAATGAACAAACACATTTCTTGTTATAAATCATCAAAGAAGGAATTCTTTATTTAGTTAAAACTCCTGACACAAACAAATCACGGACTAACATCATTCATCTTGAACAACTTCTTGTATTGCTTGCCTATTGCATTCTTGGGCTCTCTGAGAACCTGGAAAGATAAATTAGTTAGGTTTTCAAGTTGTCGGCAAAATGGGATGAAAACACTGCGATGCAGAATGTAGTAGACTGGACTACAAAGCAGACCTTCTGGAAGCAATGATTATAATAGAGATGATCCCAAATAAAATAGTCAGAAAGGAAACAAAAATGCGCAAAAAGTTTGCTACCTGAACCAGTTGATCTTCAGTGAGATGAGTCAAGCCAACTATTATTGGCAACCTCCCAATAAATTCTGGTGTCAGGCCATAGGCAATGAGATCATCATTCTCAATCTAAATAAGGAATTATCGAATATTATCTCTTGTATCAATGTGGGCATTAACAACTAAAATGTGTCACAAAATCGGTAACTAAGCTTACCTCTTCAAGCAAGCTGGATTGTCCAAAGGTATTCATCAAAGCATAATCCCCCAATTCACGACGTATTGGTGTTCCGAAACCAAAAGGACAGCGGTGAAGTCTTGCATAGCACACAAATAATTTCAGACATGACATGGAATTTATATATCAAAGAAGAGTAGGATAGTTCCAAAAGGTAGAGATCTGAATAACCTTTCTGAGATAATCTTTCCCAAGTCAGAGAAGGCGCCTCCACAAATGAAGAGAATGTTTGTTGTATCAACCTGCAAAACAAAGTAAACATATCCCCAACTCGTCATTGTAATGCAAGGTACTGATTACATTTTTGTAGTAAATTTAGTTCGTACTGCCAACTGCCTGAAACAAAAAGAACAGTACCCATCTATGACGTTCAGTTGACCACACGTCACTCAGGCAAGCAACAACCACATACTGAAGACTATCAAAGATTCAAAGTCATAGCACCATTCAATAGTTTGAAGCTTTTGGTGCCAAACTGTTGAAATACGGCTACCAAGCTAGGTAGTAGGCACTAGGCACATAAAGGTCTTAGCAGCCTGTAGAAAATTCTCAAAAACATTTACCTCGACACAACCATGAGACAGGCCATTTTGACTTCTTTTCCTTGGCACACTGATCACCTAAGAACACAACACATGGAATCGTTCTTGTTTAGAGACAAACAAATCGAATATGGTGCATGTGAGTCTGGAGTTTATCTACTTGGAAAACAGTGCTAGAAATCTTTTTGTAGTTTATTAAACCATGCACTATTCTAAAGAGCATACACCTACAAATATAACATAGCCACTTACCGTTCCTTCAAACATCTTTAAGAGTGCTTGCTGGACACCCTCTCCAGAGACATCCCTCCGGTCCTCCTGGCAACTAATCTGAATGTACCAATGTATGATGTTAGTGGACATGTAATGGGCTCCACTATATATCACGGTAATGGTAATGATGATCAGAAACTTTTTTCAAGAACCTTCTTTGCAAGCTTATCAACTTCATCGATGTAGATGATACCACGCTCTGCAGCTTCAACATTAAAGTCAGCAGCCTAAGAGGCAGAACATATCAGAATTCAGCATGTTAGTTGTCAGTGTGATCTAGTGCATATTAAAAGGGAAAGTTCCTTTGGGGATCCAACGAATCGCCAAGGACAGAAAGCAGTTGGTTACAACTAAATTGCTGAAATGCATCGACGCTCTGTTTTAACACAATGGTAGTATAAAACTAGTAACACCACACAGGTAAACGCGGAGTGAACAAACAGTCAGAACAGATCCGTAGGCTGATAAGTACCACTAGAAGTTTGTAGACGATTGATTCCACATCTTCCCCCGAGTACCCAGCCTGAAAGAGCAGTCTATTTGTAGCATCAGAAAGAAGAAAGAAGCATTAAAATAAGCTTCCTGATTTTCTGCCAGGATATGTGTGAACGACCAATGTGTTACCTGTGTAATTGCTGTTGCATCAGCAATCACGAAGGGCACATTCGCATATCGAGCCAGCGTTTTTGCTAGAAGCGTTTTACCTGTTCCAATCGCATCACATTAGCAACCAAGCAACATCATATTAGAACATTCAAGTGGTAAAACGCACACGCATCGACCGGTACCTGATCCGGTTGGCCCAAGCAGAAGGATGTTACTCTTTTCGAGCTCAGTGTCATCGTCGCCCGTCGTACCAGCATCACAACCGGCCGAGGTTTGCGATGAGCTAGGTCGATCACCACCACAAGTGAAACTCTCAGTCAGAACTTATCAGAGGCCTCACTGTACACGAACCACCAAGAATTTCAGTCGCCGGATGGGAGGAACCTAACCTCTTGGTGGAGGGCTCTCTGTAGATCCTCTTGTAGTGGTTGTGCACGGCAACGCAGAGCACCTGCACAATCAACCAACTCCCCCGCTGAAGCTGAATCCATCCATGGCTTGCACTACTAGAATTCTGCTCTGTTTTAGCAGAAAACTGTGCAAAAAACTAGCGCAATCCTTGCTAATTCTGCAGTAAACGGGCCGGTCTCTGAGGTAAACCTTTTTGGCCTTGTCTTGGCCGACGACGTACTGGTCCATGCCCCGCCGGATCTCCTTGGGCGTGGGGAACCGCGGCGGCGGCGGCGGCGGCGGCGGCGACTTGGACTGCGCCGCGGAGTAGCAGGAGGGCGCCCGCGCGGCGGCGCAGGCGCGGGTGGAGAGGAGGCGGCGCGCGGCCGCGTACATGAGGGCACGGTCGCCGGTCGGCTATCTATTTCCCGACTCCGGGCATGTGCCTCGCTTCCTCGATTTCTTGGAGCGACTGACCTTTTTTTAGTGTCACACAAGTCATTTTTCTACTATAGTTTTTTTCTGTATGCACATCAAGATTTGTACACTTCTTCGCATGTCAAAGTCCAAAAACGTGTCTATCTTTTCCAGAAATAATAATTAAGTAATAAGGATATAATGTCTGATGTCAACTAGTGTTAGCTAATGTATCGTGCATACGCACTTTGTTAAAATGATTGCATTCGTGAACAAATTAAATTTAATCTTCAAGAACGGAGAGGATACAATTTGCATGATACTGTAAATATTACGAGTTGATTTGCTTATAAGCGTCACAATCATCCTTTCTTCTTCTTAAGATTCATAGACCAAGGAAAACAAACATAAAAAAAGAAAAGTTATTCTAAAGTAGAATGAATTAAAAGCAACACAAAACAAAGGAAAACAAAAAATCAAACACACGAACCGCCGCCGTGAGGGAGAGCATCACAGAAAGCGTGGCCCGGTGCAGCATCAGGCAACTATCACCAATCAGTCAACTGGTATGAACTGGTGGCATGTAAATGCATTGCCACGATTCGGATTTACAAACTCAGCATGACAAAAGAACTGGAGGGATGAAACGGGGAATCATTTCTTCTGGAGGCGTAATTTGCCCTGATTTTAGTATGCAAGCAAGGCAAACATCACAGATATCTCATCTGTCCAGGCTTCATTTCAACTAAGCGTGCGACAAATTATTAGACCTCATCGACAAGCCGAAATTACCGAGCCGTGTGTACTTTTTCACCAGCATCAAGAATAGTATCTCAGAAAAACCCAAAACTTCGCACCGCGCATCACGAGAAACTGATTGGCTAACAGAGTCTTCAGCTCTTAATCGACGATCGCGTGAAGGTAACTCATGGAAGGAAGGCGCTCAGACGCTGTAGCCCGTGAAGGTGAAACCCCGGCCGGCGATCTCACCGACGCAGAACCACCCGTAGAGCTCGATGCCGAACAGCGCCATGATGCCTGCGTGCTCGACGTTCAGATCGTTCCTGTTTCTCCACAGCTGCTTCACTTGGTCCACCTCCTTCCAGAATGCTTCGCAGCGGCCAGGGATGCTGCAGCAAACATGCGTGTGTCAGTGATACAGATAGTCAGTAATCAAGTTGCGTCCAGTGAAGTACGGCATTTCAATATGAAACCATGTCAGGTAAATGTGATGAGTAGCTATCATTTCTCATTTGACAGTCTTTTGATTTTAACTACGGAATGGCTTATGCAGGTGTGCAGTTCTTGAGCAAAGTACAATTATTGCAAGATAAAACTATGTCAGGTAAATGCGATGGTTAGCTATCTTTTGACAGTCTTTTGATTGTAACTAAGGAATGGCCTATACAGGTTGCAGTCCTAGAGCATGGTTCAGGAAATTGCATATGCAGATTTCGATTGATGCCTTGACCAAAACTTTTGCAAAGTACAGCTATTCAAGAAGTCATAATGACAGTACCCCCTCATATATAGAGTAACAGACCAATATATCATAGTATCATGAACAAAAACAACATTACGAAAGGTACAACTAGAGCACATTCTATTACCCTATGAAATCTAAGCAGAACTCATTATAACTAGAGTAACCTTCCCGAACGAGAATTAAGAAATAACAAACTTACGACAATAAGAAAAGGCACTTTTTGACATGATGAAGTTAGTTAAATCAAGCATAAATCCTAATTTCTTCGGAACTTGACATGCACAAGAAACACATGACCATATAAAACCCAGGAAATTATCTATTACGCCCTCCGTCCCAAAATAAGTGTCGTTGGTCTAGTACAAAATTTGTACTAACTTAGTACTAATTTTGCGACACTTATTTTGGGATGGAGGGAGTATTACATCTTCGTTCACAGAGAACTCAGAAAAACTCTCAGCAAACCTTCCCAAAGGAGAATTGAAGAAACAACAAACTTGCTGACAATCAGAAAAGGCACTTTTTGACATGATGAAGTTAGTTAAATCAGGCATAAATCATAATTTCTGACATGAACTAGAAATACATGACCATATAAAAACCGGCAACTTAACCATAATTACATCTTTGTTCACAGAGAACTTAGAAAAACTCTCAGCAAACACTTAATGTTCCAATCCAAGGACTCTAGCATTGTGGGCCTGAACTTACGGTCAGAACAAGACCAGTTGAGTATGAGCTATTGCCCCGCGATGGAATTAGATAAGTACTCCCTCCGTCCTATAATATAGGACGTTTTTTGACACTAGTGTAGTGTCAAAAAACGTCTTATATTACGGGACAGAGGGAGTAGATTGTTACTCACTAATGATCTGTGCAGCTACCTGAACTAAATCCGTTACTAAAACATAGCTCATCGTTTTTCATTCTTGCAGATAAGATCATCAACATGTTGCAGAAATACAGTTTCATAGTTTGTTCAATCAGAACACTTCTAGTAATGCACTAGTATTACTACTAGTTTATTCATCAAGAATCCACAAATCAAACAAAGAGGCAACATAAAATAGGTTTTATGAATAACCGGCAATTTATCTACCAGTCTTCCATTTCTTGCAGACAAGATAAGATCATCGCACCACACCATTTTACATAACACTGTTCCATACTTTGCTCAATCAGAACACTCATAATGTAGTATTACCTCATTCATCAAGCAGGCACAAGTCAACAAAGATGCAACGCAATATAAATTAGGTTTTACCAAACAAGATATGTTTAGACGATCAACACCACTAATCATTACGAAATCACATGCCCCAAATAACGGTCTGGCCACGGACACTGCCTATCTGACAAGTCACGCCGGGAACAACAGTTACAATCACGAACAGAACAATAGGTTTGAGAGATAGCATCAGTAACTGCATGGATCGAGATCATGTACATCGAGGACCACGCAATCAATCGGCGACTAGACACGGCGATGCAAGGACCGCGGGAGCCAGGGATGGAGATAGGGAGGAGAGGTGGGAATGGACCTGGCGATGCGGGTGTAGAAGAGCTGCTTGGAGAGCTCCTGGCACTTTTCGACGGTGGGCGGCTGCACGACGAACTGCTTGTTCTTCTCCATGAGGGTCTTGTGGTAGGCGCACCCGTGCCTGGCCGCGAACCTGGTCGCCTCGCAGGCCTTGGCCTGCAGCTGCGCCAGCTTGGACCCCAGCGCCGCCATGGATGGATCTGCTGCTCCTTCCGGGACGCGACGGCTCCTGGGAAGAAGGGGGGTCGCGGGAATGCGGCGAGGTGAGATCGCGGGAGGGGATTCGGGATCGGGCGGGTGGGGGAGGGGGCCTTACCTTGGGGATCGGAGGAGGGGGCGGCGGCGGCGGCGGTGCGAGCGTGGGTTGGTTGTGCCTCTGCGTGTGTGGTTCTTTCTTTGGGAAGGGGGCGGCTTTTGGGAGGGCAGGGGAGGGGAGGAGGGTTTTCTTTTCCTTGGCTTGGAGAAGAGGTCAATGCTGGTTTAGTTGGGCCGAATGGTTCATACTCCTACCTGGTTTGCTTGAATATTTGCGAATTCAATATCGAAAAGGAAAAATATTTGTGAATCCAAAATAAACTAGACAAGGTCAAGATGAGATGGATTTTAAAAAAATATGACCATGCCAGGTCTAAACTGAATGGTAGGGCACGTCTCAATTCGGATAATGAAAATCTTAAACCTCAACTTCAGGGAGAAGGCCAGCAATGGTGGAAGTCTAATGCCGAGTCCAAAACAGAGCGGAAAAGCATTATAATTATATATTTGTGTAGGTTTATGTTAGGTATCTTTTACTAGTAAAGTGGCTTTGATGAACTTTATTGAAGTTAACGGACCGCTTGACACCAATTACTTTATACTACTACTTCGTTCCATAATATAAGACATTTTTTTAACACTGCACTAGTGTTGAAAAACATCTTACATTATGGGACGGAGGGAGTACAATATATTCTGGTGCAAACATGGATGTTCATGAAATAGGTCTTTATAATATTAATTCATCCAATAGACATCAAATATGTTTTTTTGGGGATTAAAAGATGCCTCTTATCGCTGATGGTCAAAAGATTCCTTTCACAAAGCAAATGGGCTACTAAAACGAAACAAAACTCACATGTGTAATGTTTCAAAAGTGCCACATGATCATCATGAAAATATTGAATGTCGATTATGCTGGAGCAAGGCAACTGGCTATGTATGGCACACAAACTAGAGATACACATTATTGCATTTAAAAATGAAAGGGGTATAACGGGTATGTTTACTTCTAATAGGATGCAAGAATGTGTCTGACGCTATAAGTAATTTGGATAGTATTGCGTTAGTAATGCACACCAAATCCCTTGAGTTATGTAAATGTAAAAATTGAGTATCCTCAACATTTATTATTCAAATTCGATGGCATACGTAGAATAAAAAGGGCAAGTACAATAGTGAGTGATGTAGACAAAATAAAAGCATATTTTAAAATAAAAGACACATCTTATTTTTTTAATGTGGTTCATGTAATATCGGGCGGTATTAAACCTACTATCGAGGAGAGTGATGATATTTAGGTCGGCTGCATTAGCAAGAACCTCTCTTAAGAAATCTTAAAAATATATTGTCAAATTTGTTATCAAAAAACCTATTTAGGTTAAGTAGATTTACCTTTCACAAACATGTTTATACAAACAAATGGAAATGTATTATTTCAAGACAACAACGACACATCACACTAGAAGGTATCTCATGACCCAAGCTCACATGTTGACCGTGTGTTAGCCAGAGCCACTCGATCATCTGTTCTGAACCGTCGTGGAATAGTAGCGCTTGTGTCTCGGCATATACATCCAACACATACACCACATGTTTCTGATTCATCTCATTCCTATCGAACAAGGCTCTAAACTTAAATTATCTTCTTCTATTTGCTCTGTGTCTTGTATTTCGGCTAACTATTGTGTCTCTTCTATGGGATGGGTATCAGAAGCAGTATGGGAAGCAAGGCAGCATCCTCATATATCAAGAGTTTCTGAGTGAATTAATATTGTGTGATGTAACATGAGACATGCTATCATGCAGGAGTGCATTGCTACCTCACCCAATATATCATAAACACATATTAATGATAAATATACACCACTGCCAACTCAAGTATGCAAAATTTAATTGATACTTATCTGTGGCGCTTCCCGTCGGCGGTATTCTGACATATTTGTTACACACAACCCCAGCAATGTACAATATCACAGTTGCATAGGACACATACATGTTCCATCACATTTTTTTGACTAAAAGAAGGGCCTCCCCTTCCGATTTCCATTAGAATAAACCATCGGGTTCAAAGCCTGATGCAGACTACTACCAAAGAGAAACACGAGCAAGGTTCAACAAAGAGTGACAAGGGGCCTGGCTAGGCGAGCAACATAGTAAACACGTGCCATTGCCGCTACGCAACATTACATCAACACCAAACAAAAGATAACAGGTCTAGTATAAAGCCAACTAGTCCATGTTACATTCCAAAAGAGAGGTAGAAGAGTTGTGGGGTGAAGCCAACTCAAGAGAATCAACAGTTGAAGTAGACAAAACATCGATGTCTAAGAGATCTTTCTTTTTTCAGCCACTCATTGATAACACTCAATGTGTGCAGCCTTACAATGATTTGTACACTTCATTTGCTACTCGCTCGAGTAGCTTTGATATCAACACCACTTTATTTTCCATCTTTATCTGCAAGATGGACCAGTCAATGATCTAGAAGCAAATTAGCTTTATGAGAATCATTGGATCATTATAAAGTTTCTTCGAAAAAATGATGTTGTTTCTACATTTCCATAGTGTCCAAAAGACTGCAGAAACCCCAACTAGAACTAACCTTTTTCACATTTTTTAGGAAAGTTTTATTCCACCTCCTTACATAATTTTCAATAGAAACATGCATTGAATTCATACCAAAAGTACATGTAAGGAGACACCAAACCAGAGTAGCAGCATGTAGTTAAAAAAATGATCATTTGCTTCCTCTTTTCCACAAATAAAAGACACATAGTTTGCTTCCTTTCCACCCCCTTTAAAGTGTTTCGACAAAAAAAAATGTCTCCAGTTGAATACCACTCAATCTGGTCTCTTCATTGGTGAGTGCCCACCAATAGAGGGAATCCTCTATGAGTTGGAAGAAATAAGGAGATTAAGATCAACGGACTATGTTGCTTCTAATGAAAACCTTAGGAAAAAGGTTCCACCTAATGTCTTGATTGATGAAATTTCCAAATGCAATGATAAAATTATTGTTACAAATCTTGGATTGGATTATGAGCTTGAGATGAAATTAAGGTAATATCTTTATAGGAACCTATACAATGAAGAATTCACTATAACTTATGAGAAGTCTAAGGAGGAACCTCCTTCCCCTCCGGAAATAGATCTCACGGATCCTTGTGTTGTGAAGTTTAGTACCTTCAACTATTTTTGCTTGCCCATTAGAAAACTTGCTGCTGAGAGAAGGGAATATGATTATAGCATGATGAATCTTTCCCATGATTATGACAACACTTGAAACTATGCATTATGCCTAGCTAGGGGCGTAAAACAATAACGCTAGTTGGGAGGCAAACCCAATAGTTATCTTTATTTTTTCTTTTTACTTTCTGTTTGATTTTGATAACATGATTATTGCCTCTGTAATGATTGTGTTTTTATGTTTAAATTAGTATTTTTGCCAACTAAATCCTTTGGATGACTTACAAGATAAGTAGAATTGGTACGGTGCAAAAACAGAAACTTTAGCGTCCAGTGCAGAATTTCTCTGATTTTATGGGAGCGTATTTTTTATCTGAATTTTTTACACGGTATGGATATACAAATTATTTAGGTTGTACTAATTTTTCAGAAATTTTGGAGATACACAAGTATAGTTTCTTTACAGATCTTTACAGACTGTTCTGTTTTAGACAGATTCTGTTTTTGCTTGCATAGTTTGCTTGTTTTGATGATGCTATGGATTATATCGGGGGGTATAAGTCATGGAGAAGTTAGAATACAGTACCTTATGAAATAATAAAATATGAATTAATTTATAACAGTACCTAAAGTATTTGATATGTTTATTATACTAACGGATCTCACGAGTTTTCAGTTGAGTTTTGTGTGCTGAAGTTTTCAAGTTTTGGGTGTTATCGCGATGGACAAAGGAATAAGGAGCGGCAAGAGCCTAAGCTTGGGGTCGCCCAAGGCACCCCAAGGTAATATTCTAGGAAGACTCAAGCGTCTAAGCTTGGGGATGCCCCGGAAGGCATCCCCTTTTTCGTCTCAATCCATCGGTATGTCACTTGGAGCTATATTTTTATTCATCACATGTTATGAGTTTTGCTTGGAACGTCGTTTGCTTTAGTTTGTTTTTGTTTTAGTTTCCCACAATCATTGTTTTTTGCACACACCCACTTGAGAGAGACAAACTATCACCATAATTTATTAGAAAACTATTTGTGCTTCACTTATATCTTTTGAGCTTAGCAGTTGCTCTAGTACTTCACTTATATCTTTTAGAGCACGGTGGCGTATAGATTTTATAGAAATAATTGCACTCTCGTTATTCACTTATATCAGTTTGAGAGTTAATAAATAGCGAAGGTAATTTGCATGGGTTATAAGACTAGTTCAAAAATAATAGGTATTCAATGAGTGCATAATCAAAACCACATGTAGCACATAAAAGAGAAATCATGGTTAATGATATTAATGTGGTAATGTGAAAGAGCATGATTGCATGATCACTGGTTAATAAGAGTATCATGAATTAGAGGTTGTTAACTTGCTGTTCATCCAAATATTTTTATATCATGGTGATGATGTGTGGGCATACTTATTCCTCGTTGAAATCCTAGTGTTGTTTAGGTCGGAGACGCGCGATGGTTAACTCCTCCCAACCTCCTCCCTAGGGGCATGCGAGTAGTGCTTTGCTTCGAGAGAGATAATAAAATCTTGCAATAAGTATGTGAGTTTTTTATGACTAATGTGAATCCATGGATATACGCACTCTCACCTCTACATATTTGCTAGCCTCTTCGGTACCGTGCATTGCCCATTATCACCTCGAGGATCGGTGCAACCTTCGTCGGTGCGTCCAAACCCCGTGACATGATACGCTCTGTTGCACATAAGCCTTATTATATCTTCCTCAAAACAGCCACCATACCTACCTATCATGGCATTTCCATAGCCATTCCGAGATATATTGACATGCAACTTCCACTATCACATCATATGACTTGTACTTTCGTTGTCATATTGCTTTGCATGATCATATAAGCTGACATATTATTTGTGGAAAAGCCACCGTTAATCATTTTTTATACATGTTACGCTTGATCATTGCACATCCTGGTACACTGCCAGAGGCATTCATATAGAGTTATACTACAGTTTTTCATGTTGAGTTGTAAGTAAATACAAGTGTGATGATCATCATTATTAGGGCATTGTCTCAGTGAGGAAAGGATGATGGAGAATGATTCCCCCACAAGTCGGGATGAGACTCCGGACGGAAAAAAAAGAGAAAGAGAAAAAGAAAAAGAAAAAAGAGAAAAAAGAAAAAAGAAAAAAAGAGAATAAATAAGTAAATAAATAAATGAGAGAAAAGAGAGAAGGGACAGTGCTACTACCTCTTATTTCACACTTGTGCCTCAAAGTGGCACCATGTTCTTCATATAGAGAGTCTCTTGTTTTGTCACTTCCATATGCTAGTGGAAAATTTTCATTATAGAACTTGGCTTGTATATTCCGATGATGGGCTTCCTCAAATGCCCGAGGTCTTCATGAGCAAGCAAGTTGGATGCACAGCCGCTTAGCTTCATTTGAGCTTTCATACAGTTATAGCTCTAGTGCATCCGTTGCATGGCAATCCCTACTCCTCGCACTGATATCTATTGATGGGCATCTCCATAGCCTGTTGATACGCCTAGTTGATGCGAGACTTTCTTCTCCACTTTTTACCCTTTGAAACCTACCACTATATTCTCTTCCACCTTTATGCTATATCCATGGTTCATGCTCATATATTGCGTGAGTAATAAAAAGATGAAGCGCGTTAAGAAGTACGATCCAATTGCCTGACATGACACTAATATTTGTGATCTGCGTTGGGTTTTCCGTGAAGAGGAACGGGTAATTGCAACACAATACGGGTAAGTATTTCCCTCAGTTATGAAACCAAGGTTTATCGATCCAATAGAAATATCAATCAACAATCGTCTTCAGCGGCTGCACACAAAAGAGTAAATAGCTTGCACCCAACGCGGGCAAGAGGGTTGTCAATCCCCTTGATCTCGTTATTTGCAAGCAAGTGAAGTGTGTAGATAATAGTAGATAATTGTAAATTGCAAAAAAAAAGGCAGCAAGGTATTGTAGCGTTTATGAATATATAGGTGAATAGACCCGGGGGGCATAGTTTTCCCTAGCGGCATCTCTCATGAAAATAAGCATACGGTGGGTAAACAAATTACTGTTGGGCAATTGATAGAAAAGCGCATAGTTATGCGATATTCACAGCAATGATCATGTGTATATAGGCATCACGTCCAAAACAAATAGGCCGACTCCTGCCTGCACCTATTACTATTACTCCACTTCAAGAGCGCTTCTATGCTTGCCTCTCTACGTATTAAGTTCATGACAAACAGAGTAATGCATGGAGAACGATGGCATAATGTAGACAAAGTAAACTCAATTAATATGAATGAACCCCATCGTTTTATCCTTAGTGGCAACAACACAAAGACGTATCTTGTCCCCTTCTATCACTGGGATATAGAAACCCGTCAGGTTGAACCCACTACAATGCACCTCTCCCACTGAAGAAATATCAATCTAGTTGGCCAAACTATTTCAATAGATCGCAGAGAATTACGAAGCTATAATGATCATGCAAATAAGAATCATAATATTCAGAGGTGACTCAAATACTTTTTATGAATAATCTGAACATAAACCCACAATTCATCGGATCCCAACAAACGCACCACACAAAAGAATTACGTCGGATAGATCAAAGCGAAGATGCGATGATCATTGATTGAAGATCAAAGAGAGAGAGAGAGAGAGAGAGAGAGAGAGAGAGAGAGAGAGAGAGAGAGAGAGAGAGAGAGAGAGAGAGAGAGAGAGAGAGAGAGAGAGAGAGAGAGAGAGATAGCCATCTAGTTACTCACTACGGACCCATAGTGTCGGTGTCAAAACCGGCGGATCTCGGGTAGGGGGTCCCGAGCTGTGAGACTAGAATCGATGGTAACAGGAGAAGAGGGAGACGATGTTTACCCAGGTTCGGGCCCTCCTATGGAGGTAATACCCTACGTCCTGCTTGATTATATTGATAGTATAAGGGTTACAGAGTTGATCTACCTCGAGATCGAATGACTAAAACCCTAGATGAGTTCTTCTATCCCTACAGCCTAAAACCCTCCGGCTTATATAGACGCCGAGGGTGCCTAGGGTTTACACATGGTCGGTTACACGTCGAAGGGATAAACATGCATATTCACTACTCCAAACGTGGAGAATACGCCACGATTCCCGAAGCTTCCTTCCTGGAGATAGGGCCTTCGATCAATCCAGTGCTCGGTATGCAGCCCATATAGTCCGGCCCATAAGAAATAGGTCGGACTCCCGAGGACCCCTTAATCCAGGACTCCCTCAGTAGCCCTCGAACTAGCCTCCAACGCCAAGGGTCTTAGCTCCAGCTGCTTCATATAATCAGAGTCTTCGGCTTGCGAGGCGAGTTCCTTTCTCCAAATAGTGATCGGCCGAGTTAGTTCGGCCTCCGACGACGTGTAGTTTTCCCGATCATGGATCGTCCGAGCACCATGAATAGCTCGGCCCTGAAGGCCAAACGTCAAGGGGTAAATAGTGCTCCCTGACAGCCTTTCTGACGAAAGGTCACGGGCCACCACGACCACTGAACCAGTCGTAAAGTCTCGGTTCGCGGTTCGAGGCCGTTTTCATCAGCACGATCCATCAATGCGCAGATCGTGCTCCGTTTCACACGGGATATGTTTAATCATGCGCATATAACGGCACGCATGTCTTGGGAAGTGGAGGGATTCACGGCGCAGTGAAGGGAGGCTAACCGACAACAAGCCCAATAAAAGGGAAAGAAAACCCCAACGCTTAACTGCACTTCCCATTCGCATCCCTGCTTCCCCAATCTCCTGAGCTTCCAGAGCCCAGATCTAGGTTTCCCATCCTTCCTCCTTTGAACTCAGCCATGGCCAGTTCCGGCTCCAACGGCAAGTGGGAGGCTTCCACGGTCACAGACCAGGACATCCGGGACCTCAAGGACGCCGGCTACCTCCCCGCCAATATCTTCCACCGCGCTGCGGAGGAGGGTCAGGTGATCCCCACACCCAAACCAGGCGAGAGGGTGGTTTTCATTCCTCATTTCATCCGAGGATTGAGCTTCCCGCTCCACCCCTTCGTTAGGGGCCTCATGTTCTTCTATGGACTCGACTTCCATGAACTCCCACCGAACTCCTTCATGCATATATCGGCCTTCATCATCGTCTGCGAGGCCTTCTTGCGGGTCGAACCACACTTCGGACTATGGCTCAAGATATTCAACATCAAGCCGAAGTGTGTCGCGGGCGAACACACAGACTGCGGCGGGGCGGTCATCAGCAAGCTTCCCCGCGCAGTATGGCCGTCCGGCACCTTCATCGACACCATCAAGACTTGGCAAAAAGAGTGGTTTTACATCACCGAGCCAAGGGAGGAGGGCGGAACTGTTCCTGCCGAATTCAGATCCGGTCTCCCGACCAGATTGACCTCGTGGGTCCGAAAGGGTCTCGACTGGGGGTCGGACAAGGAGGTGGACGACCTGCAAAGGCGCGTCGCCTCCATTATCAAGGACAGGATCGGGCTGACCAACGTCGTCCAGATTATGCTCCGGCGGCGCATCCTCCCCTGCCAGCGCCGGGGCTCTCCTATGTGGACTTATCGGTCTGACGACGAGCCTACGATCCGTCAACTCTTCCGTACCACTCGGGAGAAGCTGTGGAAGGCGCTGTTCAAGGCGCAGGAGAACTGGCCAGCCAAGAAGGAGGACCAGGGCCTGCGCGCCGATAAGTCCCCTTCCGAGGTATAACATAGTTTTATCTGATCGGCTTCATTTTCCTGAAGAAAATGTAATTGTTTTCCGATCACTTCCGCAGGAATGGTTGAGCAAGGCCACGGGCATCAAGTGCCCGGCTCCGCAGCCCGAAGACCCTAGGTCCCAGCTGCTGTCGGAGATGCTCGTCGTGGCGCCTTACAAGGCACCAGAGAAGAAGGAGCAGAAGAAGAAACCAGGCCGAGCAGGCCTGCGCATCAGGGACCAGCCGGGGGCTGTGTCCGAGGAAACCCACGCCTCCTCGAATCAAGAGGAGGAGCACGAGGGTGAGGGGGGAGGCGATTCCCCCCTCACAGGAAAGAGGGCGGCGACATCGGACGCCTCAGAGGATATACCTCCTCCCGCCCCGAAGAAAGCACGTGGGACACAGGTAGTTCTATCCGATGACAGTTCGGACTCGGATACCGAGTCCGAGGACTTCGAGAGGGTTCCGCGAAGGAATCTCAGGGTCAAGCCCCCAGCTCGAAGGTAAGATCCGAAGACTTCCCGAGCTGTTAGTGCTAAGTTTCAAATGTCTTTTAACATGTGAGCATCTATTGACTTGCAGCCCACCACGTGTTCTCCCCACCGATCAAGTCTCGGACGGGGAGACCCCGCCCGCCGAGCTAGTGGAGAGCGGGAACGCGTCGCACCCCTCTCCTCCGGGCGCCGCGAAGGACGCCACAGAGGTGTCATCCCAACAGGCCTCTTTGGAGCCGGACACCGGCGGTGGGGGCGACGACATCATGGTCGAGGCTAACGCCTCGGCCGCCGTAGACCGGGGGGAACAACCCCTCCCGGATACTGAGGAGACCGGACGAGGGGATGTCCAGTCCCTTCCGAGGTCATCTCCGGAGCGCACCACGCCTCCGAAGGCACCGGTTCAATCTCCGGTTGGAGATCGGGTTAACCGATCTCCACCGGCGCCACCGACCAATGGGTGGCCGGATATGGGGGAGGCTCTATCAAGCGCCTCCATCTCCGGAGAGCACCGCATCCTTATGGGTGCGGTATTGCAGAGCATTCAGTCCGTAGACAGCGGACTGAAGGAGGCCTTCAACGGTCTCCTGACAGGCTTTCAGGTGAGCCACGTAATGCTCTATTTGTGAAATATTAATTTCTTTGAGTTATCATTATATACATGGCAGCCCCCGAGCCCTAGGTGAGCTTGGAAAAGCTTACCTGGGGGTTAATCACAGACCATTACCCGAACTATGTATAGGACAATGTTTGTTCGGAATGTTCTAACAGGGTAACACCCCTGGGTTTAAGCTACAGTGATCATTGTAATTAAGCTACAGCAATGGTCAAGTGATTAAGCTAATCTTTTGCTAAACAGGGCTTGATCAAGTTGAAGTTCAAATTCAAGTTCAAATTCCATTTCAAAATGCCCTAGGAATTATTGTGATAAAAATAATTCTGCAAACAACAAAAGTAAAATGTTCCAAACTTGTGGAATATTCTAAAACAAATGTTGTTGAAGAAAACAACATCACCAAGCTTCTGGTGTGGACCCCACCATCAATAACAGTAGCTAAAAGCATTTTAAAAGTACTCTAAATTGCATTGGAAAATGAAAGCAGATTCTAAAAATGCTCAAAGTGGATGTGGCCCTCCAAAATATTGCAAGTTAATTGTTGGACCATATGACACATTTTTACTTAAAGTAATATTGGCCTAAAATAAATAAAACAGAAACAAAGAAAAGAAAACAGTAAAGAAATAAATAAAAAGGGCAAATGCCCACTTACCTGGCCTCTGGGCCGTTGGCACAGTGCGGCCCGGCCCACTGGGCCCTTCCCTTACCCGCTCCCGCCTTGCTGTCGTGCCCGCCATGGCCGAGCGCGCCTCGCTCCGGCCACTGGCTGCCACGGCGCCGGAGCAGGTGGGCGAGAGGATAAGGCTGAGTCCGTCCCTCCCCCTGGACGCCGCCCTCGCCATTCCCCCCCCTCGCCCTGCTCGCTCTCCTCTCTCTCCCTCCTCCAGATCCGCCGGCCGCCGCCATGGCCGATGGGTAGGCGCGGCCACACGACCTCCCGCGCCCTGCCAACGCACCCATGAGCTCCGCCGCGATGAGCTCGTCCTCCTCGATCACACGCGCGAGCCCCTGGAGCCATGCATCGCCGTCCCCACGTCGTCTTCCATCTTCGGCCACCGCAACGCCGCCGTCGATTCCGGCTGCCTCGAGCCCTCCCCGAGCCCGCTTTGATCGGCAACGCCCCGATGTGAGCCTCCGCTTCCTCCCCTCTCGCTCTCGTCGCCGTTAGCTGCCTCTGGGGCCATCCCCGACGTACGCCCGAACGCGCCGCCGCCTGAGCTCGTCGCCGGCACCTCTCCGCTGACCATTTGGTCCTGCCACCGCCGCCAATCTACTCAGTGCATCACGTAGGGCCGCCCCGCACGTTTAGTTCGCTCGTTTGCCCGCCGCATCGCCGTTTGCCATCGCCGGCCGAAGCTTGCTCCGCCGCCGACGACGTGGAGCTCGCTACGGCCCGTTGTTGCTCGCCCCGATACCCGGAATGGATCGGCGGCTCCTCCAGCTCGCGAACGCGCCAAACGGCGCTCGATTTGCTGCCATGTGCGCCATTTCCGAGCCGCGCCACCATTTCGGGTGCTCGCCGGAGCAACTCCGGTGGCCGGCCGGCGCCGCCGCCGACGTGGCTGGGCTGGGGCCACCCCCAGGGCCACTGCCAGTGGGCCAGGCTAGCCCTAGTTGACCAGTTGACTTGGTCAACTGGCTGACTGGGCTCTGCCCAGTCACTGACTGGTGGGGCCCCCTCCCACCTGTGTCTATGACAGGTGGGCCGCCCCTGTCAGGCCACTAACTAGTTAGTTAAGTTAATTAAAATAATTAGTTTAGGTTAATCAGTCACTGATAGTTGGGCCCCACTGCTAATTAACCCTGTTTAATTTAATTATAAACCTGAAATAGCACTGAGTCTATGACATGTGGGACCCACTGGTCAGGTTTGACCTGGCCAGCCCCCTGTTGACTGCTGACGCAATGCTGACGTCATCATTCACTATTCTGGATAATGTTGGATTTAACTAATTAAATTAATTCCTGAAAATCAATAAAACTTTAGAAAATCATATCTTTTAAACCGTAACTCCGATGGAAAAACTTTATACATGAAAGTTGATCGGAAAAATCCCACGATTCCAAATATGCCATCCATTCATCTGTCACATGCCTCTAGCTATCTGAACATGCAACTTTTTGCCTATTTCGGATAGGTGAATAGTGTGTGGCATTGTTAAAATAATTTCAAATAAATTTCTAAATTAACTATCGCATCTAGATAGGCCGTAAACACCCCTAGCCCTGCGTATTGCCATGTCATGCATCATGTTGCATCTGTGTGCTTTATATTTATTGTTTCTTCCCCCTCTTCTCTCCGGTAGACCCCGAGGCTGACGGTGCTGCCGTGATCGACTACACCGCCGACGACCAGCCTTTTGCCGCAGAGCAGCAAGGCAAGCAAAACCCCCTTGAGCATTTCGATATCGCCTATTCTTCTCCCTCTTATGCTTGCATTAGATTTTGCTACTGTATTAGTTAGCTCCTATTCTGATGCATAGCCTGTTTTTGATGAACTGCTACTACACCTGTTAGCATATCAACTGCCTAGGATAGGTTGATCATTGAACCCCTGAGACCCCCCTTAGTCCCAGTTGCCCTTGCGTCCATCGACGACACCGAGGACTTGAAGACAGAAGACTCAGTCGTCATGACTGACAAGCCAGGCCCCTCACATCACCGCACTCCCCTTAGTTGTACGACTCTGCAGCGCTACTATCGAGTACGGAGGGTGACACCTCGTGAAGTACTCATGATGCTAGTTCTGTAGTGTAGCTAGGCGGTCGTGGTTATCGAGGGTGATTCCTCCTTCACCACTCCCGACGATGACTCTGTCGTGCAACCCCTCAAGTGTGGGACTCTCGAGGGTGATTCCTCTAAGTCCTCCTTGACGGTTTCATCGAGCGGGACCTCATGAGGGTGATTCCTCAGGTTCCGTCTCGATGTTTTATACACACAGTTACTATGACCGGGTTACTGAAACATGTGGAAGACGGGTCGGCCCCAAGGGTACCCGCGAGAGTGATATTGGTGGGGTGCGCCGGTAAGGCGCCCGAGTGTTATTGGCGGGGCGAGGGACTGCATTTCATGGTTCGCGCTTGCGCCGCACTAATAAATCGCTAATGGGTTGAGTATTTAATCTGAGTTGGTCGATACGACCTTTAACGCACTAAACCTTCACGTGGGGAAGTTATGGGCACTCAGCGTCGTTGTATCAGCCGAAGCTCTTCAGACGTCAGCAATGGAGCGGCGTGCGCCGGATTGGGCTGGAACGTACAGCTCCTTGACTAGAGTGTACTAGCTCTGTTTTCGGCCGCGTTCGCATCGTGCAGGAGTGCAAGGGCAAGTGGGCCCACGAACCTGCGCACTTAGGAGTAGACCGGCGGGCTGGCCTCTTCGTTGAGTCTAGGTGGGGCGACGACGTGCTGTATCCCGAGGCCGGGCATTACCCCGGAAAGTGTGTTCGGCCGGAGGTGACCAGGCGTGTTGGAAATGAGGTGCACCCCTGCAGGGAAGAACAAACTATTCGAATAGCCGTGTCCACGGTAACAGGACGACTTGGAGTTGTACTTTGGCCTACTACAACTATAATCATAAACTAATTAAAAATGAATTGTGGCTCCGAGATTGCTTCCTCGCAGGGAGTCGAGGAAGGATCTCTGGGCGTGGTTACTTAATAAAATTGCTACAACAATATGACTATATATATGAGCTGCAGGTCTACTCTCTTCTAATGCTGCAAGATGCTGAAGATGCTAGTCTTCGATAGGACTAGGCCTTCCCCCTCATTCTTGCTTTCTGCAGTCAGCCCAAATATAACCCCATTTCTTGATAATGATGCATACTTAGCATAGATCTGATGTCAGTCTTGCGAGTACTTTGGATGAGTACTCACCGCTGCTTTGCCTTCCTTTTTCCCCCTCGATGCATTGCCGCGTTCAGACGATGGAGCCCAGGAGATGGAGTACGCTGGAGACGACTACTACACCACCGCTGGAGCCTACTACTACGTGGAGGCTGCCCCCGACGCTCAGGAGTAGTTAGGAGGTTCCCAGGCAGGAGGCCTCGCCTCTTTCGATCCGTTGCTTATGTTTGTGCTAGCCTTCTTAAGGCAAAACTTGTCTAACTTATGTCTGTACTCAGATATATTTTTGCTTCCGCTGACTCGTGTTTATGTCGAGCTTTGTATTCGAGCCCTCGAGGCCCCTGGCTTGTAATATGGAGCTGTATGACTTTATATTTGTGTCTTTTGTTGTGTTGTGATATCAATCAGTGAGTCCCTAATCTTGGTCGTATGCATTGTGTGCATGTTTAGCGTACGGACGAGAATGGGGGCGTCACATGTTGGTATCAGAGCCAGGTTTCGATCCTGGGACCTGTGGGTTATGGGCCCACATCTCAATCGGGTGGTATTAGGATCTTTTATTCCTCAACCTTACTCTGGGTTCTAATCTCTCTTCTCTTTCGGGTTAAAGATTTTGCTAACTCTAACCTTAGGTTCTCGTAACTACTTTCTCCCGGAGAGCCCCTCATTCCAGATGATCGCCTGCTTCGTCAGAAGATTCCGAAGATACTCTCCGATGTTCTTCCGAGAACTCGTGCTCATCGCTTTTGCGATTCCCTTTCACCGTCAACCCCTATGGATATCTACGTACAACTGTCGTTCATACTCATTCTACTTGCTCTTGTTATTACAAGGTACATCGAAGTATCTTATCGGAGATTCGATCATCCTCAGTTGTTATGTGTTTCGTAAAGTTCTTCGAAACGCTATACGATCTTCCGAATCCTCAGTAGCCTATTGCTCTTGACCTTCCTTACCTGCTTGCATTATGGATAATTCCATATGTCTAGCAATAATTATGAAAATCCTTTGTGATTGTCATCCGATTTAATGGATTCAACCTGTGTGTGTGAATGCATGCAATCCTCGGTTGAACCTTATAAATTATCTTGTCGGCTCAGACCTCTTTCCAAAACATGAGCTGGTTCTAGGTAAATCAAACCTTGATTGGTTATTCCTTTGTATTCAAGACTCGACTTATTCAGATAATTCAATGATTTGATGCCTTTGCATTCTTTCTTCTTTTGGTTGAGTATCGTTACTCACATCGGATCAATTGTAGTCCGCTAGATCTTTTGGTGGATTATTATCCGACAGTGGCATACATATTCAAAATTCTTATGAATTCTTCGCCTGATACATAATGTCTTTAGCAGAGAGTATCCGCTGCTTTTGTCAACCATGCTCTACTTTCGAGCTTGTGCTATTCACCCTTGAAGTTTGTGGTATATGTTCCTAAGATGCCCCTATGGGTTGAACCTATGCTTTCCCTAATCTGTGTGAACCCGAGAGTTTTCACGAGTCATATTCTCTGTTGTTTAGCCCGATAAAATTTCAACACTGCAACTTCATCGAAAGCGAGAAGTGAATGAGAGGTTATGCCTTGAAGAAGTGGGAGTCGACCTTGAACTTTGTGTTCATGCCCATGAACCCGGTGTATGACTTATCATGGAGCTTCTTGTAACAATAATCATTCTCTTTGTATGGATTGATCTTGCATCTATGTATTGGTACTTTGCAATCGTGGTTTCGACCATGATTGTTCTTCTTTGATCCCATTTCTTGGACAAGTTCAAGCACTTGTCTTCGACAGATCAATGCACCTGCCCAGCCTCTATTTTGATCTACCTTCGAGTATTACCCCCTGGTATCTCAAGGATATCGTGTCTTTGCACTACATCTTAGGAATTTAAGATGAAGTAATACCTTACCCTGTCATAGTCACTCCACGGGTTCTGGGTTGTCATCAACCGAGAACATCGAATAGTGAATCGAGTCTGCACTGCAATTCAACAACTCATAGTAAACTTCTTTGTTTACGAGTTTGTACTCGATCATGTCATTCCCA
The DNA here is from genome assembly GCA_039707655.1 of Elymus sibiricus. Lineage (NCBI taxonomy): Eukaryota > Viridiplantae > Streptophyta > Magnoliopsida > Poales > Poaceae > Elymus > Elymus sibiricus. The sequence goes on from CM077663.1 coordinate 379,244,311, forward strand.
GCTGATTGGCTACCTCATCATCGTCATGCTGAAGCTTGACCATGCTACCTAAGTCCTTCATCCCCGGAACACAATTCCAACAGTGCGCTAAGCTTACATCGAGTTTTCAACATCGTGATTAGTTGTCTTGAAGGACAATATCGACTTTGAGCTAGCAATCTTATCTGTGGTTCCGATAACCTTTCGCTTCACCATTTATTTGTTTGATGTCATCGCTGATCGATTACATTTTCATGAAACTTCTCGACAAATGTGTCATGATAATCATCAACATTTTGAGCTCTTCCAAGTATCAATCGAATTCATGATGAGGAATACCATCCTTACCCCTCGATGATTTCTGATATCATCGACAACATTCTCGCCTTCCCTCCAACGCAAACTTATTAATGTTCTATGTTGCACTTGAGTTCCTTGATATCCAACTTATGTTCTGTTCTACCTTGGCGTAATGCCATATATTATGTCAATGGTGTCATGAGAATTTCACCATCTCTTAAGAATTCTTGATATAGTGATACTCCTTACCATCACCATTCATTTCTTGGTCCCCATGATTGTTTCTAACCAGAGGACCGACAAGTGAACTGTGAATTGTGAATTCAATACTTCAAGCATTCCTATTACTTCAAAGTTGATGAGGGGTAATTTATTTCTTAGTGTGTTAGATGTTGAATCACCATTCTAACATTGATCGTGCCGCTTGGTCTATAATTCCGGATGCACTTCTTGATGAATGTTTAATTGTGGATGTTTTTCTCGAACATTCATCATTATATCATTGGTGTGACCAATGCTATCACCTTGTTCACGTAATTGTGGAAAATCACGTTTATGGAAATCTCGATAAATCGTTGTTGAGCCCGTCGGCCACCTTCTCATCTTCTCCATGGTTACGGATGGACTCCTATTTCGGAGCTTGCTTTCGTATTCCATGTTCTGAGAATCTTGCAACGTGATCCCGTCGATTTGTGTTGCCTCCTTTTTCCTTCTCAGGCCTACTAAGTCTGAGGTATCGAAATACCAAACATATCTAAATCTCAGGCAGATATGATGATTGGAACTTTTCCAAGAAATATAACATTGGTCTCTGTTACTCGGTAAGGTGATGTTATGGCTAGCACACCTGGCCGGAGCAACTAATGCTATAGTATCTTGCTCAGCAAGGTTAGCCATTCTTCTATGAGGAAATTGAATGACTTATTTTATAGGTTGTTCCCACTGGCTCCTTGTGTAACCAAAGTCTGACCTTTACCTGGTGGCCATGTCTTTGCTATCTCGAAGCATGTCTGTGGTACACCGATCATCAAAACAAGAACATTGGAGGCATACTGCTAAATGTTTCTTGATCAATTATCCAAACATCGTTGGATGGGTAAACATCATAAATTCCTTGCCCCTTAGTCTTAATGGTTACCTACCTGGAGCCTTGTCATGATTGTCTCGCTCTGCTTGCTCTTGGAAAGGATATACACCTAATGCTTGTGTATAGACATTTTCCTTTCCATTGGTCTGTTTAATGTGATAATCACATTTTTCTTTCCATTGGTCTGTTTAACCTTTTCTTGAGATTTATTTGATCTGAGCAGTGATAATTCCCTGCTTAGGTAAACACCTCGGTGTACAACTCTGTCAGTAAGACCCTGTTACTATTGTTGTTAACATTTCGGTAACCGCCGGTGGACGAGAACTTTGCCTATTGGTCCGCCTCGTTTCGACGAGTAGGAAGGTGGTTCTCTTCGTCCCCCGCCCTTGGTACCGATGTTGTTGCCGACATAGTTGACAGACTATCCTCTAACATGTCTTGCTAGCATGACCGTGCAAGATGTCACCGCTCTTCCTACTCTTAATCCACATGATGCGCCCATAACCCATAGTTCCACAGGATCGAAACCTGACTCTCCTGTACCACTTCGATTCCAAGGTATCTTTTGCACTTGGCTTCGTATGTAATTCCCGAGCCACCGCCTGAGGGATGATCTATTCTTGTGTCAGACGCAATATTATTTCGTTGCTCTGAACCCCTTTTCGACCTTCTAATTAGGCATCGAATGATTGCTTACTCGTTTGAAACTTTTGTACCATCGCATATCGCTCTCAAAAATTCCCTGAGCTACAACTCGAGGAATAACTCATGTCTTTTCCCTGAGTTCACCGTCAGATGCCCAACTTTATGGAGTTACGTTCTTCCAGAGTTTTCCCCTCATATCGCATTCGTAGGACGATGGAGATCCCGAAGAAAGGAGGACGACTTCATCAGGATGACCTGAGATAGAGAATGGAAGACATCAACGAAGGGATCAGCTTCTTCGAGAAGAGCAACCCAGAACTAGAAGACTCGTTAGAATTTCGTGACCAAACTTTCTCCCCCTTACTCTACCTCTAAATTCTCGGGACGAGAATTCTTGTTAGATGAGGAGAATTGTAACACCCCTGGGTTTAAGCCACAGTGATCATTGTAATTAAGCTATAGTAATGGTCATGTGATTAAGCTAATCTTTTGCTAAACAGGGCTTGATCAAGTTGAAGTTCAAATTCCATTTCAAAATGCCCTAGGAATTATTGTGATAAAAATAATTCTGCAAACAACAAAAGTAAAACGTTCCAAACTTGTGGAATATTCTAAAACAAATGTTGTTGAAGAAAACAACATCACCAAGCTTCTGGTGTGGACCCCACCATCAATAACAGTAGCTAAAAGCATTTTAAAAGTACTCTAAATTGCATTGGAAAATGAAAGCAGTTTCTAAAAATGCTCAAAGTGGATGTGGCCCTCCAAAATATTGCAAGTTAATTGTTGGACCATATGACACATTTTTACTTAAAGGAATATTGGCCTAAAATAAATAAAACAGAAACAAAGAAAAGAAAACAGTAAAGAAATAAATAAAAAGGGGCAAATGCCCACTTACCTGGCCTCTGGGCCGTGGGCACAGTGCGGCCCGGCCCACTCGGGCCTTCCCTTACCTGCTCCCGTCTTGCTGTCGTGCCCGCCATGGCCGAGCGCGCCTCGCTCCGGCCACTGGCTGCCACGGCGCCGGAGCAGGTGGGCGAGAGGATAAGGCTAAGGCCGTCCCTCCCCCCTGGACGCTGCCCTCGCCATCCCCCCCCCTCGCCCTGCTCGCTCTCCTCTCTCTCCCTCCTCCAGATCCGCCGGCCGCCGCCATGGCCGACGGGTAGGCGCGGCCACACGACCTCCCGCGCCCTGCCAACGCACCCACGAGCTCCGCCGCGACGAGCTCATCCTCCTCGATCACACGCACGAGCCCCTGGAGCCCTGCATCGCTGTCCCCACGTCGTCTTCCATCTTCGGCCACCGCAACGCCGCCGTCGATTCCGGCCGCCTCGAGCCCTCCCCGAGCCCGCTTTGATCGGTAACGCCCCGATGTGAGCCTCCGCTTCCTCCCCTCTCGCTCTCGTCGCCATTAGCTGCCTCTGGGGCCATCCCCGACGTGCGCCCGAACGTGCCGCCGCCTGAGCTCATCGCCAGCGCCTCTCCGCTAACCATTTGGTCCTGCCGCCGCCGCCAATCGACTCAGTGCATCACGTAGGGCCGCCCCGCACGTTTAGTTCGCTCGTTTGCCCGCCGCATCGCCGTTTGCCATCGCCGGCCGAAGCTTGCTCCGCCGCCGACGACGTGGCACTCGCTACGGCCCGTCGTTGCTCGCCCCGATGCCCGGAATGGATCGGCGGCTCCTCCAGCTCGCGAACGCGCCAAACGGCGCTCGATTTGCTGCCATGTGCGCCATTTCCGAGCCGCGCCACCGTTTCGGGTGCTCGCCGGAGCAACTCCGGTGGCCGGCCGGCGCCGCCGCCGACGTGGCTAGGCTGGGGCCACCCCCAGAGCCACTGCCAGTGGGCCAGGCCAGCCCCAGTTGACCAGTTGACTTGGTCAACTGGCTGACTGGGCTCTGCCCAGTCACTGACTGGTGGGGCCCCCTCCCACCTGTGTCTATGACAGGTGGGCCGCCCCTGTCAGGCCACTAACTAGTTAGTTAAGTTAATTAAAATAATTAGTTTAGGTTAATCGGTCACTGACAGTTGGGCCCCACTGCTAATTAACCCTGTTTAATTTAATTAAAAACCTGAAATAGCACTGAGTCTATGACATGTGGGACCCACTGGTCAGGTTTGACCTGGCCAGCCCCCTGTTGACTGCTGACGCAATGCTGACCTCATGCTGACGTCATCATTCACTATTCTGGATAATGTTGGATTTAACTAATTAAATTAATTCCAGAAAATCAATAAAACTTTAGAAAATCATATCTTTTAAACCGTAACTCCGATGGAAAAACTTTATACATGAAAGTTGATCGGAAAAATCCCACGATTCCAAATATGCCACCCATTCATCTGTCACATGCCTCTAGCTATCTGAACATGCAACTTTTTGCCTATTTCGGATAGGTGAATAGTGCGTGGCATTGTTAAAATAATTTCAAATAAATTTCTAAATTAACTATCGCACCTAGATAGGCCGTAAACACCCCTAGCCCTGCGTATTGCCATGTCATGCATTATGTTGCATCTGTGTGCTTTATATTTATTGTTTCTTCCCCCTCTTCTCTCCGGTAGACCCCGAGGCTGACCGTGCTGCCGTGATCGACTACACCGCCGACGACCAGCCTTTTGCCGCAGAGCAGCAAGGCAATCAAAACCTCCTTGAGCATTTCGATATCGCCTATTCTTCTCCCACTTATGCTTGCATTAGATTTTGCTACTGTATTAGTTAGCTCCTATTCTGATGCATAGCCTGTTTTTGATGAACTACTACTACACCTGTTAGCATATCAACTGCCTAGGATAGGTTGATCAGTGAACCCCTGAGACCCCCCTTAGTCCCAGTTGCCCTTGCGTCCATCGACGACACCGAGGACTTGAAGACAGAAGACTCAGTCGTCATGACTGACAAGCCAGGCCCCTCACATCACCGCACTCCCCTTAGTTGTACGACTCTGCAGCGCTACTATCGAGTACGGAGGGTGACACCTCGTGAAGTACTCATGATGCTAGTTCTGTAGTGTAGCTAGTCGGTCGTGGTTATCGAGGGTGATTCCTCCTTCACCACTCCCGACGATGACTCTGTCGTGCAACCCCTCAAGTGTGGGACTCTCGAGGGTGATTCCTCTAAGTCCTCCTTGACGGTTTCATCGAGCGGGACCTCATGAGGGTGATTCCTCAGGTTCCGTCTCGATGTTTTATACACACAGTTACTATGACCGGGTTACTGAAACATGTGGAAGACGGGTCGGCCCCAAGGGTACCCGCGAGAGTGATATTGGTGGGGTGCGCCGGTAAGGCACCCGAGTGTTATTGGCGGGGCGAGGGACTGCATTTCATGGTTCGCGCTTGCCCCGCACTAATAAATCGCTAATGGGTTGAGTATTTAATCTGAGTTGGTCGATACGACCTTTAACGCACTAAACCTTCACGTGGGGAAGTTATGGGCACTCAGCGTCGTTGTATCAGCCGAAGCTCTTCGGACGTCAGCAATGGAGCGGCGCGCGCCGGATTGGGCTGGAACGTACAGCTCTTGGACTAGAGTGTACTAGCTCTGTTTTCGGCCGCGTTCGCATCGTGCAGGAGTGCAAGGGCAAGTGGGCCCACGAACCTGCGCACTTAGGAGTAGACCGGCGGGCTGGCCTCTTCGTTGAGTCTAGGTGGGGCGACGACGTGCTGTATCCCGAGGCCGGGCATTACCCCGGAAAGTGTGTCTGGCCGGAGGTGACCAGGCGTGTTGGAAATGAGGTGCACCCCTGCAGGGAAGAACAAACTATTCGAATAGCCGTGTCCACGGTAACAGGACGACTTGGAGTTGTACTTTGGCCTACTACAACTATAATCATAAACTAATTAAAAATGAATTGTGGCTCCGAGATTGCTTCCTCGCAGGGAGTCGAGGAAGGATCTCTGGGCGTGGTTACTTAATAAAATTGCTACAACAATATGACTATATATATGAGCTGCAGGTCTACTCTCTTCTAATGCTGCAAGATGCTGAAGATGCTAGTCTTCGATAGGACTAGGCCTTCCCCCTCATTCTTGCTTTCTGCAGTCAGCCCAAATATAACCCCATTTCTTGATAATGATGCATACTTAGCATAGATCTGATGTCAGTCTTGCGAGTACTTTGGATGAGTACTCACCGCTGCTTTGCCTTCCTTTTTCCCCCTCGATGCGTTGCCGCGTTCAGACGATGGAGCCCAGGAGATGGAGTACGCTGGAGACGACTACTACACCACCGCTGGAGCCTACTACTACGTGGAGGCTGCCCCCGACGCTCAGGAGTAGTTAGGAGGTTCCCAGGCAGGAGGCCTCGCCTCTTTCGATCCGTTGCTTATGTTTGTGCTAGCCTTCTTAAGGCAAAACTTGTCTAACTTAGGTCTGTACTCAGATATATTTTTGCTTCCCCTGACTCGTGTTTATGTCGAGCTTTGTATTCGAGCCCTCGAGGCCCCTGGCTTGTAATGTGGAGCTGTATGACTTTATATTTGTGTCTTTTGTTGTGTTGTGATATCAATCAGTGAGTCCCTAATCTTGGTCGTATGCATTGTGTGCATGTTTAGCGTACGGACGAGAAATGGGGCGTCACAAACAACCCTTAAGAAGACCGGACATAGGATCATGTTTATGATAGTTCAGAAGTTTTGGACCCATGTAACTTGATATGGTTTTGTTTTTTACAGGCTTCGTCGATGGCGGCGGCTGCTAATGCTGCCGAGCTGGACGAGCTAAATCGGAAGCTGAAGAGCTCCGAAGACGAGCTTGACGCTCTGAACAAGAGATTCGACGAGGCGCAAGGTAAGCCGGATTGGAGTATCCAAATTCTTCATTACCGTACTGTCAACACTGTATTTTTGATATGTTTAATGCTTACGCAGCCTCGGCGAAGGAAATTGAGAAGCTCAAGGCCGAGCTTGAGAAGGCGAAGCAGGAGGCTGCGGTTGAGAGGGCGGCGGCCAAAGAAGCGGCTACCGCGCTATCCGCCTTAAGAGCCACCAGCGACAAGCATGAGGCTCGGGTGGAGGAAATCCAACAGGAGCTCAAGGACGCCAGCCAAAAGTGCGAGGACCTTGAGCGGAAAGGCAAGGAGCAGGCCGCCGAACTATCCACCTTGAAAACCAATCTCCAAAAGGAGCGGGTGGATAGGCGGTCTTTTGAAGAGCAAGTCAGCCAGGCCAAGGCTATCATGGACGGTAAGCCGTATTTATTGCAGTGTGTCTTCGGGGATAACAAGTTTGAGTTGCTTACCCAAGTATGGCGTTCCTCAGGCGCCTGCTTGGACCTCCAGAAGAGCAAAGCGGACGCGAACCAGTTCTATGCTTCGCGGGGGGATGGAGATGAAGCTCGTCTATTCTGGGCCCAGTTTGAAGCCCCCGAGCGATCTCCTCTTCTTGTCGAGCAGCTGATGGAGCTACACCGGATGGCGGAGCCGGGTATGAAGGATCTCTGTATCCGGCTATGGCCCAACAAGCCGCTGCCGGGCAGCTACTTCGGCCTAGTGCAGAAGCTGAGCGACGCCTCGCCCCGGATCGACGCACTAAGGCGTTCCTCCTGTATTGAGGGAGCTAGGATGGACTTTGCGAAGGTCAAGGTGCACTGGCCGGGGCTGGATCCGATGAAGATAGCCACCGCCCCTCCGCCTCCTGGAAAGGAGCATAGGTGCCCCGAGCTATACTTCTCCGGAGTAATGGAGGGTGCTCGGTCAATAGAGGCTCAATGTTCGAGAGAAAACGTTTATGAGTAGATGCGTTGTAATATGTCCGAAGACCTTTTAACGCGTTTATATTTAAGATGCATGGTTTATCATGTCTTTCGTGTTTTGCATCCTTTATAACTCCCGTGTGGCCGTTGAAACTGAAAGTTGCGAGTCGTCGACTTCAGCCCCCATGTAGATACTACGCGGGGTGTCTCTGCCAACACACTGTAACCCTTAGCCGAGCTATCGGTACCCGAAGGCGGTAGTGTTGGGCGGACAAGGCAATCGGACCATAATGCTTTATTGCTTTCACTTAGCCATAGGGGCGCGAGAAGGGAGTGCGGAAGGCTGATGACTAGCCCCCAGGGTTTGTGATGTTCGGATAAACCGTGGCTAAAGCCGATATCACATGGTTTGTACTAATACCAAACCCATCGTATGACACGGAATAACCTCTAACGAGGTTTATTTAAGCTCGGATTCGCAGACCGGTTTCTCGCATACCATGACAGTCAGTTTTCGGCTTTCTCCACTGAGGTGCTTGACCAGGCTAGCTGGAAGCACAATCGCAGTGGTGCTCCCTTTGCCCTTTTAGCCGAACGAGCGGAACGTAAAGGGGCAAACACAGGAGCCGGGCAACCCAACTATTGACCCAAGACATAGTTCGGAACCAATGCATATAAAGCGGAATTCCAAGACGCTGAACGCAAAATAAATTGTGCTTAGGGCGATTTTTTAAGTTCGAGCCCCCGGTCTATTAGCCGGTTGCGTCGTAAAGTATACCAAACAGGTTCGCAAGAAGAGGGAGAAAATAGAGGGTGTGTCCAAAAAGGACAGCGAAGCGATCATATATAAAGGATCTGTATTTTGCTTAACAACTCTTATATTATTCAAATTGCCGATGCGACTGTTTACAGGTATTTGAAAATAAAATATGAACTTTACAGGAGGGGTTGTACCAGGGGTCTTCGATGGGTGACCTGACGTCCTCGATGCGCCCTGTCGTTTGTCCGCTCCTGCGTCTCCTAAGGAGTTGTATACCGCTATTGGGTTTGCTGTTCGGCGAGCGGATTTGGGGGAAAAATCTTGAGAAGTCGCCGAAGTGTGAATGAGCTTTATTCCTTGGTGGGTACTTAATGTTACCCGTAGTATGTCCGAAGACATTTAACGGTGATAGTTCGGTCTAGCCGAACACTTACCCTTTGATAGTGTTTCCCCACCGCCGCCCATGGAATTTTAAGCGCGAAGTTGTGCATCCTTGGCACATACTTCGCTGGCTCTAGGGCGGTACAATGGGGGGCGAGTCCCTATTTATGGGGAGAAGAAGGTTCTGGGACTTCGGGTTGAAACCGAGCTTGCTTCCCAGCCTTACGTGCCTTTACGGCGGATATCGGCGTTTGCCGATCATACTTGTAGTGGAATTCGGCCTCCAGGGCCAACGCATGTTCGTCAGTTCGGAGGGAGCGCTCCGTGTTGCTGTTGACAGTAATGACCCCCTTGGGGCCGGGCATTTTGAGCTTGAGGTATGCGTAGTGTGGGACGGCATTAAAGCGAGCGAACACTGTATGGCCGAGCAGGGCGTGATAGCCGCTGCGGAAAGGTACGATGTCGAAGATCAAGTCCTCGCTTCAAAAGTTATCGGGCGAGCCGAACACTACTTCCAGGCTTACAGAGCCCGTGCACCGGGCTTCAACGCCTGGGATCACTCCTTTAAAGGTAGTGTTGCTGGGTTTGATCCTTGACGGATCTATGCCCATCTTTTTCACCGTGTCTGAGTAAATCAGATTGAGGCTACTTCCTCCATCCATTAGGACTTTAGTGAGGTGATACCCGTCTATGATGGGGTCTAGGACGAGGGCGGCCGAACCCCCATGACGGATACTGGTCGGGTGGTCACGTTGATCGAAGGTGATCGGGTATGCCGACCATGGGTTATACTTCGGGGCTATAGGCTCTACGGCATAGACCTCTCGAAGGGCGCGCTTCCTCTCCTTTTTGGGTATATGAGTGGCGTATATCATATTTACTGTTTTTACCTCTGGAGGGAATTTCTTTTGTTCGCCACCGATCGGACCGCGGGGCTCATCCTCGTCCTCGCTGCGTGGGCTCTTGCCTTGGTCCTCGGATGCGAGCTTGCCGGCCTGTTTGAATACCCAACAGTTACGGTTGGTATGGTTGGCGGGCTTCTCTTGTGTGCCATGGATCTGGCAAGGCCTCTCCAAGATCTTGTCCAGCGGGGTGGGTCCGTCGCGATTGCCTTTAGGAGGCTTCTTCCGCTGCCCAGGTCGGGAATTGCGGAATCCGGCATTAACGGCCGTGTCATCGGCATCACTATTGTTGTGCCGGCGTTTGTTCTTGTTGCGCTTTGGTTTCCCGTTTCCATCCTGAACTTCGGAGGTTCCGGGGTCTTCGGGGTTGTGGTTACGTCTTGCTAGCCAGTTATCCTCGCCCGCGCAAAAGCGAGTCATGAGTGATGTAAGGGCGGACATTGTCCTTGGTTTATCCTGGCCGAGCTGACGAGCCAGCCACTCATCCCGAATATTGTGCCTGAAAGAGGCTATTGCTTCGGCGTCCGGGCAGTCAACGATCTGGTTTTTCTTGGTCAAGAACCGATTCCAGAATTGCCGCCCGGATTCTCCTGGCTTGTGGACAACGTTGCTTAGGTCGGAGGAGTCCGGCGGCCGAACATAAGTGCCCTGGAAGTTAGATCGGAATGCCTCTTCTAGATCCTCCCAGCACCCAATGGAGTTTTCGGGGAGGCTGTTTAACCAGTGCCGAGCTGGCCCCTTAAGCTTCAGGGGTAGGTACTTGATGGCGTGGAGGTCATCTCCTCGCGCCATGTGGATGTGGAGGAGGAAATCCTCGATCCATACAGTTGGGTCAGTTGTCCCATCGTATTGCTCTATGTTTACGGGTTTAAACCCCTCCGGGAACTGATGCTGCATCACCTCATCCGTAAAGCACAGTGGGTGAGCAGCGCCTCTGACCTGAGCTATGTCGCGCCGGTGATCGGCGTCTGTCCTAGCCCGGTTTTGTTCCCGTCCTTTATAGTTGCGGTCGAGCCAAGGCCGGTACCCTTCCCGTCTATCGGGTGAGTATCCTCTGGATCCGTAGATGGATCGCGTACGACCAGCTCTGTGGTCAAGGTCGTGTCGCAGGTCGAACCTGTCATCGGGCTCTTGTGGCTCTTTTCCCCGTCTACGGGGTATCGTCGGCCTATAGCCGGCGTCGTCAGCCGTCCTGTCTCGTCCTCGAGGAGGGCGGCCTGGCTTGTCGTATGGGGTATGTTCGGGAGACGGCGTATCCGTGAGCTCGTCATCGAATTGTGGCAGTAGCCTTCTGCGTGGATAACTCTTAGGTTGGTCCGATAGACCGGTACCGTATCCTTCCTCAGTTGAGAGGACTCTCGTCCATCGATCGTTGAGGTTGTCTTGTTCGGCTTTAAGTTGCCGTTCTTTTGCTTTCAGGCTGCGGGCTGTAGCTATAAGCTGCTGCCTGAACAGTTCCTGATCTTCAAGGTTATCGGGGATGGCGAAGTCATCGGCTTCCGGGATATCCTCCTCCTCGACAGGGGGGAGGTAATTGTCGTCCTCGGATTCATTTAAATCGTCGGGGTTGCGCCGGTCTTCTGGCCTCTCCTGACCCTCTAACGGGTGTTCGGGGATATCGGGATCGCCGCGGTCTTCCGGGGTGTCTCCGTCCCCGGTGCCGTCGATAGCTTTTCTTCCCTTTTTTCCTTTTGACCGTTTATGCGGCTTTCGGCATCTTGACGGCGCTTCACCCGATTTGTCGCCATCGTTTTTCGGAGTGTCCACCATGTAGACGTCATATGTGGAGGTGCCACTCCACCGCCCGGTGTTAACGGGGGTGAGGGCGCGATCCTCCTCATCCATGCATTCTGCCTCCTCAGAGGCATAGTCCAACATGTCGGTTAAATCCTCGACAGTGGCTATCAAGTGGGTGGTGGGTGGGACAAAAAATTCGTCCTGTCCCGCCTTGAGCCCGATCTGAGCACAGATCGGGGTTGGGTCGTCGGTAATCTTCATCGACGAGATCCGATCTAGAGCCTCGTCAAGTATCGAGAGCTCGATCGGGTTGGCCTGCTCAGAGCTTCCGGAGTTAACCTCCGACGCATCCGCGCAGGGAGAGTGTTCGGCAAGAACAGGTGTCCGGACGTCCGGCACTATGACCGGGTCCGGACTGAAAGTTGGGTCCTCGCCCGGGCAGATCCCGTGGGCAGGACCGAAAGATGGATCTGAGGTTAAAGCCTCAGAGTCTTCGGGCGTGGCGGGCGAGACTGCGAGCCCGGTAAGTAACAGGTCGCCCTGAGAATCTACGGAGAACTCTAGGTTTCCGAATCTGACCTCTTGATCAGGGGCGAAACTTCCGACACGGCCTAGATGGCCGGTCGGGCCGGCGTGCAGCACAATGCTGCCGAAAGCGAAGATCTATCCAGGGACGAAAGTGTCCGTATTGCGGACCTCTTCGTTGATGACAAGGTGAGCCATCGATTCCTTTGGCGATCACAGCGGAACTCTCAATGAAAGCACCAATGTCGGTGTCAAAACCGGCGGATCTTGGGTAGGGGGTCCCGAGCTGTGAGACTAGAATCGATGGTAACAGGAGAAGAGGGAGACGATGTTTACCCAGGTTCGGGCCCTCCTATGGAGGTAATACCCTACGTCCTGCTTGATTATATTGATAGTATAAGGGTTACAGAGTTGATCTACCTCGAGATCGAATGACTAAAACCCTAGATGAGTTCTTCTGTCCCTACAGCCTAAAACCCTCCGGCTTATATAGACGCCGAGGGTGCCTAGGGTTTACACATGGTCGGTTACACGTCGAAGGGATAAACATGCCTATTCACTACTCCAAACGTGGAGAATACGCCACGATTCCCGAAGCTTCCTTCCTGGAGACAGGGCCTTTGATCAATCCAGTGCTCGGTATGCGGCCCATATAGTCCGGCCCATAAGAAATAGGTCGGCCTCCCGAGGACCCCTTAATCCAGGACTCCCTCACATAGGTCTGTGGTGAACTACTCACACATCATCATGAGGGCAGCAAGGTTGATGAAGAGGCCCTCCGTGATCGATCCCCCCTCCCGCAGGGTGCCGAAACGGAGCTCCAGATGGGATCGCGGCAGAATAGAGACTTGTGGCGGCAGAAAAAAAAGTTTCGGGATGCCCTCTAGGGTTTTTGGAATATATGTGAATTTATAGGCCAGAGAATAGGGTAAGGAGGGCCACCAGGGGACACAAGCCCTGATGGCTTGTGCCTACCTCGTGCGGTCTCCGGTCTTCTCCCGAAGCTTCCAGGTCTTCTTTTGGTCCAGAAAAAATCATAAAAAAAGTTTTGGAGCAATTGGACTTCGTTTGGTACTATAAACCTGAAAAGTAAAAAACACGCAGAAAACAGGAACTGGCACTGGGCACTGGGTCAATAGGTTAGTGCTAAAAAATAATATAAATTGGTAAATTATTACTCAAAAGTATCCTAGAATGGTAATATAATAGCATGGAACAATCAAAAATTATAGATACGTTGGAGACGTATCAGACACCGTGGTGCTTGACATTTGTATTTATGTGGTGAAGACGGAGCCATGCTATTCTAATATGATAAAATGAATAGGGGGTGAACATTCTTTTCAGATCGTATACTTTGAAACTTGATGATTATGTTTCTTATGTTTATAAATATTACTATGTTGATGTTTATTAATTCATCGTTTATCAATGATCAAACCTGCAATAGATTACATGTTGGGTAGCATGTCATATCAAAAATTCTGTTTTTATCATTTACCTACTCGAGGACGAGCAGGAATTAAGCTTGAGGATCCTGATACGTCTCTAACGTATCTATAATTTTTGATTGTTCCATGTTATTATATTATCATCCTAGGATACTTTTTGGGTGTTTATTTACCAATTAATATTATTTTTGAGCACTAACATATTAACACAGTGCCCAGTGCCATAGGAATCCGACTTAGAATTATGCCTAGGCATCAGTCATGTTAGACGCATACTAGCGGGGAATCCTGACTCCCAGGGAACACTGTAGTCCTTTCGATTCCAACAACCGTTACTCACATCTCGCGCTCTTTATTTCACAATTGTAATTTATTTTCTTGTTTGCAACAATCAACCAATATTCTTAAACCTTCGCTTCCGCTTTTCTTTGGATCACAATTAATTTGCAGGCACTATAATTCAGATTATGTGCTCCCCGTGGAATTGATATTCTTACTCCGAAAAGGCTACAACTAAATACCATGTGCACTTGTAGGCAATAAACCAAGGGAATATGAATCACGATAATACTGTGATGCGAGATCGCGGCAGAGGATTCAGGATCGGGCGGATAAGGGGGTTTACCTTGGGGGATCGGAGGTGGGGGCAACACGAGTGTGGATTGGTTTTGCCCATGGAGCAGCTGCCCTTTGTAACCACTACGGGGATGAGCACTCTAATTGGGCTGGGAAAAGGCCCAATTAACGAGAAGGCTTCGATTTTGCCCATGGAGCAGCTGCCCTTTAGGACATTGGGCCCAGTAAAAAATAACAGGCGGTGGAGGATGAAACAGACAACAAATCCAATGGTTGAGATCATGCAAATCACATGAACGAACGGCCAAAAATGACCAGGTCATAAGAGGGGTGGGATTTGGTTCAATTTTACTGTCCTAAATTAATGTTAAATATATGCCATTGCCAACTTGGATATGCAAAATTTAATTCATACTTTTCTGTGTCGGTTCCCGTCGGCGGTCTTCCGACATTTTTTTTTACACAACCCCAACAGTGTACAACATAACAATTGCATAGAACACATACATGTTCCATCACATGTGCAATAGGGATACACAAATACCAGCACAAACTTCAGTCCAGCATCAACTGTTCAACTACCGGTACATAGATTGTTCATGGTCTGTGAAGGATGGTAGGTACCCATCCAGCAAACCGATCACCAAATAGAGAAGAAAAAAACACAAGGGTCAAAGGGTTGGGAATTCATGGTTTTTACATAGATATGTGCTTCTATGAGAATGTAGGTGGATTTTTGAGCATTGAACATATCCATTTAATGCCCAAATTGCCACATTACATTGCTGAACTACGATGACTTGATGCATCAAAATTGTGCATGGAGAATTGATTCTAGAGACCATGGCAATTAGATCTAGTTTGTAGAACACTTGCATATAGTTATATCCCTAGGGCAATGTGGGCTTGCTTATGGAGCATTACTTGTCCATCTATTTGCTTGAATTTGCGAACAATATGCGGACAAGTCTCCACAAGGACATCTGTGGTGATACTGTTGAGCGTATTTGGAATGCCGTCATTGGGCATATGTGGAAAGATGTTAGTATACATGTTTCGACAACTTCCTGTGACGAATGGTAAGAGATATACTATTATTTTTTCTACATGTGGTGTGGTTTAGCAATGCGAGTCTGACCTCCTGGGCGAAGTCACTGGAGAGGCCAAATGGTAATAGCCAATATTCAACTTTAGACACAATCTAGTCTATAGAGCCTTGGTCGTATTCACGTATTTGTTATTCTTTCAAACAAGTTGTTGTAGTTTTGTAATCATCATATGATAACCTCACATATCCTACAACAACTAGGTTTCCATCTCTTATTTACTAATTGGAGGCACCTTTCAAGCCTTAATGTTAATCCACATCATCAAAATTAATATAACCATTAGATTTAAATTTAATGGTCAAGATCTATTAGAAGGTCGTGCCTAATTCAAAAGCACTACGTACCCAAGGGATCAAACCAACACGTGCAAAAAAAAAGAGTCAAATTGGAGGCACCTTTCAAGCCTTAATGTTAATCCACATCATCAAAATTAATATAACCATTAGATTTTAAATTTAGTGGTCAAGATCTATTAGAAAGCCGTGCCTAATTCAAAAGCACCACGTACCCAAGGGATCAAACCAACATGAGCAAAAAAAAGAGTCAAGTGAAGAAAAAAATAGATGTCGCGTAAAGAAAAAGGGTTCTTACCACATACATACAGTTAAACATTAAGCCCTCACGCCCCAAAAGAAAAGAGTTCTAAGCACCCACGTTGCTTCCTAGAAAAAAAACAAGCCAGAAAAAAGGTTTTCATCACATATACGTTAAATAAAACCTTGCAAAAATTCAACTTGATTTATGGTGGGAAAACATAAATACAACGTGACATGACTAGAAAGGACACAATCTCAAAAAGGACTTCTTACCACGTACGTGCAATAAAAGATTAAACTAACATGGCCAAAATGAAAAAAATGTCCTCAACACGCACATTAGTTCCCAGTAACAAATAATATGTGCCTTCTCCATCCCAAAAATTTAAAATACCAGTACGATAAAAAAAAAATACACATCCCGATTCCCATGAAACTAAAACCCACTTGCGAGTCAGCGTAGACAAAGAAAAACGACACGTGAACTAAAGAGTCCTGAAACCTCTGCTAAAAAATCTGAGCCTATGCCTGATTGAAAATAATAATTAAATCTCATCGTACAAAAAGTAGACCTAGCCATGATAAAATAAATTTGGCACTAACATAAACAAATTTCTCCATAATGGGTAATGGCTCTATAATAGACCACCACTACCAATGTCCAATATTTTGATATGTGAAATCGTCTAATTCAAACACACGTAGGATTTTTTTTTTGCCATGCATAAGAAAATAGGAATATAAACCTGTTAATAAATATATTGAAGGAATATCATTGATTTTTGTGCTCGTCGGCAAGACGGACTCTTGGTTACTTCAAGTTGGATTATTCCACAACTATATCCATTCAAGTTTGATTTTATAGGAGTAAAATATTTTTTTCAACTATTACGGGATACTACTACCTAATATGATTGAAGATACATACATTCTCAACTAAGTATAACATTTTATTTCAGTTAAGTAGGAGCACGGCCTAATGCACAAAGAAGACATATGGATTATGTAAGTGATATGATTAGCATTGTAGTTGGGGTACATATATACATCCAATGCGACAAGGTAATACAACCTAAAATAAAGGAATTTGACACTAAACCTAACACATATCCACCTAAACAATAGTTACTGGAACTATCTTTAAAAACACCCTATTCTAATTATTTAGTTTATGCAAATATTGGATATAGACATCCTCTTTCGAATCTGTCACTCGAAATACATTTCGACAACAACATTAGTCTTTAGAATTATCTTTCAAAACACCCTATACCTCCTCTAATGATTTTATACATGCAAATAATTTATATGTACATCACGTTTAAAAATGAAATTAGCCATGCAACATATACCTCTCACGCTTTAATTTTTGTTGAGCAGTATGTGTGTGTAGTATATCTTTCTTCAACTTTGTATAGTTGTGTTATATATGGTACAATGTGGATCCAATAAGCCGCAATGTGTATCTTTGCCATATGTATCAAATTAATTCATACTTTATCGATCCTGCAGTAGGTGGCGTAAAATTCAGAAAGAAGTGTTTCTTGCTACTATGACATGAAGGCTTCATACAGACCAATGATGGCAGTTTGCGCAATATAAATGAGAAAACAGATCCACCCTTCACTATGAGGAAGCTCATAATACATCTGATTATTTTGTATTGTATTTGTTAGATAACGTAGCATCTATCCAGTTGTACCATATCCAAAACATAAAAACTTGCATTTTATAGATAAATAATTTTTTGTTAAGTACCATGTACCGCTATAATAGCTAGGCCGTGCAGGAGCACAGGTAGATGACTAGTTATTCATAATTCATAAGGTGATTTGTTCTCCGTTGGTCCATATGAAAATCTGGTTAGTGTGCTGAATTACAACAGAAGCCACACAACATTTGTAGAGCTCATGCACATACGAAACAGAGACCCGGTAGAAATCTCCTAGCTTGCAAATTAAGTCTAGTTCAAGAACAATGTATTTTTTTTTCAAGAACACACAGAGTAATTGCGTGTCTCACTCTTTCGTATTAACAAGAGGAGAAAAGAGAGATCATCCAGTCAATGTACAAAGGGAACAAGCACAAGTGAGCTTTCCCCTCCACACACACACATCACTAGTGTCTACAACTTTACTCTCACTACCCCTACAATATCCCGCTAACATCCACATGGAGAATTCCGCCATAATGCGCTTAATTACCAATGATGGCATCGACGCCATTTTGTAAAACATACGACTTACGCTCAAGCCAGATGCACCTAAGGGAGAGGCAGACTAGCGCACCGCCCCCCAGACGATTGCGGGGCGGAATAGTCATCAGTCCGGCAGTGAACCCTGAGAGGAAAGAGTCAACCTATGCAATCTGAAATACAAGAGGATGTGGAACCAAACCTCGAGCAGCCCAGGAGCAAATGTTTCACTATTCGCCTGCGACAGGTGTCGACAAAGGACACAAAAATGCGGAACGAGCAAGGTGATTCACAATCCACGTACAGTTCTGTAGCGCCAACCAAACAATTTTTTCAAAACGTCCCGCTTCGGTACACCCCCCCCCCCCCCCCTAACAAAACGTATAAAGGGCAATATAGACTTTTCACAAATCATATCCACTTTCGTATATATACGCTGTATAGTAGCGCTGGTTTTTTTTTTTGAGAATCAGTAGCGCTGGTTATAGGCTTTGTCATGGGCTCGGCCCACTTACATTTTTTCTTCCTTTTTTTAGCTTCAAAAAATATTGCATCCCTGGGGATTCGAACTCAGCACCACCAAGTTTATGTCCAGCCAGAGTTACCACCTCGGATAGATATTCTGTTGTGCAATGGTTCACTTCCATTTCTTCTTGTTGTCTACATTTCCGGTTCTAGTTCTGCATGGTTTTTCCGGACGATTTTTCTTTTCGTTTTTTTTATGCACGGTTTCGCTCGGTGTTTTCTCTTTCTTTTCCCATTTTTGCTTTATATTTCTTTTTCCCTTTTTCACATTTATTTTTCACGAATTTTCTTCTGGGTTTGTGAACTTTTCAAAAATTCGTGAAACATTTTTTCAAATCTGCAAACTATTTCCAAATTTGTAAACATTTTCCAAACTTGTGAACTTTTTTCAAATTCATAAAAATTTAAAAATATAACTCGTGAACAATTTTAAAATCCGTAAATGTTTTTCAAAATCATGATTTTTTTAAAATTTTAACTCGTAACAATTTTAAAATCACAAACCTTTTTTCAAACTTGTGAAATTTTTTCAAATTCATGAACTTTTAAATTTTTTACTCATGAACAATTTCTAAATTCGTGAACTGTATTTCAAATTTCTTAACGTTTTCAAATTCATGAACTTTTTTCAAAGCTAGCGAGTGAAGCGAGCGAGATTGCACAATATTGGGTCACGGCCAGCAGGCATGCGCACGAGCGCCAGCTTCCTAGCTGGCGCTTAATGCGCTGACTAGGACCTCCTCAAATAGACGTCTTCACGCACACAGGCATTTGTTCAAAATTTCAAAAAGTGTTTACTTAAAAAAACAATTACATATATTCACATTCTAAAAAATTGTACAGAAATTTGAAAATAGACGTCACCACCCACAGGCATTTTTGCCTTTCAAAGTTCCTCAGAATCTCAAAACACAAACATTTTTTTAAAAGAGCGAACAAAATTTGGAACGCGAACAATTGTTAAAATTTACAAACATTTTCTGTAAACAACTAATAAATTTGGAATTTCAAAAAAATCAGAAAAATACTAGCAAAAATCTGAAACGGTTTTTTTAATTTCCCGGGACATTTTTTCATTTGCGTATATTGTTTTTGAAAACAAGAATATTTTTGAAATTCGGAAAAGAATTTGAAAGCGTGAACATTATTAGAAACTCCCCCAAAAGGAATTTGAGTTTCTGAACAAGTTTCAAAAAGGGAACATTTTTTGAATTTGTGAACGGATTTTGAAAACAGGGACATTTTTTGAATCATTGAACTTTTTCAAATCCGCGAGCGCTTGCCTCGGCCCAACAGGCGCCCGACCGGAGCGACGCCGTCTCCTAGTTCGGCCAAGGCCTAAGCTTTTTTTCTTTCAATTTTTTTCATTTTTCTTCTCTTTTTTCCTTAATCCACTTTTCTCCTTTTTAAACTTTATTTTTCTTTTTGAAACTTGTTCACAAAATTGAAATATTTTTTGGAATATCAAAATAACAGGTTTAAGTAACTGTCTTACATTATGATTTTTTTCACTTCAAATATTTATTAAATGCTTTTAAAAAAACATTGACTGTTTTCAAATTTTTCCCTTTGTATTTAGTTGTTATGATGAAAACTTAACATAACAGTTTTAACTATTTGTCCAAATTAAGATTTTAAATACTTTTTTCCTTCAAAACTTGACATGATGCCTATCATGGGCATGCCCACCTACTCAAAAAAGTTATGGTCATCTCGAGAATGTCCAAAAAACACCATGTTCAACATAACTTGTCCGGGTAGGCCATACCAACTTTTGCAGGCAGCTGGGCATTACCATTCTAGTACTTCAGGCAAAATTTAAACAAATTCGGACACCAAACACACGTTGTATCACGTTTGGCCAGAATTTTAGGGTTTTTTCACCGGGAAAACTGTAGAAAATGCAAAAAATGTCAAAAGTCATTGAAACTTGGCATGGATGCATGCCATGATGATTCTAGTGTGTGGAAAAAATTTAGGTTCATTGGATGTGTGTGAAAACAAGTGATATGGGACGGACTCTTCCGCCTAAACCGAAACCCCTTCGTTGTACATGATGTAGTTATGGACATTCATAAAATTTTGCCAAATTTTGTCAGTAGCTGGCCATGCCCATTCTAGTACTGCACGCAAAATTTGAACGAATTCGGACACCGAACGCACGTTGTGTCACGTCCGGCCAGTATTTTAGGATTTTTTCACTAGGAAAACAATAGAAAATGCATACAATGTCAAAAGTCAATGAAACATGGCATAGATGCATTCCATGATGATTCTAGTGTGTGGAAAAAATTTGGGTTCATTTGATGTGTGTGAAAAAAAAGGTGATATGGGACGGACTCTTCCCCCTAAACCGAAACACCTCCGTTGTACATGATGTAGTTGTGGACATTCATAAAATTTACCCAAATTTTGCCAGCAGCTGGGCATACCCATTCTAGTACTCCACGCATAATTTGAGCAAATTCGGACACCGAACGCACGTTGCGACACGTTCGGCCAGTATTTTGGGGGGTTTTCACCAGGAAAACCGTAGAAAATGCATAAAATGGCAAAAGTCGATGAAACTTGGCATGGATGCATGCCATGATGATTCCAGTGTGTGAATTTTTTTTGGTTTATTTGACGTACGTGAAAAAGAGTGATATGGGATGGACTCTTCCGCCTAAATTGAAACCCCTCCGTTTTACATGATGTAGGTGTGGACATTCATAAGATTTACCCAAATTTTGCCAGCAGCAGGCATGCCCATTCTAGTACTCCACGCAAAATTTGAACAAATTCGGACACCGAACGCACATTGCATCACGTCCGGCCAGTATTTTAGGGGTTTTCACTAGGAAAAACAGTACAAAATGCATAACATATCAAAAGTCGATGAAACTTGGCATCAATACATGCCATGATTATTCTAGTGTCTGGAAAAAATTTGGGTTCATTTGATGTAGGTGCGGATTTGCAAAAATATTTACAAATTTAAAAATACCAAGAATTGGGAAAAAATTCACGGATTTTGGGGAAAAAAAGTTCATGGATTTGAAAAAAGTTCATTGATTTTGAAAAAACTTTATCGATTTTGAAAAAATTCAATCAATTTTTAAAAAAATAGTTCATCAACTTTGAAAAAGTCATTTATTTTGAAAAAAAAATATCAATTTTGAAAACAAAAGTTTATTGATTTTGAAAATAGTTAATCCATTTTGAGAAGGTTTATCGATTTTGAAACAAAGCTCATCAATGTTGAAAAAGAAATCATGAATTTTTAAAAAAGTTCTCAAATTTGAAAAAAAGTTCATCAATTTTGAAAACACGTTCACAAATTTGTAAATTAGTACATTGATTATTTTTCTAAAAAAGAAATTCCAAAAAGTGCGCACATCGCAAAAGAAAAAGTAAAACAAAAAAAGGAACAAAAAAAGAAAACAAAAACGAAAAAGGAAAAAGAAAAAAAGGAAAATAAAATAAAAAACTGAACAAAACTAATGGAAAAACGAGGAAAAAAAGAAAAACGGGAAAATGAAAATAAAATCCGAATAAAACCGTTTGAAAAAATGAAGTTTTCTTTTAAATATTAATTATTTTTGACGAAATTTCAAAACTCGTCCACGATTCCATCACACAAGGAGCAAACTCACAACCGAAGAATAAAGGCATGTAAGCAGTTCGAGCCGAGAATTTGCCATTTGGAGATACCCGATAACTGATCATGTCCAATGTGTTTGAGAGAGATCCTGCTCCAGTTGTGTAGTATAGGTCACAATTGGAGGAGTCTGTGATAGCCAGTATCGGAAGAGTGCCCCTAAGATCAAGGCGTCAAGCACCCTGTCAACATTAAGTGAGTCATCCATCACTAGCCGTCGCCTCGCAACAGGACGCACGGACCGGAACATATGAGGCGCACTATGGGCCACGCTACTCCCACCCAACCTTCCGCCAGTCCAGAAAAGGGGCGTTGTCCACCCCATAACGTGCACCGCATGAGAGAGAAGAACAAATCTCCGGATTCAGGCTGTAGCTAAATGAGCAGACCAGACTACGGCTCGACGTCCCCTATTTTCTCAAGACGACGACTCTTGGTCAAGAACGATGTGATAGTACGTGTACGCTGCTAGCGCTTGTGTCTCAACATATACATTGAACACAACCAGCTTACATTTCTGATTCCTCTCATTCCTATCGACAAGACCCTCAACATGAATTACCCTCCCCTAGCTTGCTCTTTATCTTGTACTCGGCTAGCCACTGTCTCTTCTATGGATGGTGGAGGAGCGACGGGGGAAAGCAAGGCCACATACTCATATATCATGAGCTTCCAAGTAAATAAATACTACATGCTATCACATGAGATCTGCTATCCTCCATGGTTATCTCACCCAATATATCATATACACATTAATGTTATATGTACGCCGTTGCCTACTCAAGTACAACAATTTAAATTGATGTTTCTCAATAGTGATTCGTCTGATACTCAAGTACATTTAAAGAGTCTCGAACTGCTTCGAAGAGCTCAAGAACCACAATTCAGTCAATGGTCTTCCGATCTATTTGTCAAACACAAGTAGAACAGTGTACATGAGTACACCACAAATGCATAGAATGCATACCAGTTCCATCACATGTGCAATAGAGATATACAACACCATTACAGACGACTGTGTACACCATAAGCATAGACTGTTCAACCACCTGTATGTAGGTTGTTTCATGGCATGTGAAGGGGTGGTAGGAACCCAGCCAACACACATCGGCTTACTTACCGATCTTCGTGGCGTGTTTGCGGACCATGAAGCACATGTTTGGCTTATTTCACCAAATAGAAAAGAGAAAAGGAAAGGACAAAAGGTTCCAACAATACATAGACTAAATGCATAGACCCGATGATCCAAAGTAGTGTTGATTCACTTCTCCCACCAGTGAAGGGAGTCCCTGCGCCTGTCCATTTTCTTTTGCAACTAGAGAACACCATACAATAGAGATTCGGCAGTTTGAGGGCATCTAGGGACGTAGATGTCCACGAGACAATCCGGTCGCACCCACGCACGATGGAGTATGATTATTGGTAGTATCCACTGCCATTGTCGCAAATGCCCATCGAGATCATCCATCAAGGATTTGGCAACCTGGATGAGAGTAGATGAAGCTCAAAATGCCAGTAGATATTCTCCTTAGGTCTTATCAATGTGTGGTCACAATAAAATTGTATATGTATCCTCTAATTCACTAAAGACCCTGGAATTGGAGCGCTAGGAATCAATTGAGGCTACCGATTGCGATTTTGGTTTCTCGATTTTGACCAGGTCACCGATGTGGGCTTTGTGAAGGGGTCCGCTCGGTGGGTCCCGGCTGCGTGGCATGCGGGTGCACGCGCGTCCTCCTCCAACCGCGACCGCCTCTCTCCACTCGACCACTTTCTCTCCTCATCCCGCACGCCGCCGCTTCCTTTCTCTCCCTCACCATCGCAGCACATACATCGCCGCATATACGAGCCCCCTCCTTCTTACCCAGCGCCGCCACCAACATGAGGCTTCCACCCGATCTGTCATCTCCTCTGCGCCCCCTTCTCCGGCTGCAGCAGCCGCCCACCGTCGACATCCTCCAGGGGTACGTGCTGCCTCCGGGGCTCCGCCTCTCCGCGATCCGAATCGATTGCTCCTCTTCTATTCCTTCCTCCCCAATCCATCCATCCACCTTTGTTTTTCTTGCTTTTTTTGTCGGGATTAAAAGTAGCTTATCCTCCGCCTCAATTCCGCCAGATCCGCCACACCGGCCCAACCTCCGCCATGGCCTCGCCGGCGCTCATCTCCGACACCGACCAGTGGAAGGCCCTCCAGGTGCGCCTCGGCGGATTTCCTCCCCGCTCTTCCCCGTCGTTGCCTGCGTGCCTTCGGTTGGATTGGCGGCCACTTCTCACTGTGTTTCCTTCCTGACCGCAGGCGCACGTCAGCGCGATCCACAAGAGGCACCTGCGTGACCTCATGATCGCCGCATATACGACCGAACAACCTCACGCAGCGCCTTGTTTGGTCGTGCTTCCTGGCCAACAAAACCATGTTGGATGGCCTCCTCTACCCCACGGTGTGATGTTGGATGCATATGCTACACGCCCCCTAATGCTGCCAGATCCGGTCGCCCCAATCTGTGGCTCCTCCGGATTTGCCGCACCACCTCTGTGCCGCCAAATCGTTACCTGACCGGTGGACGACAAGGTGAAGAAGGTTGTGGTGTTTCCCCATTGGGGCGTGGAAGGCGGCGACCGCACCCGCCCTATGCCAATCCGGTCTCCGCACCCCATGCCGCGAGGAAAGCGAGCATGTATGTCGCAGGCTGACGGGCTCATGTTTTTTTTGGCGGTGCTCTTCATGTGGTCGAAGGTAGCGCGTGCCCCCTCGGCAAGCCAGCAACACAAATTTCTGTTGGGGCGGGTTTTTGTGGTGGTGCTCTGCCATCGGTGGCGCTCGATTTGGCGTTTAGTTGCCAACCAACATTCTCACGTTATTAAAATCATTGCGCCTCATGTCCGCAGAGTTGAGCTTGAGGGGCTTTCTGTAGTCTTTGCGTCCAGGGGGAGGCAATTTGGGCCAACCAACATTCTCACGTTATTAAAATCGTTGCTCCTCATGTCCGCAGAGTTGAGCTTGAGGGGCTTTCTGTAGTCTTTGCGTCCAGGTTGAGGCAATTTGGGGGAAGCTCTGCCGCTTGACAAGAGGCTACTTGGGGCTGCTCTGACGCCACTGCCGTTTGATTAGTCTGGTGAGTGTTCGTCCTGCTATTCCCTCTTTGTGTGGACGCGTATGTCACCTTTCTCTATTGATTGCTGGCATGTCCCGCAGGTGTGTTTCGGGATTGGGTGTGTGGGGGAATTAGAGATGTTCCTCTGCTCGCCAACTACATGAGGCGAGCGAAGCCAGAACGGAGCCGCAGATTAGGGACTTGGGTCACCGACCAACAAAATCAACTCAACGGCACTCCCGATTCATCTTTGTCACTTACCAGTCAAATTTTGAATCTAGATTCTGCTATTCTGTTCCGTATTCTATTGATTTGGTAGACTACATCTACATGGATGCATCAGCTCTTCTCCATAAATACGGATACAAAGTGTTTGGTGGTAATTTTCTTTGATAATTTTGTATTGCCATTTCTCCCAGTCAGCATATTTTAGAATTTATTAATGGCCAATTCTTATCCATGAAACTACAAATTCTTTCTCAGGTGTTGCAATTTGTATGCTGAAACAAAATGATGCATGCGTGAAATTTGGATCTCTGTAATCCTAAATGATTTGGATTCCAGTAGTAAATTATTTATGTACGGACTCCCTTACTGGAATTAGCATTTGTTGTTGTATAAATTTAGCTCTATAGGGTCACATGAATTGTACCAATGAAGGAACTGCCTGTTGATTTCTTCTTTTTCTTGTTCTTAAATTGTTGCTTTTGTTGGACTGTTCTGTATCATACCTAAATCAAAATTCTAATATTTGCATATAATTGGGTGGACCATATTCTTGATTCGGGATCGTATCTAGGGGACAAGTAATATTTCAGTTATATTTGTGGTCTGGTACACTTGAGCTGGTGCATCACAAGTGCTTCTTTGTTTTTATCCTTTATTAATATATTTATTGTTTGGAAGGAGGAGGTTGCATATTATTCTACATGACCCCTTTCTTGAATACAATCAACATGCTACATCGATGGTTGTTTGCTGCAATACTTACATGCAATATGCATGTTTTTTAGAGCTACTATGATTTTCCTGTCCAAATATGCATGCATTCTGTTGTACTTAATTATGTTGTCTTAAAATCCTCAAATTGATAATACTTATTCTTGCTATAGTTTACAGCCATAGTTGGATTATCCTGATCATTTGTACTACATAAGTTACACCAATAACCATGTTTTTCTATGAGCATATCTCCTTGGGATTACTAATTTGAATAATATAAGCTCAGTTAAGGTAGGCGATAAAGTTGTTTTGTGTACTCAAATAAATAATCATTTCGGAAAACAGTTGGGTCATTCACTTGTGATAATGAATACTTCTTTCCATCAGATTGTTGTCCATAAAGAATTATGTGTTGGAACATTAGCAACTCACTTTCTACACTTTCAGACAGGAAGTTTAATTTGAGTATGCTTGCTTTGAACAATTTGGATTCCTCATCAAATACTATTAAGCCAAAAGGGACAGCGAGGTTGAACATTCGAACATACTACTACAATGGGATGGAGCATGGCTATGAATATATCAGATACTTTTGGGATAACATAACAATCGAAGCACAACACATTTAAAGTTACTTCCCAGCTTCCTTAAGCGCCAAACTGATATTTGCACAACAAGTAGTAAGGCTAGGATCTGGTAGTAGGATTTGAACAATTCGATAAGCTAGATCTATTCTATGCAAGGATTTTAACAACCATGACATGCACAATTCCATCAGAGAGCTACCATACAACCTCTATTTTGTATGCAGTCTGTTGGTTGAGGTAAGCATACCCTAATGCTCACATTTCAGATTTAGGTATAGGTCTACTTGTTCTTCGGCCTACTTCATGTTTTTCCTGTGTAGTCTTTGTAACATGATACAAGAAGGGTGTGTGTACTCTGAATTACTTCTTTATGCGGAAGAAAATGTATTGCGATTATATATATCTTCAACATCCAAGTGATCGGCTTTAAGACTGCTCTTTTTTGTGGTGAAGGAACCGTTTCTGTGGTACTTTCTTATAGTTATTTATTTCTGACATAAGGAATCCATGTAAGCTTTCTAATTCATATATTGGAACTGAAGTTACCTTCTTCGCCTTAGTGTAGCATCACGCGTATGTTGCTGCTGGAAGATATGTTTCGTGCTCATATTTTCTACAATGCACATGGATGTGCAGACACACAACCTTCTCTAAAACTTTAATAAATGTTGCTTGAAGGTTTAGCATCAATTGTTCTTTAACGGTCCCTGCAATGCAAAAGATGATGTCATGTCAAAATGTTTTCCCTACAGTCAATTGTTTTTTTCCATTAGTAGATATGTTTTGTACTCATCTCTTCTACAATGTGAAATGAATGTACATGTTCTGGAAAAGTCAACATTTTTTGTTTAACGATTTATCATATGTTGTTCTTTCCAGGTCCCAGTAATTTAAAAGGTGTTGCGAGGCCGTGATCCATGGCTACAACTAAAGATTTCCCCCAAAATTGTATTGGGTGACCTTTGTCATTTAGTCAGTGAGCTAAAATATGTTGGTACTGGTAAACTACACCACATATGATTGTGGCAAATCCTATGATGTATGAAGTCTCGGTAATTGGATAATGCACATGGTTCTTCTAATTTTGGAGATGCTTTATTTGGCTATGTGATAATCATTAGAACATGCTCAATTTTCCATCCTAATAGTTCAGTTCTTGCATATTGTTTTCTGTTATACATTGTCTAATTTCAGATGATCACCAACTTCTCTTATCTGTGTTGCACCTACAAAAAATTTCCCTAGAAAGATTTGCATGCTATTTAATTGCCTCTGAAAGTGCTCTGCTTCAAAGTTGTTTCTTAGCCGCTCTACTCTCTTGAGTCGAGATATTCTACTTCAGTTTGAAAGTTGACTGATAGAATTGCATTTTTATTTTAAGTTTCCTGAGATGCAAAGCTTTGAGGCTCGCCAAAAAGTATTGTTTGGTTGAGAAATAGGGACATGAAGACTTTGTTGATGAATACTTAGCTTTTTGTCGGTTATAATGGAGCGTGCGCAGCAAAGCACGCTTTTCCCTTCTAGTACCTACAATACCATAGGAAAATACACAATTTTTTAAGCTACTTTGTATTCTTATTCTCAGTTTTTAAGATTTTTGAATCAAGTAACCTTGAGAAATTGCAAGGAACAACCATGACTTTGCTATTTAATGAAAACTGCCATCTCCATTCACTGGCAATCAAAACCAAGTCATGGAAGGATAATCAAACTTGAAAACTGCAAATGCACATATGTCACTCTATTGGGGTTTCTTATTCCATAAAAGCTATGAAGAGAGCGGAAATGCTCTTTAGAGCTCGAGCGACATGGAGTCCGTTATCACCGCCGAGTGTTCGCCTTGTGATCCTTCCTCCAAGAGAGCCAGCAACATGTATTTGCTTGGTACTCCATGTACTTGTTGTTTCATTTTCAATGAACAAGATAATTGCACATGTGTTGTAATGTGGCCATACATATTCTGGTAGGCTAGTTCCTGATTTACTTGCCTATATTAATATTTTCGTGTAAAGCATATAATTTATTTGGTAGGAACTTATTGGCTTATTAATTTTTTTTCATGGTGAGTCAATAAGAGGCGGGCTTTCGAGGCGGTTTTCAGGAAAACCGGTGAAAAATTAGACATGGAAGGGAAAAATTGAAATGGAACAAAGAGAGGAGAACGTAAGGTTGGACACAGAGAATTAGACACATAAACCCTACTTTTTTTTAGTAGGTGAAGGTGGAACAGGGTTTGGGGCCTTTTGATCAAATATTGTTACATTGCCTTCCCTCATAAATTTGAAAATTGTGTCTCATGTTTGATATTAGAGTACGGGGCATTGTGCAGAGGACAAAGATGAGACCTCTTGTATGACATTCATGGGCGTCAAACAAATAGAGGCCACACATGGATGCAATGCAAAAATGGGCCGGCTCACTCTGATGCAAAAGTTGTATGTTTTTTTTGTTTCGTTTTTCTAGTCAATGTTCCTCCAAAAAAAAAAACGGCTGATTTTTTACGGACATAAATAGGTAAATCACTATTTATAAAATTATTCAGTATGAGTTTTAAAAATGTTCAGTGTATATTAAAATTATATTCATCTTATATTTTAAAAAGTTCACCATGTATTAGAAAAATATTCGGTGTGTATTAAGTAATTGTTTTTACTATATACTACAAATATGCTCACCATATATTTTGAAAAAGTTCACCATGTATTAAAAATGTACATCATATATTAAAAAATTATTCATCATATATCAAGAAAGTGTTCATGGTATATTAAAAAAATGTTCAATATGTATTTAGAAAAGGTTCAACATATATTACAAAAGAAATAACTGTTCAATGCATATGAAAATATGTTCATCATGTATCAATAAAAAGAAAAATAAAAAAATAAAATAAATAAATAAAAGAATAAGGAAACAATAGAAAGAAAAAACACACAAAAAATCATGAAGAGAACCAGAAAAGAAACACCAAACATAAATGTAGCAGAGAAACAAACCAAAAAACGAAGCAGCGAACGACGCACAACACTCATGAACGACCTTTTCAGCCAGGGGTAAGGAGCAGGGCAAGCCGCCATGTGTCTTCTATCAGTTTGTCCTGTTTTTATTCAAGTTGTATGGTCTCCAAATTTTTCTGAATATTTTTTTGCTCAATTGCCTGAATCATGCATGTATAGAATCAAAATGTCGACTTGTTCGGAGGTATGAGTTTAAATGATTCATCATCTTAGAGGTCTAATTATATACTCCAGTTCCGAATTGCCTGTGAAGAAACATGGCTGTAATGATACGGATGTGTTGCTTGGTAAAAGAGAATTTTGATATGTTGTTTCCTGCCGATGATGGAGAAAACTGCAGGGCGCCACTATTACTGATGCTTGTTCTGCACTCCTTATATGAAGCTTCGCCTGCCGTTTTCATTCAACTTCAGCACCGACAAATGAAATGACAACACAACTTCAGAATCGGCGCTAGTGCCGCACTACGGTATTGGCGCTTTGTCCTTCTTATAATCAGTGCAGTAAGCCTTGAGGTCAAGAGTAGCAACAAAAAGAGACTAGGTTGTGGCTGGGAATGGGATTGCATCATGGCATGTGTTTTGCTGCTGTGTATCTTACAAGTGTGTCTACCCAGAGCTAGTTGTTGTACGTACAAGCTGCATGCTACAACATCCTTTTGTGCTTCTACTTATCGCTCTCAGCTTTGAAAATTAGAAAGTATTTTCACCTCACCATTGCAACAAAAACACCAGGCATCAATTGATAATGTGTAGTTCCTCTAAATCAGTCTGACTTGCAACTGGATTGACAAAATACTAGAAGGTTTGGGTGTGATTTGCTGTGCTGTTGATGTTGTTGTGTTTTCAAAATTTGTTTACCCCTTCTCTTTCAAAGTATAAGATGTATTAGTTTTTTGAAAAGTTAAACCTCTTTAAATTCGACCATATTTATGTATAAATATATCAATGACATCCATAATATCAAATCAGGTTTTTAGATTAATCATGAAATGAGTTTTCATATTTTATTTATTTACTATCGTGGATGTTGATATTTTGGGCTCTAAACTTGGTCAAAGTTAAAGGAATTTGACTTTTCAATAAACTAATACACCTTATCTTTTGGAACAGAGGGAGTATTTGGTTCGATTAGCGGGGAACATGATGGAGTGTGTGTTTCTTTTTTATTCATACTAGTAAATGTGCACGTGCAACGCACGTTATAATCGTAACATAAAAAGTTAGCGACCATTCAAATTAGGAGATATACATACTTCAACAAAATAAACTAATTTCCTCTTTAGGTTATATTCATAAAAATTCTCACATGTCGATTAGGTGAAATACTCAAAAAAAATATTCAATAGGTAATGAGTCAATTACATCACTGGTGTTAAAACTTGGCGTAAAAATTCAGTTTAGTGATAAAACTTGCGGCATACATTGAACCGGTGCCACAACTTGACTTTGATGTGCATATACGGTGCAAAATCATGTTTTTATACGAACACTGGGTTGACTATACACGCTGTCAGGAGGCAGTGCGTGTAACCTGTTATTTTACGGAAAAACACTCGTAAATTTTCTTCTCACGAAAAAGCCCTCGTGACCCATAAATAATAGAAAAATTTGCGCACTTCTGATGAACCAATGACCTGCAGTAGGTAGGCTAGCGCGGCTAACCACCTGATCCAGGATAGTTTTATGTCCAATGTAGATACATATTTAATATATTCCTTAAAGCTTAATTATTAAGAGGGTTGCAGCCCGTGCAGACCATTTGCATAGTTTTTGTTGAAAATGACTATATGTAAATTATAATCATGAACTTAAAACAGTAGACATATAAATAATAAATTACATTATAACAATAATCATGTATTAATTTACGCATTTATCCATATAATTAAATTATAAATTCCAAAATATTCATGTAATAATGTGCATATATAATAAAAATATATATTCAATGAACCCTTATATAGTTTGAAATTGTTCACTGTATTAACAAAATATTAATACATTATATAAATGTGTTCATACTTTAAGAAAGTTTTAATATTTATTTATATTTCCATAAATGCATATATAAGTTTAAAAATGTTCACAGTTTGAACATAATATTCATGTAGTATATAAAAGAGTTCATGCTTTAAGATACATATATTATATAGTGTAAAAATAGTGGCTAGGATTCAAACCAGCGACATGTAGTCATCACGTGCACGTGGGTAGCACCCCACCCAGTTGCGTTATTTTTTCTAGAAATTTATAAAATATATGTAAATTGTAATTTTATGTTATAAATAAATATGTATATATAATATTACATTATAAAATATTCACGTATTTTTATGAAAATTGTTCATATAATTAAATTAGAAATTAGAATTACGTAATAATTTGCTTATTCAACAAAAATATCAAAGTATTTTCATATTTTTATATATGAAAATAAATTCTAATATGAGTTTAACATTTTCAGGGTTTTAATAAAATATTTATGTAGTATATAAAAGTGTTCATTTTACTTTGAAATTTAATTTATTAATAGCACATGATTCCAATTTACTGATATTTTATAAAAGTTTTTTAAAAATAACAGTGCAAAATGGGCCTTATGAACTCGAGCCTGCTAAATATTTTACAGGATATGTAGTTCACGTAACCACTTAAAACAAAGAATTCTTCCTGCTGTGTTTGTCTGGCTGTCGCATCTGACTCAATTTTACAGCTGACTCAATTTTTTGCACATTATTCGTAGACCGAACCGCTCCACGGGCTCCTCCGAGAAATTTTTTCAAAGACCCATGTGAGGGCTTTTTTGTGAGAAAAAAGATATTTCAAGGGTTTTCCAGCAAAAAACAGGCCACGCGCACGGCCTCTCTCGTTTGGTGGCTGACAACGGCCCCACGCCACGTTGGCGCGCCTAGTCAACACAATGTTCGTATACAAACACGTTTTGCACCGTATATGCACGTAAAAGCCAAGTTGTAACACCAGTTCAGTGTATGTTGCAAGTTTTAGCACTAAACTGACTTTTCACGCCAAGTTTTAGCACCGGTGGTGTAATTGACTCATAGGTAATTGACCATTTGAGCGTACTGAGAAAGCATGTTCACATACCTCTGAAAAAGCTTGAATGTCTTTTTATGCTGAATATAAGAACGCCAAGGGCCACGACACTACTTTTCGATAGGAGACGGACATCCCAAAGATTATGGTGATGTTGCTTAGTTCAGCAACAACGCATGATAAAGAGAAAGGAATTGTGTAACACAACAAAGAAAAACGTGGGTAGCAAAGCGCTCGTCAGCTTCTTGAGTGAAGACATTAAACTTGGTTATATAAATGGAACAACCTTTTTAATGTTGCAGCCAAAGCCGTAAACCGAGATGCATAAATTTATGCATTACTCGGTGGGTAGCTCGGTACCGAATGTAACAAACCAAATAAAATGGAGATCTCGGAAGTACATGTCGTATAAAAAAATAGACACAACTTTTGCCTCTTTATTGCCAATCTAATGCATGTTTAATTCGTGAAGCCTGAATCCTTCTACACCACATCCTTACAGCACAATACCACAACATCCATCACCCCTTCTAGAAAGTTCCAGAACTATCCAGATTATAATTTACATGCACAATATGCCAAATCAAGGCATGAATGCTAGCACTAATAGTACCACTTAGAAAGTATCTTATGGAAGAATTAGCAACTGTACCTCGTTTAGGAAAATACCATAGTATTGCGCATCTTCATGAACCCTGATTAGAGCAAGAGAAAATAAATAAATCTATTGATAGCTGCACTGCAGATAGACAAAATCACCATATATCTTAGCCTGTTGATAGCACTCCATCACTAAGAACTCAAAACTGCAGGGAACAATACATTGTCCAGTACAAGAAAATTATAGAGCATGCTACTGTACATTTTCGTACTACCTTTGGCCAGCAATAACCTCAACTCTTGCTACTGTACATCAAGGTCATTTGCCTGCCAAAAGAAATGGCAAGTACACCCATTCTTGGTCGTAGGCCACTGCCGGCGATTTCTTGTTCTCCAGCGGCGGCAGCGGCAGCTCTTGGTTATCGGTGGCGCCAGCTCTGTTCGTCCTCGGCGGTGCGGCCAGATTGTACCTTTGAGATGGCACGGTGAGGTCCTCCATTGCTGCCCAGAGCCGAGCAACTAAAATCATAAAAAAATGTGTTGCATGTTGTGTCAAAGAAAAACAAATCAGATGCATATCTGATCCTCTATTTGGAAGTTTGAGCCCTATGTTTTATGAGAAGCAGCAACAAACGATTTGTACATCTCTGTTGTAAATTAGTTAATTATCATGTGGTACCAGACTGTTATATATACTCCCTCAAAAAGAAATATAAGAGCGTTTAGAACACTAATGTAATGATCTCTTACAAGATAAATTTTTAGCTTTTTTTTAACACAGAAGTATTCATTCATTTAACAACAACGTACATATACAATCTTGCATTGCATGATGCATGAAACTGCAGCTATATCTGCATTTAGGCAAGTACCTAGGCCTGAATTTAAACACCTGTAGTTCAAAGATGCATTCTGAATCTTCAGTGCCAACTTGGCTTGATGATGAGCTCAAAAATTATAACCTCTATTAATATGATATATCCTGGAAGCATCAAAAGCTGTGGAGACTACTATTTGAGCGAGTTGCGGTCTGATGGACCAATGTCCAGGAGCAAGCATCATATTTTGCGATGCTGCCGCATGCGCCAACGTCGCACAATCTGTCAAAAAAGTTGCCTGCTGAATCTGAAAAGTTTCTGCAATCTGAGACGCTAACATCAAGCCAAATGCCTCAGCCTGAATTGCTGATGTTGCTGGTGGGGATATGGCCGAGATACACAGCTGAGAGCAATGTCGATCGCCTCCGAATTGTATGTGAAAATTGCCAGACTGTTATATACTACAAGATAAATTTATACCTTACATCTGCAGGAAAATTGCACATCTCCCTTGGTTGTCTGATGGTGTCACTTTTTGCTTGGCACATTCATGGTGATGTATGGTTATCACAGAGTGTGTTAGATATATGATGAAACGGTACTGCAGAAGATGCGATCCTGATAACAGAAGCTACGCAAGCCAATTCAGCATCATCATCCTCATATGGCTACATGTGTATATCTTCTCAGGACATGCCATCTCAGCAAGTGTAGGCTCAACCCTTATCTGAAGTCTGAACTATTATTCCAGTCACAGCTACAAGAGAAACTATAGTAGTTGGCATTTTGATTTGTGGACATACATAAAAGTAGAAGCATGATGCTCACGAAAATGTACTCACTCCAATAGCTCTTTCCGCAGACTTAAGGTGAAACCTGAAGTTATCATTCTTAATCACGATCTCCCATCACAGAGTCCCACAGATGAATCATCTTATGTTTCCTTGGCAATATTAATATTTCCAATATGAATTACTCATATTGCTACAACTCTGAATATAGCTAACTGTAAAATAAATCAATAAAGGTGCAAGTTAATATATTAAAATTGGCATTCTCGATAGCTTTGGGCATAATACGACTGGGACCTGTTTTTCCTAATTGATGACAATTATCTGTATTATTAATTTCTAAAACCTCAATATCTGAGGGTGATTATAGGTAATAGTAATCATGCACGTGCAAATGCATGTCTTGACTAATATACAAATATATGTGAGAATAACATGCATAGAAAGATAGTTTGGTTGCACTAAAAAGTATTACAAATCAAGAAAAGATTTCCAGGTAGCATCATATGCATAGAGCCAAAAATAAACTATTATCTTAGTATTTTCTAGACCGCTAATCAATTCCCATGCAACATCCGGAATGTTGTGTGCAGCTTCATTGTCAATGTAGCTGAGCAGGCACATCAAGAATCACTTCCTTAGCTGTGATCTGGTGTGTCTTTCAACATCAGTAACTCGTCACATGCAGGTATGCGTACTGCAATGTTGAAAGACTTGCGGTCCATAGCCTGGTCGGTCTTGAGTATGTCCTGAATTTTCTTGAGACTATATGCTAACTGGATAAGGTTTTGAGTTTACTACCCATTCTTTCCTATGAAATGGTTGGTTGCATTAGAACTGATGCCATCAAAAGAATGGATATTAACTTAAAATGCTCTAAGAGACGACCTACTCCAAGGACTTGACATCATCAATCGACATGATGAATGTGCATAGTTCACCAACTAAATCAGGTGAGTTCTCGGACACGATGCGAGAAGGAAGGATACATGGTGGTGATTTGTCTTTGGTTAAGTCGGACTTGTTTCTTACTCTATCGCTTGACGCCTGTACTCGGTGATGTGGTTGTGGTGGTTGCTTTATAACATAAAGTGGGGGGAAACCCTTTTTCGTCATTAAGTCATTGAGGAAAAAATGTTTGTGAGGAAAAAATGTTTGAAACTTACGCACATTGATAAGTAATTAGTGTTGATCGTACAAAGAATAAAAATGAACATTTGTGAACACTTTCATATTTTGGTCACAATTTCACCAAAAATGGGGCTGAAAAAGAAATTTGAGGGTATTTTTAATTCCTTTTGGCAAAAATGTATGAAACTTACCCAGGATGATAATTATATTACTTTTGATTTTACAGAAATATTCAAATCCTTCTAAAATTTTCAATGTTTGGTCAAAATTTGACCAAAAAGGGGCTGAATTAAATTTAAAGGTATTTTCAAATCTATCTAAAACTTACCCAGAATTATCAGCAGTATATTAGACAAAAATTTTTGGCATCATTTAGCCATTGTCAGGCCATCATGGGTACTCCACATGTTAAAAATATGGGGACATCCTACATCAGTAGAATGACAAAACGATGCTACAGAGGCATCTTAAGAGTAGGTATGCAGAGTTGTCATGCAATATTCATGCAATATTGAGAAGCTCAATTCTTAAATGTTGCAAACAAGGTAAGCACAAACTCAAGTAAATATGAATATGTGATGAAAAGGACCTTAGATGCTGTAGATGCCGATGAGTGGCAATGTTGTGAACCTGTAGAAATAAAGTATGCGTTGTTAGGGAGGAGGTAAAACAAAGACATACATTATTCTTAGTGCGATTGCCTAAATTTCGTATATTAGTGGATCGTTGAAAACATGTTCAGAAAGTTCAGAAGCTATTACGTAGTAATTTTTGTGCCACTTGATGAGTGAGTCGTCATGCAATATTCAAGCAATACTGAGAAGCTCAATTCTTAAATGTTGCAAACAAAGTAAGCACAAACTCAAGTAGATGCTGCAGATGCCGATGAGTGGCAATGTTCTGCCTGTAGAAATAAAGTATGCGTTGTTAGGGAGGAGGCAAAAAAAAGATATAAATTATTCTTAGCAGAATTGCCTAAATTTCATATATTAGTGGATCATTGAAAACATGTTCAGAAAGTTCAGAAGCTATTGCGTAGTAATTTTTGTGCCACTTGATGAGTGAGTCGTCATGCAATATTGAGAAGCTGAATTCTTAAATGTTGCAAACAAAGTAAGCACAAACTCAAATAAATATGAATATGTGACGAAAAGGACCTTAGATGCTGCAGGTGCCGATGAGTGGTAATGTTCTGAACCTGTAGAAATAAAGTATGCGTTGTTAGGGAGGAGACAATAAAAGAAGATATAAATTATTCTTAGTGAGATTGCGTAAATTTCGTATATTAGTGGATCATCGAAAGCATGTTCAGAAAGTTCAGAAGCTCTTGCGTAGTAATTTTCGTGCCACTTGATGAGTGAGTCGTGGTAGCTTGGGAATGTGCAGATTTCCGAGAGCATTGAAATGGTAGTTCGAGTGACAGAGTACATTTTGTGAACCATTTTGGGAATGTACATATTTCGAAAGACCATTGCATTGGATCATGATAATTCACCTTTTAACTGCGGCAATTGTTTGCTGTGTGGAAGGATCATGTAGTAAAAAGTATAGTGAAAGCGCTGGAATATCAGGAGCATAACATGATGCAGTAAATGTGACTAAATGCTCTTGTGTATGGAACATAAACCGGATCATATACTGCGCAATTCCATTGCTGTTCTGTTACCACCTAACTGTTCACAATGCATTTGTATCATGTCTTACCGGTGAAGTTGCTCAATCCCTTTGGTTCAAACGCAAACACTGGCAAATGTGAAACAGAGTCTAAGAGGGCAAAAATTCAGAATGCAAAAAGGTAGGTAGCGTGTAGTCTACAGATTAGGAATAGTTGAGCTTTAGTGCACCAAGAAATAACTATGTACACTTAAATGTAAAAGAAACTTACTTGCTTCTACGCTCACATTTGGCCGCCGGGAAGCAGAAGAGGACCGGGGGGACGGGGCGGAGGCCAAGCTGAAAAGGGCAACATCTGTCAAGTCCCAGGTTAACTATTTCTTTGTAGTGCATAGATTAATTAAATTTGATGGTTCCATATCATGTTGATTTGCTATTTGGAAATGGCAGCATGCTGGATTGCTCTTCTTAACAACCTTAGTGCTTGACGAAGCATTTATGTATTCCAATAGGAGTTGTGCCATGTTTTCTGTTTACGTGGACAGATGCTAAAACTAACTAGTATAATGTCCGTGTGTTGCCACGGACTAATAAAATATGTGTATGAAGAAAAATTTCATGTGACATGAGAGTCATAGACTATTCACATGGGATGATATCTCATGGTCCTCAAGTGGTAGATAAATGCATCTCCTCATTATCGTCCTCTCACCTCCCTCTTATCGCCCACCACAATGACAGTATTCCACTTCCTTCCATGATCCTTTCTCCTCCATGTTTTCTTTCCTAGCCTTGACCTTGCACGATAGCACCAAGTGTCTTGTCCAACTCCGGTTGACCATCCCTAATAAAGATAATGAAAAGGGCTACCAAATGTCTGGCGAGAGATGAAAATTTATGGCAATATCTCATACTATGCAATCAATTATTAAGATAAATTCTTTGTGGCTTCTATCAATATTGTCACATGGGTACATTCCACACACTAAAATGTGATGGTACTTCAATTATAAAATATTCAAAATGCAGCTCTAGTCCATCCTGAGCGACTTCACCCGTGCGATTGAACGTGCTTTCTCTGAAAATACATTTGTATTGAAACATAATTCTCTAAATAGTAGCTTCAAGAAATTGGAAAATATATGTTGTATAAAAATGCTAGAAATACTGATATCATCTCAATAGGACATATTTTCCTTCATGAATTGCATTATCAATAAGGGAGCGGACTGGCATCCATATTCTGCACAACTTGCTGGCCCGTCTCTATTTACACTATGGGGAAAACAATGAAGCATATTTGACAATGAAATATGTGATATGCTTGTCGGTCTGATCAAATATAATATACCATAAAGTGTTGGCCACAACTTTATTTGTACTAAATTTTAATAGAAGAGACCCCTCAAACAAAGAATAGTATTGTTTTTCTCGATGTGATCAACCCTTGCAAGGTGCACAACATCTTGTAAGTTGCAGATACATATTGAAATCTTCACAAACTCAACATTTGAAGGAGTTTCACTGTCTAAATTCTAATTCCTGGGAACTTTGAAAGATAAAAGTAATGCTGACATGCTAGTGGAGAGCATAGTGAACACAATACTGCTACAGACATCCTCCAACGATCTTCTCTAGAATATGGTTATAACATCATCTTGCATGTATACAACATGGCTATTTTTAGACACTGGACGAAATTCTACATGCACCGACGTGGTTTATTTGATGTTCTTAACTGATCCATGTTAAAAAGGAATAAGTAAGAGTACTAACAGCCTAAACATAAGAATGTGACTGTAGAAGAAGTAGAAGAACATCTAGTGTAGTTATTGATAGAAACATAGAAGTAACTACTATAAGAAAATGGCAAGAGCCATCGGGGATGCCAAGAAGAGGGAGATGTCTAGTATACACCAGTGCAAACAACTGGGTTGCCACTGCTTTTACTTTTCAAAAAATCTAATGTGCTCGGGGGCATTCGCAAACCTCTCGGTGCCCATCCCTCCTTTTATGGTGGAGGCTTTTTGGTGATTCAAATTGATTGTAAATGCCTGAAAATTGTATGTTCAATAGAATTAATAGAAATCCTGAACAACTAAAGGAGAATTGGTTTCCTTAGTGCTGTTTGAATACTTCTCATACCGAGTAACGCTACTACCCTTCAACAACCAAGTATCACTATAACAAACTGTTATTTAACATACACCAAGTAAAAGCTCTCCAATAAATAATGTAATTAAGTGATGTGCAGTTTAGTGAACAGATTAAGCAGCTGATCTAGTGATAAAATGTGCAGAATTGTCACATAAGTAAATGTCACATATAAGAGCTTTTTAAATTTTAGTGTAACAGTTCTGTTGATGTAATTAAGCAAGAAGGCATGTTGTGCAGGAGTACATATACACCATTAAAATGAAAAGGAAAAATTCTATAACGCCTAATTAGTTCATGAAATTAGGGAAGCGGATTTGTAGCACTTGGGTGCTCCACACCCCTATACGAACATTAAACTCAAAAAAATACCGAGAAATTTGAAAAAAAATCTGGGATTTGGGGATATCAAACATGGGTTCCCAATCTACTCCCGTATGAAATTACATGAAAAATACCAGGAAAAGTATTTGTGACAAACAACACAAAAAATTCCTACGTATAGAAAAAAACTGTTTAGATGGATTTTTTTTTCGAATAGAAATTCCTTCGCCATGGATACGTTTCCTGGTATTTTGTCACGAAACTTGACACGGGAGTAGATTGAGAACTCTGGTTCGCTATCCCCAAAATTTAGTTTTTTTTAAAAAAATGGGTATTTTTAGATTTAATATTCGTACAGGGGTGTGGAGCACCCATGAGCTCCTGTGTATTTTCCATGAACCACTACATTATAAATTGGATACATTCATTAGCGGGATAACACAATGGGAAGTATGTCTCATTGTAATAAAACATACAATGAACACCCAAGAATGTAAGCATCTGACATATTGAGCGATAAAAGCCTCACTATGAGTACGAATTTTAGTTTCAAATCAGGCATGCAAATCAGCCAATTTTATGATCTAGCTATCGCCTTTGCTATACAAAAAATTATCTATAGGTACTAAGGTACAGGGTAATTATTTAAAACTAAGATGGCAAGAAAAAAATACAATACCTTGTTCATTTTCTCTCTCTAATATATGCAACCATGAGAATGTCGCGTATCCAGGTACAGTTTTCAAGTAGCATCATCAGATCTCTTATCCAAGCGACACAGAGCAAGAACATTTATCTTCAGTGGTATTAGTCTATTAGATAGATATTGCAAGCCAAAAATCTACCACCGATACATCTCTCCTTTGCTGAAGAAATCTCGCCATGCAAACCTGAAGAATTTTATTAAACATGTGCAAAAATAAATACTACGACTATCCAAAAAATAGTAACATTACACATGAAGAGTACAATAACTCATAATATAAGATGATTTCCTAGCTACTATGAGAATAATGAGTTGTTTGCAACACTGCATCTTCTCCTGAACATTGGTATATCTTTAATTCAGTAACGTATAGTCAAAAGTATAAAACATAAATCTTGGTATACTGCACACAAATACTTATTAGGCACACAAACCGGTATTTTCCAAGGTCTTGGTTTCACAATACCATAACTGAAATTAGCAAGATATTAGCCTCAAATCAGGAAGGTCTTGGTTTCTCTTTGCCAATAAACCAAGACAAATAACTTAGATATACAATGCAACCAGAAAGCCCAATCCTCTACCATTTACCAACTCTAGTCAGATGATTAGCATTGACTCAGAACAAAAAAAAAGGAGGTGGATTTGCATTACCATATTGTGGTGGCGTGGAGTTGTTGGCCCTACAGCATCGGTCCAAGATGAGACATCCGTGCAAAGTCAGTCGTTGGCACGCCGGCGGCATCGTTCAGCACGGGTGCCAACGAGGGGTTGGCGTGTAGGCGTCGGTCGCCACCTCCAAACTGTCCCGTCCATCCATGATGGTGCAGCGTTGGCCTAGCATTCATAAACACAACTTCCACATACTTGCAAAACTTTTTTAACTGAAAAACTGTAGAAGCCTCACAATAACACGGTACTATAATGAAACTAATTATAATCATTATTATTTATAATAAGAGAATAATTGTCAATGGTAATAACAAGTCCAACAAACATATTACCTCATCAAAGACATCCATGGAATCCACTTGCTGCAACATTTCCATATAAGCGGGAAGGTATCTCTGAAATTCCTCTTCAAATGGATTGTAACATAAAACACGATGTTGTAGTGAAATCAAGGGATGAACCTTCAAGATGCTCAAAATC
Source organism: Elymus sibiricus (assembly GCA_039707655.1). Classification (NCBI taxonomy): domain Eukaryota; kingdom Viridiplantae; phylum Streptophyta; class Magnoliopsida; order Poales; family Poaceae; genus Elymus; species Elymus sibiricus. Next base: position 379,286,338 of record CM077663.1, read on the forward strand.
TAGGAATAAAAAAAGAAACATACTTTGAATTTCAATGAGATCCCTCGGGAAGTTCCTTTGCATTAGAACATGCCTTTACTCGAAGATTCCCCTTTTACGTTTCCAACCAGGATGTAAAATCGTTTTTAGCTTAGTAGTTGTCTTCATCTTCTCCATCAGAATCCAGCCACATATACATGAACGAACAAGTACCATAGTGAATTCTATAAATTACAAACCATTTGAAGCGCATAAATCCGTCTACACATGGAATTAGACACGAGAGCAGATCATCTACTATCCAAAGCCAATCCTCACATCATTTGTAGAAACTGCAAGCCAAATCAGACAACAGCGAAACTGAAGAGCACCATTTACCTCTGAATGGCAGGCATCCTTTCTCAAAAAAGCTGATCCAAGTTGAGGTAGCCCAAGAATCCACACGTGCTGGGGTGATGTGGAGGTAGGCTGGCAGCCCCATCTCCTTGGCCACATGCACCGCGGATCCCATGGCACGGATCACCGACGGGACTCCCATAGTCCTTCCATTCCTCCCGACAAGCTCCAACGCCCCCCCGACGGCGCATTGCACATCGACCCGTGGAATTCGTCCTTGTTGGGTACGATGGGGGGGCGTCGTGGGAATTACGGCGACGGCGACAGTGGCGATGCGTGAATTTTGCGATGTGTGGCGATGCGTAGAGTTTATTCAGTCGGGTGTTGTGTTGGTTTTATTTAGGCGCTCGGATGGTTGCGGCTGGCTATTTCTCTGTTCTTTTGGTTGGAGTACTTTGGGTGACGGCCTGACGGGAGGAGGGGTTTTTGTATGGGGGCACGTTCTTTTGTATGTAAAAAAAATCGGTGGACAAGGGGGGATCGAAGGAGGGCAGGAACGAACGAAAACCAACTACAACCTATGAAGTGAGTCTTTAGGAGTAAAGATATTTAGTCTGTTTTTAGTCAATCATATTTTTGATTAAACTATGTTATTTGTTTCCAAAAATAAATTGCATTGATGAGAGATCATTTGTATGTTAGGAAAGTGTTGGTTTACAAGGAAAGAGTGGAGAGGATTTTGTTTGCTTAAAATATGTTATTTGTTTCCTAAAAAAATTGCATTGATGGGAGATCTTTTGTATGTTAGGAAAGTGTTGGTTTAGGAAACATGCGTGAAATTGATTTTATTATTTGGTAATGTGCTATTTTTGTCTGCCCGTTTGTAACATGTCTCATTAGGAAAGTTTAAAAATGTTAGTAAAGTTTTTAATGGGATGGTGAAAAAACCAATGTGAGGAGATGATGGTGGGACGTGGGACGAAAGAAAAACCGTGGATGCAATTCTACCAACCGAGCATTTAGGAGTAAGATTACTAAATATATGATGATGGAAGGAGAGACGAAGAAAAACCGGACGAAAAACACAAACGAAGGTAAGAGGGGAGACGAAAAAAACCCGTTGAACCTAAGCTACCAACGCCTCCTCCTAAGATGGGAGAGAAGACGAAAAAAACCCTGAAACCAACGCCTCCTCCTAATGTAATTCGGTGATGTATGGAAATATTAATTAATGGGATTGAGCCATTTATGGTAAGGTTAATTAATTCATTATATTGATTGATTCATTAGATTTGGTCTTTAAAGATGCATTAGATGATTTATTCTTTCACATAAATAACTTACTAAATATATGATGATGGGAGAAGGGACGGAAAAAAACCGGCCGAAAAAAAACCAGACGAAGGTGGGAGGGGAGATGAAAAAAACCCAAGAAAGAAGCTACCAACTGTCCCTTCAGGAGTAGAGAAAAACCAGAAAAGTATTAGTGGCAAACAACACAAAAAAATTCCTACGTATAGAAAAAAATTGTTTGGATGGATTTTTTTTTCGAAAAGAAATTCCTTCGCCACGGATACGTTTCCTGGTATTTTGTCACGAAACTTGACACGGGAGTAGATTGAGAACTCTGGTTCGCTATCCCCATATTTTAGTTTTTTTTAAAATTTTTGGATATTTTTAGGTTTAATATCCGTACAGGGGTGTGGAGCACCCAGGAGCTCCTGTGTATTTTCCATGAACCACTACATTATAAATTGGACACATTCATTAGCGGGATAACACAATGGGAAGTATGTCTCATTGTAATAAAACATACAATGAACACCCAAGAATGTAAGCATCTGACATATTTAAAAGCCTCACTATGAGTACGAATTTTACTTTCAAATCAGGCATGCAAATCAGGCAATTTTATGATCTAGCTATCGCCTTTGCTATACAAAAAATTATCTATAGGTACTAAGGTACCGGGTAATTATTTAAAACTAAGATGGCAAGAAAAAAAATAATACCTTGTCCATTTTTTCTCTCTAATATATGCAACCATGAGAATGTCGCGTATCCAGGTATAGTTTTCAAGTAGCATCATCAGATCTCTTATCCAAGCGACACAGAGCAAGAACATTTTATCTTCAGTGGTATTAGTCTATTAGATAGATATTGCAAGCCAAAAATCTACCACCGATACATCTTTCCTTTGCTGAAGAAATCTCGCCATGCAAACCTGAAGAATTTTAATAAACATGTGCAAAAATAAATACTACGACTATCCAAAAAATAGTAACATTACACATGAAGAGTACAATAACTCATAATATAAGATGATTTCCTAGCTACTATGAGAATAATGAGTTGTTTGCAACACTGCATCTTCTCCTGAACATTGGTATATCTTTAATTCAGTAACGTATAGAAGTCAAAAGTATAAAATGTAAATCTTGCTATACTGCACACAAATACTTATTAGACACACAAACCGGTATTTTCCAAGGTCTTGGTTTCACAATACCATAACTGAAATTAGCAAGATATTAGCGTCAAATCAGCAAGGTCTTGGTTTCTCTTTGCGAATAAACCAAGACAAATAACTTAGATATACAATGCAACTAGAAAGCCCAATCCTCTACCATTGACCAACTCTAGTCAGATGATTAGCATTGACTCAGAACAAAAAAAGGGAGGTGGACTTCAATTACCATATTGTGGTGGCCTGGAGTTGCTGCCCCTACAACATCGGTCCAAGATGAGACATCCGTGCAAAGTCAGTCGTTGGCACGCCGGCGGCATCATTCAGCACGGGTGCCAGCGAGGGGTTGGCGTGTAGGCGTCGGTCGCCGCCTCCAAACTGTCCTGTCCATCCATGATGGTGGAGCGTTGGCCTAGCATTCATAAACACAACTTCCACATACTTGCAAAACTTTTTTTAATTGAAAAACTGCAGAAGCCTCACAATAACACTGTACTATAATGAAACTAATTATAATCATTATTATTTATAATAAGAGAATAATTGTCAATAGTAAGACCAAGTCCAACAAACATATTACCTCATCAAAGACATCCATGGAATCCACTTGCTGCAACATTTCCATATAAGCGGGAAGGTATCTCTGAAATTCCTCTTCAAATGGGTTGTAACATAAAACACGATGTTGTAGTGAAATAAAGGGATGAACCTTCAAGATGCTCAAAATCTAGGAATAAAAAGAGAAACATACTTTGAATTTCAATGAGATCCCTCGGGAAGTTCCTTTGCAGTAGAACATGCCTTTACTCGAAGATTCCCCTTTTACGTTTCCAACCAGGATGTAAAATCGTTTTCAGCTTAGTAGTTGTCTTCATCTTCTCCATCAGAATCCCGCCACATATACATGAACGAACAAGTACCACAGTGAATTCTATAAATTACAAACCATTTGAAGCGCATAAATCTTTCTACACGTGGAATTAGACACGGGAGCAGATCATCTACTATCCAAAGCCAATCCTCACATCATTTGTAGAAACTGCAAGCCAAATCAGACAACAGCGAAACTGAAGAGCACCATTTACCTCTGAATGGCAGGCATCCTTTCTCAAAAAAGCTGATCCACGTTGAGGTAGCCCAAGAATCCACACGTGTTGGGGTGATGTGGAGGTAGGCTGGTAGCCCCATCTCCTTGGCCACGTGCACTGCGGATCCCATGGCACGGATCACCGACAGGACTCCCATAGTCCTTCCGTGCCTCCCGACAAGCTCCGACGCCCCCCCCCCCGACGGCGCATTGCACGTCGACCCGTGGAATTCGTCCTTGTTGGGTACAATGGGGGGGGGGGCGTCGTGGGAATTACGGCGACGGCGACAGTGGTGATGCGTGAATTTTGCGATGCCTGGCGATGCGTAGAGTTTATTCGCTCGGGTGTTGTGTTGGTTTTATTTAGGCGCTCGGATGGTTGCGGCTGGCTATTTCTCTGTTCTTTTGGCTGGGGTACTTTGGGTGACGGCCTGACGGGAGGAGGGGTTTTTGTATGTGGGCACGTTCTTTTGTATGTAAAAAAAGTCGGTGGACAAGGGGGGGGGGTCGAAGGAGGGCAGGAACGAACGAAAACCAACTACAACCTATGAAGTGAGTCTTTAGGAGTAAAGAAATTTAGTCTATTTTTAGTCAATCATATTTTTGATTAAACTATGTTATTTATTTCCAAAAATAAATTGCATTGATGAGAGATCATTTGTATGTTAGGAAAGTGTTGGTTTACAAGGAAAGAGTGGAGAGGATTTTGTTTGCTAAAAATATGTTATTTCTTTCCTAAAAAAATTGCATTGATGGGAGATCTTTTGTATGTTAGGAAAGTGTTGGTTTAGGAAACATGCGTGAAATTGATTTCATTATTTGGTAATGTGCTATTTTTGTCTGCTCGTTTGTAACATGTCTCATTAGGAAAATTTAAAAATGTTGGTAAAGTTTTTAATGGGATGGTGAAAAAACCAATGTGAGGAGATGATGGTGGGACGTGAGACGAAAATAGACTAGACGAAAATAAACCGGACAAAAATAAACCGTGGATGCAATTCTACCAACCGAGCATTTTGGAGTAAGATTACTAAATATATGATGATGGAAGGAGAGACGAAGAAAAACCGGACGAAAAAAACCAAATGAAGGTAAGAGGGGAGACGAAAAAAAACGTTGAACCTAAGCTACCAACGCCTCCTCCTAAGGTGGGAGGGAAGACGAAAAAAACCCTGAAACCAACGCCTCCTCCTAATGTAATTCGGTGATGTATGGAAATATTAATTAATGTGATTGAGCCATTTATGGTAAGGTTAATTAATTCATTATATTGATTGATTCATTAGATTTGGTCTTTAAAGATGCATTAGATGATTGATTCTTTCACATAAATACATTACTAAATATATGATGATGGGAGAAGGGACGAAAAAAAACCGGACGAAAAAAAACCAGACGAAGGTGGGAGGGGAGACGAAAAAAACCAAGAAAGAAGCTACCAACTCTCCCTTCAGGAGTAGAGAAATACCAGTAAAAGTATTTGTGGCAAACAACACAAAAAATTCCTACGTATAGAAAAAAACTGTTTGGATGGTTTTTTTTCGAACAGAAATTCTTTCGCCACGGATACGTTTCCTGGTATTTTGTCACGAAACTTGACACGGGAGTAGATTGAGAACTCTGGTTCGCTATCCCCAAATTTTAGTTTTTTTTTAAATTTAGGTATTTTTAGGTTTAATATTCATACAGGGGTGTGGAGCACCCAGGAGCTCCTGTGTATTTTCCATGAACCACTACATTATAAATTGGATACATTCATTAGCGGGATAACACAATGGGAAGTATGTCTCATTGTAATAAGATATACAATGAACACCCAGGAATGTAAGCATCTGACATATTGAGCGATAAAAGCCTCACTATGAGTACGAATTTTACTTTCAAATCAGGCATGCAAATCAGGCAATTTTATGATCTAGCTATGGCCTGTGCTATACTAAAAATTATCTATAGGTACTAAGGTACCGGGTAATTATTTAAAACTAAGATGGCAAGAAAACAAATACAATACCTTGTCCATTTTTTCTCTCTAATATATGCAACCATGAGAATGTCGCGTATCCAGGTATAGTTTTCAAGTAGCATCATCAGATCTCTTATCCAAGCGACATCGAGCAAGAACATTTTATCTTCAGTGGTATTAGTCTATTAGATAGATATTGCAAGCCAAAAATCTACCACTGATACATATCTCCTTTGCTGAAGAAATCTCGCCATGCAAACCTGAAGAATTTTATTAAACATGTGCAGAAATAAATACTACGACTATCCAAAAAATAGTAACATTACACATGAAGAGTACAATAACTCATAATATAAGATGATTTCCTAGCTACTATGAGAATAATGAGTTGTTTGCAACACTGTATCTTCTCCTGAACATTGGTATATCTTTAATTCAGTAACGTATAGAAGTTAAAAGTATAAAACATAAATCTTGGTATACTGCACACAAATACTTATTAGGCACACAAACCTGTATTTTCCAAGGTCTTGGTTTCACAATACCATAACTGAAATTAGCAAGATATTAGCCTCAAATCAGCAAGGTCTTGGTTTCTCTTTGCGAATAAACCAAGACAAATAACTTAGATATACAATGCAACTAGAAAGCCCAATCCTCTACCATTGCCCAACTCTAGTCAGATGATTAGCATTGACTCAGAACAAAAAAAGGGAGGTGGATTTGCATTACCATATTGTGGTGGCGTGGAGTTGCTGCCCCTACAACATCGGTCCAAGATGAGACATCCGTGCAAAGTCAGTCGTTGGCACGCCGGCGGCATCGTTCAGCACGGGTGCCAACGAGGGGTTGGCTTGTAGGCGTCGGTCGCCGCCTCCAAACTGTCCCGTCCATCCATGATGGTGGAGCGTTGGTGTAGCATTCATAAACACAACTTCCACATACTTGCAAAACTTTTTTTAATTGAAAAACTGCAGAAGCCTCACAATAACACGGTACTATAATGACACTAATTATAATCATTATTATTTATAATAAGAGAATAATTGTCAATAGTAAGAACAAGTCCAACAAACATATTACCTCATCAAAGACATCCATGGAATCCACTTGCTGCAACATTTCCATATAAGCGGGAAGGTATCTCTGAAATTCCTCTTCAAATGGGTTGTAACATAAAACACGATGTTGTAGTGAAATCAAGGGATGAACCTTCAAGATGCTCAAAATCTAGTCTAGGAATAAAAAGAGAAACATACTTTGAATTTCAATGAGATCCCTCAGGAAGTTCCTTTGCAGTAGAACATGCCTTTACTCGAAGATTCCCCTTTTACGTTTCCAACCAGGATGTAAAATCGTTTTCAGCTTAGTAGTTGTCTTCATCTTCTCCATCAGAATCCCGCCACATATACATGAACGAACAAGTACCATAGTGAATTCTATAAATTACAAACCATTTGAAGCGTATAAATCTGTCTACACGTGGAATTAGACACGGGAGCAGATCATCTACTATCCAAAGCCAATCCTCACATCATTTGTAGAAACTGCAAGCCAAATCAGACAACAGGGAAACTGAAGAGCACCATTTACCTCTGAATGGCAGGTATCCTTTCTCAAAAAAGCTGATCCAAGTTGAGGTAGCCCAAGAATCCACACGTGCTGGGGTGATGTGGAGGTAGGCCGTCAGCCCCATCTCCTTGGCCACGTGCACTGCGGATCCCATGGCACGGATCACCGGTAGGACTCCCATAGTCCTTCCGTGCCTCCCGACAAGCTCCGACGCCCCCCCCCCCGACGGCGCGTTGCACGTCAACCCGTGGAATTCGTCCTTGTTGGGTACGATTGGGGGGGGGGGGGGGGGGCGGCCGTCGTGGGAATTACGGCGACGGCGACAGTGGCGATGCGTGAATTTTGCGATGCCTGGCGATGCGTAGTGTTTATTCGCTCGGGTGTTGTGTTGGTTTAATTTAGGCGCTCGGATGGTTGCGGCTGGCTATTTCTCTGTTCTTTTGGCAGGGGTACTTTGGGCGACGGCCTGACGGGAGGAGGGGTTTTTGTATGTGGGCACGTTCTTTTGTATGTAAAAAAAATCGGTGGACAAGGGGGGATCGAAGGAGGGCAGGAACAAACGAAAACAACTACAACCTATGAAGTGAGTCTTTAGGAGTAAAGATATTTAGTCTATTTTTAGTCAATCATATTTTTGATTAAACTATGTTATTTATTTCCAAAAATAAATTGCATTGATGAGAGATCATTTTTATGTTAGGAAAGTGTTGGTTTACAAGGAAAGAGTGGAGAGGATTTTGTTTGCTTAAAATATGTTATTTGTTTCCTAAAAAAATTGCATTGATGGGAGATCTTTTGTATGTTAGGAAAGTGTTGGTTTAGGAAACATGCGTGAAATTGATTTCATTATTTGGTAATGTGCTATTTTTGTATGTCCGTTTGTAACGTGTCTCATTAGGAAAGTTTAAAAATGTTAGTAAAGTTTTTAATGGGATGGTGAAAAAACCAACGTGAGGAGATGATGGTGGGACGTGAGACGAAAATAGACCAGACGAAAATAAATGGGACAAAAATAAACCGTGGATGCAATTCTACCAACCGAGCATTTAGGAGTAAGATTACTAAATATATGATGATGGAAGGAGAGACGAAGAAAAACCGGACAAAAAAACCAAACGAAGGTAAGAGGGGAGACGAAAAAAATCTTGAACCTAAGCTACCAACGCCTCCTCCTAAGGTGGGAGGGAAGACGAAAAAAACCCTGAAACCAACGCCTCCTCCTAATGTAATTCGGTGATGTATGGAAATATTAATTAATGTGATTGAACCATTTATGGTAAGGTTAATTAATTCATTAGATTGATTGATTCATTAGATTTGGTCTTTAAAGATTCATTAGATGATTGATTCTTTCACATAAATACATTACTAAATATATGATGATGGGAGAAGGGACGAAAAAAAACCAGACGAAAAAAACCAGACGAAGGTGGGAGGGGAGACTAAAAAAAAAAACCAAGAAAGAAGCTACCAACTCTCCCTTTAGGAGTAGAGATAAGAGAGTAGTCACCACAATCTGCTAGTACCCATAGAGACAGATCTCTGTTCTCATGTTTCACAGTAACATAATTTCGTTTATATGTTACCATAACAAAATTGCACATCTCTTGTTTTTCTTCTTCTCCCGGGAAGCGAAGACAAGTCGAGAGGCGGTTGATTTTAAAAGGCAGCGCTTGCAATTCGCGAGTCTTATTTCCTCAACCTTTTTCTGTTTGTCAATGAGAGTAACCGTACATTTAAAAGAAACATCCTACCGGATGAAAGAAATTTTATCGGGTAGCATAACCTTGTTGAAGGAATGACTCTGCACATAGTAACATTCGGTGCTTACCAAATATATGTTGTATGCATGGGTTGGTTTCCATTTGCAGATGGAATTGTTGTTCCTGACATATGGTGTGATCAACGCAGGGGGAGACAGATCTGCGTGTCATTTGTGAGAGATTTCTTGATTCATGCCTGGGCGAAGGGTGCGGCGAACGGAGCGGGAGGAACGGCTCCCGCGGCGAAGGGCGCGGCCGCTCCCGCGGCGACCTCCGGCGAAAGGCTCAGCGGGCGGCTCCCGCGGCGACCTGCGGCGAAGGCCGCGGCAGGTCTCGTGGCGAAGGGCGTGGCGGCTCCCGCGGCGACATGCGGCGAAGGGCGCGGCGGGCGGCTCCCGTGGCGAAGGGCGTGGCGGCTCCCGCGGGAGGAACGGCGGGGCGGCGAACGGCGCGGGAGGATCGGCGTGCGGAGGCTGCCCCTGCTGTGGCGTCCGTTGGGACGAGGAGGGGGAGGGGCGAGAGGTCGTGCGGGCGTGCGGTGTTGGCAGCGTTTTTTTTTCTTTTGAACGGCGGGGCAGGGTCAGCGATCGATGGCTTAATGATGCGTGGTTTGCAGTGTTAAACACCGGAGGATTAAGGGCCATTAGATATTGTTGATGGATGGATCTGATTGTTTGGATCTGCCCCCTCTCGTTCTTTTATAGGGGTAGTAGATAATGCGATGTTTTGATGGGCCTTTTTGCGCGGTGATTTTGTGTTGTCTGCTAATCAACTCATACTTATGTGAGGAAATTTTTGGTGTCGGTGACTGCATGTATTATATTGGTGCTATATTGTCACATGTTGATGCTTCTTTTTTCTAGGTGATGAGAGCGTGCGTGTGATTGGTATGGTTTTTTGGGCCGGTTGCTTCCGATTGATTTGAAAAATTGTTGACCCAGTAAAAATCATGAACCAAATCCAATATTGAATTTCTCAATGGAATGAGAGAGCTTCAAAATTAAGGAGCATAGTGAATTAAAAGAATTTTGTGAGAGATTGTTGACCCGGTCAAAATTGATAACATAATTCTAAATTGATGACCTCAATTGAATGAGAGGCCTTCAATTCTAGGAAGTTTAGTGATATTGTATATTCCTACTACTGAGTTTAGTTGCCCATTGAGGTTCATCAGCACATCACTCTCTTACCCCCCATAAGATGCATCTTCCAGAGCTTGTCGTATATTTTGAGTGTATTCTAAGAATTTCCCAATTTATTGGTTTAAGAAAATTCGAAATTCTGTAGATAAAGAGAAATTGGTGGGGCCAAGTGCCATAGAGAGATGGGAGAAAATATAAGGTTGCCCGCAACCATTGATACATGAAAAAGAGAGCTCCTCATCAAGTTCCTTCTGGTTCATCTCAGTGCGCAGCATCAAGTTGGTGTTCGATCCGGTACTTGGCCTGTACGCGAGTTTTTGCTTTGAGCAGCAACCTCCTGCTCCTCGATTCCTCGATTCGGTGCGCCCCGGTTCATGGAGCAGCATTGTATCTCCAAGACATCGCCGACAACTCCACGGTACTGCGGCAGCGTAAAGGTTTACTGGGACAACGTCAACCTGACATGCCTTGCCTCATCGACATGGCAGCTTCGAGTGTCGTCGACATAATGACACCCTTATGTACTTTATGGACATATTGCCATTGCTTTTGAACACATACATATGCCTGTGTTACACTCATACTATAATGGAACTAGGATTTAATATTCTGAATAATTTGTTGAAATTGCACATATTTCAACATAGCTTACATCTCTGCTTGTTCATCGTTCATCACTTTCTTCTGGTAGCAAGTACCAACTCCTTTTTTTTCAAAAAGCAGGATGACCCTGGCCTCTGCATCTGTGCGATGCATGCATCTATTTTATTAATTATTCACCGAGACCTTACAAAGTAATACTCCATCAATAAGTCTGAGTTCACCATCTTGACAACATATGTCCCTACTCATATGCACTTGATGAAGGGGTGCAGATTGTGTGAGCTGTATACCCAGGCCTCACATCAAAGCCTAACATCTAAAACCGGAGGCCCCAACCAAGCCGCAATGCCAGGTCTGAGGCACACCAGTCCGACGCACTCTCAGCGGGCACTGCATGCACCCGCCGCAGAGGTCGTCGTCACCATCTTCCAGCGATCCATCTTCAGAGCAGGTATTGCCGCATCGACCTTGCCAGGCCTGCCGTCGACGCCACCACGACGCCAGACAGCTCCCCTGCCTTGCGCGAGTCCATCATCTCACGCCCGTCGTCGAGACCCCGCTGCACCATGCCGCTAAGACTCACCGTCGTCGACACAGTAGATGTACACCACTCCACTCCTTGTGTCCTCCGTATAGAAGAGGCTCCAAAACAATGCCCTCATGAGGGAGAGCGACACCGAGAGCGCCGCCATCATCCGATCCGGGATACCGGATCAGGGGTTTCCCCTGGAGCAGCGCGAGTGGGTAGAAGGTGGCTGCAATGGCGGTGCCTTCAACAAGGTAATGACGTGTAGACGCCACCATCGCCTGCCATGACCATAGTCGGAGCTCGGTTTTCACCGGCAGCCGCGCCTCCTTGCCGCCGTGGCTAGCCATGGGATCTAGGGATCTGCCACAACCAGCCGGCCAACCACCTCTGGTGGAGGAGGAGGCCACGACCGCCACACTCGGTATTGGGGACCCCGATTTCCTCGTGCTGTGGGACTAGCCCAGAAACCCGCAAGCTGACGTCAGAGACGTTGAGATGCAGCCGGTACAAGGGCTTGGGTGGCTGCCCGTCTGAACCCATCTGGGCCTAGATCGGGCGCGTCCACCGCCGCCGCCACCCGCTACCCTTGACCGTCCGCCGTCGCAGGTCGCAGATCCTGTCCGCCGCCTTCCCGCGACACTGCCGTTAGATCGCCGGTGCAGAACGCCGCCACCTCGATCCATTATATGGTTGAGGGATCCGCCGCCATTGCCATGCCAGATGGGCTTTGCCCGGCGATGCCCACGGCAGCAGCAGCGGGAGAGAGGAGCTTGGCGTGGAGGAGGCCTTGAGTCGGCCAGTGGGGCTGCCCCGGTGCGGCCCGGCACGGCCGCACGGGAGCAGGGGTCGGGCATTCCTTCCTAGGTTGTTTGCCCCTGACACTGTCTGCGTATTCTCAAGTGCCAACTCCTAAATGGGTCAACACAAATGCACTTTGGGCTGTCCGCGAGTGCTGCCGACATAACGACACCCTTATGTACTTTTTGGACATAGTGCTATTGCTTTTCAACACATACATATGCCTGTGTTACACTCATACTATGATGGAACTAGGATTTAATATTCTGAACAATTTGCTGAAACTGCACATATTTCAACAGAGCTTACATCTTTGCTTGTTCATCATTCATCACTTTCTTCTGGTAGCAAGTACCAACTCCTAAATGGGTCAACCAGCACAAATGCACTTTGCACTAGTAGAAAACAGGGCTTTGGTCCAGGCCAAATAATTACATTAGTCCCGGTCGTGTTACGAACCGGGACTAATGGGTGCATCAGTCCCGGTTCGTGAGGCCAGGACGCCGGCTGGGCCTCGGCGGGCACCAGTCCCGGTTCGTCTGACCCCTTTAGTCCCGGTTCCAGACACGAACCGGGACTAAAGGTCCTCGCTCCTGGCGCACTACCTTTAGTCCCGGTTGGTGGCTGGAACCGGGACTAAAGGGAAGTCTTCTATCCCGGTTCTAGCCACAAACCGGGACTAAAGATATGCCTATATATATGCTTGCCCCTGCCCGCTCACTTCTCTGTGTTTTGGCCAGCCGACGTGTGGGAGGTGTGTGCTGCTCTGCTCCCACCTCCTATGCATACGAGGTGTTCGATGAAATGCCCGAGCCACGCTTAAGCTTTCTCCTCTCCAAGCTCGACCTCCAAGCTTCATTTTCTTCAAGATTTGTCTAGGTTTGGCGGTCCGTCACGTCCCGTCGCCGTTCTCACCGTCGTCGATCGCCCCCTTCGGCTTCGGCGCCAACGCCACCTGGCAGTAGGTAAGTAGGTACTACTACCTGACCTCCACCATCCGTCTTGAGGCGCACCTCCACTCCATTATAATGCATTAATGTTCAGTAGAAACGGCTGCTTCGTGCACTGCATCCTCATCAATCTCTGTCTAGGCGTGATTAGAAACTCAAGTGTAATTGTGTGTTTGAAGTCTGAGCGGAGCAGTTTCCAAAAGATGAGGCGCCATTAATTACCCCCTTTCTACCTCGCTGGCGGATCTCCCGAGGGCAGGATCGACCGGCCCCGGATTCCCTCGCGCCTCGGGTGGATCCCACCGCAGGCCGCCTGTATCCAGCGCCCGCTGCATCCTCTCTGTATCGACCTCCCCTGATTTTTCTTTTGAAATATATCGACACCTCCCCTGATTCGTTCCTCTCTCGAGCGTTTTTTTTTTCTTTTATTACGTTTTTTTTTAGACAATTTTTTTTCTTTTATTACGTAGACGAGAGCCTGCTCCTCCATCGTAGGTATCAATTATCAACCAACCTATGCATATCACAAGCATAATTGCTTTTGTTCTTCGTTACCAACCAACGTATGAGGGGGCATGCAGTGTACGAGTTGTTCGAGCAGATGGCATACTACAGGATTGATCGCGTCCAACCTGTTCGTCTACCTGGCCTGACGGAGAAGCTGCACTAGGGGACGATGAAGGCGTCCAACAACGTCACCAACTGGCACAGCGCCGTCTTAATCACGCCCTTGATCAGCGCCCACGCCTACCTCGGCCTCTACTGGACCTTCGTCATCGGCTCCGCTATCTATTTCATGGCAACCAACAGTCTCCTCTCCTTCCTAAAACTGCTTGTCACCTTCTCCGCCTTGCTTTTTCTGGGCTAATTTATAGGTTTGTTTATTTAATAAATTTCCTGGTGGTGCGGGCAGGGAGTCCAAGTACTAGCATGTCACTCTTTGTATGTCTTGAGCACCACGGCAGCCTCCCCGACAACATCGCCGCTTGTTATTGTGGATCCACGATGCAAGAATGTTTTCATGGTAGCTCAAAGGGGTGGAATGGAGAGGAAGAAAGGATGTGGTGTCATGCTCAATTTTGTCTCAAGACAACGGTGGCCAGTGGCAGGGTGACTATGGCGAGGTTCAGTCCGTCCACCATGATGATATCGGTAGTCGCAGGTACCATAATTTTCCCCCTGAAATCTTAAAAGTGCACGCGCACTATTTGGCGAGACCGAGCGGCCGCACTACGCGACAGCCGACACGAACCTCACACGCTCGGTCCATCTCGTCACTGAAAAAAGGAAAAACAATTCGTATCCCCTCCCGAGCCCCACGGCCTTCCCCTTCCTCCCCCACTAACCACCGCCGCCGCGCACTCCGCCTCCTCCCTCGCGCCGCCTCCTGATGGCGCCAGCTCGCCGTCGCCGACCTCCCGTCGCGGTTGCCCATCACCACCCCAGCAGGCCTCTCGTCTTTCCCGTTACCATGAGCCGCCACAGGAAGCAGTCCCCAACCTCCGGCGCCGTCGCAACTCATCTTCTGCCACGGGCACACGCCGCTCGGCGGCTCCGCACGGCTGTGAATCCTCGCACTGAGCCGTGAGGGCTCCGTCGCCTATGCAAGTGCCCATCACATACAGGTAGTATTCCCCTTCCTTCTCCCCACTGATCTCTCTCTCTCTCTCTCCCCACCAAAACACCCGCCCTGATTTCTCTCTCTCTCTTCACTGATCTCTCATTCTTCAAGAGGATTCAGCCGTGAACTTGTTTGGATTTGCAGGAATGGGCGTTGTTGGATCTAAATCTGGTTAATACTAGTATTCTGCCTTTGCTGTCATTTTCCTACTTCATAAATTTACTCCGTAAAGTTCATATATTTAGTAGTCTGGGCTCGGGAAATTTAATTGCAATGTTGATTCAACTTGGGTTTTGTATGGCAGCTGAAGTAAAATACAAAATTTTGTAGCTTAACAGTTGTAATCTAATCTACCAGATATTGATGGCAGCAATTAGACTTTTGATGTTTGTGTAGTTCATCTACATGTTATGGACAAATTTTCATTCAGTCATCTAATCCACCTCCACTTATGGCATGTCTAGTCTGCTACCTTACCCAAATAGTACTAGTACTGAAATATTAACAACATTTTCATTCTCACAGATTGTTAACTCAACCCCTTTTAGGTTTTTTTTTTCTGGAAATGTAGTCAAATTCATTGTACAGGTGCATCACTTTTGTGATCCTGCTAGTCAATCTCCGGTATGATGCTTGGAATGTTGTACTGTACAGGAGTTTCGGCATCTTGCTCAAGGAGCTACAATGATTAGGATTAGTGGTGGGTTTGTATGGCGATTAGTATTTTAATGGTGGGTTTGAGTTGGATTTTCATGGCGAGCTGTTCTGATTTTGTCACTATTGGTATGGTTCAGGATCCTATTTTGATCCATCTATTCTTGCCTACACTGCAATTGTCTCGTTAAACATGATACTCATTGTAGAGCTTCATTACATCATGTACCTCTCTTTTTCTCGTAAGTGCATCCGTGTGGTTTCTCTGTTTTCTCGTAAGTTGGATGCATATAAGTAACCAGTTGGCTAGTTTGTTGTAATAATTGCACAGGAACGCAAACGTAGTTGGATGATGCATATACATATCTCCGTTGGCTAGCCAACTTTTGAAGTTGCACAGCGAGGCCTAACCAGTTGCACAATCGATGGTATTCAGATGGATACAATATGTAATTCATGTTCAATGCAGTGTGTGTGGTGTTTTTGATTGCACACTCATGTGTGCCCTGTTGTCAAGGGTATGCGTTTGTACAGGAGTTTGCAGATCAAAACAGTACATATCCTAGTTGGCTTAGCCACACTTATGCAGTTGCACAAGCAAGGGCTATCTAGTTTCGCGGTTGACGGCTAGTTTAGTTTTGGCTACAGTGCCTAAATCATGTTAGGCAGTGTGTATGTTGATTTTTTATTGCACACTCACGTGTGCCCAGTTGGCCATACAGTGTAGCAAGTTGCACACTTTTTTTTGTTTTGTAGGTGTGCTTTGAAAAATTATCATGAGTTGCTTACCTCTTGGCATTCTTTATATAAATTATTTTTTCTCGTTTTTTTCTCCTATACATTTGGTTGCTTCGACTAATTTGTTTGTTTGCTTTTTTCAGAGGCCAAAAATGGTTGTGGAAGGAGGTGCAGCTACTAGTGAAGGAGAGGTATCCTCAACTTCTATAGATGCATCCTGAACTTCTATAGTTGCACAACGATCACTGGGTATCCTCAACTTTTCAAATAGTGGCACAATAGTATCATACGAGTCGGCATCCTCAACTTTCATAGTTGCACTTTAACCATTTGGGAGTCGGCAGCCTCAAGTTTTTAAACAGTCCCACAACAATATCACATGAGTTGGCATCCTCAACTATTTTAGTTGCACAAGAACCAATCAGGAGTTGGCATCCCCAACTTTATTAATAGTTGCACAACAATGTCACATGAGTTGGCATCCTCAACTATTTTAGTTGCACAAGAACAAATAAGGAGAATCCCCAACTTTTTTTAATAATTGCACAACATTGTCACATGAGTTGGCATCTTCAACTCCTTTAGTTGCACAAGAACCATTCATTAGTTGGCATCCTCATGTGTTTACATGCATCTGATTTTCTAGGTTTGCACATGCACTTGAAGGTAGTTGCACTACTTATTTGGAAGATTATAATATTTTCAAATTCACTATTTTTTCTATTTCCTGTGTTAAGAAAGGCAAAATTCATCATCACTAGTAGAAAACAGGGCAACAGTCCCGGTTCCAGAGGGCCTTAAGTTCCGGTTCTAAAACCGGGACAAAACGATCGGGACTAATGCCCGTCACTTTTAGTCCCGGTTGGCCTACGAACCGGGACTAAAGGAGGTCCACGTGGCTGCCGTGGGGTGCCTGGCAAGAGGACCTTTAGTCCCGGTTGGTAACACCGACCGGGACTAAAAGGCAGCCACGCGTCAGCAGCTGCCAGGTGCTGGGTTTTTTTTAAAGGAGGGGTTTAGGGGTTTTGGAGGGTTTAGAAGTTTTCATATTGTGGTTCCCCCTTTTATTTTTGTGTTTACCATTTTTATTTTATGCTTTTCATTCAACTCGATGCTAGCTACTACATATAGAAATGAAAGAACGCCATTACACAACATCGTCATGATCAATATATAGAGAGAAGAAGTGACCTCTCTTTCTCCGTGCTTAGTCGAACAATGCAACAAGTTTTCGTAAATCTATTCGACGCTATTACATATAATATATACAATATAACATCTCTTACGATCTTAATATCTAATTGTGAACATTGCATATCATCTCCTTATGGTATTCTCCATGTTTAGGTATGACATGATCAACAAAGAATCCCGCCAATTCCTCTTGAATCGCTCGTATGCGATCAGTTGGTAGGAGTTCGTCCCGCTTCTGCCAGATCTAATTTAAAGAAGGGGGTCAATATATGAATGAAACTCAACACAATTGATGGTAATAAAATAAAAATGTGAATATTGTTTACGTACTTCAAATTGTTGTAAAGATATGCCCCGGCCCCGCTCAGAGGTCGAGTGGCGAATGAACTCGCAAACGTAGTAGGCACATAAATTAGTCCCGGGTGCTTGCAACAAGCACTTTACGATAATAGAATTCAATCAAAATGATAACCAAGCATGATAATGGTATTGAAACTAGCATCAATGAGAGATGCGCGGGAGTAGTACTTACTTTGGGGTGTACAAATTGCAGCTCCGGTTTCCAGCTGACACCCTTAACCTGTTTGGTGAACTTTTTCCAAACCCTGCCCGGCAAAGAAAATGATTACTTGATATCAGAAAATGAATGAAAGTTGCCGATATGGTGCGATAATGATTGAACTTACTTTTGAAGCATTTGCCTCATGTTCATCCACTCCTTAGGGTCTTTACGTCTCGATTCCAAGACAATTACTTTTCCCTCTTCAAGCTGAATGTCTAGCAGAATAAAGTGGAAACTGCGCATGCATAACTCGTTAATTGCACTTAACCTCGAGTAAGCGAAACAGAATGTGCACAAGATAGTAACACTCACTTGAAGTTGTAAGGAAATAGTATTTCCTTTCTGGTTTGTTGTCCAAGTAACGCCTTTAGCAAATTGTTCTCTGTATCAGCGGGAAAATCTTTTAACGTACGTTCATTTATGAAATTTGGGTCAATGAACCCAATGTCATAGATTTGTTGTTGTTTGCATTCGAGGATCTTCAATCTGCATAATATAGTGTGAGGATAATTAATACATGCAATGAACGAGCTGAGCTAGAGACTTAATTACAGAAAAAATACTTACAGACAATAGGAACTGACGATAGATTTGTCGAGTTCCTTTTGATTGTATAACTGAAATATTTCTTCAAATTCAACGAACAACACCTGCTCTCCATTGAAGAAGTGCTCGTCTTTAATTCGCACGAAGATATTGTCGGTCCCGTCCTTGCAGGCTTTCAAGTACCATTCATGCAATCGTCGCATCATCGTTGGTAGACGGTCGAGCTCCTCACGTGTGACGAGAGGCTTCCCGTTCGCGTATTTTAAGGTTTGTACTACCTTAGCCTTTTCAAACTGTACCGAGTCGGGTAAGTAATCAGCAGCAGTGATAGCAAGACTAGTGGCCTCTTTCTCCGGATCACTAGCGATATCGGTAACCACCTTGAGCGGAGGGCACGATTGCAGTCCTTGTTCGCCGAGCTGGGGAATTGTTTTCCCACTTCTTGCGCCACTACTACCTAAGCTTCCCGACCGCCTCGCTTGATCATGTGTCTTTTCAATACATCGGTCCTAGTTTGATTGCGGCGGAGGCGGTGTTGGTCGCCTAAGGGCCTCCAGAGTTCGCTTCGCTTTCACCGGATCTATTTTCTCCTCTTGAGGTGGGCGCCTCGGTGCAAGCTGACGTTTCAACTTGGGAGGAACCTTAAGGCTTGGGCCGTATCTGAATCTCCTCGTTTTCGTACTGCTGCTAGCCGCCGGAGCGGCGGCGGCTCTCTTTCGATGTTGCTGAGGAGGCGGAGGAGGCGGAGTCCGATGACGCGGCGGAGACAGCTGAGGCGGAGGCGGATTCTGCTGAGGGGCCTCCTCCGTGGGAGTCCGCTGAGGCGGCGGAGACGGCTGACGCGCCGGAGACGGCTGAGGCAGCGGAGACGGCTGACGCACCGGAGACGACTCAGGCACCGGGGCCTCCTCCACCTGAGTCTACTGAGGCGGCATCCCGTATGGAAGCACGATGTGTTCCTTTCTCCATAGACAGGTAGTCCTTAAGGCATATCGAAGAAGAAGCTCCCCTTCACCTGTAGCGTACTCAAGCTCCAGCCCATCAAATCCGTCCATTATTTCATCCACCCCGACAATAGCAAAGCCAGCTGGAACCGGAGTGCAATGGAAAGTTGCATCAGGTCGAGGAGGTAAGACATAGCCGACCGCCGCCTTCAAGGTCAGGTTATGACATTTCGCCATTAGCACACAATGTTCATTATTCGTGATACCATCCACAGGGTAGCGAGGAGCCGTGCTATCAGGATGAACGAGCTCAGTGGAAGCCACGCTGCTTCTCCGCTGAGATGGTGGGGTAGCATCGTGGGTAGTCTCCAATGAAGGATCTTCATGCCGCTGAGATGGTTGGCCGGTAGCTCGCTGGCTCTCAAGTGCCTCTAGTTTCGCTAATCTTTCATTCATCTTCTGTATTTCGCTTGCTTCCTATTTCTTCTTTCTCTGTCGGCTTCTGTAACCAGTGCTGTCGGGAAACCCAACCTTCCACGGAATGGAGCCTGATGTGCCTCATGTTCGTCTAGGGTGTTCATGATTCCCGAGGGCCTTTGACAGCTCGTCCTTCTCTCTGTCGGGAATGAACTTCCCTTCCAGCGCTTCCTTGATTGCTTCCTCAAGCTTTGTGATGGGTATTGCAAGTTGAGCTTTCGTCCAGACACACTTCCCTGTTTCTGGGTCCAAAGTTCCCCCAACCCCGAAGAACCAAGTCCTTGCCCGATCTGGCCAGTGCAATGTCGCTGGTTGGACATCTTTAGCAAGCAGGTCTTGCTCAGCTTTGTCCCACATAGGCCGGGCTTTGCTGTAGCCACCTGACCCCGTAACATGGTGATACTCCTTCCTTGCGGCATTTTTCTTATTTGTAAGTGACCTGTTCATAGCCTTCTCCGATTTCTTGTAGGCCACAAATGCGGGCCAGTGATCTCTCATCTTCTCATATTGACCTTCGAATTCTGGAGTCTTGTCTTTCTCGACAAACTTCCTGTTCAATACTTTCTTCCAGTTCTTGAATAGTTCTGCCATCTTCTTAAGAGCAAACGCCTTGACCTTTCGCTCTATAACTGGGTTATTCGGATCCTCCTCTGGCGGTAGGCTGAAATTTCTGATTAGATTGCTCCAAAGATCATCCTTCAGTCTATCGTTGACATAAGGAACTTGAGGGTCCTTCTTCTTATTCCATTCTTGGCAGCTGATCGGGACGATGTCCCTAACAATAACTCCGCACTGATGTATAAATTTGTTCTTGGTCCGGTAGGGAGCAATCGGTTGGCCTTCTGGAGAGACTTCTTCGATCGTGAACCTTTCTTCCTGGTCCAACCTTTTCATCGGGCCTCGTCTCCTTACCGAAGTGGAGCTCGATTCGGATGGCTAATTAAAAGAAGAAAGAAGCGTTAATATATGTACATACAAAAATTTAATTCATCTAGTCAGCAGAGGATTAATTAATATATACCTCGCCGGACTTTGAAGCAGTTATGGCTTCCTTCTCCATTCGATCACCGGAGCCGTCATGATCTCCTTCGTCCGCAATTTGATCATTGGAGCCGTCATGATCTCCTTCCTCCTCACCGGAACCGCCATCCTCTCTTTCCTCACCATCGGTCTCATTGAGAAACGACAAGCAGTTGAGATCGATATCACCTCCGTCGCGGATTATATCCCCCAACAACTCTTCTTTTTCTAAGTCTCTGTCGTCCATAGTTTCTGCAAATATTACAACGTGGCAATATACAACCATGAGAGATGGATTAGTGGCAAACATAGACTTAATCACAACAAGGAATCATATGCATATGAGCAATGGATTAGTGGGAAACATCATGCAAAGTTCACAAGTTTTATAACAGTCAGTTTCAGACGATCGTCGAGGAATCCTCCCCCCTCATGTCTGATGAGTCGTCCTATCTTTCGAGAGAGGATACTTTGCGGACCGCCTCTCTCATCGTCGTCGAGGATACTTGCGGACCCGCACCCCCCTCATGTCGAAGTTATCGGGGATATGTTGAATTCCCGAGAGAAGTTATCGGGGATACTTGCGGACCTACACGATATAGGTGAAGGGGGATAACATCCGGGGAACCCACGGGGAAACCATCACATTGAAAAAAACATTGTAGCAACACAAAATCGCGAGATGAAGGCTGCGGGAGGCGAGATCGGGCGTCGGCAATGGGATTGCTAGGTTTAGTGAAGGCTGAATGGCCCAATATGCTTAGCGTAGTATTCTGACGGGGATGGCGGGTTTCGGGTTCGGGTATTACTGAAACGGGTTTGAACCCGCGAAACGTGTCGGGTTTTATACTTTACCCAACGACAGCCCCACGGGGTTAAAAAGGCGCCCATCCCCGTCCCCTAATAGGGTAAAAACTCGCGTGGTACCCGGGTTTCGGGGCCCATTGCCATCTTGATACACATATAGTGCCATACATATACATACATACATACATACATACATACATGAAAAAAAATATACATACATACATACATACATACATACATATACATGAACATATACATACATACATACACATATAGTTCCAATGGCGGTGGCGACAGCGGAGGCCTTGGGAAAGGGGGGGAGCTCACTGGGGGCGCGGCGATAGAGCTGGAGGCTGGCGACGTCGACGAGGGCCAGCTCGGGGGCACGCGGTGACGGGGCGGAGAGCGCGCGAGGAGGTCCGGCGCCGGCGACGGTCAGCGGGCTCGGGGACGGCAGAGCGTCGGCGATGACGACGGCAAAATCCGGCAGCCTGGCGGCGTCGATGTCGTCATCGGCGTCGTCGGGGGAACTGCAGATGTGTTTTGGCAAATTTTCCCAACTCCCGCTTATATACAGAGACCTTTAGTCCCGGTTGGTGGCTCCAACCGGGACTAATGCACCCCTTTAGTCCCGGTTGGTGCCACCAACCGGGACTAAAGGTCTAGTCCCGGTTGATGGCACCAACCGGGACTAAAGGGGTGCATTAGTCCCGGTTGGTGGCACCGACCGGGACTAAAGGGCTGTGCTTCCCGTACCAAAAGTTTAGTCCCACCTCGCTAGTCGAGAGGGGCTCGGAGTGGTTTATAAGTGCTGCTGCCGCTGCCCTCTCGAGCTCCTCTCTAATGCAGGCAGTACATGCCTATTTGACGCCCTGTTGGGCCTGCTAGCACTGCGGGCCTCCATCCTGGCCCATTTGTAGGGTTTCTAGTTGTATGCAGGCCGTCTTGCCTAGTAGGCGGGCATTTTTTTGTATATATTATGATTTTTAATGTTATTTTTTGCATATGTTATTTTTAGTTATATAATTTTAGTTCCATAAATTTTATATAATTTTAGTTGCATAAGTTTTATTTTTTATTGATTCTTTTTAGTTGATTCCTTTTGCTATTAGAGTTTTATAAAAGCTTTTTAGTTTCTATTAAAGCTTGTAACAAAATATACTTTATGAAAATTCATTTTACTATTAAAGTTTTTAACAAATAAATATTTTGATAATTTTAGTTAATATTATTTTTATTCTTTTTGCTAATGAAGAATATTATATTTATATTTAATTCATTCTCTTTAGTTCATTCTTTGTGCTATTACAGTTTTATAAAAGACTTTTTCTGCATTTTTTTTTAAAGAGATTTCATTTTTTTAAACATATTTTAACTCAAAACTTTTTCTACATTCAATATGCACCATTCAAAGCCACATCATCACTTTTTAACCATTTTCTGACTTCATTTGCTATTTTTAATGCATTTCATGATTTATTTTGAGCTAAGATGACCCTGAAATTGAAAAGCACTGCAAATGAACTCTGTAATGGTTAAAATTGGCATGGTATCATAATTTCACTCACGTAGCATGTGCTAGAAAGTTGAGAGGGTTACGGGAAAAACTGGATGCACTTCGTGTACAAACTGGACAATCTCCTTCGAAGTATCAGGGTTGCGTACGAAAACTCGTCTATTACAAAGGAATTTTATTTTTGAAACATATTTTAACTCAAGACTTTTTCTGCATTCAATATGCACCATTCAAAACCACATCATCACTTTTCAACCATTTTCTGACTTCATTTGCTATTTTTCATGCATTTCATGATTTATTTAAAGCTAAGATGACCCTGAAATTGAAAAGCACTTCAAATGAACTCTGAAATGGTTAAAAATTGGCATGGTATCATAATTTCACCCACGTAGCATGTGCTAAAAAGTTGAGAGGGTTACGGGAAAAACTGGATGCACTTCGTGTACAAACTGGACAATCTCCTTCGAAGTATCAGGGTTGCGGACGAAAACTCGTCTATTACAAAGGGATTTTATTTTTTTAAACATATTTTAACTCAAGACTACTCTAAACCCTCAATATGCACCATTCAAAGCCACATCATCACTTTTCAACCCTTTTCTGACTTCATTTGCTATTTTTCATGCATTTCATGATTTATTTTGAGCTAAGATGACCCTGAAATTGAAAAGCACTGCAAATGAACTCTGAAATGGTTGAAAATTGGCATGGTATCATAATTTAACCCACATAGCATGTGCTAATGTATCAAAAACCATTACAGAACATCATGAATAGAGAAGTGACCAAATTAATACAAGTTCATCATCACATTAAAACCAAAATACAGTAGTGATCAAATGTTATAGAGGAAAAAATAAATACATAAAGTTCATACATAGTTCTCATAGAACAACATATAGCTCTCTAGAGCATCTAATTAAAACATAAATTGAAACTAACATACAACTATGTAAAACATTTAAATACAACAACAAATGCGATCATAATCGCAACTAAGGTAGCAATTGATCCAACAGCATAATGATACCAAGCCTCATTATCAATGGCATATTTTCTTATCTTTCTAATCTTCAAGCGCATTGCATCCATCTTGATCTTGTGGTCATGGACGACATCGGCAACATGCAACTCCAATTTCATCTTCTCCTCCTCAATTCTTTTCAATTTTTCTTTCAAATCCTCGTTTTCTTTTTCAACTAAATTTAACCTCTCGACAAGAGGGTCGGTTGGAATTTTCGGTTCACATACCTCCTAGAATAAACACATCTATGTCACGTTGGTCGGCATAATTGTCATAAACACTAAATGAAACAAATAGTTATAAAAGATAATATACCAGATCCGAATCATAGACCGGACGAGGGCCGACGTGGGCGGATACCATAACCATGGACCTATATAATAACAAACAATAATAAAAGTAAGAAATTTATACAAGTATCTATCTAAATCGTACAAATAAGAACTTTTTCCTTTTAAAAAGAAGATAAGAACAAGAGGCTCACCACGGTGGTGCCAGCGACGAGATTGGCGCGGGCGATCGACGGCGGTGAGGACGGGGACGGGGACGGCACCCTACACATGTGCAGACTCTAAGAAATTAATTTCAGCTCTAATTGTACGTCTAAATCAAAAGAACTCCGACATACACTCCTCCACTAAAACCCACAAACCCCACTCTACTTCTAGAGCATTTGAAATGAGCTAAACTAGCAGTGAGAGATAAAACGATGAAGTCGTTAACCTTTTAGAACACTTGTGTAGTTGGTGCACCGCCAAACCTAAACAAATCTTAGGGAAAATGTAGCTTGGAGGTCGAGCTTGGAGAGGAGAAAACTTAAGTGTGGCTCCGGCATTTCATCGAACACCTCATGTGCATAGGAGGTGAGAACAGAGAGCAACACACCTCCCAAACGCCGGCCGGCCAAAAAACAGAGGAGTGAGCGGGCAGGGGTGAGCATTTATATAGGCGTTGTATAAGTCCCGGTTGGTGGCTAGCACTGGGACTCAAGGTGCCTCTTTAGTCCCGGTTCCAGCTACCAACCGGGACTAAAGGGACTGGGCCAGGAGTGCGGCCCTTTAGTCCCGGTTCGTGTCTGGAACCGGGACTAAAGGGGTCAGACGAACCGGGACTAGTTCCTGCCAAGGCCCGGCCGGCGCCCTGGCCGCTCGAACCGGGACTGATGCACCCATTGGTCCCGGTTCGTAACAGAACCGGGACTAATGCTCTGATCTGGCCCGGATCAAAGCCCTGTTTTCTACTAGTGCATGTTCATCGGTTCAAAATTCATTACATAGTTACACAAACATCCAACATGAATTGCATGCAGGAGTACTTGCAGTTGCACAACAACCATCATATGTTCTTTTTTTGGAATTTTGCATACAGAATTTTTAGCTAAACCAAAATGAATTTGAAATTATATGAGTTGGCATCTTCAACTTTTATATTTGTTGGAGATGCCAACTACTGAAATTCAAACCCCACATGTGGATTGATATTTGAGTGTTGTCAATTGCACACTTGTACTGGTTAAGTTGCACAGATACAACCCAGGGTTGGTTCATTTTCTCAGGCTTCTTTTTTGCATCATGTGCAGGTTGTGGGGGTGGAGGAGCTGTTGTACATTTGTCCACATAATTCTCAGCTACGAAGTCACATATACTATTGTGTGGAAAGATCAAAGAAAAAAAAAACACTTGCATACCAGATTTTTGTCTAGTTGATAGTTATGTTTCATAGTACTTACAACATACTTTTCTCTTTTTTTTTGTTACATGGACATCGGTTCTTCCGCATTATGCGTGTTATAAGACTATCTATGTGCTCTCTCATGTATAATTTCACAGTTTTTGCGTTTTGTTGCACACAGTGCTGCAAATGTTGGCTTGTCCCATGATGTAGTTGCACAAAAATCAGTTCAAATTGCACAGCAATTTGTTCCAGATCCGCTGCTAGTTCACTTTGATTCAGCTGCCATGGAAACTCCGGCGATGGAGATCCAGACCTAGGAAACTATTTGTTTTCTAGGGAAGACGAAGGTGGAGAAGTAAAGGCGTGGGGAAGAAAAAGTTGATGGCCAGGGGGCGTGAGAGCTTCAGGAGGGGAGGGAAGGGCCTGGGTACCGCGTCCAGCGCGTGATTTATTGGCTTGACGTGCGTCTGTGGGATGGGATCGGGGGACCGATTCTTTCCTTTCCTGGCGGCCGCTCGGGAGTGCTAGCGGGCCAACGGGACGTGTCCAATTTTTTCATACTTGCCATCGACAGAGTGCATCAACCATTCAACCTCCACAGTGCCAGCCACCCACTTTCCCTTCATAAACCCCCGACCTACCGTCCACGAGCACCAAACACCTCGTCGGTGAGAGCTTACTAAACCTCCGGCGAGACGATGGACACACTGTGGCAGCTCCTCCTCCTAGCGGGCCTCCTCCTCCCCGTCGTCGTCTCCTTCCTGCTGGCAACAAAGCGCAGCTCCGACCAAGGGCGGCTCAAGCTGCCGCCGGGCCCGAAGCGGGTGCCGGTGCTCGGCAACCTGCACCAGCTGGGCGCTCTGCCGCACCGCAGCCTGCGCGACCTGGCCCGGCGGCACGGCCCCGTCGTGCTGCTCCGCCTCGGCGCGGCGACGGCCGTGGTGGTCTCGTCCGCGGAGGCAGCGCGCGACGTGATGCGGTCCCACGACGCCGACTGCTGCAGCCGGCCCGCATCGCCGGGCTCCGCGCGGCTCTCCTACGGACGCAAGAACATCGCCTTCTCAGCCTACGGTGCCTACTGCCGCGACATGCGCTACCTCTTCGCCGCAGAGCTCCTCGGCGCGCGCGGCGTCAGAGCCGCCTGGGCTGCGCGGCGTGAGCAGGTCGGCAGGCTCATGGCCGCCCTGGGCGACGCGGTGGGGCCGGTGTTGATGGACGGGCTTGTGTTCCGTGTCGCGGACGGCATCATCGGCACGGTGGCGTTCGGGGGCGTATGCAGCGCGGCGTTTGAGGGCAAGTACGATCGGTTCCAGGACGTCCTAGAGGAGGCCATGGACATGGCGGCCAGCTTCTCCGCCGAAGACTTCTTTCCGAACGCCGCAGGCCGCCTCGTCGACCGGCTCGCCGGCATCGTCGCGCGGCGAGAGAGGATCTTCAGAGATCTTGACGCCTTCTTCGAGGCAGTACTGGAGCAGCACCTGGATCCCGCGCGCCCCAAGCCGGAGAGCGGCGGCGGCGACCTGGTGGACGCCCTCGTCGGAATCTGCAACGAGCACGGCTTCACGAGGGACCACGTCAAGGCTGTCCTCCTGGACGCGTTCCTCGGCGGCGTCGACACGAGCTCCACGACGATCCTGTGGGCGATGTCGGAGCTGATCCGGAAGCCGCGGGTGCTGAAGAGAGCACAGGAGGAGGTTCGGGCCGCGGTCGCCGGCAACGGCAACGGCAACGGCGACAGCGAGCAGCGGGTGCGGCCGGACGACCTGCCGAAGCTGACATACCTGAAAACGGTGGTCAAGGAGACCCTGCGGCTGCACCCGCCATTGACGCTGCTTCTGCCGCGGGAGACGCTGCGGCGGGTGCAGGTCGGCGGCTACGACGTGCCGGCGGGGACGCGGGTGCTGGTGAACGCGTGGGCCATCGGGAGGGACCCCGCGAGCTGGGGGCAGGACGCGGAAGAGTTCGAGCCGGAGAGGTTCTTGTCCGGCGGGAGGCACGGGGAGGTGGACTTCCGCGGCGCTCACCTAGAGCTGATGCCGTTCGGCGCCGGCCGGCGGGTCTGCCCCGGACTGGCCATGGAGGTGGCGAACGTGGAGTTCACGTTGGCCAGCATGCTGTACGGCTTCGAGTGGGAGCTGCCGGAGGGGACGGCGGCGGAGAAGGTGAGCATGGAGGAGGCCGGCCGGCTGACCTTCCACCGCAAGACGCCGCTGGTGCTCGTGCCCACCCCGTACGTACCGCCCGAGAGAACCACGGTGTGACTAGCTCTGGGCTCTGGCAGAGTCCATTAGCCATGTCCTGCAAGTCTGCAATTTCTTCAGTTCAGTGTTCAGCGATAGTTTGGCATTAGAGTTTCTTTTCCGAAACTGCTCTTCTCAGCTCGAGCACACATGCTCCCGCTGCTACAGTAAAATCGAAAAAAATAAGTATCGATTTTGTTTTTTTTGCCACATTTTCCACGAACGTCATCTGGTGATGAAATTTTGCAGGCATGTGGGGAAAACATCAATGTTTCTAAAAAAAAAAAAAATCAGAATTTTTCGATTTTTTTGCTATTTTTTTCGATTTTACTGTAGCAGCGGGAGCATGTGTTCTTTTCTTTTCTTGTTACTGCAGTGAGATAGTACGTATTTGTGAAGAATAACTTTTGAGAGAATAGTATGGGGTGTTCAACGGAAGTGAGCAACTTGTGTTCGTTATTGGATCATTTTAGCTCATTATTCTGCAACTTGTGGTATGCAAAACTTGGTGATTTTCACTGTTGCAGATATGCTCATGCATTATCCAGTTTACTTTTGCTGGCGGAGTCCCATTTTTCTATATCAGGTCGAGTTGTGTATGTACTATCAGTCATCATCTTTCTCTCTGTATTATTATTGCGCCAATCTTCAGTTTTTTTTTTCCGAGACCAATCTTCAGTCTTTGAGCTAACTTGATTTCTTCAGTCTTATTTAACTACTATATTTTCAGTTACTTAGGTTTTTTGTCCAGCCTTTCATTCCATGTTCTTAAAGTTAAAGGTGCCAGCCCTGCTTCGGTCATTTTCTTTTCTCTTCCTTCTTCGATCATCGCGAGTCTCTATTCTTTTGCGAATAGTCATAGTGAGTCTTCAATCTTCGGTATTTCTTCTTTTTTGTCTTGTGCATTCGTGTTTGTTAACTTTTTATTGTCTCATTTTGCAAAATTTTGTATTTTATCTGGTATTCATTATTTTTCTTGTAATTCTTCATTTATTTATTCGGCTCATTTTGTGCCATTTTATTCTCAGTCTTTCTCATTTTATAGAAGATGACAAAGTCTTTTTTTTTGTTAATTCTCCTTGTCAGATACCATTTCCAGTTATTATTTCTTCATTTTTTTCTGTCTTCCTCTTTCTTATGAAGTTACATGCTAGTCTCTCAGCATTCATTCTTCATATTCACCGGTCTTTGTCATTTCTCAGTCAATGTTCAGTCATTTTAGCTCATTATTCTGCCATTTGTTTTTCAGTATATTGGTGTGCAAAACTTAGTGATTTTCACTGTTGAAGTTATGCTCATGCATTATCCAGTTTCATTTTACTGGCAGAGTCCCTTTTTTCTATATCAAGTCCGGTTGTGTTTCAGTTCAATGTGATGTGTTTAGTTGATGTATCAGTCATCATTTTTCTCTCTGTATTATTAGTGCACCAATCTTCAGTGTTTGAACTTAATTCATTTCTTCAGTCATATTTAACTCGTACTGTAGATAACCAAATTCTCTCATCTCATTGGTGACCACACATGATATTTTTAGACTACCGTTAAAAATAGTTCACAAGTATGACCGACAACAACCCGTATTCGTTTTAGTCTTTCCTTTATGATGAGTCAGACAAAATTTTAAATCAAATCAACATCTTAGGAAAGATAGATAAAAATAAATACTATTAGATAACCAAATTCTACTGATATTATTAGTGATCACAGTATGATATATTTAGACTACCGCTAAAAATACTAGTTCACAACTATGAGCGACAACAACCTGTAGAGATTTATTTCAGCCTTTCCTTTATGATTTACTAGATCATTGATGGGGCGCGTTGCTGTGCCCATCTATTTGTATTGAATGTTACCAAAATCAACAAGAAATAATAATGATATGATATGATGGAAAAAAAAATAAGTGGCATGACTTAAAGAATCTTATCACTTGTTAGACATAAATCATGAAAGCCAGATATTGTAAATTTGTAACACATTGCTATTCTCCTAAGCTTCTTATTAGGACCAACATTCAACTTAAAGAGAATGTTTGTGGGGATGTATATGAATAAAGCCTTACATACCACATACTCCCTCCGTTCCTAAATACAAGTCTTTTTAGATATTCCAATAAGGGGCTACATACGGAGCAAAATGAGTGAATCTATGCTCTAAAATGTGTCTATATACATCCGTATGTAGTTTATTATTGGAATCTCTAAAAAGACTTATATTTAGGAACAGAGGAAGTACATGATCATGCACGATTGACTTGAGAATTTCAATTTTGTTGAGCTTCTTGCCACAAGAATGCTTGTTGATAATATTTTATGTATGTAGAACATCAACTTGGGATGGATATGAGCAAAGTCCTTGATACATAAACATACATGATCTGGGTATTCTCACAACTTTGCCTCCATTATCCAACTTTTCACAAGAACAACAAAAAGACCCAAAAATGTTTAGACGAATTACACAACTCAGGAGCTCAACCCTCGCATATTTCATTCATTCTAGTTATATTATTTAAAAAAAACTACAAAGCATTCTCTTCTTGTTTTGGAACAGGCACACTCCAACAACAAAATAACTCTGTCGTCCACGAACAACTCCGGGCTTTGTCCTTACCTACGAAAAAATGACAACTTTTGGTCTGCTAAGAAGAGAGAATTAACACACCAAATCTCACTAAATGGATAACAGATGGTACAAAGTTATAAGAAAAAGGATAAAGTCGATTGGAAGAATATGCGGAAGGTAGAACTATTATTGAAGAATAGTAATACCTAATGGTGGCTGCAGGGGCCAAGAACTATTATTGAATAATAGTAATACCTAATGGTAGCTGCAGGGGCCAAAAACAGAAGTCCATTGAGCACCTTCATTGGACAAACAGATTGTCTCTCAAACTGTAGTTTGAAAGACCCTCATATTGTCAATAATTGTCACACAAGGATTATCGAAAACTACCGACATGCAAAGCACAACAATCTGGGAAGTGGAATCAAAGTTAAATATTTTTTTTACTCTGTAGCGCAAATAACAATGGCCTATATAGAGCATATTGATCTAGAAACTTCTTAGCCCTCCCTCCCTCCCTCTCTTATATAGCTCAAATTAAAACTGACAATCACCAAAGGAAATATCCATTGGCTACCTCCCAGAATGAGTTAATTTAAAACTACACGCAAATTTTCTTACCATATTAACATCTATGACAAAAAAACGAAGCATATCGTAAATTAGACTGGCTATTTTATGCAAGCAGGTGACAACTACTCATTTCTTCTAAATTTTAAGAAAATTGACGAACAACCTTTTCCCCAAATTAGAAGGAATACAGTTCTCAGTTCTCACCATGACTATATAATTTGGATTGGAGCTTGTGAAGTTACATTATTTGCATATGTATCGTAGTGTTAGTCACTGGTAATGGAGGAGGCCAGAAGTGAGGGAACACACAATGGCATAAGTAGGATCTGTAGAATTAAGAAATTCAAACTGGTGGAGTGAGGTGAAATAAGCAAAAATAATTGCTATAGAAATGTTGAATTAAACAATTAAGTTAGACCTGTGATTGATAAGTTACGGTTACAAAATACGACCCTACAAAAATGGACCATGCAACCTTACTTTCAGAAGTGTGCATACAAATCCAATGTAAATTGGGGTAGTGCTAATAAATAATTAAACCAAAATCTTATTTCTGCAAAGGCTAAGGAAATTTTCTGATGTAAATACATAATTTTTCATGCCTGGAGATTCCCTGTACCAGGAAAATAAAAGTTATGTGCAATTGTTGATCCGTTTGCCTTTGATAGTTCAACCAATCCAGAAACTCGCTCCAGCAGAAGGTTCGCTACATAGTGGTGACCTCTAATTGCCGCAGTTATCAGAGGAGTCGCTTTTTGATTGGCCAAAAGTTTTCCCAAGGGATTGATCATGGTCAGGGACTACCTTCACCATATCTACAAGCAGTGTCAGATGTCCATCTTTCTTTATATATACCACTAAATTATACAGTAAAGATGAAATGACATGAATGATGGACTAATTCTAGCTCATTAGCTTGTGTTGGCAATGGTACGCTGCAGAGCAGGTAAATTTCAGCACTGCAAAACTAGTACAATCCGATCCATGTAGATTGATCAAAGACCCATAAAACCATGGCGATCAATTAATTTAGAAATCCATAAACCCCTTTCTTCATGCAAACTATGAGATTCTAGTCTAGACACAAGGTCTAAAGCTCCCCTGTTCCCATGTAAAAATATGAGCAATCAGAAGTGGTTTAGTATTGAAATGTTTGTCAGCGCTCACCTCCATTGTTGCAGCGAGCCAGTGACGGGCAAAGCATCGAATCCTGATTTGTTCTTCCTCGGAAGGCTCTTGTCAGAGTGCTTGAGCAACTCAACGGCGATGTTGATGAACCCTTTCTCAGCTGCGATAAGCAGCATGGTCTCACACCTCGTTGGCCTCGTTGACCACGGCAGCGCGGATCTCTGCTACCTGGTGCCGGTCATCTGTGGGTCGATTTCGATGATGATCTGGCGCACGGAGTCGAGGTCCGTTCAACGGGCGTTGAGTTGGGTAAGATTTAATTTGACGGCAATAGTCGATATTATATACATAGCCAGTAGCATTAACCGTATAAATCATGGGCGCACATGCTTGGATAATAAGATGACATGTGTGAGAACATGGAAGCTAACCTGGCCAGCTGCCATTGCAAATCGTGAGCTTTAGGATTCGAATAGCTCAACTGAGATCTGTGAGCCCCTGCATAAAATTAAGCAGTCAGAACCGATGGTATGGAAAAGAGTTTCAAATGGGCGTTAGTCCTTAGGATTCACCAAACAAATACACCAGAACCAACGTCCCGTGGAGGATTGGAAGGAAAAAAATAGAATCAATCAGAAGGGATCTAACCATGGCTGCCTCATCACGAATAATGGCAGCCTCCCTCCACCGGCTAGGGTCCGCCTGTACCTCCCGCGTCGCTCGCCAGCTGCAGTATTGACTTGGGTTCACACCCTTGTACGCATTTGAATGGAGCGGAGGCGTCTGCCGTTATCTCCAAAATCTGGCACACCCTGGATTGGATCGGCTCGACCCGGATCCGCTCCTCCGGTCGCTGAAATCGACCGGATGAACTCGATCCCATCCCTCAGCTCAGGTGGACGGATCCCGCTCCTCCTGTCGCTGGGATCCACCCGATGGAGTTCGATCCCTGGATGGAACCGGCCGCACCGGCGCTCCTCTGTGCGGCTCGATTCTGGACTGGAGTCAAGGCGGTGTCGCTCGCCTCTGCCTCGAACGGGATTGCGAGTGGATCACGCGGTCGCTCCCAATACCAGTAGCGGGCCTCCTGCGAATGGGCTGGCAGAAGGCCCAATTCACCAGATGCGTTGGTTTTGGCCCCTGGAGCAGCAGCCCACAGGACAGACGGGCTAAATTAAACATACTGCGCGGATCAGCTCGTCTAAAAACGAAATCCAACGGCCAGAAACTCCCAGTTAACGAAATCCAACGGCCAGAAACGTCTAATCGCTGAGAGGGCAAGGATTAGATGCAGTTTTACCGTCCTTAATGAGACAAAAATTAAATCCAAACAACACCTTATTAAAGATAAACAATAAATTCTCCAAGGAGACCAGCAAAATGCATAGATTTATTCATACCTTGGTAAATCAAAGCAAGCAATTATGCTAGTTGATGCATTGATCTCCACTTTGGTTGAGCCATTGAGTGCTTGACAAAGTTGAAAGCGTACAATTTGACTGAGATGCAGAGAGACCACTACTACTGAGATTGGAGGTGACAGAACTAACAATACCTGTTGGTGGTGGCACCAGACAGATACCGTTGCTATTGGGTGAGATATGGATTGCAAAAACACGCGCGCAGACGGCTTTTGCCAGAACCTTGGTCGGGTTGCCTGTATTTGCCAGTGGGAAGAAGCAGGTGCAGCAGGAAGTTGTCACCAATGACTTCTTCTATTGTACCTATAATTCTGTATAAACAATTGGGAGTTGAAAATGCATCAAAACAAAATGTCAAGGAAATCACCAACTTAATATTGAGTTAGGCTGTGTATAGACTATCACTGTATGGACTATGGAGTAAGTCTTGCTGCAAGGAAACATAATCAGAATGGATAAAAGAGTAAAACCATATATATAGCTGCTTTTTTTAG
This sequence comes from Elymus sibiricus, assembly GCA_039707655.1. Taxonomy (NCBI): domain Eukaryota; kingdom Viridiplantae; phylum Streptophyta; class Magnoliopsida; order Poales; family Poaceae; genus Elymus; species Elymus sibiricus. Next base: position 379,320,731 of record CM077663.1, read on the forward strand.
CAGTTTTAACATGCTCCCTCTCACCCCCTCTTTTCACATGAGAGGTAAGAGTATATAATATATCTGACCCGTTGATCTCATTAACTAATTGTCTGATTAAGTCTTACCTTCTTACCTCATATGTAAAAACCAGGGGTCAGAGGGAGCATGTTAAAGTTTGCCCTTTTTTGTAACATGAGGATGAGGATGTGCCGTTCCCTGTAGTTTTGTCATACCAAACATTAGCTTGTTGATAAAAGACGCAGCGTGCCAATAAAATTAGATCAAATAGCCACCAATAAACTTTTAATTTAAAATTTCGCATTTGGTAGATGTAAGCCCATAAAGCAAAATGTACATGTGACTGGCATGGGAAGTTAATGCGGAACTGCACCCACATGGCATCGAACAACCCGTTTCTTTTTCGATAAAGAGTGTATTTTATTGATTCATACATTTGCATCGAGAGATATAATCATGATGAGTACACCCAGTCTTTGTATGTATAATTAAGATGCACACAACCAGCACAACACACACGAAATGATCACGCTGGCAAAGGCAAAGCCGTACAAAGATCAAAACTATTCCTAGACGGAGGAAGAAAAGAAAGAAAAAACAAAGCAATGAAAACAACGATTGACGATATACAACCGTGACCATGGACACCAACCATCTCTTGACATCATAAATACTATGAGAAGGATTCTCCAAAAAAAACGGCACATAAGCGCCACCGTTGCCAAATCCAACCATCGAAGGTCGGTTTGTGGGTTTTCACCGTGAAGATCAAATCTGAGCAAACTCCGAGCAATGCCGTCATCAGGGTAACGACGTAAAAAAACTCCGCCATTGCCAGATATAACTATTGCCAGGTATAACCAACAAGATCAGACCAGAGTTTTCACCCCCGAGCTTAAGATTGGGTACTCGAGAAGTGCCACCCAATCAAAGTCATTTTATGTTGTCTCCTTCACTTCCCTAGCTCGATCCCAATAGTTGCATGTGCGCACGGTTTTTTATAGTGAGCGATGATCATGCCCGGACAGGTAGGCTGACGACGCTCAACAAGAGCCACTCGTCAGCACTCGAAGAAGTCTTTGATGGAGAGGAAGGACAGAGGTTGGAACACTCCAAAGGCCATGCACCATCCTCACAAGTGGCAGTCTATACTCTATAGACTTATCTGCATTAGACGACAGCACCACTCACAGCCACTAACTCCGTCATCCTTGCCGGACGCAGATCTTGCAGGTTCAAACCTCTCGGGTGATCACCGTCTAGCCGATCTAGCCGATGACCGCCCAGCAGCACGCTGGCTAGATTCATGGTGTCACCTTGACCATGCGCCCGAACCAAGCCAAAGACCAACACGTCGGAGATGCAGGCGGCAGACATGGCCACTGCGCTTGGCCACTGCTTCGACGCCACAGAGGCAGCCCAGGAGCAAGGACTATTGCAAGAGCAAGCTCTCAGGTTGGACCTCCGTTTTCCTTGCACGCACCGGCTGGGCTACCCCAATGGATCGGAGGAGCCACAGGACGAGTACAGGACATGGCCTTTTGGACGACTGCGAGCGGATCTCCACTCAATGACGATGAATAGAGGAGCGATTCATGTGCTCCGTTGGTGACAGCTCCCGTCCATGGCGTCCATGGGTGCGGCGGCATGGTGACGATCTGGTCACCCACAACATGCTTCCGCCGGATCCATCTCCGCGTGGATCGCCGCTGCAACTCCCTCCCGCCTTCATATCATCCAGCCACCGCCTGCACTACGCCAAACGCCTGCTCAAACCGCCACGGGAATGGAACCCCGCCTCCGCCGGCCGTCAGCCACGCGGGCGAGCCCGGCGGCGGCGAGGGGAGGGCTCACGGGGACGTCTAACGGGAAAACTGGATCGAGTCGCCGCCTGAGACGCCCGAAACGGATGACCCGAACAGCCCGTTTCTGGTGAGGTCGTTGTAGTAAATGGACGGGGCCTCCGTACAGTCCATCACCGCGTCACTAAGCAAGAGAGACACGTCCGACCGAGCAAGGACTGTGACTCTGTGAGGACATGTTCCTTGCATGCTCGTTGGACGGCGACGTCATGTTCTATCCGAGCGGCGAGGGCACCACCGTCCATGCTGAGCAACCCATTGACGCGATTGGCTGGAGTCTCCTGTGCGTTGACCTAAAATCCCCTTGAACGGCTCGCCGTGCTCCAGGCCGATATCTTCTTCCTCTCCGACCGCGCACCACGCCGACCGCCCGACCGGCTCGCCGTGCTCCAGGCCAGAGGAAAAGGAGGAGGTATTAAGGGCTGTAGGGTGGACGACGGGCGGCGGCAAGATTCTTGGTGGCGCCGCTACGGTGCGAAGTGGTAGGCAGCCGAGTGTGGGTAAAGCCCATGCAGACAGTCGGTCGTGGACGGTGCAGTGGCGCAACATCCAAGCCCAGCTTGGCATCGAGGTCGCTCACGCCGGAGCTCGGTTCCGACGGCCGCAACACGATAAGGGTGGGAAGATGAGATGTGTCAGGATGTAGGATGTGAGAGACGATGTATCTGGGATCTTCTTCCAGTTATAAAAGGGAGATGCTCGTCCGCTATGAAGGGATCTCCATTTTATATTTTTGTGTTCAAGCAAAACAAACTCTAGTTATAGGAGAAATATCACACAAACTCAAGTTAGGGCATGGGCACGGGCAGCATAAAAAACACCATTTTCTACTGTGCAAAAACAAAAATCAAAACATTTTGTGAGAACACACATGTATACTATGTATGTGCAAAATTTCACAATATTTTACTTTCACATGTGACGTACAAAAAAAAAAGACAAATATGTATTTTTAAATGGGACGTGTTTTTTCTGTTATTGGGTCAGAATTTCCTTTTTTTGGTAGAGCCTACAAATTACATTTTTTTTAAACAAAATTTCATAGATCCGTAGTGAACACATACAAGTATCCATATAATTGTTTTTGAATTTTTTTCAAACGTCTAAATATGTTTTTATTTTTTTTGAAAATAAAGGGCACCATGGTACCCGTGCACCATAACTTCACACTCCGTTTCTAACCGATCCTAAAAAAGGGTATAAGGGAGTAAAAATTTGGTTATACTCCTTTAAGGCGTACCTAGCCGACCGCCTAAAAGGCTTAGTGTAGTAGAAACTATACTCCAACTCCCAATATCCCCCCAAATCTCCCTAAATTTACTGCCCCCGCCGCGGCCGAGTAAAACTGTTGCCTCTCTTTCTCATACCCCTGCGCCGACCTCTCTCCCATCACCATAGCCGCCACGCCCCGCCAGCCCTACCGATGACCGCCCGTCCAGCCGAAATGGATAGCCTGGACACTTCCCTCACCCCACCAGCCACCGACGCCGACTTTTCGCTGTCGGAAAACCACCCACAAGTCGCCGCCCGCGCCGAAGAAGAGTTTGGGGATGAAAAAAACCCACCGGGTTCAAGCTCCTCCTCCAACCGCTTCACTGGCCTCCAGGGTGGTGGTCACCGCATCTCCGACAATGGCCCACCACCCTCTCGCCGCACTGCCGGAGCCAAACGAGCTCGAAAGCCGACGGTGGCGGCGGCGGCGGCGCTAGCCGAGATGGCCGTGAAGAAGAAGATGAACAAGGCGACATCGGTGCCTCGGCCTAGGCCGGCACCTTGTGCAGCTACTCCGGCGCCCCCTACGGCCGCTGCTCCAGCGCGGGCGGCGGCCGCAGCTCGCAACAAGCATCACGGCCGCCAAGTGCTCGATGAAATGCCTACAAGGTAAAGAAAAACCTCGCGTCTTGTTGGTATCCGATAGTGATTGTTGGTGGCCAGTGATGATTGTTCATAGTGTTGATGGTGGTCGAGGGGGTGGGGCTTTGATGGTGGTGATGGTGATGGCGGAGGTGGTGGTGGTCTTGATGGTGGCCAAGGTGATGGTTGTGGCCGAGGTGGTGATGGTGCTGATGATGGTAGCCGAGGGGATGTTGGTGGCCGAGAGGATGGTGGTGGTGATAATGGCCGAGCGGATGGTGAAGTTGATTTCTTCGCCAACGGCCTCGTTTGAGTGGTGGTTGCTGAGGGGTGGTGGTGCATGCCATTGGTTGGCTCGATCCACAACATATACATGCTATGTTTGTGATGATTTTAGATCAAACATTGTGTTTGAAGTGATGTATTTTGGGTGAACTTTGCATGCTTTAATTTGAAAAACGCGGTGACGAAACTTTATGTTATGACGGCTATGCTATGCATATTTTAATTTGAATGTTTTCAATATAGTGTTTTATATTTATGCGGCTAGGAAAAAAATCTCCACAATTTTGTTTTTACTCCACTAACTATTGAGAATCGACTAGGTGCGGCCATCGTTAGTGAAGTAAAAATTTACTCCATTAACTTTACTCCGCTGAATACTTCCTTAACTTTTAGGGGGTTGGTTAGAACTAGAAATGCCCTTAGGCACTATTAGCTTGGACTAGCCATTATGATATGTTTTAATAACAAGTCATGCATTAGCTCAAGCGTACTAGTTGTATAATCTAAGTTCAACTTGTGTTCGAAGACCTACACGATCCACTAAGCAACATTCAGGGAAAAACAAGTATAATCTTTATTGTCTTCTATGCACCTTACGCGGTGTCTTGCTCGTGACGTCCAGATAGAGTCGTGCACCCACCTATCCTCAAGAAAACAAACTCAACATTGTTTCCGACCTGGATTATCTGGACATTTGCATTAGGCACGTCCTCATGCGTTGGGGCCAAAGGCGAAGTTGAATTCTGAGAAATATTGAATATTCAAGCTTAATAATTAAGGGAACACTCGAGAGGGGGGGGGGGGGGGGGGGGCAATGGCCCCCTTTGGGTCCCGTGAAGCTCCGCCACTGAGATGAAGCCCCTACCTCTCGTCACTGTCGGCCTACCAATGTATAAGATGGGGCTGGCGTGTGGCTGAGGTATGCAAGCACCAAACACCATTCTGCAATACATACACACGCACCAGGAACTTCTCCGAGTCCTTCGTACCCAAAACGTAGACGTAGGTCAAGACACCGTCACCGCCTTCTTTGGAGAGCATTGCACTTAACCATTTGAGATTGTGGTCCACGCGCGGGAACAACGGGACAATGGTCATACCTCTCTCAGGACAAAGCGGGTAATGCACTCCAAGCATCAATTTTGTTTCTCTTATGTCGTGCTCAGCAGCTTGATGCACCAATTTATGTATTTCATCCTCCATCGTCATGGACTGCTGTAAGTTTTTGATCTCATCCTGAAGGGCATGCAATTTTTTTTCTTTTGTTCGTCCGATGTCGAGATAGTAGGTTACCATCACATGTTACTTTCTTGTAATCAAATTCCAAGGAAGTGCATACCATTTCCAGTTATTGAGCTTCCACTTCAGCTGATCTTGTAGCTTTGTGGAAAACTCTTCCTTCCCGCTCTCCGTATTGAAATTATGAATCGCCTTGATTCTGTTAGCATGCTCCAGCAGTGCAATCACTACCCTTTGAGCATCAACATCCTGAAGACATGAATCCAACTTAAAATTTTCTTTCCGCACAACAACTTCAATTATAGGGCACAATGTAGATCTGAAGGAGAATTGTGAATGATTCCATGAATGTGTGTGATGGTCTTCATAAAGTTGTCGTGTTGAATATGAAGTAACACATTCTCGAGAGAATTGGCGTCTAGTAAGGGCTTCAATGTCAAATACAATCCCGTTTCAGCGGAATCCTAATGAAAATTAAAGATAATTAAGGCACTCCTTTCATAAAGCACCGGGGTGAATACATGCAATCCGAAAAACATAGCCGGTCCCTTTGATACCCTGATTATTGCCAATTCGAGGTCTCTGGTTAAAATGACTATAACAGATGCCATACAACTTGCAAATATGACCCACAACACACATATATATTCATGAAAACATAAACGGTTCAGATATGAAATCATGGTACTCGGACACTAGTGTCAAGCATTAATCATAGAAAAGTAATAGAAACACCTATCTCGGAACATATAGGGCTTTAGCCATCAAACCCTATCAAATCCGACATCTATTACATGAGAGATCTCATCCAATTCCAACCCACCCCATGTGCAACAAAGAATTACACACATAAGTTGGGAGATCATGATGACGATGATGAAGAAAGGATTAGTGATGACGATGGTGAATAATCCCCCTCTCCGGAGGTCAGATCAGCCATCATCCAGCTACATGTCTCCACTTGAAGCTTTCTCATAAGTAGGTACGTAGTAGCTTTCTCTGTCGACGGCCGTAGCATTTTGCAGTATTGCACTACTAGAATCAGGTTTTCTGTTGAGTTTCAAAACTTTGCCGAGTTTTTTCATCAGGCACTTGACAAAGTTTATGTCTACCGAGTTTGTTTTAAAACTGGACTCGGCAGTACTAAGAAACTTGGCAGACTTCATACTTTGTCTAGTTCGAACAAAAAATGACTCGGCGAACAAAATAAACTCGGCAGAATCTATATTTCGCCGAGTTCATGGAAGAAAAAACTCGACAAAGACTGACTGATGGGCCTCGCTTTCGAGCATGCGATGGAGACGAGACGACGGTCTTTCTTTGCCAAGTTTCGGCTAATGGAGACTCGGCAAATATTTTCTCTTTTTCATTTTCTTAAATGGAAATTCTAGGGGTCATCTCTTTGCCGAGTTGCTTCTGTAAAAGACTGGGCACACAATTTCTATTTTTCATTTTATTAAATTGGAATGGGTCACGGCTTTACTGAGTTACGTCTGTAGAAAACTCGGCACCATCGAGTCACGTGGAGTTGACCATCTGACCGTGTGCCTGGGCCGACCAAAGCACATCGCGTATGGTGTATACCGCATACATAGGCTGTGTTTAGTCTCACTTCGCCGTGTCAGGCGCACGTCGACCGGCTTAAATAGCCCCGACGGACGGTTCTGCTAACGAAGAAACTTGATAGATATTATGTACTGGGCAATAAGTGATGCCACATGGCTTATTTCTATTCGTCGTGCATTGTCGAGTTTATCATGTTAGAACTCGGAAACCATAGTGTCATGTGGCATCTCCGTTAACGGTCCATCCCGTCTAACGGTGTTGTTTGTCGAGTTTCTTTGCTGCAGAAACTCGACAACCATTATTTAAACATGCATCAAGTTCGGGAGTAAAAGAACTCGGCAGATTTAATGTTTGTCGGCCCGGTCCAGCCAAGTGTTGTACATCGAGTTTAAAACTCGACGAAGATTTCGATCTTGGCCGAGGTTTTTATAGGCTCTGCCGAATTTGTTTAAAACTTGGCAAAAAGGGTGAATCTAGTAGTTCTGGTTGCAACTCCTCCGCAGGTTGGTTGAAGCCCCTGCTTTCTCTAGTTTCGACAAAAAATGACACTAGTCGTAGCATTTGGCATTGATGGTTGCAGGTCTGCTACGCACCGGTTGCAACACGTGCTTTCTCTGGTACCAATAAAAAATGACGCCAGTTGTAGCAACTGGCGCCACTGGTTTCAGCTTCATCAAGTGTCGGTCACAGCTTCACCGTAGCCGGTCCAGCTTCTGCCATCGCGGTTCCAACATCCAGGCATCGTGGTTGTAGCACCCGCTGACCGTGTGGTCTCCGCCGTCGCAAGACCCCCGGTGGGTAGCCATGGCAGCTCCGGTGGTCGCCAGTTCCAACACTTAGCGGGCGCGGTCATAACACAATGGGGGGGGGGGGGGGGGGGGGGGGGCTTGGCCTCGCAGGTACATACACGCTGCAGAAGAGGACAAAAAGCAAATACCAAATAGTCTGTAAAAAATATTTGATAATCCACATCCCGCTAATACCAATGATTAATTACAAGGCGATGAGGTGGCCATTACACTATTGCATGTTGCATCCGCGTTCCCCTTTTCTGACCGACTTGTAATTCCATGGATGACATGCCCCATTAATGTATACATGAGTATAATTAGAATAATGTAATATTTCAAGATACACAGTTTTACAATTGTTTACTTACTTTTTAATTCTGCACTATGGGTTTAGTATATTACAATCAATACAATATAAAATAGTTTAGAATCTCTCCTAGAATGGCAAATGCCAGCAGCAAAAGTTTCAAATTTTTCCTAAGAACATCAATAGTCATGTTCGAAATTTAATCTGCCAATCTTAAATACTATATATGATGAATCTGACAACTTAAAATCAAATAATAGGTTGGGTCCTTTCTTAAGAATAAGATAGGTAGATGCTTGAAATCATAATATTTTTGCGATATAAACACAGTCAGCAACTACTGACATATGGTGCTGTCATCTTGCAAAAACTTGATCTATCAAATTAAAAAGAGATATCATGGGGGCAAAGAATAGGCTAGATGGCTTTGCGTTCAAGCTAATGATCCAGCTACGGCAAGTACAAAAAAAGCAAGTAGACGCACATGTGTGCTGTTTCTGTTTCACTTTACGGGTACTCACAGTCACACCCCAAAACTGCTTCATCTGATCAAGCTACAGTCTATAATAATTTGAAGACACATGCATCAGTGAGCACACATAGTATAACAGTGGGATTAGTAAAGCTACCGACTATCATAATTGAAATCCATTTTAATATAAAACTTGCAAATCCCAAACTTGCAAAATCTAGAACTGAGCTGAGGATGTAAAGTAAAGCTACAGCCTATCATAATTGAAATCCTTTTGACTATAATACTTGCAGATCACAAACTTGCAGACGTCTAGAACTGACCTGAGGATGTAAAGTAAAGCTACTACCTATCATAATTGAAATCCTTTTGACTATAATACTTGCAGATCACAAACTTGCAGACACTTAGAACTAACCTGAGGATGTAAAGTAAAGATACGGCCTATATAGTTGAAATCCTTTTAACTATAATACTTGCAGACATCTAGAACTGCCATGAGTATGTAATTGATTTCAGTTTGGAAGGGTGCCAACAACATGGATCTTATTTGAAGGTGGGCGCTGGTATCAATAGGAGGTTGGAAGAGATGGCGTCCAAGGATGGTGCCTATCGAGGGTACAACAGAGAGCAGGGTGTGGCAGCACTGGGCACAGCGCAGAGCAGGACGCAGGGCAGCGACAGGTGTCGGCGCGTCGTGCTGCAGGGGCATCGTGATTGCCATTGCACGCTGGGGAGAGCGCGACGCCTAATACAGCAGGACTCTTCTGGTCTGAGTCAGTAACGAAGTGACAGGCGCCAGCAGGTCTCGAGCTCAACGCCCTGCTCCACCCCCTAAGCTTGTGGCCGCCGAGTTCGACGAGGTAGCGCACACCATCATGCCGGTGCTCACACCCTACGCTCCACACATCGACTAGCAGGCGTAGTTGCTCGAGTTCGTCCGTGCCTTTGACCCCAACGACAACGACAACATCTCCACTACCAAGACCATGTGCTGCATGGCAACTGGCAAGGCTGGGCCAACGGCCAGCCGCTCACCTTCGAGGAGCTCATGATGCAGGACACAGACGTGTATCAAGACGGGTTGGCGGATTCCTTGGCGGCCAGCTCGACGCGCCAGTCGGCAGCGACGGTGACAGGCGCCAGCAGCCTAGGAGTCCCATGGCCCGCTGGAGTTTTTGGCACTGTAATCAACAGAAGATGTTGCCTGGTACTGTTGTTAGTGTTGATCTCCACTAGTTGGCCCAACGGCCAACTGGACCCTTGACTCAGTCCTGATCGGGGACACTCAACCCAACTGGGTTGCGGGCCCTGTCGCGCAGCTCCATATAAGGGAGGTGGGCGCCACGAGTACAGGATGCCAAGTATGGTTCGCGCCCCACCTGCCCTGCCTACCGATCGAGGCGGAGCTGACAGCGGCGGGAAGCGCCACCGCCCACACTCCATCGAGCTCCTCCATCACCGGAGAAGGTAGAACTACTGCTAATCTCTAAGCCTACACGATCCAGAGAGTCTATCAATGGTATCAGACAAGTTTGGTTTAGAATTTTCAGTAGAAAAGAACACAAAAGAAATCCCTTTCCCTCCCGAAGAACCCTAAAGTGACAGGGCAAAGATCTCACCAGAGAAGGGCCTCGAGCCCCGTCGGCAAAGAGCGCCGCCGCAAGGCCGCGCCAGTTCCTCTCGATCCCCACACGCATCGGCAAGCCGGGGTGCAGGGACGAAGAACAACCCCAACAGGGGGCAAAGAGCACCACCACCGATCCATTCGACGGCGGCGCGCTCACCGCAAGGGGAACGCGTGACCGGCGAAGGGGTCGGCAGGGGCGCATCCGCTCCGTCCATCTAGGTCGCCGTCGGGCGGCAGCTGCCTCTCTCTCTCTCTCTCTCTGGGGAGGTGGTGGATGGAGAGAGTCGAAACAGAAGGGGGGAAGGGAGAGTAGGCGCGCGCGGCGCGGTCGCAACCGCCGCCGGCGGCCGGGGCGGGCGGCCGAGCCGTCGCCGTCCGGTAACAGATCGCGCGAGGGAAGAGAGGAGGCGCGGCGCGTCCCTCACTCTCGATCTGCAACAGATAAGGAAAGGGAAGGAGAGAAAGAGGCGCGGCGCGGTGGCTCTAGCCGCTGTCGCCGGCGGCCGGGGCGGCCGGCCGGGGCGCGGCCCCGTGCTTCCGCCGTCGGCGAGAGAGAACAAGAGGGTCGGGGCGAGGAAACAGAATGGGGGGCCGATCGGGGCTCTCCCCTATTTTGTTCTAGCGAGAACAGCGGCGCGCCGTTGGATCGAGATCGACGGCCACCATGAAACCCTAGCCCCGCTCCGGGCCAAGTGGGCCGAAAGTGCTTCTGGGCCGTCGGCCGGCTGACCAGGCCAGAGCGGCGGGCGCGCGCTGCGGGCCTTTTGGGCCGGCTGGCGCTGCCGCGCGCGCTGGGCCGAGGCCGGCTCGGCTGGCATATTTTCTATTTGTTTTTTCTGTCCAGTGTTTTGGGCAAATTTCACACAGTTTATTTTCTATTCAAAATAAAATTTTGTCTAGAAAATAGAAAAGTAAAAGTAATGTTTCTGAAAAGAATAAAGTCCATGAATTTTTTATTCATGTTTTTCCGCTGCAAATAAATAAAAGTGCTCTTTTAAAAGTAAATAGTACAAAAGTGCAATTAAAACAAAGATGGACTGAAATGAAGTTTTCAACAGTAATAGTTTTGTCTTTTCCTTTTCTATTTCCAGAAGAATTTAATTGATGAATTTCATACAGTTTGATCTCTATTCAAATTTGAACCAACGAGATAATTTGTCTTAGAGATTAAATAAAGTTTTACAGTGATTTTGCTTCTGAAAATAGAATAATTCTCACAGTTTCCGCTGCAAAAGTTTAATTGTTGCTCTATTTAAATTTAATTTGAACCAACGGGATAATTAAATTTTGAGAGCACAATAAAAGATAATTTAAATTGCATAAACAGTAAAGGCCCATGCGGGCGGGTGCATATTGACCATGGGTCAATTTTGCGGCTGGGCCGCATGCACAAAGTACACCTTGTCAGTCAAAGTCTATTCTTTCAGAAGCATATTTTTGATGAATTATTGATCTCTACTCAAATTGAACCAACGAGATATTTGTTTAGAGATTACAAAAGTAACACAAATGCTTCTGAATAGTATGGTTTTTTTCATGATCTAAAGATGATTTAATTATGATGAGTACAGATGAGTTTTTCCCTGTGTGGGGAAACAACTTTTAAGCTTAAAGTTCATAAAAGCTTTCGCTGTTTTAAGTGAAAGAAAAGTTGAGCATTAGTTTGTTCTTACAGTTAAATCCATAAAGATGAGAAATTCTCAAAGAAGAGAATTTTAAAGTTAATTATGATGTTGTCGTTTAATGTTTAATGATCGTAGCTGATGATGACAACATTATTATATGATATTCGCAAGTCCTGTTTCTGCCCAACGGTGATCTAGGATTCAAAGTACAAGAATATTGTATGTTTTAATTTTGACCAATGTTAAATTAAAACACAATATTTTTCCTGGAAGAGAGAAATTTTGCAAACAACAGTTGATTTCCATCAACGCTACAGTTAAAGTTTTAGTACTTACTCAGCTGCACTGCTGATGTTAAGAAAGAAAAATCGAGCGTCGTTCTGATTTTTTATCGGTACAATAAAAGAGAAAAGGGAACGAATCTGTTCCGGAAATGAGTTATCATTTTTCTCTCTCTAAAGTTTTCATGATGTTTCAGTTTGTTATTTTTTCTGATTAAATTGGAACCAACGAGAAAATTTAATCGGAAAAATAAAGTATAAGTGCATGTTTTAAGTCATTATGACTAAAGGTAGTCAACATATTGTCCTTCAATAGTGATTGAAATAAATAACACGCATGTTCAATTGGACCAACGTTGAATTAAATATGTGCGTTATCAGTGCATTGATTGTTAACAATGCATTTAAAGTTTAATAGCGCATGTCGGAAAAGTTTTGGCACTTGTGCCATTCATAACTTTGCATGGCAAAGAAAGTTTTTGCAATGACTCATGTACTACTTGAGTATCACATAAAAGTGAAGAAGTCTGGGGGAGCTTTTAAAGCTATCCAAACAAATCCCATGCATTTCCATAGTGTCATGCTGGACAGTGACTTCGAAAGAGCCGAAGGACAAAATAAAGTTGTATACGAACAAAAGTCAAGATTGCAAGCATGACTTGCAAAAGTGTACCAATATCAAGAACTCTGATGAGTTCTTGAAAGTGCAACAGAATAAAGAACTCTGATGAGTTCTTGAGGGGAATGAGGAAATAGTACTCCCATTGTTCTTGCATGACTTGATCATGTGACCACTGTTGGGAAACGTTGCATGGGAAACAAAAATTTTCCTACGCACACACAAGATCTATCCATGGTGATGAGCATCTACGAGAGGGAGAGTGAATCTACATACCCTTGTAGATCGCTAAGCGGAAGCGTTAATAAACGCGGTTGATGTAGTCGAACGTCTTCGCGATCCAAATCGCCGAGCGTCCCGCGATCCAATCACGATCCTTCCGATCTAGTGCCGAACGGACGGCACCTCCGCGTTCAACACACGTACGGCTTGATGACGCCTTCACCTCCTCGATCCAGCGAGCGATGATGAAGTAGTGGTTGAGTTCCAGCAGCACGACGGCGTGGTGATGGTGGTGAGGAACAATCTCTGCAGGGCTTCGCCAAGCGCTACGGAGATTATGACGGAGGAACTAGAGGGTTAGGGTTGCCGCACACGGCTTGGGGAAATCTTGATGTGTCCCGTGTGCTAGCCCTGCCCCTCTATTTATATGTTGAGCCTTGGGGTCTAAACTTGGAGTAAAAGTCTCCTCCGGGTCGGTTTTGCCCGCACAAGGTCGGTTTGGCCCGCAGGGAAAGAGTCCAACTCGGATCCCTACCGAACCGTGCACAGCCGCGCACAAGCGGTAGTACCGCTTCACACAAGCGGTAGTACCGCTTGGGCGGTAGTACCGCTTCACACAAGCGGTAGTACCGCTCGGGCGGTAGTACCGCTTCACACAAGCGGTAGTACCGCTTCACCAAGCGGTAGTACCGCTTACGCGGCAGCAAAACTACTTTTGCACTTTCCAATACCTTGTGGGCTTTATCCCTTTGGCTCATATAAAGTGTTGCTGCACCCGAACACTTCGGTAAACATCCGGAACCCCTTCCGGTGAACTCCGGAACCCTTCCAGAGATCAAAACACTATTATCACATATATCAATCTTTACCTCCGGACTATTCCGGAGATCCTCGTCATGTCCGGGATCTTATCCGGGACTCCGAACAACTTTCGGTCACCAACATAATAACTCAATTATACTAATCGTCACCAAACGTTAAGTGTGTAGACCCTGCGGGTTCGAGAACTATGTAGACATGACCGAGACACCTCTACGGCCAATAACCAATAGCGGGACCTGGATGCCCATATTGGCTCCTACATATTCTACGAAGATCTTTATCGGTCGAACCTCTATGTCAAGGATTCAGTTAATCCCGTATGCTGTTCCCTTTGTTCTTCGGTATGTTACTTGCCCGAGATTCGATCGTCGGTATCACTATACCTAGTTCAATCTCGTTACCGGTAAGTCTCTTTACTCGTTCCGTAATACAAGATCTCGTGGCTAACACTTTAGTCACATTGCTTGCAAGGCTCATTGTGATGTTGTATTACCGAGTGGGCCCTGAGATACCTCTCCGTCATACGGAGTAACAAATCCCAGTCTTGATCCATGCCAACCCAACAGACACCCTCGGAGATACCTGTAGAGCACCTTTATAGTCACCCAGTTACGTTGCGACGTTTGATACACACAAGGTATTCCTCCGGTGTTAGTGAGTTGCATGATCTCATGGTCAAAGGAACAGATACTTGACATGCAGAAAACAATAGCAATAAACTGACACGATCAAATGCTACGTTTACAGTTTGGGTCTTGTCCATCACATCATTCTCCTAATGATGTGATCCCGTTATCAAATGACATCTCATGTCAATGGCTAGGAAACCTTAACCATCTTTGATCAACGAGCTAGTCAACTAGAGGCTTACTAGGGACACAGTGTTGTCTATGTACCCACACATGTATTTGAGTTTCCAATCAATACAATTATAGCATGGATAATAAACGATTATCATTAACAAGGAAATATAATAATAACCAATTTATTATTGCCTCTAGGGCATATTTCCAACAGTCTCCCACTTGCACTAGAGTCAATAATCTAGTTCACATCACTATGTGATTTACATTGTAATGAATCGAACACCCATGCAGTTCTGGTGTTGTTCATGTTTAGCCCTTGGAAGAGGTTTAGTCATCGGATCTGCAACATTTAGACCCGTGTGTACTTTGCAAATATTTATGTCGTCCTCCTTGATGTAATCGCGGATGGAATTGAAACGTCGCTTTATGTGTCTGGTCCTCTTGTGAAATCTTGGTTCCTTGGCTAGAGCAATGGCACCAGTATTATCACAAAACAGAGTCATTGGGTTAAGTGCACTAGGCACTACTCCAAGATCTGTCATGAACTCCTTCATCCAGACACCTTCCTTCGCCGCCTCCGAGGCTGCGATGTACTCCGCTTCGCATGTAGAATCAGCTACCACGCTTTGCTTGGAACTGCACCAGCTAACCGCACCCCCATTAAGAATAAATACGTATCCGGTTTGCGACTTAGAGTCATCCGGATCAGTGTCAAAGCTTGCATCGACATAACCCTTTACGACGAGCTCTTGATCACCTCCATAAACGAGAAACATGTCCTTAGTCCTTTTCAGGTACTTCAGGATATTCTTGACCGCCGTCCAGTGTTCCATTCCTGGATCACTTTGAAACCTTCCGGCCATACTTATGGCAAGGCTGACATCGGGTCTTGTGCACAGCATTGCATACATGATAGAGCCTATGGCTGAAGCATAGGGGATGACACTCATCTTTTCTCTATCTTCTGCAGTCACTGGGCATTGAGTCTTACTCAACTTCACACCTTGCAAAACAGGCAAGAACCCCTTCTTGGACTGATCCATTTTGAACTTCTTCAAAATCTTATCAAGGTATGTGCTTTGTGAAAGTCCTATTAAGCGTCTTGATCTATCTCTATAGATCTTGATGCCTAATATGAAAGCAGCTTCTCCTAGGTCCTTCATTGAAAAACTCTTGTTCAAATATTCCTTTACGCTTTCCAGCATTTCTATATTGTTTCCAATCAGCAATATGTCATCCACATATAATATTAGAAACGCTATAGAGCTCCCACTCACTTTCTTGTAAATACAAGCTTCTCCGTAAACTTGTATAAACTCGAACGCTTTGATCACTTTATCAAAACGAAGATTCCAACTCCGAGATGCTTGCACCAGTCCATAAATGGATCGCTGGAGTTTGCAAACTTTGTCAGCATTCTCTGGATCGACAAAACCTTCTGGTTGCATCATATACAACTCTTCCTTAAGGTAACCGTTAAGGAACGCTGTTTTGACATCCATCTGCCAAATTTCATAATCGAAAAAGGCAGCTATTGCTAACATGATTCTGACGGACTTAAGCATCGCTACGGGTGAGAAGGTCTCATCGTAGTCAACTCCTTGAACTTGTGAAAAACCCTTTGCCACAAGTCGAGCTTTATAGACGGTGACATTACCGTCCGCGTCCGTCTTCCTCTTAAAGATCCATTTGTTCTGAATGGCCTTACGCCCTTCAGGTAATACTTCCAAAGTCCATACTTTGTTTTCATACATGGATCCCATCTCGGATTTCATGGCCTCTAACCACTTCTCGGAATCCGGGCCCATCATCGTTTCTCCATAGCTCGTAGGTTCATCGTTGTTTAACAACATGACCTCTAAGACAGGGTTGCCGTACCACTCAGGAGCAGTACGCGTCCTTGTCGACCTACGAGGTTCGATAGCAACTTGATCCAAAGCTTCATGATCATCATCATTAACTTCCTCTTCAGCTAATGTAGGCTCCACAGAAACAACTTTCTGCGCTGCGCTACTCTCAGGTTGAAGTAAAGGTTCAACAACCTCATCAAGTTCTATCTTCCTCCCACTCAATTCTTTCGAGAGAAACTCTTTCTCAAGAAATGTTCCGTTTTTAGCGACAAACACTTTGCCTTCGGATCTGAGATAGAAGGTATACCCAACTGTCTCTTTTGGGTATCCTATGAAGACGCATTTCTCCGCTTTGGGTTCCAGCTTTTCAGGCTGAAGCTTTTTGACATAAGCATCACATCCCCAAACTTTAAGAAACGACAGCTTTGGCTTCTTGTCAAACCAAAGTTCATATGGCGTTGTCTCAACGGATTTCGATGGTGCCCTATTTAAAGTGAATGCAGCTGTCTCTAATGCATAACCCCAAAACGATAGTGGCAAATTGGCAAGAGACATCATAGATCGCACCATATCCAATAAGGTTCGATTACGACGTTCGGACACACCATTACGCTGTGGTGTTCCAGGCGGTGTCAATTGTGAAACAATTCCACACTGTCTTAAGTGACTGCCAAACTCATAACTCAAATATTCTCCTCCTCGATCAGATCGTAGGAATTTAATCTTCTTGTTACGATGATTCTCAACTTCACTCTGAAATTGTTTGAACTTTTCAAATGTTTCAGACTTGTGTTTCATTAAGTAAATATACCCATATCTACTTAAGTCATCAGTGAAGGTGAGAAAGTAACGATAACCACCGCGCGCCTCAATGCTCATCGGACCGCACACATCAGTATGTATGATTTCCAATAAGTCACTTGCCCGTTCCATTATTCCAGAGAACGGCGTTTTAGTCATCTTGCCCATGAGGCATGGCTCACATGTGTCAAGTGATTCAAAATCAAGTGACTCCAAAAGTCCATCAGCATGGAGCTTCCTCATGCGTTTTACGCCAATATGACCTAAACGGCAGTGCCACAAGAAAGTGGTATTATCATTATCAATTCTACATCTTTTGGCATCAATGTTATGAACATGTGTATCATTACTATCGAGATTCAATAAGAATAAACCCCTCACATCGGGTGCATGACCATAAAAGATATTACTCATATAAATAGAACAACCATTATTCTCTGATTTAAATGAGTAACCGTCTCGCAATAAACAAGATCCAGATATAATGTTCATGCTTAACGCAGGCACCAAATAACACTTATTCAGGTTCATCACTAATCCCGACGGTAATCGAAGAGCGAGCGTGCCGACGGCGATCACATCAACCTTGGAACCATTTCCCACGCGCATCGTCACTTCGTCCTTTGCCAGCCTCCGTCTATTCCGCAGTTCCTGTTTTGAGTTGCAAATATGAGCAACCGCACCGGTATCAAATACCCAGGCACTACAACGAGAGTTGGTAAGGTACACATCAATAACATGTATATCATATATACCTTGTTTGTTGTTGGCCGCCTTCTTGTCAGCCAAATACTTGGGGCAATTCCGCTTCCAGTGTCCAGTTCCCTTGCAATGAAAACACACAGTTTCTGGTTTGGGTCCAGCCTTGGGTTTCTTCACGAGAGGAGCAACTGCTTTGCCACTCTTCTTGGAGTTACCCTTCTTACCCTTGCCATTTTTCTTGAAACTAGTGGTTTTATTGACCATCAACACTTGATGCTCCTTCTGAATTTCAGACTCAGCGGCTTTCAGCATCGCAAACAGCTCGGCGACTGACTTGTTCATCCCGTGCATGTTATAGTTCAACACGAAGCTCTTGTAGCTAGGTGGCAATGATTGAAGAACTCTGTCAGTGATAGCCTCTGGCGGAAGGGGCATCCCTAACTCAGCCAGACGGGTGGAGTACCCAGACATTCTGAGCACGTGATCACTGATAGACCCGTTCTCCTCCATCTTGCAAGCATAGAACTTATCGGAGATCTCATATCTCTCGATCCGGGCATTCTTCTGAAAGATAAACTTCAACTCCTGGAACATCTCATATGCTCCATGACGTTCAAAACGTCTTTGAAGTCCCGGTTCTAAGCCATACAACATTGCACATTGAACTATTGAGTAATCATCAGAACGAGCCTGCCAGGCGTTCACAACGTCTAGAGACTCAACTGGAGCGGGTGGATCACCAAGCGGTGCATCAAGGACATAAGCCTTCTGGGAAGCCATAAGGATAATCCTTAGATTACGGGCCCAGTCCACAAAGTTACTTCCATCATCTTTCAACTTAGCTTTCTCTAGGAACGCATTAAAATTCAGGGGTTCTACTGCGCGAGCCATGATCTACAACATAAATATAGCAAAGACAACTTAGACTATTGTTCTTAGATAATGAGTTTAGTTAATCATATTTAAAAAACTCCCACTCAAATTGACATCCCTCCGATCATTCGAGTGTAACATGATCCAAATCCACCAACTCAAGTCCGATCATCACGTGAGTTGAGGTGGTTTCAATGGTGAACATCTTCATGTTGATCATATCTACTATATGACTCATGTTCGACCTTTCGGTCTCTTGTGTTCCGAGGCCATGTCTGTACATGCTAGGCTCGTCAAGTTTAACCCGAGTGTTCCGCACGTGTAACATGGCTTACACCCGTTGTATGCGAACGTAGAGTCTATCACACCCGATCATCACGGCGTGTCTCGAAACGACGAACTTTCGCAACGGTGCACACTTGGGGAGAACACAATTTATCTTGAAATTTAAGTGAGGGATCACCTTATAATGCTACCGTCGTCCTAAGCAAAATAAGATGCATAAAAGGATTAACATCACATGCAAATCATAAGTGACATGATATGGCCATGAACTTGTGCTTTTGATCTCCATCTCCAAAGCACCGGCATGATCTCCATCGTCACCGGCATGACACCATGATCTCCATCATCTTGATCTCCATCAACGTGTCGCCATAAGGTTGTCGCGCTGACTGTTGCTTCCACGACTATAGCTAACGTTTAGCGATAAAGTAAAGCATTACATAGCGCTTAATGATTGACACGCAGGTCATACAATAATTAAAGACAACTCTATGGCTCCTGCCAGTTGCCGTACTCATCGACATGCAAGTCGTGATATTCTATACATCACATGATCATCTCATACATCACATATATCTCATTATGTAATTGGCCATATCACATCACAACATACCCTGCAAAAACAAGTTAGACGTCCTCTAATTGTTGTTGCAAATTTTACGTGGCTGCTACGGGTTTGCAAGAACCGTTCTTACCTACGCAAAACCACAACGTGGTGTAGTGATTGCTTTTTGATCTTCTAAAAGAACCCTCTTCATTGAACCGATTCAACTAAAGTGAGAGAGACAGACACCCGCCAGTCACCTTTATGCAACAAGTGCACGCAGCGGTAAAACCAGTCTCGCGTAAGCGTACGCGTAATGTCGGTCCGGGCCGCTTCATCTCACAATACCGCTGAATCAAGTATCAACTAGTAACGGCAAGCAATATGTATACACCCACGCCCACAACTCGTTTGTGTTCTACTCGAGATCTCATCTACGCATAGACCTAGCTCATGATGCCACTGTTGGGAAACGTTGCATGGGAAACAAAAATTTTCCTACGCACACACAAGATCTATCCATGGTGATGAGCATCTACGAGAGGGAGAGTGAATCTACATACCCTTGTAGATCGCTAAGCGGAAGCGTTAATAAACGCGGTTGATGTAGTCGAACGTCTTCGCGATCCAAATCGCCGAGCGTCCCGCGATCCAATCACGATCCTTCCGATCTAGTGCCGAACGGACGGCACCTCCGCGTTCAACACACGTACGGCTTGATGACGCCTTCACCTCCTCGATCCAGCGAGCGATGATGAAGTAGTGGTTGAGTTCCAGCAGCACGACGGCGTGGTGATGGTGGTGAGGAACAATCTCTGCAGGGCTTCGCCAAGCGCTACGGAGATTATGACGGAGGAACTAGAGGGTTAGGGTTGCCGCACACGGCTTGGGGAAATCTTGATGTGTCCCGTGTGCTAGCCCTGCCCCTCTATTTATATGTTGAGCCTTGGGGTCTAAACTTGGAGTAAAAGTCTCCTCCGGGTCGGTTTTGCCCGCACAAGGTCGGTTTGGCCCGCAGGGAAAGAGTCCAACTCGGATCCCTACCGAACCGTGCACAGCCGCGCACAAGCGGTAGTACCGCTTCACACAAGCGGTAGTACCGCTTGGGCGGTAGTACCGCTTCACACAAGCGGTAGTACCGCTCGGGCGGTAGTACCGCTTCACACAAGCGGTAGTACCGCTCCGGCGGTAGTACCGCTTCACCAAGCGGTAGTACCGCTTACGCGGCAGCAAAACTACTTTTGCACTTTCCAATACCTTGTGGGCTTTATCCCTTTGGCTCATATAAAGTGTTGCTGCACCCGAACACTTCGGTAAACATCCGGAACCCCTTCCGGTGAACTCCGGAACCCTTCCAGAGATCAAAACACTATTATCACATATATCAATCTTTACCTCCGGACTATTCCGGAGATCCTCGTCATGTCCGGGATCTTATCCGGGACTCCGAACAACTTTCGGTCACCAACATAATAACTCAATTATACTAATCGTCACCAAACGTTAAGTGTGTAGACCCTGCGGGTTCGAGAACTGTGTAGACATGACCGAGACACCTCTACGGCCAATAACCAATAGCGGGACCTGGATGCCCATATTGGCTCCTACATATTCTACGAAGATCTTTATCGGTCGAACCTCTATGTCAAGGATTCAGTTAATCCCGTATGCTGTTCCCTTTGTTCTTCGGTATGTTACTTGCCCGAGATTCGATCGTCGGTATCACTATACCTAGTTCAATCTCGTTACCGGTAAGTCTCTTTACTCGTTCCGTAATACAAGATCTCGTGGCTAACACTTTAGTCACATTGCTTGCAAGGCTCATTGTGATGTTGTATTACCGAGTGGGCCCTGAGATACCTCTCCGTCATACGGAGTAACAAATCCCAGTCTTGATCCATGCCAACCCAACAGACACCCTCGGAGATACCTGTAGAGCACCTTTATAGTCACCCAGTTACGTTGCGACGTTTGATACACACAAGGTATTCCTCCGGTGTTAGTGAGTTGCATGATCTCATGGTCAAAGGAACAGATACTTGACATGCAGAAAACAATAGCAATAAACTGACACGATCAAATGCTACGTTTACAGTTTGGGTCTTGTCCATCACATCATTCTCCTAATGATGTGATCCCGTTATCAAATGACATCTCATGTCAATGGCTAGGAAACCTTAACCATCTTTGATCAACGAGCTAGTCAACTAGAGGCTTACTAGGGACACAGTGTTGTCTATGTACCCACACATGTATTTGAGTTTCCAATCAATACAATTATAGCATGGATAATAAACGATTATAATTAACAAGGAAATATAATAATAACCAATTTATTATTGCCTCTAGGGCATATTTCCAACAACCACACCAAGTAATAAAAGACTCCTCGTTCACAAGTGTTACAAATAGTTTCGAAATTATGGCAGCAAAGTAGTTTGTGCCATATTTCGAGGGGGAGAAAGATTAGGAAGATAAGAAATTCTCCTCAAACTTGAATACGATGCATACTATGTATGTTAAAAGTAAGAATGATCTATTAAAGAAGAATATGATAGAAAAGGGAGTACAGCGCTCATATCATTGATACCCCAATCAAATAAACCCAAACGGAAGCTAGAAAATATACCATCTTTACAATAGATGGGATAATCTGGGGGAGTAAAGCATGTTGAGAACTAAGGCTTGAAGAGAAGTGGGACCATATGTTCACTTCGAATGATTCAAGCACAACAATTGTCTCGGCTTTGTATGAACGACAGAAGTTGAGATGACGACAGATGTTCAACACCTGTCGTTAACTCTTCAAAAGAAAATAAAGTCAAGGGAACTCTTGTTACTCAGGACTCTGTAGTATCAACCGTCTCTTGGCAATGAAAAATAGAAACAACCCCAGATAGAAAATAAAGTGATTCCGCCTCTTGGTGAAGCCATGAGAGGCGCTCATTCGTCGAAATGGCAAGAAGCCATGGAAGACGTCATGAGACCTAGAAATTCCAGCTTGTTTTGGAACAAAGAATAAGTTCCCAACGGAGCCAAAACAGTAGGCTGTAATGGGTCTACAAGATTAAAATGTGACTCCAGAGGGAATATGAAAAGCCACTAAGCGTGACTTGTGGCAAAAGGCTTTATGCAAAGAAAAGATAAGTGATAATGAGACATTATATGCAGTCTCATAAAAGGATTATCTTAGAATCACAATGGCATTAGTGGCATACTAATATTTTGGAATTGCATCAGTTGGATGTAGAAACAACATCTCCCAAACGGAGATTTGTATGAGAAAACCCTTACACAACACAACCCAAGGGTTTTGTTGTGAAAAGAAAAGAAAAATATGGGATGCCACATGAAGAAATCCATTTATGGATCAAAGCACGCCACTGAACAGTGGCATCTAAAGATTAAAAGAGGACGAAGAGAAGTTTTGGGTTTTAAGAAAGGTCAAGATGACAAATTGAATATTTGCAAAGTTCAAAGACGGGAAATACTTTTCCCGCTTTCGACATGTAGATAATGTACTACTTACTAGTAGTAATGTTCAATCTACTGTTGAAGAAAAAGAAGATTATTTGTGACATCAAGTCATGATAACAGTAATCTCAGTGAAGGTCTATTCGCTCAAAGAATGGAAATTCACCGGGATAAAAGAAGAGGGGTATTAGGATTATCGCAAAAAACATACTTAGAAAAGGATTCTAAAGAGATATAGTATGCATGCGAGTAAGCTTACGCCTGTCCTATAGTCAAGGGTAATAGTTTGGGAATATTAAGTATTCCAGGAACCAATATGAGATCGATCAAAAGAAAGAGGTTCCATGTGCTTTAGCTGTTGGAAGCAAAATCAGTGCTCAAGAAAGTATTTACCCTGACATAGCTCAATTATCCGGGAAATTTTTGGCAGAAGTCCAGTCCAGCAATAGATCACTGGAATGGAGTTAAAGAACGTTTTGCAATCTTACAAAGTATTGTAAGCCTCATGCTAAATAAGAAAGGGACACATACTCTCAAAAGGTTGTGAGTAAAAGAACTAAGTTTTGGCGGGATGTTTAGTGAAGCCCACACTAGTAGCTAAACACTCGTACCTTTGGAGTTTTATTGTGGAAAAGCTCCAAAAGCAAAATAGTTGCGGTGTCATGAGTTATGTATACCGCAAAGTATAGCATGATATGAGGCTACAGGACAGGCTAAATGGTTAAAGAAAACCTTACCCGGAATTGATGATGATATGCAGCAGCAATATATCATCCAAGTATTTTATCTCCTACGGCAACATGTCAGGTGTACTGCCAAACACATTGACAAAGAGTTATATGTTGCGAAGGAGAAAATCCAGAATCATATGATAGCACTAACGGTGTAAGTACCAAACAGATGCTTACAGATCCGCTTACCAAAGGCCTACCACCCAGCGTGTTAAGAGAACATGCAGTCGACATGGGGATTATGGGAGGTCTATGATTTCTGGATTACTAAAGGGCCCAAAGAAAGGTTAAGGTCTTGTTTCAATACAGAAAGATACATTGTGGCTGTTAATCTGACGGTAACTGATAACTGTTATGACGAGGCACGCCCTACGTATTGATCTGCACTGAGACAAGGCCCAAGAGCAAATCAAGAGAAAGTCAAAGGAGTTACGTCAAAGTGTGAAGTTAAAAGTATAAGGTAAGATCAAGGGGGAGAATGTTAGTGTTGATCTCCACTAGTTGGCCCAACGGCCAACTGGACCCTTGACTCAGTCCTGATCGGGGACACTCAACCCAACTTGGTTGCGGGCCCCTGTCACGCAGCTCCATATAAGGGAGGTGGGGGCCACGAGTACAGGATGCCAAGTATGGTTCGCGCCCCACCTGCCCTGCCTACCGATCGAGGCGGAGCTGACAGCGGCGGGAAGCGCCGCCGCCCACACTCCATCGAGCTCCTCCATCACCGGAGAAGGTAGAACTACTACTAATCTCTAAGCCTACACGATCCAGAGAGTCTATCAACTGTAAGCTACGGCATGAGAATCCTGCAGCAACAATAAAAACAGAAAACAATATGACATGAGCAGATGTGTAAGCTTCCTGGGGCAATGCCGGAAGGTTTTCACAACCTGATGCACATAAGAATTGTAGAACAAAAAATTAGAGCTTGTGATCATTTAAAAAATTAGAGCTTGTGATCATTTGATTAATTTCACCATAAAGACAACGCTGATGGCCTACTTGACTTGTTCTCTCTATACAAGCAAGAACATATAAAAATAGGAAAACTAAATTAGACCCTGAAAGTTTTTTTTTTTAGAAAAGGAGGATATACCCCCGGCCTCTGCATCTGGACGATGCATGCATCCATTTTATTAATTATTCACAAGGACCATACAAAGTAATACATTAGTCAGCCTGAAGCCGCCATTTAGGCAACACCTGTTGCTACTCCTATTACCTTGATGAAGGTGTGCCGAATATCCGAGCCTAATACCAAACAGACACCACTGAAAGTAAAAAAGCATTTATTTACCTTCTATAAAAAACCATGTAATAATTTCCTAGGTCTTTATCACCCAGATTATGGCGATCATCTCCTATCATAGAAAAAAAAAATCCTTGCTCCCAAGTCGCCTGATGTGGCCGTATTTAAGCTCCTTCTTCATCTTGTTCTGTTTCCAATCGGGTGAGCGACCTCATCTCCCAAATATTGGCTAATCTCTGCAAACAATAGGCACAACAAATCATCAACACATCAGGCAGGCGGAAGAAAACCCATACCACATGTACAGCAGCAGGAACCACGCACAACCATGCTTTTGGCCAATAACCATTGTTGCAACAATCACAAATGAAAGAAGCTTGCATCATGGACTGGACAAAATAATATAACAATCTGTAGGCTCTCGTGAAAACATAGCTTGCAGATGAGTTCAATTTGTGGTGCCTGCATTTCATCAAACATGTTACGTGCAAGAACTCTTATTCTTCCCCTTTCACGGTGTTGGTGCTTGCTCTACCGAGTAGCACCTGCTCAAGAACACCCATGTGTTGCTTCCTCTCTTACAGAACCACTTTTTGCTCAATGAGGTCAACAATTGTTGCCCTAGGGAAGAGGGAACTACCCTTGCGTGTGGGTGTTGCATCCCGTGGTGTAGCGAGGCAGGGGCCTTTACTTGGGCATGAGCGTGAGGAGGGATTTTGTAATTGATTCCGGTATGTACCCAAGCGCCACAAAAAGATGCAGCCGACTGAAGGAGTAGCCGCCGTCGCCATCGCCGGCATATGTCGTACGTACTCTTCCTCGGAAGAACGGAGCCCAGCGCAACCACTACAATAATTCTATGATTCCCTGCAGACGCCTGCGTCTGATTTGCAGAAGCTCCGGCAGCCAAGCTGAACCGCCCAAACCTCGTATCCTGCTCTGCGTCCTCGCCGTCAATCCAAACCCAATGTTTTAAATAGCGGGCTATGCCATTTAGCGGCGGCTCGACCAGAAGCTATGAAAGGCTATAGCGGAGCTATAGCGGAGCTAAGCCTCATTTAGCGTTTCTCTTAAATCATGAAAAATTGAAACAATAAGTATACAATAGGCATCATATATGATATATTGCATATACTTTACATATACACATGTTTGCACATCAAAATGCGTGTACCAAGAGGCATCCTAATTCAATAACCAAGCTTCACATCAATGCATCATATATATCATTACAAGAACAAAAAATAATGCAAAAGTATGGTTTTGTATAGCGGCTTAGCGGGCTAAATGACTCCAAATTTAGCGCTATAGCGGGAAATAGCGGGCTATTAGCCTCATTTTCAATTTAGCACTAAAAGTGCATAGCTTTAGCGGGAGAGCTCTTAAAGGCTATAGCGGGGCTGGAGCTATAGCCGGCTATTTAAAACATTGTCCAAACCTCGTATCCTGCTCTGCGTCCTCACCGTCGATCCGTCGCGAGGTCCGGGCGTGGGGGCAGTGCAGGTCGACGGCGGCAGCGACGGTTCCAGGCCGATGCTTTCATCTCATCTTATTTTTGAGACAAATATCATATTATATATTCTTTGAGTTGCAAATCTCATCTTATATTCTCACTGCTGAAGGGCAATGCAGCAGCCAGCGGCCCACGACACCGCAGTCCGGCTGCCCGTCGGTCTAGATATGGTCGAATGCCTTCGCCACAGCCTGCTGCCCCCATCATCACAAACTCACCGCACCACCTCCAACATCTCCATAACGCTCGCCGCATTCCAGGCTTCCAGCCACCGCAGAGTCGTCCCGCGCCGAAGCTTTCGTGGGAGGAGACGAGGGAGCCCCGCCCTCGCCGCCGGCAACTGGGCTTCGCCTGACCGCGCCCTCCGGCGATGGCGAGGGAGGGAAGGCAAGGAGGAGGGAGATGGCAGCGGCTTAGGTTTGCCCTCCCGTTGCACGACTCGTCGAGCTCCTGATCCGTGGCGGCTTCCTTGGCGGCAAGTCCGAGTCGGACGGACAACAGTGCTACCCGCAGCCGCAACTAGTTGACACTTGACACCCGCGGCGGCATTCTTACCCGCAAGGGCGTGCGTGATGCAGGCTTTTGTGTGCGTGTGATGTGTGTGTTCTGCGTGGGTTAGGGATGCGTGCTTCTGGTGGTGGGATCTGCCACCGATTGCTTTGCTCATGTATGTATGTAGAGGGGACTGGGAAGAATATGGACTGGACACTGACAAATGGGCCCCAAAGTTATGGAGGTCTGTTCGGTTTTATTATAGTTAATTTGACTTTGAGCCTACAAAAATATATGGAGTGCACTGCATTTGGTGAATCTGATGGAGTGATGGAGCCGCTTGAAGCTGCATTTGGTGAGTCTGCTAGAGTTGCTAGAAGCATTGGAGTAGCCAAACTTATTCGTAAGGTAGAACATGAGCTCTTGTGTCTCAGCGTATTCATCCAAGACAGTCAACATATGTTTCTGATTCCTCTCATTCTTATCGACAAGGCTTTGAACTTCGAGTATCTTCTCGACTTCTCCTAACTTGTTCTTTGTCCTATGTTTCTGCTAGTTGAATTGTCACTTCTTTCGATGGAAATGATAAGTGACGAGAGGGGAAGCAATGCAACATCCTCTTATATCATAAGCTTCTGAGTTACGAGTACGATAACATGAGAAGGTCTGCTATCTTCAAGTGTTACCTCACCAAATATTTATCATAAAAACACATTAATGCTATATGTACACCACTGTCTGCTCAAGATGCAAACATCAACTGTGCAATCAGCGTACAACATCACAATTCCATAGTAAGTGTATGAGTACCATAACATAAACATCAACCGTGCAATCATAACCATCAACCGTGCAACTATCAATACGTGGCTTGTTCAAGGCCTATAAATTAAGCAAGGTAGAACTACTGCAGAACATGCTAGCAGTGGCTGACATAAATTGCCTAGCAGTGCAAGCTTTACCGTGAAGGACGCACGCCACTGACACGTGGCCACTGTTAATAGCTCACCTGTGACGGGCAGGTCATCCGTTACTAGTAGAACATTTGCAGTGGAGAGCGGTACTTCCTACCCACCATAGGCCTGAGAGATACCACTGATGGGTTGCACTCTTTGCCTGCCACAATCATATGCCGGAGCAGTCTATATGTCATAGGAGGGCATCAGTTTGGGATGTGTTCAGTGTGCGTGCAGTTGGGTTGGCGAAAATGGCTAAATCCAGCGCAATGTGAAGGGTCAGGAATGCCCTGCTGTAGCCAGCGCCGAAATTTCATTGGTGGCGGGCGATGCTGCTAGGGCCGCCTACCACTGGTAATATGTCATATGTGGCGGGCATGCCGCCTGTCATTGGTGATTGTTGGACCAGTGGCAGGTAGTTTACACCGCCCACCATTGAAAAGATGAGGCAGGGAAATTAAAAATTTCGCATCCACGGTAACATTTTTGCTATCATGGTAATGTTTTGCATAATACCTATATCAAAAATTGCAATACTCTGCAACATTACATTGATTGAGATAAGAACTATAGATACATTGCATGCATACATTAACCATTAACCACTGTTGAACTGGAGGTTGTTGCGGCGGATTCCACGATCGCTCCGACAACTCCGGTTCTTAGCACTATCGCTGTCGGGAACGCGGCAGGAGGCCCGATCCCGACAGAGATCACCACGGAGGATGTGATCACTTTCGGTGGGATACCAGATCCTACGTCGGGGGATCGGCGTTTCAGTCATCGTATCCAGGGGCAGCCGGATGCTGACGACATTCAGCTGGGACGAGCTATGAGGGCCGCCAAGCTCCGTGATGTCGAAGGAAAATCAGGTATGTCTGTCAATACAAGATGTTCCATCCTTCATTTTTCTGATAGTGAAACTGTAGAAAATGCAAGCAACTTAGGTATTTCACTTGGTAGTAATGCAAATTTTTTTGCCAAATCAGTTAATGACATTCTAGACTTAGAAGCGGATAGAGCCATGGAACTAATTAAAAACATAGCGGCGGTGACACCGATGAATGACACAGACACTACTAGGGAAAAGCCTAGCAGTAGCGCTGATTTTAAGTGTATCAGTAGCGCGGGGGCCCGCGCTACTAAAGTTTAGCAGTAGCGCCTCTTAACCGGCGCTACTGCTAACCGAGTTATCAGTAGCGCGCTTCTCTAACCCGCGCCACTGTTAAACGCACATATTCCTTTTTTTATATTTATGTTGTATTTACACACGGTTACATGTATTAATATACAACATCAATAATTATTGTGCCAGCAACTACATTTAGATTAAAGTGGATGGATGCAAGTGATCATGTTGAATTAGAGGAAAATATGATGTTGCCATCCACCTTAATCAAATATATGTCATATAACTCATCATCATCTTATACTCATCTAACAACTCATCATCATCTTAATCATACCAAGTCAAAATCTCATAAAACAGAAAAACATCATAATAGTAATCATCCTAATCGATCATGCAAGTTAAAATAAACCAGAAAAACTTCTCCCTCATAGGACCTAGTCCTCCCTCCTAGGTAAAATGACATAAAACAGAATAACATCTATGTCTCCATGATGAAGCAAAGAGATCCAACAGTCTCCAACTTGTGGCTTGCGATCCTTCTTTATTTGTCCCCATGCTTCAATTTGGAGCCGTCTTGGTGGTTTGCGCTCAGTCGAGTATGCAAAAGAGAACTCGGGCCTCATAGGGCTTTTAATTGTCATATTACCTTCGGCTTGCATCAATGGAGGCACAACTTCATTTGGCAGTTTCTGTTGAAGAACATAATAGTAGCCTAGTTAGCAATGTAATCAATACCATTTACGCAATAGTAGTGTACTTAATTAGCAACTCTTACCAAGATATTTCGGCGAATGTCATCCGCCCTCAACCTATGCACTAGTGTCCTGTACAATGTATAATTTGGGCCAGTTCCCAAATTATACGGGAAGATCTCCCTACCAACTAGGACACCAATAACAAAGTTGATAAGATCATCCTTCTCCTCCCAAGTTAGATGTGATCCATAAGTGTAGTGTGTCGTGTCAATTATGTTCTGTGTTTCACTCGAGGAAACGAAATAAGCTGTAAATTATACATTAACAAATTTAGTATGGATGAACACCAACTATTTTTAAATATAGAATGCAAATTACTTGACAAATATGCATGGTTGATAAACTCACATGGAGGTAAAACAGGAAGCATATCGACATCCACCCAAATGTCGATGTTACCTTCAATATGATCTTCAGGACGAAGATCGAAGGTTATTTCCATATCCTCCCGAAATCCATATGCCTTGCAAAGAGCTTCCCAATTTGAGCACCCTAATTCTGTGTTATTAACTGCATTCATTACTTTGACCAGAAATGTGTGACCATGTTTAGTCCTCAGGTTGGCTCTCCTCGTCTCGAAACTCTCGTGCTCTTCGAAACCGAGCCTCTCTAAGAAATACCGTCTTGCATGACAGGGGATGAACTAGTCGAATTGTATAAAACAGAAATTACACGTTGAAGCAAAGAAACAGAAGTCATGCTTAATTACGAAAAAACACTTGTCATCGTTGCGTACCGTAGAAACATCGAAGGTGTCGTCAAGCTTGATGGTGAAGAACCTGTCGTCTCGCAGCCCAGGCTGGTCGCAAAGACCCTTATCTTTGCCGCAGAGTTCACACGCTTGGATCCTATCGTCGTCATCAGACGACGACATTTCCTGTGTTCATGATTCAAAAATTACGGCATGACCATTGCTAATGTAAGACATATTGAGCGCCTAATATTTGCCGGAACGGAAATAAATCAACATTCCGGCAAAACATAGGCACTAGGAGGGGTTCCCTGCAATAACATACACACATGTCCAAATAGACCTAATTCAATATCGGTTGACTTTCGGTCTGTCGAGGCTTTCCTTAAATAACTCTCATATCTTATGGTGTGTTGGTGCGCACTCTCTCACACTGATATGGTGGTGTATATATGTTGGTGGACACTCTCTCATACTAATAGTTCGACCGTCGGTGATGGGCGCACCTCCTCTCCTCTCCTTGCGCATTACACCGAGGTATATATCGCAAGAAGAGAAGAGGAGGAAGCGCCCCCCAGGACAACAGTCGGGATTCCTCCATCAAGAACACACATGAAAGTCACACAAGGAGCAACGACAGACCGAAAGTCACACACGCATTATACCAATATAATATCACTAATACATTTATAATGAACTCGAATATAATATCACTAATACATTTATAATGAACTCGAATATAATATCACTAATACATCATCTCGAATAATCCAGTTAATGCATCATCAAATATTAACTAATACATCTCGAATATTATCATATAAGATCACTAATACAGATCGAATATCCTAGAATCCAAAGTGGAGGACGGTGAACTCGGTTCACTTGCGGTCTCTGAGTCGCTGGCGGTGGACACCCAAAGATAAGGAACCATCACCGGATCATAACTCGGATGAGATCCCTGAAGAACCTGCCAGGTCTTGGAGAACCTGGCGTCCAACACCGCCATGTAGCGACGGACGTGCTCGTCCTCCTCCCTGACACGGCGACCTACCACCTCCGCGGGGGCCCGCTCCCTCTGCACCGAAAGTGGCCCACGCGACCGCCACCAAAGAAGCTCCGGGTCGACGACGAGACCAGGATTCCTCACCAAGCTCCGAGCCCGGGAAGGTAGCACCTCCCAGTGCCAGCCCGGTGGAGCCCAGTCCCGGACATTGCGTCTCTCAAGCAGGATGTCGCCCCCGACTCGACGACGACGAGGATGCGGGCCAGGCATCGTCGACGTCGAGACATATTCCTATGAGAACATTTTCTTATCGTTTAATGTTTTGCTATTTTAGAAATGCTTAATTTCTTAAACTCATCTTAGACTCATATTTCACTCGATTTTCCGGAATGCCGTTTCCCAGCATTTCCCGGCACTCGATATGCCTACTTTCTAGCACAAGTCATGCCAAAATTTCGACATTACCCTTGCTAAAAAGTGGACATATCGAGCGCCTGAATTTCACCGGAATGGAAATGAAACAACATTCCGGCGAAACATAGGCCACTCGGATCATTTGCATATAACAGTAAGAAAAATATAGAACTTGAAGAAAATGCAAGAAGGTTTTTCTTCACAATATTTGAAACTAAATTCAGCCTAGCTAAATTTCTTTCCTAATTTGAAAACCTAGTTAATTTCATACTAAATAACTAGGTTCATACTACCTAATCTGTCCTAGGGTTCATACTAATTCATACTACATACCTAATATGTCCTAATCTGTCCTAGAGAGACAGAGAGAGAGAAGGAGGGGCAGAGGACTTACAAGGGGCTAGGGGAGACGCCGGCGGCGAGGTGGAGCTCGGGGGAGATGCCGACGGCGAGGTGGAGCTCGGGAGGCAAGGGTGGGCGCGCGGGCGGCGACGGACGGCGACGGCGGCGTCGGAGGAGAGGGATCGAATGGGGGGGGTGGGATATGGAGGAAAGAGGTGGAGGAGGAGCCGGCGCGGGCCGGGGTTATGTCAAGATAGCAGTAGCGCGTTTTAGGAAACAGCGCTACTGCTACCTGACGTATCTATAGCGCATTTCAGGAACCAGCGCTACTGCTAAACCTAGCCTGGCGGCAACGGTGGGGCAATATTAGTAGTAGCGCTTTTTCTAACGCAGCGCTACTACTAAGAACTTAGCAGTAGCGCCTTTTCTGGACGCGCGCTACGGCTATTTAGCAGTAGCGCATCTTTTTATCCAGCGCTACTGCTAAGGTTCTGTGTATAAGGTTTTCCCTAGTAGTGAGATATTAATAAACTAGGATTCACTGCACTAGAGAGTTTATGTGAGGATTTAATACCACCTGAGGGTGTGGAGAGGGAGGAGGAAGAAGAGGGAACGGAGGGGTATATGGCTCCTTCGCTGTCCGATTGTCTTCTTCCTCCAACTCATAATCACGACGAATCCGAGGGGATGCAGGATAAACCTAAGAGACCTTGGAAGAGGAAGGTTTATCCTGTCTCAGCGGTGCGGAGGAGTGCGAGGGTTAAGCAAAAGAAAAAATTCCATGATGAAATATGAAAGGAATCTTTTGGAACAATAGAGGTCTAGCGGACTTGGCTAAAAGAAGATTCCTTAGAGAAACGGCTTTAGAAAAGAAGCTTGATTTTATGGCCTTGCAAGAGACGGGTAGAGATAATTTCATGCCACAATTTCTCAATACCATTTCAGGTGGGGTTGATTTTGATTGGCATTGCTTACCACCAAGGGGTAGATCTAGAGGGATCTTACTTGGGGTTAAGTGTGACACGTTAGAGGTGATGAATGTTGTTTATGGTGAGTTTGCTGTCAAATTTCGTGTAAGGTCGAAAGTTGACGGTTTCAGATGGGCTTTGGTGGCTGTCTATGGGGCGGCGCAACCTGAGCTTAAACCTGATATCCTTGCAGATTTGGTGAGAATTTGTGGGGATGAGAGGCTACCTATTTTGATTGGGGGAGATTTCAATATAATTAGGAGATGAGATGAAAAAAATAATGACAACTTCGATGGAAGATGGTCATTCATGTTCAACACGATTATTGAAAGTCTGGATCTGAAGGAAATTGAACTCACAGGTAGACAATTCAATGGGCTAATTCATTACCGATTCCAACATATGAGAAATTGGATCGGGTTCTGACCAGCGTTGAATGGGAACAGAAATTCCCGTTTGTCACGGTGCACGCCTTGCAAAGAGCCATTTCATACCACACTCCACTACTGGTCGATTCTGGTGAAGCGACTCATGTAGGTAATCGTAATATTTTCTCTTTCGAATTAAGTTGGTTCGAAAGAGAAGGCTTTATGGATCTCATTCCTACAGAGTGGGCAAGAGAATCTGGAGGGACTTCTGGTATAGATAGGTGGAAAAATAAAATTAGACACTTACGCCAGTTCTTGAGAGGCTGGGCCAAGAACCAAAGTGGCATTTATAAAGAGGAAAAAGAAAGGCTTATTCAGCTCATTAATGAGTTAGATGTCAAAGAAGAATCCACAATTCTTAATATGTCGGATAGGAATATTAAGATTGAAGCTGAAAAGAAACTACAAAGTCTCCTAAGAGAGGAGGAGATGAAATGGGCCCTTCGGGCAAAGGTGACGAAGGTGGTCCAGGGAGATGATAACACTCAATTTTTTCATATGATTGCGAATGGCAAGCATAGGAAGAAAAAATATTTCAACTTGAACAGGATGAGGGTACGATTGTAGGACATGAGAACCTAAAATTGTACATAACGGAGTATTATAAGAAACTGTTTGGTGCACCTGAGGAGAATTATGTCTCTCTCGATGAAAACACAACGGGCGATATTCCTCGGCTTAGTTTAGATGAGAATGAGGTATTGTCCGCCCCATTCACAGAAAAAGAGGTGTTTGACGCAATAGCACAGATGAAACAAAATAAGGCCCCAGGACCGGATGGGTTTTCGGCGGAATTCTATAAAAAATGTTGGCATATCATAAAGGATGATCTTATGCCTTTAGTTCATGACTTGTTGAATGGGCAGTTACAGTTGTTTCACCTTAACTTTGGAGCAATCACGCTGTTGCCAAAGAAGGTGGAGGCTATTCGCACTGAGCAGTTCTGACCGATATGTCTGCTCAATGTTAGCTTCAAAATCTTTACAAAAGTTGGCACAAATAGGCTGACACAGATAGCTGATACGTCTCCAATGTATCTATAATTTTTGCTTGTTCCATGCTGTTATATTATCATTCTTGGATGTTTCCCAATCATTTTATTACAACTTTATATCATTTTTTGGGACTAACCTATTGACATAGTGCCAAAGTGCCAGTTGTTGTTTTTTACTTCGCAGAAAATCAGTACCAAACGGAGCCCAAACGCTGCGGGGATTTTTGTGGATTTTTTATGGACCAGAAGAAAGAAGATGGGCCAAAGAACACCAGAAGAGGGGGCCCAGTGTGGCCATCCTCCACCAGGGCGCGCCAGAGGCCCCCTGGCGCGGCCTGGTGGAGGATGGGCACCTCGGGCACCCCCTCCACCGCCTCTGATGCCTATAAATTCCCAAATATTTTGAAACCCCCCAAAAAAGAACCCTAGACTCTCCGCTCCGCCGCCACAACTCTCTGTATCGACAAAAAACCAATCTCGAGACGTTCCAGTACCCTGTTGGAGAGGGGAATCCATCTCCGGTGGCCATCTTCATCATCCCGGCGGAGGCCATGATGAGGAGGGAGTAGTCCACCCTCGGGGCTGAGGGTATGTAACAGTAGCTATGTGTTCAATCTCTCTCTCTCGTGTTCTTGAGATGTCACGATCTTGATGTATCATAGGCTTCGTTAATATAGTCGGATCATATGATGTTATTCCCTTGCCATCATGTTGTGATGAATTGAATCTTTCCCTTTGGGATGTCGTTATGTTGGATTGAATATTGGATTTGAGAACACTTGATATATGTCTTGCATGCGGATACCTGTAGTGACAATGGGGTATTCAATTGATCCACTTGATATATGTTTTGGTACTCAACTTGCGGATTCCCGCGGTGACATTGGGGTAATCTATGCATAGGGGTTGATACACGTTCTTGTCCTACTTTCTCCGATAGAAATCTTGGGGCACTCTTTGAGGTTCTTTGTGTGGATTGAGTATTATGAATCTGAAATTGTTTGATGCGTATCGTATAATTAACTCATGGATACTTGTGGTGACATTGGAGTATCTAGGTGACATTAAAGTTGGTTGATGCGTATCATATGGTGTTATTCTAGTACGAACTCTTAGATAGATCGAACGGAAAGGATAACTTGATGTTATCTTAGTACGAACTCTTGAATAGATCGATCAGAAAAAATAACTTTAAGGTGGTTCCATACCCTACAAACAATTTCTTCTTATATTCCCCGCTAGATAAGAACTTTGGAGTGATTCTTCGTTGCACATTGAGGGATGGTTATGTGATCCAATTATATTAGCATTGTTGAGAGATTGCACTAGCGAAAGTACGGACCCTAGGCCTTGTTTTCAAGCATTGCAATACCATTTGTGCTCACTTTTGTTACTTGCTACCTTCCTATTTTTATATTTTCAGATTACAAAAACCTATATCTACCATCCATATTGCACTTGTATCACCATCTCTTCGCCGAACTAGTGCACCTATACAATTTGCCATTGTATTGGGTGTGTTGGGGACACAAGAGATTTCTTGTATTTGATTGCAGGGTTGTTTGAGAGAGACCATCTTCATCCTACACCTCCCACGGATTGATAAACCTTAGGTCATCCACTTGAGGGAAAATTGCTACTGTCCTACAAAACTCTGCGCTTGGAGGCCCAACAAAGTCTACAAGAATAAAGTTGCGTAGTAGACATCAATAGCACATTCGGTAGTTCAACCTACTCAGATAGCTTTCATTCCTGGAAGACACATTCTGGAAGGTGTTGTTGTCTTACATGAAACGCTGCATGAAATCCATACAAAGAAATTGGATGGGGTTATCTTTAAGGTGGATTTCGTGAAGGCATATGATAAGGTTATATGGCCATTTCGCCAACAAGCTTTGTGAATGAAGGGATTTAACGAATCCTGGAGGGAGCAGGTGGATGCCTTCATTCAGAAAGGTAGTGTTGGAATCAAAGTTAATGATGACATAGGTCATTATTTTCAGACTCATAAAGGACTGAGACAAGGTGATTCATGTCTCCCATTTTGTTCAACATAGTTGCGGATATGTTGGCGGTCCTTATCGGTCGTGCTAAAGAGAATGACCAAGTAGGAGGGCTAGTCCCACACCTGGTAGAGGGGGGAGTATCCATACTACAATATGCAGATGACACGATTATTTTCATGGAGCACGATATAGCAAAAGCTAGAAATATGAAGCTCGTGCTTTGCCTATTTGAACAATTGTCTGGACTAAAGATAAATTTTAACAAAAGCAAATTGTTTTGCTTCGGACGAGCAAAGGAAGAACAAGACGCTTACAAGCAACTTTTCGGTTGTGAAATGGGATCACTACCGTTTAGTTACCTGGGGATTCCTATTCATCATAGGAGACTAACGAATAAGGAATGGAAATGCATTGAGGATAGATTCGAAAAAAGACTAGCATGCTGGAAGGGCAAGCTTATGTCTTATGGCGGTCGACTTGTGTTGATAAACTCTGTGTTAACAAGTCTGCCAATGTTCCTTTTATCTTTCTTTGAAGTACCTATAGGAGTACGGAAAAGACTAGATTTTTATCGTTCTTGTTTCTTCTGGCAAAGTGATGAGAATAAAAAGAAGTATAGGATAACACGGTGGGATATAATATGCAGGCCTAAAGACCAAGGGGGTTTAGGTGTTGAGAATTTAGAGGTGAAAAATAGATGCCTACTTAGCAAATGGCTTTATAGGTTATCTACGGAATCTGATGGAATGTGGATACAAATTTTGAGAAATAAGTATTTACAATCCAAGACACTATCTCAGGTTACAGCTAGACCTAATGATTCACCTTTTTGGAAAGGGTTAATGAAGACGAAAGTCACCTTCTTCCAGCGGGTGAAGTTCTTAGTTGGTAATGGGACCATGACCAGATTCTGGGAGGACACATGGCTAGGGGACACACCGTTAGCTTTACAATACCCTACCTTGTATAATATTGTACAACGTAAGGAAGATTACGTTGCTACAGTATTACAGCCAGTTCCTCTCAATGTTCAGTTCAGGCGAGCTCTAGTGGGAGAACGCTGGAATTCCTAGCTACACTTGGTCAGACGGTTGATGGATGTCCAGCTATCTGATCAGCCAGATCAATTTCACTGGAAATTAGCCACGAATGGATCTTTCTCAATGAAGTCGATGTACATGGACTTAATTAATTCTGGACCCCTGTCGAGGTCTTTGCATATATGGAAAATTAAAGTTCCACTTAGAATTAAAATATTTATGTGGTTCGTACACAAGGGAGTGGTACTAACCAAGGATAATTTGATTAAACGAAGTTGGGTTGGCTGTACCAAATGTTGCTATTGCGATCAAAATGCATCAATTAGTCACCTCTTTCTAGAATGTCCACTAGCAAAACTACTATGGCGCACTGTCCATATAGCTTTCAATATAAATCCACCAACGAACATTAATATGCTCTTTGGGACGTGGCTCAATGGAGTAGACGTCACACTAGCGAATCACATCCGGATTGGAATAAGTGCTTTATTTTGGGCTATCTGGAACACTAGAAACGATATGATTTTTAATGGAAAGAACTTTAATCACTTTTTGTAGGTCATATACAGAGCCACTGCTTGGATCCGTACGTGGTCATTACTCAGTCACACGGACTCCAGGGAGCTTATGGATATTGGGTGCAACCAGTGGGAGACGGTCGCACGGGCTATCTTCAGCCGGTTTGGATGGCGAGCTACTAATAGGCTAGGTGTATAGGCATCATAGTCTTTTGGTGTTGCCGGATGTGGCAGTCATTTACTTTCTTTGAACCTGTTTTATTATGGCTCAGTTTGTGAGACCATTGCGGACCTAAGACTTTGTTTTGGTACTTTTTCAATAATATGGCCGTATGCATCGTGATGCAGAGGCTGGGGGCGTTGTTCCTCCTTCTCCAAAAAAAAGTCATGAGTAAAAATCCATGAATTTTTATTATCCTTGCAAGCTAGCTAGCCAGTATCTTCAATTTGGCCTAATAGACAGTAAAATAGAGAAATATCTAGACACATTCTATTGCGAGTGAAGTACTCAAGGAAGTGTCTTTCTAATATATAGCTCAAATGCTGAGACATCGAAAAGTCAATTCAGAGAAAATAACAACCAAATCCAAAATATTCTGAATTGTTTTTACTACAAACATTGACTAGTTCTTTTACCTATGTGCAAATTTTCATTGTGGAATGATATTCACCAGGGCTTGGAGAAAACAAATTTGTGCTCCAAAATGATTTCACAAATAGTCTTTTAGGAGTATCATCTTTTACCAAGAACATTCTAAATGTTTTTATTCTCGAAATTCCTAAACAAATTAGTCCACATATACACATTATAGAAAATAAACATATCTATTTTTAAAGGCATGTTTGTAATCCAATTTTTAATTGATCTCCTATGTTTTCTTTATCTTAGTAAATTGTATGTACAAACTCTATCTTCTTTCATGGCTAAGGGCATCTCCACA
This sequence comes from Elymus sibiricus, assembly GCA_039707655.1. Classification (NCBI taxonomy): domain Eukaryota; kingdom Viridiplantae; phylum Streptophyta; class Magnoliopsida; order Poales; family Poaceae; genus Elymus; species Elymus sibiricus. The sequence goes on from CM077663.1 coordinate 379,359,817, forward strand.
CTGACCCTCAAACCGCCCGCAACCGTCCGCACCGTGTGGTTCAGACATGTTGTGCCATCCAACGCGGTCCTGCATTAGTCCACAGGGCGGTCCGGACGCAATTACTCCCGCAAACCGGAGACAACCTTGGGGTGGCTTTGCGGTCGTCCGGACCGCTGCCACGCCCGCTTCTGACCACCCTGGTCCACCCAACAAGCCACACCTGCCTCTCCTTCTCTTTCCTTCCGATGCATGTGCCGCTTCCGGCGCTGCATCAGTGCGGTCCCAAAGCACGCAACGGCCGGCATTGATGCCACTTGATGTGACCAGACAGGAGGGCGGCATTGACCGACGTGACCTCTCGGGAGCCGTCGCTTCAATCCGGACGCAGTTTCCGAGGAACCAACTCCGACCATGGCGCTGCATTTAAGGAGCCGACCACCCTTTCATAGGGCCTGGCCGAGGCTTTATAAGTCGTGCTCTGGCGCCTTCCACATCGCACTATCCGCACCGCTCTGCTTATCGTCCTCCTCCTCCCCTCCCCTGTTCCTCCACCACTCTGGTGATGGGAAAGTCGTGGGCCTCGGCGCCGGCAGTCGGCAGCTCCTGGACGGGCTCTGGAGGATCATGACAACGCTGCCCTCGAACACTGGGGTCGTCGTTCGCATCGACGGGAGGCTCCTCGACGAAGGCGGAGATTGTCATCTCCTCCAGTGACAAGGAGGACCAGCCACCGCAATAGAAGTCCGCGTCGGCGACCCAGGGCGCGGTTTAGGCCGCCACAGACGAGGAGTATGAGCAACCGATGGAGGTGATGCTCCGTCGCTCTGTCCTTCACCTGAACAACCCGGGGGCGCCACTTGGGACGCTCCACCCCGTGAAGCTAGAGCCCGCATACCCTCTGAGCTCTCCGTCGCGCAACCACGACGTCCAAATCGGACGCCGGGTGAAGGAGGAGCGGAACTCACCGCCGTCCTGGCACGTGAAGGAGGAGTGGATCTCTTCCCCGCTCTGGCACGTCAAGGAGGAGTGCCGCTCGCCGACACCCCGACGAGTCAAGGAGGAGTGCTGCTGGGACATGCGCAACATGGCGTGCCGGTCCAAGTTTGAGGACTCTGATGTCCCACCGCCACACATCACAGCGGACCCAGACCTAGCATTCGTGAGGCCCTGGACTGCCGCGTGATGACGTCGGAGATGGCCAAGCGTCGTCTCCACCGCCTCGGCGGGGAGATGGACAACTACGGCTAGTCTGGACAATGAAAAATGGGCCCCAAAGTTATGGAGGTCTGTTCGGTTTTATTTTAGTGAATTTGACTTTGAGCCTACAAAAACATATGGAGTACACTCTAAAACAATTATGGAGGCTGCAGTTGGTGATCTGATGGAGTGATGGAACCGCTTGAAGCTGCATTTGGTCAATCTGCTAGAGTTGCTGGAAGCATTGGAGTAGCCAAACTTTTTCGTAAGGTAGAACATGAGCTCTTGTGTCTCAGCGTATACATCCAAGACAGTCGACATATGTTTCTGATTCCTCTCATTCTTATCGACAAGGCTTTGAATTTCGAGTATCTTCTTGACTTCTCCTAACTTGTACTTTTTCCTATATATCTGCTAGTTGTATTGTCACTTCTTTCGATGGGGATAAGAACCGATGAGAGGGGAAGCAATGTGACATCCTCTTATATCATAAGCTTCCGAGTTATGAGTACGATAACATGAGACGGTCTGCTATCTTCAAGTGCTACCACACCAAATATTTATCATAAAAACACATTAATGCCTAGTCAAGATGTAAAATTTAGTTAATCACTAGTGCAGAAAAGCCTAGCTATGGCGTGACCAAAATGGCCTTGCTGGCGTAGACACCCTACGCCAGCAATAAGGCGCCACAGTTAAAATATACTAGTGGCGTTGGAGACGACGCCGGCAGTATCTTGAACACCTGCTGGCGTTGGATAGATCTGCACGTCAGCACTGTCATATTTAGCTAATAAAAAAATACCAGCTTCACAAAAGATACTAAACATTTCATTCACAAAAGATACCAAGCATTTCATTCACAAAAGGAAAGTACCAATTACTTCTGACAATGTATATATATATATCGATCTTCACCTTTGATCGACACTACCTAGCTAGCTAGTTTTTCCTAAGGACTAACTTCATCTCACGAAGCTTATTCCTATTCGCCTGCCCCTCCTTGATGTAATGCGCTTTCTCCGTATTCAGCTGATGCTTCTGGGACTTCAGGACTTCTATGTCCTTATTGATCTCAGTTATCTCGAGGTTCAGTGCCGTGATCTGACTTTCGAGACTGTAAATCTTATCGTAGACAATAGCATTGTCATCGATAATTTTTTCCTTATCCTTCATCAGGGAGTCATCCAACGCCTACAGGGCCTTGAGGGTGCTCTGACGTGACGCGATCAGCTCGGCGGCCTGCCAAGGGTGCCCTATCAAACGAGCACTGCAATGTTAGCAGAAAAAACTGCACGTGTGTTTTCGGCACCGTTTTTGCTCTAGTTTCTAAACCGTTTGTCGGCACGAGGCGTATAATATACCGTTGGATAGCTACGGAAAATCCGCAACTTCGTCATGTTGAACACTTTTCGTGCTTCCTCACGGTTTAAGAGAAGTTTTGAAAACGGTGGCCGCCCGACGAGTGGCAGCGAGCGTATTTTCGCATTTTTTTCTAAACTGCTCGTCGGAATGAAGCAAACGATACGGCGTTGGAAAAATATCATCGATGCGCAACTTTTTCATGTAGATCACTCTATCTAATTCCTTACGGTTTGAGAGTAATTTTAAATTTACTAAAAAACGGAATTCTGTTTTTCAAATTTTACGAATTTTCTGGTACGGTTTTCGCTACAGTTTTCTAACCGTTTGTCAGAACGAGGCGTGTGATACGGCGTTGTAAAGCTGTGGAATAGCCGCAACTTTCATATGTTGGTCATTTGTTGACATTCCTCACGGTTTTAAAGGAATTTTGAAAACGGTGTGGCTGTCGTCGGGTGGCAGCGAGCGTATTTTTGCGATTTTTTTCAAACCGCTCATCGGAATGATGCAAACGAAACGGCGTTGGAAATATATCGACGAGGCGTGAGTTTTTCATGTAGAACACTCTCTCTAATTCCTTACGCTTTAAGAGCAGTTTTGATTTTACCGAAATGCGGACACTCTGTTTTTCGCGTGATCAAACTCGACGAGGGAACTGCATCGGACAGAAGAATGCATTGTGTTAGACGGAAAACCGCATTGCATCAAAAAGGCAAATGAACTTCATGGTTTCTTTCGTGAGACGTAAATTTTCCAAAAACGAGGAAGTGGACCGGGCTTCACATCGGACATGAGTGAACCGCAACGCATCGAGAAGTGAACCGCATGAGTTTTTGTCATCTCCATAACATTTTTTGCACATCACATTAAGCGTTAGTTAACTGCGGCCTACCAAAAGTGAACGGCAACACGACCAAAAGTGAACCTCATCGCATTTTTTTGCCATCTCCCTAATATTTTTGTCTTCTTCTCATTTGGTTATTACCTCGGTTGCCTTGCAAAGACGAGGCAAATGCACTTCATTTTTCTTTTTCACAATGTGAGCCACAAAAACTTTTAAAGAAATGGACTGCATTCGTTTTTCTTCAAGAAATGTTTTATACACAAACTAAATTGCCACATCTCAAGTGAACCTTTTTCACAATGTGACCAGCGGAGTGAGACTTAACTTCTTGCATCCCACTTCTCATTCAAGTATACAATTTTCACTACACAGAAAAAATTCAGAGAGAATGAAATTCATCCACATGGAAACGACGAACTGAGTTACAGACATCGGAGTCAAGAAACATCACTGCACTGCGTGCCTCGCACCACTCGCACTGCATCATGTCGTCTCATCAAACCACTGCTGACCATGGGGCTGCCGCCAGCGCTGCTCGAGCCGGCAGCATGCCCAGCTTGCCTCATCACCGGGGGCAGTAGGAAGCTCACTTGTTTTGGTAGAGTGGGAGGTTGCTGGTAAGGAAGAATTCCCACTGGAGAAGGGGGAACCGGAGAAGGTGGGGAGGAGGTGTACCGAAATGCACTGATCCTCTCCATCGGACGAAGCGGGGCGACGTCATGCTCGGCTGCTCACTAACGGGGTGCCCCCCTGAACCTCCTGTGGCCGCCATGTAGGGGGGCAGTCCACATCGCACAGGCTGGCAACTCGTCAGGATCTGGCGGCCTGGTGCCGCAGCAGCCAGCAAGAGGAGGGGCGGAGGGACGGCTTGGATGAGGAGCTCTGATGCGGATCGACGACGCACTGCCGCGGGACTGGTGCAAGACCGGTCGACCACCACATCTGCGACCGGTTCCGGCAGTTTAAAGCCTTGGGGCCGGTGGCGGCTCGCTCCGGCGGTTGAGGCCGTGTAGGGGTGCAGGGGGCGGGGGCGGTGGCTACCGGATCCGCCGATTGAGGCTGCGCCGGGGGCCGCTGGCGGCCGGATCCAGTGGTTGAAGCCGCGCCAGGGGCCGATGGAGGTGAAGGGAGCGGGGAAGGAAGAAGGTGGGTTCGGGGTGGGTGGGTGCGAGGGCAGAGTGGAGGAATGCAGGGGTTAGCAGCACAAACTCAAGGGAGGAGAGGGGTACATCATGGACGGTAGGATCCGTCGCCGGCCACGACGTGGCGGCGAGATCCGGCGAGAGGAAGGTGGAGGGGGTGGGCACCTCGGTGAAGAAGAAGGTGGGTAGGAGAGGGAGTGGTCGGGCGGGTGGGTTGACCGGGCACAAGTGGGAGGTCGTGGTGGGGTGCTCTGTGCGGTTCAATCGGTTTTGGGTGGGAGGTCCGCTTCGGGTCTTTTTGCAGTTTCGAAGTGTTGTCAGAATAAGAGATTGGTGTTAGAATAACACTCTTAGGGGGTGTTGTTAGAATAGACCCACCCTATATATATATATATATATATATATATATATATAGAGAGAGAGAGAGAGAGAGAGAGAGAGAGAGACTAGCAGTATTCTGATCCTAGGATCAGAATAACTATTCTGATAACATCACGCCCTATAAGGAGCCCGTAGACTTGTTCCCGAACTCGAGAGAGCGCAAAAAAAAGAAAATTCCCCTCCCCCCTCCCGAACCTACCATACCGCCTCTGCCCCCGATCCCCCCCCGGCGACCACCTCCCACCGCCGGCCCCTCGGCCCCAGGGCGCCACCCCCGAACTGATGTGCCTCCCGCCGCCGCCCCCCACCCCGACGCACCTCCTGCCGCCGGACACCCGCTCCTAGCCACCATTGCCGCGAGACCCACCCCGCGCGCTGCCGGCCACCGGAGCCGCCGGCCTAGCGACCGCGCCACCTCATCCCGTCGGTGCAACTCTGCAAGCTACCGCCTCCGGCCGTCGTCGGGTCCCGTCTCTGCACACCGGATCTCGGTGCCTCGTTCGTCGTCCCGCCCGCCGGTGGATGAGGCTACCTACAGGTGCAATGCCCGGCCGCCCATCATCGGTAGTCCCACTCCGCCGTGACCTCCAGCAGCCACACGGTCATTGAGCTCCATGTGCCGGCCGTGCAGGTCCGCCTTCTGCCCATATGTGCAAGCTATAGCGAACACCGCTCCTCTTCTCTCACCTGAACTGCAAATGCATCAGTGTTTGGACCGTGGAGGAATTTTTTTCTGGGAGGCAATCCGTGGAGAGAGAGACGCTCCAGCCATTTCTTCTTGTGGATATTTGCACGTTGTCGTCTTTCTGTTCTTGTAGCACAACAAAAGTTTAACCGTATTAGAAACAATTGCGTCTTTTCAACAGGTTTCTAAAAATATAACGTTTGTGCAACTCCGACGAACGGGTGAGGAATTACAAACTAAAATACGTGACGGAAGTTCAAAGTGAAACAGAGAGCAGTTCAACTACTACACGAAACACGTTTCAGATGAGAATAAAAGACTAAAATGTTTGTTGCAAGAAGTTCACGTGCTTCTCCCTGCACGGTTCAAAATTTCTAATGCGGGACGTCCGAGCTCCAATTACATATTTTAAAATGGCAAAAAATGACGTCCGACCTTCAATTACGTGTAATTCGATGTACACACAAAAACATGACAGAAGTTCATAGTAAAAACAACGAGAAGTTCAAGTAGTACAAGGAATGCGTTTCAGGTGAGAATAAAAGAATAGAAATATAAAAGCTTAAAAGGTTTGTTGAAAGAAGTTCACGTGCTCTGCCCAGGAAAGTTTGATGTGTATAAAAAACTCAAATTATATAACGAACGGTCCAATATTTCTTAAATAAATGATTTTTATGTAAACATCGAAGTACTTTCAAAAACATTGAACTTCTCTACTTTTAAAAAAATAACAGAGAAATTCAAAGTATATAAACTACTCAGATTTTTTCTCGTTACTAAATAATAAAATGAAGAAGTTCAAATTAAAACAGCAGAGAAGTTCGAAGTTTATGAAAAACTCAGATTTTTTTCTCGTTACTAGAATTCTTTACTCAAAAATAGAAAACGTGAAGTTCAAACTAAAATAACACAGAAGTTCAAAGTGAAAACAGCCAGAAGTTCACGTGTTGCATGGTGTGTGTTTTCATATGAGAAAAAGGAATAAAAAGACAAAGTATACAAAATTTGTTGCTAGAAGTTGAGGTGCTCGACACGGGAAGGTTCAAAACTTCTTGTGAGTGGGGTTCACTATGTATTTCTCACCCATTCTTGTGAGTGAGAAAAATGAATAAAAAGGCAAGGTCCAATTTTTTTCTTGCTATAAGTTCAAGTTCTCGGTCGGAGAAAGTTAGAAAAATATTGTGACGGAGGTTTGTACAAAAAGGAATATCATTTGTGTAACACCGACGAATGGGTGAGAAATTACAAACAAAAAATACGCGACAGAAGTTCAACGTGAAAACAGCAGGAAGTTCAACTACTATGCTAAATGAATTTCAGATGAAAATCTTTTAAACGGTCGCGAGTATGAAAAAAATGATCAAGACGGAAAAGTTGCGTGTTTACAGCAGCTTTCCATCGGTATATCACTTGCTCAATTTCGGTGAGTGGATGGAGAGCTACAAGCAAAAAATAGCACGTGATGAAACATAGTGAAGTTCAGGTAGATGTGCTGATGAAGTTCAAGTTCTTCACGCGGTGCATTTTCGAAGACTCTGTTTCGCGATAAAAGGCACAACGCATGATCTCGCTGTTTTCAAAATTGCTTGAAAATGGCTAGGAATCAGAGAAAAACATCTACATGAAAAAGTTTCGCATTTTCCGTAGCTTTTCAATGGTATATTATGTGCCCCATTCTGATAAATTTTGTAAAAATTACGGACAAAAAACGTTTTTCGCCATTTTCGAAATTGACATAAAACCGTAAAGAATTGGAAAAAACAATCTACATAAAAAAGTTTCGCATTTCTTCAAGCTTTCCAACGCCATATCATTTGCCGATTTCCGTGATACCATCTAAAAGTTCACGTGAAAATACGGACTCGGGGGAGCTTCGGTCCTTTCCCAAATTACTTTTAGACCGTATAAAATTATGAAGAACTTTCTATATGAAAAGAAGCGCATTTTCATAAGCTTTCCAACGCCGTATCATTTGCCTCAATCGGATTAGCCATTTTGAAACTGAGCCAAAAATACGAGTTCGGCTGTTCGGTTTGAAAAATTCCGCCATTTGTTAAATTGCTCTTTAACCGTAAGGAATTTGGGAAAACTTTCTATACGAGGAACGAGCGGATTTGCAGCAGCTTTCCAACGCCGTATCATTTGCTTCATTCCGATTAATAGTTTAGAAATGGGCTCGAAAATACGATTCACGTTTTTTTATGTGAAGAAAAACGGTTTTCAAAACTGCTCTTAAACCATTTAGATTTTGACAAAAATTCAACTTAGATTGTGACCGTTGTGTCCGCAGCTTTCCAACGGTATATTGCAAGCCCCATTTGGACAATGTTACGGGAAGTTCAACCTCTCACCAAGGGAAGTTCAGGTCGAACAACTCAGGCAGTAAAATTGCAAACAGACGCAAGTTCATCACGTCCCGAGAGCAAATCCGCCAACGAGCAAGATTCCTATTTAAAACGGGCATTTAGTTGCTAAAAACCGTTTCCAGATTACACTTACATCACATAGAACACGACTGACCAGAATAATTCGCGCGGGGAGACACGGTTGCGAAGATAGTCCGAAGGTCAGGTTCCTACAGAGGGAAGTTCAGGTTGTGTAACTCAGGAAGTTCAACCCGTGATCAGAATAATATTCTGATCCCGTGATCAGAATAGTGTTTATGTGTGTGTGTATATATATATATATATGGATGTTTGCAATGATAATGCATGTTTTTGTAACCTTAATTACCTGGTTGGTGCTCACGTCGCCTTTATCTTCAGAAAACCCTGACCAATGATCAGAGGAGCCTACTCACAGGCTAGAGTCGGCCATGCTATTTGGCTAAAGAATGAAAAGAGTGTTTAATGCATAAAGAATGAAATGAATCAGCCTACCAAAATGGACACAGGTTGTGTCATACACAACGAAAAAATAGCGCTATCTAAAATAGCGTGGCCCTTCTCCAAATATATACCAGAAATTAAGCATTTAAACATCTAAAATGTTATCTAGGAGCCATACATGCATAACTAGTTAAGATGAACAACAACAACAATACAATATAGCAATTATAAAATGAACTAGATGGAGAAACATAGCAATACAACATGGCAGTTTGAAGATGGAACTAGCAAACATTGCAACAGACCAACAAGTAAACAATACAACATAGCGGCAACATATAATTAAGGCTGCGTTTGGCACCAATATATTTTTGAAGTTTGGGGGGAATACCATTGTTTTCTAAAAAAGCCATGGTTTTAAAGACTTTGATGTGTTTGGCATTAACAAATACTTTAGTTTACAAAACCGTAGTATCTCCAAAACTTTAGTTAGGTTCACGAGATGGTGAGATCGTAATAATCGGTGTAGCCGAGTTAGGTTCACCTAGATATCTCTAGGATCCAATAATAGGTCAAACTAGAGGAAACTTAGAAAGATTAGAAAGATTGTGCTTGCCAAACACTCTTTAGTTTAGCCAAAGTAGAGGAAAACTTCAGCTTTTAGAAACTGAGGCATTCATTGCCCAAGCATTTGTAGATGTAATATGTTCATGGGGTGAATATATACCTCGGGCGCGTGGTCGGCCAGCGGGGCGGCGACGGGATGCGTCGGGCGCGTAGTCGAGCGGGGCGTCAGGCGGGGTGGCGGCGGGATGCGTCGGGCGCGTGGTCGAGCGGGGCATCAGGCAGGGCGGCGACGGGCGGCGTCGGACGGGGCGGCGACGCGCGGCGTCGGGCGGGGCTACGACGGGCGGCGTCGGGAGCGGCGGCGGGGATCGAGAGTAGGACGAAGGAGTTGGGGGCTCGAGAGAGTGGAGAGTAGGCCGGGCGCGAGGTGGGATTAGATAGATTAGTGCTGGCGTGGGCCTATTGGGCCTAATTTGCAACGCCGGGGCTAATATGCAACACCAGCACTAATCGAGTAGCTATGGCGTTTCAATTTGGCCAACGACAACACTATTTGAAAATATTAGTGCTGGCGTTTGTAAGAAATGGTGTGCCACGAACAAGAGTTGTGGCTAGCCATTTCTGCACTAGTGAATGCTTTCTCTTGTGGCGCTTAGACTACCCATAATGGGAAGTAACATAGAGTAGTAACATGCATATGTTACTAATCTAAGTTACTACCTCCACAGTGGGTAGCAACATAGGGGTGGTAACATTCAGCCTTTCATTTATTAGCTTATAGACTCATCTTGTCTTGGTATGTGTTATGTTACTCATAGTAACTAGCTATATTACTCAATTTCTCTCTCTTCTCATTAATTAGCTGCCACATCATATTTTTTTGCTTAGGTGGCATCTATGTTACTACCTATGTTACTCCCACTGTGGGTAGTCTTAATCGATACTTAATTACGTTTTAATACTTCTTTATTGATACTCAAGTACTCCCTCTGCAAAAAAAAATATAAGAGCGTTTAGATCACTAAATTAGTGATCTAATGCTCTTATATTTGTTTACGAAGGGAGTAGTTTCAAAACCAGTCTTAACTCTCAAGAGTAAAGATTGAAGAGCTCAGCCAGTCACAACTCAGAACTCTCATCAGTCACACCTCTCCTGTTAGTTAACGGTGGCACTACTCCAGCAGCGTACAACATCAGAATTTCATAGTAAGCGTATGAGTACCACAACATAACCATCAACTGTGAAATCATAAGCATCAACCGTGCAACCATCAATACGTGGCTTGTTCAAGGCCTGTAAATTAAGCAAGGTAGAACTACTGCAGAACATGCTACCTGTGGCTGGTGTAAATTGCCCAGCGGTGCAGGCTTTACTGTGGAGGATGCTCGCCACTGACATATCGCCACTGCTAACAGCTCACCAGGGACGGGCGGAGCGTCCGCCACTAGTAGCACATTTGCACTGGAGAGCGGTACTTCCTACCCACCTTAGGCCTGACAGATAACACTGATGGGCTGCACTCTTTGCCTACCACAATCATATGTCGTAGCAGTGGCTAGTATATGTCGTAGGAGGGCATCAATTTGGGATATGTTTAGTGCGCGTGCAGTTGGGTTGGCGAAAATGGCTAAGTCCCGCACAACGTGAAGGGGTAGGAATTCCCTGCTAGGGCCGGCGCCAAAATCTCATCAGTGGCGGGCGATGCTGCTAGGGCCGCCCACCACTGTTAATATGTCATTTGTGGCGGGCATGCCGCCTGTCATTGGTGACCGTTGGACCAGTGGCGGGCAGTTTACAGCGCCCACCACTGAAAGATGAGGCATGGAAATTAAAAATTTCGCATCCACGGTAACATTTTTGCTGTCATGGTTCTGTTTTGCATAATACATATATCAAAATTGCAATACTCTGCAACATTACATTGACTAAGATAAGAAATATCGATACATTGTATGTACACATTAACCACTAGCTAATTGTTATCAGTTATGACTAAAAATCCACCAGCTAGCTAGTTTCTTCAAATTGGCCTAATAGACATTAAATAGAGAAATATCTAACACGTTCTATTGCGAGTGAAGTTGTCTCGGAAGTGTCTTTCTAATATATAGGTCAAATGCTGAGACATCGAAAAGTAAATTCAGAGAAAATAGCAAACAAATCCAAAATATTCTGAATTGTTTTTACTACAAACACTGATTAGTTCTTTTACCTACGTGCAAATTTTCATTATGGAATGATATTCACCAAGGCTTGGAGAAAAAAATATATGTGCTCCAAAATATTTCACAAATAGACTTTTAGGAGTATCATCTTTTACCCAGAACATTCTAATTGTTTTTTATTCACGAAATTCCTAAAAAAATATTCCACATGTACACATTATAGAAAATAAACATATCTATTTTTAAAGGCATGTTTGTAATCCAACTTTTTAAATGATCTCCTATGTTTTCTTTATCTCGGTAAATTGCACTCTCTCCATTTCACAATGTAGTGCGCCCGCGCTTCCCGAGATCTAAGTTTGACCGTAAATTTACCAACGAGACCGATTGTGGATACGAATTCAGGGGTATAATTTTTGCTCCCGCCGCAATCGGTCTCGTTGGTTAAATGAAAATACGAATTCAAGGGTATAATTTTTGCTAACCCGCAATCGGTCTCGTTGGTTAAATTTATGTTATAATTTTTGCTCCCGCCGCAATCGGTCTCATTGGTTAAATTTATGGTCAAACTTAGATCTCGGAAAACACGGGCGCACTACATTATGGAATGGAGGAAGTATGTACAAACTCTATCTTCTTTCATGGCTAAGGGCATCTCCAAGGCTAACTCTCAAACGCCCGCAACCGTCCACACCGCACGGTTCGGCCTTGTTGTGCCATCCAACGTGGTCTTGCATCGGTCCACAGGACAGTCCGGACGCACATTCTTCTCCCGCAAGCTAGAGACAAGCATGGGGTGGCTTTGCGGGCGTCCGGACCGTTGCCACGCCCGCTTCAGACCACCCTGGTCCACCCAAGAAGCCCCACCCACCTCTCCCGTGCTTTCCTTCCGATGCACGCGCCACTTCCCGCGCTGCATGAATGCTGACCCACAGAACGCAATGACCGACATTGATGTCACCTGATGTCACTAGAAGGGAGGGCGGCGCTAACCGACGTGACCTCTCGGGAGCCGCAGCTTCAATGCGGATGCATCTTCCCGAGGAACCAACTCCGGCCGCTGCACCGCATTGAAGCAGCTGACCGCCCTTTCATAGGGCTTGAAGGAGGCCTTATAAGTCATGCTCCAGCGCCTTCCACGTCGCACTCTCCGCACTGCCCCACTCGTCGTCCTCCTCCTTCCCTCCCCTCTTCCTCCACAACTCCGGTGATGGGAAAGTCGTGGGACTCGGCGGCGGAAGTCGGCGACTCCTGGACGGGCTCCGAAGGATCGTGACGGGCCGTCGTTCTCATAGGCGAGCGGCTCCTCGACGAAGGCAGAGATTTTCATCTCCTCCGATGACGAGGAGGACTAGCCGCCACAACAGTAGTCCGCGTCGGCGACCCAGGGGGCGGTTTACGCCGCCATGGACGAGGAGTATGAGTAGAAGATGGAGGTGATGCTTCGTCGCTCCGTCCTCCACTTGAACAGCACGGTGGTGCCACTTGGGATGCTCCGCCTCATGAAGCCAGAGCCCACGTCCCCTCCGAGCTCTCCGCCGCGCAACCGCGGCGTCCAAATCGGACGCCACGTGAAGGAGGAGCGGATCTCACCGATGTCCCGGCGCGTGAAGGAGGAGCAGATCTCTTCGCCGCCCTGACGCGTCAAGGACGAGCGCCACTCGCCGCCACCCCGGCGCGTCAAGGACGAGCGCCGCCGGCACAGGCACAACATGGCGTGCCGGTCCAAGTTCGCGAACTCTGATGTCCCGCCGCCACACATCACGGCGGACCCGGACCTGGCATACACCTGGGCCTTGGACCGCTCCGTGACGTTGTCAAAGATGGCCAAGCGTCGTCTTCATTGCCTCATCGGGGATATGGCCAGGTATGGCGAGGAGTGGTCTCCCAGCAAGGTCGCTGTCGCCAACACTGCCTCCTCCAAGGAGGAGCGCCGCCCTCTCCCCCGCCCACGTCCTTGGTGGCCACAGCCGCACTGCGCACGACACAGAAGGAAGCACAAAGGATCATCCGCGAGCGTGGGGCGGCTGTCGGGAAGCCCTGCCGCGACGCTGCCCCCTTCTGCCGGCCAAGCCTGACGACGACGACTCGGACGAAGGATCCGGCAACGATGATAGAGGAGCCGCCGGGCAGCCCTACATGGCCTACAAGGTCACCGTCAAGTATAGGGTAGTCTAGAGTTAGTTTTTTTTTTCAGGTTTTAGTTCACCGGATGAAATATCGTCCGGTTTTATGTAAAAATTATCCTAGTTTAAATGAACATCGTCCGGTTTGTTCGAGTTTGAATCAAATTTGTTCAGTTTTGCTAAGATTCATTTGAAATATAACCGTACATATGCGGATTGCTTTGGATGGTGGCCTCCGGCATCGGTGTCCGCGGACGGATGCCGGAGGAAATTTACGGGTGAGCGTTGGAGATACCCTAAATGACAACATATGCTACTACATTGTATTCCATTAGAAGAACTTATAGGTTATAACTGATTAGAACATGTACCTATTACTTAGATTCATAGATTTAGCTCCAATGTTTCAAATTGTCTATTTATGAAACCCCTATAACTTTGCTTCCTCTGTTCTTAGTAGCATCATGTGCACTCTACCATGTGTTTGCAACTGTATATATTGTCCTCAAATGAATTCCTTAACAGAGTTCCACGTTTACAATGCGTCTAAGTCTGAGGTCTTTTGCAATGACAGGACATGAATTTGTATATATAATGGTGACACATTCAATCATTAACAAATCATAATAAGACATTGGTACAAGGGCTATGTTTCTCCATGGCCGTATGCCCAACCAATAAAAATAGTCCATGTCATGTTTAATAACAATTCATAAAAATATCTTATTAATTGTCAGACATTTCATATTGTACAAAAATGGAACATAGTGAGAACTAAAAGCCGTGAGCCCGTGCAGAGGCACGGGTTGACGACTAGTGACTAGAATCATGAAGAAATGAGCCTGCGCAAACACAATTTCATAAGAAACAGAGCCTAGAGATGTTCCTCCACTCTCTGCGTGCCTGACTAAATCGGCATACGTGAATCGAAGAGTAAAAGGAGATATATTTCATACGTACTTACGGAGCGCGGGCACCATCTTGTCGGTGAGCGTGCCGCAACGATCATGCAGTCGGACTAGCGCGGAGAATGGCGGAAGATGTCGCTGAAGCGGTCAAAGTCGTAGTGGGAGGCATCAGCGTGCATCATCTCCAAGGCGTAGCAGGAGAAGGCCGATCGTCATCGGCCAGATCGAGCCCCGCCGCGCCCAGTACATCAAGTCGTCCACATTGGGCACCACGAACTCCAAAACCTTCGACCTCGGTGCCAGCGTGGAGGAGTAGGCGCGCGGGGCAGCGGAGTTGGCCCAGCCGCACCCAATTCATCAGGTCGTCCACCTTGGACACTACGAACTCCGTCGCCTTCGACCTGGGCGCCGATGTCGCTCTTCCCTCAGGGCCGGCGACGGTGGAGGAGTAGGCGCGCGGGGCAGCGGAGGAGGAGCCATGGCGAGCGATGGCCGTCGGAGACCGCACGGTGGTGGAGAGGGGACAGAGGTGATGGGCTGTGGCTTCCGACGGTGTATGCTGGAGAGATCGGCAAGCGCAGAGACGGTCCGTGCCGCCTAACCTTGTGTTGTTGGCTTGGGACACATGTATCCTTCTCTGTCCTTTTTTGAGAAATTCGACCGCCAGTTTATAGCTAGTACTCCATGCTATAAAGTTGCAGTAAAACTAGCGATAATTAATAAGAATCGGAGGGAGTACAAAATTTTAATGGGCGCGTCTGGCTGGCAGCCGTTGGCTCGCTAGCGCTAGCGAGCGGCTGGCCAGTAAAGGTAAGCGCCTATCCCCTCCTGGTCCCAGTAAGGAAAGATCATTCCGGGCCAGCTGTTCCCACGCGCGAACAAAGGAAAAGCAGGATCCACCCACCACCCGTCGTTGTCACGTGATACCCATCAACTCCCAAACGCCTCCCACGCCCCCCTCGCCCACCCTCTCTCCCCCGCTGGTCGCCCAGCTTCTTCCCCACGAATGAAAAGGGATCTCAGGCCATGAACCAAATCCTACAGAGCTGCCATGGCAAAGCAGTCAAGGTGAGGAGATCTGGTCAGAAAACAGCAAGAAGAGAAGAGAGGCTTACTAGGAACACCATCAGTAAGAAATCCTTCTGCTCTCCCAGATCAAACCTTGTTCACTTTCCCTTGCCCTTTCCCTCTGAATCTCCCAAATCTTTCCATGATTGGAGGGAGAAGGAAGACCAAGAAAAGCACAAGAAATATATGGATCTGATATGTGCATAACTGATTCACTTTCCATGTGCAAGTAAACAATGATTTCGAACCAACTATCACCTGGATGTGTGCAACAAACACACCCAGGGAGAATTTTAGCAGAAAAAGACTTGATGTAGTCCCTGTGCAACTAAACATGGTTTGAAAGCCAACTTTCCACTGGATGTGTGCAACAAGCACACATATGGATGAGTTGCAGATAGCATGGATTCTAGCCAACTGAACATGCATTCTAGCCAACTGAACATGTATTCTAGCCAACTAAACATACATTCTAGCCAACTTTGTAACTGGATGTTTGCAAATAGACACAATAAAATTCTGTAGTATCAGTGCAACAAAAAACGCATAATTGTACAACTGAACATGCATTCTAACCAACTTGTGCCTGGATGTGTGCAAGTAAACACAAATAAAAACTGTAGTATCTATGCAACCACACAAATGATCCATGCCAACTTCTCCAGCAATGTGTGCAACAGAAAAACAAACCAAGCTAATGAAACCACAAACCATAGTAATCTATACGCATCTAATCTTGTCCCACGCAAATTGTAGACCTAAAGTGGAAATATGTTCAATATACTAAAAGTAAAAACAGAAAAGGCAATGAAAACTATAACTATATTCTGTCATGCAAATATGTTCAATATACTAAAATCAGTACTGCTTCAATTAGAAACATCTTAAAAATATTGCAACTGGATGCACTCCTTTATGCAAAACTTACTTGCGGATTGTAGGTTAGTGGTAACTTGGATGCCACAAATGCTTCATCTTGCAAAAGACCACCAAACAGTGGTGTCTGCTATGTGCCTCTATATTCCTCTTTAAGCTGATGTGAAAAAATGAGAGGAAACAACAAGTTTATCAAACTGAGGCATTGGAAGAAAAAAATGATTATAATCTGTGCAACTACAAGCATTGTTGTGGCAACTGGAGTCAACATATGTGCAACTGCACAAAGCAAAAAATTGGGCAAACCACATCACACAAAAAGTTTCTACCAACTTATGTCAACATCTGTGCAAACCAGACAAGTAAAATTGTGCAACTCAAACAGATGATGTGCCAAAAGTGATATGGACATGTGTGGAGCTTCCAAACAAAAGCTAAAAACTGTGCAACTACAGGCATTGTTGTGCCAACTAATCACACCATTTGTGCAACTACCAAAAAAGAAAAACTGTAGAGCTACCAAGTATAAAGTGCCAAAACTGATGTCAACATATGTGCAACTACCAAGAAAGCAAAAGCTGAGCATACATGAATAAACACAAAAGGCGTTGTTGAAAAAAAGCAAGAAAACTCACTTGTAAGTTGCTGAACACACCAGGAGAGACCAAGTCCTTCTTGATCACCTTGGCAATTATATTGCTATCCCATGCATTCGCTCGTATGGTGCAATTGCTTACTGGGACATCGTGAACAAGCGCATCAAGGTATAGGATCTGCCACACACACAAAAATAAAAAACTTCAGTTATTAGGAGGAAAATTCAAAAACTGTAACTGCAAAAAGAAGAAAAGCACATGGAAGTACTGATTTTCACTCACCACCAAGTGATATAAGCAACAGCAAACGGTTTCCTTGTCCTGGTCCATGTTCCAGAAAGCTTCATTTATGTGTTCTGCTACAAAGAGGCAGATGTTTGTGTTCTTGAGCATTTGATGATCTAACACAAGTCCGTAGCACTTTGGGCTGAGCTTTAGGGCCGTTGTTGGTGCTAGAAAGGTGTTGAATGCAACTGCAAGCCAGGCGATAAAGAATGTGTCATCAACTTTTCCCTTCATATCCTGAATCATCTTGCACCATGTACTGATCTTGGGATGAGAATTTCCAGTGATGTTGAAAGTCTCTCTGAATCTTCTTGTTGCATCCTTATCGACTACATATCTGACTTTTTGACCCCTGTTTGGCAGATCGAATACCCTGTGCACGCTGTCAGCATCGACACGAATCCTTCCCCTGCCTGGGAACACCATTTCAGAGTTTTCCAGCTTGTAGCATTGCACCAGGTATTTCGTGAGATCCGCTGGAAGTGTCTCTGCTAGGTTCAAGATACCCCCAAACAACCCTTGAACATAAATTAGACTTCTGCAATGGGGATAGCTTGCTGTTGAACTTAGCAAACCGCCCTAGTGATGCCCTTATCCTTCCCGCTTGTGATGGTCGGTCCGCATCTTCCCCTGCATCCTCCTCAATTCCTTCACCGTTGCGCTGTTGATGAGAAGAAAAACATTGAACACAAAACAATTAGCCTGAAAAAAACACTAGGAAAAATGACTTGAATGAATATAGCAAAAAGGAGGAGCAACTGCTTGGTTGAAATTATATAAACAGAAAATGGATGATGTCAACTAATATGATGTTCTTGTGCAACTACGAAAGCTCATGATGACAACTACAGACTACCAGTGTGCAAATGGCAAAAAACTAAAATAGACTTGCCCTGATAACTACAAGCTAGGGATTGTGCAACTACAAGCACGATATTGCAAAGAAAACAGGAACATAAAAAAAGTTTGCAAAACCGTTCAAAAGCTCATAAACCCAAAGATATACCCTCATACCACAACATCTACTGCAGAAGATGAGGCAACTCTTCCAGCAACTACTGCCTGCACACATCATGGTAAAAACCACATGTAAAACATGGAGCATACCAACTGATACAAAATTATTCTGCAACTATAAAAGCAGAGCATGCCAACTCATGTCAAGTTCTTCTGGAAAAACTATTTTTAGAAAAATATGACTAATGATGTCAACTACAAAATGGTTATTGTGCAACCACAACAAATGGTGGTGCCAACAGCATAATTCATGTGCAACTAAGTGAGGAAAACTCATATTCCAGGGTCTATTTACCTTAGAAGATGATGCAGCTCCCCCTGCAACTGTTGCACGTCTACTCCGCTTTACAAACCAAAACTGATCAACACATTAAGAAATAAAAAATGTGCATGGGAAAAACAAGATTAATTATGTGACCCACAAACCAAAAAAAGATTTTTATGTCTTGAGCATGACACTTACGTCGACTCCCTCTCCCTGCTGAACAGTAGAGGAGAGCGTGGATGACGATTAGCAGGACGCTTCAAGTTCCGGCGAGAGGGCCGATTTGCAGAACCCTAATTAAGCAAGCAAAAAAACATAAAAAAGCATATAAGCATACATGGACAAATTGAAAAAACTCAAAGAGACAAAAAAATGAAAAAAATACATCTTCTTTATTGCCATCCGCATCTCCTCCTATTATAACCATTTTTAGCCTGCGGAAAATAGAAGAAAAAACCATAGTAGTTAGAAGATATGCAAGCAGACTATAAAAAGGACAATCGATTGTTTTGATCTGCAAACCTCTACACATAAGCAGGACAACTAGTGCAAAACTATAGAACATATGGACAGCCAACTACTATAGTGATGCAGCCAACTGGGCAGGCAACTTGTGCAACTGAACATCATATAAGAAACATGACAACTAGTGCAACGGCGCAACATATGGACATCCAACTAGTATAGCAATGCAACAAACTGAGTAGAATTTTATGCAACTAATCAAAAATCTCTACACAACAAGTTCAAATCAGCCATAAGCATTGCGCACAACATTGCACACATATAACAAACAAAACAAAACAACTTCATGGAATCATGCCAACTAAGCAGGACAACTTGTGCAACTGGACAGTATATGCACAACCAACTATAACAACCAGGAAGCCACCTAAGCAGGACAACTAGTGCAACTGCGCAACATATAGACATCCAACTAATATAGTGATGCAGCCAACTGAGAAGAATTTTGTGCAACTAATCAAAAATCTTCTAAACAACAAGTTCAAATTAAATCAGCCATAAAGCATTGCGCACAACATTGCACACATCTCACGACAAGTTCATGAAATCATGGACAAGTTCATGAAATCATGAATAGATCTCAAACCCTTGCGCCAGAGCAACAACAACAAATTGGACATCAAATGCGCACAACGGCTCCTATGGTCGTGCATCCCGTGCTACCTACCGTACACCGCCGCAAAACCATGTCCCCGTGCCCTGCCCAACTTCACCGTTGTGCCAAGAATCCCCATCACCGTTGTGGCGTACTACCGGAGAAAAATCAACCGCAGGAGATGATAGATGCGCAAACGCTACAACAAAATCGACCGTGAGAGGAGAAGGGTAGAGAGAACCCTAGGAATCCTTTCCTCATAGACCACCACATCCGCGCACACAACGACGACCTCGTACTCCGGCGAGACAGAGAGAAGGAGGAGAAGCAGGGTGGTACCTGCGACGGCGACGAGGAACAACGACTCCCGGTGGAGAACCACCCGCAATCCGCCGCCGATTTGAGAACTCCGCCGCGACTCCCCTGTAACCCGGCCCATTCGGTGGAGAGGAACTGACGAATGAGAGGGGAGAAATGGGGAGAGAGCACCGACGACGAACGAGATTTGAGGCTCTGATTTCGAAACCGCCGCCCACGACCCCCCCCCCCCCCCTTGTAGATTACAAGTGTGCCTCACCACACGCGGATACAGACAAACCACCTACGACCCCACGGCGGAACCAATCCCGACCAGGTGGCACCTGGCCCACGCGGGAGACGATCGATGCGCGATCGTGCGGCCAGGACGCGGCCGCCCGTTCTCTCCAATAAGTGCGTGTGCACTTTTTAGATTTTAGGAATTTTAATGGGATACTAAAACTTTATTTTGTATTTTTGACACAAAATATTTAGACTTAACAAAGTACGTGGATTTTACAAACAAAAACTGTTGTGCATAAATATGAGTACCAACTCATAGCTGTTTACATACTGTGTTAAAAAAACTTCTAGTTGTTCACACATTCACCACCAACGGGCTGGTTTTAGTCTTCGGTGTGCCTTTGAACTATTGTTTCATCTTGTGAGCTGGATTTTCATTTGCGCTACAAATTTCAAACATTTTTTTCTTTGTTTACCAGGTTTTGGTGAGCGGGCTACAACACCAAATATCTTTCTCTTTATTTGCAGAAAAGACTCACGTCTATTATAAAGATTCATCAAAAGTACAAAGAGTTTCTAAAGATAGATGATTTCAATACCAAAGTTGACCTTTAATCTCCTCTTCACAACCTATTCCGAAGAAGATATATGATTTCTGTAAATTTGCATTTTGTCCTGATACCACCTCATCATGTCTCTCAAGTATCTTTGTTAGGGCAATAAGGTTACTTGATAAAGCACTCAGAAAAATCACACTGACATGAGCAAATAAGAAGTGCATAACATGAGGGGCAGTGGTGTCTAGACTATTGTAGGAGGTGTCTCACGCTTCCAATCTCGGTCCCATTGGATCATGTAAATTTTCCGAACGACACCTTTAGAAAAGTCGTACGTGTATGTTGTGATGGTGTTGGACATTACCACTTGCGTCTTAGGATGTACACCCAATACAATCTGAATGTGTTTCCGATTACTCTCATTCCTATGGACAAGACTTTGAAGTTGAACCATCTTCTCCTATCTTTTTCTTTATCCTATATTTCAGCTAGCTATTATCTCTTTTGTTAAATGGGCACGGGAAATGAAAAGAGGGGAAGCATGGTGACATCCTCTTATATCATGAGCTTCCGAGTAAATTTGTATTGTGTGTTAATATAAGATCTACTATACTGCAGGGTTACCTCACCCAATATATCATAATACAAATTAATGTTGGACATACAACACTGCCTACTAAAGTAGGCAAAAGAAATTAATACTTCCTCCACGGCCCTTCATTGATACCCGAGTAGTTTTAATATTTATCCATGGCACTTCAATGATACTCAAGTAGTCTCCATAGTACTTCATTGATACTTTTCAAGTAGTTTTCAAAACAATAACAGACTAGCGAAGTAAAGATTGAAGAGCTCAACAATCACAACTCTCAGTTAGCGGTCGCAAAACAGCAATAGTTTACAACATCGCAATTGCATAGAATGCATACCAGTTCCATCACATGTGCAGTAGGAATATAAAATATTAATACAAACTAGGGCACACGATAAGCATCAACTGTTCAACCACCAGCATGTAGCATATCCAAGGCCAATAATTAAGCATGGTAGGAACCCAACACTCATCAATTAACACGGCATGTTTGCTGACCAGGAATCATGCTTTGCTTATTTTACAAACCATAAAAAGAAGGAAATGACACACAATCCCATGGGTACTTAATAAACATGAACCCCGGGATCGAAATGCTTGCTGATTCACTTCTCCCACCAGTGAAGAAAATCCATGCGCTTGATATTCTTTTGCAATCGGGGAACATCAGTATAGCTTTTGCGGTTGGAGCGCTGGCATGGACATAGATGTCCACGGGAACAATCCGGTCACACCAACACAAGATAGAGTATTAGTGATGGTATCCATCATCATTGGCGCAGCTCCCCACCATGATCACCCATCGCGGCTCTTACATCTGGTCATAAACCCTATGAAGAGTAGATGAAGCTTCAAATGTTAGCCACATTGGTGATGTTACCCGTTGATCCTAGCGGAATGGTGGGAGCAGGCTAATGTGGGCACGCCTAAGCCTCGGAGAAAAGAGCTCAACACCTTGATCAACTTGGTGATGTTCATAATTTGGAAGGAGAGGACCAATCGCATCTTCGAGAACGTGCCATGGACAGAGGCCAAAGTGCCAGTTAAAGTACTAGCGGAGTGGAGACTATGGCTATTAGCATGGTCGACGAAACGAGGTATGGACGGAACGGTAAACACCGCGGGCATGGAAGAAACGTAAACAGTATAAGAGCATTTACAGCTGCAAACACCAAATCCAGACCCTCAAACGCCAGCGGACGTGCCCGGACGCGTCCACGGACAGTGAACGGATAACCATTATTTTTCCTTCTCTACATTCAAATACCTCATATTTGATACCTCAAATCCATCAAATCATGCAAAATAAAATTTGCGTACTATGTAGATAACATAAGCTAGCCTACATCACTGTCAACGATCTTCGTGCCTGGCTCCGAGTAGATGGCCACCTGCCGCAACTCTGGATCCTCCTCCAGATCAGTGAACAGTTCATCGATCTTCGCGTCCTGCTGGCAGAGGAAGCAGCGGTTGGCCTCCACCTCTACCTCTAAATGGATGGAGTCGAGGATGGCCTGCTACTCCGCCGCCTCCTCTGCTTGGGCCACTTCGCAGTCCACTAGCGCCTCGGGCATGCCAAACCTCGCAACAAGAGGCGCCGGATCCACGTCGCCCGTGTCATCGTCATCCTCCTCCGGTTGCGCGTCCTCCATGGCCGCATTTAACTCCACTCCGCATCCTCCTCCTCCTCCACCACCACCTCCTCCTGCTCCTCCTCCGGCTCCGGTGAGTCCGGAGGTAAGCCGACTGTGATCCGGGCTTCACACTTAGCATGGATCTCCTCAAGCAGTTGTAGGGGGCTCTCCGGCATCAGCATGGCATAGGTGCTGACCTTCCGACAGGCAGGGCTAGCGGCAGATATGAGTGGATGGGAGGGAGGTAGAGAGGGAAATGGATTGCGGCTAGGATTTGGGGTCGCCGGCCGGTTTAAGTAGCCAGTCTTGAGTCATCGGGTGGCGCGCCAGAGCGGCGCCCTGAATGTGTCCTGACCACCCTCATCGAAATCGGAGGAGACGCCCGTCAGACCAATGGTTTCCGACTAATTCCACATGGGTCCATGCGGTCAGTCCAACGTGGCGGGCAAGCCTGGGCATACCCCGCCTCCCCATTTCTGCCCCAGATTTCGGCTGCATATGAGAGGTGCCGGACAACCCGGGCTTTTGGGTCTGGTTTGAGGAGTCCGTCTGGGTCGTGCTTTTTTGACCGGTCAGTAATCGGGACGTCCGCCCATGCCCAAAGGAGGTTTGGGGTGTCCGACTGTATTGCTCTAATACCCTATGTGGATGGATGAGATCCAAGGCGCACCCTCTGTAATCGAACATGACAAGTTGTTTCTTTCTCCAACTCAAGAAATTCAACTGAAACATTCATGCGCTATTTGAAAAAAGGGGCATCACCATTCATTGGCAATCAAAAAGAAGTTATCTATACATCTATACAAATATAAAAAGAGCAAGTTGCGGAGATCCAATAAACCTCACCCGTTCAACCGCATTTATCCAACGGTCTATGTTGCTCTGTTGTTTAGCTTTAAACATGTTTAGCACCTCCACAAATTAATATCATGTTTCATATCAACGTCAGCATTAACTTAGTAATTATATACTCGATAAATCGCGTGTGTACATGCAGCCACGCTAGGTAGTTATCAGCACCACTCGTCCCCACGTGATTCGTGCTACTACAATACATTGTTGCCGTATAACATTTCCTGCTCCGTGTACACCCGCTGATATAGTGCTCATATTGCCTCTGCGCCCCCAGTAAAAATGCCCCACATGTCAGCCTCACACATTGAAACGATAAGCGCATCGATGAGAATTCATTGCACGGCAATGCCAACGGCTACCGGTACCAGGCGGGAACGAGACGCGCGTTGATCACACCTCAGTCACAACAGCTAGCTGCACGACGCTCCTCTCGGTCTTTTTAAACGCCCTGCTTGCTTGCTTCAGATGGCCATTCTAATTGTTCCCCTTCTCCATCCCCCCCAGCCTTGCCGGTGGTCCAAAGCATGTGTTCGTCCATGTCCCACAGTAGTTCAACACCACCTTCATCGCCACATCGCACTTGTCGAGCAGAACCAGGCATTGCTGAAGAACATTTTCATGTGCCTCGCAAACTTGCTTGTCATGGCCATGATCTTCCTCCACAAGGTCTGAAGTTTCATTCCCTCTGTGTAGGGAGTGTCGTAGTCATATATATGTATTTCTTCATGTGCTTTGTTCAATGCACGCACCCGCCTTGGCCATGACCTGCCTCCTCAAAACTCTGAAGTTTATTCCCTCTGCGCAGGGACTGTCGTTATCTTTCATATGATCGATGTATTTGTGCTCTCTGAACTGCATGTACCCACCAGTATGTTATGCTTGCTCACGCAGGCTGCGAGCTGGTCTATCGATAAATTATCCAGGTGACCCAAACAAAATTAGTCAACCCCTAATTAGAAAGCATATGTAAACACATCGAAACAAATGTAAGTACAACAAACAGCCGTGATGTCAATACACCAAACAATAGAGATGGCATAAATTGTTGGTGGCCACGCACGCGTCCGACCCACCCAACGGAAATAATTGGCGAGTCGTCGCCTGCCATTTCGTGTAAATCTCTAATTTAAGCGTGCACTGCGCACCATTAATACACCCAGCTCCCCTGCTGCTGCCGAATAATAACACCCAGCATGTATTTATTTCTGTAATTAACACAAAATTCGTTGGGGCCCACTCCCATGAGGGTTTTTTTTTAAAAGAAGGTTAAACCCCCGGCCTCTACATCAATTGATGCATACAACCATCTTTATTAATTATTCAATAAAGGTCTGACGAAAACATACATTAAGCCATCCAAAGCGACCATTCACACCTACAAACTCGATAATGTGGAGTGTTCTCACTCCCCATATCTAAAACCGGTATTGTCGTCGATCCATCCACATAACGTATCAGAACATACCGCCAGTGCAGCAAATCTAAATCGTACACCACATGCACACGAAATAGAAGCCGCCATCATCATCGAGCCGCTAACCCATCTTCAGAAAGAGATCCGCATCATCCTTGTCAGTCCGGCCATCCGTCGACACCATCACGACGCCCAACGGCACCACCTCCCTGCGCGCAAACTGCTGAGCACGTCGCAGTCGCTGCAGGTACACCGCAGCACCATGCCGCCAAGTACCACCGGCCGACACAACTTGAAGTCTCTGGAAGATCTGTCGTGCGTAGCACCTGCCGAACTGGCATGACACAGTGTAGCACATGTCGGCCAGGCATGGCTTGACATCTCCACCGAAGCTCAATGCAAGATGAAGCCGCTCCACCTCCTGCCTCTGTCTTCCGGCGTTGCTCCAAAAACGATGCTCCCAAGAGAGAAACGACATTGCAGTGCCGCCATCGTCCGATTTGGAAGCCACGGAGCAGCACGAGTGGGTCGACAGTAGTTACACGACGATGCCTTCATCAAAGTAACGGTGCATAACACCGCCATCGCCGGCCGTCGGCTCGGTTTTCATCGGCAACTATGTTTCTCCAACTCGCAACCGGGACTAGATGATGGATCTCGAGATCCTGCCACCCAGCCTCAGGCCGACCACCTCCGACGGAGGAGATGATCACCACCTCCAAGCCCCGCTCTGCTGCACCATGCCGCCGAGACCCGCCATCACCGACGCGGTAGATGCCACGCCGCTCCACCTCCTGACGACTCTAGCAAGCATCTGCTCCCAAACGATGCCCTCATAAGGGAAGACGACACCAAAACCGTCGTCCTCATCCAACCTAGGAGACCCAGATCAAGGATTTCCCCTCGGAGCAGCCCAAGCGAGGAGATGATGACTGCAGTGACGATGCCTTCAACAAGGTCATGACGCATATACGCCGCCATCACCCGACATGACCGAAGTCGGTGCTCGGTTTTCACCGGCGGCCACTTCTCCCCAACTCGCAGCCCCGATGCAGCCGTCACTGGAATCACCGCCCGCTCCGTGCTGACGTAGCCACGAAGCAGGAGCCACCTTGTTGTCGCCTCCGATCGGAGACCGAGGCCCGCGAACACGACCTAGATCACTGCAGGACCGGAGCGTCGTCCATGGCAAGCCGAGATACTCCATGACTCCGCGCAGAACCACCGCACGCTGCCACCAAGAGAGCCGCGCGAGGACCCTACAATCCCCCGTCGCTCCGGCCGGATGGCACGGCGTAACCATGCCCTCCGCTCATGAGGAACCTCCCCGCCGCCCCCGTCATTGGTAGTCGCGTGGCTTTGCCCGCGACATCCTCAGGAAGCGACGAGACGGAAGATGGGGACGAGGAGGCCGTGAACTGAGGGATCCCGCTGGTGGGATGGAGACTGCTTCGTGGATGGCGGCGGAAGCGAGCACGAGATCGCCTGATCCGGTTTTCTCGGAGCGGGGTGAACAACCAGTACGTCCTAACTGATCAGGATCACTCCCATGAGGGTATATAGCGGGCATATATCATTTGGCAAGCAATTAACACTGTTCAGTATTGCGAATTTGCGAGTGGGGTGCGTGAGGCTATATTAGCTAGCAATCTCATGGACGCACGGGATTACGACAGCGTGTGGCCGCATGTCATCAAATCCGCGCCTTTATACTACCTAATATTAACGTGCAATTTATATCTTGTCTAATATCTATGTGCGATAAAACTAGTAATATCTTGCCTGATATTAATATGGATTGCACATGCACAATTACTGCTAGAGACAGAAGAACCATTCAGTTCCCGCTTGCTGCAATTACCACAACGAAAAGGCCACTATGTTTTAAGCTAATTTGTACTCTTTCTGCTCCATTCTTAAGATAGTGAATACTCCTTCCGTCCAGGTGCATAGGACATCTAAGGAGCTGCATCGTAACCTAGGTGCGTGGAGATTGAATGAAAAATGCTAAACCAAAAATGAATAGCAATAGTGAATCCTATTTGACCCGCTTGAACAATTGGGAGGAACCAATCACTAGGTTTGTTTTTCATGTCATTAATTCCTAAAGAGCAAGATGCAAATGATATTTAATGCATCAACCAATGAAAGTAGCAGCATGCAAAATGAAAATTAATGATCACGGGAAAAAAGAAACTCCTTTCACGTATTGTGACATATATTTGGAATATTAAATTTTTATTAGATGCTCTATGCACCTGGACGGAGGGAGTACAATGTTTTCTTATGTTGTTTCAAGAAAACCGACATCGCCATTCATTGGCAATGAAAAGCAGTCATAGTGACAAATGGACCATTAAGTTCCCACTTACTGTGATGACCATACAAACAAACTTGCGACTGAGAAGGCGCATATGCCACTCTATTTGTGTTATTATTCAACAAAAGCAAATTAAGATAGCGTGTTAAGCAGAAAACAAGTCTATCAATCTCAAAATAGTCCAACTAGACTTCAAGAACTAGAATGGGTGTTACAGTATGTGCACAACATGTTTAGAGAGCCATCAACCACAAAGAAACAACTCTGGAATGTTTATGAATTTGCAGGAGCATAACATTTTACTCGTAAGATTTGTATTCTCGAACTAATTTTGAATTCCACAGGATAAGCATTAAAATGTAAGGCTCTCATCTCAACTAAGAGGCAACAATGTGTAAATCAGTAAGGATGCTCATTTATCTGCAACAAAAATGTTCTCTCGGAATTCTGTCCTAGATTTTCAGCATTCAGAGTTCACAGGGTGTTTTGACCTCACTGAATTGTAACGGTACACGTCATGGTATACACACCGAAATCCCGTACATCTAAATCGCGTACATTTAAGCCTGATTGTTCTTAGCATACACACCGAAATTAGACAAAACGTGTTTCTGATTCCTCTCACTCCTATCAACAAGACTCTGAACTTGGATTATCTTCTTCTGGCCTGCTCTGTGTCTTGTATTTTGGCTCATTACATTCTCTTC
Source organism: Elymus sibiricus (assembly GCA_039707655.1). Lineage (NCBI taxonomy): Eukaryota > Viridiplantae > Streptophyta > Magnoliopsida > Poales > Poaceae > Elymus > Elymus sibiricus. The sequence goes on from CM077663.1 coordinate 379,387,851, forward strand.
CATGCATGGGTAGCGAAGTGACAAGGGGAGCAAGGCCACCACATCCTCATATAGCATGAGCTTCTGAACGAATTAATACTGCAGGGTACTGCATGAGATCTGCTATCATGTAGGGGTTAACTCACCAAAATAAATCAGCCATGGCGCTTCATTGTTACTCAAGGTTTTCAAAGCTGTATCGAACTACTGAAAGTTAAGATCGAATAGCTAAGAGCCACAACTCTCAGTCAGAGGTCTTCCGACATATTTATATTTGTCACACACAATTCCAACAGTGTACAACATCACAATTGCAGAGAATGCATATCAGTTCCATTCCATCATATGTTTAGTATAGATATACAGGACAACTATATATCTGAGTACAAAATGGGGTACACCGTACACCATAAGCATCAAATGTTCAACCACCAGTATGTTATGGAACCAACCCAGCAAACAGGCTACTTAAACATTACCACTGCATGTTTGCTGACTAGGAAGCACATGCCTTGCTTATTTCACCAAACAGAATAGAAAGAACCCAATGTCCCAACGATACATATAAGAACTGCATCTGCATGAACCTGATAGTCCAAAGTGGTAATTCACTTCTCCCACCAGTGAAGGAGATCCTTGCGCCTATTGATCTTCTTTTGCAACTGGAGAACACCGTAGAGTAGAGCTTCAGCGGTTGGAGGGCATCCCGGGACGTAGATGTCCACGGGGACGATCCGGTCGCACCCACGCACGACGGAGTATGAGTAGTGATAGTATCCACCGCCATTGGCGCAGCTGCCCATCGAGATCACCCACCGAGGCTCTGGCATCTGGTCATAAACCCTACCGAGAGTAGATGAAGCTCAAGATATCAGCTAGATCTAGATAAGTAAAATTCCATATGTACAAAATGATTATTTAAAATTAAAAAAAAAAAGAACTCAATGACCACAGCAAAATGAACATAATGTTTTAAGCTAATATGTATTCTTACGGCTTGATTCTTAGGATATCTGAATCGTTAAACCGAAATGAACAGTCATGACTATGCCGTTTCAAGAAAATTGGCATCAATCAAAAGCAGGTCATGGAGGATAAAAGAACCTTTCACTTCCACTTACTGCAGTAACCATACAAACAAACTTGCGACGCCTATGTCACAATATATTTGTATTCCTTATTCCATAAATGCAAATCAAGACAGCATGTTAGGCAAAATCAAGATAGCATGTTAGGCAAATCTAGACAAATTGGACTTCAAGGACTAGAACAGGTGCTACATCATGTTTGGAGAGCCAGCAACCAGAAGTGAAACACCTTAGGAAAGAGTAATAATGTGCACGGGTGCGATATTTTACTGGTAAGGTAAGGTTTGATCTTCCCAAATTAATTTGAAGTTACACAGGAGATACATATAAATGCAGGGCTCCCATTTCAACAAGGAGGCGGTAGAGTGTAGATCAGTAAACATGCACAGTTATCTGCATGAGAAAGTTCTCTCAGAATTCTGTCCTATGTTTCCATCATTCAGAGCTCAGAAGACCTCACTGAATTGTAACAATACACGGAATGGTATGGCGGATTACAGCCTAAGCCTGTTGTAGAGCACACTGACATAAGTACATGACAAACAAATAAGGGGAAATCCCTGTGATTAAGTGAACAAATAACAAGTCAAGAGCATCAGCCTTCCTTCAACAAAAACAGAAAACATTTTCTGATGGGTGATATTCGCAAAAAATGTGCAGCGCGGTCATGATGATCAGACCAACGTGTAGGTGCACAGATGCTCAGGATACACAGCAACAGCATACATCACGAAATTAGTCGAGGAACATCACGTAAATGGTGCCTGCGCGAAGAAAATTCGTAGGCTAGGAATGTTCGTCCCCTGCCTGAGTCCGCGAATCGAAGCGGATCAAGAGAAGAAATGGGCAGACGGAGGTGCTATGTAAATACGTACTTGCGGAGCGCGGGCGCCATCTTGTTGGTGAGCGTGCCGGCGACGATCATGCAATCGGACTGGCGCGGCGAGGGGCGGAAGATGACGCCGAAGCGGTCGAAGTCGTAGCGGGAGGCGCCGGCGTGCATCATCTCCACGGCGCAGCAGGCGAGGCCGAACGTCATGGGCCAGATCGAGCCCCGCCGCGCCCAGTTCATCAGGTCGTCCACCTTGGAGACGACGAACTCCGCGGCCTTCGACCTCGGCGCCGGCGCGGGCGCCCCGCCGCGCCCACGGTGGAGGAGTAGGCTCGCGGGCCGGCGGAGAGGAGCGCGAGCCGCGCCGTGCGGGGGAGGAGGAGCGCCATGGCGAATTGGGGATGGTCGTGGGAGACCGGAGACGCACGGTGGTGGCCGGGGCCGGGGGACAGGTGTGGGCTGCGGCTTCCCGAAGGTGGCGGGGGATGGCGTGGTGTATGCTGGAGAGGGTCGGCAAATGCGCAGAGCGGTGCGCGCCGCCTGACGACTGTGCGGTTGGCCCGGCAGACACGTATACTCCTCTGTTTTTAGAAATCGGACTATCTGTTTACAGTTAGATTGTTATTTTTGCGAAAAAATAAAATTAGATTTTTTTCGCGGAAAATACAATTAGATTTCTTAATATAACTAGAGTTACTTTATGGAATACAAGACTTCGTTTGTATTTTTGACACAAAATGTCTGCGGTTAACAAAGTTCGTGGATTTTACAAAGAGCACAGAAATATGAAAAGGGACTCGTAGCTCTGTTAAAATTCCATGATAAAAGAAATTCTAATTTAGAATGGAAGGAATGAAAATATGAATTAAACCAAGAAACTGTAAAAAGGAAAATCATATATATTTCATGATTTTTTTAAAATCAGGTTAACTAACACGTAAGTTCCACGTGGCACATGTGGTAAGAGCTTCAAATTATTTAAAAACAAAACAAAAATATGTGCAAGTTAGGAACAACAAGGAAACATCACTAGCACGGTTTTAGTTTTCATTTATGACCTGCCTTCAAGTACTTACCAGTGTTACTAACACAGTAAGCACCCCCACGAAAAAAAAACAGTAACACCAGCATACTGCAAATTTGACCATAAAGAGTCAAGTCAACAATATAACAGCACTGAGTTTGAGATGTAACTCGGTTAAAAGATATTAAATTTTAAATAAAACTAAAACATGAATTTCTAAAAGGTCTAAACCTAAATAAAAAAGTATCAAAGAATATAGCAAGCCAGCAAGAACTCTAAAATATGAAACAAAAAACAAGTAATTTCAGAACAACTTGACGGCACCTCATCATGAACGAACTGAAGTACTCTAGCCATACATGAGTGCAAGCATGCACCCATTTCCTAGTCATAATAAATTCTCACACAATCATTGATACTCACACATAAAAGAGTTGCCGACCCCCCCCCCCCCCCCCCCCCCCCCCCCCCCCCCCCCAAGAAGATTTAGACAACCCCAAGTAATCAAGCTATAACCTTTTTGCTTGACAGATATCATGAACAAAAATTGGAGTAAATGAGACTTGTGTTTCATCAGTCTTGTGTCGATTATTACTTGGTTTAGAAAATTTAGAACAGTAAGGCTGGGCACAATAGGAGTCATTCGATTTCATGTTTTACCTGTCGTTGGCAATTGGATGCACGTGGAGTTTTGTTTAGCGCTACCGGTCAGGATCTTCCTGGCCGTCAAGTGTCTCTAGCACGAGTTTCTAGGGAGTGGGCATTTGGATGCGAACGCTTAAGCAAAATTGTCCAATGCCAGGGCCTAAGAGCATCTACAGCCGGACCCCTATATACTCCTCAAACGCTCGGAACGTTCTCCCGGTCACTGACCGGTCATAAAAATGCGACCCAACCGGACCCATCATATCCGTCTCAAACGCCCGGACTGACCGGCACCCCTCATATCCATCTCAAATATGGGGACGATATGAGGGCTCGCGGACGAGCCCGGACACGCCCGGTCAGTCCACCACGTAGGACGCGACCCCACTCCGGACCACCTTTTCTCTTTTCTTATTCATTATTTTCTTTCTCTCTCTTCTTCTCCACCAATCACGTGCAAGTGACCGGACATATGAGAAGAAAAATGAGAAGTGTGGTTGCGCGGACCAAATTATAGGGGCTCAAAACGGACACGCCCGGTCACTGACCGGGCGCGTCCGCGGGCGTTTAAGGGGTCAGATTTGCTAGGTCCGGCTGTAGATGCTCTAACATCCTAAAGGCAGCTATTGTTTTTGAAGATAACCAAGTAGCCTTTGGATGCTTTTAAATGTTTTTTTCATTCTTTTTGACAACGGTTTTTCTTTGGTTTTCTTCTTTTTCCATTTAGTTTTACTTTTTTTATTTGGTTATCTTCAAAAACAATCTTACTTGATTTTCACTGGTTTCCACGATTTTTATTTTTTTTTCATTTTTCAACATATACATAATTTTTACATACGCATTGTATATTTTTTGTATACGACAGGAATATTTTTTATACATGTTTAACATTTTTTAAATGCATGATTAATAATTTTCTAAATATATTTTTTATGTCTAATTTTTTATCCACATTATACATTTTTTATACATCTAAAATATATTTTTAATATGTTTAATATTTTTAAATAGAAGATTAACAATTTTTTAAATATTTTTTAAAACAATAATAGTTTTTGAATTATTAACAATAATATATCAGTGCAAGCATGAACCCATTTCCCCATAATAAATTCTCAAATAGCCATCGATAATCATGCATAAAGCATTTTCCGACCTTACTCGACCAACCCATCACCAGAGGAGCACTCTCACGCTATTAGCCTCCAGACCCGTCCGATTTCAGTATTTAGCTTTTTTCTAGAAATATTTCAGGATTTACCTTTTTTTTAGCAATATTTTAGGATTTAGCTGTCGTTGCCGTTGTATGCACGTGGAGTTTTCTTCAGCGCTACCGGTCCAGAAACTTCCTGGCTGTCAACTGCCTCTAGCACGAGCTTGCTGCGAGTGGGCCTTTAGATGCGAACGCTTAATGAAAACTATCCCTGCTACAAGGCCTAAGATCCTAACGGCAGCTATTCCCGTAGCCTTTGGGTGTTTTTTAAATAGCGTTTTCACAGTTTTTAGATTGGTTTTCTTCGCTTTTTCTTTTTATTTTTTATTTAAATTTTTTTCTTTGGTTTTCTTCCTTATTTTTTCTTACTTCGGATTTCACCTGTTTCTTTGATTTTGTTAGCTTTTCATGTTTCTTTTTATTTATTTTTAACACATGTCTAATTTTTTTCATACAGAGTGTATATTTTTTATACATTAGAAATATTTTTATACATATTTAATATTTTTCAAATACATGATTAATATATTTTAAATATATCTTTTATGTCAAAAAAATCATACACACTGTACATTTTCTATACACATCTAAAACAAAATTATATACCTTTCATATTTTTAAGTACAAGATTAACATTTTTTCAAACACTTCTTTTAAAATAAAATAAATACATGTAAACTTTTTTCAAATACATGTTGAAACATTTTTCTATTATACCAAACATTATTTTTAAACAATGTGAACAATTGTTTTCATCGCATAATTTTTTGTAATGTCACAAGTATTTTAATTGAAATGCATGAACATTTTTTGAAATGTAACATACATTATTTTGAATTGGATGAAAACAAATCTGAATTACCCAAACATATTTTTACATCGCAGAGATATTTAAGAAATGTTACGTACATTTTTGTGAAATGTGTGAACTATTTGTAAATGTAACATACATTTTGTTAATGTACAATCATTCTCTAAAAGTTAAAAAAAATCTTACACTGCATTTAAATATTGTAAATTTGCGATGAACACCTTTCAAAAGTAACTAAATTAAATTCTCATAGTATATGTATTTTTTAGTTTACAAATATATACAAAGTAAAAAATAAGAAAAAAACATGCACAACATCAACGTGACGAGACCATGTGGTTACTGGGCCACCCACTACCGTCTCCCTGCAGGCGACTGCGGGTCTTCTTTCTCACCTTTCTCAAAAAACATGTCGTCTTTCTCACATAAAACGAGACATAGACTCGCCCCATATAGACTGTGCAAAAAAATTCTCTTTGATCTGGCCGTCCAATTAATTCTTAGATCGAATCCAAACACCACCATAATTCTGTAGTCTAGCATGCTGTCAAAATAAATGAAAAATGCAGCCCAGCTCATATGCCCTTCCCCAGCACACTCACAACGAGAGAAAGCTCATCACATGTAGAATAGGACAAATCAGCTCAAAAAAAAAATGGACAGATATATACATATTATTAGTTAATGCCAATTTAAACAAAGAAAACATTACAGTGTAAAACACAACAACGTGTGTCATCAACGATCTGGTAGTATTTAAAATTGAGAGCAGGGAACCCTCAATTTTGATTAACTCATCAAGGTGTCAGGCATCCTTTTTTACATCAACTCATATGAGAGTGAGTTGGCGTCCATACATGTACATTCAGAGAGATTTTAGATTTCACTGTTATTACAAACAGGGGATACATTATAGTAGTGTCATGTAATCATGTAAAAATAATAGCTGCAGAGAAAGGTCGTTAGAGGCCTTAGTAATCAGATAATAATCATTGCCAGAGAAGAGGAAGATGATACACATACAAACTGTTTCCCTGTTGGTGTGAATACACATACAAACCGAGAAGATATGAACTAGTTCGTGATGACTTAGAACTGATGTGATGACTGTTATGTACTCCCTAGTGTTGTAAATGGTCTTGCATTTTGAGACGGAGGGAGTAGATATCTGCTTTGTTGCATGCTTATTTTATTGAAGGATGTAAGATAGGAGTTGACTGAACCATGATATTTTAGGATTAGGAAATATGCATATACATGGATATTAGCAAGAGTAGTAGCTTACTTCAGCTGGGCAAGGATGATGTGCTGTCTTCTGGAGGCCGTGGTGGAGGTCACACCAGATAGAGAGCCTTGTTGCCCATTTTGGTTGTAATGATCTTTTGACAAATTGACCGCCCTTTGTGGCATGTAGAACTCGTCCGTTTTGTTAATGAAGCTAGGCGAGACCCTTTTATTAGAAAAAAAAGATAAAACTAGGATCATTAGATTTTCCATAAGAACATATTTTTAATATGTTTTAACGTCTAATATCTAGTACATAAATAATGATAAAATACATTATTTTATTAGGACATAGAACCTGAGCACCCTAGGAGGTCTCTCATGCCGCCAACCTCCAGAGAGAGGCATCACATTCAAACACCAACTAGATCGTTTGTTGTTGGGAAAGAAAACATGCTGAAGTTGGACGTCGTGCATGTGGAATTGATGATGTGATGTAGTTCAGGAAGAAACAAACACACATATCATAGCTTCTTCTTGTCACGTCATCTAATTGGACCATGAGAGGGCCCCTTATATGTCCATCTACATCTTTGTCTATCGACAATGTAGGACTAAACACACATACTTCCACTCCTTTAACTCTTCACGTTTTCTAAGATTAATTGGACTAAAGCTCGTGTACTTCGGTCCAAGATTTATCTCAGCATATACATAAAGCACATTCTACATGTGTTTCTGATCCCTCTCATTTGTACCAACAAGAGTCTGAATTTAAAATATTTCTCTTAGCTCACCCATATCTTGTATTTAGGCTAGGTTTCGCTTCAATAGATGGGTATTGAGGGAAAGCATGGCACATCCTCACATATCATGAACTCTGAGTATTCTATGGATGGGTATGCGAAGTAACATGGTGAAAAGAAGGCCCCATCCTCATATACGGTGAGCTTTTGAATAAATTAATACTACCCCTATACCATGGGACCTACTGTCCTGCAAGGTTACCCCACCCAATATATATCAAGGTTACATCCTCATATATCATGAGCTTCTGGGTAAATTAATGCTACATGTTATAACCGCTATATCCAGTATGGTTACCTCACCTAACATGCCATAAACACATAATAATGTCATATGTGTGCACCAATGCATGCTAAAGTAGGCAAACTTTAATTAATAGTTTTCAGCGGTGCTTCATTGATTCTCAACTAGTTTGCTAAGCAGTTTCATATCACCAAAGTGAAGATCGAAGAGCATAACAGTTACAACTCTATTTGTTAAACATAATGTATACAACTTCATAATTGCATAGAGTGCATATCAGTTCTATCACATGTTCAATATAGAGATACAATACCAGTACATATTGGGGTACACCAAAAGCATCAATTGTTCAACCACGGGTACACATCTTATCCGTGGCATGTGAAGCAAGGTAGGCACCCACAAACACCAGTTACATACCAATTACCTTGGCATCTTTTTTGACCAGGAAGCACATGCATATCTTATTTCACCAAGCATAAAAGAGAAATAAAGAAAGAGCAAAAAATCACAGAGATGCATCAAAGAAATGCAAGAACGCGGTGATCAAAAGTGGTGATTCACTTCTCCCATTGGTGAAGGAAATCTCTATGCCTATTGATGTTCGTTTGCAACTGAAAAACACCCGAAAGCATAGCTTCAACGATTGGAGGGCACCCGAGGATGTAGATGTCCACAAGAACGATTCAGTCACACTACAGACAACAGAGTGTATGGTAGTATCCACCGCCGTTAGCTCAACTACCTATTGAGATCACCCGTCGAGGCATTTGGTAATAAACCCTACCAAGAGTCCAAGAGTATAGATGAAGCTCAAAATGTTAGATACATGTAGATGTTATCCACATTTAAATAGGTATTATCAATCAGATGTAGTCAAAATAAAATTATATATAAGTACAAAATGATATTTCAAAACAAAAAATACCCAATTACCACAATGAAAAGAACATAAGGTTTTAATCTATATGTATTCTCAGGATGTGTGAATCAAGAAACCCAGAGAAATTGCAATGAACACTCACAACTATGTTATTTTAAGAAAACCGACATCCACATTCATTTGCAATGAAAAGTAAGTCATGGAGGACAACAGAACCATTAAACTCCCGCTTACTGCAACAACAATATAATATAAAAAAACTGGCGACTACAAATGAGGATATGTCACTCTGTTTTCCTTATTCTACATAAGCAAACCAATACGTAAATAGTCAAACTGGACTTCAAGGACTAGAACATGTTCTATCGTGTACGTGCGTCATCTTTAGAGAACCATCAACCACAAGTGAAACAGTTAGGAAAGCTTAAGAAATTGCTGGAGTGCGGTATCTTACTCGTAAGGTTTGATCTTCTGAACTTAATTTTAAGTTACACAAGAGATACATTTCAATGATGGGCTCTCAATTCAACAAAGAAGCAGTACTGTGTAAATCAGTTAGCATACACATCACGGATGTAGCTCTCTTGCATGGGTTATTATACTTTTATCGTCAACATGTTTGTCTGGTTTAGTCATATTCCTTGTGTTCTTCAAACCATTATTTCATCTTGTGGCCTGGGTTTTCAGTTGTGCAACACCACCAGATACCTTTGGATTTTTTTTTACTTTTAAAATCAAACAATACTAGTTCATGGCCCCACCTAAGATGGCAATGATGGATAACATGAGGGATGCAGTAACCAAGTCACTACATAGAAGTAGAGAATTAACGGAGAGAATGATTACAGACAAAGAAATGCAGACAAGGGTCAAAGGAAAATATTATTAAAAGTTTTAAACAAACAAATTACTTTAAAATTTGTTATCAATATTTCTAATTTGGAATAAAGGATTGAAGAATATAATTTCAACAACGAAGTGTTAAAAGAGAAAATCATAAATATTTCAAATTAAAATGAAAATCATGTTAACTTGCATATAAGTTACAAACAACAAAGAAAACCATAGATTGTGTTTTTTACATGTGAATGATCATAGATTATTTGTGTTTATTAATATGTGTGATTTTCTTTCACATTTTAAAGAAAACTAGTAATATACTCCCTGGAATTACTTGACGCTGAAATGGATGTATCTAGACATGAAGTACATCTAGATACATCCATTTGAGCATTAAGCAATTCCGGACAAGGTAGTATTATTTTATTGATCTTCAACTTTTTAATAACTTTTCAAAGAACTGCTCTCTCCGCTTCAAAATAAGTGTCGTGATTTTAGCTCACAGTGGGTGTACTATTATAAATAAATTGCTTTTCATTCTAGTCTTTTGGTGTGTTATTACTTCTTTTTTTATTTTGGATTTTACATTTCCCTCTTGATCTATCCTGATTTTTTACGGATTGGTTAAGTTGACTGAAAATAGAGATGAAATCGTCAAAATTATATGAGTGATGTTGGACATAAGTGACCAAATCTAAAATCAACTAACTAATCACAGGACAAAACGTACCCTAATACCTTATCCTTATCTTAAGTCACACAGACACAGATTCGGACACGCGGCCCAATAACAAACATAACCAAGCAACAACAGAAGTATTTTTTTTAAATATAGCACAGATATAAACGCTCATTCATACGCACGTACATTCATTTGTATGAACGCATGCACACACATTCTATCAACATGAGCACTTTCGAAAGACTGAATCGACACATCATTTTAAGATTGACGAAGTCGACACAGACACCTTCATAGTCGACGAGAACGTATACTCCCACTGAACGTAGATCACTAAAAGACCTGTTAAAAATTTAGAAAAATACGAGTGTCAAATTTAGGACCTAGAACGGCTAGGGACTTCATCGTTGTCCAAACGACAGAAGTACTGAAGTAATGCCACAAGTTACCACTTCCACGAGTACTCGACGGGCGTGCATCCGTCCACGGATCGGTACATGATGAACGCTTTAACGGCACGGCGCAAATGAATATCCATAGCATGGTGGACGGGTCAGATCATGTTGGGGGCGCAACGCGTGATGGTGGAGCAGCCGCGCGTGTAGGAGTTAGAGCATCTATAGCCGAAACTTATAAATTTAGGCTTTCAAATGTCCGTGGACGGTGACCGATCAGACCTTAAATTTTACAATTTGTAACCGCATACCTTATTTTCAAAACATCAAATACAAGTAAGGGCATGCACGTCGATCATTAAGTCTCTCTTGGACCGGCGGGACACCGAATAAACATTCTCTACTTAAGATTTTCACATATGTATTGGTCCGATGGGTTTTGGATGTTTTTAGTCCCACCTCGCCTCATTAGGAGCTAATCGACCGGCTTAAATAGCCTTGTCGCGTGCTCAAGCCATAAGCTTCAGTCATCATTGTACTGTTTGTGAAGTATTGTGACTACGAATCTTCTCTGCGCAGTCTATCTTCTTCACAAGTGAAACAGTGATGTTTGCACGGCTCTTTTTGAATCATAAACTAAAAATCTCTATCATTATAGTAGGGCATTATACGAATGAGATGAACTTCACACTCGATGAACAATCATCAATTGATGAAATGCAATCTAGTGTCAAGCTACCTCATTCATACAGCGAGAATCGATCCACCTATGCAATTAACAGAGATGCCTGTGGCTATCCAATAACGCAGCAATTTAAGCCGGTCGGCCTCCGGTTGGCGTGACGAGGTGCGACTAAAATTTGGGGTGACGAGCGTGCCGGAGCACAAGCCCGCTACTCTTTAGGTGGCTGCAGGTGGGACCGTACCACTATGATATGGAGCGGGGTGCCCGATCGCGTCCGGATGCCATCATATCGCCCCTACATTTGGTCCCGATTTGAGGGGTGCCGATCACTCCGGACATATAGAGACTAAATAAGGGGTCTGGTAGGGAGAAAGTAGGTGGTCCAGTTGTAGATGCCCTTAGAGCATCTATAGCCGGGCGTGGCAAATCCGACCCCTCAAATGCCCACGGACGCGACATAGTGCGTCCGCGGATAGTGACCGGTCACTTCTCAAATTTTCACTTTCACATTCATGTCCCTCAGTTTACCCCTATACGTCCGGTCACATGCATGCAATTGGTGGATATGAAATGAAAAAGAATAAACAAAAAGAAAATGTGGGCCCAATCCTATGTGACGGACGTAGGACTACTGACCGGGCACGCCCGGGCACTCCTCATACTCATCTCATACATGAGATGGATATGAGGGGTGCCGGTCAGCCCGGGCATTTGAGGCCCGTTTAAGGCGTCCGTCTGGGTCATATTTTCGTGACAGGTCAGTGACCGGGCGGCCTGTCTGGACGTTTGAGACGGGTATGAGGGGTCCGGTTGTAGATGCTCTTAGCCTGTTGTGTCGTCCCGCAGTTAGTGTAGTAGGAGTGCCCTGCCTTGTTGCACGGGATCTGGTTGGCCCGTAGCGTGGCGTAGCTGATGTACACCGCGGTAGCTGCTACGTTGGTGCACAACGACTGGCATGTTGGGGAACGTTGCATGGGAAACAAAAAATTTCCTACGAACACTCAAGATCTATCCATGGAGATGCATAGCTACGAGAGGGGGAGTGTATCTATATACCCTTGTAGATCGCTAAGCGGAAGCGTATATAACGCGGTTGATGTAGTCGTACTCTTCACGATCCAATTGCGATCCGATCCGATCTAGCGCCGAACGGACGGCACCTCCGCGTTCAGCACACGTGCGGCTCGATGACGTCTCCTCCTTCTTGATCCAGCAAGAGAGGGAGGAGAAGTAGATGGGATCTCAACCAGCATGACGGCATGGTGGAGATGGTGGTGTCGCAGTGCCGGCAGGGCTTCGCCAAGCGCCTTCGGAACAACGTACAAGGAACAAACGGGAGAGACGGGAGGAGGGCCACAGCCGTGGGAGGGTGTACAGCCCCCTTGCGCCTCCCCACCATTATATAGGCGTGGGAGGGGCTGTTGGCTTGACCTCCAAGCCTCTAGGGTCGTTGGTCAAGGGGGGAGGAAGGAAATCCCTCCTTTCCTTCCCCACCGATCACTATCCCCCTTTTTTAGGGATCTCGATCTTATCCTTTCGGGATATGATCCTATTCCTTTTAAGTGGGGATCTTGATGCGCCTAGACCAGGGGTGTGGGGATTTTCCCCAGTACCCACGTCCATGTGGGTCCCCATGCAGGTGGGCCCCACTCCGGAACCTTCTAGAACCTTCCCGGTACAATACCGAAAAATCCCGAACATTTTCCAAAACCCTAAAGATGACTTCCCATATATAAATCTTTACCTCCGGACCATTCCAGAGCTCCTCTTGACGTCCGGGATCTCATCTGGGACTCCGAACAACATTCGGTCACCAATGTACATATCCCAATTCTACTCTAGCGTCACCGAACGTTAAGCGTGCGGACCCTACGGGTTCGAGAATCATGTGGACATGACCGAGACACCTCTCCGGTCAATAACCAATAGCGGACCTGGATGCTCATATTGGTTCCCACATATTCCACGAAGATCTTTATCGGTCGAACCACGATGCCAAGGATTCAATCAATATGCAGTTCCCTTTGTCCAGCGGTATGTTACTTGCCCGAGATTCGATCGTCGGTATCTCCATACCTAGTTCAATCTCGTTACCGACAAGTCTCTTTACTCGTTCCGTAATACAAGATCCCGTGACTAACTCCTTAGCCACATTGTTTGCAAGCTTCTTGTGATGTTGTATTACCGAGTGGGCCCAGAGATACCTCTCCATCATACGGAGTGACAAATCCCAGTCTCGATCCATGCCAACCCAACAGATACCCTCGGAGATACCTGTAGAGCACCTTTATAGTCACCCAGTTACGTTGTGATGTATGATACACACAAGGCATTCCTCCGGTGTCCGGGAGTTGCATGATCTCATGGTCGTAGGAACAGATACTTGACATGGATAAAACAGTAGCAATAAACTGACACGATCAACTGCTATGCTTACGGTTGGGTCTTGTCCATCACATCATTCTCCTAATGATGTGATCCCGTTATCAAATGACAACTCATGTATATGGTCAGGAAACCTTGACCATCTCTCATCAACGAGCTAGTCTAGTAGAGGCTCACTAGGGACATGGTGTTGTCTATGTATCCACACATGTATTTGAGTTTCCGATCAATACAATTCTAGCATGGATAATAAACGATTATCATGAACAAGGAAATATGATAATAACCAATTTATTATTGCCTCTAGGGCATATTTCCAACAGTCTCCCACTTGCACTAGAGTCAATAATCTAGTTCACATCACAATGTGATTAACACCCAATGAGTTCTGGGGTTTGATCATGTTTTGCTTGTGAGAGAGGTTTTAGTCAACGGGTCTGTAACATTCAGATCCGTGTATACTTTGCAAATCTCTATGTCATACTGTAGATGCTACTACTACGCCCCACTTGGAGCTATTCCAAATGTCTGCTCCACTATACGTATCCGGTTTGCTACTCAGAGTCATCCGGATCGGTGTCAAAGCTTGCATCGACGTAACCCTTTACGACGAACTCTTTATCACCTCCATAATTGAGAAACCTTTACTTAGTCCTCCAGTTACTAAGGATAATTTTGACCGCTGTCCAGTGATCCACTCTTGGATCACTCTTGTACCCCTTGACAGATTCATGGCAAGGCACACACCAGGTGTGGTACACATCATGGCATACTATATAGAGCCTATGGCTAAGGCATAGGGGACGACCTTCGTACTTTCTCTTTCTTCTGCCGTGGTCGAGCTTTGAGTCTTACTCAACTTCACACCTTACAAATCAGGAAAGAACTCCTTCTTTGACTGATCCATTTTGAACTCCTTCAAAATCTTATCAAGGTATGTACTCATTAAAAGTCTTATCAGGCGTCTTGATCTAAAGTCTATAGATCTTGATGCCCAATATTTAAGTATCTTTATCCAGGTCTTCCTTTGAAATACTCTTTTCAAACAACCTTGTATGCTTTCTAGAAAATTCTACATAATTTCCGATCAACAGTATGTCATCCACATATACTTATCAGAAATGCTATAGTGCTCCCACTCATTTTCTTGTAAATACAAGTTTCTTATAAACTTTGCATAAACCCAAAAACTTTGATCACCTCATCAAAGCGTACATTCCAACTCCGAGATGCTTGCTCCAGTCCATAGAAGGATCGCTGGAGCTTGCATACCTTTTAGCATCCTTAGGATCAACAAAACCTTCTGGTTGTATCACATACAACCTTTCCTCACGGAAACCTGTTAAGGAAACTCTGTTTTGACATCCATCTGCCAGCTTTCATAATCGAAAAATGCAACAACTACTAATACAATTCCAACAGACTTTAGCATCGCTATGGGTGAGAGAGTCTCTTCGTAGTCAACTCCTTGAACTTGTCGGAAACCACTTTGCGACAAGTCGAGCTTTATATATGATGACAATTACCATCAGCGTCTGTCTTCTTCTTAAAGGTCCATTTGTACTTAACGCCCTGCCGTTCAACGGGCAAGTCTACCAAAGTCCATACTTGGTTTTCATACATGGATCCTATCTTGGATTTCATGGCTCCTAGCCATTTGTTGGAATCCGGGCCCACCATCGCTTCTTCATAGCTCGTAGGTTCACTGTTGTCTAACAAGATGACCTCCAAGACAGGATTGCCGTACCACTCAGGAGCGATACGATTCCTTGTCGTCCTACGAGGCTCAGTAGTAACTTGATCTAAAGTTTCATGATCATCATCATTCGCTTCCTCTTCATTTGGTGTAGTCGCCGCAGAAACATCTTTCTGCGTCGTGCTACCATCCAACTGAAGTGACGGTTCAATAACCTCATCAAGTTCTACCTTCCTCCCACTCAATTCTTTCGAGAGAAACTCTTTCTCGAGAAAGGACCCGTTTTTAGCAACAAACATTTTGCCCTCGGATCTGAGATAGAAGGTATACCCAACTATTTCTTTAGGGTATCCTATGAAGACGCATTTGCCCGCTTTGGGTTCGAGCTTATCAGGTTGAAGTCTTTTCACATAAGCATCGCATTCTCAAACTCTAAGAAATGACAGCTTAGGTTTCTTCCAAACCATAATTCACACGGTGTCATCTCAACGGATTTAAATGGTGCCCTTATTAAAGTGAATGAAGTTGTCTCTAATGCATAACCCAAAAATGATAGTGGCAAATCGGTAAGAGACATCATAGTATGCACCATATCCAATAGAGCACGACTACGATGTTCGCCATTACACTATGGTGTTCCAGGTGGCGTGAGTTGTGAAACAATTTCCACATTGTCTTAAGTTGCATACCAAACTCGCAACTCAGATATTCACCTCCACGATCATATCATAGACATTTTATCTTCTTGTCACGATGATCTTCAACTTCACTCTGAAATTGCTTGAACTTTTCAAACGTTTCAGACTTGTGTTTCATTAAGTAAATATACCCATATCTTCTCAAATCATCAGTGAAGGTATGAAAATAACGATATCCACCGCATGCTTCAACACTCATTGGACCGCATACATCAACATGTATCATTTTCAATAAGTCACTTGCCCGCTCCATCATACCGGAAAACGGGGTCTCAGCCATCTTGCCCATGAGGCATGGTCCGCATGTCTCAACCAATTCAAAATCGAGTGAGTCCAAAGATCCATCAGGATGGAGTTTCTTCATGCGCTTTACACCAATATGACCTTAGTGGCAGTGCCAGAAGTATGTGGTACTATCATTATTAACTTTGCATCTTTTGGCATCAATAGTATGAACATGTGTATCACTACGATCGAGATTCAATAAACCATTCACATTGGTGCATGACCATTGAAGGTATTATTCATGTAAATAGAATAACCATTATTCTCTGACTTAAATGAATAACCGTATTGCAATAAACACGATCTAATCATGTTCATGCTCAACGCAAACACCAAATAACATTTATTTAGGTTCAACACTAATCCCGAAGGTAGAAGGAGCGTGCGATGGTGATCACATCAACCTTGGAAACACTTCCTACACACATCGTCACCTCACCCTTAGCTAGTCTCCATTTACTCCGTAGCTTTCACTTTGAGTTACCAATATTAGCATCTGAACCGGTATCTAATACCCATGTGCTACTAGGAGTACTAGTAAGGTACACATCAATAACATGTATATCAAATATACTTTTGTTGATGTTGCCAGCCTTCTTATTTGCCAAGTATTTGGGGCAGTTTTGCTTCAGTGACCGTTCCCCTCATAACAGAAGCACTCAGTCTCGGGTTTGGGTCAAACCTTGGGTTTCTTCATTGGAGCGACAACTATCTTGCCATTCTCGAAGTATCCCTTCTTGCCCTTGCCCTTCTTGAAACTAGTGGTCTTACCATCAACACTTGATGCTCCTTTTGATTTCTACTTTTCGTGGTGTAAAACATCGTGAATAGCTCAAGGATCATCTTCTCCATCCCTGTCATGTTATAGTTCATCACAAAGCTCTAGTAGCTTGGTGACAATGACTTGGAGAACTATGTCAATCACTATCTTATCTGGAAGATAAACTCCCACTTGATTCAAGCGATTGTAGCATCCAGACAATCCGAGCACATGCTCACCGATTGAGCTATTCTCCTTCATCTTGAAGGCATCTTGTTGGAGGTCTCATACCTCTCAACACGGGCACGAGCCTGAAATCCCAATTTTCAGCTCTTGGAACATCTCATATGATCCGTGACGTTCAAAACGTCTTTGGAGCCTCAATTCTAAGCTGTAAGCATGACGCACCGAACTATCAAGTAGTCATAAAAAATGTTCCTGTCTGATGTTCTCAACACCGACAGATGACGCTTGAGGGGGTGGCGCACCGAGCAGCGCATCAAGGACATAAGCCTTCTGTGCAGCAACTGAGGACAATCCTCAGATCACGGACCTAGCCCGCGTAATTGCTACTACCATCTTTCAACTTAGTTTTTCTCTAGGAACGTATCAAAATATAGGGGAACTAGAGCGTGAGCTATTGATCTACAACATAATTTGCAAAGATATTTTGACTATGTTCATGATAATGAGTTCAATTAATCATATTACTAAAGAACTCCCACTCAAATCAACATCCCTCAGG
Organism: Elymus sibiricus; assembly: GCA_039707655.1. Lineage (NCBI taxonomy): Eukaryota > Viridiplantae > Streptophyta > Magnoliopsida > Poales > Poaceae > Elymus > Elymus sibiricus. Next base: position 379,405,771 of record CM077663.1, read on the forward strand.
TTGTCTAAGTGTGACATGATACAAATCCACCAACCCAAGTCCGATCATCACGTGAGATGAGGTGGTTTCAATTGGGAACATCTTCATGTTGATCATATCTACTATATGACTCATGTTTGACCTTTCGGTCTCCAGTGTTCCGAGGCCAAATCTGTACATGCTAGGCTCGTCAAGTTTAACCCGAGTGTTCCGCATGTGCAAAACTGTCTTGCACCCGTTGTATGTGAACGTAGAGTCTATCACACCCGATCATCACGTGGTGCTTCGAAACGACAAACTTTCGCAACGGTGCACACTCGAGGAGAACAGAATTTTATCTTGAAATTTTAGTGAGGGATCACCTTATAATGCTACCGTCGTCCTAATCAAAATAAGATGCATAAAAGGATTAACATCACATGCAAATCATATTAGTGACATGATATGGCCATCATCAACTTGTGCTTTTGATCTCCATCTCCAAAGCACCGACATGATCTCCATCGTCACCGACATGACACCATGATCTCCATCATCATGATCTCCATCATCGTGTCGTCATGTGGTTGTCGCGCCAACTATTGCTTCTACAACTATTGCTAACTCATAGTGATAAAGTAAAGCAAAAAAGGCGAAGTAATTAAAGACAACCCTATGGCTCCTGCCGGTTGCCGTACTCATCGACATGCAAGTCGTGATAATCTATACAAAACATGATCATCCCATACATCACATATATCACATCATGTCTTTGGCCATATCACATCACAACATGCCTTGCAAAAACAAGTTAGACGTCCTCTACTTTGCTGTTGCAAGTTTTACGTGGCTGCTATGGGCAACTGGTAAGAACCCTTCTTACCTACGCAAATACAAAATGGTGATAATCAAGTTGCCTTTTAACCTTCTACAAGGACCGTCTCTGTCAAACCCGATTCAACTGAAGTGGGAGAGACAGACACCCGCCAGCCATCTTTATGCAACAAGTTGCTTGTCAGTCGATGGAACCGGTCTCTCGTACGTGGACGAGTAAGGTTGGTCTGGGCCGCTTCATCCCATAATACCGCTGAATCAAGATAAGACTAAGGAGGTAAGCAATCTGAACATCAACGCTCACAAACTCTTTTCTGTTCTACGCGTGCATATCATCAACGCATAGACCTAGCTCATGATGCCACTGTTGGGGAACGTTGCATGGGAAACAAAAAATTTCCTACGAACACCCAAGATCTATCCATGGAGATGCATAGCTATGAGAGGGGGAGTGTATCTATATACCCTTGTAGATCGCTAAGCGGAAGCGTATATAACGCGGTTGATGTAGTCGTACTCTTCACGATCCAATCGCGATCCGATCCGATCTAGCGCCGAACGGACGACACCTCCGCGTTCAGCACACGTGCGGCTCGATGACGTCTCCTCCTTCTTGATCTAGCAAGAGAGGGAGGAGAAGTAGATGGGATCTCAACCAGCATGACGGCGTGGTGGAGATGGTGGTGTCGCAGTGCCGGCAGTGCTTCGCCAAGCGCCTCCGGAACAACGTACAAGGAATAAACGGGAGAGACGGGAGGAGGGCCGCAGCCGTGGGAGGGTGTACAGCCCCCTTGCGCCTCCCCACCATTATATAGGCGTGGGAGGGGCTGTTGGCTTGACCTCCAAGCCTCTAGGGTCGTTGGTCAAGGGGAGAGGAAGGAAATCCCTCCTTTCCTTCCCCACCGATCACTATCCCCTTTTTTAGGGATCTCGATCTTATCCTTTCGGGATATGATCATATTCCTTTTAAGTGGGGATCTTCATGCGCCTAGACCAGGGGTGTGGGGACTTTCCACACTACCCACGTCCATGTGGGTCCCCATGCAGGTGGGCCCCACTCCGGAACCTTCTAGAACCTTCCCGATACAATACCGAAAAATCCCGAACATTTTCCGGAACCCTAAAGAGGACTCCCCATATATAAATCTTTACCTCCGGACCATTTCGGATCTCCTCATGACGTCCGGGATCTCATCGGGACTCCGAACAACATTCGGTCACCAATGTACATATCTCAATTCTACTCTAGCGTCACCGAACGTTAAGCGTGTGGACCCTACGGGTTCGAGAATCATGTGGACATGACCGAGACAACTCTCCGGTCAATAACCAATAGCGGACCTGGATGCCCATATTGGTTTCCACATATTCCACGAAGATCTTTATCGGTCGAACCACGATGCCAAGGATAATCAATCCCGTATGCAGTTCCCTTTGTCCAGCGGTATGTTTCTTGCCCGAGATTCGATCGTCGGTATCTCCGTACCTAGTTCAATCTCATTACCGGCAAGTCTCTTTAGTCGTTCCGTAATACAAGATCCCGTGACTAACTCCTTAGCCACATTGCTTGCAAGCTTCTTGTGATGTTGTATTACCGAGTGGGCCAGAGATACCTCTCCGTCATACGGAGTGACAAATCCCAGTCTCGATCCATGCCAACCCAACAGATACCCTCGGAGATACCTGTAGAGCACCTTTATAGTCACCCAGTTACGTTGTGACATTTGATACACACAAGGCATTCCTCCGGTGTCCGGGAGTTGCATGATCTCATGGTCGTAGGAACAGATACTTGACATGGATAAAACAGTAGCAATAAACTGACACGATCAACTGATATGCTTACGGTTGGGTCTTGCCCATCACATCATTCTCCTAATGATGTGATCCCGTTATCAAATGACAACTCATGTCTATGGTCAGGAAACCTTGACCATCTCTCATCAACGAGCTAGTCTAGTAGAGGCTCACTAGGGACATGGTGTTGTTTATATATCCACACATGTATTTGAGTTTCCGATCAATACAATTCTAGCATGGATAATCAACGATTATCATGAACAAGGAAATATGATAATAACCAATTTATTATTGCCTCTAGGGCATATTTCCAACGTGGTAGCAGGCCACGATGACCCGTAGTCCAGTACGACAATGGTACGTGCTCACGGCGATGCCAGCTACGGCCACGATGACCCGTAGTCCAGTACGACAATTTGACCCTTTTTCCGAAAGTTGATCGAAATTTGACCCTACTTTGTAAAAAAAATCGGGATCTGACCATTTTCCTACCGCTGGGGTCCATGGCGGTAGGGTAGAACAGCCTACCGCCGAGGACCCTGGCTGTAGGGTTGCACGCCCTACCGTAAAAAAATTCTAAGTATCGAACACAGTGCGTATTCGCACCTACCGCCTCGGCGGTAGGGTTGTACTGGCTACCGCCATTGACGGTAAGGGTGCGTCGCGCTGACGTGGATAAATTTCCTATCGCCAGGGACCTTGGCGGTAGGCTGTTATACCCTACCGGCATGGAACTGACGGTAGAAAAAGGTCAAATCCCGAAATTTTTATAAAGTGAGGTCAGATCTTGATCAACTTTCAAAAAAAGTCAAAACACGAAATTTTGTCGGCTGCTGCTACGGTGAGGCGCCATGGATTGATGTGGAACGTCCTGGATATATGTTGTCTTTATGTGAACTGGATGTGTCGGTGATCAATATACGGATCGAGCTCACAGTTAAGACAGGGTTGTATTATACCAGCCCAGTTCCGCAATCTACTCCCTTTCTTCGTAATAAAATGTTGAAACACTGGGAGAATATTTATGGCGCGTAGGTCTTAGGACACGCAGTACCTCGGGTGTGTTTTTATTTTTGAATTCCGGTTTTCAAACTTTTATATCTTTTGAAAAAAAGTTCAAATTAAGTTTTGTTTTCATATTCGTATTTTTTGTGACGAGGGCTTTCAAATAAGATTTATTGAATACATTTTAAAAATAAATGTTAAGTATCAACTCTTGAAACTTAGTACGCACAAACAATAAAATCATATTTTTTTGTCTACGACAGACAAAAAAATCTTAAAATTTTATCTATGAAATTTGGTAAAAGCGAGCAAGGAAAACAAAATTTTCAGATAAAAAAATCGTAAGTTTCAACAACTAAAACTTAAAACTTACGGTACCCTTTTGCGGGATCCAACTACTTCACGAATCACGAGGTAATCGAGCGACCGGACTGGGGTTGATAGGTGTGAGCCACTGTTGATTTTCATCAAAACGTCTTATACTTAAAAACTAAGGTAGTAGCTAGGAATGATTAAATTTAAGTGGGGTCAAGGTGCCGGCTTTGGCGTCATCTTTTAACCACTTGTTATTCGTAGATGACAGCCTGCTGTTCTTGCCAGGTCAGAATGGAGCAAATGAGGTTAATTAGTTGTTGAACACTTATTGCTAGGCATCGGGGCAACGTATAAACAATGATAAATCTTTTGTCCCCTTTAGTAAGGGTTGTCTAGAAAATGTGAGGGGGAAGTAAAAAATACATATTGCATGTTTCAAATGAAAGAGTGAATGAAAAATATTTGTGTATGCCATTTGATGTGGGAGCTTCAAAAAACAGTTCCTTCAAGTACCTGAAAGATTATTTGTGGAGTAGAGTACAAGGATGGATTGAGAAAACAATGTCATTGGTAGGGAAATAGGTGTCGATTAAATCAGTTGCGCAAGAGGACTATGTGAACACTTGAACATGTTAATTCGGAAGTTTTGGTGGGTAGCAAGGAAGGGCACCGAAAACCGCCCTAGGTCTCTTCGGATGCTATGACACAACCTAAATATATGGGTGGCCTGGAGTTCAAAGATTTTGAACTATTTAACGTGGCTCTCCTAGCAAAGCAGGCTTGGCGCATTGTTCAAGCTCCGGAATCAATTAGTGTAAGGATTTTAAATGCGCTTTACTTCCCATATTGTTCTATTTTGAATGCAGAATTGGGTAACCAACCCAGCCAGAGTTGGAGAGCGATCGTGGAAGGACGAGATGTACTTAAGAAGGGCGTGATACGACGCATTGGAAATGGAGGATCAAATCAAATTTATTTAGATAATTGGATCCCTAGGTATGTTATATGATGGGGCCTTTTGGATGTCGGACTTCCAATCCTCCTGTTCTTGTATCAGAACTAATTGATCACACATCGGCTAGATAGGATACTGAGAGGCTTAATGAGGTGTTTCTACTGAATGATGTCCCAGTCATTCTTAACATACCTTTGTGTACGAGGGATATAAATGACACTTGGGCTTGGAACTTTGAGAAGGGAGGGTGTTTCACTCTCAAGTTGGCTTATAAGATGATGATCGCTACAAAATTAAGACATGAAGCTTGGCTAGATGGATCTTCCAGTTCCTTGAGTAATGATAGAGATGCACTATCTTGGAAATTACTACGGTAGACACCAGTCCCGGGTAAAATTTGCATGGTTCTTTGGAGACTAGTGAAGCATTCGTGAGGACCTCCCTCGCGCCGCTCCCGCGGGCGACCGAGGGGGCAACCCTAACCGCCAGCGCCTCAGTCCCCCGCCTCCCCCTCTCCTCCCGTCGCCGCGACCGGTCCATGCTGTTGGGAGAAGCCCGGTAGGTGCTGGCGATGGCAGGGCCACATCTTCCCCTCGCGCGGGGGCTCAGCACGGGCGGGCGACCCTGGGCGGCGGCACAACGCTGGTCCAAGACGCGGCGGTGCGTGGGCTGGCCTGGCGGCGGTGCTATGGTGCCTCGTCCCGTGCGTGGAGGGTTGGACTCGGCTGGGACTTCGACCTGTGGATGCGGCGGCCGGCGAAGGCTCGGCCCAGATCTGGTCGGGCGCGGTCCATGGGGACCTTGGTGGTTGCTTGTGCCGCCGGCGCGGCGGCTGCGGCTACGGTGGCAGCGGGTGGCGGCCGGTGGGGCGGCAGCGGGTGTCACAGGCGTGTGTTCATCTTGGTAGTATGTTGGTGCTGACAGGTTTCTACAGATGGTGGAGGGGGTGTGGAGGGGCTCCCTGTCGGTGTCAAAACCGGCGGATCTCGTGTAGGGGGTCCCGAACTGTGGATCTTGGAACGATGGGTAACAGGAGACAAGGGAGATGATATTTACCCAGGTTTGGGCCCTCTTAATGGAGGTAAAACCCTACGTTCTGCTTTGTTTTGCATTGTTGATGGGGTATCGAGTACAGAGTTGATATACCTCGAGATCGTATGTAGTGGTCTAAACCCTAAGGTACGCGGAGAGATATGTTATATTACTATGTAAGAAACATCTTCTGGGAAAAATAGTTCATTTATAAGTTCCTTTTCCCAGGATATCATGTTGACCATGATCGTGAAACCTCAACTCCGATCAATGTGGGAGGAAAATATTGAGGATTTGGAGATCTATTTGATGTAAACTTTTGCGGTGTGTTTGTTGGGATCCGATGAATTTTGAGTTCATGATCAGTTTCTATCCATCAATATTATTTGAGTCTTCTTTGATATCTTATTTGCATGATTACTTATAGCCTCGTATTTCTTCTTCGAATCTTTGGTTTAGTTAGGACGACTAGATCGATTTTTCTTGCCATGGGAAGAGGTGCTTTGTGATGGGTTCGATCTTGCGGTGTTCTTTCCCAGTGACAGAAGGGGCAGCAAGACATGCATGTATCGTTGCTATTAAGGATAACAAGATGGGGTCTATTCCTACATGAATAGATCTTGTCTACATCATGTCATCATTCTTATTGCATTACTCCGTTTTTCCATGAACTTAATACACTAGATGCATGCTGGATAGCGGTCGATGTGTGGAGTAATAGAGGTAGATGGAGGCAGGAGTCGGTCTACCTATCTTGGACGTGATGCCTATATATTGATCATCGCCTTGGATATCATCATGACTATTCGATTTTCTATCAATTGCGCAACAGTAATTTGTTCACCCACCGTGCGCTATACTTATGAGAGAAGCCCCTAGTGAACCCTACGGCCCCCGGGTCTACTTTTCCAACATATTGCTTTCCGATCTACCTTTTTGCAATCTTTGTATTGAGATCTACAAAACCAAAAACCCAAAAACATATTGCTGCACATTTTATTTGCTCTTTTTATTTTGTGTTCTTGAGAGATCTATCTCTCCTATCTAACACTACCTGATCTATATTTTTACTGTAGAGAGATTGACAACCTCTCTTTCGCGTCGGGTTGCAAGTATTTGTTGTTTGTGTGCAGGTGCTGCTTATTGGGTGGTGGTGATCCTCCTACTGGTTCGATAACCTTGGTTTCATAACTGAGGGAAATACTTACCGTCGCTATGTTGCATCATCCCTTCCTCTTTGGGGAAATACCGACGCAGTCTCAAGCCACGTCAGTTGATAACCCACAAGTATAGGGGATCGCAACAGTTTTCGAGGGTAGAGTATTCAACCCAAATTTATATATTCGACACAAAGGGAGCCAAAGAATACTTGAGAGTATTAGCAGTTGAGTTTTCAATTCAACCACGCCTGGAGATAAATATCTGCAGCAAAGTGATCAGTAGCATAGTAATATGATAGGTTTGATAGTAGTAGCAATAGGAACAGTAGCGGTAACACTAGTAGCAGTAGTTTTGTAGTAGTTGGAACAGCAGCAGCAACAATAGTAACTTAGCAAGAACAATAAGTGGAGAGGTCGTAGGCACTGGATCGGTAACTCGTTGGATGATATTCATCATGTAACAGTCATAACCTAGGGCGATACAGAACTAGCTCTAGTTCATCAATGTAATGTAGGCATGTATTCCGTAAATAGTCATACGTGCTTATGGAAAAGAACTTGCATGACATCTTTTGTCCTACCCACCCGTGGCAGCGGGGTCTATAAGGAAACTAAGAGATATTAAGGCATCCTTTTAATAGAGAACTAGAACAAACCATTAACACATGGTTAATACATGAACTCCTCAAACCACGGTCATCACCGCGAAGTATCCCAAATATTGTCACTATGGGGTTGACGGATCATAACGCGTAATAGGTGCATATGACAAGGCAAGATCGGATCAAGAACATAGATATAGAGATGATAACATAAACGGTTCAAATCTGAAATCATGGCACTCGGGCCCTAGTGACAAGCATTAGGCATAGCAAAGTCATAGCAACATCAATCTCAGAACATAATGGATACTAGGGATCAAGCCCTAACAAAACTAACTCAATTACATGATGAATCTCATCCAACTCCTCACCGACCAGCACGCCTACGAAGGAATTACTCACTCCCGGTGGGGAGCATCATGGAATTGGCGATGGAGAAAGGTTCATGATAACGAAGACCGAAGATTCCCCTCTCCGGAGCCCCAAACGGGCTCCAGATCTGGCCTCCCGATGAAGAACAGGAGGTGGCGGCGGCTCCGTCTCGTGAAACGCGATAATTCTTTCTCTCCTATTTTTTCTCCAAATTTAGGAATTTATAGTGGCGGAGATAGGGCAAGTGGGGCCCCGAGGTGCCCAGCCCCCACCAGGGCGCGCCGGGAGGGGGCTGGCGCACCCTGGTGGGTGCTGCTCACCCTAGGCCCCCTCTCCGGTGGTTTCTGGCTCCAGTATTTTTTATATTTTTCAAAATAAATCTCCAGAAAGTTTCGTTCCATTCCGAGAACTTTTATTTCTGCACAAAAACAACACCATGGCAATTCTGCTGAAAACAGCGTCAGCCCGGGTTAGTTCCATTCAAATCATGCAAATTAGAGTCCAAAACAAGGGCAAAAGAGTGAGGAAAAGTAGATACGATGGAGACGTATCAACTCCCCCAAGCTTAAACCTTTGCTTGTCCTCAAGCAATTCAGTTGATAAACTGAAAGTGATAAAGAAAAACTTTTATGAACTCTTTTGTTCTTGTTTACATATATATGCTTAAGTGGCACCCAGGTTTTCAGCAAAGATTATGAATAACCATGTCAACAATAACTCTTAAAAATTATATTTACTCATATCAATAACATAAACAACTAGCGAGCAATAATAAGATATCTCAAGCACCAACATTTTGTCAAAACAATCGTGATACAATATGGCAATAGTGGTATCTCGCTAGCCCTTTCTGAGACCGCAAAACATAAATGCAGAGCACCTCCAAAGTTCAAGCAGCGACTAAACATTGTAATTCATGGTAGAAAAGATGCAGTCATGCTGCACCCAACATCAACTATACACAATGCATGAGGATGACAATAGTGCTCTCAGGTCTGGCGCTTATTTGAGAAGGTGATGACTCAACTTAAAAGTAAATAGATAGTCCCTTCGCAGAGGGAAGCATGGATTTGCAGCGGTGCCAGAGCTCAACGTTTAAAACAGAGATAGATATAATTTTGGGAGGTACACCCTTCCTGTCAACGTCACGACCAAGGGTTATCAATATCTTCCATACTAAACAAATTAGTGGCGTTTCCCAAGCGGTAAAAGTAAAGGTTTACTCCCCCTCCACCAACAATCACACTCCACGATGAGCCGTATCCACGGGTACCGTCCAAACCAACAACATTCCTGGGGAAGTTTTGTTTAATTATTTTTTATTTTTGATTTTGGGACTGGGAATCCCTATTACCGCCCCTCTCGTGTAAGGACAAGTGAATAAACACTCGTCATGAGAATAACCCGCTTAGCATGGAAGATACTGACCGCCCCCTGTTGCTCCATGAGCGGTCCAGGCACACAAAACAGATGTTTATTTGAAATTTTAGAGGTGGCACATGCAAATTTACTTTGGAACGGCAGGGTAATACCGTATATAGGTAGATATGGTGGACTCATCTAGCATAACTTGGTTTAAAGGTTTTGGTGCACAAGCAGTATTCCAGCTTAGTACAGGCGAAGGCTAGCAATTAGATTGAGAAGCGGCCAGCTAGAGAGCAAAGACGGTCATGAACATGCATTACATATAATCAACATTGAATACTAGCATGAGTAGGATATGGACACCATGAACATAAATATCATGAAGGCTGTGTTGGTTTTGATTCAACTACATGCATGAACATGTGCCAAGTCAAGCCACTTGAAACATTCAGAGGAGGATACCATATCATCATACCACATCACAACCATTTTAATGCATTGCTGACACCCAAGATAAATCATTATCCACCCCTAGCTACTTAAGCATGACATGAACAACTATAATCTCTAATGGTCATTGCAAACATGTTTCATCATAACGAGCTGAATCAAGGCATACTAGGTTAAACATATTTACAACAACAAAAACAAGTTGAGTTCATACCCGGTTTTCTCTGCCACAGTCAATTCATCAAATGTCGTCATTATTGCCTTTCACTTGCACAACCGAATGATAAGAGAATAATAATAGTGCAAGAATGCCGAGGACTAAGCTGAAATCTGCAAACATTTTATTCAAGAGGAGAAGACAAAGTAACATGGGGTCTTTGTTAGATAAACAATAATGCAGATGAGAACCACTCAACAATTTCATCGTGGTCTTCTCCTCGGTATGACTCGAGTAAAAAAAAAAGAATTTCAGAGAAACACACTGAAATATTTTTGGAGTTTTTGGTTTTTATTGAAAGAAGCAAATTAAAGAGGAAAAACAAAAACGAGAAAAACTATTTACACGGGACAACTCCCAACAAACAAAAGAAGAAGCGAGAAATCTTTTTGGTTTTCTTTTAATGCAACAATTAAACTAAGCTAGAAAGAAAAACTAAAAAGAAGTAGGCAATGTTTTTGGGTTTTCTCAAAGTTTTTCAAACACACAAGAAGAAAGCGAGAAAGCAATTTACAATGAAAAAGTATGAACACCGACAACTGGAATGAAATGTGCGAACATGAATGTAATGTCAGTGGAAATACGTACTCCCCCAAGCTTAGGCTTTTGGCCTAGCTTGGTAATCACCATCCGTAGTAGCCGTCCGGTCCCAAGTCGTAGTGAGGCGGAGGCGGCACCTGAGCGTCCCACCCCTGGTGCTCCTCCTCAGCAGCTGCTAGGTTGTTCCGGTAAGCCGTAATGTCATCTGGCATAATCCTGTATCCGTTCCTGGCGGTAGGATCAAACAAAGCAGGTGCAGGCAACGTATAATATCACGTGTTTCCTTGCTAAATACTAAGTTATAGTGAATATCACATGGAGAGTCAGTTACATCAAGAAAATGGTGAGCCTGCAGTGACTTATGATCGAGGTAAACTCGGGGTAAGAGGTAATCATGTGGGCGAAGGGGGATTCTAAAGTGGTTCGCTAAGCGAGTAGAATAAATACCACCATGTATCTTTCCCTTAGTTTTATTGAGGTGTAAGCGCCGGGCAATAATAGCCCCCATACTAAAGGTGTGATCATCATAAAGTGCACGACGTAAAATAGCGAGGTCAGGAGCACTGAGTGAGCTAACCTTCTCCCTAGCGGTTAAACACTTAGTGATGACTAAGGCGAAATAATGTACCGAGGGAAACTGTAAGCTAATAGCAGTGGCGCTCGACACGCCTCTATCCTCACCCACGGTTAATGCGAGGAGAAAATCCTCAAACTCAGGTGGCCTAGGTTCTCTCAAGTCCCCATCAGAAGGGATCAAGCATATGTTACAGAAGTCAGCTAGCGATAATGTGTGAGGTTCAGCATAAAGATTAAACTGCACTTTAGGCGGGTTGTTCCTCCCTAGATAAGTAAAACTTTGCGCAAAGGAATTTGTAAGGATGTAATATTGGTCACACTTATCTGCGAAGAACTCGGCTAACCCAGCGTTTGCGATAAACTGAGCGAACTCTTGGTAGATCCCGGCCTCCTCCAGGAAGGCATCATGCGGCCATTCGCACGGCCGCATCTCCACCTTTCTTGGAGTGTGAAGGTCATTGTCCGATGATTCCCCAATGACTCCTTGGCATTTTTCTTGGAGGAGAACTTCCTAAAGATATTCATTTTATTCCTATATAAATTCTGAAAAAATTTAGTCCACGAAATTTTTTGTCGACAAAACTTTGTAAGATTGTTAGCAACTACTCCCAAGCATACATAGAGGCCATATTGAGCATTCAAACTACTTAGAACTCTAAGAATTCAACATGGAAGCTCATCTACAGCAGAACCAAGAGTAGCTAATTACTCTAAAAATAACCCACAAAAACAAAAACTAGTTGGAGCAATGGAGGAGTCACATACCAAGTAGCAATCCCTCCAAACAGTTTCGGAAACGGAGCTTCGAGCAAAGAGATCAAAATCCGGGGGTTTGAGAGCAAGAACACGAAAATGGTGGCCGTGGTGATTTTTTGCTGGAGGTAGGTGACAATGTGGGCTAAAGAGATAAGTGAGGGGGCCTACGTGGGGGCCACCACCCACCAGGGCGCGTCTGGGGGTGCTGGCGCACCCTGGTGTATCGTGGGCACCAGGTGCAACCCCCTCAGGTGTTATTTGCACCAAAAATTCATAAATATTCGGAAAAAGATCGTGTTAAATTTTTAGGACATTCCGAGAATGTTTATTTTTGGGTCTTTTTTTATTGCACGGAGAAAGCAGAAAACAGGATAAACATGGCATTTTATTTTATTTGACTAACTAAAACAGAAAATAAAAGGTGGGAGCAGAAAGTTGTGCTTACTAGATTCATCGACGTCATACCTCTAAAAAATGATTCATTAATAAGGTTGATCAAGTCTTATTAACAACCACTTCCGATTAGCATGAAACCGAAGAACTTTCGTAAAACACTAAGTTACCTCAATGGGGATGTGCATGTCCCCTACAATAAGTATATCATATTTCTTTTTGGCAGTAGGTAGAGGTAATTGAAAACTTCCAATAGTGATGGTCGTAGATTCTTCAATAACATTTATACCATTCACTTGAAATTGTTTCTTTGGAAAGTGCACCGTATGCTCATTACCATTGATATGAAAAGTGACCTTGCTTTTATTGCAATCAATAACAGCCCCTGCAATATTCAAAAAGGGTCTACCAAGGATAATCGACATGTTGTCGTCCTCGGGCATCTCAAGAATAACAAAGTCCGTTAAGATAGTAACATTTGTAACAACAATGGGCACATCCTCACAAATACCAATAGGTATGGCTGTTGATTTGTCAGCCATTTGCAATGATATCTCAATAGGTGTGAGTTTATTCAAATCAAGTCTTTTATATAAGGAGAAAGGCATAACACTAACACCGGCTCCCAAATCACACAAAGCAGTTTTAGCATAGTTTCTTTTGATGGAGCAAGGTATAGTTGGTATTCCAGGATCTCCAAGTTTTTTAGGTACTCCATCCTTAAAAGAATAATTAGCAAGCATGGTGGAGATTTCATCTTCAGGTATTTTTCTTTTATTGGCGATGATGTCTTTCATATACGTTGCATAAGGGGCCATCTTTAAAATATCAGTTAAGCAGGTACGCAAAAGACTGGCCTAATCATTTCAGCAAAGCGCTAAATTCTTCATCATCCTTTTTCTTAGATGGCTTAGGTGGGAATGGCATGGGTTTCTGAACCCATGGATCTCTTTCCTTACCATGTTTCCTAGCCACAAAGTCTTTTTTATCATACCGTTTATTTTTAGGTTGTGGGTTATCAAGATCAGGAGCAGGCTCTATTTCAACATCATTATCTGGTTCTCTATCATTACTAGGTTGAGCATCATTGTGAACATCATCATTATCATTTTCATTATCACTAGGTTGATGTTCACTACCAGATTGAGTTTCAGCATCGGAAATAGAGACATCATTACTATCAGGAGGTTTTTGTGTCTCAGGTTCACTAGAGGTATGCAAAGTCCTATCATTTTTCTTTTTCTTTTTCTTCTTAGAAGGACTAGGTGCATCAGGATTAATTCTTTGAGAGTCTTGTTCAATTCTTTTAGGATGACCCTCAGGATAAAGTGCTTCTTGGGTCATTCTACCACCTCTAGTTACTACTCTAGCAGCAAAATCATGCATATTGTTATTCATTTCATTAAGCAATTCTTTTTGAGACTTAGCAGCTTGTTATAACTGAGTTTGAACCATAGAGGCATGCTTTCCTACACCTCTAACATCATTACTGATTCTAAATAGCAAGTCACTCAAGCGAGCAATCATATCACAATTGTATTTCAATTGTTTCACAACATGAGCATTGAAATGATCTTGCTTCATAATATAGTTATCAAACTCATATAAGCATTGACTAGGAGGTTTATTGTGAGGGATGTCACTTTTATTAAACTTTAATAAAAAAAATTACCTCTACCACCTATGGAGGTGGTGGTGTGTCAAGGCAATGTATTTCTTCAATAGGTGGCAAATTCTTAACATCCTCTGCTCTAATACCTTTTTCCTTCATAGATTTCATTGCCTCTTGCATATCTTTAGGACTGAGAAATAAGATACCCCTCTTCTTCGGAGTGGGTTTAGGCGGTGGTTCAGGAAGAGTCCAGTCATCATAATTTTTCAATATGTTATTCAATAATTCCTCAGCTTGTTCAACAGTTCGTTCCCTGAAAACACAACCAGCACAACTATCTAGGAAGTCCCTAGAAGTATCGGTTATTCCATTATAAAAGATATCAAGTATTTCATTTTTCTTAAGAGGATGATCTGGCAAAGCATTAAGCAACTGGAGAAGCCTCCCCCAAGCTTGTGGGAGACTCTCTTCTTCAATTTGCACATAGTTAAATATTTCCTGTAAGGCAGCTTGTTTCTTATGAGCAGGAAAATATTTTTCAGAGAAGTAGTAAACCATATCCTGGGGACTACGCACACAACCAGGAGTAAGAGTATTGTACCATGTCTTAGCGTCACCCTTTAATGAGAACGGAAACAACTTAAGGATGTAATAGTAGCGAATCTTCTCATCATGAGCAAAGAGGGTGGCTATATCATTCAGCTTAGTAAGGTGTGCCACTACAGTTTCAGTTTCATAGCCATGGAAAGGATCAGATTCAACTAAAGTAATTAACTCTGGGTCGACAGAGAATGCATAATCCTTATCGGTAACACAGATAGGTGAAGTAGCAAACTTAGGATCACATTTCATTCTAGCATTCAAAGTCTTTTCCTTGTACTTGCATAGCAATTTCTTAAGATCGTCTCTATCCTTGCAAGAAAGAATTTCTCTAGATATCTCCTCGTCCATAACATAACCTTCAGGTATCTTAGGCATTTCAAACTTAGGAGAACTAGGACTAATAGGAGTTTCATAATCATAATCAGTTTCATAAGCTTCATCAGTTTCAGCAATTTCATTTTCCTTAGCTCTAGCAATTTGGTCATCAAGAAATTCTCCTAACGGCACACTAACATCAAGCATGGTACTAGCATCATCATAAGCATCATTCATAGCAGAGGTAACATCATCAATAACTTGCGACATATCAGGATTACTAGCATGTGGTGGTGTTGCAAGCTTACTCATAACAGAAGGTGAATCAAGTGCAGAGCAAGATGGTAGTTCCTTACCTCCCCTCGTAGTAGAGGGAAATATCTTGGTCCTTGGATCCTTCAGATTCTTCATAGTGATAAATTCATATAAATCCCAAGTGACTCAACAAATATTTCTATGCTCCCCGGCAACGGCGCCAGAAAAAGGTCTTGATAACCCACAAGTATAGGGGATCGCAACAGTTTTCGAAGGTAGAGTATTCAACCCAAATTTATAGATTCGACACAAGGGGAGCCAAAGAATACCTGAGAGTATTAGCAGTTGAGTTGTCAATTCAACCACACCTGGAGATAAATATCTACAACAAAGTGATCAGTAGCACAGTAATATGATAGGTTTGATAGTAGTAGCTATAGGAACAGTAGCGGTAACAGTAGTAGCAGTAGTTTTGTAGCAGTTGGAACAGCAGCAACAACAATAGTAACTTAGCAAGAACAATAAGTGGAGAGATCGTAGGCACTGGATCGGTAACTCATTGGATGATATTCATCATGTAACAGTCATAACCTAGGGTGATACAGAACTAGCTCCAGTTCATCAATGTAATGTAGGCATGTATTCCGTAAATAGGCATACGTGCTTATGGAAAAGAACTTGCATGACATCTTTTGTCCTACCCTCCCGTGGCAGCGGGGTCCATAAGGAAACTAAGGGATATTAAGGCCTCCTTTTCATAGAGAACCGGAACAAAGCATTAACACATGGTGAATACATGAACTCCTCAAACCACGGTCATCACCGCGAAGTATCCCAAATATTATCACTATGGGGTTGACGGATCATAACGCGTAATAGGTGCATATGACAAGGCAAGATCGGATCAAGAACATAGATATAGAGATGATAACATAAACGGTTCAGATCTGAAATCATGGCACTCGGGCCCTAGTGACAAGCATTAGGCATAGCAAAGTCATAGCAACATCAATCTCAGAACATAATGGATACTAGGGATCAAGCCCTAACAAAACTAACTCGATTACATGATGAATCTCATCCAACTCCTCACCGACCAGCAAGCCTACGAAGGAATTACACACTCCCGGTGGGGAGCATCATGGAATTGGCGATGGAGAAAGGTTGATGATGACGAAGACCGAAGATTCCCCTCTCTGGAGCCCCAAACGGGCTCCAGATCTGGCCTCCCGATGAAGAATAGGAGGTGGCGGCGGCTCCGTCTCGTGAAATGCGATAATTCTTTCTCTCCTATTTTTTTCTCCAAATTTAGGAATTTATAGTGGCGGAGATAGGGAAAGTGGGGCCCCGAGGTGCCCAGCCCCCACCAGGGCGCGCCGGTAGGGGGCTGGCGCGCCCTGGTCGGTGCTGCTCACCCTGGGCCCCCTCTCCGGTGGTTTCTGGCTCCAGTATTTTTTATATTTTCCAAAATAAATATCCAGAAAGTTTCGTTCCATTCCGAGAACTTTTATTTCTTCACAAAAACAACACCATGGCAATTCTGCTGAAAACAACGTCAGTCCGGGTTAGTTCCATTCAAATCATGCAAATTAGAGTCCAAAACAAGGGCAAAAGAGTGAGGAAAAGTAGATACGTTGGAGACGTATCATCAGTCTACTTATCTTGGACGTGATGCCTATATAATGATCATCGCCTTGGATATCGTCATGATTATTTGATCTTCTATCAATTGCCCAACAGTAATTTGTTCACCCACCGTGTGCTATACTCATGAGAGAAGCCACTAGTGAAACCTACGGCCCCCGGGTATACTTTTCCAACATACTGCTTTCTGATCTATCTTTTTGCCTCTTTGTTTTCTGATCTACTGAACCAAAAACCCAAAAAAATATTGTTGCACTTTTTATTTGCTCCTTTTATTTTGTGTTCTTGAGAGATCTATCTCTCTTATCTATCATTACCTAATCTATCTTTTTACCGTAGAGAGATTGACAACCTCTCTTTCACGTCGGGTTGCAAGTATTTGTTATTTGTGTGCAGGTGCTGCTTATTGGGTGGTGGTGATCCTCCTACTGGTTCGATAGCCTTGGTTTCATAACTGAGGGAAATACTTACCGTCGTTGTGCTGCATCATTCCTTCCTCTTTGGGGAAATACCGACGCAGTCTCAAGCCACGTCAAAGGAATTTCTGGCGCCGTTGCCGGGGAGGAAGCGGTCTCTTCTACGTGCCAATCTCTGGCACCGGGGAGACTCCATCATCATCTACCAGGTTCCTAATCACAAATCTCATCTCCTTGCAATTAAATTATTTGCCATTTGCCTCTTGTTTTCCTCTCCCCCACTTCACCAATTTGCCGTTTTATTCGCCCTCTTTTTCGTTTGCCTTTTTCTCGTCAGATTTCTTGCCTATTCATTATGGCTAGTTCTTCCTTTATTGCGTGTACTCCCGATAATGAGGTTCTCAATTTTAAGCAAAGGGGAGGGGAGAACCTAAAAGATGCTTGGTATAGGATTTGCAATGCTCATAATAGATCTATCCATAAGCAATCTACCGTTGTTCTTCTTCGCAGTTTTTATGTTGGCATCACCACTTGTTATAGATTCTTCCTTGATACGATTACCGGTGGGAATTTCTTGATGTGTCCATCTTTGGATGCTTTTAATTCTTTGGGAACTTTAGTGGGATCACCACCTATTACGATCAATGAAACAACTTTAACTCTCGAACACGTTATGGAGAGATTAGATGCTATTGAAAAAAAAGATGATTACCAAAGAAAATCTTGAAGATTTGGGTAAGAAAATGCATAATCTTGCTAATAAAATTGGGGCTAAGGCGGGAGATGCCTTTAAATTGCTAAAGGCAAAAGAAACTGTAGTTAACGAAAGGGTAGAAGTGAGTCCTTACCTAATAGATAAATTGGAAGAGATTTTTAGTAATTTGGGTTCGACTTTTTCTTCTATCAAAACTATTGAAAAAATTCCCATAAAGATTTGCAAAACCTCTCAAATCACTAAGAACAAAGTTGCTACACCTAGTAGCCACAAGGGAGATCTTAAAATGATTAGGATTCATCCCGACTTTGTTGAAATAGTAAGAGACCCTATTTATAAAAATGAATTCTTTGGTATTTTCCCTATAAGTGTTGTCATTGAGAGCATGCATGCTAAATCTTCGAAGAAATCTAGTTGTGTGATTGAATAGTTGAAAACCAAACATGACAATACTTGAAACTTTGCGTTATGCCTAGCTAGGGGCGTAAGACGATAGCGCTTGTTGGGATTTAACCCAATGAATAAATTTATTTTTGCTTTTTCCTTTCTGTTTTTGAGTGTTGACACAATTATGCCTCTGTTATGATTGTGTTTTTATGTTTTATTTAGTTTTTGTGCCAAGTAGAGCCTTTAGGATGATCCATAAGATGAGTAGAAGCGATGCTGAATCTGAACAGAAACTTTGAGTCCAGTATTCGAATTATTATTTTTTACTGGAACATGATCTTGAGCTGAAATTTTAACAAAGTGTTACTATACAAATTAGTTACGTTTTCCTAATTTTTCAGAATTTTTAGAGTTATGGAAGTATGCATAGAGTACAGATTACTACAGACTGTTCTGTTTAAGATAGATTCTGTTTTCGTTGCATTGTGTGTTTGTTTTGATGAATCTATGGGTTATATTGAAGGGTATGAGCCATGGTAAAGTTAAAATACAGTAGGTATAATGCAATAAGAAAATATGAATGGGTTTGCAACAGCACCTAAAGTAGTGATTTGCTTTATTATACTAACGGATCTCACGAAGATTTTGTTGAGTTTTGTGTGATTGAAGTTTTCAAGTTTTGGGTGAGATCACGATGGATGAAGGAATAAGGAGTGAAAAGAGCCTAAGCTTGGGGATGCTACAGAACCCCCAAGATATATCCAAAGAGAAATAAGCAACTAAGCTTGGGGATGCCCCCGAATGGCATCCCCTCTTTCTTCTAACAACCATCGGTATTTTACTTGGAGCTATATTTTTATTCGTCACATATCATGAGTTTTGCTTGGAGCGTCTTGTATCATTTCTGTCTTTGCTTGCTTTGCTTGTTAGTTTGTCATTTGTATCCTTGCTGGAAACACCTATTTGAGAAAGCCAAAATTATGCGATGATTTGTTAGCATTGCTCTATATGCTTCACTTAAACTTTTTGAGCTATAGAATTGTTCTAGTGCTTCATTTATATCATTTTGAGCACGGTGTGCTTGGAAATTTTTGTAGAAATACTCTCATACTTCACTTAGATTAATTTGAGAGTTAGTAAATTTTGAAGAAATCCTCTCATGCTTCACTTATACCTTTTTGAGAGATGAAAACTCTATGCTCATATGCTTCACTTAAATTTGTTTGAGCTTGTCAAAAAGCAATGGCAATATATGAAACCAGTCCCAAAGTGATAGATATCCAAGGAGGATATAATAAAAACTTTCATCAATAGCATTGGACAAATTAAACTTGATTCTTTGTAATAGTTTTGAAACATGATGATAGTAATATGTGAGTCATGTTAGTGAGTAATTATGTTTTAGTCGGAATATTGGTGTTAAGGTTTGTGATTCCCTATGCATGCACGAAAGTCAATAGTTATGCAATGAAGTTACATCCTACTTATGGTGCATTATTCGGTGTTAGTTATGCTCAATGCTTGCTTATGTGAATTTTCGTTTCTTGGTTGGTTGCTTCTCAATCTATTTGCTAGCCTCCATTTGTACTAAGTAGAAATACTACTTGTGCATCCAAAATCCTTAAACCAAGTTTTGCCTTATGAGTCCACCATACCTACCTATATGCGGTATTTCCATGCCGTTCCAAGCAAATTTGTATGTGCCATCTCTAAAATTTCAAAATAAATTTTCTCTTTTGTGTACTCGTACCGCTCATGAAACCGTGTGGAGTGTCCAATATTTTTCGATGCTAGATGTGTTATTCTCAAGATGAGTGTTTATTCACTTGTCATTGCACGAGACTGCGGCGGTAATAGGGATGCCCATTCCCGAAATGAAAAAGAAAAAATATTTACTTTATGTTGTCAAATAATAAATTCCTTGGAAAGTGTTGGTATGGAAGGCAACCGTGGATACGGCCCACCATGGAAAGTGAAAGAATGGTGGAAAAAGGAATAAACTTTATTTTCTGTTTGGGAACCGGCTATGATATATCTAGCATGGAAAGTATTGTGAGCTACTTTGTCGTTTTCGTTGACAGGAAAGGCATGCCACCCAAAATATTTTTTCTCTCTCAATTTAAAACTTTGAGCTCTGGCACCTCTACAAATCCCTACTTCCATCTGCAAAGGGCCTATCTATTTACTTTATACAATTTTTATTTTTTACTTTGAGTCTCCATCTTCTCTTATAAAGCACCAACTAGGGGGCACTATGATCGTACTTGAGCATTGGGTGTAGCTAATATTTGAGTGTGTTTCATGAATGGATCAATGATTGAGCATGATAGGCTAGGGATAACTTTCTTTAGTGTTGATATTTTGAAAGACATGGTTGCTTGTTGGCATGTTTGAGTATTGAAGTCATTATGTTAAAACTAGACTATTGCTTTGAATCATCTAAAAGTCCAAATGTCCATGCTACAAAGAAAAGAATATGAGATGAACATGTTAGGCAGCATTTCACATCAAAAATTTTGTTTTTATCATTTACCTACTCGAGGACGAGTAGGAATTAAGCTTGGGGATGCTGGTACGTCTACAACGTATCTATAATTTTTGCTTGTTACATGCTGTTATATTATAATTCTTGGATGTTTTACAATCACTTTATAGCAACTTTATATCATTCTTTGGGACTAACCTATTGACATAGTGCCAAAGTGTCAGTTGCTGTTTTTGCTTGTTTTTTACTTCGCAGAATATCAGTACCAAACGGAGTCCAATCGCGACGAAACTTTTTGGACATTTTTTCTGGACCAGAAGACACCCAGTGGGCCAAAGAAGTGCCAAAGAGGTGGGTTGTGGAGGCCACAACCCACCAGGGCGCGCCAGGGGGTCCCCGGCGCGCCCTGATGGGTTGTGCCCTCCACGGGGGCCCCCTCCACCGCCTCTGACGCCTATAAATACCTAAATATTCAGAAAACCCTAGGGGAGTCGACGAAAAACACATCCAACCACCGCAAGTTCCAGAGCCTCAAGATCCAATCTAACACCATCACGGAGGGGTTCATCTTCTTCATAGGTGCCTCTCCGATGATGCGTGTGTAGTCCACCATAGACCTATGGGTCCGTAGGCAGTTGCTAGATGGCTTCCTCTCTCTCTTTCGATTCTCAAAACAATGGTCTCTTGGAGATCTATTTGATGTAAACTTTTGCGGTGTGTTTGTTGGGATCCGATGAATTTTGAGTTCATGATCAGTTTCTATCCATGAATATTATTTGAGTCTTCTTTGATCTCTTATATGCATGATTACTTATAGCCTCGTGTTTCTTCTTCAAATCTTTGGTTTAGTTAGGCCAACTAGATCGATTTTTCTTGCCATGGGAAGGGGTGCTTTGTGATGGGTTCGATCTTGCGGTGTCCTTTCCCAGTGATAGAAGGGGCAGCAAGGCACACATGTATCGTTGCTATTAAGGATAACAAGATGGGGTCTATTCCTACATGAATAGATCTTGTCTACATAATGTCATCATTCTTATTGCATTACTCCGTTTTTCCATGAACTTAATACACTAGATGCATGCTGGATAGCGGTCGATGTGTGGAGTAATAGTGGTAGATGCAGGAAGGAGTCAGTCTACTTATCTTGTACATCTCCTTGGATATCGTCATGATTATTTGATCTTCTATCAATTGCCCAACAGTAATGTGTTCACCCACCGTGTGCTATACTCATGAGAGAAGCCACTAGTGAAACCTACGGCCCCCGGGTCTACTTTTCCAACATATTGCTTTCTGATCTATCTTTTTGCCACTTTGTTTTCAGATCTACTAAACCAAAAACCCAAAAATATATTGCTGCACTTTTTATTTGCTCTTTTTATTTTGTGTTCTTGAGATATCTATATCTCCTATCTATCATTACCTAATATATCTTTTTATCGTAGAGAGATTGACAACCTCTCTTTCGCGTCGGGTTGCAAGTATTTGTTATTTGTGTGCAGGTGCTGCTTATTGGGTGGTGGTGATCCTCCTACTGATTCGATAACCTTGGTTTCATAACTGAGTGAAATACTTACCGCCGTTGTGCTGCATCATCCCTTCCTCTTTGGGGAAATACCGACACAGTCTCAAGCCACGTCATTGGCGGCTGTCTGTCTCTCCCACCTTAGTTGAATCAGATTTGACAAAGGCGGTCCTTGTAGAAGGTTAAATAGCAACTTGTATATCACCGTTGTGGTTTTGCGTATGTAAGAATCGTTCTTGCTAGATACCCATAGAAGCCACGTAAAACATGCAACAACAAATTAGAGGACGTCTAACTTGTTTTTGCAGGGTATGTTGTGATATCATATGGCCAAAGACATGATGATATATATTTGATGTATGAGATGATCATGTTTTGTAATAGTTTATATCAACTTGCATGTTGATACAGCAACCGGCAGGAGCCATAGGGTTGTCTTTAATTATTATGTGGCATGCGTGTCACTCATTAAGTGCTATTTAATGCTTTACTTTATCGCTAAGCGGTACCAATAGTAGTAGAAGCATGGTTGGCATGACAACCCCGATGGCAACACGATGATGGAGATCATGATGATGGAGATCATGGTGTCATGCCGGTGACAATGGAGATCATGCCCGGTGCTTTGAAGATGAAGATCAAAAGCACAAGTTCATGGCCATATCATGTCACTTATGATTTGCATGTGATGTTAATGCTTTTATGCATCTTATTTTGCTTAGGACGGCGGTAGCATTATAAGGTGATCCCTCACTAAAATTTCAAGATAAAATTGTATTCTCCCCGAGTGTGCACCGTTGCGAAAGTTCGTCGTTTCGAAGCACCACATGATGATCGGGTGTGATAGACTCTACGTTCGCATACAATGGGTGCAAGCCAGTTTTGCACATGCGGAACACTCGGGTTAAACTTGACGAGCCTAGCATGTACAGACATTGCCTCGGAACACAAGAGACTGAGAGGTCGAGCATGAGTCATATACTAGATATGATCAACATGGAGACATTCACCATTGAAACCACCTCATCTCACGTGATGATCGGACTTGGGTTGGTGAATTTGGATCATGCAACACTCGGATGACCGGAGGGATGTCAATTTGAGTGGGAGTTTTAAGTAATATGATTAACTAAACTCATCATCTTGAACAATAGTCTAAGTAATCTTTGCAAATTTATGTCGTAGATCAATGGCTCGCACAGTAGCTCCCATAAATTTCAATGCGTTCCTAGAGAAATCCAAGCTGAAAGATGATGGAAGTAACTTTGTAGACTGGACCCGTAATCTGAGGATTATCCTCACGACTTCCCAAAAGGCTTATGTCCTTGATGCACCGCTCGGTGTGCCACCCGCTCCAGTGTCGTCTGCATACGTTGCGAACGCCTGGCAGGCGCGTTCTGATGACTACTCAATAGTTCAGTGTGCTATGTTGTATGGCTTAGAACCGGGACTTCAAAGACGTTTTGAACGTCATGGAGCATATGAGATGTTCCAGAAGTTGAAGTTTATTTTTGAGAAAAATGCCCGGATCAAGAGGTATGAGACCTTCGATAAGTTCTATGCTTGCAAGATGGAGGAAAACGGGTCTGTCAGTGAGCACATACTCAGAATGTCTGGGTATTCCAACCGTCCGATTGAGTTGGGAATTACTCTCCCGCCAGAGGCGATCACTGACATAGTTCTTCAATCACTGCCACCTAGCTACAAAAGCTTTGTGTTGAACTATAACATGCAAGGGATGAACAAGTCAGTCGCCGAGCTATTTGCGATGCTGAAACTCGCTGAGTTAGAAATCCAGAAGGAGCATCAAGTGTTGATGGTCAATAAAACCACTAGTTTCAATAAGAATGGCAAGGGCAAGAAGGGTAACTCCAATAAGAGTGGCAAAGCAGTTGCCCCTCCTGTGAAGAAACCCAAGGCTGGAGCCAAGCCAGAAACTGAGTGCTTTCATTGCAAGGGTACTGGCCACTGGAAGCGGAATTTCCCCAAGTATCTGACCGACAAGAAGGCGACCAACACCAAACAAGGTGTATATGATATACATGTTATTGATGTGTACCTTACCAACTCTCGTTGTAGTGCCTGGGTATTTGATATCGGTTCGGTTGCTCACATGTGCAACTCAAAGTAGGAACTATGGAATAGACGGAGGCTGGCAAAGGACGAAGTGACGATGCGCGTGGGAAATGATTCCAAGGTTGATGTGATCGCCGTCGGCACGCTCGCTCTTCGATTACCATCGGGATTAGTGATGAACCTGAATAATTGTTATTTAGTGCCTGCGTTGAGCATGAACATTATATCTGGATCTTGTTTAATGTGAGACGGTTACTCATTTAAATCAGAGAATAATGGTTGTTCTATTTATATGGGTAATATCTTTTATGGCCATGCACCCAATATGAGGGGTTTATTCTTATTGAATCTCGATAGTGATGATACACATGTTCATAACATTGATGCCAAAAGATGTAGAGTTGATAATGATAGTACCACTTTCTTGTGGCACTGCTGCTTAGGTCATATTGGTGTAAAACGCATGAAAAAACTCCATGCTGATGGACTTTTGGAGTCACTTGATTTTGAATCACTTGACACATGTGAACCATGCCTCATGGGCAAGATGACTAAGACCCCGTTCTCTGGAACAATCGAACGGGCAAGTGACTTGTTGGAAATCATACATACTGATGTGTGCGATCCGATGAGCATTGAGGCGCGCGGTGGATATCGTTACTTTCTCACCTTCACCGACGACTTAAGTAGATATGGGTATATTTACTTAATGAAACACAAGTCTGAAACGTTTGAAAAGTTCAAGCAATTTCAGAGTGAAGTGGAGAATCATCGTAAGAAGAAGATTAAATTCCTATGATCTGATCGAAGAGGAGAATATCTGAGTTATGAGTTTGGCAATCACTTAAGACAATGTGGAATTGTTTCACAGTTGACGCCACCTGGAACACCACAGCATAATGGTGTGTCCGAACGTCGTAATCGAACCTTATTGGATATGGTGCGTTCTATGATGTCTCTTGCCAATTTGCCACTATCATTTTGGGGTTATGCATTAGAGACAGTTGCATTCACTTTAAATAGGGCACCATCTAAATTCGTTGAGACGACGCCGTATGAACTGTGGTTTGGCAAGAAACCAAAGTTGTCGTTTCTTAAAGTTTGGGGATGTGATGCTTATGTCAAAAGGATTTAGCCAGAAAAGCTCGAACCCAAAGCGGACAAATGCGTCTTCATAGGATACCCAAAAGAGATGGTTGGGTACACCTTCTATCTCAGATCCGAAGGCAAAGTGTTTGTCTCTAAGAACGGATCATTTCTCGAGAAAGAGTTTCTCTCGAAAGAATTGAGTGGGAGGAAGATAGAACTTGATGAGGTTGTTGAACCTTTACTTCAACCAGAGATTAGCGCAGCACAGAAAGATGTTTCTGTGGAGCCTACATCAATTGAAGAGGAAGCTAATGATGGTGGTCATGAAGCTTCGGATCAAGTTACTATCGAACCTCGTAGGTCGACAAGGACACGTACTGCTCTTGAATGGTACGGTAACCCTGTCTTAGAGGTCATGTTGTTGGACAAGGATGAACCTACGAGCTATGGAGAAGCGATGGTGGGCCCGGATTCTGACAAATGGTTAGAGGCCATGAAATCCGAGATAGGATCCATGTATGAAAACAAAGTGTGGACTTTGGAAGTATTACCTGAAGGGCGAAAGGCCATTCAGAATAAATGGATCTTTAAGAAGAAGACGGGCGCGGACGGTAATATCACCCTCTATAAAGCTCGGCTTGTGGCAAAGGGCTTTTCACAAGTTCAAGGAGTTGACTACGATGAGACTTTCTCACCCGTAGCGATGCTTAAGTCCGTCAGAATCATGTTAGCAATAGCTGCATTTTTTTATTATGAAATTTGGCATATGGATGTCAAAACAGCGTTCCTTAACGGTTTCCTTAAGGAAGAGTTGTATATGATGCAACCAGAAGGTTTTGTCGATCCAGAGAATGCTGACAAAGTTTGCAAGCTCCAGCGATCCATTTATGGGCTGGTGCAAGCATCTCGGAGTTGGAATCTTCGCTTTGATGAGGTGATCAAAGCGTTTGGGTTTATACAAGTTTACGGAGAAGCTTGTATTTACAAGAAAGTGAGTGGGAGCTCTATAGCGTTTCTAATATTATATGTGGATGACATATTGCTGATTGGAAATGATATAGAATTTTTGGAAAGCGTGAAGGAATATTTGAACAAGAGTTTTTCAATGAAGGACCTAGGAGAAGCTGCTTTCATATTAGGCATCAAGATCTATAGAGATAGATCAAGACGCTTAATAGGACTTTCACAGAGCACATACCTTGATAAAGTTTTGAAGAAGTTCAAAATGGATCAGTCCAAGAAGGGGTTCTTGCCTGTATTACAAGGTGTGAAGTTGAGTAAGACTCAATGCCCAGTGACTGCAGAGGATAGGGAAAAGATGAGTGTCATCCCCTATGCTTCTGCCATAGGCTCTATCATGTATGCAACATTGTGCACAAGACCAGATGTCAGCCTTGCCATAAGTATGGCCGGAAGGTTTCAAAGTGATCCAGGAGTGGAACACTGGATGGCGGTCAAGAATATCCTTAAGTACCTGAAAAGGACTAAGGAAATGTTTCTCGTTTATGGAGGTGATCAAGAGCTCGTTGTAAAGGTTTACGTCGATGCAAGCTTTGACACTGATCCGGATGACTCTAAGTCTCAATCCGGATATGTATTTATTATCAATGGAGGAGCGGTAAGTTGGTGCAGTTCCAAGCAAAGCATGGTAGCTAATTCTACATGCGAAGCGGAGTACATAGCTGCCTCGGAGGCAGCAAAGGAAGGTGTCTGGATGAAGCAGTTCATGACAGATCTTGGAGTTGTGCCCAGTGCACTGGACCCAATGACTCTGTTATGTGACAACACTGGTGCCATTGCTCTAGCCAAGTAACCAAGGTTTCACAAGAGGACCAGACACATAAACCGACGCTTCAATTCCATCCGCGATTACATCAAAGAGGAGGACATAAATATTTGCAAACTGCACACGGATCTGAATGTCGCAGACCCGTTGACTAAGCCTCTTCCACGAGCAAAACATGATAAACACCAGAACTGTATGGGTGTTAGATTCATTACAATGTAAATCACATGGCGATGTGAGCTAGATTATTGACTCTAGTGCAAGTGCGAGACTGTTGGAAATATGCCCTAGAGGCAATAATAAAGTAGTTATTATCATATTTCCTTGTTCATGATAAATGTTTATTATCCATGCTAGAATTGTATTGATTGGAAACTCAAATACATGTGTGGGTACATAGACAACACTGTGTCCCTAGTGAGCCTCTAATATACTAGCTCGTTGATCAAAGATGGTCGAGATTTCCTGACCATAGACATGAGTTGTCATTTGATAACGGGATCACATCATTAGGAGAATGATGTGATGGACAAGACCCAAACTATGAACGTAGCATGTGATCGTGTCAAGTTTATTCCTATTGTTTTCTGCATGTCAAGTATCTATTCCTATGACCATGAGATCATGCAACTCACTGACACCGGAGGAGTACCTTGTGTGTATCAAATGTCACAACGTAACTGGGTGACTATAAAGATGCTCTACAGGTATCTCCGAGGGTGTCTGTTGAGTTGGCATGGATCAAGACTAGGATTTGTTACTTCGTATGACGGAGAGGTATCTCAGGGCCCACTCGGTAATACAACATCATATTGAGCTTGCAAGCAAAGTGACTAAAGAGTTAGCCACAGGATCTTGTATTACGGAATGAGTAAAGAGACTTGCCGGTAACTAGATTGAACTAGGTATGGAGATACTGACGATCAACACTCGGGCAAGTAACATACCGATGAACAAAGGGAACGGAGTACGGGATTAACTGAATCCTTGACATCGTGGTTCGACCGATAAAGATCTTCGTAGAATGTGTGGGAACCAATATAGGCATCCAGGTCCCGCTATTGCTTATTGACCATAGAGGTGTCTCGGTCATGTCTGCATAGTTCTCGAACCCGTAGGGTCTGCACACTTAACGTTCGGTGATGATTAGGTATTGTTGAGTTATATATGTTGGTGACCGAAAGTTGTTCGGAGTCCTGGATGAGATCCTGGACGTCACTAGGAGTTTCGGAATAGTCCGGAGGTAAAGATTGATATATGGGAAGTACCGTGTTGGTCACCGGAAAGAGTTCAGGCGTCACCGGCAGTGTACCGGGAGTGCCGAAGGGTTCCGAGGGTCCACCGGAAGGGGACCACATGCCCCAGAGGGCTCCATGGGCTGTGAAAGGGGGCGCACCAGCCCCTGGTGGGCTGGCTGCTCCTCCCACATAGGCCCATGCGGCTAAAGGGTGGCGGCCAAGCCCAAAGGGGGCCGCCGGCCATTGCCTTGGGTGGCAAGGCAGCCGCCTTGGCCGCCGCACCAAACCCTAGGGGAAACCCTAGGGCGGCAGCAGCCTCTCCCTCCCTCATAGATCGTTTCTCCTCTAGATTGGTTCGGTAGTGCTCGGCGAAGCCCTGCCGGATCAGCTCCACCACCACCGCCACCACGCTGTCGTGTTGTCGGAGAACTCATCTACCTCTCCGCCCTTGTTTGCTGGATCAAGAAGGCGGAGAACGTCATCGAGTTGTACGTGTGCTGAACGCGGAGGTGCCGTCCGTTCGGCATTAGATCGTGATTGGATCGCGGGACGGATTGCGATTTGGATCGCGAAGACGTTCGACTACATCAACCGTGTTTCTTAACGCTTCCCGCTTAGCGATCTACAAGGGTATGTGGATCCAATCTCTCCTCTCGTAGATGCTCATCTCCTAGATTGATCTTTGTGAAGCGTAGGAAATTTTTTGTTTCCCATGCAACATTCCCCAACAGCAACCACATGATACACAATAAAACCACTGCTGGGGCAAACAACACATCCACGCCCAAAAGAAAAGAAAGAGAAAACAATGCCAACACCGGCGGATTAACGAAAACAACAATGACTTGCAACCGCTGCGCGTCCACTTCGGAGTATTCCCACCACGATCCAAGCACTCTGATTCATCTGGTACTAAGCAGCACCTCCAAGAAGGATAGTGATGACAACGACACTGCTGCCCGGACAGGTCCTAGGGTTTCCCCCGGTACGCTCCGAGGAGTGGGGAGGAGGTACACCCGACACCCTTCAGGAAGGAAGGGTGACACCCTCAAGTGTCACCGTGTCGGTGTCAAATGACAAGGATTTCTCCCGACCCCCAAAACACCACCTCCCGGACAATCAGAGGCGCTCCACCAAGCATGCCATCCTCCAACATACGCCACCACGGTCTTGCAGTCACCATCGTCGTCTCACCATGGCCAACGTAGCAAGGCCGGTCAGTCTGAGGCAAACCACTCGTAGACAAGGTCCGACAGGAGGACAACCACGCAGGAGGGAACCACCTCCACCGTCCAAGACGGTCGCCGTCCGGACACGACGATGAGAGCACACCGAGCCATTGGAACTGGGGGCGGCAGCAGCGCAGCCACCCGGAGGACGTCCTCCACTGCCATCGGCGGGTGCCGACTGGACACAGCAGCAGGGACACACCAGGCCAAATAGGCCCGGCTGTGGCACCCCGGCTAAGAGAAAACCGGAACGCCCGTATTCCAGCCCAGAGACAAGTCTTCTAGAATACGGCACTGTTGGCATAGAACAAATCAGCTCTTTATTACTATGGAAAAGGTTAAAAGGGTACATGGATTACATCAACACGGCAAGACTACGCCTGCCCAGGGTAGCTCTATGCTAACAGCGGAACAACTCGAGGAAGCAGAGTACTCACGACAGCGGAACAACAACGGCGGTGATGGACTCCACTCCGCAGGGACTCTGGCTGGAACGCGCATCCTAGCTCGCAAACTCGACATCCACGACAAGCAAGCAAACCTGACAGGACCTGCAAACTGGCATGATATGCCAGGTGAGTACTTTGAATGTACTCGCAAGCTCACGACAACCAAACAATGCAGCAAACAATAGCCTGGCAATTATCATACTAAATGCCTAAGTAGTTTACTTACTGTTACCGATCATCGACTTACTCTTTTCCGGGTTGTCCCACAACCCTCTGAATACTCATGATCCGCAAAGTATAAGACAAGTTCTTCCATCATTATTATCGTTACTACGGTTGACCACCTAGTGATGTCTGGACGGGCTGTCCAATACCGTGGACGCGGCTATTCGAATAAATTTTTCACTCTGCAGAGGTTGCGCACTTTACCCACACCATGGAACACCTGGCCTCGTGATCCCATTCGGGTGGACCAGCGTTGCTTCAACGAAACTTGTCTGACCCGTGGCTCTCCCATCGTACCACCGGCATTCATCCTCCCCCGGAGTCCTGCCCTGGGTGGCCCCTATGTCCCTCGTGACACCTACCACCGTCGTGGCCAAACAAAACTATCCCAAATGGGGACGGGTACCCATATAACTCAACTGGGCTCACAAGGTTATCGCCACCTACCGGGCCAGGGTAGCGCGCGCACATAACCTTCCCTCTTTGGTGGTACCGATAAAAGAGCACGAAGCCAGACCAAGTCAAGGCCGTCCCATACCGGCAAATGTGGCTGCACGAATAAGCCCGGACAGGTGGCTCCGGATCAACCGACTAGGTTTAGTTTTAGCAACATTTAGCAAGCATGCTTATCTCTCACAATAACTTGAGATGACAGCAACTATACATTTAAGTAAATTACTATGAATTATTATATAGCAAGTAAATGAAAGTAATTCATTTATTAATGCAAGTGATTCAATTAAATATGTAATGATATTGAAATGCTTCATGGAATGGGTGTCCTGGCTTGCCTGGGGTGAGGAATCCACCGGGGAAGAAGTGCGGAAAGGTCGCGGAAGGAGTTGCCGGAAACAGTTCTTCCTCGAAGGGACTATTTACGGGCAAGGGCAAAATGGTCATTTTCACTGTGTGAATACATTATGAAAATAGTACCAACATGACGGGCTCGACGAGACGAAGA
This sequence comes from Elymus sibiricus, assembly GCA_039707655.1. Classification (NCBI taxonomy): domain Eukaryota; kingdom Viridiplantae; phylum Streptophyta; class Magnoliopsida; order Poales; family Poaceae; genus Elymus; species Elymus sibiricus. The sequence goes on from CM077663.1 coordinate 379,437,111, forward strand.
AGTGGGCTTTGGAATCACCTCAATCGGAGTTAGGATCGCGAAGATATGGACGTTTGAACACCGGGGACCAATCTGTAAAAAGATTTTCATAAACAGGCCCCTGGCTGATAAAACAGAAAACGCCTTCGGGCGAAATGCGCTTTCTGCACAAAGAAGTGTATTTTAGCTGCAGTGCAAAGAGAATACGCTTTCCAGGTTTTGAAAACGCATTTTGAAAAATGCGCTTCCACTTACTCTGCGCGGGCCCAGCCTTTAGCCACTTACGGGTGGGGTCGAGGGGAGACGCGGGGCCCGCCTGGCTCTGGTCGTCCTCTTCCTCGCGCTGTCCCCGCGCGGAGCAGAGGAATAGAGGAGGGGCGCACTACCGGTGATGGCTCCGCTGCCTCCGGCCACCTCCGACCGAGGTGCGGGCACTGGCGAGCGCGGGAAGAGGCACCGCGTTCACCTGGCCAGGGCGCGGGCGCCGAGGAGGGATTGAGTGGCGGCGCCTCGCAGTAGCAGAGGAGAGGCGGTGGCCGAACGTGGGCACCTCGACCATGGCACTCCTGCGGCGAGCTGAAGAAGGGAGAGGAGCACAGGGGCTCGGGAAAGAGAGGGGTGAGGTCAGAACGGAGGGAGGAGCTCGGGCTCGCCCCAATTTAGGAGTAGGCCGAGGGCGGCCATGGCGGATGGGTGGCGTGGAGCATCTCCGGCGATGGTTGAGTGGGTTGGGGAGGACCAGTGGAGGGAGGTGGTGAGGTTGGTGAGCTCGAATGGGCTCAGGAGAGGCTATATATAGCCGGACGGCGCGGGTGGCCGAGCACAGCCGTGGCGACGCGTGTGTCGCGCGCCGGAGCTTCAGGAACGCTCATGGAGGAGGGGAGAGGCATCCAGAGAGGTCACAGAGGAGCCGAGGAAGCTCGGGCGTGCTCAGGAGGGCTGAGGCGAGCTCGGGAAGGCTGGGGGCGACGGACGCGGCGGCGGCAGAGACGGGCAGGTCGCGGGCGCGGCTGCCGCACCGCGTAGGAGGGGACGTGAGAGGGGGAGAAGGGTCCAGAGAGAGGGTGAGGCCAATGGGAAGCTCCTGGACATAGCTAGGTGGCGAGGGAGAGGAGGAAGCCGACAAGCACAGCGTCGCGGTTTCCAGAGCGCGCTGTTTGGCTTGTCTGCCCCGTGGTCACCGCGCGGCCAGGGCCTTGCCATGCCCTACACGAAGCCAAAAGATGTCTAGGGGGTTCTCCTTGCTTCGCTAAGTTTACCTATGAGGCTGGAATGCACGAGAGGGCTCTGATGTGACTGAACCAAGGTCAAGCAGTTCCTAGCAGCAAAGTGTTTGACAAGTTCTGTGGCCACCACAGTGCACCTCTTGGCATGATCCTTGGCTGAGATTGATCACTTACTAAAGTGATCAGGGTGGCACGGTTTGAGATCAAACGGAGGGGTTTAACTAGCACTTGCTGTACAAACCACCATACTGGACAGAAATGCAAAGCATGATGTGGCACTCACATACTTGCTTGGATTGAGATGAGATTTGGAGGAGATGAATGATTTGTTCATAGGAAGATACTGTATAAATTCCATATCATTTGGATAAACCAAAATGGTACTTCCTTCACACAGCATCCCACTGGACAGAATCTTAGGAAAATTCCAGGGAATTATTAGGTAGATTAAATGAGTCCAAATTTGGTGGAGAGGGGTTATATAGGTAGGAGAATGTCCTGGTAAAATTTCAAAAATTATGGAGCAACATAAAATATAGTTGCTTCACAATCCAAAATAATGACCAGAAACAAAGATTTGATGTTGTGGTCACATAGTCGAAGGGATGATTCTCAAATTTTGTGGAGAGTGTTAATTTGAGCATATGAAGATGCTTGCCAACTTTCAACTCCTTTGGATACTCTTAGCTAGTACTTGCTTCACAAAGCTTCCTCTGGATCAGAAAATTTGGAAATTTGCCAAGAAATATTTACTATCCAAATTGAGTTGAATTTTGTCATGTGGCAATGATATGGATAGGAAAGAGTGCCCAAAAAGTTTGAGAGCAAGCAAGCAAAGATAAATGGCACTTGCTTCACAAAATGCCACCTGGGGCAGAATAGGAAAAGGAATATTGGTGAAATATTTTTGAACATGGCAAGGAAGGGTTTTGACATATCTGAGGAAGATATGACCCAAACAATTTATGAGAATTATTTGGGAATTTTTGGAATGATAGAAATGTGGGTTGCTTCACAACCCAGGGCAAACAGGGTTATTCCTTTAATAGGAAAAAGGAATATTCCCAAGAAAAAGTTTATTGGGTTTGGTTCAAGATGGAAATTACAAGGTCTTGGGATGGTTTAGAGGTTGGCAAGCCACTAGGGAAGAGAAATCAAGGGTGATCCCTCCAGGTTCCAAGACTACCAAGCCACAGAAAAGCAAAACCAGACCAAAATCAAAAGAAAAAAAATGGGCAAAATCCGGGGTGTTACAAACCTACCCCCCTTCAAGAAATCTCGTCCTCGAGATTTGGTTGCTCAGAGTCAAAAATGGATATTCCTACTTGAGGAAACCGTTTCCAACTCGGGCTTCCCTTTTGCCTTTGTATACTGCTCTAACTAAATTTTTTCTGACTGACTGCCTGGCTTTGGGGTGGTTTGTTTCACTGGATCCTCATATGTTACTCTGACTTCAATCCATTTATGCTTGCTGACTTATCTGGGGGTGCGATGGATTATACCGGCTGAATTACGTGCCCTTCTCGCAAGTCCGACAGTAGTTCCTCATGGACGTGTTGTGTTGAAGTCCAATACGGACGACCGCCCATTGAGTTGTGAACAGATTCTCTCGGTGGACACGAAATCTTTTACTCTTTGCATTGGGTGGCTTCAAATGGCTGTGTGCCCTCCCGACTCAAACGGTGTTGTGAATCATACCGTTCTCCTGGCGGAATCGGACTCCTTGCAGGGGTTACGGAAACATCTTGGCTAGGTTCACTGCCCTTAGCATCACATCTGTACCAACGACCTGGTTGTAGCCTGTCGTGACTAGCGTAAAGGGTACGACCTTATAACGGCATTATCTACAGACTTGACTAACGGGAGTCCTAACAGGAAGATCTTGTCCCCAGCAGGTTATCTTTTGACTGATTTCCCTAGATGAGGACACATGCTTTGAGGCAGTTATCATCCTTCTGATCGTTCCATCTGACAGGCTTGAATATCCCCTTCTGACGATTCTGAGAATGTATAGCTGGCTGAGCGGGTTGACTCGATATGGGGTCCTTGCAAATGGAATAGACCCCGTGGGTGTGTACCCACGGTGATTGGTATCAAACCAGACTATTTTGAGTATCTATACCATGTTGATCTTGCAACCATTATCATACCTGTATGGCCAATCTTGCTCCTTCATTATGGTTCTCTTTGCCTGGATCCTTAGCTAAAAGAGCTTGGCCGGATGTGTTCTTGATTCTTCGGATGACCATGGGTGCTGCCAGGTACAATATTCCGGCAGGCATATTACTGAACAAGTTGTAGCTGTAGGGTAACGACCGTCTGAACCCTTGGATGAAACCGTCAAATAAACCAGTAGCCACCAGAATGGTCTTTACAACTCGGGTCTGGGACATTACTGGAGTAACTCAACCCCGACTCAAGACGGCTGAAAAGCAGCTCAGAGCATGAGACGGTGTCGATAAGAAGAAAGTAGCAGTTCCCTAAGACGGCCGAGAAACAGCTCAGAGCATAGGGTCACTGCTACGAAAAGAAATTCAACAGCTGCCCGAGACGGCCGAAAAACAGCTCAGAACACGGGCCAGATGCTGAAAAGAGAAATAAAAGTCGGCATCCACCCCGGACGGCCAAAAACAGCTCAGAACACAGGCGTGGTGCCGTCACAAAAGAAAGACGGGCAAGGGTTCATCCGTGTCCCATACAGCTTATCCATAGGTTGTTGGTCATCTCACTGAAGTGTATAACTGGCGTTCTTCTTCTTCTTACATAGCTCATGCAATAGTCGGATTCTCACCGGGCTGGCATCATTGTATGATTGACTCATATGGCCTTGGCAGCGTGTCCACCATATCTATTGAGTATATGCGGCTGAGCGCTTGATTCCTGAAGCAGGCTTGTGTCCTGACTGACTTTTTGCCTTCTGACCAACTGTTGCGGATCTGATCCTTGAGATGTATGGACATACACTGCCAATTGTTGGTGAAAATTCTTGTATGGATGAGGATGCGATGCCTTACTGATGAAGGTTACTTAGTTTGCATTGGAAGCCATCAAGAGTATCTTGCGGAGGAGGACTGGATAGCTTGCGCCTAAGGTTTCTGCCGGATAGCGTGCTGAAGGAGACTGGGTACCATACCTCGGAGGCTTTCCCCCTTAATGGCTTGCTGGGGAAGACGCGGTGCCTTAGGCCAGAAGCTTTTGTGGTAGCTTACTGAAGAAGCCTGAGTATCTCGCACTAGAAGATATCCATGTGCCGTATCGGGGAAGACCGAGGGACCTTGCGTCGTAAGCTTCTCTGATAGCTTGCAGAGAAAGACTGGGTTGCTTATATCTGAAGCTTTCCTTTTTGTCATATGCGGCTGAGTGTATATATATATCCCTTAATGTTCCTGCTGTCGGTTGCTTGTTGTATGCAACAGGGTATTCGGCTATCCTTCTTGCGGAACCCTTTGACTCGAAATGTACTGTTGATCATGCACACACTTTGCCTACTTGCTGATTCGATGATTACTAATGTGAAGGTTGCACTGATGTATACTTGATGCTGATAACCAATCCAGCCAGGATATCATTTATATTCAGGCCCGACATTCCTGATACCATACGGTCTTGCTGAGAATTTCCATATTGCTGAGCTGAACTTCCAAATGACTGTCTCTTCACTGATTCTTTGAGTCCGGTGTCGGTGAGCAACTTCCATAAGGGGAAAATAAGGTAACACCAAGGGCCCAAAGAAAGAAGCAAAAGAAAAGACTAAAACAAAACACACAAAGCAACAAGATCACACACAAGCAATATCATATTCTACAGCTATTCACAGCAATAATATGCATTCCTACTTAAGCACACAAATCTCGCAAGAACTCCGGTGTTACGGTCTAACATGCTGTGGTGGTGTGCACGAAAGTGAAGCAATGTGTGGAAGGAAGTTGGTGTAAACAAGGCTACACCAAACACGGGCTTAACACCGGTTCTATCTGGACGGACACGGTGGCGAGAACAAACTTGGTGATCGTGGGTCGGAACACGGAGGTCACGACCACATCATCATCAAGCGAACGGAAGAAAACCGTACTCGTCCAGAGGATGGATGGCAGGGTGGGATAGCGATGAAAAAGAAGGCTTGCGGGCATTGCCCTTTTCCGATAAACAAGATCAGTAAGGGTTGCCAACGCGGCTAGAGGGATGGGCAAGATCCGGGATAGAAACATGTCTATCACCGAAACAATAGGGTGTCGAAAGAGAATATATTGGTGTGGTACCGGTCCATCAATCCTGCAAGGGATCAACACTACCAGGCACCTTGGCATCACTCCGCTGGGACGAAGATGACACCACACCAAGGAGCCAATATGCAAACTGGAGAGCGCAGGTAGTGAATCGGAACCGATGCCACCTACACTCACCAGATCCATCGTTAGTGCTAAAATAAATAGTCTATATACATGCTATGCACAAACAAATGCAACGAACAAGTGCAGCAAACCAACTAAGCCCTATACTACCGGTTACTAACGCTCGCGCAGTCTAGGGCGTCCTACAGCCAAACCTGCTCTGATACCAACGCTTGTGGCACCCCGGCTCAGAGAAAACCGGAAAGCCCCGTATTCCAGCCCAGAGACAAGTCTTCTGGAATACGGCACTGTTGGCATAGAACAAATCAGCTCTTTATTACTATGGAAAAGGTTACAAGGGTACATGGATTACATCGGCACGGCAAGACTACGCCTGCCCAGGGTAGCTCTATGCTAACAGCGGAACAGCTCGAGGAAGCGGAGTACTCACGACAGCGGAACAACGATGGCGGTGATGGACTCCACTCCGCAGGGACTCTGGCTGGAACGCGCATCCTAGCTCGCAAACTCGACATCCACGACAAGCAAGCAAACCTGACAGGACCTGCAAACTGGCATGATACGCCAAGTGAGTACTTTGAATGTACTCGCAAGCTCACGACAACCAAACAATGCAGCAAACAATAGCCTGGCAATTATCATACTAAATGCCTAAGTAGTTTACTTACTGTTACCGATCATCGACTTACTCTTTTCCGGGTTGTCCCACAACCCTCTGAATACTCATGATCCGCAAAGTATAAGACAAGTTCTTCCATCATTATTATCGTTACTACGGTTGACCACCTAGTGAGGTCTGGATGGGCTGTCCAATACCGTGGACGCGGCTATTCGAATAGATTTTTCACTCTGCAGAGGTTGCGCACTTTACCCACACCATGGAGCACCTAGCCTCGTGATCCCATTCGGGTGGACCAGTGTTGCTTCAACGAAACCTGTCTGACCCGTGGCTCTCCCATCGTACCACCGGCATTCATCCTCCCCCAAAGTCCTGCCATGGGTGGCCCCTATGTCCCTCGTGACACCTGCCACCGTCGTGGCCAAACAAAACTGTCCCAAACGGGGACGGGTACCCATATAACTCAACTGGGCTCACAAGGTTATCGCCGCCTACCGGGCCACAGTAGCGCGCGCGCATAACCTTCCCTCTTTGGTGGTACCGATAAAAGAGCACGAAGCCAGACCAAGTCAAGGCCGTCCCATACCGGCAAATCTGGCTGCACGAATAAGCCCGGACAGGTGGCTCCGGATCAACCGACTAGGTTTAGTTTTAGCAACATTTAGCAAGCATGGTTATCTCTCAAAATAACTTGAGATGGCAGCAACTATACATTTAAGTAAATTACTATGAATTATTATATAGCAAGTAAATGAAAGTAATTCATTTATAAATGCAAGTGATTCAATTAAATATGTAATGCTATTGAAATGCTTCATGGAATGGGTGTCCTGGCTTGCCTGGGGTGAGGAATCCACCGGGGAAGAAGTGCGGAAAGGTCGCGGAAGGAGTTGCCGGAAACAGTTCTCCCTCGGAGGGACTATTTACGGGCAAGGGCCAAATGGTCATTTTCACTGTGTGAATACATTATGAAAATGATCTCAACATGACGGGCTCGACGAGACGAAGAAGTGGGATTTGGAATCACCTCAATCGGAGTTAGGATCGCGAAGATATGGACGTTTGAACACCGGGGACCAATATGTAAAAATATTTTCACAAACAGGCCCTGGCTGATAAAACAGAAAACGCCTTCGTGCGAAATCCGGTTTCTGCACAAAGAAGCGCATTATAGCTGCTGTGCAATGAAATACGTTTCCAGGTTTTGAAAACATATTTTGAGAAATGCGCTTCCACCTACTCTGCGCGGGCCCAGCCTTTAGCCACTTACGGGTGGGGTCGAGGGGAGGCGCGGGGCCCGCCTGGCTCTGGTCGTCCTCTTCCTCGCGCTGTCCCCGCGCGGAGCAGAGGAACAGAGGAGGGGCGCACGACCGGTGATGGCTCCGCTGCCTCCGGCCACCTCCGACCGAGGTGCGGGCACCGGCGAGCGCGGGAAGAGGCGCCGCGTTCACCTGGCCAGGGTGCGGGCGCCGGGGAGGGATTGAGCGGCGGCGCGTCGCAGTAGCAGAGGACAGGCGGTGGCCGAACGTGGGCACCTCGACCATGGCACTCTGGCGGCGAGCTGACGGAAGGGAGAGGAGCACAGTGGCTCGGGAAAGAGAGGGGTGAGGTCATAACAGAGGGAGGAGCTCGGGCTCGCCCCAATTTAGGAGCAGGCCGAGGGCGGCCATGGCGGATGGGTGGCGAGGAGCAGCTCCGGCGATGGTTGAGTGGGTCGGGGAGGACCAGTGGAGGGAGGTGGTGAGGTTGGTGAGCTCGAATGGGTTCGAGAGAGGCTATATATAGCCGGACGGCGCGGGTGGCCGAGCAAGGCCGTGGCGACGCGTGCGCCGCGCGCCGGAGCTTCGGGAACGCTCATGGAGGAGGGGATAGGCGTCCATAGAGGTCACAGAGGAGCCGAGGAAGCTCGGGCGTGCTCAGGAGGGCTGAGGCGAGCTCGGGAAGGCTCGGGGCGACGGACGCGGCGGCGGCAGAGACGGGCACGTCGCGGGCGCGGCTGCCGCACCGCATAGGAGGGGACGTGAGAGGGGGAGAGGGGTCCAGAGAGAGGGTGAGGCCAAGGGGAAGCTCCTGGACATAGCTAGGTGGCGAGGGAGAGGAGGAAGCCGACGAGCACAGCGCCGCGGTTTCCAGAGCGCGCTGTTTGGCTTGTCTGCCTCGTGGTCACCGCGCGGCCAGGGCCTTGCCACGCCCTACACGAAGCCAAAAAATGTCTAGGGGGTTCTCCTTGCGTCGCTAAGTTTAACTATGAGTCTGGAATGCACGAGAGGGCTCTGATTTGACTGAACCAATGTCAAGAATTTCCTAGTAGCAAAGTGTTTGACAGGAGCTGTGGCTAGCACATTGCACCTCTTGACATGATCCTTTGCTGAGATTTATCAATTACTAAGGTGATCAGGATGGCAAGGTTTGAGATCAAACGGAGGGGTTTAGCTAGCACTTGCTGTACAAACCACCATACTGGACAGAAATGCAAAGCATGATGTGGCACTCACATACTTGCTTGGATTGAGATGAGATTTCGAGGAGATGAATGATTTGGTCACAGGAAGATACTATATAAATTCCATATCATTTGGATAAACCAAAATGGTACTTCCTTCACACAGCATCCCACTGGACAGAATCTTAGGAAAATTTCAGGGAATTATTAGGTATATGAAATGAGTCCAAATTTGGTGGAGAGGGGTTATATAGGTAGGAGAATGTCCTGGTAAAATTTCAGAAATTATGGAGCAACATAAAATATAGTTGCTTCACAATCCAAAATAATGACCAGAAACAAAGATTTGATGCTGTGGTCACATAGTCGAAGGGATGATGCTAAAATTTTGTGGAGAGTGTTAATTTGAGCATATGAAGATTCTTGCCAACTTTCAACTCCTTTGGATACTCTTAGCTAGTACTTTCTTCACAAAGCTTCCTCTGGATCAGAAACTTTGGAAATTTGCCAAGAAATATTTACTATCCAAATTGAGTTGAATTTTGTCATGTGGCAATGATATGGATAGGAAAGAGTGCACAAAAAGTTTGAGAGCAAGCAAGCAAAGATAAATGGCACTTGCTTCACAAAATGCCACCTGGGGCAGAATAGGAAATGGAATATTGGTGAAATATTTTTGAACATGGTAAGGAAGGATTTTGACATATCTGAGGAAGATATGACCCAAACAATTTATGAGAATTATTTGGGAATTTTTGGAATGATAGAAATGTGGGTTGCTTCACAACCCAGGGCAAACAGGGTTATTCCTTTAATAGGAAAAAGGAATATTCCCAAGAAAAAGATTATTGGGTTTGGTTCAAGATGGAAATGACAAGGTCTTGGGATGGTTTAGAGGTTGGCAAGCCACTAGGGAAGAGAAATCAAGGGTGATCCCTCCAGGTTCCAAGACTACCAAGCCACAGAAAAGCAAAACCAGACCAAAATCAAAAGAAAAAAAATGGGCAAAATCCGGGGTGTTACACCGGCCGAGCCCCGGGGCTCGTAAAGTCCCTGCTAACGTGCTGCTGCACGTAGGCCACAGCCGCCGCTACCCTCATGCGCAACCCAAAAGCTCAGCCGGGCACAGACAAGCCCGTGAAGCTCCCATCGCCACGCTGCAGCGGTGCGGCGTCAACGTTGTCATCCCCGTCGCGAGCCGCGCCGCAGGCCAACCGGAGGCAACGAGGCAGGCCCGACCTTACCCAGATCGGGCCCGAGGGGCCCAGATCTGGGCCTGCAGGGCCGGAGCGCCACCGCCACCGCCCAGCCACCAACGGCAGCACCTCCGCCACCAAGACCACCCACACCGCACAAGGGGATGCCCCTCCGCCGCGCCGAGCCGCTGCCGCCGAGGAGCACCACCTGGACCCGGGCTGCCCTGCGCCACCCGAGCCAGGAGGGGGAGGGCCAGAGGTCCGCCGCCACCGGGGCCGCCCGACCAAGGGCCGGCGCGACACACCAGCGACGGCGGGAGGGAGGAGGGAAGGGGGCGAGGAGGAGGGAGGCGGGGCGCGGGTCGCGGGAGGGGAGGGGAGGGGAGGGGCGGGGGAGGACTCCAATTATATATACGATGTAATACCCCCTGTACTAACACTCAAAAAAAAATACCCCCTGTACTGAACCAGACCGTGAGATCAATACGAAGTATTCAAGACAGGCACCCGACGTGTGCGACAGGCACCCGTGGCCATCAGATCGTGTGTTCCGCTTTCGCCGGCCAGCGACTTGATCTGGCTAGCGTGCAAGCTAGCTAGACACAAGATCGATCCAGCTCCCTGGGTGCTTGCTTCTCGTGTATGTGTACGTGCGTATATCCAGTCGAAGTGCTGCTGGTGAGTGTACGTGCGTCGCGTCTTCGGTCGATCCGGCGGCGCTGCGTATTGTCGGAAAGTACTCGGCAACAGCGTCGTCAAGGTCAGATCAAAGCCAACAACGACCACGAAGGTGTCTAGTTTTTCAGCTCCATCTTCAATAGTGGAACGCATAGCCTAAAGTGGCTAAGGACGAGGGGATGAGCTCGATGCTCCAAAGTGAGATAGGAGCCAGTAATGGGGGCGGCAGTAGGGCAATATGAGGGGCCGAAGGGGTGAACGGGGGAGCATCGCAAAAAGGGGCATAACAAATCGACGCTTATATCAAAGCCGGAAGGCCGGGAACACCGATGGAGGTTGATCGGGGGGTATTGGGGACAACGAGGACAATACCAAGACTCCAAGAGGAGCAGCATGTCTGCGACATGGATGGATCACATTGACTAGAGGGGTAATATTGTCCTCAAATTTTAGCTCAGTTCTAAAAAATGGAAATAATTCCAAAAGAGAAATCATCGAAGTATTTATTTTTGGTGAAAAGTCTCGCATAGATTTGAGAGGGTAAATTGTAAGAGTGAAACGAAAGAAAATGTTAAAGATGAAATCCCGTTATCAAAGCCAGGTCAAAGAGACTTTTCACCAAAAATCCTTGAATCCAAGGAAAGACAGAGAAAATATACATTCAGCTTGTCCTGAAATTAAGTCTGGATGATCTGATACAAGTAGGGGTTTTGAGGAGGCTTTTTGAGTCGCATGGGGTTTTAATGGTTTTCACGGGATGCAGTTTAAATTCTGCAGAAGACCCCTGTTCAAGCTACAATTAAGCGTGCCACATTGAATTAAAGATAAGATACCAGATCAGGCTAAACAGGAGACAGATAAAAAAACGAATGTGATCTCCTCTGATGCTAGATCTACAGTACTATCATGGTCATCTGCCACAAATTCAAGAGCCCATATATATAGCAGAGCTCTAGAGGCCGCAGCAAGTTGAAAACACCACACCGAAAAGGGGGTCGTACCTAGTGTAGGAAATACACGCATCAAAGATTGTTGCAAAGATCAATAGGATGGTGTATACACTAGGCTGTAGGACGTATGTGCAAGATAATTGTGATGATATTGGTTTTGTTTTTGAGCTCCTTTCTACCGTTGCTGGTTACTGAAATTTATGTTGATCCCATCAGCATGCATGTGCTTGATGAGAAACTCAAGCCTGGATCTCCCATCAAAATAAGTGACAAGTTGTTGTACATATATGGTTGAAAATAGGGGTGGACATAAAACTCGAAGCTTGATACTTAAGTACTATCAATACTTCTATGTGGCTCTTCATTGATCCTCGAGTCGTTTCGAAAGCAATCTTGGAGCAACGATCGAAGAGCCCAACAATCACAACTCCCACTTAACGGTCACACAACTCCAACGGTGTACAACATCACAGTTGTGTAGAATGCATATCAGTTCCATCACATGTTTAGTACAAATATACAATAAGAGTACAACTTAAGCATCAATTGTCCAACCACTCCAAAGATATTCAACAGACAAGAACCTCGGGATCAAAGTGCACTAGTAGAAAACTGGTCTTTGGACCGAAGCATTAGTCCCGGTTGGCTATTGGACCGGGACTAATGCAGCCACTAGTCCCGGTTCATGAGGCTAGGCATTAGTCCCGGTTCATGAGGACCCTATAGTCCCGGTTGGTGTTACCAACCGGGACTAAAGGGGTGGTGGCAGGGTTGCGTCAGGCTGGGGCCCCACGAGACCCTTTGGTCCCGGTTTGTAACACCAACCGGGACTAGAGATGGACCTCATCCTCTCCATTGCGGGACTAAATGTATCCCTATATATAGTTGGTTCTTCCAGCCCGAGCTCATCCTCTCCATTCTCTGTTCTTCCCTAGCTCGAGCTCATCCCTCCATTTTTGCCAAGATTTGTCAAGATTTGAGGCACCCCAATCCATCCAAGTGTCCACAAAGGTTAGCAACTTTGTCCTTTCATCTCTTATTGCTAGATCAGCTCATGCAATGCTTTATAAGTATAGTGATTTGTGGGTTTTAGTTTGGGTGTAATTATGTGGGAGTTTTTTAGATTTATATGCAATTTGAGCTCAAATTAACTTCTTAGTTTGCATATGTGTAGGTGTAGTTTACTTAGTGTGCCTTCCCGTCCCCGTCCTAACCACCGTCGATCGCCCGCACTGTCCCGTCGCCGGCACCACCTTGGTGAGCCTCTTCTTGTGTTCTTATCATTTTTATAAAAAAAATCGTATTTCTATGATTTAGATAGTTACTTGCATAATTTTCTTACTTGTATGATTATTATTATATATAGTGCCATGGTTATGATATCCGTGCCCGTCGGCCCTCGTCCGGTTTACGATTCGGATGTGGTATATTCTCTTTTATAACTATTTGTTGCATTTAGTGTTAATGACAATTATGCCCATCAAGTTGACATAGATATTTTTATCTAGGAGGTAGTTGAACCCGAAATTCCAACCGACCCTATTGTCGAGAAGTTAAATTTAGTTGAAAAAGAAAACGAGGATTTGAAAGGAAAATTGAAAAGAGTTGAAGAAGAGAAGATGAAATTGGAGTTGTACATTGCCGATGTCGTCGATGATCACAAGATCAAGATGGATGCAATGCGCTTGAAGATTAGAAATATTAGAAAATATGCCATTAATAAAGAGGCTTGGTATCATTATGATGTTAGATCAATTGTTACCTTAGCTGCGATTTTGATCGCATTTGTTGTTGCATTTAAATATTTTAGCTAGATAGTTGTATGTTGTTTTATGAGAATAAGTGTGTATGAACTTTATGTATGAACTTGTATTAATTTGGTCTTTTCGGTGTTGTGTAATGAAGATGAACCGGCAATGGATGTACGATGACTGACGCTCTCCCCAGTTCATTACTGGCGTGCATAGTTTTCTGCGTGCGGCTGAGGCAAACAAGCGGGATGGTTTTATGTGTTGTCCATGTGGTGTGTGTAAGAATGATAAGACTTACTCTAGCACAAAACAAATTCACGTCCACCTTTTTACGTCCGGTTTCATGTCCGGCTATAATTGTTGGACCAAGCACAGAGAAAGAGGGGTTCTAATGCAAGAGAATGAAGAAGAAGAGGATGATGACAACTATCCTGGGTTTCCTGAATATGATGGTACTACAATGGGGGAAGAGAATGAAGAAGAAGAAACTGAGGCATCAGATGAGCCCGCTGATGATCTTGGTCGGCCATTGCTGATGCAAAGAGAAACTGCGAAAGTGAAAAGGAGAAGTTGAAGTTGCAGCGCATGTTAGAGGATCACAAAAAGGGTTGTACCCAAAGTGCGAAGATGACAACACAAAGCTCGGTACCACACTGGAATTGCTGCAATAGAAGGCAGAGAATGGTCTATCTGAAAAGGGATTTGAAAAGTTGCTGAAAATAATGAAGAAGAAGCTTCCAAAGGACAACGAATTGCCCGACAGTACATACGAAGCAAAGAAGGTTGTCTGCCCTCTCGGATTAGAGGTGCAGAAGATACATGCACACCCTAACGACTGCATCCTCTACTGCGGTGAGGAGTACGAGAATTTGAATGCATGCCCGGTATGCGGTGCATTGCGATATAAGATCAGCCGCGATGACCCTGGTGATGATGTTGAGGGCGAGCGCCCGAGGAAGAGGATTCCTGCCAAGGCGATGTGGTATGCTCCTATAATACCACGGTTGAAACGTTTGTTCCAAAACAAAGAGCATGCCAAGTTGTTGCGATGGCACAAAGAAGACCGTAAGAAAGACGGGAAGTTGAGAGTACCCGCTGATGGGTCGCAGTGGAGAAAAATCGAGAGAAAGTGGCCGGGCTTTGCAAATGACCCAAGGAATGTATGGTTTGGTTTAAGTGCAGATGGTATTAATCCTTTTGGGGAGTAGAGCAGCAAGCATAGCACATGGCCTGTGACTCTATGTATCTATAACCTTCCTCCTTTGTTGTGCATGAAGCGGAAGTTCATTATGATGCCAGTGCTCATCCAAGGCCCTAAGCAACCCGGCAACGACATTGATGTGTACCTAAGGCCATTAGTTGATGAACTTTTACAGCTGTGGAATAAAGAAGGCGTACGTATGTGGGATGAGCACAAACAGCATGAATTTGACCTACGAGTGTTGCTGTTTGTAACCATCAATGATTGGCCTGCTCTTAGTAACCTTTCAGGACAGACAAACAAGGGATACCATGCATGCACGCATTGTTTAGATGAGACTCAAAGTATATATTTGGACAAATGCAAGAAGAATGTGTACCTAGGACATCGTCGATTTCTTCCGACCAAGCATGCCTTAAGAAAGAAAGGCAAGCATTTCAAAGGTGAGGCAGATCACCGAAAGAAGCCCGTCCTCCGTACTGGTGATGATATACTTGATATGGTCAAGGCTTTACAAGTAATCTTTGGAAAGGGTCTAGGCGGACAATCTGTTCCGATTAACGCTGACGGACACGCCCTCATGTGGAAGAAGAAATCTATATTTTGGGAGCTAGAATATTGGAAAGTCCTAGAGGTTCGCTCTGCAATCAACGTGATGCATGTCACGAAGAATCTTTGCGTGAACCTACTAGGCTTCCTGGGAGTGTATGGGAAGACAAAAGATACACCGGAGGCACGACAGGACCAGCAACGTATGAACGCAAAAGACGACATGCATCCAAAGCAGTATGAAGGTCCTGCCAGCTATGCTCTTACCAAAGCAGAGAAGGAATTTTTTTTTGAATGCCTGCTCAGTATGAAGGTCCCGTCTGGCTTCTCGTCGAATATAAAAGGAATAATAAATATGGAAGAGAAAAAAATCCAGAACCTAAAGTCTCATGACTGCCATGTGATCATGACGCAATTGCTTCCGGTTGCGTTGAGGGGGCTTCTACCAGAAAATGTTCGATTAGCCATTGTGAAGCTATGTTCATTCCTCAATGCAATTTCTCAGAAGGTAATCGATCCGGAAATCCTACCAAGCTTACAGAATGATTTGGTCCAATGTCTTGTCAGTTTCGAGTTGGTGTTCCCACCATCCTTCTTCAATATTATGACGCACATCCTAGTTCACCTAGTCGAAGAGATTGCCATTATGGATCCTGTATTTCTACACAATATGTTCCCCTTTGAGAGGTTCATGGGAGTCTTAAAGAAATATGTTCGTAACCGTGCTAGGCCAGAAGGAAGCATCTCCAAGGGCCATGAAACAGAGGATGTTATTGAGTTTTGTGTTGACTTTATTCCTGACCTTAAGTCGATTGGTGTTCCTCAATGGCAGCATGAGGGGAGACTGCGTGGAAAAGGCACGCTTGGACCAAAATCAATAATATGTAGGGACGGGCATTCTTGGGCGCAAGCACACTACACAGTTCTACAAAATTCTACCTTGGTGACCCCGTATATCGAGAAACACATGGATATTATACGCTCCAAGAACCCGGAGCAGTCTGACCCCTGGATTAAACGTACACACATTGAGGCTTTCGGCGGTTGGTTGCAAACACATCTCATGAATGACGACATTGTTGAAGATGAGTTGTACTTGTTGGCCAAGAGACCATCTTCGACTATATTGACATTCCAAGGATACGAGATAAACGGGAATACATTTTACACGATCGCCCAAGATAAAAAGAGCACCAACCAAAACAGTGATGTCCGCTTTGACGATGCAGCAAACATCAATAGGGAAAAGGACACATATTATGGTTACATAGAGGAGATATGGGAACTTGACTATGGATGTGATTTGAAGGTCCCTTTGTTCCGGTGCAAATGGGTCTATCTGACTGGAGGAGGGGTAATGGTAGACCAGCAGTACGGAATGACAACAGTGGATCTCAACAATCTTGGGTACACAGAGGAACCATTCGTCCTAGCCAATGATGTGGCGCAGGTTTTCTATGTGAAGGACATGTCTACCAAACCAAGAAAAAGAAAAGATAAGAAAGCGGATACATCATACGATGAGCCAAAGCGCCACATAGTTCTTTCAGGGAAAAGAAACATCGTGGGAGTGGAGGACAAGACAGACATGTCAACAGATTATGAAAAGTTTGACGAAATTCCTCCCTTCACAGTGAAGACTGACCCAAGCATCCTATTAAATGATGAAGATTGTCCATGGTTACGTCTCAATAAGCAAGGGACACACGAGAAGAAAAAGTTTTATACCCCAAGATCCCACTCTGGGATGTGATTGGCTTCACCGTCATCACTTTTCTTCTATAGCGAGTAGCCGAGATGGTCCAGTTTGTACACGAAGTGTATCCAGTTTTTGTTGTATCCCTCTCAACTTTTTAACACATGCTATGTGGGTGAAATGATGATACCATGCCAAGTTTCAACCTTTCCAGAGTTCATTTGTAGTGTTTTATAATATCATGGTCGTTTAGCTCAAAAAAATCATTAAATGCATGAAAAATAGCAAATGAAGTTAGAAAGGGTTGAAATTTTAAGATGTGGCTTAGAATGGTGCATATTGAATGCACAAAAAGTCTGGAGTTTAAATAAGTTAAAAAAAATGCCTTTGTAACACATGAGTTTTCATCCGAAACCCTCATCTTCGAAGGAGATGGTCCAATTTGTACACGAAGTGCATCCAGTTTTTGTCGTAACCCTCTCAACTTTTTAGCACATCCTATGTGGGTGAAATGATGATACCATGCCAAGTTTTGACCTTTTTAGAGTTCGTTTGTAGTGCTTTTTAATTTCAGGGTCATTTAGCTCAAAAAAAAATATTAAATGCATAAAAAATAGCAAATGAAGTTAGAAAGGGTTGAGATTTGAAGATGTGGCTTAGAATCTTGCATATTGAATGCACAAAAAGTCTGGAGTTGAAATAAGTTAAAAAAATAAAATGCCTTTGTAACACATGAGTTTTCGTCCGAAACCCTCATACTTCGAAGGAGATGGTCAAATTTGTACCCGAAGTGCATCCAGTTTTTGCCGTAACCCTCTCAACTTTTTAGCACATCCTATGTGGGTGAAATGATGATACCATGCCAAGTTTCTACCTTTTTAGAGTTCATTTGTAGTCCTTTTTAATTTCAGGGTCATTTAGCTCAAAAAAATTTATTAAATGCATGAAAAATAGCAAATGAAGTTAGAAAGGGTTGAAATTTGAAGATGTGGCTTAGAATGGTGCATATTGAATGCACAAAAAGTCTGGATTTGAAATAAGTTAAAAAAATGAAATGCCTTTGTAACAGATGAGTTTTCGTCCGAAAACCCTCATACTTCGAAGGAGATGGTCCAGTTTGTACACGAAGTGCATCCAGTTTTTGTCGTAACCCTCTCAACTTTTTAGCACATCCTATGTGGGTGAAATGATGATACCATGCCAAATTTCTACCTTTTCAGAGTTCATTTGTATTGCTTTTTAATTTCAGGGTCATTTAGCTCAAAAAATCATTAAATGCATGAAAAATAGCAAATGAAGTTAGAAAGGGTTGAAATTTTAAGATGTGGCTTAGAATGGTGCATATTGAATGCACAAAAAGTCTGGAGTTCATTTGGGTGATTTTGATTAAAACAAATGAAGGCATAAAACTAAAAGAGTTAAACATAATCTGGTTTTGATTAAAACATCTATTTAAATTATCCTAAAAATTCCCAAATTTAACATAATAATAAAAACACTAATACTAAACAACAGGAAAAACAATCACTCAAAAATCTACTTTTAAACTAAAGTTATTCACAAACTAGTGATTCACACAAATTTCAAAAGAATTCAAATTTAAACTATTTAAATTTGAAAACTACTGGCACTAACAGAAATTTTGTAATTGTTTTGACCTAAAGCAAAAAAGATTCATTAAAAAACTATAAATATTCTAACAGTTATTCCAAATCTAAAAACAGAAATTAGAAAAACAAAACAAAACAAAAAAGAGAAAATACAGCTTTTAGTCCCTTCCCGCGCGGAATTTGGGCCGCCGAAAAGATGGGCCTTTAGTCCCGGTTGGATCCAACCGGGACTAAAGGTCCCGGGCTATTTAAGCCCCCCTTCTCCCTCCTCATTTTCTCCCCCGACGCCGAATCCCACCACTACGCCGCCAGGCTGCCGAATCGTCCCGTCACCCTCAGCTCCGCCGGCGAACGCCGTCGCCCTCAGCTCTGCTGGCGCCGCTCCTCCCAGCTGGCCGTCCACGCAATCCCTGACCCCCTCTCCCTCCGCGCGCGAGCCCGCCTCGATCCCCGACAGCTCCTCCAAGCGCCGCCGCGACCCGAGCCCGAGCGCCGGCGCCGCTCCTCCTCGCCTCCGGCGTACGTCCTCCTCCGTCTCCGGCGCTTCTCCGTCTCCGGCGTACGTCCTCCTCCAGCGCTCCGATCCGTCTCCGGCGCCGCATATTTGTAAGCCCGATCCGTCCTCCTCCAAATTTGTATTTGTATTTGTATTTGTATTTGTTGTATTGTTGTATTGTTGTGCATATTTGTATTTGTTGTACTAGCAAACGGGAGAATAAAATGCAAAATAATAGAATATATTGATGTATGTTTGTATTGTTGTATTTGTATGTTTTATGTTGATGTGTATGTGTCCTTGTGTTCAAAAAGAGGCCGGAAACTATGTAAACAAAAAAAGGCCACACGCCTTTGTTTTTTTATTTATGTATGCTAATTGAACAAATTTCCATGTTCATCAGAGAAAAGAAACATATGTTTTATATTCATGTATGTTTGATGTTGATGTGTATGTGTATGTTAGATAAAATGCATGTTATATTGTTGCATTGATGTATGTTTTATATTAGATAAAATGCCTCTCCTCCTCGAATTTTGTTCAATTTTTGATGTTTAGATGAATGTTTAAATGTTTAGATGTTGCTGATTTGCTAATTGACATATAGCATATAAAGCATCATGCGTAACCGTCGAATCGATGGCATAGCGTAGCCGTCGAGTCGACGATGCCTGGCCCGCATCCTCGTCGTCGACTCGGCGCCGTCGACCACCTGCTTGAGAGGCACCAACATGTCCGGGACTGGGCTTCGTCGGGCTGGCACTAGGAGGTGCTGCCTTCTGGGGCGCGGAGCTTGGTGAGGAATCAGGGTCCTGTCGTCGACCCGGAGGTTCTTTGGTGACGGTCGCGTGGACCACTGGCGGTTGTACGTCGCCATGTCAGGGAGGAGGACGAGCACGTCCGACGCTACATGGCTGCGTTGGACGCCAGGTTCTCCAATACCTGGCAGGTTCTTCAGGGATCACACCCGAGCTATGATCCTGTCATAGTTCCTTATCTTTGGGTGTCCACCGCCTGCGCCGCGAGACGTCAACTATATCTGTATTAGTGATATTATATTCGAGATGTATTAGTGATAATATTAGATGATGTATTAGTTATATTATATAATAATATTCGAGATGTATTAGTGATACTATTCGATGATGTATTAGTGATATTATATGATCATATTGTTGCATTGCCTTGTATTGATTTGCATATCTCCGGTTTTGCTTATTGAATGCATTCTAATTGTTTTATATTTGTTCCGGATTAGTTAAGCTATGGACGGTAGAGACAGAGACCGTGATCAAGAGAATGCCATGTACGACTTGATACGCTCCGGAAATGAAGAGAATGAAGAAGTAGATGAGGGCTCACAATACCTTAACCAATCCGGTGAGGGAATTGAGGAAGAACAACCAAGAGACGAAGGGGAACCAACTGACAATGATGGCGAAGAAATTTTTCTCCATCATCAGGATTCCGGCGATGTATTAATTTGCCCTCTGGTGATCATCAGAAGTATTGATTGATTTGTATATATTAACGAATCTTTCTTCTTTTAGCCCTCCGGATCGAGCAAATCTTCTACAAGGGTTAAACGTGGCCCGACAAAAAAGTTGAAACAAGGCATAAAGTACAACATCGATCAACTCAGAGCAGATGGCGAACCGGTTGCTCCTAAAATTAATGCAGACAAATTTATACGTCAATGCGGAGTTATCGTTAGGGACCAAATCCCGATCTGGGTTCAAGAATGGAATCAGCCAAAAGATCGCAGAGTTCCTTTTTGTCAGCCAAAGAGCAAAAGATCTGCTTTGGGAGGAGCTCATGAAATATTTCACCCTACCAGAGGGTCTCACAAATATCCAACGGGAGAAAGTCAAGAAGTGTGCTCTTAAGAAGATGGCCACACAATTCCAGACTTGGAAGAAAAGATTATGGACCAATTACGTGAAAGGAGGAAAGAAGACTCCAGAATTCAAAGGAGAATATACGAAGTTAAAAGATGACTGGGACAGATTTGTGCAGTTCAAGGAATCAGAAGCAGCTAAGGAACGGTCAAGAGTAAACAAGATAAATGCCGAGAAAAAAACGTGGCTCCATCATCTGGGGCCAGGTGGCTACAAGTATGGGTTGCCTTTGTGGGAAGAATCCGAGAGAAACATGAAGGCTCACTCCAGAAACAGAGAATTGGCCCGACAGGTGCAGGACTTGGTTTTATGCACATGGGGGAAAGTTGGACCCAAAGACAGGGAAGGTTCTTAAACAGGCAAGTCTTAAAGAAGCCACAGACGAGTTATTTAAAGTAATAGAAGAAGCTCGAATGGGTCTGTACCAGCCCGAGAGAGAGAACGACGAGCTTACACGCACACTCAAGAATCCTGAACACCCGGGACGAACACGAGGCAAAGGCCTTGTTCCGTGGCTTCTGGGGTTTGTGGATTGGAACGACAGTTACAGAAGCCGTGAGAGAAAGAAGAAGTATGAAGTAGATCGGATTCAAATGGTAGAAGCAAAGAACACGGACTTGGAACGCAAATACATGCTGCAGCAGGAGCAAATCAACAAACTTAGCCAGCAAGGCGCGTCTCAGCAGCAGGAGCATCCAGATGCAGCATTGGATGGTACCATTCCATCATCTATGCCGAAAAGCAGCGTGGGTTCCACGGGGGTCCCGGCCAATGATGCACTGCTGGCTCGCTACCCCGTGGATGATATCCTAGAGTCGACAGTTTGTGAGCTACACGTGAAACTGAAGAACATATCCATGAAGGTGGCGGACGGCTTTGCTTTACCGAGTGGACCTGAAGCAACCTTCCACGGCAATCCGATTCCACCTGGCTATGCTCGTGTCGGGGTGGATGAAGTTGTGTCGGCATATGAATCACTATATCTTGACTACCTTGGAGGTGAAGGGGAGCGGACACTGGGAGAAGCCATTCGTTGTCTCATTTTATGGAAAAAAGAATGCATCGTGTTTCCAAACTCGGTGACAAGGCCACCGACTCCTCCTCCAAGTCCGCCGCGTCAGCAGACTCCAACCCACCTCGAGACGGAGCGCAGGGCGAGTCCTCCAAGTCCACCGCGTCAGCAGACTCCAACCCACCTCGAGATGGAGTGCAAGGCGAGTCCGCCATATCGATCTCCGCCACGTCAGCATAGTCCATCCCACCCCGAGACGGAGCGCAGGGCGAGTCCGCGATATCGATATCCGCCGTCTCCAAAGCAGAAGAGAGCACAAAAGAAGAAACCCGAGCCTCCTGTCAAAAAGAAGTTAGCTTACGAGATGACTGAAGAGGAACTCAAAGAACAAACGGCTAAGGAATTGCAGGCCCATTTTGGACCGAAACCGCCCCCGCCGCCAAAGGAGAAAATACCTAAGGAAGTCGTACAACACTTTTTGAATGCAGCTAAACCGGCGGAGAAAAGGCCGCTATCAGACTATGAACGCTCTATTAGCAAGCCCTATCATAAACAAAAAAAAACCCGAAGTCGAGCGGTAGTAGTAAATGCGGGAAAACTGTTCCCCAGCTCGGAGAACAGGCAGTGCAATCGATCGTCCCGCTCAAGGTGAGTACCGATAAGGTGGTAATAACCGACGCCGATAGAGAGAATGGTAGACAGCTCGGTATCACTGTTGAACAACTCTAGAGATCGAGGAATTCCCACCGACGAATCCGAAGGAACTAGAATGGGCATATGTCCCCGGGAACCCTCTCGTGAGTCCTGAAGATGAGAAGCTTCTATCAACGCAAATGTACAGCTTGCATGAGTGGTACATGAGAGAAGTAAAGAGCGGGCGAGAGAGCCTCATGGTGAAAGTCAAGCGAGAGCATTACATCCATGAAAATGATTTGTGGATTGAAGATGAAGAATTCTTTCAGTTATTCAATCAAAAAGCACTCGACAAATCTATCGTCAGTTGCTACTGTCTGTAAGTGATTTCTTTCTGTAATTTGATTAAGTCTCTAGCTCAGCTTGTTCATTGCCTATAATGATCCTCACTATATTCTTTTTTGTGGTATTGTGCAGAATGAAGATTTTTCTGAATTGGAAAGAGATGGAGTCTATGGCATTGGGTTCATTGACCCAAATACCGTTATTGAAAAGGTGTTAACTACTTACCCTAAATACACGGAGAAAATGTTGCTAAAGTTTTTGAAGGCCCTAAATACCAAACCAGAAATACTTTTACCTTACAACTTCAAGTGAGTGTTACTTTTACCTTATATATATATACTCGATGTTAAGTGTAGTTGATGAGTTATGCATGCCCGCTTATACAAATCGTGTCCGCAGCTACCACTAGATCCTGCTAATCATTAGAATTGACGATGGAACTGTTGAAGTACTGGACTCACTAAGTAAAGACCCTGAAGAATACAGAAGCCTGCATTCGATGCTCGACAGGTAATTTCAATCATTTCGCACTATGTCGGCCTCTTTAGTTCGTTTACTGATATCAAGTAATTAGTAACTCCTTTATTCATTTTCTTTGCCGGGCAGGGTTTGGAAAAAATTCACCAAAGATGTTAGAAGTGAATGGAAAGAGGAGCTGAAATGGCGAAGGTCCAAGGTATTTAAGTAGTACTAGCTACGTCCGCGCATCTCTTTAAGTATAGTTTTAATACCATTATCATGCTTGATTATTATGTGATTGAATTATATTCTCGTAAAGTGCATGAGGCAGGAACAAGGGACTAGTTTATGTGCATATTACGTTTGCGAGAACATTCGCATTATGACCGAAAAGATCAGAACTACAAGAGATCTTTGGGTACGTAAACACCATTCACATTTTTTTATCATGATGTAATATATATAGAGACAACTAACATGTTCATATTGATCTCCTTCTTTAAAGATGCACGAGATGCGGGATAAGCTCCTACCAAAGGACCGCATACGAGCAATTCAAGAGAAAATTGCTGGTTTTTTGCTTGAGCAGGTCATATCTTCCGACGAAGAATACCATTACACCTAATGCCTGCATGTAATGATTTGCAAATTGTAGGAGAAATTGTATATGCCAAATTGTACATATGTGTATGCATGGTCGTACAAAAAATTCTATGTATATGATTGGTTCTACGAGATATTCTATTATATATGCATAACGTGTACAGTATGTAGCAGCGTAAAATATGTTTGAAATGAAAAAGAATTAAATCGAATACACAAAATGAAAAGGAAAAATAAACAATAAAACATAAACCCATAAACCCCAAAGCCCCTAAATCTTTAGTCCCGGTTGGTGTTACCAACCGGGACTAAAGGTCCCCATCCCATGGTGCGCGCTGCCGACCACGTGGCAGGGGTTTAGTCCCGGTTCGTAGATGTCCACATGAACGATGCGGTCGCACCCACACATGAGGGAGTATGAGTAGTGGTAGTATCCACTACCATTAGCGCACCTGCCCTTCGAGATCACCCACTGCGAGGCTCTTGATATCTGGTCATAAACCTTGGCAAGAGTAGATGAAGCTCATCATGTTACCTACTAGATGTTATCCACATTTAAATAGGTACTATCAATCAGGTGTAGTCAGAATAAATTTCATATGTATAAAATGATTTTTCAAAATGAAGGAAAAATCATTCAGTTACCACAACGAAAATAACACAAGGTTTGGTTGTGTTTGGTTGCAAAGTATTCTTAAAGTATTTCAATAATACTACAGTTTAAAAAAAACTATGGTTTTAAATACTTTGAGGTGTTTGGCTCTAATAAAAAAATGTACTATTATAGACTACAGTATACACAAAACTATGTATTTTTGCAGTATTAAAAAGAGAGGTTGGGACGAGTGCGGGCTTTTGGTGGCCGCGCTACAGGCAGGGTCCGTTTGTTTAGGCCTGGGGATCTGTAATGTGTCAGTGCGTGGCAGTCCTGCGCCAGGCCTACTACCTAAAATACGGTCTGGGATACGGATATCCGACGCCTAGGTGTATCCTGTTCAGCCCATTCTACTTACCTGTTCGTGCTCTTACAGAAAGGCTGGCCCATGGGAGTAGTTCGAAACGGCACAGGTGAAGGGATCCCATGCCAACACATCCACCCCTGGCTTACCGTGTGGACTAGACCAGAGCTCGTGTTCCGGCAACCGCACTCCCCTTCAGCCATGGCCAGGAGATCCGGTGCAGCCTCACCCTCCCTCGGCTGCTGCGACCGAAGCGACGGCAGGAGCGCTCGTCCTCTTCCACTCCGGCGGCCAAACCACCCAGATCCCGCGTCATCTTCCACTCCGGCAGCCGAATCACCTCGTGTTTGCGGAACACCGGATCTGCCCAGGGCGAGGTCCTCGTCCACGGATCCGGCCGGGAAAAATCATTTTCTTCATTGTTTCGGTGAGACTGGATCACACGTTCTGTACTTATGCTTTTTCTCCTAGCTGGTGTTCATCTGTTCTAGATTTGCATGTTTTTGGAGATTTTACTTGTGTTCCTTCTATTGCTTTGGTACGGCAGATTCGGTTGCATGGATTGGTCGAGATGTATATCATTTCTGTTGATGAACCGATAATAGAGTGCTCTCTGATGCTTGTACTTCTGTACATATGCGATTTTCTTTGGCAGATCCGAATTTCCTGTAATGTTTATTAGACGATGTATGTGACGGATAATCATGAGGAAAAAATGTTATTCATACCCATGCGTATGTGCCAGATCGGCTTAATTTTGAAAACGTACGCATGGTTTCAACTTTCTTCATTGCATGTGCTACTAAACTTTAAGTAGTAATTATTCTTAATGAACGGTTCAAATTTGAGATACGGTAATGGTGAATGGTTTACAAGCTGGTTACCAGACTATAACTCATGTGCACCTGGATGAACATACATCGGGTTTTAGGGTTCAGGCAATTTATTTTGGTTTATTTATAATCAAACCCAAATGTTGTGGCATGAATCCAAAACCATTATGTCAATCAGTGATGCACCCGTGGTCATGTGTATCCATAGTCGACATTACTCATAGATTTAGTTGTTTTTATCTTTATCCACCCATCGGTTAGTTTACTGAAATTAGTTGGCAGTGGTGCATTATGTTCTGTATCTGCTATACTGAAGCAGCAGATCGAAACATTTAACAGCAAATAAGCTCTTAAGTAATTAACTAAGACTTGATGATTGTGTGATTATTACAGTATACATTTTTGGGCTTGAATTACGAATCTGACTAAAATCTCCTGGTTTTGTGTTATTTGTAAAGATTAGTTTTTTGGCCCTGAATTCTTGACGTAACTGAAATTTATTTGCTAGGGTAAAAGGATCGGAAAAACACCTGTCGAGCTTGAGTGGGGTTTCACTTTGATTTGGTGTTGAACATTTTTTTTTTGCAGAGTGGGGTTTCATTACACTAGTAGAAAAAGGGCATTTAGTCCCGGTTCGTAAGGGCCTTTAGTCCCGGTTGCGCAACCGGGACAAAACAATCGGGACTAAAGCCCCCCCCCCCTTTAGTCCCGGTTGCATTACGAACCGGGACTAAAGGCCCTCCACGTGGCAGCTTTTTTCGAAAAAAAAATTGAATATTTTTTTTGATTTTTTTTTTCAAGTCTTTGAATTATTTGACAATTTAATCTCTAATCACCCCTCCTCACTGCTCCAGCGTGGAGCACTCATTCCAAATCGTCTAACTTCCCGGCCGGTCACCCATCCTCTCACTTCTCCAGCCCCAGCATGCTTAACTTTTGAGTTCTATCTCCCCTAGTTTCCAAGTTTGGACTTGTTGTTTTCTTGACAATAATAAGCTATCAATCCTATTAACCCTTAAGTCTTTATGTCACATGATTTAATTTTTTGAATTCCAAACAATTATTAAAATAAACAACAATGATTAACAACCAACAATGATTAATTTCAATACTCAAAAAAACTTCAGAAAAGGCAAAAATTTCAAAAATTCTCAAAAACAAAAAAACAAACAAAAAATCCAAAATAATAAAAAAGTTCAAAATAAAATAAGTAATAATAATATTGAATTTCAATGAAAATAAAATAAGTAATAATATTATTTAATTCATTTTTTGCCATTTATTCATTTAATATGGCATAATTAATATCTTTAAATCTGTAAATCGAAATTCGACAAATAATATATCCATTATTATCAGAAAAATGTGAGGAATCCAAATATGACATCATTTTTTTTACAATAAAATTAATTTTTAAAAACTTAAATTTGAGGATAAATTTTTTTCCTTTCAAAATTCGAGGATTCTAAAAATTTACAAAACACTCTACGGCGGTTGCCATCGAAACCGGTTTCTCATGCTGAACATTTTGATATATTAAGTCTGGAGTTGAAATAAGTTTAAAAAAATAAAATGCCTTTGTAACAGATAAGTTTTCGTCCGAAACACTCATACTTCGAAGGAGATGGTCCAGTTTGTACATGAAGTGCATCCAGTTTTTGCCATAACCCTCTCAACTTTTTAGCACATGCTATGTGTGCGAAATGATGATACCATGCGAAGTTTCAACCTTTTCAGAGTTCATTTGTATTGCTTTTCAATTTCAGGGTCATTTAGCTCAAAAAATTTATTAAATGCATGAAAAATAGCAAATGAAGTTAGAAATGGTTGAAATTTTAGGATGTGGCTTTGAATTGTGCATATTGAATGCACAAAAAGTCCGGAGTTGAAATAAGTTTAAAAAAATGAAATGCTTTGTAACAGATGAGGTTTCATCCGAAACCCTCATACTTCGAAGGAGATGGTCCAGTTTGTACATGAAGTGCATCCAGTTTTTGCCGTAACCCTCTCAACTTTTTAGCACATGCTATGTGTGTGAAATGATGATACCATGCGAAGTTTCAACCTTTTCAGAGTTCATTTGTATTGCTTTTCAATTTCAGGGTCATTCAGCTCAAAAATATCATTAAATGCATGAAAAATAGCAAATGAAGTTAGAAATGGTTGAAATTTGAGGATGTGGCTTTGAATGGTGCATATTGAATGCACAAAAATTCTGGAGTTGAAATAAGTTTAAAAAAATGAAATGCCTTTGTAATAGATGAGTTTTCATCCGAAACCCTCATACTTCGAAGGAGATGGTCCAGTTTGTACACGAAGTGCATCCAGTTTTTGCCGTAACCCTCTCAACTTTTTAGCACATGCTATGTGGGTGAAATGATGATACCATGCCAAGTTTCAACCTTTTCAGAGTTCATTTGTACCGATTTTGATTAAAACAAATGAAGGTATAAAACTAAAAGAGTTAAAAAGAATCTGGTTTTGATTAAAACACCTATTTAAAATATCCTAAAAATTCCCAAATTGAACGTAATGATAAAACATACTAATATTAAACAACAGGAAAAACAATCACTCAAAAATCTATTTTTAAACTAAAGTTATTCACAAACTAGTGATTCACACAAATTTCAAAAGAATTCAAATTTAAACTATTTAAATTTGAAAACTACTGGCACTAACAGAAAGTTTGTAATTTTTTTGACCTAAAGCAAAAAGATTCAGTCAAAAACTATAAATATTCTAACAGTTATTCCAAATCTAAAAACATAAACTGTCCTGTTTAAAAAAAGAAAACAAAACAAAAAAGAGAAAATACACCTTTAGTGATACCCTTTAGTCCCGGTTGGTATTACCAACCGGGACTAAAGATAGACTTTAGTCCCGGTTGGAGACACCAACCGGAACTAAAGGAGGTGATACCCTTTAGTCCCGGTTGGTGTCTCCAACCGGGACTAAATGTCCCATTCGAACCGGGACTGATGCCTGCTGAGCCCCGTCCGGCGTCCCAGCCGCTCGAACCGGGACTAATGCTCACATTAGTCCCGGTTCGTAATGCGACCGGGACTATTGCTCCGATCTGGCTAGGACGAAAGCCCTGTTTTCTACTAGTGTTAAGAGCTAATCTGCCAATCGAGAGGCATATGCCAGTAAGGTTTACACCCGGGTGATTTTTGATCAATTTGGCGAAGCTCTGTACAAAGCTGGTGCATATGTGTTGGAGGAACTAGAACTGAACATTTGTCTGCAGTTTGGATTTTACAGTGTATAAGTGCTAGTAATACACATATTTGCTGTGGATTAATCAATTGGTCCAAGGTATTGCACGCTGGTGACTTGATTATCTGCGGCTGACTAATAATTATCTGAACATTGTTATGGTGTTGGCTGACTGTACCAGTGTGTGTACTGTTATCGCTCCGGCAAGTGCAATGCTGCTCGAACTTGTTACGTGCCAGGATTAACCATGTGAGATAAGAATGTTGGTTTATCCTAGCAATCAAGTTTAAAATCATGTGTGCTTTAGGTATCAAACACGTATTGGTTGATGGTTTATGGAACACTTTCTATGCATGTTTATGTACATTGTTAATCCTGTTCGTGTGCATATACTGTTATTGATGGTTTTCCAACTGCTCTGTTTATGTACTGTTCTATGGAACATTGAAACCCTGTCGATGCTTATTGGTTAATCAACCAGTAATTAAGCAAAATTGACTATGGCTGGTACCCATTGATCCACGTACGCTCATACCTACTGGTGGACATACGCGGCGCTGCAAAGATTCCTTCGTCCGTGCCCCATTACCCCGTACAATGGTACAAGTTTACACAGATGAACATGTAACCGAATCTTAACCAGGCCTACATTCTCTAGCACGTGTTAGGGCTGGCTTTTGCTGAATGCACGGCTTTGTGTGGCAATACAGTGCACAGAAAAAGGAAAATACAGCTGTGGCGCGGATCTAAATGGTGTCAGGACGGCCAGGATTCCGGCCTGCCTGTAGCACGGCCTCCATTGGCATTTTCCGGGTTGGGACCTCTTTTTAAAAAACTGAGAAACGCAACAAAGGCCTTGTCTAGCGGTGGCCTATTGCAACATTGTATACTCTTGATTGCCAAACATACCACTGTTTCCGCAATACTTAGAAAGACCGTTGGTTTGATGGTTTCATAAACTACATTATTCATTGTCATCGGTATAAAAAACTGTAGTATCAAAATACTGAGGTTTGAATAAGATATTGCTTCCAAACAGAGCCAAGCTAATTGCACTCTTACTACTCCGTTCTTAAGATACGAATCAAGAAACCTCAAGAAATTGTAATAAATAGTCATGATTATCTTATTTCAGGAAAACCGACATTCCCATTCATTGGCAATCAAACGCAAGACCGGGGGACAAATGAACTATTCAATTCCACTTACTACAATAACCATACATACAAAATTTACAATACAAAGACACCTATGTCACTCCTTTTGTGTTCCCTATTCCATAAAATCAAGATAGCATGTCAAGCAAAAAAACGAAACAAGTCTATGTCAATCAGGAAATAGTTGAGTTGAGCTACAACCACTAGAAAATATGTTATGAACTTATAATATGTACACATCATATTTAGCGAGCTATCAACCAATAGTGAAAATAGCTTAGGAAAGTTTGAATTTACAGGAGTGTGATATTTTTCTAACAAGATTTGATCTTCTGAATTAGTTTAAGCCGTACAAGAGATACAACTAGAGCAATGCTACACACATGGCACTATTTGTACAATTTATGCACGACAGAGTGAGCCGAGCCTTTCATCACGCCTGATGTGTGGAATTGCACCTTCCGATCATCAGTCGTGCAAGGAGCGTGCAACGACTGACGTTCGTAAAGTAGTTTCTATACAATTAAGTGGGCTAGGGTGTAAATCATATCTACACACACAAAATGTCTCTCATAACCCTACCCTAGGTTTCCATCATTCGGAGTGTGTGGTGTAATAGACTTGTGAATTTTCTGCCCATTGTGGTAGTGTAGAACAAGTGTCTGCGTGTGTGTGCGCGCACACGCGTGTAGCCGGTCTATTCTATCAATATTTGCAGAATAATATTCTGCAGACACTTTTGTACTGCGCGGCTTAATGTAAGTGCACGGCATTGTGAAGCAAAGAGTACTGCAATGCTAGGCGAAGCGAACTGGTAGTCGCAGAAAAAACTACACGCGTTTTTTCAGCACTGTTTTTGATCCAGTTTTTAAACCGTTTGTCTGAACGAGGCGTATGATATGGCATTGGAAAACTATGGATTAGGCCTAACTTCGGCATGTTAAACATTTTTTGAGATTCCTCGTGGTTTACGAGAAATTTCGAAAACGTTGGGTGCCGACGAGTGGCACCGAGCGTGTTTTCGTGATTTTTTTTAAAACCGCTCGTTGGAATAATGAAAATGATATGCTGTTGGAAAGATATCGCCAATGCGCAACTTTTACATATATAACACTCTCTCTAATTCTTTACGGTTTAAGAGGAATTTCAAATTTACCAAAACACGAAAACTCTGTTTTTCAAATTTACAATTTTTTTGGTACGGTTTTAGCTGCAGTTTTTTAACCGTCTGTCAAAATGAGGCGTGTGATACGGCCTTGGAAGGTTATGGAAGAGGCACGACTTTCATTTATTGACATCTTTTCGACATTTCTCACAGTTTATACGAATTTTGAAAATGGTGCGGTATCCGACGAGTGACAGTGACCATTCTTTTTTAAACTGCTCATCGGAATGATGCAAATGATACGCCGTTGGAAAGATATCGACAAGGCGCAACTTTTTCATGTAGAACACTCTCTCTAATTACTTACGGTTTAAGAGCAGTTTTGATTTTACCGAAATACGGATACTTTGTTTTTCGCGACACGAAATCGACGAAGTGAAATGCATCGGACAGAAAACCACACTGCTTTAGACTGAAAACCGCACTACATCAAACGAGAAAGCGAACTGCACTATTTCTTTTGTCCTTTTTCTAGTTTTTTTATGAACATGAGTGGACTGCAGAGACTAGAGAAGTGAACCACATCAATTTTGTCAGAACCAAAATCAATTAGTGAACCACATCATAGAGACAACCGAGGTGCGACCGATGGTAGCAACCACTTGAATGAAGTTCAGTAAACAGAAAGAGGACCATTCTAAACATGAAAAGTGAACCGCATGTAAATTTTCCAGATGAGGGAGTAGACTACGCTTCACATCGGGCGTAAGTAAACTGCAACACTATCGAAAAGTGAACCGCGTTCCCTTTTATTTCGTCATTTCCATAACATTTTGTGCACTTCACATTGAGAGTAACTGAACCGCGAGAATACAGAAAGTGAACCGAACTGCATAAGTTTCTGTTGTATTTTTCATACTTATTATTTCTTACATGCGTAGACCAGGCAAGTGGACCGCGGGGACTGAGCGAGCGAACTACATCTAATAAAAAGCGAGTTTCTTTGAGATGATTTTGTTTTGTATACGTAGTGAACCACGGAGGAGTTTTATTTCTATAAGAAAATATGCACAGTCAGCTCACATCATACACAAGCATTATGTCTGTTTTCTTGAACAATAAAACAAACTTTAGAAAAAACAATGGCATATTTTTTTCCTTCTTTTGTACATGTATCACACTGCTCATTGATGCAATCCTTTTTTTTCTCTTCTTTTTATTAATTAAAATGTCCGGACTGCAGAGTTAAGGCAAGTGTGGGGTTTTTTTTTGCGAGGGAAATTAAAAGGTGTACTGCATTTCTTTTACATAACTTGGTTCTCTTTTGCTGGTTTCGTCAACGAGGTTGAGAATATTGAACTGCACAGAATTTTTGTTTGTACTTGTTTTTATCGAACGAACCACCAAACCTTACAACACACTTTGAGATTAAGTGCATCATTTTTCTTTCATCATTTTCCATTGTTCACGACAACATGGCGAACTGCTGCGCCATGAGAAGAGAACCGCACATGAGTGAGCAGTGAACCGTAATACTCCCTCCGTTCCATAATGTAGTGCATATAGATTTTTAGTAAAGTCAAACTTTATAAACTTTGACCAAATTTATAGAGAAAACTATTTATATCTACAATACTAAATATATATAATATGAAAGTATGTCTTGTGATGTATCTAAGGATATATATTTGATATTCTAGATGTATATACTTTTCCCTACAAACTTGGTCAAAGTTTATAAAGTTTGACTTCTTAAAAAATCTATAGGCACTACATTGTGGAACGAAGGGAGTACTAAACATAAATAAAACACAAAAAAGCAAGTGAGCTGCACGAGCACATCAGGAGCGCCATCCATCCTTTTCCTACTCGTCCAGTAATAGCGACAATTGCACAGACAAATTATGTTCAGCTACACACGGCCTCCGAACTACAAAACATATGCATCCACGCAAAACAAGAAAAGAAAACCGAGCCGCATTGGAGTGCCATCTGACCGAACTCCACTGGGGCGCAACGACCCTACAGCTACAGGGGGAGCACGCCTGGCTTGCTAGGTCGGCCTCCTCCCCATGCGTGCCACCATACCACTATGCAAACCGACTCTGCCCTTGCGCTCCTTATACTGAGATCCTCAGAGCATCTACAACCGGACATAGCAAATATGACCCCTTAAACGCCCGCGGACGCGTCCGGTCAGTGACCGGACGCGTGTCCCCTATTTGTCCGTCCGCGCAGCCACAGTCCTCATTTTCTTCCAAATATGCCCAGTCACTTGCACGTGATTGATGGAGAGAAAGAGAGAGAAAGAAAAGAATGAATAAAGAAAAAAAAGGTGGTCCGGGTGGGGTCGCGTCTTACGTGACGGACTGATCGGGCGCGCCCGAGCGCGTCCGCGAGCCCTCATGTCCTCCCTATATTTAAGATGGATATGAGGGTTCGCGGACAGCCCGGGTGTGTAGGGATGATATGAGGGGTCCGGTTGGGTCTTTTTTCTCTCTCTCCTGTCCGGTCACTGACCGGGCACGTCCGCGGGCATATGAGGGGTCATTTGAGGCGTCCGGTTGTACATTCTCTCATGCACTGGCCGGAATCTGGGGAGACCCCCAAGGGCCCGACGCATCTCGATCCCGTCGGACACTGTTACTCCATGACACAAGAACATGGGGGAAGATGGGATCCTACCGAAACGTGGACGCCGTCCCGTCAAAGTCCTCCCGCTACCCTCATCCTCCACCAGTGTACTGCAATGTTCCTCGCTGACCAACTGCAACACCTGAAACGGAAGAATAGAGGATAGCAAACTGCACTAAAAATTTCTTTCACAAAACGAAAAATTAAACTGAGTGTGCGTCCAATTGTATGTAGAGACTGGTGACCAAAATCACACCACCTGAGCGTGCATCGAAAACGAACTGCCTCGCCTCGCTGCCACAACCGTGCTGCACGCACGCGCATGCCGGACTGCATGGCCGTGCTGCCCCATCGTGGATCCATGGCGTGCATGCTGCCGGGATTGAGAGGCCACACTGGTCGGGAAGGAGTGGAGATGGGGCGCGTCGAAAGGGACGGGATGATGCGCCATAGGTCAAGCTCGCGGTGGATCTTAGACAGTGGCGAAGGAGGCATGGAGCGCCGGATCTCACCGGATCCGACGCAAAGGTCGGTGCGGACGAGGGTGTGTCACCGTGGCGGCGGGGGAGAAGGTGGGGGCGGTGGTGGGGTGGACTTGTCGGGTTGGGCATCGGGGGATGAGCGTTGTTTTTTTCTGGGTTCATGTTGGTGGAATAAGGTCTGGTGCTGTTAGAATAAGACTCTTAAAGATGTTGTTAGAATAGGCGCACTGGTGGTAGCAAACATTTGTCATTGTTCACTTTTGCTGACAGCTTCGCGCAAAAATAATTGTGAAAAATACATTATTTTGGGACATCAAAAGTAAGCATCTATGCTATATTTAGGTGCCTAAATTACCCTAGGAGGTCCCACGTTCCCAATCTCTGAAGCATTCCGATCGACAAGTTTCATCCAAAGAATTCGTACGTAGAGCCAGCGACAGTGTTGGACATTGGCACTTCCGTCTCAACACATACATCTGATACAATCTGCAAGTGTTTCTGATTCCTCTCATGACAAGACTCTGAACTTAAACTCTCCTAACTTGTTCTTTATCCTATATTTCAGCTAGCTATTGTCTCTTCTTTTTATGGAAACACGGTGGCATCCTTCTTATATCATGAGCTTCCGAGTAAATCGGTACTGCATGCTAACCCAATATATCGTACTACACATTAATGATATACGTATGCCAGTGCCTACTTGCATAGCACTTCACTGATACTCTGTGACGCTTCATTGATTCTCAAGTAGTTTTAACTAGCTAGCCCGTGCGGCGGCACGCCTCACCTTGCCGATGCATTTCAGTGAATTTTTTTTACGTGTGTATAATTTTCTACGTGTTGACATTTATGTTTCTTAATTGATAATTGCTTGGACTGAAGGAGACTAAACAAAGTTACAAATTGTTCCCTTAACAAATGAGAAAGCTAGCAGACAAAGGGAGAACTGTCGATTGACAGTAATCTTCAGCAATTCTCCAAGCACAAGTTTAGGATTGCAGCATCCATCATTCAAACAATTTAGCCTGCCATATATCATCTCGCAGACCATGCAATTGACCACCATGCAATTTCCTCTGCCCCTTCTTTCCCTGGTGATGAAGTCATAGCTGGTTCTTAAAAATTGCAAGCACTCGACACAACACCTGTACCCAAAGAAAATTATGAACACTTTTTAAAGAAAAATATATGAATCTTTCATGAAAGTGCATAAGTTTGTTGATTGATATAATCCATGAGCTCGAGAACAAATTTGTGTGCTCCAGAGCTCATATAATTGACAGTTAGTGCATACATGAGAAATTACAATCCAAATTTATTGTTGTTCTATTAATGAAGAACAAGTGTACACTCCAAACTAGCGGATGTCCTATTAGTGAAAAACAATTGCACACTCCAAATTAGTGGACGTCCTATTAGTGAAAAATCACCACTCCACACACAAATTTAAACAATAAAACAACAATCTTTTTTCTTCCTCAATTCTATACCATTGAAAAAACAGAAGGCTGATTCTGAACTAGTTCTCAATAGAAGTGCACATCACATGGATTTCTTAATCTATTTGTCTCTACCGAATGGGAGATCATGAGCTTAGGAGCCAAGCAATTGACACTGAAGGCTAAGTACCTACCCTGAAACAGTATCCATTCTGACGTCCTATTCCACAAACAGTTGACCATATGAGATAAAGAAGTGCATATGAGCATGGGAAACTGATGGATAGTGAGGAAGTAAATATTAAAATGCATAATGAATAGACAAAAAAATCCTCTATCTGAATATCCAATGAAGAACCGAGTAATACAATATAAGAAATTTTAGGGGCAATGGACCTCACAATCCCGCTACAAACTTACTCTACATCACCAATCTACTATATCATCACTGTGATTTGAAAGAGACATCAAACGGCACATTTCTCAATTATACCGAGTAAAATGATCAAACTGTATAGCAACATGCCCCAAGTAACCACAAAAAGAACTCGCTAACTATTGCAAGGTGTCCTACATATTCTGCAAAAAACTTGCTTTGCACTAAAAGGATTAATGCGGTCTATAGAGTCAGATAACTAACTGCTTGTGATGACCAGTTTTACTAAGTACTAGCATTCTAGTAGATGACTAGCGCCAAATAGGCGCGGCGCACGCCGCGCCCGTGGAAGGTTTCGTGCCTTGTGCCCGTGTTGGCTTTGTTGATTGGAAACGTGGCAAGCCCGATTGATGTTGGTGTTGCATGCTTTGGTGCAGTGCATGTGGCA
The DNA here is from genome assembly GCA_039707655.1 of Elymus sibiricus. Classification (NCBI taxonomy): domain Eukaryota; kingdom Viridiplantae; phylum Streptophyta; class Magnoliopsida; order Poales; family Poaceae; genus Elymus; species Elymus sibiricus. The sequence continues at coordinate 379,473,459 of CM077663.1, forward strand.
ATTTTTTTGGCCTATGGCAGAGCTAAAATCTGTGTTTGTGAAGACAAATTACTTTTTTTCTAGTTTTGATTCTTTTGCATCGTGTTGGAACTGGTGAATTAAATATGCAAAGGTAAGTTAAGTAGTGCGATTCATAAGGCCTAAGTAGCTGTCATGTTGGCATTATTATGGGTCTAGTGGCAGTAGTTTGATTGTACAGACGAAACATACTGCTAGGCCATGAGTACAGAAGGCGCAGCGGGATGTACTGAGTTTTCATTATATTACAACTAAGGAGACGGTAGCAAAAGGCAGAACAGAGAATGAAGTTTGATGAAGTGGCGGATGGTGCGCTCGTTCACTTCGTAGAGAAGCCTGTGGCGATGCAGTTGGTTACTTAGATCGATGCTTCGGCCTTAGTTGTCGTGTGTAGCGCTAGTGCTTCCGGGAGGAAACAGTTGCTTCATTGTACTGCTGGGATAGAAGGAAAAACAGCGTCAACTTAATGAACATAAAGATTTCATTATGTAATTGTTTTTAAGGTAAACTGTGCTTACCTTTTTTTGCTTCTGTTTGCAGATGAGTGTTCATCGTTGCGGAACCTTTTTTTGCCTTCTGGGTTCGCTTCAGTAGATGAGACCTGAGGATATCCAGTAAAGTATAAATTCATAGGTTAGACTTCTCATTGATTATATGATGTATTAGAATGCAAGTGTGTGTACCTCATGTTCCTCTGATAAGGCCTTTTCGTTTCCTCCGTGGGCAAGTTGTGAAGATGGTGGTGTCGCAAGTGTCTGATAAATTTCAATTAGGAAGTAAATTAGAAAGGTTGATATTGTATTGATTGTTTTATGCAGTAAGCTGTAAGAGTAAACTGTCGATGTTTATACCTCATGTTCCGTCGATCGGAGCTTTTGTTGTTCTCCTGAAGTTTGCTCTGTTGGTGGTTTTGTTGCAGTTGAGTTGATATGCTTATCGTTGGTCAGTGGCAAGGCAGCTAATAGTCCCGCGTCCGTCATGTATTCGGTGAATTTCACTTGGAAACAGTAATGGTTTCTGTCCATTGTGTTGTCGTCCAAGATTATTGTGACGATGAATTTCTTGTCCACAAGATTTAGTAATTCACTTGGTGTGTCTTCGTTTCTTAGTCTTTTCTCTTCTAAGAGATAATCCGCTTCCTTCCCAGTAAGGATGTTGCCTTGCTGTCCGAAGAAGATGAATTATGCGAACGTGGTATTTTCTTCTTCGGGTGCATTTGCATCTATGCCATAGAGACAAATCTTGTATCTGTTGTAATTGATGTTAGTTTATAGTGTTGTGCAATTGCTGATTCAGTAATTAATAAATTGTGAATGAATTGTGTAAAATACCTTGGAGCAGGCTTTGGTTGAGTGCAATTGCACCTGTCGTTTTTGAGCCCCCTCCAGCATTGTTTGCATGCCATGTACCACCAATTATCATTTCTTGTGATTACTTTAGTTATCTTTATTTGTAGTTTATAGTACTGGCCCTGCAAGTTACATAAAGTGATGTGTTTCAGAAAGGATCTAAATATTGTTGTTCAGGAAATAAAAATAGAGTGATGTGTTTCAGAAAGCAGCTAAATATTGTTGTTCAGGAAATAAAAATAGTGGGCGCAATGTTAAAATACTATGATTTTATCAGGGTGAATGGCTGATAATTCTGTTATTGTTGCAGACGTTGCTTGGCCTCGATTCTGTGAACCTGTGCGTATCTCAATTTGATGGCACCTTGTAGAAGATCTGAAATATTGTGAAAGTTATTAGCAGCTATAATGCACGGAGGACTACCCAAAAATAATTACTTATATGGATTGTTTCTATTGGGTTTACCTTTCTAAAATAGCTTCTGCTTCAGGAATAGTTGGATTTATGTACCATCGCATTGCCTGAGTTGACTTAAATGCCAAGTTTCCTGTACCAAAAATACGACAGGTAATTTTTATTTTTTATTTAGATTGTATGTGATGAACATAAATGAATGATAAGTATTTACCATTAAATTCATCTACTGACATGGCAACAAAGAGAATTATAATAGGTTCTTGCGTAGACCACCGCTGTAGCCTATCTGCATCAAGGTCGTCTGCTAGTTTTCCCCAAAGTGTTACAACTGCAGGTGTTCTGGAAAGAAATATCATTGTTTCAGTGGAGGAATGACAACACAGATTGAGGATCGATGGAAGTCAGCACATACTGTCCGTCTGTGATATGGATTTGTCGTCTATGGTCTGTTGATCCACCGCTTGGCATAAGTATTCCTGTGATGCTAGTGACTAATCCAACCACATCTGCATGCACAAGTCGGATTAAATTGTAAATAAGTTGCAAGAAATGGACAATGATAAAGTGAAAACAGAACTTAAAATTGACTGACCTGATAACAAATCAATTTGTTTAATACGGCTTTGATATTGTGATATGGGGTAGGAGGTGTATGCATGCTTGGGAAAATTTATTGGCTGAGGCACAATTGGCTCGATAACAGTTCTGTGCGCAAATTGTACTTTCCATGGATGATTTACTGTTTTGTATTTTTGCCTTGGATATGTAACTTGATAAGCGCTAAGCTTATAAATTGTTCCTTCAGAGCTCTTATTTTCGAACATTTGCATCTTATCTTTTGGAATTGTGCCTTCCATTGTCCCGCCCTGAAAAGGAAATAAGTATGTTATATCTTGTTAGGTGTGACAAACGTATGCTAAAAGTAAATAATGATAGATCGAGGTTGACCTGAGAATCTATCATAACAAAGTTTCTGCCGAACAGTTCGCTGTGGTCAGGCTTCCAATGGTCCCATATTCTTGTAATGCGGACAGTAAGGATGCCTCTACGGGAATATTTTGTAAGGTCTTTGAGCAGCATTTCTTCCATCTATGGAATTTTAAAATAGTTATGTGAAAAAGTTGATCAGTAGATCAATAAAATTACAGTACTTGAGAAACTATGAAAATAGTTACAAAGATCGTGTAAGTATAAACGAATGCATCTTCAATGTATGTATTTCTTTGAAAACAAAGTGTTGAAACTAAAGAAATAGTTCTTTTTTTGGTCGATGTGTACGCTGGATACATTTTTGAGAGGCACAATAAGTTTTAATTAAGCAAGACTGACATTGGTTGAAGTGGGAGTAAGAAATAATTAGCATGTGAGCCACTTGTGCAAAAGCAAATGGATTCGTCCACCTCCATGGAGTGGTGCCTTCATGCATTGCTCGGCTATCAGTGTCGCAGATGGCGAATGCTTAGCAGGCCGACGGCAAGGCTCCGATGGCTGTGGGTACAACTTGTCCGCTAGGAGAGAAAAAAAAGAAGGCAAAGGGAGCCGGCGGTCGCGACAGAGCAAGAAGAGGTCGGCGGCAGTATAGCAAAAAGGGGGAAACATGTGTGGGGAATTTTCTTAGAGTAACAGCGGCACAAAAGAAAAGGTTAAAGAGTTGGCTGACCTCCATGGATGAATGCAAGAGCTCTTGATGAGCAGATTAGTCTCAGCCCCGGATGAAATCGCCTGACCGAGGTAAGCAGGAAAGGGGAGTTTAGGCAGGGCAAGAGGAACATATAGGCGGAGAGTACAGAGGAAATCACCAGGCGGTGGTACAGATAAACTACAGAACGCAAGGGGACGCGTGTATCAACTGTGCAAGACACGTGTGTAGGGGTAAAAGAAGGTTGTAGTTCCATTGTTAAGCGGTGGGGAGGGACTGTCTTGTGGCCCAGCTTTTTTGTAGGCCCAGCCGACAGTGGAAGGCTAAGAGAGCATACATGGTAGCAGGCCTTTTTTGTGCTGACGGCCCACAGAGACTGCTCAGAATAAAAAAAGGTTGAGTGACTTAGAGACGTATTGTATTTCTCTCTTCAGAGATGGAATTCCCCATTGCGTGAACAGTTGCTGTTCTTCCAGCTTGCTGTAGTTGCGGAGCAATCTCGCTAGCGTTTCGGCTGGAATTGCATCCGGCGGCCGCGTTCTTGGGTCTGTGCTCGTTGACGCTTTTGCTCGCGGGGGCAAGATTGTGTCATGCCTGTAGCTGGAGCTGCTGCATGAGACATTTCTATACGCGAGAGGCTACCAATTTGTGATGCGTTATGGAGGCGGTGGTTGCAATTTAGCAGTCGACCGGTTTAATTCATTTAGATTTGTAAGGAGCTGAGCTTGTACTTGTTCGATTTACATCTACCATTATATCATGTATTTTGGAGTTGTCAAATTTACCTGTTGTATGTACACTTTTCTGTCAGCTAGTAAAATGTTCAGTCACTTTTTTTTAGGCGGTTAAATAATTAGTAAATTTTTTTGGTTGACCGTAATATTTTCTCTGCCGAGAGTGTCTAAACAAATGGTGAATTTGTAGTAATATGAATTTGTTCATTGCTGCAGAGGCAGTTGTGCAGCACTATTATGTTGGATGTTCTGTTTTGTCAGAAGATAGCATTTGACGGTGCTTTTTCCAGTGGAGTTAATATCTAATGGCAGGCCAATTTTCATCTTGGATCTGGTATGTACTACACTCTTTGTGTGTCCAAATTAATTGAGAATGTGCTTCTGTAATGAAGTTTGCAGTATAAGCAATCTAAAAACAGCTGCCAGTCATGATATGGAACAGATCTTATGCTTACAGAAGTTCTTGGTGTGGGTAGCTAATTAACATACATGCACGGATATATCTCATCACAAACACCAAAATACATTATCTTAGGTCTAGTTTTGTACAAAAAGGCGAACTGATAAAGCGACTCCAATAAGGGAAGGGTGATGACGACGACATGCTTTTGTCTCGCTCGAGTGCTTGGAGTCGTCGCTAGCTAACAACCTGAAAAAAGGAAAGTGGAAAAAAATTAAAATTCTGTAATCACATAATTGATGGTGGAGAAGGTCTATCCAATCATATGTTTCTTTTCTGATTATTTACCGAGAACTCATTATTTCCTTGTTTAGACGAACCGGTGAAGCGAGTATAACTTCCAAAAGGTAGTCTTGGGTGCAAGTCTTATACTGGAAATCTGAAAAAAAAAGGAAAAAGAAAAGGGAATCTCAATGAAAAAAAATACAACAATAATAACAACTTAAAAGCAAACAATTAGGCAAAGGGAAAACTTTGCCTGACTTGATAATTCTTTTGTAACTGTTCATAGAGCATTAATTATTTCCTTATAAACAATATTTGTAGTAATATTTGTTGGAACACCGTTTGGATCTTCAATCAAGAGCTTTAACCCTTGGCGTGAAGCCACTCTTGAGACAGCGACATATAATTGTCCATGAGAAAAAACTGGATTTGGAAGATAAACACATAGCTTTGCAAGTGTCTGTCCTTGACTTTTATTAATGGTCATTGCATAACATAATCGAACTGGAAACTGACAACGTCGGAGAGTGAATGGCCACTTAGTACTCGGTGCATTTAGCACAATTCTGGGGATGCAGACACGTTGCCCTTTATTGGATCCAGTAATGACTTCTCCTTCAAATACTCTCTCGCCAAGTTTAGTTATCAATAGTCGTGTTCCATTGCATAAGCTAAGAGATTGATTCATGTTTCTCAGTAACAGGACAGGGATGCCAACTTTTAAACCAATTTCATGTTCTGGAAAATTATTGATAGATATTGAATGAAGCAATTCCGGTGGAAATAAAATATCTGCATCTCCGACATGGTCGGTAGTCTTTGAAATAGAATCACAGCTTAAGTAAATTTTAGAACAACCAGGCACCCGTTTGTAAACAGAGTCATTGATGTCATCAACTACTGAATTAGTTGGGCACACAATGGCACGCTGTGCAAAGTAAGATGCATCAGAATAGTTGAAGAAGAAGGAATCGTACACATACTCAATAGCAGCAGACATGTTCTCTGATGGTGGTAGCAGAAGCATGTCATCAGGAATGCACACAGGATGGCTAGAAATTTCTCTTAGTCCCGATGATCTAGTTGTAGAAGATTCACCAGCCACAATACCATTACCAACATCTTGTACCCACTGAGCAAATTCTGCCAACTCTTTGCGCAAGGATGAAGACAAATTGGGTGAAGAAAGGCGCATGTTAGTGTGTAATTTTAGTACTTTCACATGTCTCCATAGAGGTGGCATAACCAAAGAAGATCCAATAATGTCATTTTTACTACCACCTTCGACAACAGGCAAGATTTGCTTGAAATCACCACCTAGCACAACAACTTTGCCTCCAAAAGGAAGAGTAGAGTTACTGCTATCATTTGCTGACAATATATCTCTAAATGTCCTATCAAGGGCTTCAAAACAGTGTCGATGAACCATTGGAGCCTCATCCCACAAAATCAAACATGCTGCTTCAATTAGATTTGCATGCTCAGAACCTCGAGAGATAGGACAGTGGCTATCACTATGTATATCAATAGGTATTTTAAAGCGAGAATGTCCAGTCCGTCCACCCGGCAACAACAATGATGCAGCTCCTGATGAAGCAACATCAAGTACAATAGGTCTATCTGATCTTAGGGTTGTGATAATTGTGTTCCATAAGAATGTTTTGCCTGTTCCACCATGGCCTGAAACAAAATATACCCCTCCAACACGTTGATCAATGGCTTGCATTATCTCAGTATATATATTTTTCTGATCATCATTTAATTTCTGGCGTAAAGCTTGAGATTCGAATAATAGAGCATTTGTATCATAGCTGAGTTCTTCAGCAATTAGCCTATTGATATGCTCTTTTCTCCTGTTTATACACCGTGTAGTAATATTAAAAGATGACAGAGAAGCTCCATTCTGTGCAAACATCGAAGATAGTTCTTCTAGTAGGTGATCTTGTAGCTGCTGCGGTGGCACGTCGTGCCCACTATTTCCAATTGCGGAAGATAGCCTATATGATATATCTTCTGCCATACTGGGCCAATACTTGTCGAACAAAGCACGACCACCAGTGACTTGACAATGCAGAAGAACTGTCATGAAAAGGTGCCTTAACTGAAAAGGAGTAGCCCACACAATGGCTTCATCAAAAAGTTTGAACCATTCATTGTCATCTCCGACTAAGCCCCGAGCCTGGCAAGCCTCTTTATAAGAATCGTAGAGAACACCATTGTACCATCTGAGATCCTCAAAGCAAGTAGCACCAGTGACGACCATTAGTAACATCCGTAGAAAAAATAGCTCTCCAGTTGCAGGATGTACATGATAGATCCGGCCAATTCTGCCACCTAATTTTTGATGTCGTTGCCTGTTCGTCCACATCTTTTCAGAATTATCCCAAAACCATTCTGATGGAAAGTTCAAATAAGTTAAAGTCCGAGCATCTTCGTGATCTTGATTGGCAACGAACCATTCTGTAAGCATTGTTTTATGTATATTGGGATTGTGAAGTACTCTATGCAAATCAGAATCTTCGTGGAAAATCAATCTATTCATGCCTGGAAGATGAACAACTAATCTCTCAACAGAAGGTTGTCGGCCATGTATGTCAAAACCAAACATACGGGAGAATGCCTCGCAAGCACAAAGATACCTGCCATTAGAAAATAACCAAAGGAGTTAGTAAGGCATTGTAGGGTAAACACCAAAGCAACAAATCGAGAAACCGGAAAAACTCAGAAAACTAAGCACCTGCATTTAATATATTCCAAAATTTCATTTCTTCCAGATGGCTCTTCCGTATCAACAAATGCTGGTGATTGGAACATTGGTTGAAATCTAAAGCGAGCAACATCGTGGCCCTTATGTAGATATTTGAACAAATACTTCATTAGATTGGTTTTGTTGCACCATTCAACCTTTATATGAGCTTGTAATATTTTAAGTAGTTCAAGATTATGGGGTACAACCCATCGATTATCTAGCTTAACTCTTCCTTTATCTCTCAGAACAAAATGGCCTGTATCACGTCTACGATATACAGGAAAACCTTTCTCATCAACCAGTGTTTCTTCATTAAATTCTTTTGGAAAATGTTTAGAACAAACACCATTCTTCATACAGGCAGAATGCACATTAAGTTCTCCACATGGACCGTGTATCATAAATTCATCCACAAGTGCATAACCCAATGGATCACTTAGGGGATCTGGAATCTCGGCAGAAATAAAGCTATCAATTAGAGAAGCAGAAGCCTCACGGACACCACATGTCAACCAAAATAAGGTGTGGGTATGAGGAAGGCCCCTCTTTTGAAATTCCTGTACATATAAGTCTGTGCAGTATGAAATACAACAGTTAATAAAGAGGCAGGCGTAATGTAAAAAAATAGATGGAAAGTGGCAAAAACCAAAAAGTGACATACGCTTACATGCTCTGATAGGACCGAAAAATTTACCACATTTGACGCCGTCAAGGAAATCATTGTATTTCATATTAAAAACACGCGTGACAATATCAGGCCGATCCCTGCTAGTTTGCCCAGGCTCACATGCAAGAGCATCAGTAATTTCTTCCCATTTAGGATTACATGTGAATGTAACAAAAAGATCAGGAACCCCATATTCACGACAAATTGCCATTCCATCATGATAGTTCTGAGCCATATAGCGAGGGCCCCCAGTAAAGCTTGAGTGCAACATATATTGAACACCTATATTTTTTCCAGTAGTGTTGCCCTCACCCATAGCATCGGTAATTCCCTGGTAAGTTTCTGAACGTAATTCTTTTTGATGAAGGAAATGGTAAGACAGACGATCTACTTCCACACATGAATAAGCATTAACAGCAGCCTGATGGCTAAGTCGTCCACAACATGTGTAAGGATTAGGCTCATTTGCACGATAATGGAAATAATATGAATAGTATTCCAACATAGAAACTTTCTTTCGTTTAGAAGGAGCAGAGGAAGATCGCCGGCGAGGTCGATGACGGGCAGGTCGAGTATCCTCATAGGGTATGCCGACATGGAATCCTTTATCACCATAAGGAAAAAGAAGAGGATACTGAAGTGGCATCAGCGACGGATTAAGATGAGAAATGTGCTCCAAATTTCCAGACACTGCTTCAACAACAACATCAAACTTATGACATTGGGGAGTAAGATCTCCAACAATGAGAGCAGCAACCTCGGAAGCAATTGGACCAGAATACCGATTACCATGAAAACCACCCTCATCTCCATAAAACTGTATTCTCATGTCCGGAACATCTTGATCATGCAATCTTGTGCGGGCCATCCTGTACATTTTTGCATAATGGTTGTACAAATCAAGCATTTCCATGAGAGACTGCACAATAAATGGATCTGGTTCAGAAGGTCGATGATATCGATTTTGTGCACTCGATTCACCATTTTCTTGACCAAAAACGTCCATTCTACGGACCAATTCATCAGCTGAATCAACAATATATAATTGGGCATACTTTGGGGCTCCATCAAGTGGCGGCAAAAGTGAACCAATACGATGGTATACAACACCACACATTTTGAACACGTAAGGGGCATTTCCTGTATTGATACTGTTGTCAATATCTGCCCCAAGAGAAGTAAAGCAAAACATGGAATTGTACTGCCTGATCGTTCGCATAAATTCTTCAGATGCAGCATCACCGTTGAAGCGCATTAATTCATTAAGAGGATATGGCCAATCAGGAAATATAGGCAAGGACACTTTTCCACTACGGCAACAGGCATTACACACAGGCAAATCATACCGGCTAGCTCCATTGTCTTTACAGCGTTCATGATACCAAAATAGAGCACTACATTTGCCGCATACATATTCAGGACCTCCATAGTATGAACGCTTTCGATAAATTTTCTTTAGGAGGTCAGTAGTATCTTTAGAGAAAGGAGGTCCCGAACAGCGGACTACAACCAAGAAGCAAATAAATCAGGCATTACATAAACAGGAAGGAGGAAATAGAAAGGGCAAAAAAATGTTCAACAACAGAAGCTGATAGATAGTATAATTGAACTGGTAAATAGGAAAATCAGAGGAAGAGCCGAACCAACCTTCAATTTCGCTGGAGTAATAACCTGCCAGAATTTTGCGCTTACGCCTATTGGCAGCGGCCTCGGCACGGTCAACCATAGGCAAGGGGGCAACTACGATATCAGTAACCAAAAAATAACAGATGATCAATCATCGGCGACGAAGCAGCTACGATAAAAAACTATCATTTAAATGAAACAAAGAAAGCAGGAATGAAATTAAATGTAGATGCAATAATAATACCTACCTAAAGGAGTAAACCGGTTCGAGAAATTAGGACGGCACCCAGATATATAAGTTGAAGCGTTGTTTGACGTATTCGGAACTCGACGCCGACGGACAGGCGGTGGAGGTGTTTCTGATGGGACAGAAGTGTGACCATGATAATCAACCAACCGAAAAGAGAACAAAGAATCTGCGTGTGAAGCAGCAGTAGCAGCAGCTAGACAGCCTAGCAAATAGAAAAAACAGCACGAAAAATAAGATCAAGAAACAAACATCAATAGAGAAAAACAGTAAATAAGAACAAAAAAAGAGAAGATCACCATCAGAAGAAATAACAGGCCGCTTTCCTTCACGTATCTCTTGACGACGTCGCTGCAGGGAAGACGGTCCTGCAAGAAGAACAACAATAATCAGTACTAAATAAAAATTCAGGAAAATAGCAAGAATAGTTTGTAATAAAAAGGGAAGTGAGGGAAAGCATGGAGACCTGCATCAGGGGCAGCAGATGTGGATGGAATCGAAGACAGCCGAGGAAAACCAATTTGATCAGCCGAAATACGATGGGCTCCCGCGGACGGAACTTGAGAGGGCGCACGTGATCGCGCACGTGCTGATGGACCAATATAAGGTTGTCTTCCAGGGGGAGCATCATTCGGTGCATTTAATCCTCTGGATTGAAAAATCAAATCAGTAGTAGGTAGTAGTAAGTAGGCCGAAGAAAGCAAATGAAGAGAAGGAAGAGGTGACCGGGAAGCATCAGTATGAGAGGCAAAGCATCCACGGCCATGGCAGGAACTTTGAGAACGGCCGTGCCGGCCGCCACGGCTGGTGCCAACAGGGAGACGGGCCATAATGGCGGAAAGACCGGAGGAGAAGAAGAGAAAAGGGAGACGGACATCCCAAATACCATCCTATCGAGAACTCCCTAGAAAATCTCAACGCATTACCTTAGAAGTGGAGGCATGTATACGTGGTAAACAACCGGAGCAACACATGCAAGAGGAGGAAAAGTTAAACACGTGGCTGGCACATATCACGTAATACATTTTTTTTTTCGAAAAGGGGAGTAAAACCCCGGCCTCTCATCATGACGATGCACACAGCCTTTTATTAAAGAAGTCTCAGAGTAACATAGTAAAATGTATTACAAATCAAGGATCGCTCAAAGTTGAGACCAAAATCAACCAGCGAAACAAAGTGGCTAAGTAGACATATAGCAAACTAAGCATCCTGTAGTCGACTAATATGCCGCCATCCAGCCCGGGACAAGATATCCTGAGCAACCGTCAGGAGATGGGTGCATCCAGAATCCATAGCATCCCTCTGCACCTGAGGAGAAAGGAGTGCTCATAGCTATACCCAATGAACCACCATATGGATAACCTGCAAGATATTAAAAGATTTTTGTTTGTTAAACACTAGATTATTTCTGCATCTCCATATTGACCAAAGTAAGGCCGAAACACCTATGCGAATTCGATCCTTAGAATTTTTGTCAACTCCATTCAACCAATTGCCAAACATATTAGTAATATTCGTTGGAGGAGGGAGATCATAAGAGAAATAAACGATGCGCCATAAAATCTTAGCAAAAGGGCATTCAATGAAAAGATGCTCTACCGTCCCCTGTTCCCCACAAAAGACACATTTTGTACAGCCTTTCCACTTCCTCTTAACTAGATTATCCTTAGTCAGAAGGACTTTGTTGCTTAAGAACCACATAAAAATCTTTATCTTCAAAGGGATTTTAAGTTTCCAAAGATACTTTCTCAAATAAGGTGTGTGGCCATTCATTAGGTCTTCATACATTGATTTGACCGTGAAAATACCCGAGGTAGTGAGATTCCAGACAAACTTATCTTGTTCACTATCAAGAGAGATTGTCATTAAGCGCCTACAAAGATTCAACCAAGCCGTCCATTTATTCCCATTTAGTAACTGTCTGAAACTAATATTCAGGAGCGCTTGAGACAACACACTTGCAACAGTAACATTCTTATGCTGCACAATGTTATAGAGGGCCGGATACTGCCGCGCTAGACTAGTGTCACCCAACCAAACGTCTTCCCAGAACCTAACACTAGTACCATCTCCCACTTGAAAATGGCCCCTAGAAAAGAACTCATCTTTCACATTCATGAGTCCCTTCCAGAAAGGAGAGTCTGTTGGTTTGACTTGAACCTCAGATAACGTTTTTTGGCTTAGGTATTTATTTTGAAGGAGTTCTTGCCATACACCTTCCTCATTAATAAGCTTGAATAACCATTTACTCAATAAACATTTGTTTTTTATTTCCAAAACTTCTATTCCAAGGCCTCCTTGATCTTTAGGACGGCAAATAATATTCCACTTGGTTAATCTGAATTTTCTTTTTTCTTCATCACTTTGCCAGAAAAACCGAGATCTATAATAGTCTAGCCGTTTTAAAACACCCTTTGGTATTTGTAAAAAGGATAGCATAAACATGGGCAAGCTAGTTAACACAGAGTTTATAAGGACCAGTCTATCACCATATGACAACATTTTGCCCTTCCAGCAGCCCAATTTGCCTTCAAAGCGGGTTTCAACTGGGTACCAATCTGAGTTTCTAAGCTTTCTATAATGAATGGGTATCCCAAGATACCGGAAAGGAAGTGAACCAGCCTCACATCCAAAAATGTGTTTGTATTGCTGTTCATCCTCCTTTGCCTTTCCAAAACAGAAGATCTCGCTCTTATGAAAATTAATTTTCAATCCCGAGAGTTGTTCAAAAATGCAAAGGATTAGTTTCATATTAAGTGCCTTCTGAAAGTCATGTTCCAGAAATAAAATGGTGTCATCAGCATATTGTAATATTGATAAGCCTCCCTCAAACAAATGAGGTATGAGCCCACCCACTTGACCATCCTGTTTTGCACGCTCAATAAGAATAGTAAGCATGTCTACTACAATATTGAAAAGCATCGGCGACAGGGGGTCTCCCTGTCTCAAACCTTTTAGTGTCTGAAAATAGCGTCCAATATCCTCATTGACTTTGACCCCTACACTCCCATATTGCACAAAATCTTTTATAAAGCGGCACCATTCAGGTGCAAAACCCTTCATACGCAAAGTTTGCTGGAGAAAAGACCATTTGACCTTGTCGTATGCCTTTTCAAAATCGATTTTAAATAAAACGCCGTCCATTTTTTTAGACTGAAGCTCATGAATAGTCTCATGGAGGATGACTACCCCTTCAAGAATATTTCGCCCAGGCATGAATGCCGACTGGGTGGGCTCAATCACATTCGGAGCAAAACCCGTTATGCGATTAGTTCCAACCTTGGTGAATATCTTAAAGCTAACATTTAACAGACAAATCGGTCTGTATTGTTGGATTTGAACTGCGTTTTCCTTCTTAGGCAGGAGGGTGATAATACCGAAATTTAATTTGAAGAGGGGCAACTCTCCCTTGTGTAATTGATCAAACAATGCCATGAGGTCTTCCTTTAGAATTTCCCAGAACTTCTGGTAGAATTCAGCAGGGAAACCATCCGGGCCTGGTGCCTTATTATGTTCCATCTGTGAAATAGCTTCATGCACCTCCTTCTCAGTAAAAGGAGCTGTGAGGATACTGTTTTCCACATCAGATAGCTGAGGTATATCATGATTTACCTCTTCCATCATTGAAACATTAGATGGCGCAGGCTTCCCAAAAAGCTTTTTATAAAATTCGGTGATATACACCCGTAGATTTTCCTCTCCAGTTATAGTTCCTTCTTCTTGTTCTAATTGGAAGATTTTCTTTTTCCTCTTCTTCCCATTAGCAATCAAATGAAAGTATTTGGTGTTATTTCCCCCTTCCTGAATATGTTTAACTTTTGCTCGTTGTGCCCATTTAGTCTCTTCATCCCTTCTTAACTTAGAAATATGCTCATTAGCATTTTTTAAAACAGCTCTCTCTGCTTCACTTAAGGGATTAGTCTCAGCTTTAATATCTAACTCATCAATGATTAACAAAAGTCTTTCTTTTTCTTTCTTATATTTTCCACTCATGTTTTTTGCCCAACCTTTCAAAAAACGACGCAGATGGCGAATTTTATTTTGCCATCTCTCCATAGGATTCCTACCTTCCGTTACCTTAGCCCATTCAGCCGCTACCATCTCATAGAAACCTTCTTGTCTAAGCCAAAAAAGTTCAAAGGAGAATCGTGGCTGATTTCCATTATGGGCTTTGATCCCGGAATCAATTAAGAGAGGGGTGTGGTCTGACCCAGCCCCGGTCCGACAATAACGAGTGGGAACTTTTGTTCCCAGTCCACACTTGCTAGAATTCTATCCAGCTTCTCGAAGGTTGGGTTGTCTGTTCTATTTGCCCAAGTAAATTGTCTACCTGAGAGAGCAATCTCTCTCAAATTTAGCTCTTGAATGATAGCATTGAAAACAAAAGGCCAGTGCGCATTAAAATTTTCTTTGTTCTTTTCATTTTGATTTCTCATAATATTGAAATCCCCTCCTACCAACATAGGAAGCGACTGCAACTCACACATGCGGACCAGCTCAAGTAAAAAATCTCGCTTCTGTGCATCTTGGGCAGCCCCATAGACCGGCACAAAAATCCATTCAAAACCGTCCCTCTTGCATTTCATGTGCATGCGCACCGAGTAGTCCCCTGTTGTCACGTTCAGCACATCCAATGTGTCTGAATTAATGCCAACTAAAATACCACCCGATTGACCATGAGGTGGTAGGCAAAACCACGTAAAATTGAAACCGGCCGCAAGTTGAGTTAAAAAAGCAACCGTGAAATTAGATCTTCCTGTCTCCAACAAGGCAATAAAATCCAATCTATACTCACGAATCGATTCTTTAACAAAAATGTGCTTAGAGGGGTCACCAAAACCTGCACTATTCCATGTCATGCCCATTAGATTCTGCATTATTAATAGATTTTTTTAGTTCTCTTCCGGTTGCTTTTCCGGATATTCATAGTATCATAGACCTTTCTCTGTCTAGTTTTTTTTTTCTTTAATCGGAGGTAATGGATTGTTCATTAATTCATTTAACTCAAGATCATCTGACTCATCAGCTACAAGTCCTCACACAAATTTGAAACACTAGACATCATTAGATTTGAAGGACCCTCATCTTTTTCCGTAGTTTCTTCTAAATTCTTTTTCAGAAAATGCAAATTTCGAATCTCCTCAACCCCTTTAATGTTTTCAATTGTTTGGACCACTTCATCAAAATCCTTCCCTAGACAAACTCCTATACGAGAGGCTCTACCAATAATTTCAGCATGTGGCATGTGAATAAAAGAAAGTTTGGAGGGTTGTTTAGTACCTGAGAGGGTTGCCTCAACGCATTGCTGAGCTTGCTGCATCGCCCTTGCCATCTGAGTGTCATCAGCATTTGCTTGAGCACGAATGCGTGGGCTCGATCGCACCTCAACATTAGCCGCTTGAGGGATTCCTCCAAAGGCTATAACCTCCTCCAGCGAGGGCCTCTTTACTTCCTTCAACTTCTCGGAGACAAAAGGCACCTCATCATCACGTGATGCAGAAAACGCTCCAGTGAGCCTCTCCGACGACTGTGGCATATGCACCTCCACACCATCTCGCTTTGTAGAGAGTCCGGTCTCTGTAAGCACATCCGATCCCGCCATAGGCTGCTGTGTCGTCAGCCACGTGTCGAAGCTAGATTCGCCGGCATCCTCGGCCTGGCATCCTGTCAGCATGACGCTGCTCACCGCAGGGCCAACCACGACAGACGACCTCACCAGCGCGCCATCACCGCGCCCACACGCGGCAGCCTGGTATTGGGCGGTGGAGTGCGGGAACAGCTCTCCCTGGCGCGCCACCAGCTGGTTTCCGCCGACGAGGATCTCCTCCAAACCCGGGGCAGATTCCCTGGCGGCAATCATTGGCGTGGGAACGCGCGTTTGGGTGGGATCGCGTGCCGAATCAATTTCGACGACCGCGCCACTTTTGTCCTCTTCATTTGTCTGCCTACTGCCCACAGTAAGCCCTTCAACTATTTTCACAGGAGAAGGAGGGAAATCTCCAAAGATGATGGAAATATGTTGAGTATTTGAACCATTGCCGGCGCTCCCATTCCCCTCAGCCAGAACACTGGGGTTTTGAACCACGGCTGGTGCAGTATTATTCTCCACCTCCATATCAGTGGCAGCATCCTTACCCTTGTCTCCCTTGTCATCATGTCCATTACCTCTTCCACCATTGACATTATCATCATCTCTCAAAGTTCTGTGCCCCTGAGCGTTAGGAGTCACACTTTCTACTTCAAAATGAAGTCTGTAGAAACCTCCCTTGATTATGACATCCATTGTGGCTGGAATGAGAGTGTGATCCATACAACCTATTCTTGACCTCAGTATTTTATGCTTCCTAGTAAAAGGCATGTCCACTTCTAGAGTCTTCCCAAAAAGAGATCCCAGCGCCCAAAGAGTTAGGAAGTCCTTTCTAACATCAGCTGGGAGGCCTTCTACACGCACCCAAACCTCAGGTAACATGTATTCAGGCTCCTCCATCACTGCCCACTCATCAAAAATAAGATCAGAAGCTCTCAGGGGCACAGGGTATGTTTTGAAGTGTTTCATACGCTGTACTTCAGTTTTGCTCGGGAACCTGACCTTGAACACATTGCCATGATAATGCATAACCTCCCATTGGAAATTCTCTGACGGCACAATCCATTTGAGTTGTTCAATAATCTCTGGGATTGTCATGGCATCCCCTTCCACCGTGACCTTTGCCATTTTGGCATTTTCCACCTTGGGCCGAAATGAACCCGAGAGAGGAAGTTCAAAAAACATTAGCGCCTCATTGGCATAGCCATACATCGTCACAGTTGGTTTTGGAGCTTGCAACAAATGACATGCAGGTGTAGCATGGTGAATGGACTCACATATATCACATATTGGAACAGTGCAATCATCAATGAAGTGCCCTGCTTGCTTGCATCTAAAGCAAACGTCGGTTTTCTTCTTCTTAGCCTGATTGTTCTCATCGGCACCAACAGCGACAGGCACATCCGCCACTTGCTTCATCGGCTGAGGTTGGTCAACAACCATAGGCCCCACATCTGCCACCGGAAGAGGAGCCCCCACTGGAACGACCGGGGCCGCCACCGGCGGTGGTTTGATGATAGATCCTCCAGACGCCGCTGTCACGGCAGCCACTACCGTCTCGACAGTCTTCTGAATTAGATTTTGATCAATGTCACCATCACGTATGGCCCCAGACCAGGCCTGTATTTGTGAACAGGATTGTGAGGAAAAAAACTCAAAAAAACAGGGAAAAGCAAAAGCTTAGCGCTTTAGTATTGTTACTTATGAAGGAATTAGAAGAAGGTACTCACTACTCACAGTCAAGCTCCTCCCAACATTGTGTCACCACACTCAAGCCAACCTCGTCGTCAAGGAGATAAAACGATATTTAGTAAACAGCTCTAGTTCAACATCGACAACCTCCTCCTAACTTTTTGTCATCACACTCAAAATATCTAGTAAGTAGCTAAATATCTTGTGCAAAACAATTCTTCCACAGTAAGGTCATAAACTGTCAATCAGAACCAGATAAAACAACTATATGGTACACCCATGCTTACACAAATTGAAGAAGAGACACTCACACACGCTCACCAAGATCATTGTCTGAATGTAGGAGCCAAAGAAATATCGAATAATGGCAAAAGGAGAAAAGGGCAACCACACGTTTGGCATGCTAGTACAATAAAAAATATCTGGAGAATTCCCTCCAAAGGTGACATTCGCACACACAGAAAATATCACCAAAGATGTAGCACACAAAGAAGGAAATTATTTTCTGAGTTCTGATCCGTAAATTTCACAACTAAAAATAAGCAAGATAGAGATGTACTGCACTACATAGAGCAACCAAACAAAATTAGTCCGGATCGGTTATTTGGTTTATACTCATTGCCTCATTGGTGCAGATGTAAAGATTAAGGTGGTAGTGAGGAATTAATACTCACCATGGGGACAAGTAATTAGCCTCTCTGCATTCTTCGGCTTCACATCTACTATTCGAGTTCTACATTCAAAAATAAAAAGAGAAACCTTACAAATTGTCTATCTTGCCCTAGTATTGACTAATCTCAGTTTTGAAATCCCAACTCAATACCTGATGGGTGTTGCATCATGATTGAAATTCTAAACAGCCCTGCCTTGTACTAACCTCCACTAGTAGAAAACAGGGTACTAGTCCCGGTTCCAGAGGGCCTTTAGTCCCGGTTCTGAAACCAGGACAAACCAAACGGGACTAATACCCAAAACCTTTAGTCCCGGTTTGCTTACGAACCGGGACCAAAGGGGCTCCACGTGGCCGCTGCGGGGCGCCCAGGCAGGAGGACCTTTAGTCCCGGTTGGTAACACCAACCGGGACCAAAAAGCAGCCACGCGTCAGCAGCTCGCAGGCGCTGCGATTTTTTTTTGGAAGGGGGGTTTTGGAGGGTTAATTTAGGGTTTCATATTGTGTTAGCTAGCTAATTGAGAGAAGTGACCTCTCTTTCTCCGTGCTTGATCGACGCTAGCTACTATACATATAAAGAGAACTCGACGCTAGCTAGTAAGCAAATGAAGGAAACCATTAATTACACAAGATCGTCATGAACATATATAGAGAGAAGTGACATCTCTTTCTCCGTGCTTGGTCGAACAACAAGTTTTCGTATATCTATCCGACGGTACTACATATGTACAATATAACATCTCTTACAATCCCTAACATCATCTACCTAAGACCATTGCAATTCCACATGGTATTTTCCGTGTTCAGGTATGACGTGGTCAAGAAAGAATCCCGCCAATTCCTCTTGAATTGCTCGGATGCGATCATGTGGTAGGAGTTCATCCCGCTTCTGCCAGATCTAATTTAAAGAAGGGGGTCAATACATATATATGAATGAAACTCAACACAATTGATGGTAATATATAAAATAAAATTGTGAATATTGTTTACGTACTTCAAATTGTTTCTCAGAGAATCCCCGCTCAGAGGTCGAGTAGCGAATGAACTCGCATACGTAGTATCTACATAAATGATTCCCGGGTGCCTGGTACAAGCACTTTACGAGAATAGAGTTCAATCAAACTGATAAGCAAGCATGATAATAGTACTGATGAAACTAGAATCAATGAGAGATGCGCGGAACTAGCTAGTACTACTTACTTTGGGGTATGTAAATCGCAGCTCGTTGTTTAGACCGGGAACCATTCTGGTGAACTTTTTCCAAACCCTGGCAGGCAAAGAAAATGATTACTTGATATCAGGAAATGAACGAAAGTTGCCGATATGGTCCCGGTATTGATTGAACTTACTTCTGGAGCATTGCAGCCATGTCCGCATAATACTCGGGATATTTACGTCTCGAGTCTAAGACAGTTACTAATGCCCCGTCAAGCTTAATGGATAGGAGAATAAAGTGGAAACTGCGCACGCATAACTCATCAATTACATTACTTAACCTCGAGTAAGCGAAACCGAATATGCACAAGACAGTAACACTCACTTGAAGTTGTAAGGAAATAGTATTTCCCTTTTGTTTTGATGTCTAAGGAACGCTTCTAGCAAGTTGTCCTCAGTATCTTTGGCTCTATTTTGTACCGACCATTCATTTACGGTATTTGGGCTAATGAACCCAATGTCATAGATTTGTTCTTTTTTGCATTCGACCATCTTCAATCTGCATAATATAGTGAGGATAATTATATATACATGCAATGAACGAGCTGAGCTAGAGACTTAATTATAGAAGTAATACTTACAGACAGTAGCAAGTCATGAGTTGTTTGTCGAGGGCCTCTTGATTGAATAACTGAAATAACTCCACAAATTCAACAGGCATCAGGTCGACTCCAATGAAGTCATGCTCTTTTTTAATTCCGACCATCAAACTGTCGGTCCCAGACTTCCTGCAGGTTTCCATGTACCACTCATGCAATTTTTGCATCATCGTTGTTAGATGAGGATGATCAGGTTTGACGAGAGGCTTTCCGTGCTCGTATCTAAAGTTCTCTACCTCAGCCATTTCAAACTGTACATCATCGCCCACGTAATCACCAAGAGTGGTACCGGGCAGTAGCACCGGATGATTAGCGATATCGCTAGACACCTTGAGCGGGGGCACGATTGCTTCTCCTGTTCGCCGAGCTGGGGAATTGTTTTCCCACTTCTTCGTTTTTTTTCTCTTGCAGCACTGGAAGTACTTCCCGACCGCCGCGCTTCATCATATGTCTTTTGAATACAGCGGTCATAGTTGGATTGCGGCAGAGGCGGTGGTGGTCGCTTCAGGGCATCCAGAGTGCGCTTCCCTTTCACCGGATCTACCGTTTCCTTCAGAGGTGGACGTTTCCGTGCAAAATGGGCCTTCACTTTGGCTTCACTGATTTCAGCGCTTTCCTTGTCAGTCCTCTCATATGGTAACTTTGGAAGAGGCTTGAGGCTTGGACCAAATTTGTATTTCTTCCCGCCTATTGTACTGCTAGCCGCCGGAGCGGCGGCGTCTCTCTTCCGCCGTTGCTGACGCGCCGGAGGAGGCGGAGTGCCCTGACGCGCCGGAGGAGGAGGAGGAGACGGAGTGCCCTGACGCGCCGGAGGAGGCGAAGGAGGAGGCGGAGTGCCCTGACGCACCGGAGGAGGAGAAGGAGGAGGCGGAGTGCCCTGACGTGCCGGAGGAGGAGGAGGAGGAGGCGGAGTGCCCTGACACGCCGGAGGAGGCTGAGTCTGCTGAGGCGTCCAGTTTGGAAGCTTGATGTACTCCTTTCTCCATAGGCAGGTACTCCTCAAAGCATTTTCCAGAAGAATAATATCCTCTTCACCTGTAGGGTTGTCAAGCTCCAGCCCCTCAAATCCATCCATTATTTCATCCACCGTCACAACAGCATAGCCATGTGGAATCGGACGGCAATGGAAAGTTCCCTCAGCTCGAGGAGGTACAACAGAGCCGACCGCCGCCTTGAAGGTTAGGTTCTGGCATTTCGTCATTAGCTCGCAATGTTCAGCCTCCGTGATACTATCCACGGGGTAGCGAGGAGCCGTGAAATCAGGCTGAACGAGCTGCGTGGAAGCCACGCAGCTTCTCCGCTGAGATGGTGGGGTAGCTTCTGGGGCAGCGTCGAAGGAAGGATCTTCGTGCCGCTCAGATGGTTAGCCGGTAGCTCGCTGGCTCTCAAGTTCCTCTAGTTTTGCTAATCTTGCACTGAGCTTCTGCATTTCGATTGCTTCCTGTTTCCTCTTTCTCTCTCGGCTTCTATAACCACCGCTGTCGGGAAACCCATGCACCCACGGAACGGAGCCTGATGTGCCTCGTGTTCGTCCAGGGTGTTCAGGATTCCCGAGGGCCTCTGTCAGCTCATCCTTCTCTCTGTCGGGAATGAACGTCCCTTCCTGCGCTGCCTTGATTGTTGCCTAAAGCTTCCGGAAGGGTATTGCAAGTTGCTCGTCCGTCCAAACACACTCCCCTGTTTCTGGGTCCAAAGTTCCCCCAACCCCGAAGAACCAAGTCCTTGAACGACCTGGCCAGTGCAATGTCGCTGGTTGGACATTCTTAGCAAGCAGGTCTTGCTCAGCTTTGTCCCACAACGGCCGGGCTTTGTAGTAGCCACCTGACCCCGTGTGATGGTGATACTTCTTCTTTGCAGCATTTTTCTTGTTTGTCAGTGACCTTTTCTTACCCTTCTCCGATTTCTTGTAGGCCACAAATTCGGGCCATTGATCTCTTATCTTCTCATATCGACCTCTGAATTCCGGAGTCTCGTCTTTCTCGACAAACTTTGTGTTCAACTCTTTCTTCCGGTTCCTGAATAGTTCTGCCATCTTCTTAAGAGCAAACGCCTTGACCTTTCGCTCTATAACTGGGTTATTCGGATCCTCCTCTCGCGGTAGGCTGAAATTTCTCATCAGCTCGGTCCAAAGATCATCTTTCAGTCTATCATGGACATAAGAAACTTCAGGGTCCTCATTATTCTTATTCCATTGATGGGTACCGATCGAGACAGAGTCCCTAACAACAACTCCACACTGATGTACAAATGCGTCCTTGGTCCGCTTGGGAGCAATCGATTGGCCATCTTTCGGGACTTCTGTGATCGTGAACCTTTCATCCGAGCGCAACCTTTTCTTCGGGCCTCGTCTCCTTACCTCGTCGGACTTTGCAACAGTTGAGGATCCCTCCTCCGTGATCATGATCTCCTTCCTCCGCCATTCGGTCACCGGAGCCGTCATGATCTCCTTCCTCCTCCATTGTTGGATCACCGGAGCCGTCATCCTCTCCTTCCTGACCATCGGTGTCGTTGAGATACGACAAGGGATCACCTCCGGCGCGGATTATATCCCCCAACAACTGTTCTTTTTCTAAGTCTCTGTGATCCATAGTTTCTGCAAATATTACACCATGGCAATATACAAACATGAGAGATGGATTAGTGGCAAACATGGACTTAATTAATATCACAACAAGGAATCATATGCATATGAGCAATGGATTAGTGGCAAACATGGACTTTATTTCTTTATTTCATTTGTTTCTCTATTTCAATTTTTTGTTTGCATTTTTCTAGAAAAAGTGATGGATTGTTTTTTCTTTGAAGTTTTAACACTTTAAATTTCTTTTTTTCTACGATAATGCCTAAACATAGACTCAAGATACGCATATAGTATTTATTCCAATCCATATTTGCAAAAAAAAATCATGCACTGTAGTTTATTCCAACCCCTCATGTCGAAGTTATCGGGGATATGTTGAATTCCCGAGAGAGTTAGGGGTGTTCTAACGCGGCACTACACGATATAGGTGAAGGGGGATAACATCCGGGAATGTTTTCCCGAAGTGTGCATTTTCGGACAGATGAAACGGAGGGGGACGGTTCCAGGTTCGCTATGCTAAACTCTAAATAAACTCTAATGTAGGTCATGGCTAGAACCACATAAGCCATACAAATATTTATGACGTCTATAAATTCCATGTATAACAACAAAAATATTATAAAAGTATCTATATTATTAACAAATAATTTGTCCAAATAAAAACTAAGATTCCATGTCTTGATCGCTTTTATGAACCCTTTCCTAATTGGTTTGTTGGTGTTATTCATACCATATTATCCAAACAACATAAATTAAAAATCCATACAATGCCATAATTTCTAATACTTTTATTTTTGTTTAGAGCTAAGACATTGGATTTGCACTTGCACATCAATAGTAACTATTCCTATTTGCTCTTGCACAACAATATTAATTTTAACTCTTTCCGGCTATTACTACCCATTGTTCGTATGTGTATTCAAAATACAAAGGCACAATTATGACATGATTTAGTTGTGCTTAGTATAAACAAGTTACACTATGCCACATTACATTCCTAAAGAATTTTGAATTAATTCATGCGCAACTTTCTTATCAGGCCATTCCTGATTAGAGTTACATATATCCTCTTCCAGATGTGAAAAGAGGTACAAAGATCCTCATATATCAAAGATGAAGGATTAGTTCCACGTTTCCAACACCACCTATAAGATCGGGCTGTCATTGTACTGAAATTTGTTGAACAAACTGAGGTTCATGGTACATACATGCATCTGGTCAGAACATTGGTGAACAGCTAAAGATTTGTATGAACAAAAAAATAGCAATGCAGCGGCGGCGGCGGCGGCAAGCAGAGCACGCAGCGGAGGAGCTCACTGGGGGCGGCGAGCGATGGAGCTGGAGGGCCGACCCGCGACTAGGGGAGCGCGCGGGGGACGGCGTCGGGGCAGGGGCGCGGCGACGGCGACGTCGAGGCAGGGCGCGGCGACGGCGTCGGGGCAGGGCGCGGCGACGGCGTCGGGGCAGGGCGCGGTGAGGGGAGCGGGGGACGGCGTCGGGGCAGGGCTCGGGGAGGCGACGACGAGGTCTGGCAGCCTGGCGGCGTCGAGGTGGTCGTCGGCGCCGTCGGGGGAGAGGAGGAGAAGAAACTGCAGGTGGATTTGGAAATTTTTCCAAGTCCCGCTTATATAGTCGCACCTTTAGTCCCGGTTGGTGGCTCCAACCGGGACTAAAGGACCCCCTTTAGTCCCGGTTGGAGCCACCAACCGGGACTAAAGGTAGTTTTCGCCAGCCGAACGGGCGGGAAGCCCAACCCTTTAGTCCCGGTTGGTGGCTCCAACCGGGACTAAAGAGGGACCTTTAGTCCCGGTTGGAGCCACCAACCGGGACTAAAGGGTTGGGTGCGCTCTGTGGTGGGATTTTAGTCCCACCTCGCCAAGCGAGAGGCGCTCGCACCGGTTTATAAGCCTGCCCCTCTCTGCCTTCCTAAGTTCCTATCAAAGCAGAGACAGCTCATCGTATAACCTTTCCCCTCTGTGCCCTGTGGGGCCTACTGTCAGGACATATGTGTGCCTATAAATTCAACCTAAAAATCCAAAGTGCTAGTTGTACAGATCTGTACAACTAGCACTTTGAATTTAGGTTGAATTTTTTACTTTTGCTATTTTTTATATTATTTTTTTGCATATTAAAAGTTCTTAACAAAAAATACTTTATGAAAATTTTTGCTATTAAAGTTTTTAACAAAAACTACTTTATGATTTTTTTTGCTATTAAAGTTTTTAACAAAAAATACTTTTTATAATTTTAAGTTAATATTATTTCGATAATAACTAGAGGTTTATAAAAGCTTTTTAGTTGATTCTTTTTGCTATTGAAGAATATTATAGTTTTGTTTTAGTTGATCATAACAAAATATTTTAATTGATTATTTTTAGTTCATTCTTTTTGCTATTAGAGTTTTATAAAAGCTTTTTAGTTCATTCTTTTTGCTATTAGTTCATTCTTTGAGCTAAATGAAAAAATACTTTATGAAAATTCTTTTTGCTATTAAAGTTTTTAACAAAAAATACTTTGATAATTTTAGTTGCATAAATTTTATATAATTTTAAGTTAATATTA